>OY728145.1:731952672-733247914 GCA_963277665.1 Viscum album | reverse complement strand
GCACCACCTATAACACTTTGTTTTATTGAGAAAGGATAACACCATATTCATCCTACCTCTATTACTAATGAGGATTATTTAGATGTAGAGTAAGAGTTAATAAGGCCCCATTTTATTTTTCAATTTTATTTTCATGATTAATATTATTTCAAATCAAAATTTAAATTATATAATTACTCTTTGATATTTTTTATTTCCTTTGATACTTTTTTTCTACACTATTCCTTCTTGATAATCTTAATGGGGGAGAAATAAGTATAAAGTTAAACTAACAATGTATTCAGAGAATGAGTATTCTTATATAATTTTTTTTGAAAACTTATTAAATATATTATCTTTTAATTTCATTCTCAAACCATTAATTGTGATCATCAAAAGGCATCGATTAATATCTTAGTATAAGAATTTCATTATTTTATTTTTCTCAAATCATGTATTCTTTATTATTATTAAGTATTTAATTTACTCTTATGTAACACTCCTAAGTATTATGTCACCTTTAAATAATAGTTAGAGTAACCTTACATGAGTTTTTTAAAAAAATTACCATTAAATATGTACTTTCCCACCCTTACATGAACTTTGAAAAATCCTCTTTACCATTGCACAATCTCTACATACAATTATACATGGTTTTATCTTCCCTTATGTAAGATGATTAAATTATCCATTAACATTATTAATATATTTTATTACCTTCATATTAAATGTAAAAATTTGGATTTACCTTTATGAAGACTTAGGTTACCCTTATGTAGGTATATTCTTATCATTATATAAGGTATAAAATGTTTGTTTTACCATTATATGGGAAATATGAAATAATTTTTATCTTTATATAGCTGATACCATCAATTATAACATTCTATAACAAGAAAGAACTTTCTATCTCGAGTTAACTTCAACTACCATTGGTATAGCAGTGCTACTCCCAATACAATTTTCTACAACCAATTTATTTCTTCCTACCTCCAATAAAAAATGTGCTACCACAAGAATAAATGTGCTAGCACTTTCACAATATGCTATTATCAGTTGAAATATTCTACAACTAGACATTTTTTCTTACCACTATCAATAGTTAAAGGATGTTACTCTTAGTTGAATTGTGCTACCATCAGTTCAATCATAATGTTTATTGTTAAGGATTCTACCATTAGTTCAATTTTTCAACCATAAGTCTAATATTTCTACCTCTAGTTGAAGACTTGTACCATATCTATATAGAATTGAAATTCAAATTATTTATTCAGATGGATAGTTTATAGTGTTTAAAGAAATTCAGACAAGGATTTAATAATGATTATTCTTAAAAAAACTACATAGTGGAATTGATGAAAAAGTGAGAATTTCTATTTTTTGATTAGTATGATGTATTATCACATTTTATTACACTTAAATGGATAATTGAATACTTTTAAAAATCTATAAATTCATAGGATCACCTCATGCAAAAGTGTTTTTTGGATAGATGGTTGATTTATATTCATTAACTAACTAATTGGATATTTTATAAAAGTATAGAGGATTGTCAAATGAGGAATTAAACAATCTATTTTTCACAAAAAAAAATAGAATCAATATAAAAACCACATTATGTGTCCTCTATGATAAATTTGAAGATAATACCAAAGAAGATGAATATTTATGCCCATCTCTTCGATGATTTGAGAAATAATTAAAACAAAATCACCTCTATATATCATCGTTTAATTTTATCTATTTTCACATTTAGAGTTTTTCTTACTTTACTCTATACATTTTATATCTCAATATCCTGCATTATATTGGAGAGAAATATTATACTCTCTATCTCTGTCACATAATTTTAACACATATTATCCTACATATAACTATATAAAAGGATATATTTATCTTATAACTCTTGTGTACCATTTTAAATGAAAAAACATAATCCAGGTTGTGGATTAATTTTTTAATAAAATACTAGGTAGTGGTTAATTTCCAAGTAGAGAGGACTATGTTTCAACTTGAGACTGAAACTCTTATTTTTATTTCATTTTCTGTTTCTTTGTTTTTTTCTATTATTTTTAGAACCAAAATGTTTTTCTGTAAACTATTTAACAAAAAATCCTCTAATAGGTTAATTTTTACTAGTTTATTATATACTATGTTTTGTGTTATTAAAATTATTTTAAAAGTTAATGTAATTTTGAAATTGATTTAAATAGTCTTTGATAAAGCTATTTGGAAATATTTTGACTATAACGGGCTCACCCGCCCTTAGTTTATCACGGAACCACCCGTCTTCATAATAATGCCCAAGAACCATAACATAATCGTATCACATAAAACATGCATAAAGGAAACATAACATTTCCATATTTCAATCACAAGATATCAATGCAACACAAAAACATTGTGAAAACCATTTTCAATACCAAAATAAAAGAAAAGTAAAACATGGTATTTATTTTTCTTTTAAAAAGAAGGTATGGCTTGTAGAGGAAGCCGAAACTCAAATAACGGTCACGACGGTGGAGAAGTCGTTGTCGCCGCATACGTACGACAAAAACATTCCCTTTTATGATTTATTAAACGCTTCGTATAAAAAAGATTCCTTTTGAATAAATTTAAAAGTCAAAGGGGTTTATACACCGTATAAAAGAAAGTTGTGTATAAAATAAAATATGCCTCAATGAAAGGAGATTGAGACGAAGTCCCATACCTCGTATCCGACTTGACCTGACCGTTCTTTAATATCCTGAATAATAAACTTGAGTTAATCTCTACTTGCTTATGAATGTTTTTCAAGTTCATTATTCATTTTATACTATGTTATGAACATCATGTAATCAGTTAAGTTAATAATGTTCATTTTGCCGGTATTTGGTTCTTAAGTCAAAAATAGACTTCTTACACTTACATGTTGTTAATTTGGTCAAAGGTTCATTATATCCAGAATGGTATTCATGATGTAGATATAATATATGTCATATATATTCAGTACATACTTGCATTTATAATATTACATAATCATTTAGAGGTAATAAATGAAATGCACCGTTCATGGAGACGGTAAGCCGTACGTACGCATGAACGCTACTTTCATTTCTATTTCGTATTTTATAGAATGGAATCATAATGATATAATGGTATATTATAATTCCAGTATAATATCATATATAATATCATAGTTCCATCCTTTATATGTCCCACATATGGTATTTAACGAATCAAATGACTTTGAGGGGGCGGTAGTCCGCACTTCCTAAAATGAAGATATCGTGTTTACCCATAATGGAAACCATAAAGGTATGCCCAAAATGAAAAAAACAGAAGCTTAAGGAATACATAAACATATTATATATCATATATAAAAATAGTGACATCATAATGGCCACCTTTGAAGGTGTTAAATGAGTATTGAACAGTCATCGTTTCGGGAGGCAGAATTTCGCCATCCACGGAAACGGTATGTTCTTTAACCATTTGATGTAGTTGTGTGAGTTTGTAGCTCAAATATATCTTATAACAACATCCTAGTATATTTAATATACTGGTGTTGTTACAAAAGAAGTAAATAAAAAGAATTTAGGGGGTTGGAGAAGCAAAATAAAACAAATGAACATGATAGAATGAATTACCTTTAAAAGTGTAACTCCTTTTGATTTGAGCCTAAAGGCTTACTTTGAAAGGATTCTGCCCAAAGGGGATCCTCTAGGATGAGGAGAGGGATGTGGATAGAGTAAATGGGCAGGGGTTGGCCGAGCCAAAGTCTTGAGGAGTGTGTGAAATGAGGTAGAGGTGGGGGCCTTTTATAAGAGGAGAGGAGGGGCACTTTTGGAAAGTAAAGAAATATTACTTTATTTGAAAATGTGTTTCGGTTTCAAAAGGTCCCACATTGATATAATTCGTGGATAAGGTGATAAGGGTTCGAAATCCACTCATCTAATTGGTTTTGGACATGTTTAGTTCAGAGATTTTACATTATCGTTCCATTTTATTTAAATCGTCAAATAATGATGTCATCGTTGCATCATTATTATGTCATAAATAATTTAATTTATTTAATGTCTAAAAATCATAAAAAAAATACTATGATGTAGGAAATATTTTTAGATTTCCAATTACTATTTATAATCAAAAATCTAATCTTTATAACCCCATGTAAAAATTGTTTTCGTAAGACATATCATGTTTGTGTCATTTTTGCTTTTACATTTAATAAAAAGTTATTTATGTCATTTACCAACCTAAATGTCTCCATGGGGTCCCCAAGTTGACCCATGGCTTGTCTTGGTCGGCCATGACACAACCAATAAGTTTGGGACATGTGTCTAGGTCATTTCCTATTATTAAAGCATTATTTATACCTTAAACTACCCTAATTACCACTAATCGCGATTAAGAACTTAATAAGTTACTATTCACCAAAAAAATATTATAATCTCATTGAACCACATTTTACTTCTTAATGACAACCATGTATGTCGGATTTTCAAAATTCAACACACATTAGTGGTAAACTTTCATTTAACTGAAAAATCAGTTTGCTTGATTACCACTTAGTGGTTTCACTATTCATCAAAAATTGATGTTTTTCAGAAAATTACCAAAAATTCACCCTAATCTATATTTGATATTCCGAATTCAAAAATGAAGTCCATTTTACAAAATTCAAATCATCTAAGTCACATTAATTAATTCAATAATTAATTCCCGCTGCCAGAGCAAATAGCGTGTTTTTACAAAACAATAAGTATCAAAATATTGACACCAGTTTAAGTCTAATTTCAAAGTGAAATTGATTCCAATGACCACCATTGGATAAAATGGTAAAAATATATTCTAATTTCACTTAAAAACCAATTCAAAACATAATCTAATCATATAAATAAATTATATTAAAAAGCGGTTTTGATGTAAAATGCAGTATTTTTCACTATTCATTAAAAAATGAACATTGTCAGAAAAATACCAAAAATTCACACAAGGTAAATTTTGATGTCCCAATCATAAAGGATAAGTTTATTTTTACAAACATAGTTTATAAAATTGTCAAAACATAGATTCAAAAATGGTTTTCCATCAAAAGGAAGTAAAACAATATTTTAAGAATATCAGTGTATTACATTCATAAGATTGTATTTATTTTCATTTTAAGCCTCTAAAAAACTATCTTAATCATTAATAGACATAGATAAAAATATCTATTATTCATTACTTACTTGGGATGTTACATCCTTCCCCCCTTTAGAAAATTGCATCCCCGCAATTTATTTACTTATCGAATAAATGGGGGTACATATCCCTCATTGCATTTTTAGATTCCCATGTTGCCTCTTCAATCAAGTGGTTTTTCCACAAAACCTTTACCTTCTTAATCACCTTATTCCGTAACACTTTCTCCCTGTGGTCAAGAATCTGGACTGGTTGTTCCTCATAAGATAGGTTCTCTTCCAGCTGAACTACCTCTGGGCTCAAAACATGAGATGGATCTGGCATATACTTTCTCAACATCGAAACATGAAAAACATTGTGTACCTAAGATAAACTCGGAGGTAAAGCCACTCGGTATGCAACTGATCCAACTCTCTCTAGAATTTCGTATGGTCCAACAAACCTTGGACTCAACTTTCCTTTCTTACCAAATCTCATCACACTTTTCCAAGGAGAAACCTTGAGAAAAACATGATCACCTACCTCGAAAGATAGATCCTTCCTCCGGTTATCCCCATAACTCTTCTGCCTGCTCTGAGCTGTTCTCATGTGTTTCTGAATCAGATGAACTTTTTCTACCATCTATTCTACCAATTCTGGTCCCATCAACTTCCTTTCACCCACTTCATCCCAGAAAGATGGAGTTCGACACCGCTTCCCATATAATGCCTGAAATGGTGCCATCTGTATACTGGAATGAAAACTGTTATTATATGAAAACTCAACCAAAGAAAGATGTTGGTCCCAACTTCCCTGATAATCCATAGAACAATCTCGTAGCATATCCTCCAATGTCTGAATTGTTCGTTCTGACTGCCCATCTGATTGAGGATGAAAAGCTGTACTAAAATTTAATTCAGTACCCAACGACTTCTGAAGGCCTTTCCAAAAGTTAGAAGTAAACCTGGGATCACGATCCGATACAATGGAGAGAGGAACTCCATGTAACCAGACTATCTCTTTATGATACAGACGGGAAAGTTGATCAAGAGAGAAAGTATCTCGTATAGCAAGGAAATGAGCAGATTTGGTCAAGCGATCAACAATAACCCAGATTGCATTATTACCTCGAGATGTCTTCGGTAATGCAACAACAAAGTACATGGATATATTATCCCATTTCCACTCTGGCACTGGTAAAGGCTGAAGCATCCCTTTCGGTAAATGCCGCTCTGTTTTAACCTGCTGACAAGTCAAACACTTCACAGTAAAATCAGCAATATCTCTTTTCATTCCATCCCACCAGTAATACTCCCATAGATCTCTATACATCTTAGTACTGCCCAGATGAACTGAAAACGGAGAACTATGAGCTTCACATAACAACTCTCTCTTCAACTGTGAATCACAAGGCACACACAATCTCTTCCCAAATCTCAAAACGCAATCATTATCAATGTTGAATTCAGGAAACTTACCTCTCTGAACCAGCTCTACCTTTTTCTGCAACTCACTATCTTACTTCTGTGCTTGCTTGATTCAATCTGATAGAGATGATCTCACTGATACCTGAAACAAAACAGAAGGGCTCCCTGCACCAACAACTTCTATACCAAAGTTCATCAAATCCTTAACCAAAGGATCACGTTCAAAACGCAACATTGTTAATGAAGCATTACTTTTTCGACTCAAAGCATCAGCCACTTTATTTTCTTTTCCCGGATGGTAATGAATTGTACAATAATAATCCTTGATTAATTCCAGCCACCTCCTTTGTCTCATGTTTAACTCTTTCTGAGTGAATATATACTTTAAACTTTTGTGATCGGTATATATTTCACACTTTACTCCATACAAATGATGCCTCCAAATTTTTTAAAGCAAAAACAACAGCAGCTAGTTCCAAATCATGAGTAGGGTAATTTACCTCATGAGTTTTCAACTGTCGTGAAGCATAAGCAATTACCTGATCATTCTGCATTAGGACGCAACCAATTCCTTTCAATAAAGCATCACTGTATATAACAAACTCACCATTCTTGGAAGGTAGTGCCAAAACTGGAGCATTCACCAATCTTCTTTTCAATTCCTGAAAACAATCATCACATTCTTTTGTCCAGATAAACTTAACACCCTTCCAAGTTAGCTTAGTCATTGGACTAGATAACCGTGAAAAATTTCTAACAAACCTTCGATAATAGCCTACCAAACCAAGGAAGCTACGAATCTCGGTTACATTTGTGGGTCTTGGCCATTCTTCCACAACTTTTGTTTTTGCAGGATCAACAGTTATTCCATCTTTAGAAACAATGTGACCAAGGAAAGAAATTTGTTGCAACCAAAACTCACACTTGCTGAATTTCCCATACAGTTTCTTTTCTTTTAATGTTTTCAAGATAACCCTTAAATGTCTTTCATGCTCCTCTTTACTTTTAGAAAACACCAAAATATCATCAATGAAAACCACCACAAACTTATCCAAGAACTCATGGAAAATTCTATTCATTAAGTTCATGAATACAGAAGGTGCATTGGTTAGCCCAAAAGGAATTACTACAAATTCATAATGGCCATATCTCGTACGGAACGCGGTATTCGGAATATCTGCCTCCTTTACCTTCAACTGATGGTACCCTGATCTCAAGTCAATCTTTGAAAAAAACTGAGCTCCCTGGAGCTGATCAAACAAATCATCGATATGAGGTAAAGGATATTTGTTCTTAACAGTGATATTATTCAAGGCTCTATAATCAATGAAAAGTCTCATAGAACCATCTTTCTTTTTAACAAATAAAACAGGAGCACCCCATGGTGATGTGCTAGGTCTAATGAAACCTTTCTCTAATAAATCTTGCAATTGCTCCTTCAACTCTAAAAGTTCAATTTGTTCCATTCGATAAGGGGGTTTTGAAATTGGCTTAGCATCAGGAACTAAGTCAACAGTAAACTCAACTTCCCGATCTGGTATTATTCTAGGCAACTCATCAGGAAAAACATCAGGATACTCATTTACCACTAGCACATCATTAATCTGAACAGTTCCTTTATTTTCAAAGACATGTGCAAGGTAACATTCATTTCCATCTTTTACAAGTTTCTCAGCCTCTTGATATGTTATCAAAAGTAAGGGTTCATTCTTGTAAACAAACTGAAAGTCTTTTTGAAAATAAACTTCTTTAGCTCTACAGTCAATCTTAGCATGGTAAATAGAGAGCCAATCCATACCCAGGATAACATCAAACTCTACTAGAGGTAGAACAATAAGGTTTGCAAGTAGGTTCTTTCCACAGATAAGGATAGGAAGATTATTATAAATTCTTTTTGCCTCGACACTTCCCCCAGGTGTTTTTACTAAAAGTTCAGGAGTCATTTCTTGAGATGGTATTCCCATTTTACTAGAAAAGGTTTCAGAGATGAAAGAATGTGTAGACCCTGAATCAAACAACACACTGGCATAATCTGAAAAAACAAACAAAGTACCTGATACAACTTCATTTGATGGCCCGACATCTGCTGAAGTAGTTGCAAAGGATTTCACCACCCCTTTCTGCTTGTAGTCTAACTGCTTCCCATCACTCAAGCTCCTTGTCGGACACTTGTTTGCATAGTGACCCATCTCATTGCACTTATAACATTTCACTAACTGCAAATCAAATTTGTTCTTACCTTCACCTTGATCCTTTTCAGTGCAATCACGAGCCTTATGCCCCATCTTACCACATCGGTAGCACTTTCCAGAATTCAGAAGACATTCCCCAGTATGCCTTTTTTTACATTTATCACAAACTGGAAACTTAGTTCTCTTACCATCAAACTCTTTTGAAGAATTCTTACCTTTCTCCTTCCACCTCGGTCTCTTCTTCTGCTGGTTGTTATAGAACACTTGGTCATCGGAAAACTCCATTTCCACCTTCTCAGCACATCGAACAAGCTTTTCATAACTTTTAAACTCACGAGAAGCTAATGCCCTTCGATATTTTGGCTTTAATCCTGAGTAAAAACGATTGATTTTACTATCAAGGTCTCGGATAAAATTTGGAGCATACCTTGCCAATCGAGTGAACCTTTCTTCATAGGCAGCCACTGAGTCTTCCTCTTGCCTCAATTCTAAGAATTGCTTTTCCATCCTAAGTCGAACAGCCTTAGGAAAATACTTCTCAAGAAACATACCTTTGAATTCATCCCAGTCAAGAGCATCAATCTCATCAGCATCCCTGATATTTTTAACCATAGACCACCACTGATCTGCTTCACCCTCCAAACGGTAAATAACAAGACTAACCTTTTGATTGTCTGAACACCCCATGACATCAAAAATCTTCTCCAGTGCTTTAATCCACCCTTCATCTAGCACAGGGTCAGATGATCCTCTGAATGATGGTGGATGTTGCCTCATGAAATGTTCCACCACTGACATGTTCCTCTGCGGTTGGTCTGGCTGATCTCGTGTATGGATACCACCTCCATTTATCGCTTGAGTCAACTGCGCCATTACTGCAACAAACTATTCAGTTCCAATTCCGACCATTTCTGGATGCTGATTCGGAAGGTTATTTCCTTCTGTATGCCTTCCTAGCACTGCTTCCCTGTTTCCTCTGCGGAAAACCATTCTGAACAAACATGTCTTAGATGAAGCAACATGGCAATCTTTAAATGCTATATCATTTCGAAAAAAAAATATTTTTGGATAATCATTTAATAGAATTCTAACTCCTAAAGTTATCTAAACTGACCTTTGATACCAACTATAAGGACCCAGCCTTAAACCTTACTTAATCTTGAGTTATTACAATATTACACATTGAGGATCTTTTCGGGTTTAGAGTTTTAGATAATTAGATCATAAAACTTGTATTACATTCCACATTTAAACAAAGTGGTTACATAAAGATAGTATTATTCATTCCCATCAATGGAAACACATTTAAAATAAAACATGGATTATTTCTTGACACATCCTTGACTCTATCATCTTATCATGTACCTTTCCCTTGACCTGTGAAAAACATTTCAAAAACTTGGGATGAGCATAAAAACTCAGTATGGGTTATAAAAAAAACATGGAAAGGAAACATGAGTTCATATATACATAAGAATGAAATCATACTTTACCCATAAAACATAGGCACTTTAACATACCTCATAAAATCATGAATAAATCATAGAAATCATAAGACATAAAGGTAACTTGAGGCATTCATAACATTTTTACGTAGGGAGTAACCCTCTTGGTTACGTTTGGAATACCCATCACAGTATATTCCCTAAAATCTCTTCGGAGAAACCTTAACGTTTCACTCCTTCGCGTTACTCAATGCATTGGAGAGCTATAACGGGCTCACCCGCCCTTAGTTTATCACGGAACCACCCGTCTTCATAATAATGCCCAAGAACCATAACATAATCGTATCACATAAAACATGCATAAAGGAAACATAACATTTCCACATTTCAATCACAAGATATCAATACAACACAAAAACATTGTGAAACCCATTTTCAATACCAAAATAAAAGAAAAGTAAAACATGGTATTTATTTTTCTTTTAAAAAGAAGGTATGGCTTGTAGAGGAAGCTGAAACTCAAATAATGGTCACGATGGCGGAGAAGTCGTTGTCGCCGCATACGTACGACAAAAACATTCCCTTTTGTCGTTTAGTAAACGCTTCGTATAAAAAAGATTCCTTTTGAATAAATGTAAAAGTCAAAGGGGTTTATACACCGTATAAAAGAAAGTTGTGTATAAAATAAAATATGCCTCAATGAAAGGAGATTGAGACGAAGTCCCATACCTCGTATCCGACTTGACCCGACCGTTCTTTAATATCCTGAATAATAAACTTGAGTTAATCTCTACTTTCTTATGAATCTTTTTCAAGTTCATTATTCCTTTTATACCATGTTATGAACATCATGTAATCAGTTAAGTTAATAATGTTCATTTTGTCGGTATTTGGTTCTTAAGTCAGAAATAGACTTCTTACACTTACATGTTGTTAATTTGGTCAAAGGTTCATTATATCCAGAATTTTATTCATGATGTAGATATCATATATGTCATATATATCCAGTACATACTTTCATTTATAATATTACATAATCATTTAGAGGTAAGAAATGAAATTCACCGATCATGGAGACGGTAAGCCGTACGTACGCATGAACGCTACTTTCATTTCTATTTCATATTTTATAGAATGGAATCATAATGATATAATGTTATATTATAATTCCAGTATAATATCATATATAATATCATAGTTCCATCTTTTATATGTCCCACATATGGTATTTAACGAATCAAATCACTTTGAGGGGGCGGTAGTCCGCACTTCCTAAAATGAAGATATCGTGTTTACCCATAATGGAAACCATAAAGGTATGCCCAAAATGAAAAAAACATAAGATTAAGGAAAAGATAAACATATTATATATCATATATAAAAATAGTGACATCATAATGTCCACCTTTGAAGGTGTTAAATGAGTATTGAACAATCATCGTTTCGGGAGGCAGAATTTCACCATCCACGGAAACCGTATGTTCTTTAACCATTTGATGTAGTTGTGTGAGTGTGTAGCTCAAATATATATTATAACAACATCCTAGTATATTTAAGATACTGGTGTTGTTACAAAAGAAGTAAATAAAAAGAGTTTAGGGGTTGGAGAAGCAAAATAAAACAAATGAACATGATAGAATGAATTACCTTTAAAAGTGTAACTCCTTTTGATTTGAGCATAAAGGCTTCCTTTGAAAGGATTCTTCCCAAAGGGAATCCTCTAGGATGAGGAGAGGGATGTGGAGAGAGTAAATGGGCAGGGTTTGTCCGAGCCAAAGGCTTTAGGAGTGTGTGAAATGAGGTAGAGGTGGGGGCCTTTTATAAGAGGAGAGGAGGGGCACTTTTGGAAAGTAAAGAAATATTACTTTATTTGAAAATGTTTTTCGGTTTCAAAAGGTCCCACATTGATATAATTCGTGGATAAGGTGATAAGGGTTCTAAATCCACTCATCCAATTGGTTTTGGACATGTGTAGTTCATAGGTTTTACATTATCTTTCCATTTTATTTAAATCGTCAAATAATGATGTCATCGCTGCAACATTATTATGTCATAAATAATTTAATTTATTTAATGTCTAAAAATCATAAAAAAATACTATGATGTAGGAAATCTTTTTATCTTTCCAATGACTATTTATAATCAAAAATATGATCTTTATAACCCCGTGTAAAAATTGTTTTCTTAAGACATATCATGTTTGTGTCATTTTTGCTTTTACATTTAATAAAAAGTTATTTATGTCATTTCCCAACCAAAATGTCTCCATGGGGTCCCCAAGTTGACCCCTGGCTTGTCTTGGTCGGCCATGACACAACCAATAAGGTTGGGACATGTGTCTTGTAGAGACCCTTAGCCTGATGTACATGGACATTACATTACATTTGCGGAATACTTAGTACATAACAAAAACACACACTAAAGGATCGTAATAGTTTAGTGTCTTTGGAAACTCGGAACGTAATCTTCTAATCGTGGTGAAAGTTCTTCAATATCTCCCATAAAGGTCATCCCTTTTTTTTTACCTAAAACCTTTCTTTATATCCTGGGGAAAAGAAAACATAAAAGGGTGAGCTCAAATGCTCAGTAAGGGTAAACAAAAGAAATATCAATCACATAATTTTCATAAGAACATAACTTTTTTGGAAATCTTAACCTGCAAAAGAGAGCATAATTTCATAACATGGGATAAACCATAGTATTGAAATGAAATCATAACTTAAAACATTACTCATTGTGGCATACACACATAATCATAGAGAATCATTTCTTGTTAGTCAAGACTCATTGCCAAGACTATCTTAGTGGACAAAGTCCCTTTCTGAATCGAGTAATCCTCGTTTCAGTCCTGTTTCACTGAACCGGTATAACCTACCATTCCAGCCATGTCTATCTCATGAGATATAAAATCTTTACCCAATGCATTGGAGGGAGATATAGGTCCCACCCATCTCATAATGATACCATTCTTATGTGTGCCACAAAATCATAAA
Source organism: Viscum album (assembly GCA_963277665.1). NCBI lineage: Eukaryota > Viridiplantae > Streptophyta > Magnoliopsida > Santalales > Viscaceae > Viscum > Viscum album. The sequence goes on along the minus strand of OY728145.1, from coordinate 733,234,733 downwards.
TCATACATCATTTCATAACCCATGTAATAAAAAAAATGGGATTCTTAAACAACATGACATCATAAAACCATTCATATAAGATAAAGGAATTCATAAACATAATTCCATCACAACATAGTCAAATCAATGTAAAAATATGGATAGAAACAGAACCCTTTATTATCTTAGATGGAAAATAATTTTGATAAAACACTTGAAATGAATTCTTGAGGAAAATATCCTTTCTTCTTCAAAATCAATTTCTTTTCACAAAACATCATGAAATTTTAAAAGAAAGAGATTTTATTAAAAATAGTCATGAAATCTTTTGTAGGAAGCTTCATGAAAATAAGGCTTTATAAAACCGAAAAAATCCGTTCGTGCCGTTTAAGTTTAAAAAACATTCTTCGTACTTTTGTCGGAAAAGTCAAAAAGTACCTCGTACGAAAAACGACAAAAGATTCCTTTCATATCTTTTACTAAAAACTCACCGAAGGGTAAAATTGGATTTAAACAATTGTAGGTTGTTGTAAATAACATTACATATTGAGGAAACATGGATGTGGATGATAAAATATACCCCAGTAAAGTACAAACAATCTCGGATAAAAATGAGATTGTTATATTTCCCTTACCTTAGGTCCGATTTGCTTCGTATGTGTCCGAACCTCCTGTATAATGATTTAAATAATGTCATTGACTTATTACAGAATCATATTCATTTTTATGATATCATATATGGTTCACTTATGACATTATATTACCCGTTCTTTTGTAAATTCCATGTTAAAGAAGCGTTTTTGGTAAAATCATTTCATTTATCGTAGGTGTTTTGACTTGTTGTTCTTGACATCATTATTACTTATATCATGATTTACTTACTTCCAGAATATAAAATATGATTTATATATCATATATATTCAGTATATATATATATATAATAGGTAGATAAATAAAATGAAAAACACCGTTCATGGAGACGGTAGTCCGTACGTACGCATGAACGTTGTTTTCCTTTCCTTATTGTCTTGAAATGGAAGTAAGTAGATGACATACATATGTATATATATACATAAATCCAGTAGCTTTATAATGTCATATATTTCATTATTATTTCTTATATATACTTTATAATCATTCTTAAATGGTTAATATGGAGAATGAATCTCATCGCGTCGTGGAGACGGTAGTCCGTACGTACGCACGAGCGATGATATCATTTCTATAAGTATTGAATTGAATTTGAGTGAATTATACAATATATCAGAATCAATATGATGTTGTAATAACTATGTATAGTTATTCTTTACACCATTATACCCATCCATGTAAGGTGGTGGTGGAAAATAGATTACACCACGGCGTGGAGACGGTATTCCGTACGTACGCACGCGCGGTGATTTCTTTTTCCGTAGGATGGATAGATGGTGAAATAGGGTTGTTTCATACTTATAATAACATATCAGTATATGAGTGATACTGATGTTATTACTTCATAATGAAACAACCTAAGAAGAAGAAGTGGAAGAAGAAATAAAGATGAAAGAATTGGTAACGGTAATTACCTCTTCTTTGAAGTGCCTCTTTGAGACCTCCTCTTAGGGCACTAGAATTGGTCTTTGAGGAAGACCAGAACCTCTAGGATGTTGCTAGGGAAGTGGAGAAGAGATTTTGGCAGGGGTTGGCCGAGATTGAGTGCTCAAATTGGTGTGAGGAGGAGGGGGAGGAGGTGTCCTTTTATAAGGGAGGAGAGGGGCACCTTAGGAATACCTCAAAATATTATTTTATATTAAAGTCAAAATCGGTTTATAATGGTTCCAAAGGGTCTTATTTCTAAGCTAAAGTGGGGATGGGTCGAAATCCTATCAACCAATAGGATTTAGACAAGTTTGGGGTATTATTTTAACCTTATCAATTAGATTTAACTCTAAGTTAATTAATTTAACTTTTACCGTGTCTTTTTGTTTTTCTTTCACTATATGGTTAATACACTTACTATAACATGCCAAACGAACCCCAAATTGTTTATTATTAATATATATATCCTTATCTAAGTCATTTGGCCGAACCTTAGATTTTTAGGAATAAAATAACAATTAATAATATAATATTTGATTTAAAAACTATTTTGTGTCAATTTTGACACTATTTGATATATGATTTTTGTGAAAGTCATATCAGAATTATATGTTCGAACCAAGTTGATTAAATCAACACTAATATATCATAGTAACCTAGAAAATTAGTGGAATTCATAAAAAGTCTTAAATTACATTTATTTTGGTATTTATATTATCAATTATATCAATATTTCATTAATAAGATAATTACTGCATCATCTTTGTGTCATAAATAAATTATATTATTTGATGTCTAAAAATTACAAATAAAATATCATCATGTAGGAAATCTTGTTAGCTTTCTAATGAATATTTATCTTATGTATAACCCCATATTAAAAATGATTTACTTATTAAACTTTGATTTTAACTATTTTAACCCTTCTTTAAATAAATTAATAATAAATGTCCTAATCTAATCCAAGTGGGCCTAAATGGTCATATTTTATTCCTAAGTTTGTTTTTGGTCGAATTACACTTGTCCAATAGAATTAGGACATGTGTTAGGGTAATATTAATATCATATTTACCCTTAGTTACCCTATTTACTATTAACCGTGGTAAAAAAAGTAAAAAGTTACTATTCACCAAAAAATTATTTTCATCTCATTGAACCACATTTTAGTCCTTGATATTAACCGTGTCTCTCGGATTTTCGAAATTCCATTCACAGAAGCGGTAAAATTAAGATTTATGCAAAATTCAGTTTTTAACCTACCACTTAGTAGTTTCACTATTCATCAAAAATTGATGTTTTTCAGAACAATGCCAAAATTTCATCCCAAGCTATATTTCATATTCCGAATTCAAAAATGAAGTCTATTTTACCAAATTCATAACATAAAAGTTGCATTAATTAATTTTATAATTAAATCCCGCTGTTAAAACAAATAGCGTGTTTTTTAAGAAACAATATCTATCAAAAGATTGACACTTGTTTATGTCTAGTTTAAATGTGAAATTACATCCAATGACCAACATTGTATTAAATTGTAAAAATATATTCTAAATATACTTTAAAACCACTCAAATTAATGATTTATCACTATTAATTATTTCGATTAAAAAAGTTGTTTTTAATTATAATTTAGTAATTTTCACTATTCATCAAAATATGAAAGTTATCGGAAAATCACCAAAATTTCAACCTAAGCTAATTTCGATATTCCGAATCCAAAAATGAAGTTCATTTTGAAAAATAAGATTTATATAATTTTAAAAAGTGGTTATTACTATTCATAACGGGTAGTTTTAATAATATTTTAATAGCATATCGTTGTTTAGTGAAACTCGGTATTGCGTATTACACACGCTATCGAGGAAGGTCGCGATTGCGTGTAATGCAAGGCAAGTCAAGGATGCGTGTTTTGCAAGCTCCTTTTGGTGTAGCGTACAACACAAGACATTAGTGAAATAAAAAAGAATATTTTTCATAAAATCTCGGGCTGTTACATTCTACCCCCCTTAAAATGAATTTCGCCCTCGAAATTCGTCGGGGTTATAAATGGTTTACTATTCGAAAGTTTCTTTAATAGAAACCCACATCGTAAAAGGGAATACCAAAACTTGGCTTTAAAAACTAAAGTATGAAATGTAACGATTACCCAAATAAACTAATCAATGGGTTTCCACATAGGTGAAAATATGGATATGGAAGAGAAATTTAACCATCATGTTCTGATGAAGAGTGGTAGAGAACATGGCTATGGAAAAGGCAGTAATCACAAATCCATAGATTTGTGATGATATAAGGTACCATCTTATTCATCAGGTATAAGATCACTAGGACGACATTTTTGGTTTTCAAGATCATTTCCCTAAAGTTGAAAATGTGAATTAGAATAAATACTTACTTTATTTTGGTACAATCTCACTGTTGTTCGTGCCTTGAACAATTTCCACTTCATCTCTTAAATAAATGAAGTTGAATTTGTCATTCATGAAGTGTTAGCAGATCATGTGATAGAATGACGGGTCATTCCATCTGTCTCAAACAAAAGATTAGCAAAAATTATATGCATAAGTCGATCTATAGTGAGATTAATCATATGTGGTTCCTAAAATGGACTTATACTTCATATATCATACTGCTTAATATAATAAAACTAGTTTCTACTAAATAGGGACTTCCTGTAGTTCAGTGGTAGGAGATAAAGGCCAGTCGCACTTCGGTTGTGGGTTCGATTCCTACAGCCTTGTCCGAGCGATGGGCTGTCGCCCGTCCTGCAGGTTGTCCCTTTTTCTAAAACTACGTTACTATAACATCCCATCAATAATATCGAAAATCTTATATCCTTAAAAAATACTAACTTATGTCCAACATAATCCAGTCTAATCTTTAGGCTTATACATAATACTGTAGTCCACTCTCATAATATAGTGACATCGATTACCAGAGATTTAATACTGTCGTTGATCCCCACATATCATAAGATATGTCTTGTTGGTCACATTCCAAACATTCAAAGTCCTTAATCGTGTATTCTCTTGAATACCTTAGTGAAAACATGAGTGCAGTTAAAAGTTAACACTTTCCACATACCAAAATCCTCAAAATTATTTATACTCAAACCATGATATCACTTAGTCCTTATATCAATCATGAGCTCATGAATACTATCAAACATTTAATTTTCTCCTTATCCCTTTATTATGCGCATATCATCTAAATTCCAAAAATATCTGAATAACCTTTCATGGATACTAGTAACATTAATCATACACTTTCAAAACACAAGGAAAGACAACAGTGTAACAATCCATAGATGTCTCTTTATTCCAAAATTACACATGATAAACATGTAATCATTCCACTACATTCTCAAACCATTGACCGAGCTTCAAAAATTCTTTAATCTCACATATCATTTGTAGTCTCTTCATCATCATCCACATAAATACTACCCATATGACCATACTGATTCTCTTCATGAGTCTTTCCCTTAGGGCATTTGTTTGCATAATGCCCATACATTCCACATTTAAAACACTTAACCATTTTTGATGTCGTAGCAATACCATTATCCTCATCCATGGTGTTAACCGACCCTTTTCCTTTGCACTTACTTGCTTTGTGTCCTTCTTTTCCACACCCAAAGCATCTTCCAGTTCCCTTGAAACATTCTCCTTGATGCCTCTTCCCACATGATTTACATAGGGGAAATTGAACTTTCTTTCCTCTATGATCATCATGGAACTCCATCTTTCTCTTATTAGTCGAGTCAGGAAACTTACCAAATTTTACTTTATTGATCATGTTGTGAGATTGCTGATTCGGCATAATAATGATGTTTGGGCATCCAAATCCCATTTCATTTGGTTGCTCATGAAGAATATCATTCCATTGTCCATCATATCCTCCATTATCGTGAATCATCTTGTTTCCAGCCATATTCTAAAACCCAAAAAAGAATAGTGTGAGAGGCAAAAATCATAATAAAGGGGGAGTAACTTAAATATCTATCATCTTTGGTTTAATCTAATATCGTTACCATAGTTCTATAACTATATCCTATACGTATACTTATCCTTAGGGGCATCCCTAGACATACCTTAGAAATATCTCTAGGGATCTCACTAACGTTTTCGCATCCTAGTTTCCAAAGGTTGACTAAACCTTTCCTCTGATACCAACTGTAGAGACCCGTAGCCTGATGTACATGGACATTACATTACATTTGCGGAATACTTAGTACATAACAAAAACACACACTAAAGGATCGTAATAGTTTAGTGTCTTTGGAAACTCGGAACGTAATCTTCTAATCGTGGTGAAAGTTCTTCAATATCTCCCATAAAGGTCATCCCTTTTTTTTTACCTAAAACCTTTCTTTATATCCTGGGGAAAAGAAAACATAAAAGGGTGAGCTCAAATGCTCAGTAAGGGTAAACAAAAGAAATATCAATCACATAATTTTCATAAGAACATAACTTTTTTTGGAAATCTTAACCTGCAAAAGAGAGCATAATTTCATAACATGGGATAAACCATAGTATTGAAATGAAATCATAACTTAAAACATTACTCATTGTGGCATACACACATAATCATAGAGAATCATTTCTTGTTAGTCAAGACTCATTGCCAAGACTATCTTAGTGGACAAAGTCCCTTTCTGAATCGAGTAATCCTCGTTTCAGTCCTGTTTCACTGAACCGGTATAACCTACCATTCCAGCCATGTCTATCTCATGAGATATAAAATCTTTACCCAATGCATTGGAGGGAGATATAGGTCCCACCCATCTCATAATGATACCATTCTTATGTGTGCCACAAAATCATAAATCATACATCATTTCATAACCCATGTAATAAAAAAAATGGGATTCTTAAACAACATGACATCATAAAACCATTCATATAAGATAAAGGAATTCATAAACATAATTCCATCACAACATAGTCAAATCAATGTAAAAATATGGATAGAAACAGAACCCTTTATTATCTTAGATGGAAAATAATTTTGATAAAACACTTGAAATGAATTCTTGAGGAAAATATCCTTTCTTCTTCAAAATCAATTTCTTTTCACAAAACATCATGAAATTTTAAAAGAAAGAGATTTTATTAAAAATAGTCATGAAATCTTTTGTAGGAAGCTTCATGAAAATAAGGCTTTATAAAACCGAAAAAATCCGTTCGTGCCGTTTAAGTTTAAAAAACATTCTTCGTACTTTTGTCAGAAAAGTCAAAAAGTACCTCGTACGAAAAACGACAAAAGATTCCTTTCATATCTTTTACTAAAAACTCACCGAAGGGTAAAATTGGATTTAAACAATTGTAGGTTGTTGTAAATAACATTACATATTGAGGAAACATGGATGTGGATGATAAAATATACCCCAGTAAAGTACAAACAATCTCGGATAAAAATGAGATTGTTATATTTCCCTTACCTTAGGTCCGATTTGCTTCGTATGTGTCCGAACCTCCTGTATAATGATTTAAATAATGTCATTGACTTATTACAGAATCATATTCATTTTTATGATATCATATATGGTTCACTTATGACATTATATTACCCGTTCTTTTGTAAATTCCATGTTAAAGAAGCGTTTTGGGTAAAATCATTTCATTTATCGTAGGTGTTTTGACTTGTTGTTCTTGACATCATTATTACTTATATCATGATTTACTTACTTCCAGAATATAAAATATGATTTATATATCATATATATTCAGTATATATATATATATAATAGGTAGATAAAAAAAATGAAAAACACCGTTCATGGAGACGGTAGTCCGTACGTACGCATGAACGTTGTTTTCCTTTCCTTATTGTCTTGAAATGGAAGTAAGTAGATGACATACATATGTATATATATACATAAATCCAGTAGCTTTATAATGTCATATATTTCATTATTATTTCTTATATATACTTTATAATCATTCTTAAATGGTTAATATGGAGAATGAATCTCATCGCGTCGTGGAGACGGTAGTCCGTACGTACGCACGAGCGATGATATCATTTCTATAAGTATTGAATTGAATTTGAGTGAATTATACAATATATCAGAATCAATATGATGTTGTAATAACTATGTATAGTTATTCTTTACACCATTATACCCATCCATGTAAGGTGGTGGTGGAAAATAGATTACACCACGGCGTGGAGACGGTATTCCGTACGTACGCACGCGCGGTGATTTCTTTTTCCGTAGGATGGATAGATGGTGAAATAGGGTTGTTTCATACTTATAATAACATATCAGTATATGAGTGATACTGATGTTATTACTTCATAATGAAACAACCTAAGAAGAAGAAGTGGAAGAAGAAATAAAGATGAAAGAATTGGTAACGGTAATTACCTCTTCTTTGAAGTGCCTCTTTGAGACCTCCTCTTAGGGCACTAGAATTGGTCTTTGAGGAAGACCAGAACCTCTAGGATGTTTCTAGGGAAGTGGAGAAGAGATTTTGGCAGGGGTTGGCCGAGCTTGAGTGCTCAAATTGGTGTGAGGAGGAGGGGGAGGAGGTGTCCTTTTATAAGGGAGGAGAGGGGCACCTTAGGAATACCTCAAAATATTATTTTATATTAAAGTCAAAATTGGTTTATAATGGTTCCAAAGGGTCTTATTTCTAAGCTAAAGTGGGGATGGGTCGAAATCCTATCAACCAATAGGATTTAGACAAGTTTGGGGTATTATTTTAACCTTATCAATTAGATTTAACTCTAAGTTAATTAATTTAACTTTTACCGTGTCTTTTTGTTTTTCTTTCACTATATGGTTAATACACTTACTATAACATGCCAAACGAACCCCAAATTGTTTATTATTAATATATATATCCTTATCTAAGTCATTTGGCCGAACCTTAGATTTTTAGGAATTAAATAACAATTAATAATATAATATTTGATTTAAAAACTATTTTGTGTCAATTTTGACACTATTTGATATATGATTTTTGTGAAAGTCATATCAGAATTATATGTTTGAACCAAGTTGATTAAATCAACACTAATATATCATAGTAACCTAGAAAATTAGTGGAATTCATAAAAAGTCTTAAATTACATTTATTTTGGTATTTATATTATCAATTATATCAATATTTCATTAATAAGATAATTACTGCATCATCTTTGTGTCATAAATAAATTATATTATTTGATGTCTAAAAATTACAAATAAAATATCATCATGTAGGAAATCTTGTTAGCTTTCTAATGAATATTTATCTTATGTATAACCCCATATTAAAAATGATTTACTTATTAAACTTTGATTTTAACTATTTTAACCCTTCTTTAAATAAATTAATAATAAATGTCCTAATCTAATCCAAGTGGGCCTAAATGGTCATATTTTATTCCTAAGTTTGTTTTTGGTCGAATTACACTTGTCCAATAGAATTAGGACATGTGTTAGGGTAATATTAATATCATATTTACCCTTAGTTACCCTATTTACTATTAACCGTGGTAAAAAAAGTAAAAAGTTACTATTCACCAAAAAATTATTTTCATCTCATTGAACCACATTTTAGTCCTTGATATTAACCGTGTCTCTCGGATTTTCGAAATTCCATTCACAGAAGCGGTAAAATTAAGATTTATGCAAAATTCAGTTTTTAACCTACCACTTAGTAGTTTCACTATTCATCAAAAATTGATGTTTTTCAGAACAATGCCAAAATTTCATCCCAAGCTATATTTCATATTCCGAATTCAAAAATGAAGTCTATTTTACCAAATTCATAACATAAAAGTTGCATTAATTAATTTTATAATTAAATCCCGCTGTTAAAACAAATAGCGTGTTTTTTAAGAAACAATATCTATCAAAAGATTGACACATGTTTATGTCTAGTTTAAATGTGAAATTACATCCAATGACCAACATTGTATTAAATTGTAAAAATATATTCTAAATATACTTTAAAACCACTCAAATTAATGATTTATCACTATTAATTATTTCGATTAAAAAAGTTGTTTTTAATTATAATTTAGTAATTTTCACTATTCATCAAAATATGAAAGTTATCGGAAAATCACCAAAATTTCAACCTAAGCTAATTTCGATATTCCGAATCCAAAAATGAAGTTCATTTTGAAAAATAAGATTTATAGAATTTTAAAAAGTGGTTATTACTATTCATAACGGGTAGTTTTAATAATATTTTAATAGCATATCGTTGTTTAGTGAAACTCGGTATTGCGTATTACACACGCTATCGAGGAAGGTCGCGATTGCGTGTAATGCAAGGCAAGTCAAGGATGCGTGTTTTGCAAGCTCCTTTTGGTGTAGCGTACAACACAAGACATTAGTGAAATAAAAAAGAATATTTTTCATAAAATCTCGGGCTGTTACATGTCTAGGTCATTTCCTATTATTAAAGCATTATTTATACCTTAAACTACCCTAATTACCACTAATCGCGATTAAGAACTTAATAAGTTACTATTCACCAAAAAAAATATTATAATATCATTGAACCACATTTTACTTATTAATGACAACCATGTATGTCGGATTTTCAAAATTCAATACACATTAGTGGTAAACATTCATTTAACAGAAAAATCAGTTTGCTTGATTACCACTTAGTGGTTTCAGTATTCATCAAAAATTGAAGTTTTTCAGAAAATTACCAAAAATTTACCCTAAGCTATATTTGATATTCCGAATTCAAAAATTAAGTTCATTTTACAAAATTCAAATCATATAAGTCACATTAATTAATTCAATAATTAATTCCCGCTGCCAGAGCAAATAGCGTGTTTTTACAAAACAATAAGTATCAAAATATTGACACCAGTTTAAGTCTAATTTCAAAGTGAAATTGATTCCAATGACCACCATTGGATAAAATGGTAAAAATATATTCTAATTTAACTTCAAAACCAATTCAAAACATAATCTAATCATATAAATAAATTAGATTAAAAAGCAGTTTTGATGTAAAATGCAGTATTTTTCACTATTCATTAAAAAATGAACATTGTCAGAAAAATACCAAAAATTCACACAAGGTAAATTTTGATGTCCCAATCATAAAGGATAAGTTTATTTTGACAAACATAGTTTATAAAATTGTCAAAACATAGATTCAAAAATGGTTTTCCATCAAAAGGAAGTAAAACAATCTTTTAAGAATATTAGTGTATTTCATGCATAAGATTGTATTTATTTTCATTTTAAGCCTCTAAAACACTATCTTAATCATTAATAGACATAGATAAAAATATCTATTATTCATTACTTACTTGGGATGTTACATCGACAACATTAAATTATAAATTTATTATATTTTAGTTAACTGGGATGTGATCTAAAAATTGAGAAATATTTTGAAATCATAAAATTATATATTTATTCTATTGTAGTTAACCGGGCTATTTTATAAAATGATTGATTTTTTTTATATTTTTTTAATCAAATAATTTTAATTAAAAACTCAATTAACCCTTATATTGAGTTTTCCACTCTATCAAACATGTTGGTATGATTTAGTAGAAAGTAATATATTAAGGCCTGAACTATATTGGGAAATGGAAGAGAAGTTTAGATATATTTATAAGCACATCATAGAATCTTAGAACTGATATAAATGTTATGGTGGAGATTATTAGTGACATATAGAGTATGAAGTTTATGAAAATTTATACCCAAGGAATGTCACCATGAAATAATGTTATTATATTTTGAAGGAATGGAATTTTGAGCCCTAGATAAATTAATCCCCTTGAAATTATTGATCCTGTTAGGAAATTTTCTTATCGCTTGTATCTTACACTAAAACATTCTAAAGTCCAAAATGTGTTCCATTTATCTCTCATGAGAAATTACATACATAACACTTAACTTATAAAAAATAATATTCCATACCTCTAGATAATTATATCACTTTTATAGACAAACAAATAGAGATTGTATATTTAAGTGAGAAAGTTCTACATAACAAGACCACTCACTGGTCAATGTTTTATGGTGGAATAATACATTTGATAAAGATAAGTGAGAATGAGAATATATTATGGGGAAGAATTATCCTAATTGATTTGTAACAATTTGATGTAATTTTTATGTATAATGTATTATTTGAAGTTGTAATTTAACACCATGATATTTTATAATATATTTCTCTTGAAATGAATTTTATTTCATTGATAGGTTTTTTATAAGAACTATTGAGTTTAAAAAAACCATAATATACATATTATTATTTATGTGAAAGTCATTTCCTAGCCATTTGATTGGTATATATTTAATGGACTTACTAAATAATAATTTTTTCATATTTATAAAATGAATTTAGTATTTTAATTAGTTATAAATTAAACCAAAAGTTTTTTATGGTAAAAAGAGATGTTTTCTACAAAACTATTTTTATGAGCACAATGAGATTTCATCTTAATAAATAAAAATATTATTTATTGATAGATGAATTTAATGAAATTTTTAGATAATTTGTTAAATAAAAAATATAATATTCATCTAATATTTTTACCTATAGAGTAATTAAGGTAAACATAGTTTTATGCTTAAAATGAATTTTTCTAAAAATAGGTTCGTTGCATTTCACACACATATTTTAAATTTAATTTTTATCTCTAATAGAAATCGAATCATATATAACATATTATATATATGGAATCATAATAATTAATGAAATTTAATATGTCCAACTTAATTTTGGATCATAAAGAATAGAAAAATAGAAAAAATGTGTTACTACAATTATGGTTAAATAGTTTTACCATGGGTTAACCTAAGATATAATGCTTAAAATTTCAAAATACAATTAATTTAATATTAGTGGTTTTTTAATTTCGAATCTATACTTTCTATATTCTAATATTTTTCATTTTGGAGACACTTGACTTGAGTACGAAATTATTATATTATAATCTTTTGGAAAAATCCAAGTGTATCCTCACCCTCCCATATAAAGGATACCATATATTATCTCATACTTACACTCCATGAGACATGTATCTTTAAAAAGCCTAAAACTAATCCAATCCTAAAAAACCCATATTTTTAGAGGTAATGGTCTTATGATAACGTCATCCTTTCAAGGCTTAAGTAATAAGCTAAAGGAGGTTTCTCAACAAAGTGGTATGACTCTTAGCTGAGTACATTAAATTTTATTTCTTCTTATACATCAAATAAATATATGGTATCCATTTTAAAATAATTAATTTAATATATAAAATCTATTTAATTTTCATTATGATGATATATCATCCATTTTCCTCCTCATTTAAATCAAATGGAAAATGAAAGTACCACAAGGGAATATGTGTGGACTACCACCTCTACATAATTATATGGTTCAATTTCCATCCCAAAAATTCATGCTTAGATATTTTGATATATTTAATATTTATATATGATATCTACAACATAATTATTATTCATGAATTATAATATATTATATATATTCTTAAATTTCCATTTTTGGAAAATGATAACACCACGCATGCGTACGTGCAGACTACCACCTCCATTCAACGACGTGATTCATTAATCATTTCTACTTCATATGAATAATTATAATATTTTATTTGATTAATAAATATTATATTTAGTTCCTAGTTTTCATTATTTATTTGATGAAAATATAAAAATTTTAAAAATACCAGAGACATCAATCTAGAACATGCATTGAAAACATACTAGTTTTCACCTGAATAATCGTTTTAAGGAAGAAATTGATAATAAAAGGATAACTAAAAATTATTAAGGAAGGATAAAAAGCTACTAATGAATTAATATGTTTCTATAATATATGTATAATAAATTTATTTTTATTATTCTATATATTTCCTCATTGGTCAATGAACTTTAACTTCTATGTTCATAGTATCCAAAATTGTTTTATTTATTTTCAAAACTAATCATAATTTTTTCAGAAAGTAAATTTTCACTACATTTGTATTTATATACAATTGGTTCTAATAGAATCATTCTAAAATATTTTAAATGATTCATTTTTAACTTTTTAAAAAAGTATTTATTTTATGTTTTATTTTATCATATATAGCATGAATGGATTTTCCCACCATTATTTCCACTATTTTATATGAATACTCCTTTATATGTATGAATTATCTTTTTAAAAGAAAGTTATTTTCACACTATTCAATAATATTTTATTAAAATCTTTATCAAAATGAAAGGATATATTCTTATGTTTTCAAAGAAAGGAATAATTGATGTTTTAAAGGAATTATTCAACAGTTTTAACACCGTTTAAGGATTTTTATACTTAACTACGGATATAAAGATATAAAACATATTTTTTATTCACTAGATTACTTATTATTATGATTAATTATAATATGAAACCAATTTATTCCCCACAGGTTAATTATGTTATGAAAAAACCTTTATAATCCTCGTTTCCTTTTAATAGGTTCTACTAAGATTAAATGATTACATGTTCATGAAACACTTTTCCTTTCCAAATGTTATGATATGATGAAAATTATAAATGTTTTATGACTTTATGGCACACATATGTTTGGATTTAATTATGTGATGGGTAAGACTAAAATTTTATATCCCTCTAATTAATTTTTAAATGATGGTTATATCATTATATAATAAGGACTGGAATGGGGAGTGATCCTAGTTCAGTAAAGGACTCTGACCACTTTTATTGTCTTGGTAGTAAACCTTGACAAAGTTAATTAATGAATGGTGAGTGAACCCAATCCTTTTTTATGGACTTTAATTGATCCATATCATAGTAATTTATGATATTATTATGTGTATACTGAAAATTTTGGTATAATTATTATGATACGTTTTCATAACTTTAGATTTATTATTGATAATTCCACACACTTGTGAATTATGTATTTGTTTATGGATAAAATCTATTAAATGATTTATGATTAATTATATTTGATTGATTATATTTGATGATTATAAGTTATTATCATGCTCTCACTCCCTTATGTTTATCTTATGCTCACTTAGAATCATTAATTGATTTGTATTAGGTTTACTTGTACTGAACATCTTATCTCGCCCTTTCTTTTTGTTTCAATTTTCTAGGTTATAAAGAAATGTTTTAAATATGGAAAATATAAAAATTATTCTATGTGAGATATTGTTTGTAGAATATATTTAAGATATTTGATGAAATATGATGATTATGTATCCCATCCCCAAATACACTAAACCTTTACAGTTTTGGAGCATGTTTTTCTATATAATTTTTTAAATATTCATATAAAATGATATAATATATATGTAAGAAATTATTAGTTCACCTTAGGGGAGAATAATTGTGGCCTTGTGAGTTTTGTCCATGATGGAATGGTCCTAAAATATTAGGATATTATATAATTAAATAGAAGACTAAATGAGCTTGGTATCCTTTACCAGTCAAGAATAGTTATTTCATGGTTGTTTTGGTTGAATTCTCATATATTATATTCATTTTATTATTATTATTATTATTATTATTTTGGAAAGATAATATGACATTTTTTACCATAAATGGGAATTTATTGGGTTAGACTAATAGTTAACAAGGATATCATAGCTTTCTAAATGATTCATTAGTGTAATATTGGTCGAATGTGTGTTGGTGGCCAATTTTATAGATTTTCAGGTGGTGTGAGTTAGTTATTAATACAAATTAATCATTCCTTTTGAAATGTGATTTTAAAAATGTCTTTATAGTTAAACTTTTATTTATAAATAAACTTTTTTCCCTTTAAATTAATGATTAAAATGAGTGAATTTTGAATGGGATTTTAAAATGAAATTGGTGATTTAATGTATTTTTTTAAAAGGTATTTCAAAATTATGTAAATATTTCATATCATTATATTTTCATTGCTTTTATAAAAGTTATAGTGTGTCAAAATCAAAAACGTGATTCCTTTTTATAAATAATTTAGGAAGGTCGTATTGACTTTATTTTTATTATAATATAATGTTTTTTTATAAATGATTTTATATGATTGACCTTGTGTATGTGATGACCCATTTTTCAGATCATGTATACTTGTGTAAGAATTTTTATCATGGTTTTTATGTATATTATCTCATGTTTAATGATGATTAAATAAAATTTAGTATCATTTTGTGGATCCATCCCTTCGGTGATGGTTTGGTTATATTTAATTTTGTTTTGGGTATGTTCCTTATTAGTGGTTGTCCATAGGAGCTTTATAATGCCCTTTGATATATGATTGAGCCTAGTAACCTTGTGTCACCCTAAATATTTGCAGTGAGTCATGTGGTTATGTGGCTTTGGATAGAGAGATATTATATAGATTGTGACTAGAGTATGGGATTACCTCATTGAAGAGTTTAGGACAATAATATTGAATATATAATGGGTTATCAACTCACTATTAACCTTTGAGAAATGTTTTTTATTCTATAAAGGTTACTTGGCTCATAAATTTTGTATAGATGTAATTTATTTATTGATATTAGTGATGGAATTGTGAGATAATCCCTATTGTTTTTTTATTAATGGATATGGTTAGATTGTGGGGAATTAGACCTTGTGTTGTGATTATCCTTAATGTGGATTAGGATATTAGATTAAGAGGTGAGTGGTTTCCTTCTATAAGGTTATTGATAGGAGGAGATTAGTTTCCTCCTTATCGATATTTGATTATTCCAATATTACATAGCATTGATTTTCTGGTAGCCTATGAGGTAGTATAATAAATTGATAGTATTCTTCATCTACATTTAACCCTATGGTATCAAACATCAAAGTCAACCTATGGTTTCATGATTTTCCTTGTATATCATGACTACTTTTACATGAGGGGTCATGTGCACTATTATATTACCCACTTTAGATTATTCTCACTCAAGTAGTGTTATATTGATTGAATGTATAAGCATGACCTGAAAAATAGATGAGGCTATATAAGAGATATTATTGGGAACTTTATAGGAGTTATTAGTATCATATGGATTAGAAAATACACATCCATTGAGGATCCAGTTATGGTAATACAATTGAAAAAGAAAATGATTGTTGGAGATTTTTTATGTATGTTTTAAGGGATTAGTGTGATGATATTGATATATGATCAAAGGGATATTTATATCAAAATCATGTTAATTAATCAGGTAGTGGAAGCCAACCCTAGTAGTGAATTATGATATAAGAGTTAAATATGGGTTTTTTCTATGAATATATGGTTAAATGAGAGAAAATTTTCATAAAAGAATCATTGAGACTTAAAGTAACACATTTTTTAATTATAAGAATGTATTATATATCTTGAGTTGAGTATTTATACTTGACTCTTTGAGGTGTGTGTGACTTTTATCCATGATGGAACATATATATAACTTTTTATAAGAATTCATGAGTTATTTTTATTAATGGGTTGCGTTTTACTCACCATAAACATACATGAACCATATATTTTCACATCATGTACTTGATCACTATTATTTAGTGAGTTGGGGTGAGTGGGAGAGTCCTACATGATCATTAGACTCAGGAATACTGATTTTTTATGGTCACATAAAAACTTTATTATGGTATTGTCAACAGTGAGTTTATATAGGTATTTTATTTTATTGATATTTAATTTTAAAATAATCAAATATTATATTTTTCTGATTTTTTGGTTTTTAGGATTGAGTGTTTGTTAAAAGTGGATTGTACGTTGTTTATCAGATTTTTGGAATCATAGTTTTACCCTATGTTTTTTACTAGCATTAGGTTGATTATATATTTTTTAAATGGTTCCATGTTTTATTTATGCGAGTTTCTCAAAGGGATATATTCTCATTGGCCAAATGGTGGTTAGTATAATCTTAAATTAAATAAAGGAATAAAAAATAATTTATGTGTCCAATACTCATTATGAATGTTGATTCTTGGATGTGTGGATTGATTTATATCATATTATGTTAATTTGGTGTGTAATATTTTATTTTTTAATAATTTTTCAAATATTAATTAATCTTTAAATTGGATAGGATTGGGTTTTACTAACAATAAACAAGTATCATTTATATTTCTAAACAATTTATTGATGTAATCATGGTTGATTTAGTATTGGTGTCTCTTTTTATAATTTTTATTATGGTGTGAGATGGTTTTTTAATGTACATTGATACTTTCTTTTAAAAGTATATTTTAAAAATGAGTTTTTTATGAAATTTTTATTTCTACTGGAAATTGTTTCACAATTAAATTTAGTTTTAATGATAGAGAATTTTTAATTTGATTTTAAATTGAAATTAGTGATTTAATATGGTAATAGTTGAATAATATTTCAAAAAATGTACAATGATTTATCTTTATGGGATTTTATTTGGTTTTTATAGTTATTTGGTGGGTAAATATATTATGTGATTTCATTATAAAAGTGACAAGAAAATAGGTTTTTAACATTAATTTTAAAATAATTTAAATTGTTCTTCATTGAAAAATGATTTGGTCATATTGACCTCATATGTATGATTACTTATTTTTTCTAAGAATGTATGATTTTCTAAGCCTTCTGGTTATGGTTTCATTTAATTCTACCTCTTAATACAAGATAATTAATTATATTAATAAAACCATGCGTAAATTCATTCCATAGGTGGTAGGTTGGTAAGATTTCATTATGTTTTGGACTATTCTATTATTATTAAATGGAAAAATGAACATTTGTATACCATTTGAGATGATATAAATTCGAGAGAACTTGTGTACCACTAAATTATTAGAGTGTGTTGTGGCTTAATGTGGGGATTCAATTAATAAATCACATTTGGATTGTGATAAAGATATAATTAAACTCATTGGTGGCATTTGAGACACTAATATTGATCATAAATGGGTGAGAAATTCACCACCATCCATTGGGTAGTGTTCGATATTATTAATGAGTGATTGGACTCATTTTTTCATTATAAATGTATCCCCTTGATTAATCATAGTTATGAATATGGTAGATTGTCTCAATAATGTTTTAATAGATTAATATAGCAAAATTTGTTGGTAAAACCCCTCATTCTATGACAATCATTCATATGGATCAAAATATGGTGTTATGAGGAAAGTTTGTTCCATCATTATTATTGTTTATAAGATAGGAGTTGTTTCCAAATTGATGATATCAGCTTATCCCATTCTAATATAGTGTTACCAAGCATGTATAATTTTTAGTAGTGTAGTTTCATGATAGAGATTTTTATTATCATTGCACGCAATTGGTGATTTGGGACAACCTAAATGATCATGATGTAGGTTGGGAAGCAAGACTCATTTTAATTGTGAATTCATGTGAACTGATTGTTTTCCCATAAAATATTTTGATTGTTTTAATATTTATCTCTATGTTTATTATCTAGACATTTTTTAGTGACTGATGAGGCTCTTTGTGAGATGGTGGAGGGTTCATGGAAGTAGTTTTTGGAATAATGTAGTAAATTACATATGGATCCTTATGGGAATCACTGATTATAGGACCATAAACAAAACACTCACTTATACATAATATTGATAAATGATCTGTGGGTTATTGTGATAATTATACTAAATGATTCAAGGGATCAATATAAAATATAAAAATTATACTATCATGCTCTGAGAAAAATACCTTATAGTGTGTTGTGATATATGGGTTAGATCCAGAAAGTTTTCTATGATTATTCTAAAGGACATCCCTTTTGATGCTCAATGAGATATAAATGGCGAAGGGTGTGAGTTATAGGATTGTTATATCATGTTTATATTCCCCATTATTTATTTTTTTTATTTTTTATCATGGGGTTGTGGTGTTTTTTATACTTGAAGCTTCGGGATGTCTTTAAATTTCTAGTTGGATCTTTATAATCATTTCAAAAAAATTATTAATTAGTGTTCCCACATTTTTTTCCCACTATTATATTTCTAAATATAGTTATTATTTTCCATGATATTTCATGGTCTTTTTAATCTATGAGAAGTGAGATAAGATATGGTCCATGGGAGAATTTGATGAGAAATTCATTATTTTTATGGAGAGAATGGTGTTTTTTTATGAAACACCATGGGTTTTTGTTATATCTCATTGATACATGAGGATATATTTGTCCATGATTACAAGAATATGGGATCTAACCTGATTTAGCTACTTCTAATTAAATAATTAGAATACATGTTTCATTTATCCATGGAAGCAAAAAAAATTCTTTTATTTGCAAGATGATTTATACTTCTTGGTGGGACTAATTGCCTACACTATACATTGGGATATGAATCAACTTGATCAGTAGAATTTTGTGTGTATAGGTGAGGATGGGAATCCCAATCAGTTGTTATATTCACCCCTACCTATTTATATAAAATGGATTTTTATTAATGTTACTATAACATCACATTTTTGTTTCAAGCACAGGTTTATTCTTAGAGCTATATGTATAGCTTGGGATGAGTAGTGTAGTGGATTCCAATGGCTTGGTAGAATTTTATCTAGTGATTAAAATTAGATTCAACTTTATATCTATTTTTTAGTTACACTTATTTTATATTATCCCAATAACCACCTATTAATATGTTTATAATACAGGTTATATATATTTTCCCTATGATTTATATGTTTATTGATGAATCAGGAGATTTTTGTTATATTTTAAGTTATAGACTACAGAGAACCCATTTATCTCATTATGTTATGACATTTGTCTTTGAGCAAGTCCAATGTTTTGATGGGTCATTCTGAATTTTTAGTACAATTTAGGAGACATAACCCAATCATAACAAACATAAATAACTCATCATTTTCATGAATATCCATTATAACTCATAATAAATCAAACCTTAGGAGCTATAAGTTTTATGTATTTTTATATTTCATACATAATAAACTTATTTGTAAAATATTCCTCAACATTTACCAGTAATAATCATCACACATGATACACTTATAGATATATCATGCACAGTAATATTCATAATTACCTATGGAATAGAAACATAAGAAAAATTGTTGTCAGACATTCAATACGGGTAAATGGAAGATATATAATCGAATATCATAAGTGATAGTATGATAATAATGTATGTATGAAAACATAATCAAGGTACATGTACATATTATAGGGATATCATACCCACAAAAAAGTCCATAAATCAGGAATCATAAAATATGGCTTCTGTGATAATATAATCAAAGCATTATATGAGTTTAGAAACATGAGTCATTGATCATATTCCATTAAAATATAACATAAAAATGTGGAATAGCATATAAATATAGATTAATAATTGAGAACATAAATAAGAATAGAAAATTTATTCTTTTTCAAGGATCGCTTCCAATACCATCATCACATAATGGACAAAGTACACTATTGGAATGGGTTCACTCACCTTTGTCATAAACAATGTGGCCAGAGTCATTATAGTGGATTGGGATCACTCTCCAATCCAACAAACATAGATAAAAGAGTCCCATAGTGGATTGTTTTCACTAACATATCCCTTACATGTCATATCATTAGATATAAATCATTACCAATTTCATTATAGGGATATATAATTCTTGGCCCACTTGTCATATAATAAAAAAACCATACATATATGTTCCACAGGAACATAGTTCCATATTGAATGATTATCCCATGCTAATATAATATGCTTCATAATAATCTTCATAAGGAATAAAAATGATTCAACCCAAATAAATAATGTGGATGATTCAATTGAAACATATCTATTGTGAAACAAAAGAAACCATGAAGGATGTTGACATAGATGAATAATAATTTATAATATAATTAGAAAAATTATTTGAAAATTAAGATGAAATATTATTTATTTTTTGATAAATTTTATTTGAAAATGGAATAATATATAAAAAATAGTTTTTTAAAATAATGATAAAATAACAAAAAATTAATTTTTTTGAATTATGAAAACTTGAAAATTAATATTTATAATTAAAAACTAGGAAAATGGTGGGATAAAATGTCCACATAGAAAATGTTGAAAATTACTCCTTTTAAAAAGATTTAAATAACTTAAAAGTCAATATAAAATGACCTTAACAAATCATATAAGTAGGGATATGGATATCCATAAAATCATATGAAAAAAATGAATATGGGGGAGAATTATTCCCGACCAATAAGAAAAGATAAGGTCATCTCTACTCTCATGAATCCTTTCAGTTGAATAGTGTACCAAAGGGTGATAAAAATATTTTTAGACAATTAAAATCATTAAATAAAAATTAATATTAAAATAAATTTGGTTTTAGATAGAACATACATATAATTTCTTCCAATATGAATTTATATAAGAAAATATTTATTTTTTAGTGAGATCGGAAAATACACCCTTACCTTTACTCCCCACAACCATGAAGGTGGTTTAACATCTTATATAATTAACATAATTATACTAATGACTTATTTAAAATATTTATCCATATATATTTCCTGTTATAGTATTCAATTTTTATCATTTATTACAAATATATTTGTTAGTTATTGTTTATTTTCAACATTGGAAATAAGTAAGTTTGATTGGTTCATATAATTTTCATAATATAAAAGTAGATCCTTGTTCATTGATAAATATTTAATTTCTTTTAAATTATTCAAGGTTTATTAATCAACATGATTCTATGATTTATAGAATCACATGATCATTTTATATTAGATTTGGGCATGGTCTGTTAGAATGGAATTTATACTAAGCATGTTTCAAGTATGTTACTAATAATAATGAATTATATTTTAATGAATATTAATTTTTTTGTCACCCTTGTATAATAATATCCATAAAACACATTAATTTTTATTATCATATATTACCATTATGATTTTTTATACTCGTCTATGATGAAAATAATGATGTTGTTATAACATCATTCATGTAGGTGCTTGAACCGACTCAAAAAATAACATGTTATACTAATGAATGAGTTAGTACATATAGTAATATAATGATAATAAAATTATACAAGAAGATTAATTATTTTAATATAACATCATTAGAGTGTATAATAAAATTTATAAACAGTATATATGATAAGGTAATTGATGAATATGGTGATGAATTAGATAATTAATTTGATGTATTCCTTCTTTATCGAAAAGTGTTCCTTTAGTATAAAGTAAATGGGCCTCCTTATTGATACCAACAATTAAAAAAATTATAATAAGGATTTTATATAGGGAATTTAAGAAGGTATTCAAGAGATAAATGAATACAAAATGTTGTTTGGGATTCATTTCCACAAATACTCATTCTCTAATGTGTAATGTTTTCATTTTACATTGAAAAGGACAAAAAGTATAACACTGATGGATATGGTAAATTGTTACAGTCATATAAAAAATTAAAATATACATTTATATATATTTTTTCCTTTACCCATTAATTTATATTCTTTAGCACATTTCACCTTTACCATGGTAACCCAATTTTACCTTTATAACTTATTTTTTTGTAAAAAAATATAACTTGAATCTCTTACATAATTTTGAAATGATGAATCAACGTTTTTAATAATTTTAATATAATTTAATTCCTAAATATGATCTATTAAAATTTTATATAGAATCGTAAAATATATTAATAATACAATTAGGATAGAAAAAATGTATTTTTTAAACATAAAGTGCTCTTAATATTTTTACATTTTAATTACAAATTTAATAAGTTTTAATATATTTTTTCATTCATTAAAACATAAAATTTTATTAAAATAGTCCATCAAAAGTAATAATATTAATTTATTAATTTAATAATACATAACATATAGGGAAAACAATAATTTGTAAAATATCCCCTTTTAATAATAAATATTTTTAACCACATCCAATTAAAATGTATTTTTGTATCTTATACCCATTAAATACATTTGTATTAGTAACATTCTTGAAATTTTATAAAAATATAAAATTATTCTTTAATAATAATTATAATCATAATAAATACAATGAAATAAATAAATATTTTAATAATAAATCATTTAATTAATTAATATCATGTATTTTGATTCCAAAATTATTTATTATATGTGAATTGTATTTTATATAATTCATTACTATGAGATACAAAACTTCAAATCCTATATTAGATATAGGTATATTCAATGATCATTTATCCAACGATATAATATCCACTGAATATATATTTAATGGCTATATTACATTCATATTTTTATCCTTATATTCATGTATAAAATAATTCATCATATTATAAAATTTCACTATCAATATATTTATCATATTTATAAAATATTATATTCATTTTGTAATTTCTATTGGTAGAATGATCTAGAGGTCAAACCTTTAATAATTTGAATCTTGTCACATTTTTATTTACTTTTGGTTTCATTCCTTTTTTAATTATACTAATTGTGTTTCATTTTCTTACCTTATAATGCATTTCATTTTTTTAACACCCCAATATTTCATAGTACGTTATCTCTTCAAATTAATTCAATAACTTGTGCTACATGCAACACCCAGTTCGATCGCACAACGACTCACCCAACTAGCCGTTCAAAAGCTGTTATGAATAGTATTAACTGAATTTTTAATTTTATATACACCATATAATTTTAGAATCCATTTTATGTGTTTTTTAGACATAATATAAGAATAAATTCATTTTTTTAGATAAAAGACTATTTTTTTAAAAAAATGAAATTTTAACGCCTTTTAATGGAGAACCCTTTTTAAAACCAATATTTGACACTTTTATATCTACAATTTAATGAAATTAAATTCTCATTTATAATAGGGACATAAATATTATGTTTGGATAATTTTTTGGTACTTGTCTGATAACTTTCATATTTTGATGAATAATGAAAATACTAAATTTTAATTGAAAACAAATTTTTTAATCGAAATAATTTATAGAGTTAAATTATAAATTTGAATATTTTGGATGTATAATAATATTATATTTTTACCATTTAATACAATGTATGTAATTATAAGTAATTTCACATTTAAATTTGACATAAACACATGTCAATCTTTTGATAATTTTTACTTTTTAAAAACCCTCTTTTTTTGTTTTGACAACGGGAATTAATTTTAAATTAATTAATGAATATTATATGTTCTTAATTTGGTAAAACAGAATTTATTTTTGATTTTAGAATATCAAACTTATCTTAGGGTGAATTTTTGGTATTTTTCTAAAAACATTCAATTTTTGATAAATAGTGAAAAACACTATGTTATTATTTAAAAAAGAATTTTTATTTAAATAATTTTTTATTTTATTTAAATTTATTTTATGTGAATATATATATATATATATATAATACCTATATAATTTCAATTTAATTCATTTGTGTCATTTTATAATAAAATTAGATGTATAAAAGTTTATTGAAAATTTTAACTTGTTTTACCAACCTTCTGGGCACATTTGAAAATTTTCATAATACGAAGTTTTACCACATTTGTGATTTGAATTTTGAAAATACATGATACAATGTTGACATAATTAAGTAAAATATGGATCAATAATATGAATATATTTTTTTGTGAACAGTAACTTTTGACTTTTATTTACCATGGTTAAAAGTAAATAGGGTAACTACAGGTAAAAATGAAATTATAATTACCCCAAAACATGTCCTAATTATATTAAATAAGTGTATTTAGACCAAAAAAAACCTTAGGAATAAAATATTATCCTTTTTTTCAAATGGGATTATACTAGGACATTTATTATTATTTTACTTAAAGAAGAGTTAAAAGTGTTAAATTCAATGTTTAATAACTAAAAAAATTTAATATAGGGTTATACATAATATAAATTTGACTAAAATATTCAATAAAATCCTAAAAATATTTCTTAAATCATGGTATTTTATTCATAATTTTTAGACATTAAATAATTAAATTTACATATGACACAATGATGATACA
The DNA here is from genome assembly GCA_963277665.1 of Viscum album. NCBI lineage: Eukaryota > Viridiplantae > Streptophyta > Magnoliopsida > Santalales > Viscaceae > Viscum > Viscum album. The sequence goes on along the minus strand of OY728145.1, from coordinate 733,209,280 downwards.
ATAATTACCTTATTAAAGAAAGAATCAAACAAATGGTATTATAAATATTATAATAAATATAGTTTCAATGATTTTATGACATCCAAGAAATTTATAGGTGAATATGACATTTAATGGTTGATTAAATGTATTTTTTTCGAAGTAATAATTTTTTGATGACTTTCACAAAAACCAAATACTAAATAGTGTCAAAATAGACATAAATGTGTTTTAAAAAAACATTATTTTATTAAATTATATAATAGTCCTAAAAAGAAATGGTTCATTAAAATGACTTATATAATGATATATATGTTATTAATGAACCACTATAGGTTATATTGTCATTTTATAGTAAATTTATTAACAATTTAATATAAAAATACAAGAAGACATAGTAAAATATAAACTATTAAACTAAGAGTTAAATCTAAATGATAAAGTTAATTTGGTGACCTATACTTGTCTAAAACTTATTGGTTGAGTGGTTTGTGACCCATTCCCACCTTATCTTATAAATAAATCAATTTGGAGCCATTATAACCGAAAATTATTTTATAATAAAATAATATTTCATACTTTTCCTAAAGTGACCCTCACCTCTCTTATAAAAGGATATTTCCCCTTCTCTCGAAATCACAACTCCAAAGCCATTTGGCTCGGACAAACCCTACCCAAATCTCCTCCCAAATTCCCTAAATTAAACCTAGAGGCCTTCCCATGAGAATAAAGCCAACCTACGGAGCCCTTTTGTTCAAATCAAAAGAAAACACCCAAAGAAGAGGTAATTATTTTATCACCTCTTTCAAAGTTTTTTTCTGATTCCACTTTCACATTCTTTGTTATTTCCATAAGAAAATATTAAATCCAGTACCTTATACATACTTTGATTTAATTATAAATATGGTACAACCATACTAATTATTTTATCTATTCTATGAATGACAATGTCACCATATGTGTGTACGTAAAGATTACTGACTCCATGTCGTGGTGATGTTTGTTTTTCAAAATGTCATTTTTTGGATGGGTATAATAATGAGTATAATTGATGTAAATAATAAATATAACTTTTTAGTTATTATTTATATATAATATTCCATCCATTTACATATCATTTCTCTATAAAGAGAATGATATCATCGCTCGTGCGTACATATGGCTTACCGTCTCCATGACGCGATGAGATTTATTTTCACATTCAACATTAAATGATGATTATGAAAATATATATTATTAATAACTATATAATATATGACATAATAATGATACTAGAAATATAAATAAATATATATATATATATATATATTCTTACAAATATCGTATTCACTTACTTTTGTTCAAAACGATATGAAAACGGAAACAACGTTTATGCATCCGTACGGCCTACCATCTCCATAAATAGTGCATTCCATTTCATATATCTATCTATTATACATATTTATATTCTAAATGTATATCATATATAAATTATTTTTTATATTTTGTAAGTATTTAAATCATGATCTAAATGATATGTTCAAGAATAACAAGTTAAAATATACATGATAAACAAATCGATTATTACCCGAAATGTTAATTTAACATGGAAATCACTATTAAATGGGTAGTATACAGTCATAAATGAATCATGTATGATATAATAAATATTAATATGGTTATTTTTTAATTAAATAACATTATATGGTCATTATAAAAGAGGTTAAACATACCCTTGACCAAAGGAAAGTGTTGGGTAAGGGTTAATTCCTCAATCTCATTATTATCCGAGATTATTTATGTGTAAGTATTTTCTGGGAGATATTTATTATCCAACTCCATGTTTCATAAAAGACATTTAAAAATGATTATTTTAAGTAACTATTTAACTAAAACATCATTTCAAATGTTTTAAATATTTATTCTCTTAAATATTTCTCATTAATTTCCATGTTTTCAAAAAGGTTTTAAGGATTTATTTATATGGACATGATTGTTTTAAAATGTTAATTCATTTCAAAAGTTTCTAAGTGGTATGGTATGATTTGATTCAAAAATCTATTTTAAATGAATTCCTTTATAAATGTGTGATTTTTAAATGATTTCACAAAAATGGATATTTCTCGAAAAATGTTTTACTACTCATTTCCAACTCATTCAATATCCTTTACTGGATATTATTCTTTATTAAGGTTGATTTATTATAATAAAATTTTCTATATTTAATTAAAAGTGTTAGGATAGGTTTGATTATGGATTTACTATTCTTATACCCTTCATGGTTTATCGTTGAAGTATTCACATTTCATGTTCTTTTTTTAGTATGAATGTTTATGATATGTTTCAAAATTTTCATATGAGGAATGCAGTGGACTTAGTAAGTGATGGGTCAAGCCCGCTATAGCTTCCCGATGAATCGGTAGGTCTCATGAGACAAACTAGTGTCTTGGAACAAAGCCATGACAAAACTTTTTTTTGTAGCCTTGGCACAAGTCCTTGACTATGGGGTAATAATCTTCGGCATTAGGAATTCCCTCATTAGGAAATTAATTATTACATGTGATTATTCGACTTGTAGAATATCCATGTAAATATTTATATGGTAATTTTTGATTTATTTTCTCCATATTATGTTCAAATTTTTCTAAAAAGGATTTTGTTTCTATTACACATCTTTCCTTAAAATTTTATAGCTTCCTCTTAATTATTTACCATTTCTGAGCATCTAATCTCACCCATTTCTTATGTTTTGTTTTCCCAGGATTCCGAGAAATGTATTATGTTTGACATGGAGGGTAAATATATGGGAATAATAGACTTATGAATGAATTATTTATGTTTTGTTTTATGTTTGAATGTGTAATTTAATTTTCATGTATGTAATCTATTTTCCAAGACTACTAAACTAATCGGTCCTTTAGGACTTGATTCCTAGTAATCAAAAAAATGTATTAAAATAATGCACCAACTCCGAGCTTCTGGGTCGGGGCATTACAATTTGTATTAAAGGAGGTTTAGTACAAACCTTGGAAACTAGATTTAGAAAAACTATAATTAGAGAAAATTACCCTAAGATAGACTTTGAGGATCAGTATAGAAGAACTTCCTAGAATTTTGGTAATGTAGTGATTTTGTGTATTTTCTAAGAAATACATCCATATCTAGATATGAGCAGGTAGAGGAGACTCTAGAACTGACGTAACTAAGAGTGAAAACTCCAACAAAGAATTTCAGGCTTCACCCGGGGTATCCTAGTACACGAAAATGTGTCTTTCTACACTCTTGGTTATGACACTTCTGGGAGATATGCTTAGGATAATTCACATTTTCTTTATAATCCATTATGAAGGATTTAGGAGTAAATATTTCCTCAAAGAAACCATTTTTTTATGATTATAGATTATATGCATAATATTTTCAATTTATATTAGGTATTTCACAAGTTTGGACTTATTAATTGTGATTCATAAACTAAACTAGTGTATGTCAATGTTTAGAAATGGCACCCAGTAGAAGGAATGAGAACTCCAACAATACGGATGATCCAAAGAGTAAGAAGGACCATATCTTTAATGGTATTAATCCAACATTTAGAAGGGAAATAGTCTCCCACATATTCTCAACATATAAATAAATAGTATCATGTGTCAATAAGATAAGTAAATAATTTTTTGAGTCTTATGGCTTTGAAGTGAAGCAAGATAAGAAAAGGATGGTAGAGAGAAATATAGACAAATGGAAGAGGGGAAAGAAGGATTTTCCTATATGTGAAAATAGTGGAAAGAATCGACTTGGTAAATTCTTGAAGGGAATGGGAGTTTATTATATTGTTATGATGGTATGTATGAGTATCATATAATCTATAATACCAAATGTATTACCGAAATAATTGAGATACTGTATAAAGTATCTAATGATGCTCAAAACACAAGAGGTACAGTGAATTTTATACTTTAAAAATTCTTTTGGAACTTTAAAGATGGTTATGTTTAACAAGGTTAAACAAGGTAATTCACAAAACCTCTAGATCTATAAACTTTCTTGAATCAGGAAATATGATTCCGGGAAGGTGATTCTAGAAAAGTGATTCCGAAAATGAAACTTAATGAAAGTTTACAAAGATGAAGATTCTACCTCAAAGCGTATAGAATCTAACTAAATCGGAGTACAAATATAAGGAAGTATAATATAGTTACACCTTCCTCAACAATACAAATTCAACAGAAAACTTGTAACAAAACAAGTAACAAGTATTAAATCTTTTAACCCAAAGATAAGGGTATCCAACAACCTTGGATAAAGTTCCCTTGATTTATACTTTCAAGAAATTCTATCTTAACCACACCAGGGTAATCCCTCGATATGAAGATCAGATTCTATCTTACTATCCTTGAAAGCCCTCAACATCTAGGTAGTTGGTACCTCTATCTTCCTCAGCAAGGTAGACCTCAACTTCAAGGTAGTCAGAACCTCTGTCTTCCAATCCTCAGAAGCCCTCAATTGTACACAGCAACAATCGGAGTCACATGAACCAATTCTTCATGGAGAAAAGTTTGAACAAGCCATTCAAACTTTCTGCACAAAGCGTGAGAGTTTATAAGAGCCTCTCTCTCTAGAAATCACTTCTGAAAGTTCTGACCTTCAAAAAATCCAAAAGTTGGGAGATCTTTCAAATGACCTCCTATTTATATATATGGATTCAATGGTCAGATCCATCATCCAACTGTCATATTTTTTCTTGAATTTCAGAGGGACCTGTACACATATTACTCAAACAATGGTTAGTTAATAACTGAATGCACGCCATCATTTTATAACAAAACAAGTATAAGTAAAATATTGTTACATAACTAGAATCCAATATTTGGAATGTAAGAAAGTGTAAGTTTAGAGTCTAACAAAAATTGAATTAGGAGTCTATAATACAAGGATATTTGGATTCTGTTTTATAGAAATTCAGAACCTGAATTCTATAGAATTCTGGAGTCTGAATTTCAAGGAAATTCAGAGTCTAGATTCAAAAGAATTTGGAACCTGAACTTACTAAGTTCGGAGTCAGAGTTCATGAGAATTTGGAGTCAGAACTCATGAGAGTTAATAACCAGAATTCGTAATTAAAATTTGGAGTCATAACATAGAAATTTATTATCCATAATTTTTAATTGTAATTCATAATCATAATTTGGAGTTATATCTTAGAAAGTTCGTATCTAGAATTATTAATTAGAATTCGGAGAATTCAGATTCTAAAATATAATTCTTCATATCTAGGTATTTATAGGATTTCAAGGTTTTGGTTTCAAACCAAATTTTACACTTTGAAAATTTTGATTGAATAATGAAAACATGATACAGGTAAATTTCCTTGGGGAAGGAAATTTTCCTTAAAGAAGTAAAACAAGGGTAAGGAGAAATTTTCCTTATGATAAGGTGTTTGTGATTTTCAAAACAAGAAGGAATTGTAAAGTCATATGAAAAGCCTTAATGACTTAACAATCTCCACCATGTATTAAGGAATGGAAAGTTCATAAGGAAAACCTTATTGACTCAAAAATCTCCCCCTTTTTTGAAAGCACAAACATCCTTATGAAAAATAATATAAGGACTTAGAAAAAAAATTAGAATTTTAAATAAATCTTATCTCCCTTTACTTATAAACAATAGTGAATATGAATAACTCCCCCTTAGGCTTGTGAACTCTAAGGATCATATTCTAGATTTCCAAAATGAGAAATTTCATTATCTTGAGTATAGAAATATTCATAATGAGAACTCCTCCTTTGATAAACCCCCCCTTACTTAGGGATATTTCCTCTTTACTTGAAATTATTTTTCCTTTCTCCCCCTTTTTTATTTTCAAAATGAAATTTAGGGAATGGAAAAGAAATATGGTACCTGAAATATTAGTACAAGCATCCAAGAAAAACAAGAAACCACAATTTTGTTATAATTGAAAGAATTTGTACAAGGAAAAATAGATACAACAAAAGATTGGATTTGGATCTATTTTGCTTCTTTTTTTTGGGAATCAACTTCTTCACAGTGGTTTTCAACTTCTTTAGCTCTTTGTGATCCTCCTCTGCTTTCTTTTCTAATGCTTTAATCCTATCTCCTTGTGCCTTCATAGCCTCTACCTGAGCCTTTAACAAGTCATCTTGCTTCACTAGCTTCTCTTGAATCTCAATCCGGGGATCCTTTTCTATTTTCTAACTTTGGAAAATATAACTCAACTTCCTATTCAGATCTTTGACATCTTTAATCTGGGTATTCTTCTCAAGATTTAGATTTTCATCAAAGCTATTTGTAAGATCCTTGATTTTACCATCAGAAGTATCAAAGGCTTTCTTAACATCATCTTGAAAGTCATCAATATCTCTCAGATATTTGATTATATTCTTTGACCATCTCACCATTTTCTTGCATTATTTCTTATGGGCTTCATAGTTGATAAAGAAATTCTTGTGCTCAGCCTCAATCTTTACACACTTATCCATCACCACAGATACGGAGTATGATTTATGATTCATGCTTTGCAGGAGCATTTGGTATCTAGATTCTATTGTTGGAAAGATCAAAATAGTGTCAAAAATCTTCTTTAGGGACTGAATGACAAAATCATGTCCTAGTGTTGATGATTCTGAATCTGATATTCTGCTAGATTGTGGTTCTTCCTATAACTCGACAAGCTTCCTCTTAGATGACCCTCTATTTTCCTTCTTCCTTAGAATATCTTTGGTTGGGGTATCAACAACCACTTTTTTCCCTTGTTGGTTGTTGGAAAAGGTTTATCATCATGAGATTACTTCCCACTTTCAGATAATTAGACAATCTTATCTTCACCAATTCTTTCTTTCTCAGCTCCAGCCTCGATATCTTCATAGTGAATAAACTCATGATTATGACTCTCTTCTTTAGACAACTTTTTCACCTCATCTTCAGTCTTCTCATCAACCCTAAGAGTATCAAGTCTTGAGGATCCGGCTTGAGAAGTCCAGATTGAAAATTTTTCGGAAGAACTTTCTTTTTCATCAAAGTATTCTACTTTCCTAATCCGATCTTCAGTACGAATACTACTTTCTTCATTTTCTTGCACTTCTTTCATAGCTTCTATCTATTCAGAAACCTTCTCTTGAACTTTTTCCAGAGACATGAACATTTTTCCGGGAGTCTCAGGTAATTTCTCTACTAAAAAAGTTTTTTTTACGTGAATGTTCTCAGATGAAACTTCAGTAGCCTTAAAAATAGATTGCACAATCTCTACCCCTAACATATTTTTCTTAAGCTTCATTTACTTGGCCTGCTTCTCATACTCATCAAGTGATTTTTCTTTCAATGCCTTGGTCTCATCTATGGCTAGGACAAACTGTGGCTCTCATTCCTTTCGATTCTTCTTATCCTCCCTCCATTTTACAACTACCTCATTCAGACACGCTTTCTGTTTCAAGGGCTTTGGAGGTGCAGATTTGGTTTCTTTGGCCTTAAGGGTTTTCTCTGTTTATTCCACTTCCATTAGTTTCCTCTTATTTCTAGCTTTCTTTGATGGTTCACCCTCTTCAATATTTTTCAGAATGGATTCTACCTCATCCTCTGGTAGATCATAAAATTCACATGACTCCTTGGAGAAACCAACCTTCATCCTCTTGTGGGTATCATCACTAATAAGCATTAATTTGAAATTACTTGTCTTATAACTGCAAGGGATCTAGAATGATTCAATAAATCGATCAATAAACTTGAATAGTATGGAAGGATACATGATTATATGTGCTCTTAGATTCCCATTCTTGATATTCTCAATCATAATTAGAATATGTTCATCAGATTAATTTTCCTTATATTTACCAAAAAATCTAAGATATACATATCAATTTTTTTAAGAGTGTCCTTGTCACCCTTTCTCAGTATGAAAAGACCATGAACCCATAACTCTAGGATATTATTGTTGGTAGAAAAGTGAGAAATCTTTTCTATCTTGACATCTATAAGTCCAAGACTTTTTATAGATTTCACATTGATGAAACTACCTTGCACATCCGGTAATTTGTGGGAACAAAACTTGACCTCTCCTTCAAATGATAATCCTAACAAGCTAGAAGGCTTGGTTTAAAAGAGTGCATATGTCTTTAAATAACTCTTAAAGTAAAATTTTTTCTCTGCCATCTTCTTTGAAAAAACTAACTGATTAATAAAATTCTATGTGTAGATCCAGATACACAACATCCTGAGCTCCTATATTTGATATAGATACACTTCCCCATCCACTAAGTTTGATTTTCTTGTAGATAATAGAGTCATAATTTTTGAATAAATTTGTATGTACTAACCTCTCCTTGTATATTAGCCACTCTGCAATTGGATTGACAGAAGACATATCTTGAGAAGGAACTTCTGCATACATTCGGACTTGACCACATCTGAAAAGTTCATAATGGGATTTTGTAGAGGGGCAGGACTTCAACACGCACAATATTTGAAAACCAATGTGGGAAAAATATCGGGGTTCCTCTTTTATAGGTGTTGAAGCGACGATTCATCTTCCCATTTTAATCCAATGGCTGAGAATTATTCAGATCTCATCTGATGGTTGAAATGATAGTCGTAAGGAAAAATTGGTAGGATCTGATCATTTGAGGTTTTTGAAGGAAAACAATTGGAATTAATCAAACTAGAATCCAAGAAATTTAAAAACAAAAGAAACTAAGAGCAAGTAAAAGGTTGTTATGAAAACTCAAGAAATAATGATACCTTTCGAATTATTATGAGAATTAATCATTTTGAGGAAAATTCTTCTTGAAGGACTTTATATTCCAAAAAAACATGTGTACGGAAAAGAAACTGATTACAAAGATCTTCGTTATGAATATTTTCATTACGAAAATCTTTATTACAAAAATATCACTACAAAAAATTTAAGTACGAAAATTTCCATTACGAAAATTTCAAGTACGAAAATTTCCCTTATGAAAATTTTCAGTAGGAAAATATTTATTACAAAAATTTCCAGTACGAAAATCTTATTACAAAAATTATGAAAAAAAAAATTACAAAAAATATGAAAAATTCCATTACGAAAAATATGAATAACATCATTACGAAAAAATATGAAAAACTTCATTATTAAAAAACATGAAAAACATCATTATGAAAAATATGAAAAACTTCAGTACGAAAAACATGAAAAAATGAAATGAAATGTACTCCCCTAACGAAAAAAGAGTTTATTACTATAAGGATATTAGTTCAACAGAAAGTTATTTGAAGAGGATTACCTTACGGTTATCATTCCTAACTTCTATTTAATGTATTCAAATCTATCAGAGGGTAAAGATTTTGTAAAAATATCAGCAAGTTGGTCTTCCGTTCCGATAAATTGAAGAATGATATCTCCTTTTTGAGTGTGATCCCTAAGAATTTGATGCCTAATATCTATGTGTTTTTCACAACAGTGATGTGCATGGTTTTTACTAAGGACAATGGCACTTATATTATCACACAAAATTTGTGTTTTGGTAAAACTCATACCATAGTCGGTGAGTGTGTGTTGCATCCACAAAACTTGAGCACAACAACTTCCAAGTGCTATATATTCAGCTTCAGCAGTGTAAAGTGATACTAAGTGTTTCTTCTTGCATGACCAATAAACTAATGAATCTCATAATAAATGACAAGTTTCGGATGTACTCTTTTTATCCATTCTACATCCACCCAAGTCAGCATCTGAAAAACATTTCAAAACAAAATCATTTCCAGAATAATAAAATAGTCTTAAATCCATGGTCCCCTTTAAGTAGATAAAAATTATTTTCACTACCTTTAAATGAGATTCCTTGGGATTGGATTGATATCTTATACATAAGTATTCTGAAAACATTAAGCCTGGATGACTAGCTGTCATATAAATTAAACTTCATATCATACCTCTAAAAGTTGTTTGATCTACTGGTTTCCCATATTCATCATGATCAAGTGTGTTTGAGGTTCCAATGTGAGTACTTACACTTTTAGTGTTTTTATATACATAATTTTTAAGAAGATATTTAATATAGTTATGTTGGTATATATAGATTCCTTTTGATTTTTGAGAAATTTGAAAAATAAGGAAAAATGTTAACTCACCCATTTTACTCATTTCAAACTAAAATTTCATTAGATTCACAAAGGAATCAGTTAATGATTGCTGAGTTGAACCAAATATAATGTCATCAACATAAATTTGAACAATAAAAACATTTTTCATATCTTTCTTTATAAAAACGGTTGGATATTCATTTCCTTTAACATAGTTATTTTTAAGAAAAAATACTGTAAGTATATCTAACCAATATCGAGGGGCTTGTTTAAGGCCATACAAAGCTTTGGTAATTCTAAAAACATGATTAGGATGTTTTGTATCTTCAAAACCAGGAGGTTGTTCAACAAAAACTTCCTCTTAAACATAACCATTAAGAAAAGCACATTTCACATCTATTTGAAAAAGTTTGAAATTGAAGAATACTGCAAAGGAAAGTAAATTACGAATAGATTCAAGTATAGCTACTGGAGAATAGGTTTCTTTAGTCTATTACTTCTTGTATATTATAGCCTTTATCAACTAATCTAGCTTTATTTGTAACAATGATTCCATTTTCATCACACTTATTTCTGAAAATCCATTTTACACCAATAACAGAAGTTTCCTTAGTTCTTTCAACCAAGTTCTAGACTTTATTCTTTTTGAATTCATTTAGTTCATCTTGCATGACATTAATCCAATCATCATCTCCTAAAGATTCATGAGTGATTTTTGGTTCTAATTGGGAAAGTAATGATATATGTTATACTTCATTTCTTAAGGAACTTATACTCCTTACTTGTTGATTCACATCTTCGATGATGCTATCACTAGGATGATTCTTTAAAAATGACTGATTTGGGTTTTGTAAAACCTGTTCATCAACATAGGGTAGGAAATATTCTGGATTAAATGTTTCAGAAGTATCTTCTTGGACATTTTCCTTGTCAAAAGTATTTTCTAGCACAGGTTGATAATCAGTTTTAGAAAACACATCTGAGGATGTAGGTTGGTGTTGTTTAAAAACAAAGGGATCAATTTCATCAAATTTAACATATATTTTCTCTTCAACAGTATAAGTGTTTTTATTAAAAACTCTATAAGCCTTAGAAGTTGTGGAGTAGCCTAAGAAAATTCCTTCAACAGATTTTGGTGTGAATTTATATAGATTATCTTTTGTATTCAGAATGGACACCTTGCAACCAAAAACAATAAAGTAGGAAAGTATGGGTTTTCTACCATTCCATAACTCATAAGAAGTTTTATTTAGAAAAGGTCTACTAAAAATCAATTTATAGTATAACAAGCAGTACTTATAGCTTCAGCCCAAAAAATTTTGGCTATAGAATACTCACTCAACAAGGTTCTTATTATCTCTTGAGGAGTTCTATTTCATATTTCAACAAAACCAGTCTGTTGAGGTGTTCTGGGTGTAGAGAAGTTATGAGTAGTGGATTTTCTACTACAAAAAGTTTAAAAATCAGAATATTGAAATTCTCCACCATGATCACTATGAATAGTTGTCAATGTAATGTTTTTCTCATTTTTAACTTGGGATCTAAAACTTTTGAATTAAGAAAAAGCTTCATACTTATTTGCTAGAAAATAGACCCACATAAATCTAGTGTAATCTTCAACCAAGAAAAATAAATAGTACTTTCCCCCAATGCTTCCAGTTTGTGTAGGACCAAAGAGATCCATATGCACTAGCTATAATGCATCGGTTGTTGTGACTTCACCAACTAATTTAAAACTCGATTTATGTTGTTTACCATATTGACAAGGGTCAAAGACTTTTGAAGAATCAAATCTATGCTCCAGTAGATCCTTAACTAATCTTTTCTTAGAAAGTTTGCATAAGTTACTAAGGTTATAGTGTCCTAACCTTCTATGCCACAACCAAGAATGATCCTCTATTGCACTAAGGCAAGGTAGATCTTGGATCCTAAGGTCTTCTAATTTTAGTGTGTAAACATTCTCTTGCCTATGGGAAGAAAGAATAAACTCATCCATGGAATTGTGTACTAAGAAATTGTCATTCCTAAAATTCACAAGGTAACCTTCATCACATAATTGGCTTATTCTAATAAGGTTGTTCTTAAGACCCTTAACAAATAAAACATTTGAAATCAAAGTTTTTCCAAGAAGAGAAATGATACCTATACCAATAATTTCTCCCTAAGAATTATCTCTGAAAGTTACTTTCCCTCTTTTCATCTTAATAATATTTTCAAAATAGTTAATGTTACTAGTCATATGCTGGGAACATCCACTATCCAAGTACAATGCATTTCTATTTGTACCTTCTCTATTTTCCTGAAAATAAGTAAAAAGTTAGGTTTTTAGAATCCAAACTTGCATGGATCCAGAATTCATAGAAAAAAAATTTAGGCAACCATATATTCTTAGAAAAATAGGATTTATGAAATCCTAAATATTGGGTTTTGTTTAGAGAACAATTTGTTGCCCAGTGTCCTCCACACAGATACTTTGTGAAAATAGGAGAACTTTGTGGGAAAAAATAATTGTTACTAGAAACAGGTTTAGAACTATTATAACTAAAACCAATACTATTCTTTAGTGGTCGAATTTGGGAATACATTTTATCAAAATTTCCTTTACCAAAGGTAAAGTTTGACAAACACTTCCTCAAGGAAAATATTTTAGATTTGAGTTTGATAACCAAGTTCTTGTATTCAAAAACATTGTTCTTTGAAATTATGTTTTCTAGATCTTTAGAAAGTCTATTATTATCAGAATTTACTTCCTCAAGATTTTTTGAAATATTTTCAAAATCAGAATTTTTCTTATCAAGATCTATAGAAAGATCTGATATTTCCTTAGTAAGAATAGTATTCCTAGAATTTTCCCTATCAAGTTTTTTTATGAGTTTTGAGTTCTCAATAGGTAGTCTGGCTATTAGACAATGATTTTTAATAGGTAGTCTGGCTATTAGACCAAGATTCTTCTGTCCAGAAGATTCATAATCTGAAGATTCATCTAAAGAGTCTCCACCACTAGCACTCCAGGTGTCATTAGCTTTCTATACTTTATTAGCATTATCCTTATAATACTTCTTTCTATTTCTCTCATAATTTCTTTCCTTTCTTTCTATTCTTCTGAGCATAGGACAATCAGGTCTTATGTGTCCATCTCTCTTGCATTCATAACATGTGACTTCTGAATCTTTCTTGTCTTTCCTTTACTTTTTATTATATCTGGATTGAAAGTTCCTCTGTCCAGCTATCTTGTTCATCCTTTGAGCAAGATTTTCTAATTCATTCTCTAAGGATTCACTTCCACTAGATTTGTATTGGATAACAACTTTCTTAGATTTTGATCTGGTAACTCTCTTAGGAGTCTTAGCTTTCGTATGATTAGAATTTGTAGTAAAAGTAATACTTCCATTTCCATTCTTCTTCTTTACATTATCATCATCTCTACTCATTATAGTCTCATGTCGTAGAAGACTTCCAAAGAGTTAATCAAGAGTAATCCGAGTAATCTTTCTGTTTTCATCAATAGCAGTCCTCTTGGATTCCCACTCATTGGGTATGATGTCTATGATCTTATCCACAAGAGCTTCATCATCTAATCCTTTCTCACCCATAGATTTTAAACTATTCACAATAGTCATGGATATTTTTTGTACTTTACATATGGGTTCTCCATAAGGAAAGTAAAATCCATGGTATTCAGATCTAAGCATAGCTCTTCTAGTCTCAATTACTTTGGATGTACCAAAATGTGTAACTTCATGTTTCTTCCAAATACTATTTGTTGCTTCACAAGATGAAATTTGGCTATATATATTTCTAGTCATGGAGCAAAGCAAAGTATTTAGTACCTTATAATTCAGTTGATATTCATGATTTTTTTGATTGTTAAAGGTACTAACTTCTTTTTCTGTAATTTTATATCCTCCAGTAAGAATAACAAAGTTATCAACACCAGTGTTGATAATGAAAGTCTTCATCTGATCTCTCCAATACTCATAGTCATTTCCATCAACGATAGGTGGTCTTGTTGGATTGACATTGTCTATAGAACCAACATTGATTCCTCACATCATAAATAAAATTAATTCCACACAAAACTTTTTAATAGAAAAATATTATAAACAAGAAGGATATTCCTAAGAAAGGAAAATATATAACAAGCGTATCTCTATGAAAAAATGAATCTGAACTATATGAATCCGAAAACCTAATTCTAGAAAATATTATTTCAAAAAATATAAGAAGAAGATGAATTCTCTTCTGAATCTAATCATGAGATTAATTCAGAATGAACCAAAAATTCTAAAGCCAATTGTTAGATTGGTTTAGGATTGAAGGTAACCTCCTTTGATACCAATTTTCAAGATGGTATGTTTGAGTATGATATACTCTATAATACCAAATTAAGGATCAAAATAATAGAGATATTGTATGGAGTATATAATTATGCTCAAAATAGAAGAGGGGGGTGAATTGTACACTTTAAAAATTCCTTTGGAACTTTAAATATGGTTATGTTTAACAAGGTTAAACAAGGTAATTCACAAAACTTCTAGATCTATAAACTTACTTGAATCAGGAAATATGATACCGAGAAACAAATTCCAGAAAAGTGATTCTGCAAATGAAACATAATGAATTTTTACAAAGATGAAGATTCTACCTTAAATCATATAAAATATAACTAAATCAGAGTACAAATATAAGGAAGTATAAAAAATTTATAATATACTCAACAATACAAATGCAATGGAAAACTTTTAAAAAAACAAGTAAAAATTAGTAAATCATTTAACCCAATGAAAAGGGTATCCAACAACCTCGGATAAAGGTCCCTTGATTTATACTTTCATAAAATTCTATCTTACCCAGACCAGGGTAATCCCTCGATACAAAGATCGGAGTCTGTCTTGTTATCCCTGCAAGCCCTCAACTTTAAGGTAGTTGGTACATCTATCATCCTCAGTAAGGAAGCTCCCAACTTCAAGGTAGTCGGAACCTCTGTCTTCCTATCCCCGGAAGCCCTCAATTGTACACACCAACAATTGGAGTCGCACGAAGCAATTATGTATGAAGCAAAGTTTGAACAAGCCATTCAAACTTTCTGCACGAAGCGTGAGAGTTTATAAGAGCCTCTCTCTCTATAAATCACTTCTGAAAGTTTTGAGCATCAAAAAATCCAAAAGTTTTGATCTCTTTCAAATGAGCTCTTATTTATAGTCATCACTTCAATGGTCGGATCCCTCCTCCAACGGTCATATTTTTCCTTGAATTTTGGACAGACCTGTATATGTGTCACTTAAAAAACGGTTAGTTAATAACTGATTGAATGACATCGTTTTATAAAAAAACATGTATAAGTAAAATATGGGTACATAACTAGAATCCAATATTGGGAATGTAAGAAAGTGTAAGTTCAAAGCCTAACCAAAATTGAATTCGCAGTCTATAATACAATGATATTCGGATTCTACTTTCTAGGAATTTAGAACCTGAATTCTATAGAATCCCAGAGTCTGAATTTCAAGGAAATTCGGAGTCCGGGTTCACAAGAATTCGGAACATGAATTTACAAAGTTCGGAGTCAGAGTTCATGAGAATTCAGATTTAGAACTCATGAGACTTCGTAACCGGAAGTCTTAATTAGAATTCGAATTCAGAACATAGAAAGTTTGTATCCAGAATTCGTAATCAGAATTCATAATCAAAATTCGGAGTTAGAACTTAGAAAGTTCGTATATTGAATTCATAATTAGAATTTGGAGAATTCAGATTCTGAAACAGAATACTTCATATCTATGTATTTATAGGATTCCGAAGTTTTGGTTTCAAATCGAAATTTACACTTACAAAAATTTGATTGAATAATGAAAACATGATAATGGTAAATTTCCTGGGAGAAGGAAATTTTCCTTAAAGAAGTAAAATAAGGGTAAAAAGAAATTTTCCTTAAGATAAGGTGTTTGTGATTTTCAAAATAAGAAGTAATTATAAATTCATAAGGAAATCCTTAATGACATAAAAATCTCCCCCATGTATGAAGGAATGGAAAATTCATAAGGAAAACCTTATTGAATCAAAATATATGTGTGGAGAAAAAGGACACCAAGTACGTGATTGCAAGGGTAAGAAAAAGGATTCAAATGTACAATGCTTCATTTACAAAGAGTTGGGACACTACGCGAATCAATGTCTAAATTTTTTAAGTATTCCCCAAATAGTGCTATTGGATAATAATCAACTTATGATACTACCACAGATGAAGAGTAATGACTAGTGTTCTTATGTTGTTATTAAAGAATTATTTGATTGTTGTATCAATGATGTAATGGTTATATGAATTTTGGAAATAAATAAGGATTGTACTGTAATACTATTTCATTGAGGATTTGATATTATATGGTTCTAAGAAAAGTGACACAATAGCAAGTTAAATTTTTTTGGAGAACACATGGTTGAAGGAAAGATAAACAATAATATTTTTCTGATACTGAGGTAGTAATTTTGGAATAAGATATGATTTATATGGATAAATTATATTCGATATTCTTGAAAACTTTGAAAACCAGTTAATTGTTTTTTTATTCCACTATTGTTTGAGTATACAAAATTTTTGGATATATGATGTATATCTAGTATTCTATAAGGAATAAGGGACCATGAATTTAATCAATAAAGTTTTATGACAATTCATGATTCTACGGTGTTTTAAAAGAATACATGATGAAGGTATTCACTTGTTATTACATGAAAAAATTGATTTTTATTGTGTTTACCTTCTTTATAAATTTTGGACTGTGAGTTTGGATGGAAGTATTTTAGATAATTCTAAAGGTTATAATGGATTAAGTGTGAAATTGGATATTATTGTTAAAGTTAAATAATTTCTTAAGATTATTTTTGGATTGTTATAAAAAGGATAACCCGGAGGTCGGGTGACAACCCATCGCGTCAGGCAAGGTCGTGAGACTTGAACCCGTAACTGAAGGGTGACAAGGGTGCATCACCTACCACTGGCCTACGTGATGTCCTTGTTTTTATAATGTAGTTTTTTTAAATAGTCTGCCAAATGAATTATAAATTCATTATTTTTAGAACCTTATAATATTAGGATAAATAGAATATTTTTGAATTCTATTATCTTTTGGAGTGAAATATGAGTTTGTGGTAGGAATTTGTTGAAGGATGACACTCTACTTGTCAAGTATATTTTTTTCCTCTTTTTCTATGAATAAATTAATTTTTAAACTCTATAGAAGGGATCCTAAAACCATAAATGTGTTATCCTAATACCTTATGTTTTGTTGAACTGATGATATTTTAAATCATCATAGATTGATGGATTTAAGGCCCTCAATTTTACACTTGTTTGTGATTGATGACCTCAATAACTCCATATAAATATTTATGTTTTTCCTCCAATAATGTGCCTCTAATTTTCACAAATTTTCTTTTAATTGAGATCATAATTTGTTGGTGACGTTTTCATTTCTCTTTCCCACTTATTAAGAATAATTTTTTTAATCCAATTTCCAATGTGGGTTTTACACAAAAGTATTTATCTATTTTTAAACTTTTATTTTTGAGAACAATTTCAAATTGCAAGGTTGAAATTTATTTAAGTAGGAGATAATGTAACACCCCAAGATTTCATAGTATGTTATCTCTTCAAATTAATTCAATAACTTGCGCTACAAGCCACACCATGTTTGAGCGCACCATGCCATATCAAACTAGCCGTTCACAAGAGGTTATGAATAGTATTAACTGAATTTTGAATTTTATATACTCCATATAATTTTAGAATCCAAATTTTGTGTTTCTTAGACATAATATAATAACAAATTCATTTTTTTCATATAAAAGAAGTATTTTTCAAAAAATGAAATCTTACTACCTTTTAATGGAGAACCCTTTTTAAAACCAATATTTGACACTTTTATATATTTAATTTATTGAAATTCAATTAATCTCTAGAAGCGGGATAAAAAAATTTGGTTTGGATAAATTTTTGGTACATTTCTGATAACTTTCATATTTTGATGAATAGTGAAAATTACAAAATTTTAATTGAAAAAAAAATTTTTAATAAAAATAATTTATAGGGTTAAATTATGAATTTTAATGTTTTGGAAGTATAATTAGATTTTATTTTTACCATTTAATAAAATGTATGTCATTATAATTAATTTCACATTTAAATTTGACATAAAAAACATGTCAATCTTTTGATAGTTTTTTCTTTTAAAAACTCACTTTTTGGTTTTGACAATGGGAATTAATTTTAAATTAATTAATTAAGCTTCTATATTATTTATTTGATAAAATAGAATTCATTTTTTAATTTGGAATATCAAACTTATCTTAGGGTGAATTTTTGGTATTTTTCTGGAAACTCTCAATTTTTGATGAATGGTGAAAAACACTACGTTATTATTTAAACCCGGATTTTTATTTAAATAATTATTTATTTTATTTAAGTTTATTTTAAATCAAAATAGATATATAATACCTATATAATTTCAATGTAATTGATTGGAGTCATTTTATAATAAAATTAGATGTATAAAATTTTATTGACATTTTTAATTTCTTTTACCCACCTTCTAAGCACATTAACAAATTTGCATAAAACGAAATTTTACTATTTCTATGAATTGAATTTCATAAGTCTGAGAAATATGGTTGAAATAATTATGTAAAATTTGGTTCAATAATATGATAATAATTTTTGGTGAATAAAAACTTTTAACTTTTATTTACCACCGTTAAAAGTAAATAAGGTAATTAAAGGTAAAAATGATATTATAATTACCCCAACACATGTCTTAATTCTATTTAATAAGTTTATTTCGACCAAAACCAACCATAATAATAAAATATGATCCTTTTGGTCCACTTTTATTAGATTAGGACATTTATTATTATTTTACTTAAAGAGGAGTTAAAAGTGTTAAATTCAAAGATTAATAACTAATCCATTTTTAATATAGTGTTATACTTAAAATAAATTTGAATATAAAGATTCATTATAAATATAAAATGATTTCCTAAATCATGGTATTTATTTATAATTTTTAGACATTAAATAATTAAATTTACTAATGACACAATGATGATGCAATAATTATCTTATTAATGAAAGAATCAAATAAATGGTATTATAAATATTAAACTAAAAATAATTTCAATATGTTGATGACATACACGAATTATATAGGTGAATATAACTTTTTAGGGTTGATTAAATGTATTTTGTTTCAAATTAATCATGTTGTTATGACTTTCACAAAAACCAAATACTAAATAGTGTCAAAATTGACATAAATGAGTTTTAAAAAAACTATTTTAGGTTCATCCAAATGACTTATATAATGATATATATGTCATGAATGAACCACTTTAGGTTCTCTTTTTATTTTATAGTATGTTTTTTAACCATCTGATATAAAAATACAAGAAGAGATGGTAAAAGATAAACTATTTAACTAAGAGCTAAATCTAAATGATATGTTTCATATGGGTCCTAAACTTTTCTAAAACCTATTAGTTGAGAGGATTTAGACCCATACCCACCTTAGATTCAATATAAATCAATTTTGAGCCATTATAAACCAAAAATTATTTTATAATAAAATAATATTTCAAACGTTTCCTAAAGTGACCCTCACCTCTCTTATAAAAGGGTACTTCCCCTTCTCTCAAAATCACACCTCAAAATCCATTTTGCTCGGCCAACCCCCTCCCAAATATCATCCCAACATCCCTAAATTCAACCTATAGTCCTTACCTTGAGAATAAAGCCAACCTAATGAGCCCTTTTGTTCAAATCAAAAGGAAACACCCAAAGAAGAGGTAATTATATTATCACCTCTTTCAAAGTTCTTTTCCTCTTCCATTTTCACTTTATTTTTTATTTCCATAAAAAATAATAAATAATGTACCTTATAAATACTATTCTGTTATTATTAATATAATACAACCTTACTCATTATTCTATCCATTCTATGAATGACAAAGTCACCATATGTGTGTACGTACGGATTACCGTCTCCACGTCGTGGTGAAGTTTGTTATTCAACGCATCATTATTTGGATGTGTATAATAATGAGCATAATTATTGTAAATAATAAATATAAAATGTTAATTATTATTTATATCTAATATTCCATAAAATTTTATTTTATTTCATCATCAAGATAATGATATAATCGCTCGTGTGTGCGTACGGCTTACCGTCTCCATGATGCGATGAGATTCATTTCCACATTCACCATTAAAAGATGATTATTAAAATATATATTATTAATAAGTTTGTAATATAGGAAACAATAAAAATAATGGATATATATATATATATATATATTTATATTTATATTTATATTTATATTTACTTACATATGTCTCATTCACTTACTTCTATTCAATGCGATATGAAAACAGAAACAACGTTTATGCGTACGTATGGCCTACCGTCTCCATAAATGTTGTTTTACATTTAATATATCTATCTATTATACATATTTATATTATAAATTAATATTATATATATATAATGTTTTATATTCTGGAAGTATTTAAATTATTATCTAAATTATACGATCAAGAATAACAGGTTAAAACGCATATGATAAAGAAAGTGATTATTACCTGAAATGTTAATTTAACATGTAAATCATCATTAAATTGGTATAATAAATTCATAAATGAATCATGTATGATATAATAAATATTAATATGATTCTTGTATAGTTTAATAACATACTATAGTCATTATACATATGGTTAAACATAGCCTCGACCAAATGAAAGTGAAACGTAAGGATTAATTCCTCAATCTCATTATTATCCAAGATTGTTTATGTGTAATTATTTTCTGGGAAATATTTATTATCCATGTCTAGGTTTCATAAAAGACAATTCAAAATTATTCTTTTAATGTACTCTTTAACTAAAACATCATTTTAAATGTTTAAATATTTATTCTTCTAAATCATTATCATTAATGTCCATGTTTTTAAAATGGTTTTAAGGATTTATTTATATGGACATGATTGTATTAAAATGTTAATTCCTTTTAAAAGTTTCAAATTTGTATGGGAAACTTTTATTTAAAAATATCTTTTAAATTACTTCTTTTATAAATGTGATACTTTTAAATGATTACACAAATATTTATATCTCTCTCAAAAAAATTTACTGATCATTTCAAACTGTGTCAATAATCTTTACTGGATATTATTCTTGATTAAGGTTTATTTATTATAATAGAATTTTCCATATTCTATTGAATGAGTTATGATATGTCTGATTGTGGATATAATATTTCTATACCCTTCATGGTTTATGGTTTAAGTATTCATATTTTGTATGCTAGTTTTAATATGAATGTTTATGTTGTGTTTCAATATTTCCATATGAGGAATGCAGTGGACTTAGTAAGTAACGGGTGGAGACTTCTAATGCTCCTCGATGCATTAGTAGATCTCATGAGACAAACTAGTGTCTTGGAAAAAGGTCTTGAAAAAAAATTTATTTTTAGTCTTGGCATGAGTCCTTGACTATATAGTAATGAAGTCCAGTATTAGGCATTCCCTCATTATGAAATTAATTATTACATGTGATTATTCAACTAGTAGAATATCCATGTGAATTTTTATATGGTAATGATTGATTTATTTTCACCATATTATGTTCAAGTTTATGTTTAAAAGGATTTTGTTTCTATTAAACATCTTTCCTTAAAATTTTATAGATTATGCTAAATTATTTACCCTTACTAAGCATCTGAGCCCACCCCTTTCTTATGTTTTTTTTTCAGGATTCCAAAACGTGTATTATGTTTGACATGTAGGGTTAATATAGGGGAATAATGGAATTATAAACAGATTATTTATGTGTTATGTAATGTTCATGTATCTAGTATATTTTCCAAGAATACTAAACTTAACAGTTTTTCAGGACTTGATTCCTTTTAATCATTCCAATGTATTAAAATAATGCACAGGCTCCGACCTTCTGGGGTCGGGGCGTTACAATTTTTTATTTATATTTTCTACCATAATGAAATAGGTATTTTTTTAATTTTATTTTAGTTTTAATTGTATCATAAGATATAAAAAAACACAATATTTATTTAAATGGAAATATATACAAAAATTTCAGTGTGAAATTTTAACCCCTTAAAAAAATTTCACCGTCAAAATTTCATAACATTAATAAAAAATGATGCTAACTTTGTATCATTACAACTTTATGTTCCCATGGTACTTCCTCAAAATTATGATTCCTATAGATAACATTAACTTAGTGGTAATCCTCATCTCATAGTTCTTTGTCTTAAAAATATAATATTACTTTTGTTTTCCCTTCATAATAGTGACCACATTCCAGCATTACTACCACTGTGTTCAATGAATTTTAAGGTCCAGGATTTTACTTCCTCAAAAGTGATACATTGAACAAATCATAAACTTAGGAGATGATTGGTTGATGTTAAAGGTGATAATCTACCATCCCCACAAGATCTATAATTTCAAACATTCTAATGTATCTTGGGATAAACATCAAAATTATTTGGAATCTCATAACCCTATTCCATTATAAAGTTTGAAGGAATGCCTTATCTCTAAATTAAAATTGAGAATATCACTAATGAATAAAATCTTATCTCTTATATCATCATTGTTCATTTTTTATGTGTCACTTAATGGTTTGAATATTTTATATCATATCCTGAGAAATTCTTGGCCCCAAATATTAAACTCTAGAAATTCAATCCAATATAATAAATTTATTCAAATATTTATATTTAGAACCTCATATGGTTCTATTTAGTTGGTATAATGGAATCTATTAGTATATGAGAACTCTACTAATGAATTTTTTTTATATTAACCAGCTTTTAAATCCATTGAGAAAGATCTTATAAAATCATCATGGGTTTGAGTGGTCCTCTTAGATTAACAACCAGTTTTTGTATGATATGTTTTACTTCATATCATCTCTATATGCAATTCATGTTGATGATTTATCGAGAACACTGAGGTAAACCTCAGATCTTGATTATATATAATTGAGATATATACTCCATATAGTCATCCTGCATACTTTATGTATATGTTTAAAGGTTGATCAAGAGTGAAATATATTTTTTAATAGAAATGAAATGTTCTAAAATCATAGAGTGACTGACTAAAACCAAAATAGTTGTCATCCTACAATGAAATCAATAGTGATGTTATCCCATCTCTATAATGGTATGACTAATGGTTTCATTAACCCCTTATAAAACTGTCAGTTTTACATAATTTAATAACATACTAAGTATCAAGATACATACTCTATAATATACCTTTCCATGTTTTACCTCTAGAAAAGCTTCATGATATATCTATATATCTTTTTAGATTCCATAATAGAAAAATAATGATGTGAAACGTGCATCATCCAAAAATAACTTCTTTATTTTTTGTATTAAGGTAAACATATTGATTTCTCAAATTTTATAAGTCAATTAATGTTTTGGTTGAACTATAGTATATTTCATACATTAATTTATAGCTATATATCCTACTTATGTTCTTCCATGAACATTGTATAAAATGATGATTGAGCTACCATTTAGAAATTATTTGATTCCCCCCTCCATAATGATTCAAAGGTCCGTCAATTTAAAATTCATGAGTCTTGGGTCTCTTTGGATTATCACCATTGATAAGGTAGCATGATCCATCCTTTTTAGAGTATATATTGGTTTTTTATTTCCAATGGATGTAATTTATTGAGTTATTATGGTCCATAATCGACTCTAATAAACTACATTAGAACATGTTCAAATCACTCTATGTGAATATATACATTAACCTATTTTGAACAATGTGTATTTTAAATTTTCACCATATACATAATGACTCTATATGTTTAATAAAACTTCTACCACATCTAGCTCTAAATTATTCATCAAATAATATTTCTCGTTAACATTTAATTGATGTGAGGCATAATCCACCACCGTGTCATTTTTCATGAGAGAGTATCCTAATATCATATATGATACATTTATTTATATTGAAAACACCTATCCACAATAGAGTACCATGAGTATATTTTAAATGAACAACCTTCTATTACGCTCCAAAAAATTTAATTTACATTCATTTATCTATAGAAACCTAACTCCAATCTGATTTAACATGGTTAGGGGATTTGATAGTGGTAAGAAATTTCTCACATAATGTTCATAGTATCCATGCAATATAATAATGTTATAGATCCCTATTATAGTGTTTAGTTTGGTATATAATTTAATTAACACATACTTTTAATGATCCCTAGATACAACCTCATGTCTGATTATGTAAAAAATAATTATTTTTTCTATAGACATTATTCAAACATTCTAAATTTCACATACATTTTATTCTTTCTAAATGCCTTCAACACAACCCAAAAATTATATTATTTATCTTCCATGGACTATAAATATATAATAATATCCTCTATAAATATTACTAAAATGGATTAAGGTAATCTATAAAGACATTATTCATTAGTTCGATGAAGATGGTAGTTTAATTTGTAAGTCTAATAGGAATCATTGTGAATTCATAATGTCTTATCATATATTAAAGGTTGTGTTTGGTAATTACTATATTTATCACACTTAGTTGTTGATATCAAGAGTGAAGGTCAATATTTAAAAAGTATTGATCCCCACATAGCATTTTGAAAAATTCATTAATACAAGATAAAAGATAATTTTTTTGATCATCTTCTTGTAATGTTCATAATAATCAATGTAGATGCATATCTATCCATATTAATTCTTAATAATGTGAAATTTTGATTTTAATGGTGAAACACGTGGATTTATAAATTCTTTAGAAAGTATACCTTAAATTTTGTTCTTCAAGTCATCTAATTCAACAATGAGTTCAATTGAAAACTCAACTTCATAATCTCATGAAATAGTAGACAAGTCTTTTTGAAATGCATTAAAATATTCCAACACAATACACATATAATAAATATTGAGTCTTTCCCTACTATTTGAGATAAATATCCCACATTAATGGGTTTAAAATCCTATATAGAGGATGTAACATCTATAGGGAAGTGATAGTCAGAATTATACTGATAGATGATCATAGGATGATTTGGGATATGATATGTGATTTTAATATCCCAAAAATTATTAATAAAATTATATAGAGGGTTATAAATTCCCCAAATCACAATAAATTTGACATAAAATTAATAATAATATTTGAAGAAAGCATAGACCCATATTGTCTATTGGAGGGGTGCTATAGGCTTGGGATGAAATCATTATACAACTAGAAGTTTTCACGAAAAATCTAACATTTAATCATTTTGGATATAAATTAATCATCTTCTTTTATTTTCATGATTTTTAATGAATTCATATAACTAACCTAAAATAATATGTTTTAAATATTTATCATACCTTTCACAATGCAATTTTCATGAATTTTCTTCATTATCTTATTAAAAACAATACAGTTAGAGAGAGTATTAAAAAATAATAAACATAGTAAGCAATCATATAACAATGAAAATTAAACTCAGTGTGTTTAAAATTATGAAACCCTAATTTCAATTGATAACGCAAAAGGCTCATCTTATTACTTCTTGGTTCACCTTATAACACTTTTGGTACAACAAATAACACTCATTCCTAGTTCAACTCATGGATCTCATGGCCCAACATAGTTCGGTTTATGATTTTATCTATTATATTTCTTTACATAATACCCAAGATAACTAAACTAAACTATGATATATAATAATACAACCCAAAAATTACATATATGTATATAATATCAATTTACATGAATATACATTATATCTTGTAGTAAATTACATACCAAAAATTATAGGATTGGCCCGTTTTTATTTTATATACATAACTAACTTATTTTACAAGAATTATTCATTATTTACCACAAAAAATATACACATGATACCCTTAGAGACATATAATGCCTTATAATCTTAAACATTTCCCCACAGAATGGAAACAAAATAATGGGTGAGCTCAAATTCTTAGTAAGGGTAAACATAATGGATATCAATTGAATATCATAAATGATCACAATACAAACATTTGAATATTTTAATATAATCATGATACATGAACATATTCTAAGGAAATAATATCCAGTAAAATAGAGATCATAAATCATGAATAACAACATATTTATTTTTGAATAACATAAGAGATGCATCATAATAGCATAGAAACGTTTTTGAGTGATAATGATCTTAGAAATAATTACATTAGAATGTGTAATAATAGATATGAATGAAAGAAGAATGTAAAAAATATATAATATTTGAAATTCATTTTTTTCAAGGCTCACTACCAATACCATCACCACATAGTGATCATAAACCCATAGTATATTTGGTTCACCCTACATTCCTATCAATATGTTTGATAGAGTACCATAGTGGATTGGGTTCACTCACCTATCACATAAACATTGTGGGTAGAATCTTATAGTTGAATGGATTCACTCTCTACTCCCTTACATTTCATAACATAAGATATGCAGCTTTACCTAAGGAAATGATGTCTATATAATTAAATTATCACCCATTACATGATGAAATTCCATACAGATGTGTTCAACATGAATTTAATTCAATCATATGTAATTAACCCATGATAATGAAATGGGTTTCATAAGAATCATCATAATTAATAAATACAAATAACCTCTATAACATAAGTATATGATTCAATATAAATATATACCCAATGAAACATAATAATCATTAAAGGATATTAAAATAGATGTAAAAAATTATAATCTGCTGGAAAACTTCTTCGTAAAATGAGAATAAATATCCCTAAATTATAGAAAAATATAATTTTAAATGGAATTAATTTATAAAAAATAGTTTTTTAAAATTATATAAAATTAAATTCTATTAAATTTAGAGAATAATAGATAATTTATAAGTAATATTCCTAAATAAAACTAAAAAAAATTATCAGAGAATGTGACAATGTCAAAAATATTTAAAATTATTTATTTAATAAATTTATAAATATTGTTAGAGTCAATATAAAATGATACTATAAAAGAAAAAATAAATGGAGACAAAAATAAATTGGGTTTTGGAGATAAATTAAAAAAACATTCACCAAATAAGAATTTTATACATAATCCTTTCGGATATTGATGCACCCGATTTGTGTATACATTTCCACATACCTTATTGAAAATAAGAACATATTTTCAGAAAATACCTACCACTTGTGGAAAAATACATTGATTTTGGTGATCTTGTTCATTCTTAGGTGATTTCTGGCCAAACACACACACACCGGGGGGAAAACTGAGCAAAATTGCCAACTATACAGCGTGTACATATAAACACATTGTGTACATTCAGACTCATATATGGATCGACTAGACGAGTACATGCCCAAGTCACCAGATCATAGGTGAAACACTGTGTACAGTCTTCTATATGCATTTGGGGGCATTTTCCAGAGGCCACACGTTATGTGAGGCGGCTCCACACGTTGTGTTTCCACTACCAACCAATCGTTGACACTGCAGATGTCAAGGGTGGCATAGCTGGACACCTACCAGATATAAATAGTGAAAAAATTGCATTAATGAGACTACATAGATTGTACTTTTGATACACTCTATTTACATTTCTTATCTATAAATAGAGTATTTAACCTCTGGTTTGAGAGTCATTAGAGAAGATCTGAAAGAAGAAGGTTTTACTGCCCTACTGTCGTGCTACCGTCATTACACTACTTTGTCATTCCACTATTCTATAAAAGAAATCACTTATCCTAAAAGTTTCTTTGATGACCACATTATATATGGAGGAATCTGTTGTCAACTTTTCTTCTATGTGTAACTAAACACCCAGTTTTTTGGGGTTTTGGGTGATAAAAGAGTTGTAATTTGGATTATTTTTTATGATTGTGTTTGTTCTGTTTAACCCTTTTAATTCTTCTTCAATCATTTCTTTTTATCACTGAAAATTCTATGCCCGACCAAGCTTAGAATCCTCAAGTACTCAAAATAAGAATAACAATGAATACCTTCATGTTAATTGGAAGTATTCATCGACTCAAAAATGGATTAATCTACATAAAGAACTATGAAACATTGATTATCAGTCCAATGAGTTAGTTTCCTCAGTTCAATACATAGTTTATCGGGCCAAGGAAACCTTTTCACAACTAAAACCAAGAGTTTTGGCTTATCATGAACAACACAACCTCATAATAAATTTTATTTAATAAACAACCTCTTAAAAATCCACAGCCCCAATGCATTTCCATACAAATTTACATGTAAACCAAATTTCCATGTTTTTTTGTATCCTTTAATTAAATTTCTATGAAATAAATATCCAATCACCTTTTCATCAGAACATTAATAATCGACTCTAAATTTAGTACACTTCAGTGAATCAAAGTACAAACTATATAAGAAAAACCAAAATAACTTCTTTTCCTTTTGGATTGACCCCTTACTGGTACTATATTCATTAGGGTAATAAAATTTGGGACACCGATAACATACCTTTGGTAAAATGACTACCAAATTTTATCATCATTGATGGTGAAATAAAAGTTAAATTTTCATTTGTTTCAATCAAGTTTGTAAAAAAATTTAGTGGAAATAAAAATCAAAAATATTATCAAAAATATATTTCCTTATCTAATTTTTTTATCTTTCTTCTTCCTCGTTTACACTTGGGGTGTTTAGTATTGTGCGGGTTCTTAGGTGTAGGAGCATCTACTTCACTCATTCCAAGAACGAGGAGTCATCATAGTTTCTTCCAATTGTCCCAGAGATCGAACAGACGCTTTTGAGGTGAAGATGAGCACTCCTGGATAAGAACAACCAAAATAATACCATGGTGAAAAATGAAGAAGGATATCCAGTTGTTGTCCAAGGAGTTGGACAGCCATTTGGTCTGGATGACAAATGGAACTAGAAAGCTCCACTTTCTCTAGGATATGGCCCGCAGTAGCTCCAACAGTTCCAACCGGATTGGATGTCATTCTTACAGCTCGTTCAGGGGTTGTGCTTCACCCCTCATGAGAAGAAATATATTCCACCTCTACTCCCTCAGCAGCCACCTCTATGTCGCACTCTCATAAAGTATAGCCTTCCATCTATTTATAAATATGACACATGCATCGTTCGTCCACCGGTGTAGGCCCAACACTTTAAGATCAAGCATGTCATCTTGCAGCTGATCCAAAATACAGTTTAATTTGGTGTCCTTCCCAGTAAGGACCCCAACTCCCATCTCTCCAATTTCCTGGAGGTCTGCGACACGTTCTACTACCACAGAGTTTCCACGAAATCCATTTTTCTTCGTCTCTTTCCCTTTTCTATCAGTGGTAAGAAGAAAGATAGGATCAAAGGTTTGCTGAAGTGATCTATCCTTATCTGGGAAAAGATATCTTAGGTATTCATGTCCAAATATTTCCCACCCTCAAAGACTATAACCTTGAAGAATGAAATACACAACTTCCAACAGCACGACACGGAGTTGTTGTACGAGTCATGGGAGCATTTAAAGGATATGTTGCGCAAATTCCCACACCACGGAATCCCACTCTGGATGCAGGTCCAGACCTTCTACGGAGGACTGACGATGAACAAAAAGCTTGTGGTTGATGCTTCTTATGGAGGAACGATTATAAGGAAATCCCCCGAAGAGATTTTCAAACTACTGGATGAAATTTCTACTAATAGATTCAAGTGGAATTCCGAGCAGGGCACACAAAAACAAGGTATGCAGAACATCGATGCTACTACTATACTTGCTGCCTAGTTGGACACTGTGTCTAAAAATATTGACACACTGAATCTGAAGGGTGTATCCCAAGTATATAAGGTGAACCATCCGGAATTCAGTGAATGTGGTGATAAAAAAATCATGGAAGAAGGCCTGAGACCTATAGTCGTCCCTTTGACGAGTGAGGTGAGATATTTTCCTCAAAACCAAGGGCTGAACCAGTACTAGCAGTACCAGAACCCAGCATGGCATGATCACCAAAACCCAAGCTGGGGCCAACAGCAGCAGAATTCTCCACCCTAGTGACTGCCTAACTATGTTCAGTCCTAGTATTAGAACTAGTACCTAAGGCAACAACAGACCCAACAGAGCTCTTACGATAAGTAAGGGTATCAAAACTCTCACCCGCAGCATCGGAGGCATCCACCACCTCCGCCAGCTACACAACCACCTTAGTAGAAGAACACCTCAATATTGGAGGATCTCATGAAAAAATTTATATCTACTATTGAGAACAGATTCCAAAATCAAGGGGCTTATATTCGAGGCATGGAGAACCAAATTGGTCAACTAGAAAACAAACTCCTGGGTAGGCAGGCCGGTATAATGCCAGGTAACCCTGAGAAGAACCCGAGGGTGGAGTCCCATGTTGTCACAGTACATAGTGGAAAGGAGCTCCAACATAAGGAACCAGCATAACCAGGTGTACCTACACCCCATTCTAATGAAGAAGGTGGAGTTACAGGCCCCTCCTCATCTAAAGGCCCAAAAAAATAGGCTTCACAGGGTAAAGTAAAGGAGTCTATCAAACCGTTTGAGCCTACCTTACCCTTCCCAGAGAGGATGAAGTAGAGAATGTTGGACCACAAGTTTTTAAAAATTTATGGAAATGTTTAGGAAGCTACACATCCACATTACATTTGTAGAGGCACTGATACAGATGCCACATATACTAAATTCATACAACATTTGATTCCTCCCAAGCTCTAGGATCTAGGTAGCTTCACTATCCCATGCACTATTGGACAATGTGAGTTTGGGAAGGCCCCCTGTGACGTAGGGGCCAGCGTCAACCTCATGCCCCTCATTGTTTTTAAGTAGAAAGGGATTAATGATCTGAAGCCTACTCGAGTATCCCTTTAGCTTGTTGACCAATCCCTCAAATATCCAAAGGGGATACTAGAGTACATGTCGGTAAAGGTGGGTAGGCTAATCCTCCATGTATATTTCATCATCCTCAACATGGAAGAAGACTAGAAGGCTCCTCTCATTCTAGGGAGGCCTTTCTTGGACAATGGAATTTTATTGATCGACGTACACTAGGGTAAGATGATTTTCAAAGTATGAGATGAAAGTGTCTCTTACAATGTCCTCAAATTCCTCAAGCAAGAATCATTATGAAATCATGAGGGTTTCTATGCAGTGACCACCGTTGATGATCACTTGAGCGGAAAAGGAGAAGATATTCTATGTTTTTTCTCCTCATATGACTTGGTTTTTTTCATGAATTCTATTGGATAAAGAACCAGAGGACTTGAAATTACTAGAAGGATAGGGAGGCACTTACAGGAAGCGTACGATTATTTCAAACATTCTAGAGTGAGCAGAGATGCAACCACTGGTACCTTCAATTCTAAAGGGGCTTACACTAGAACTAAAGCCTCTCCCATCTTCTCTGAAGTATGGGTACTTTGGAGACCATCATAAATTGCCTATCATACTTAGTTCAGCACTGTCACACGAGCCAGAGGATGCACTTTTACACGTTTTGAAGCGGAAGAATGATGCTATTGGGTGGGAAGTTGCATATCTGAAGGGCATCATCCCTACCATTTGCACCCGCAATGTGCTTCTAAAATAAATATCGAAGCAATATCGGCAACCACAATGACACCTGAACCCCCCCCCCCCCCAATGAAGGAGTTTGTGAAGAAATAGGTAATCAAGTTGTTGGATACATGCATCATATACCAAATCTCATATAGTCTGTGGGTGAGTCTCCTGCAAGTGGTACCCAAAAAGTGGGGTATCACTGTGATTTCAAATGACAAGAACAAGATCATTCCCACACACACTGTCATGGGTTGGTAAGTCTATGTGGACTAAAAAAAGATAAATGATTCCATTAGAAAATATCATATCCCCTACCCTTCATGGATCAGATGCTAGAGAGGCTAGTGGGGCACAAGTTTTTCTACTTCCTCGTTGGCTATTCCAGCTACAATCAGATTTCCATTGCTCCTGAGGATCAATAGAAAAGAAGATTTAATTGTCCTTAAAGTAAATTTTCTTAACAAAGGATGTCCTTTGGCATGTGCAATGCTCCATACACCTTCCATTGATGCATTCTAGCTATCCTTCTTGGCATGATAGAATAGATCCTAGAGGAATTCATGGATGATTTCTCCGTTTACGAAAAATAATTCACAACTTGCTTGTGGAACCTAGAGCTAGTTCTACAAATATGTGAGAACACTAACTTGGTTTTGAACTGGGGAAAGTGACATTTAATGGTGCAGAGTAGTATCATCCTTGGCCATAGAATCTCGGCAAAGGGGGTAGAGGTGGACCCGGAAAACATAGAATTCATTTCACGACTTCCTATTCCGACTTCCATTAGAGCCCTCCACGACTTCCTGGGGCATGCAGTTTTTTACATGCGGTTAGTCCACGAATTTTATAATATATCTCATCCCCTCTCAAACCTTCTAACCAAGGATTTCATTTTTTTAGTTTGATGAGGCATACACCACAACTATTGAGCACCTGATGTAGTACCTCGTGGAAGCTCCAGTGAAGGTTGTTCCCAACTGGGATGAAAAATTTAAAGTGATGTGTAATGACAGAGTCTATGCAGTGAGAGTAGTCCTGGATCAGAGGGATGATAAAACTTCTGAAACCATCTATTATGCCCGCAAGACACTCAACAAGACAAAAATGAACTACACCACCACAGAAAAAGGAGATGATGGAAGTGGTGTTTTCTTTTTACAAGTTCCATTATTACTTAGTGTTAACTAAAGTTATTGTTTATACAGAACATGTAGCACTCAAGTACCTAGTAAACAAGAAGGATGTGAAGCCAAAACTGATCTTATGGTCACTCCTCCTAAATGAATTTGATCTGGATATCCAAGATAAAAAAGGGAGCGAGAACATTTTTGATAATCATATCTCCCCCTGGAGCGGCCTCATTTGGAGAAGGAGAAAGATCGAGAGATCCGTGAGGATTTCCCGGATGAACACCTATTTTATGTCAAATAATCACCTTGACCCTGGTACACATATATTGTTAATTTTTTAGTTACATGTTCCATACAACCCGAACTCTCCTTCTAATAGAGGAAGAGGTTTCTATTCGATGTTAAGAGGTACTTCTGGGAAGATCCTCTACTATTCTGATATTGGGGGGATGGGGTGATCCAACATTGTATCCCAGAAACTGATGTTCAAGGAGTCCTAGAATTCCATCACACCTCGCCAGTTGAGGGACATCATGGTCCAGAATGTACTATAGCAAAGATCCTATAGTCTGGGTTTTTCTATCCCACCATGCATAGAGATGCCTGATCCTTTGTTTCTCATTGTGATCGATGACAAAGAATAGGTAATGTGGGGAGTAGAGCTGAGATGCCCTAGCACCCTATCTTTGTGGTTGAGATCTTCAATGTCTGGGGAATAGAATTCATGGGGCCATTTCTACCATCTTTGGGGAACACAAACATCCCAGGGTTCCTCAACTACGTTTCCATGTGGGTGGAAGTCGCTACTACAACACATGACATAGACAAGGTGATCATGGGATTTTTAAAGAAAGAAATTTTTATCAGGTTTCACATTCCCTGTGTACTAATCAGCGACAGAGGGACCCACTTCAAAAACACATTAATGAAAGGAGTACATTCGATGTATTGAGTGAAGAATCATATGGTGATGCCATATTATCCCCAGTCCATTGGACAAGTGGATCTCTACAACCATGATCTCAAGCAGATTCTGAAGAACATTGTGAACACTTCATGGAAAGACTAGTCCAAGAAGTTAAACGAAGCTTTGTGGGAATATCAGACACCTTTCAAGATGCCACTGGGGATGTCCCCAATCTGCCTCATCTATGGAAAGTCATGCCATCTTCCATAAGAGTTGGAGCACAAAGCTTACTAGGCTGTGAAGGCCCTGAATTTTGATCTAAAGTTAGTTGAAGAGAAGCATAAGTTCCAACTATCGGAACTAGATGAAATCGTATTGAAGGCGTATGAGAATTCCAAGATATGCAAGGAGAAGATGAGAGAAATCCATAGCTGGATGATTTCATGAAACTCTTTCCAACCCGGTGATCAGGTACTTATTTTTAACTCTTATAATAGATTATTCCAAGGAAATCTAAATTCAAGATGGTTGAGACCATTCCGAGTCATACTGGTAATCCATCATGGAGTGGTAGAAATTGTTGGGGAGGACGATCAACCATTCAAGGTGAACGAACAGAGGCTGAAGACTTACCATTACATGGAATACATGGCAAAAATTATCTCTACCATGAATCTTTGGTAATAAGAGGTAAGTCGGTCGAGCCAATGACCTAAAACAAAGGCACTTCCTAGGAGGCAACCTAGAGGTTACACGTCGTGTACCCCCTATACACACGGTGTGTGCTAATTATTTTTCATATTTATTTTTCATAATATAAATATATAGATTAAATATGTAATAAACAGGTATGATGATAGTGCCTATGGTAAGGTCACTGGAGTTTATCCGAGTCATTACTGGTTTGAATCCCTCCCAACCTACCTTCGGCATCGGGTTCCTCATTTTTTATTCTCGTGTCTTCTTACATGGTATCTGTGGAATTTTTCTTATTATATATATATTTGTTTATAATAAAACCCATGATGGGGATGGATCAATTGGCCAGGGTCATAACCCAGTTTCAAAAGACCCAGGTTCAAATCCTGATGACCGTCTCATTTTCAGAATTTGACTTTTTAATAAAACCACATGGCATGTATTTGGATATATGTTGTGTGTTCCATGTTTTCCTTAATCACTAGAAAGGTTTTATAAATAAAGGAATAAATGTGGGTGAATTTGGTAGATAGACAGAGTCTCGGCCCTGGATCCAAAAGACTCGGGTTCAAACTTGGCTAATCTTCCGGCTTCATACCTTTTTGTCTAATTAAAAACCACACGATGTGCCTTTCCTTCTTCCTCTATAGTATTGGACCAGTACATAAAATATACCTAATTACTAATCAATAGTAGTAGTACACCCTTTGCTCCAGTGGTTGAGGGCTTCTGTTCGGAATGACTGATCGCCGATTCGAAACTTGCCCCAAGCACCAGACCAAAGTTTGTACATCTCTTTTTCCAATTTTAGAACACATGATGTGTATTTCCTGATACATTACATATATAGAATTATTTTTTGTAAACTACATAAATATATATATATATATATATTTCTTATATTTTAATTTTGAATATTAAATATTATATAATCTACTACAATAATTATATTATATATTGTAAACCAAAAAAAACTACACGGTGTGTTTGCTAGAGTACATTCCATGTATTCTTGCTATAAAAGCATCAAACCCTATGTGGAAACACCCCATGTTGCACGGTACCCCCCCCCCCCACCATTTTCTTCTCCCAGACGCCGCACAACATTCTTCCTCAAATCCTCCATTTTCGCCTATTTTTCGGTTCGATTTCTTCTACACTGTGATCCTCACTTCTGCTATTCAATTCGAAACTCCTTGTTTCCCAGTTTTCATACCATTTAGGGTGTTTTTTATATCAGTCACTAATTCAGATTCCGCAGTACATTGGAAAGATACCAAGAACACACATTGTCTAATTTTGTACATGGCCACACACTGGAAAATTCGAAATTTAAAATTACATCGTGTGTATGTCTGGTACACACCGTGTACCATCTATGAATCATGTTCGGGTTCTACTTTCACATGGCCACACACACCATGTTTCCATACACATCATGTATGTTTGGTACACGCCATGTATAACATTTATCTATGACAACCTATGTACAACACTCCACACAAACATATTAACTCTGTTCTTACACATGTCATGTTGTACCGTCACCTGGCGTGTACTTCATTTTTTGGCTCTAGTCAGACAGTGGTTGTGTCTTTAAAAAACATGACCAGGACCAATTTTCACATACATGGAATGTATGTTCGGTACACTCAGTGTATCCTTCCATGTTTTGTTCTATGCCCAATCGGCGTGTTTATCCAGAGAACATGGAATGTTAACCCTCTTACACTACACGATGTGTACTCTGGATATAAATGTTGTGTTCTTTTACTTTTCTGATTTTTATCAAATTTTATTCTTTTTCTTTTATTTTATTTTTATTTTGTTTTTTCCCTTACTCACTTCAGGATATGGTTGATGGAGACCCTGTGCATGGGAAGCGGACCACCTCCACAACTCAGGGCCACAGGCCCACTTTTCATCGGATACAAGTCTAGCCCAAGACGACAACATCACCGGACTTCCCGGTGTAACAGCCTCCTCCTCTAGCCATCCTTCCACTACTCAAATCCTCGGAAGATATTGGTCCCAATACCGCACCTCCACCACCCCGCATGGAGCCTCTGAGCACAATCATTTCTTATCCACCAGCCACAACACATCCCAATCCCTCTTCAGTCAGAGCTAATCCCTCATCTGCCACCATGTCCAACTGGTCTTCTTCTACAATAGTAAATCTTCCACCAGAGATATCCCCTATTGTTGTACCACGGAGGCTGGACCCTGCTGGTATCCCCTTTCCTGGCATGGTGTTCCCTATTATAGACCTATCGCACGACAGATTTCGGTGCTTCTCTCACCACATGATCCTATTGAGCAGTCGTTATCTCGAAAGCAGTGTACATTAGCAGCTGGGTATCTGGGGAGAGTTAGAGAATATCCTCGGGCACACACCATTACTCATGATCTTCTAGGTAAGCACTTCTATTTTCAAATATTTATTTTTGGAGTTCACTTCTTCCTTCGAGTTTGACTGGCCTAAGTACCGAGAGACACCTAGAGACACTGTCTCGGTGGTCATATTTCAACTAAGCGGTTAACCTTTATCACTTACTCTGACTGAGTTTGGTTGATTTTTTGGTTTCTATCGTCATTCAGTCACCCAACCCCACGACTCCACCCCGACCTGCCCCGATTTTTCTAAGCTCATTTCCATGTGGTGGGATATTGCTGGCCCCAAACACTGCTACACCCCCACTTCCCAGAAGAGTACACATATCATTGATTCTATCCTCATCTTCACCCACCAGTTCTTTAGCACCATCCTATTTACCCGCCACACGGATATGGTGGTTGTGATCAGTCGTGACATGGAGCCCCTCACCTGTGTCATCCGTCAGGACTACCCATACCTCCCCTGCCTTGCTACCTCTTACTTCCATGTTATGTTCATCGGCCTTCAGGTAAACCTGAACGGTGGGTTCTACACCACCTGCCTTACCCAATAATATGGAATTTTTTAGCCTTCCCTTACCCAAAACCAGTTAGGTTCCCCCCAGCAGATGGAATTTCTCTTGTTTATCCTCATAGTATTGGTCCGAAAGTAGGATCACTTACGTCCTTGCCCAGGCACCACCCCCACCACCTACTACCCCTCCAACCCCCATCGATGCACCTGCACCACCTTCACCATGCCTTACAGCTTTCTCACCTTTACCTTATTCCTTTCCCATTCCCCCTACTGGACCACCCCCTACCCCTTCCCCTTTCGCACCCTCGATTGACCTCCCCATCCCAATCCACCTAGCCATGATCGACCATTTCCAAAATCATCTGGAGCATCAGTAGGCTACTCTTATTTAGCAGCTGACTGCCTCTACTCAGTGCTTGGACGGCATTGAGAGGTTGGAGGAGCTACTACAATAGTATTAGGGGATTCCAATTCCACCGGCAGCACCTTCTCCTTCCATGCCTCCGGCTTCTCCCATACATCCTTCTGGTGATGCCATGGCCATGGACTCTGTCCTCATCTTCACTACAGGTACCGTCCCGAATCCTCTTGTCGAGCTCGCTGTCACAGACTCCCCTTCACCAGCATTCCTACCACAGGCTGAGGGATCTCTAACTCTCACCACTACATCTTCTAGTTCCACTCCCTGTACTAGACACTTCCTCCCCTGAGGCTACACTATGACTATTGCATTTGATTTTTCTTCTCTATATATCTGTTGTCTATTTTTCTATTGTGCTGGTATTCTTACTTGAAGTTTTCTTTTCCATTGATAGTCACAAGTACTCTAGAGAGACTTTTTGAACGTCTTTAATTATTCCCATAGCTTTTTGCTATGACACAAGGGGAGTATTCTTTCATTTTTCACAGTATTTTATGTTTCCCCTTAGTCGTGCCCTTGGTGGACCATGTGCAGAATTAAGTATGGGGGAGTGTTTCTCGACATCCTTAGTCTTTTTCATTACATTCATCTAGGAGACATCATTTTTGGAAGATATATTTGAAAACGTGAAGAAATTTTTGATAGTCATATTTATAAATAATAAAGCAAAAAAGTGAGAAATTTTTAAAGGTTGCATACTAATTTTGATTCTTAAGTGTTTTAAAATGATTGCTGATAAAGTTTAAATTACAACTTGTAATCCTTGGACAATTACATTGATTAGTCTAATCATTTATATGCATGTCACAACTTGATTGTCTCTTTATTTTTTTCCTACTCCTGAGAGGTATTCTAAACCCTTTGTCAAATTCATTCTAATATCCTCTTTCTTGATAGATTATTAGGATATACATGACTACCAAAATTTTTAAGTTTTCTTTTCAAAACATTAATAATTTTTGAATTGCATTAAAATGATAGAGGCATTATATTATTTCAACCCATTTTATCTGGAGACCTACCCTACATCTGATCTTCGTGAATCCCCTAGAGACCATGAACAACCTTATAGGAAGCTGTATTACAAGTCTATTTCCCTTCCTACCCTAATTATTTTTAACTTTTTAGGATAATTCACTTGACATTTAAATAGTTAATTGGTATTATATGGAACATTTTGGTAAATCATCGTGAAATTAAGTGTGGGGGAGGGCCTCTTCTTCATTTAGGGCAGAAAGGGGTCCAAACCCCTATTTGTGGAATTTCTAGGTGGTCCCCTTTGTTTAAAAAAATGATCTAGACAAGGGTACCTTATACTAACTTGATGGTTTGTGAACCATAACTAAGAGAGATGGTGGTGATGCGAGCATTTGACAGAGCTTGTTGAAGAAGATTTTACATTGAGCTTTATTATGAATATCATACAGTGTTATTTAAAGAATTTATCCTCTATTTTCAAGCCTTAGAGTTTATTTTTCACATCTTTACCTACGGGCCCTTATCAATAGAGACATATGCACCTAATTAAAAATCCCTTATGATTTTTGTAATTCAATTTTCTGAAGTACAGAACTAGATTTCTTGCAAACCTATGGATAGAATGTCTATACCTTTGATTGAGTGTAACTTTGATTTCAAATATCATGAGTGTTGAGTGTGTTATTTCCTGGTGAGAAAGATCATTAAGTGGGTTGCTTCTTTTTTAATGGTTGAAAATGTGTTTG
This sequence comes from Viscum album, assembly GCA_963277665.1. Taxonomy (NCBI): domain Eukaryota; kingdom Viridiplantae; phylum Streptophyta; class Magnoliopsida; order Santalales; family Viscaceae; genus Viscum; species Viscum album. Next base: position 733,169,825 of record OY728145.1, on the reverse strand, counting down.
AAGGAGGATGAAAGTGGTTAATTGAATTCTATATGAGTCATGATTTTAATATCTTATGATTTTAAACTATTGTATACCTTTTTATAATTCTATCATATGACTATATCATTTACACTTATGATTAATTGAATGCCTTCCTTTTAGAATATCAACTCTTTTAATTAGATGATGAGATTTTCCCGAGGGAAAGAAATTGACTAATAGTGGGGGAGTTTGATGCACCATATTTTTGTATACATTTCTACAAACATTATTGAAAATAAGAATATATTTTCAGAAAATATCTACTACTTAGTAGACAAATACTTCGATTTTGGAGATCTTGTTAATTTTCAGGTGATTTTTGGCTAAGCACACAATCTAGGGGGAACTAAGAAAAATTCCCAACTACACGATGTGTACATATAAACACGCCATGTACATTCAGACTCAGACACAGATCTACTGGAAGAGTACAAGCCTAAGACATAAGATCTGAGATGACACATCGTGTGAGGCGGCGCTACACACCATGTACAAACATGGAGATTTGGTTGGTGGAGTTTTCTAGAGGCCATATGCTATATTAGGCAGTTCCACACACCGTATTTACTCCACCAACCGGTCGTCGATTCCGTAGAAGTCTAGGGGAGCACACCTAGCCACCTACCAGAGAAAAAAATGACAAAAGCACATTAATGAGACTACAAGGCGTGTACTTTTGATACCCACCATGTAATTTTGTTTTCTATAAATAGATGCTTCGACCTATGGTTTTAGAGTCATTAGGGAAGATCAGGTAGAAGGAGGTCCAGCTTCCCTACTGTCGTGCTACCTTCATTCCACTAATCTACCATTCCACTAACCTGCCAAATAACTCACCTCTCCTCAAAGTTCATATGATGACCACATAAGGTATCGAGGGTTCTGTTTTCATATTTTTATTTATTTGTGACTAAACACCTAGTGTATTGGGGTTGTGGGTGATGAAAGAGTTGTAATTTAAATTAGTTTTTATGATTTTGTTTGTTCTGTTTAACCCTTTTATTTATTCTTCGAAAATTTCTTTTATCAATGAAAATTTTATGGATGACTATGGGCATAATTTTTAGGGACTCAAAAGAAGAATAATTAGAAATACCTTCATTATCATTCGAAGTATTCACTAACTCACAAATAGACTAATCTAAATAAAGAACTGTGAAACACTGACTACTGGACCAAGCAGTTAGTTTCCTCAGTTTTAGAAATATTTTATCGGACTAAGGGAACCTTGTCACTATTGAAACCCGGAGTTTTGGGTTATCATGAACAACACCACCTCATAATCAATTTTATTTAGTAAAAAACCTCTTAAAAATCCACAGCCCTGACGCATTTCCCTCCAAATTTTCATGAAAACCAAATTTCTGTTTTTTTATATATCCTTTAATTAATTTTCTATGAAATTAAAATCCCATCACCTTTTCATCAAAACATTAATAATAGAAACTAAATTCAGTACACTTCACTGAATCCAAGTACAAACTAGATAAGCAAGACAAAAATAAGTTCTTTTCTATATGGATCGACCCATTACTGGTACTATACTCGTCAGGGTAATACAAGTTGGGGTGCTGATAACATACCTTTGGTAAAATGACTACTAGATATGAAAGTTAGATTATAAAGGATATCCTTAACATTTTCATGAAATTCCATAATGGATCTATAACCTCCTATAAAATAATGATAACCAACTTTTTCACTTATTTAAGAAACATTTCCATATATAGTCACTTTTATACAATTCAATTATAGTCATTTGTTACATATATATTAGTTCAATTTTGTTTATTTTATTCATCACACATTAGTAATTTTGATTATTTCATATAATTTTTGTGATACTGACATTGATACTCCTACTTTGATGAAAATTTAATCATTCCAAGATGATTCAATATAGATGAATAATATTTTTCTTTTCTTATGTTGTACCATATTCATTTGATGGTAGTAATGGGTATGGTTTGTTAGAATAAAATTCTTAATGGGAATTCCTAGGGTAATTTATCAATAACAAAGAGTTGTTTTATTAAAAACATTGTTTTTATAACCCATATAGAGAAATATTAAAAACATAAATTACAATTTAAAATCATGTTTTATTCTATTAATTATAAATAAAAGTTTATAATGAATGTTATGGGTTGTTATAACATCATTCATGTCAGTGGTTGAAATGAACCAAATAAGAACAAGTTATACTAATGATTGAGTAAGAGTATAGAGTTATATATTGATAATATCATTAGAAATGAATAAAAAATATTTTAATATAACATCATTAGAGTGGATAATAATATTTTAAAATAGTTTATATTATAATTTTATTCAAAATTATGGTGAAGAACTAGATTATATGAGGAATTTATTCCTTCTCAAAATGGGTTCCTTCTGAATGAAGTATTTATGACTTTTTATTAAAACTGAATTATACTGGAAATGTAAAATTGATATAATTTTGGTAATTTTTATAGTAATTTAATAGATAACTTAATTAAAAGAGTGGTTTGATAGAGGTAGGTGAGGGTTCCTTTTCTAGGTGAGTTATGAGTGGCATTTTTACAAATCAACATTTTCTATTGTGTAAGGTTGTCATTTTACATGGAATGTGAATCAAACGTTTTAAAATAATGGATATGGGCCATGAGTCCCCTAAAATTATTATTTTTGTTATAATTATATATATATATATATATATATATATATATATTAGGCCTTTAAACCTTCGTTTAACCTTTTATACTCATTTTACTTTTACTATCGTAACTCAATTTTTTTCCCAGTAAGTTAATTTTTTCCAAAAAATGAACCTGGAAATCTTTACTAATTTCAAAATTTTCTTTAAAAATTTATACTCCATTTAATAGAATACAATTTTATAAATATGATAAATTAAATGTTGACATGTATAGATAAAATATATAGAAAAAGGCATATTATAGGTAAAATAAGTTTATTAAGCATTCTTTGTTCTTAAAATTATTATATACTAATTACTAATCCAATGAGAATTAATATTTTTTTACATAACACTAAACATTATATTTTATTTTAGTTATATTTTAAATGTGAAAATTTTGATTTATTAAGATAAAAAACCCAACATGTTAAAAAAATCATTGAGAAATATCCCTTCTTAACAATAAATGATTTTAATAACATCCCATTAAAAATAATTATTTATATTCTTAGAATTTAAATGATAGGTATTATAATATTTCTTTTAATTTTATAAAACAGTTAATCATTTAAAAATAATAATAACAGTGATAAAAAATGTAATGAATAAGAATACATATTTAATACTAATGATTTTTAATTAATTATTATATTTTTATTTTATTCCAGAATTATTTTTTATATAATAATTATATATTCTTGATTTGTTTATAATAATTAAAAAAAAATATTCCTATTGGATTTAATTATTTCCAATAACTAGATACCCAATGACTTGATATTTAATGTCAATATTTATAAACATCATATTACCATCCAACGGCCCGAAGGACTTCAATTTTTTTTATAATAAGCTAACTCCCTTTTATGGAATAAAGGGGGAAACCTAAAAAAACTACAAGACTTAAGAAATTACATGACCCAAAGGCCTAGAGAGACAAAACATGCTGATTACATGGAGGTACCCCTCCCCAGCATTAAATCATGACAAAGCTGTCTACTAAAGCAAGACTGTATGGCGAGAAAGTGTCATGTGACGAAGCACGGGCCCGATCCAATGGCTGACACCATACCCTCTCAAACATCCAAATCCATAAAGCCTAAAAAGAAGGACTACTGGATCTGGAACCTCTTCTAGGGAATGCTTCATGTGGTCAAGTCCGGGTTCACCATAAACATCATATTACATTAATATTTATAGATATATATACATCAATATATTCATTTATCAGATTATCTAGTTTATTTTATATGATTTTTTTTCATAATCCAAACATGATTAATTAGTTCTATAGTTATCATTGTTATTTTTAACTTTATCATCTCATACAAATAGAAATACACCATGTTTTCTTACATTACTTCTATTTTTTAAATAATCGATGTACAATGGTGAATTCTATATCATTATTATTGGAGTCTTTAATAAAAATCTTAGATAATTATTTTCTTCATAAAGTATCCAAGAAGGAAACATATATCATTCTCAATACATTCAATTATTTAGTTTCTCTTCAAATTGATCGATTGATTTTTAATGAGATGGAGTCACTCACCACATATTGTAATCAGAGCTCACATTTACATGGATATCAAGATTGATCATCCCACTGTATGTGAGCTAGAAATGGCTGGTAATTCATCCTATGCTTATAAGAATAATAACATTGTAATGTGGCCTCGGTTACTTCCTATTATAAATGATAACTATATTGGGAATTTTCTTTTCATAGTGTAAAATGCTCGATGGGATTTTGTTTCGAACAATAATTTGGTATTGTTTCCTAAAAAAATTGAGATGTTGGGGGATGTGGAAAAAACTCTTAATAAATCCATGAAATATTAAAATAAATCAACTAAGTATTTATATTTAATAGATCTATATTTATCTTCAAATTATTTGATATCCATGATATTGGAAAGTTACTTAATTCCTGTGTATTTATATCTTTTAGGATATCTTTAGTTTGAAAGTTTTTAATTTATGGGTTGAATGATTTTTCAGGAATATCTTGATGATTATAATTTCATCCTTTTAATATTTTTTCCAAAATGGTTTTATTCCATTATTTATTATTCTAATTTTGTTTTATTTAGTTATCTTATAATGAATTCAATTTATTATTACAAATTTATTAAATATTTAAATAGGAATTGTTAATTTTAGTTCACTGTTTCATGTATCGCAAACTTTAAAACACACTATATTTATTTAAATGTTAACGAATAATAAAATAATGGGGTGTTTCATTAGTCGTGACCTTTTAGATTTTATTTGATAGAATAGTCTCCCTGAATTTTATCCATGCCCTTCTTCCCATTTAGAATCCTTTAACATAGAAGTTAGAATGACAAAGTTGATGGAGCATATTTGGTTCAGATACTATTTTGGTAAACCATCAAGGAATTTAAAACTAATAAAGATAATGTAGTTGGTACAATTAAATTTCCTTATAAGTCGAGATAAGATTTCGAATCATTGTAGGTGGATCATGAACATGTTGGGGTAACATGGATATTATTGTAACCCAAGTTACCACGTGAAGTTTAGAATTAGAAATACGAACTCTTGGTAAGAGTGTGGTTCTGGAATAAGAATCTATAAGGACTGTAAATAAAACATATAATAATTAATAGTACTCAACTTGGTCTTAATTGCATTGTTCATACATCGTGATAGTGACATGGTTTTAGAATGAAATGTGTGACTATGTCTAGTGCTATTGGGGATTAATTTTCTACTAGATCCATTTTTAATTTAATAAAACATATAATCGATTTAATGTTTTCCAATAAATACTAAATAAAGATATGTAGACCCTCTTTGATAGTATTACACTCAATTATGATGATGGAAGATTTTTTTTCATAGGATTTTATTTGGATTCATTCCCCATCAAATACTTTTATATACTATAGAAAAATTTCAATTCCCAAGACAAATGGTGTGAGGTGTTGTGGAATAAGAAAATTACTTCAAAATAAAACATCCCTATGTGGTGTGTCTGGAACCATGCACTCCTCACCAAGGATAATATACATCGCCTGGGCGTTAGTTTGGATTAAAGGTGCCATTTTTTGTAAGAAGTCACAGTCTTAGACCTCGGAATATATTTTCTTCGAAAGTATGTGGGAAATTTAAGTGTGGAAACCCCTCAATGAATTCACAGGATGGTACCATGAAGAAGCTTCCAACCCATCATTTCTCCACCTATAGTCTGAGAGAGTGGGAAATCTAGGATCCCAAAGAAGTGATAAATCCATCACTATCTAGGAAAGATACTGGGGTATCTAGAAATAGAAGAAAATAACTCAAATAAGGTAGGTAGAGTTTCGAGGACCGGTATTATTTTTAAAACATGGTGTACATTGGCTGAGTTGGACCATCTCTAAAATAATTGTGTAGATGCTCCTTCCCTCGAGGTTCTTTAGGTTGCCTCACCAGTGACAAATTCTAAGTCTAGTTGACCAAAATGGTGTTGGTTGAGATGTTTTCTTCACCATATGGGAATTAAAATGAACATTGATGGTTTTTATAGCTTTTATTTTATTAAGGGTGGTGGTGTCATTTAGGATACCATGGGTTCTATCATCAGGGCCTTCACAGCCTTCTTCAGGAGAGGTGACTCCGTTCATGGAGAGGATCATGAAATACTATCAGGCCACTTTATATATAGACAGATATACATCCATCATGAAAAGTTGATAGGGATTCACTCATCACTTATCAGTCCATTCTTGGAATTGGAAACACTTTGTGGTCTATCGATTATACCATTCATAGGTGAAAGGGACTTGTGCACAATGGTATAGTACTTCGGTACACATGGAGTGAAGGGAACATTGCTGATGAATTTCTCATTTCCCAAGAAACTAAAAGTGATGGGATGACTTTCTATTCCGATTTTTGGTCCTTTCCTCTATAGGGGAGAACATTTTCAAAGATGATTCTCTAGGACATCATTACATTCGACCTCCATAACTTTCAGCCTTTGGAACCCCCTTATCCATTGTATTCCTTATGTTCTTGTTTCTATTTAATTAATAAAAATTAATTTTATTATTATAGGATGGAATTTAGACTTTTAATAGGTACCCAATGAGTTAACTAGTAGTTTCGAAGAATTTACTAGGTACTCTTTTGGTTCGAGTTTCTTTTCTTTAAATAGGGGTAGGAAGATCATTAAGGTAGGGGTGTTATTTTCAACTCCCCTAAACTCTCCACCTTTCCTCTAGATGAAGTTAAGGGGGATTCTCTCCTTGATATCTCTTTACCCCCTCCATTCTTTGATTTGATGTCTGGTGATCCAATGGTTTTCATTTTTTCAATTCTAATGTAATACTCTCTCCATATATTCACTTCCATTTCATTTATCTTCTCCAATAATTTAGGTGATTCTCATTAGGTATTTTTTTCAATATGATACATAATCATGGTGAAATCACACAAATTTATGGTCATTTCATATGAATTTCATAGAGTAAGCTTATGTCGAGTAAATTCTTTCCGCCACACAACATATGAAATAAATAATATTCATAAGTGATCATATATGAGATTTCTAGTGTATCAGTTTTGAATTTCATAACAATTATACAGTATAATTTTGGAATTTTTTGCGCTATAATATTATGTTTCTGTTGGATGTGGGTCAAAACAAATTGCTTATAGTTTTTTCATCACAATACCACCAACTTGTTTTTACAATTTTTTCCATGATTATAGATTCTATTATTAAATGGATTACTATTTTATTTATAGGTTTTTACTGATGAGATAAGTTCTTATCTACATGAAGGTTTTCAAAATGTTCTTAGATTAATTAAATATGATGGTGAATGATGTAGGTGAACTTTACCAAGTCAGAATGATGATTTATTGGTTATTTGTATTGACATTCATCATATTATGTTTTTTTGATTTTTAATTATTATTGTTTCATGATTTTTTGATGGTTAATTAAACAATAAATTGGATAGTATTGGGTTATCCTAATAGTAAATGTGGATAATATCTCTTTCCAAACAATTCGTTGACGGTGCCTTAGCTAAAAGAGCGTTAGTGGACCATTTTATGGATTTATTGGAATTTTTCAGCTTTAATGGATCAATAGTTATTGAATTTATAGATATTTCAGATAATCCAATTTTGTAATTTGTTTAGGAGGGAACCTTTACATGTCTAGTATTCTTATAGGAATAAGAATTAGTGCATGACCCAAAAATCCAAAGATCAGACTAAACATGAACAACCCCTCCCCCTTATCTAAATCATTGATGGAACCTAGCTCCACACCTCACATGATATGTATGTGATTCATATCATAGGAAATAATATAATTATATCTTTATATGCATGGTATGTCTAAGTCATATGATATTACATATGGTTTGGATTATGATTTTTGATATTAGGTGAGTATGATATTTTTATGCCTTCTAAATGGTTAGTCACTAACTATAATTTATTTTTATAGACTATTTAGGACTTAGTAATTAAAATTATAATTTTTAAATTTTCCGCAATCATAAACACTAAACAAGAATATGTTACATTTAATCTATAGCACCTGAAAAAAAATTGGCAGTTGATGTCTAGAATTCTTCCTTGATTGGAGTGTAGATATATATAAGATGTAATACTTATTGATGGTGTGGTTTGTGAATTGTTAAGTAAGTCCAAAACCCTCTTTTTCACATGTATTCATTTATCTCTAGGGAGAAGGTGTGAACATAGATTTAATGATAAATATGACCTCATGTAATTTTCATTTTTTCTAGTAGATTTTCTATTGCCTATGGAGGTAAGATTCCATTTTCTATTATTATTGATCGTCCTCAAGAATAAATAATCAATATAGAGAACACTAGACTTGAGGTAAAAAAAATTATATTTATATTCATTATTTAAACATCTTTATTCAATAATGATAGATTTATCAGATCAGTGGGTTACTTCCACTATTATTAGAATATAATGTTCTTATAAAACCCATCAATGGTATCAAATCCCATATTTTTGTGGAATAAACATATTTTAAAATTGATTTTATGAATAACAAGTATATTGTAAAAATATTATTTCAATATTGTATGTTATGATATGATATGGGTATGTATTAGTCATTGGATCGGTATGCCATTGTTTACAATATGGAATATTATAAGGTGGAATTTAGTGTTTACATTGTCATAGGGCATGGTTGGATGAATCATAAAATATAGTTCATCGAATCCAATGGTTTTACACTGTGTCATAAGATATAATAAGCATTATTTTATTCTATAACTGATAAAAAAAGGTTTTACAAAATAGAGAATCATATAATAATGATGATATTGATGACATTTCCAATTATGATTAGTTTATGTGACAAATTATGGGATATGATATCGTATATCATTAAAAATGCTAATCCACATAAATAATATTTTATTTTAATCTTAGATTCAAACACAATATATAATATATATTATCTAAAATAAAAAACAATATAATCCAAAAAAATATAAATATATTTTTTTATAAAAAGAATACATTTTATAAATTTTTTATAAAAGGTAGTGTTAGAAATTATAACCTCAAGATTTTTATTACTAAATAAAATATAAAATGTTCATATTAAAATCATAGGATTTGGAAAATAAAAAAAAATTATTTATTTATCCTTATTGAATTATTCATGTATATAAAATATTTATTTGTTTTGAATACTATATATGCTTTAATTTATGTGACATATGTCCTTATATTTGATTTTTTTACTATGCATTAGTTGTCTTGTATGACAACATAATATTTAGTCTTCATTTGTCTCAACATCGGATTATTATGAAGTTATTTTCTTGAATTTAGAGGTAATGTATAGTTTATAAACATTAGGTGTTAGAGTTATGATATAATTAAAGTCTCTATTGAGTAATAAACCATGCGTAGAGGGACTTTGGGTTATACTAATCACTACCCTAGAGGTTTAAACCTTGATTAGAAAATTGGGGGATGGATACATGTTTATCTATGCATACGTATGTTGTATTTTATGGATTTATATAATTTTGAACCATTACATGATAGTTTTTCAAATACCTTATGCAAATGATTCATTTGGATAATTTTAAATATATTTGTATTCTATGTTTTGTTGAGTAACATATCATTTGAGTTCTACAAAGAGTTTCATATTAATATAGTTTGAAAATATTAATTTAGTGGATGTAATTATGATTATAAGACAAAATTATTAGAAGTGATATTATATATAAGAATAATGCATGAGATAAAAAATATTTCTTATGAAGAAATAGGTATGGATATAATATGTATATTAGGCATATGATATTAGTGAGACCATGGAAACTCATGAAATGATAATTATTAAATTCCATTAAAAACACTTGTCAATAACTCTATTATATAATCATGTAGGATATATTAAATTTTGTACCCATTGATTTTCTTATGTAAAAAATTTGGGTGTGGGTAACCCCATAGTATTAGGTTCCCATATTCAACTGGGATATTTGTGATACAATTGGTTTGGAAACCCTAATAAGATCAAGATACTAGAGGAATAAAGTTGAGTTTTTTCATATGATGGAGGTCGTGAACTAGCCTGGATACCTAGGTACCCTGATATTCGATTTGGTCATGACAAATCCCAAAGGGCATTCCAATTCCCCATGGGTTTTGTGACTACCACCTAGCATAATAGAATATAAAAATGGTAATGGGTTTTCCACACAACTAGTTGATGAAAAAGATATATATCAGCATGATCAAAGAAAACTATCAAATGAGATAGTATTAGAAGTCAAATAGGTATAAAAAACCAAAAAAGTATATACTAAAATTACATAGTAGCTAAAATATTAAAAAACACAATTCCCATTGGAATCAACAATATAGTCCCAAATAATTCACAACAACCACCACCTCTTAGTGGTGTTTTCCACTTTCTAAATTGGGTAAAAAGAAATCTACAAGTGCTCGAAGGAAAAGGTAGAGTTTGAGAAAAAATCCCAGTATGGAATCACTAAGTTTACATAATAAGATTTCATAATAAATAAACCAAATCAAGATTTCAATTTTAAATAAAACTTGCATGGTCGTACAATTTCATATTTAAACAAAAACATGCATTTCATTTCAATTGATGTGAATATTTCAAACAATGGATTATGTAAACATTTCATATAAAATTATTTATATAAATCACAAGGAATGAGTAATATATTTTCAAAATAATTAGCATATATATAATCAATACAGTCAAAAAATAAGGAATATGGATATACACTAAAAGGTATGATAGTTTCTATTTATGGGATCCTCATACACTCATATTTGTGACCATGAAAATGTGCAGAAAAATCCATCATGCTCAGCTGAATATGACCAACTAATATCACAAAAGTGATAATATTAAATTAACTTGGTTTATGTTATATTTTTAAAGCATCAATCAATTTATAGGGAATTATCATCCTAGCATGTTTTCCCCAAATAACTTACTAACTAACCAAGTTCGCATGTGCTGAATAAATTAATCAAAACGGGGTTAATCATTTTAAAATAGTTTAAAATAAAATTTCCCTACATTTAGTTTCAATATAAAAATTTCTTTTCTAAAAACAAAAACCTGGGATTTTAATCAATTCATGATTTTTTCAAGATAAAACCAATCATAAGTTCTTATGAAAATAATTTAAACCATTTTTCTCAAAATCAGTTCACAAATCAATTTCCCAATTCCTTAAATTTCAAATCACACCCCAATTCTCCAATTACATTAGAATTTGGGGTTTTCACAAAATTTTCATACCATGTTAAAGAAAATTACAATTTTCACCAAATTGTGTTTCCAAAATAAAATTGAATGAAAATATAAATCAATTAATGAATCACGGGTTTATTAAATGTAAAATCTCCATGGAACCACCCACCATTATCATGGAGATCATATATCACAATAGTCAAAATTAGATTTCCCAGATAAGAACATCAGTATAGTAGATCAAGGAATCAATCCTTTATTCATGATCTAAAAAAATGAATTTAAATCCATAAAAAACAATATTATTTAACAAACTATATGGGGGAAAGATATAGAGAATGGGAGAGATGGAATAGGGGAAGATTTCATAACAGATTTGAATCGAATGAGGATCAAAAAACATTGATTCACTTAAAAAATGATTAGAGGATCCAAAAAGTGTTATTGATTACTTTAAAGACCTATGAATTTATCCAATCAAAAATTATGATCAAGAAATGGGTCATATTAGGGTTTTCGAATTTTAAATTAATTTTTTAAAATAAAAAGTATCACTTGCATGGTCAGGTGGGCAAGGCTACATGGTTTGTCAATCTGTGTTCCCTAACTATGCATCCCTCTAATAAGGAGCGCTATTTATACTAGATGGGTGAACAATTTTTCAAATGGTTCACCAACCAAGAAAACCCCCACTATTTATATTTTTAAGGTTTCCACTACGTGGGAACACAATTCTTGAAAACTGTGCGCCAATCATGCACAACCTAGAAATTTCCAAAAAAAAACTTCCTCCTAAAATCACCCAACACAAACCCCAATCAAATATTTAACAAAAAATAGGGTTGCTGGTTAATTGAAATTATCAATATGACTTTAAAACAACTCCACCATAGAAACTTGTTGTCCCTATAAATCCTACTAAGAGGGGTCTATGAAAAAATTATGTGGCCACTACTCTCTCATTAGTTCCTCTCACTCCAATGTCTCATGAATATTAGAACTATGCTACCATAGCACTAGGACAAAATAAATCATCATAACATGAAGTAGCCTGCTTTCAGAACAAACTATCATAATTGGATGGTCAATCATGAACAAATCTGTCTCAACATCAGGATCATTCCAGCTCAAAACATGAGAAAGACCATGAAGATACTTTTATTGTTGTGATACTTTGAACATATTATTTATCAATGTCAAATATATAGGAAGTGATAAAAGGTATGATAGTTTCTCCAACTACTCAAAAACCTCAAAAACTCCCACAAAATTCTAAGTAAGATTCCCTTACCTCCCAGGAAATCTATGACCTAAAAATGTGAAACATTCAAGAACACCTGGCCACTAACAAAAAATTACAGTGGTCTAATAAGATGATTAGAAAAAGACTTACACTAGCACTTTGATTTAAATATTCTCAAATGAATCAACTGAATCTTTTATATTGTCTCTTAAACCAAGATTATTTCAACAAAGTAACATTCTCTGAACTTTGACCAATATAACTAATATATACAAGGTTGGCTATATAGGGCCTAGAAAGGATCCATCTTTATCACAAACTTGTATCAATTATTATAGGAAAACTCAATCAGTACTAAATGATCATCCCAATCTCAACCAATTTCGAAAACTCATGCATGAAGAATATCTTCAATAATATATATAGCTCTCTTTATATTTCTATATGTCTATGAATGGTATGTTTTATGCAAATGACCATGAGATCCTAGTGCATCCAAAACGCCACGCAAAATGTGAGATGCAAAATGGGGAAATTGTTGGAACCAGGGTCTTCAAAGCATGATTTGGCATATGGTTTGTGTTTGTTGTCAATCCTCAGTGGAAGTTCAGGATGTGTACCACCAAATAGATCATACCATTCAAGCAGAAAATAGTAGTGAAGGTGGCGCTGTTTCCCAGTGGTTGCCAAATTTCTGGGCCTGAAAATCGGCCAATAAAGTAAAGTGTTTTTGGAAAAGTTACTTGCGCGCCAAGGTCTTGGAGTATAAAAGACTTGCGCGCCATATGTTTTTGAGGATCAGAACTTCAAAATTTGGCTAAGGAAAGAAGGTCGCGCAAGTATTGGTTGGGTCGCGCAAGTGAGTTGCGCGACAGAGGTTGTGGGAAAAGAGACTTGCGTGCCAATGATGGACTTGCGCGCCTCTGCGCAGGGGTTCCATTTTTCCTATAAATACTGGACCACCCCTCCTCATTCGAAACGGAGTTCAAGACTGAGAGATTGTTCGAGCTCTTGTCGCGCAGGTGGTTGAGTCGCGCAGGTGGTAGTTTGGTCGCGCAAGTAGAGCTTGCGCGCCGGTTGTCTGCTGAGCGCCCAAGGCGGTTTGGGAGTGAAAGGAAGTGAACTGCGCAAGTTTGTTGTCGAGGAAGGAAGCGTCGCGCAGGTGAATTGGTGACACTTGCGTGTCAGTTTGGAATTGCACGCCGTATTGGGACTTGCACGTCCGGCTTGGAGAAGCGCGCCAGGTTTTGCTGAAGCCAGCCGGCCTGTTTGGAGCTGCACGAAAGCCAGGAGACTACCTGATACATTCGAGGAAAAGTGATATTCTACTTCTTGTGAGAATCGGACTTCAATAGAGCATCTACATACAACAGAAGATGAATTCTAATGAAAATGATGAAGAGACCTTCACATCAATAAACTGAGTGGGACTTCACCAACGGCAGTGAGCCAGGGGGAGTCAACGGGAGTGACCCGAGGGGAGTAGTGGGCTATCCCTGAAACTTTGTAAAGGCAGTGAGCCTGGGACAGAGTAACTGTACCCTAACTTTTGTAATCTACCGCTAGTGAAGCATAGTGGATTTTGGTACGACCGACAACCTGTCGGCGTATGCTCCTTGGACATAGCCCTTAGTGGTGAACCAAGTAAAAAAGGGTTGTGTCTTCTCTGTGCATGTGAATGTTTGCTTTCTGATCATAATCATCATACAGGTTCAACAAGTTCCTGCCAACGTGGGAACAAGATCCATCACATTAAAAGAAAAAGTAGTCACCCTGATTCACCCCTCCCCTCTCAGGGTGTCCTGGGGTCCTTCAGAAATAAATCAGAGATTATAGTAGATTTAACTCTATTAAAAACAATACCCACTTTCACATAAAGATTTTTCAACTCCACAACTTAAGTTTTATCGCAAATGGGTATAATTTGATCATTTTTACTTCATATTAATCACAACCCATATTGTATTCATTAGTCCATAATAGGTGGATGGGGTGGTAGGGGGTATGGGCTGTGGGTATTTGGTTGGGGTTTCAGTCCCCGAGCCATTTTCGTGAAGCGTGTGTAATATAGTGACCCCATATCGTTGTCATCATTCTATGGGTATATAGAAACCCCATAGAATATTCTCTAGAGATCTCACCCAACATCCAAGTTGTCATTGGATATTGTGGAAGAAAAATTGAATGTCTCTGGTGCATTTCCTTGACCTTTTGGAATGCATAATAATGAGAGAGAAAAATTGAAATGCCTCATATCATACCTGGAAACTATAATCATTTCTACAAGTCATATAACATTTTTTTGGTTTCCAAGTGCACAACCCATTAGGAAATATAGAAATCCCTCATCACAAATTCCGTGACATATAATGACACCAAAGAAAGATTCCAAAAACATAGAATACCCTCCATGGAGAATGACCACTCAACAATAGTATTCCCACCCTAAAGAGAGTCAATAATGTTACAAAACTCATTATCAAGATATTTTTCATGAATAATCAACTTTAGAAGAGTGTAGGTCAACTGAACATTATCCAAGACAACCTCAACCCATTTTGACGATGTCAAATATGACATTGTGAAAAAAAGAGACATCATGTTCCACTTTTCTAATGATTCTTTCATGTCATGTGTCAGAAGTTTCCTACTCATAGCATCTTCAATGACATTCCCTTTCCCCAAGGTATAGGTGATATTTAAATCAAAGGATTTTAGGTACTCCACTCGATTCCACTGCTGGAAAATCAATTCTTTTTAAGAGAATATATAAATAAATATATTTTAGTAAGAATATGTAGTAATCCTTTTTCTGAAAAGGTGATGATGCCAACTTTTAAGTGCATAAATCACAAATATGATTTCAATGTCATGGGTTGGGTAATTCTTCTCATATTTCCTAAGCTGTCGAGAGCCATAAGTGACGACATCATCATCCTATATAAGAATCCATCATGGACCCAAACCTGATGCATCATAGAAGACGACATATCCCAAACTATAATATGGATTATTCAACAATGAAACAACAGTCAAAATAAATTTCAGATAAAAAAGAACTATAACATTTACCATCCCTAAAAAAATCACTCTTTTCCGAGTGAGAGTGGTCATCATAAAATCCGAAAACAAGAAGTCATTTACAAACCGACGATAATATATTACTAAACCCAAGATTCTTTGAATATAAAAAAACATTTTGTGATTTTCCTATATAACAACATCATTAAACTTCTTTCTACCAAACAAGAAACCATGTTATGAAACCACATTTACCAATAACTTCACTTCCCAAATCAAAAAACCATATTTCCATATAATTGAATAAATTCTATTTCTATATAATTCCATAACTTATCTCATATGATGCACATGATCTCCTTACACATAGAGTAATGAAATATTTCATAAACAAAGACCACCATGAAAGTGTAAATATACTCATGAATATCCTATTCATTAAAGACCTTGAGACTGTCCTTGCACAAGAATCTTAGCCGGACGACCATGAAAAGGTGGGGAGGTAGCATCACAATGGAGATGCTAGGGAGTGGAGGTTCCTTATTCTTATAGTCTGGTAGAATTTCCTAAGACCTTTAGGTCATGTAATGTCTCATAAGACTATGGTCCATGTAATCTCTAAGCCTATAGGCCTTGTAAGGTTTCCCCCTCATCCCTTGAATCAGGGGTTATCAAAAATTCAATAAAAAAGAAGGCCTTAGGGATATTCGGGTAGAGACTGTAGAAGCATTGGTTAGATAAAATAGAATGAAAAGGTACACATAATGGCCATACCTACTTTGGAAGATATTTTTCTAAATGTTAGATTATTTTATTCTCAACTAGTGATATATAGAACAAATATAAATCTTTGAGAACCACTTCTCCCCATTCAACTGGCCAAAAATATCATCAATCTATGGTAACAAATACTTGTTCCTTACAAGGACTCGATTGAGTTTCTCATAATCAACCCAAAGGTGAAGTGACCCGGTAGAGTTCTGAGTGAAGAGAATAGGTGACACCAAAGCTGGAAGACTCAGGAATATAAAAATGTCTCTAAAATATCATTAAATTGAGCCTTTAACACTTTCATTTTAGCCTATTACATATGGTATGAAGGAACATATACCAGTTGAGTACCTGGTAATAAATCAATAGTGAAATCTACCTCTCTTACTAGTGGAAAACTAGATAAATCATAAGGAATGATGTCAGTAAACTAAATAAAAAATGGAGGTAGATCACTACTAAATGATTATTTATCTAGATACAAATATAATACTGATATTAGTTTCCCAAACTCTGGATAAGATGGTATAACTCTACTCTACCTTAGGTCCCATTATCCCTAAAAGATACAAAACACTACATCGATCATATTAATGGGACCTGTAAAAGATATAAATCAATGTGGTATTTTTTAGAAATGATCTAATCCGTCCAAAATTAACCACAAGAGTTTTCATGTCAGGAACCAAAAAAACCCAAATAAGGTTATTCTCTGATAATTAGAAGACATGTTAGGGACAACATAGACCCTTATCTCTCTTCTTTTTGATTGGAGTGTAAATAGCTATTACATAATAAAAAAGATATATAGGAATATTTAGAAAACTTACGATATGAGTCTAAATAATTGATTGAGATGAAACAGTATAAAGAAAGAGTCACTAAAGATAAAGCAATTTTGATGGTACATGTCACAATCATTGGACTCATTTCTGCTTCCTCTAGAGACTCTTTCTCTATATGAAGATTATTTTTCTCCATATTCATATTATTGGGACCCCTTAGATCTTGAATCATATGATTTCAATATAAAAATTTTTATTGTGGAGGACCATGTTCCACTATATAGAGAATAATATACATGAAATAACTTCTATAAATAACTTTATCATCTATAGGAACCACTTTTCATGGGTTCCTATATGCAAAAACATTATGAGTTCCTAAGCTTTCCACACTAGTATCAAGTTAAAGGGACTCCTCCAAGAACTATAGGATCTATTGATGAACCCTAAATTCAATAAGCCCCTTGAGACTCATCACACATTCTATTTATTTGTAATTTACTCACAGTGAATCCATTAGGAGAAAGCGGATCTCCTGTAAAGCCTAACTTACAATCCATATCAAGATAAACCATCAATTCACTATCTAGTCCATCAACAGAAGAAAGCAGTTTGAATAAGAAAATCTGAGTTTTGATAATAGATCTAAGTACCATATTTAACCATTTAGTATTTATCCTATCATTCAATAAAATTTTAGGTGAAAATTATTCATGATTAGTGAATCAGTTTTAATACTCTATCACAGTCATGGCATCCTGCTTGAGTTTAAGAACCTCCAAATAGATATCTGTAACTATAGACTCTATACAGAATTGGTCGTCAAAATGAACATTAAATCCCATCTAGTCTAACCCTATATCCTCAAATTACATCAAAATTAACAAGATAAACCACCCAACTCCCAATGAATAGAGAACTTTAAGCATAAAGAATCAATAAAAACCACCACCTCCAAGTGTTGTTTCCCTCTTGATCATACATGATAGAAGGAAATCTAAAAAATATAAGGGAAAGGTAGGGTGTGAGATAAAATCCAATATGGGTATCACTAAGTGTTACATAATAAGTTTACACTATAAATAAACCAAATCATGATTTCAGTTTTATATAAAATAGGCAGGGAAGTAAAATTTCATATTTAAAACAAAACAATCATTTCATTTCGTTTTATGGAAATATTTCAAAAAATGACTTAAGTAAACATTTTATATAAAACTAATTATATAAATCACTAGGAATGAGTAAACTATATTCACATTATTTGGAATATATATTATCAAAATAATCATATATAAGAAACATGGTTATCTGGAAAGAGGTGTGATAGTTTCTAGTTATGAGATGATCATACACTCCTATCTGTGATCATAGAAATATGAACATATGTCCCATGTGCTTAGGCTTAATATGACCCATCAATATCCTACTGAGGATAAGTTCCCCCAAACTAGTTTATTTTAGAGCTATAAAGCATCAATACATTCCTAGGTCATTACCATCCTAGTGTGTGTTTCCCATATAACTTACTAACTATTCATGATCACATGTTCTCAAAAAATAAATCAAAAATGGAAAAATCATTTTAAAACAATATAAAATATATTTGCATCACTTCTAGTTTCAGTATGCCTATTTACTTTTTAAAAATCAAAACATGGGTTTTTAATAAATTCCTTCCTTTATCAAGATAAAACCAATCATAGGTTATTATCAATAAAATTAATAAACTTTTTTCAATATTAATTCACAAATAAATATAACAATTCCATTAATTTAAAATCACACCCCAATTTAAAATTCCCTTGGAATTGGGGGATTTCCCAAAATTTTAATACTAAGTCAAATAAAATTATAATTTTCCCCAAATTAGGTTTTCCCAAAATAATTGATAGAAAATATAAATCTATTATAAAAATCAGAGGTATATTAAATTGAAAATCTCAATGGAACCACCAAACTTTATCATGGATATCACATAATACAACATCTACAATAGGATTTTCCAACAATGAATGTCAGCAACTAAGATCAAGGAATCAAACCTAGATTCAAGATCCCAAAACTATATAGTTTATATCCATCAGAAAAAATATTATCTAAAAACCTTGTAGAGTAACTATAGAGAGATCAGAAGAGAAGGAATGGGAGAATATCTCTTACCCTAGAGGAATCAAACTAAATTCTTCAAGCTTCAATATGATTAGGAATAGATTTGGAGGATCTAAAAGGGGTTCTTGATAGATTTAAATACATATTAATTAATTTAATCCCAAATTAGGATTAATCAAGGGTTCATATAAGGGTTTGGGAATTTTTAAATTAATTTTCAAAAATAAAAAGTCTTTCTCACACAGTTATCTGGGTAGGGTCACATAGTTTTACAAAAAATGCACCCTAACTGTGATCCCCTATGATTGGGTTATTGGTTTCTACTATATGGGGGAATAGTTTTTCAAAAGGTTCATTAACCATGAAGACATGCACTGTTTTTTTTGTATGGATTCTACTCTATGAGCGCACATTTTGAGAAATTGTGTCTCAATCGTGTGCAGCATAGAAAGTTCCAAAATTTTAAAATTTTCTCTCTAAATAACTCAAGACAAAACCCAAAAAAAAAGTAACAAAAATGTGGGTTAAGGATTACCTAAATAATAAAAGGATGTTACAATGGATTTTATAAAATGGTTCTCCACTAAACTATGCATTATTCATAAATGATATCATTGGAATGATTTCTTATGTAAATTACAATATAATGTGAGAAATGTTAAAATAACCTAAAAATTAGTGAAATATAGATCTTGGTAAACTAAATATAATTATGTATAACATCATTTTTTTACTGGGATCATGTTCATTAGAAAAGATGATTAAAAGATACAAAATATGATACTTTCTATTAGATATGTCATTGTAGTAGATTATGGAAGAAATTTAATATAATATTTATGATATCTAGTATATTCATGACCTAGGATGTAACATTAAATATGAATCTAAGTTTGAGAAGTGTTTACAAATATAATAATCTTCATTATATGGTGGTGAATGTTATATAAATAAACTTATTTAAATTATGTTCATTGATATTAGATATAGGGTGTGAATCACACATATGTGATAATAAAAAAATACCTAGAAATATGATGTAATTGATAAATGATAAAGTATGTCTACATACTGTAAATTGGGAAAGATTAGATTCAATGGAGTTTATTACTTATGATATGGGTCAACCTTGTATATTATTTATGGAATTGTAAAACTATTACAATAATTATTCAAAAAAAAACAAAATTTGATTTATATATTTTGTTTGGATAAGAATAGATTTTAATTCATTAATAAAAATAACATTGTGTGTGTGTGTGTAATAATGAAATGATTTATGGATTTATAATTTTGGTGAATATTTTTTATAATCTGAATATAAAAAATATGGTTTATATAATTAAGGATATGAAATTAAAAGTTTATTCTAACACAAATTATCATTATAATTATCACATTAGGTATAAAAATGAGAAATAAATCTAAAGACTCCATAAAGATGGATTTTAAGAATCATTTGATAAATGTTAAAATTATTTATTATGTAAAATTATTGAATCATCATTTATTAGAAATTTATGAGAGATAATGAACTATTGGATCATTTACATTTTGATGAATGTGATTAATAAATTTGTTAGTATATGTACTTTATAACTATTATTTATGTTTTTAATCAGTATAATTATGTTTTTCTTTTGATACACAGTCTTGAAACAATTTAAAATATTAAATAGTTTTAAAATTAAGTTGAAATCAATTGGGAGAAATAATAAGATTATTTAATCAGATTTGGGTGGTGAATACATTATCTAGGAATTCATAGATCATCTAAGAGATAGTTGAATTGTTTCAAAACTCACTCCTCTAACAATTACATAGTGGAGTGGTGTGTTTTGGAGGAAGAAACATAACTTATTGGACATGGATTTATAAATAATTTGTTAATGAAAATAGTTAATACCATTTTGAGAATATTCTCTATAAAATATGTGTTCATAATTTATAGAATTTCATAGTGTAGTCATAAATACACCATATGAGTTATAGACTAGTAAACATAACAATTTTTTTATATGTATTTGGGATATTAATATAAATGTATGAAATTCAAAATTTGATAAAACTAATCCAAATCAAAGAAAATTAACATTTGATAGTTATATACAGAATTCTATGATATAATAATTCCATAATAATATAGATCAAAAAGTGTTTGTATCCTGAAGTGGTATATTCCTTTGTAAGGAATATATAGATCAAGGTGATAGTGTTAGTTACTATGAAATTGAAGAAGTTCATAACCAAAGATTAGTATTTTTTCTGATATAGAGGATGAAGTTGTTCCATAAAAAGTTATAAAAGAATAACTGAATCACATTATATAAGAACCTATAATATTTGGTTGGATTCATTAAGATTATGAGAGATGTGGATCTATTTTGGAAAATTATAAAGATATGATGGTCTAGAAGATGAACATAATTCCTACTATGAGGCTGTAAATAATCCTAATTATGAGATATGGTTAAAGATAATGAAATATATAATGGACTCCATACACACTAACCAATGGTGTATATTTATTGATCCACTTGAAATACTTTTTCCTATATGGTGAAAGTGGATTCTATTTTAAAAATATGACATAGATTTTTTTTTGACAAAAAAATATGACATAGATAACATATTTTCTACCTATAAATTTCATTTTGTAGGTAAATGTTTAAAAAAATGCATTGTATTGACAATTATGAAAACATTTTTCTACTATATATGGTAAATTCTATTTAGATGTTGAATTCCATAATTGCTCATTTTTATTAAGAAATATATCAAAGTGATTTCAAAACCAAATTCCATATGGGGAATTTAGTTAAGGTCTTTTATATAATACAAACCAAAGATTTTGATGTGCTACTAAGGTTTCCGAATTTAAATGTTATATTTTTGATTTGAAGTAAGATTATTAGAATCAAAATATATAGTTTGAGGATACAATTAAATTTTTTTTTATTTTTTATATAGTATTTGGATGATATACTAATTATCAATAAAGTTGTCTTGACTTTTCATTCAACAAGAATGTGGTTGATAAAATGATTCTCGATGGAATACTTGGCCAAAGAAAACAAATAATGAATTTCAATATCTATAGATATAATTCAAATAGGTTTCTTAGACAATGTTAAAACACATACATTAGTAATGTTTTAATATAGTATAACATGGAGAACTCCAAAATGGGGTCTTAACTAGTGTTTTATAAAATGTATCATATAATGATTAAAGATCCTTATAAATAGTTATAAATAGTGAATTAGATTTTTTATACGTCAAATATATGATATATAATGTATGAAATTATGTGTATTCAACATAATGTATCAAATTATTTTAATATAACAAGAACATAAATTTAGGTCAGAATAATAAAAAGATAAAGAAGATGGGGTGAATTGTGTATTTTCAATTTGAAAGATTATTTCTTCTAGATTACTTTTTGAATTGATAAAATATGGATCATTCTTTTTTTTATGGAATTTGAGTTTTAGATAAATATTAAAGAGTAACACAACAATTTTTATAGTGGTTTGGGGAATAAATATCCCCCAGTCCACTCCAACAATCCTCTCTATGTGAGCTTTGTGTTTTTCACTGGAATGGTTCTCTTATCATAATACCTTCGCTACAAATTGTAGGTAGCTGAACACTTTTACAATAAGGATAAACATAGCCCTATGGTTATTTTATAGGTAACCAATTTTTCCACATCATAGTCCGAGAAGCTAATACTCTTTCTTGACTGAGTTCAAGCAGTCAAAACTCTTTTAAATCAATAGATTTTGATTTAACTAAATTAAAAGATTCATGATTATAATTTTGGTATAAAATGAAAGATTAAGGATATTATTAATCAAATATTAATGTCTTTAAGTAAGTATATCTTTAATTATATCATGGCTGTGAATGATATTCAATAACAATAGTGATGAATAAATAGAATAACAATATTGAAGTAAGTATATCTCTAAAGTGTAGCTTCTTTATAAATAACAGAGTCACTTGTTCTTCTTTTTTTATTTTAAATAGTCTGGTATTTAAAAAATATATTTTAGAATATACCTTCATATATATTTTTGTATATAGAAATAAAAAACACTCTTAATATTATATGTAAATATTAGTTTCCCTTCGCTTGAGTTGGTCCAAGAATATTTCCTTATAGATTACAATCATTCAAATTAATATCATTTAATAGATTCATAATTTCCATTATAAATAGGAATGACTTACTCAGTTGAATGGTATATTTTGAATTAGTCATAAAATAACTTCAAAATGATAATTACTTCTGTCAAAACCATTTATGAAATCACATAAAATATCTTTATAATAAAACTATGTTCTTGTATAGTTAAATATAGGGTTATTTCATGTGAAAAAAACTATAAACATAAGATGATAATGTATTATTGATCAAAAAAGTAGTTTTAATGTATCATGTATTTGTTTCCTCAAAAGTAGGGTTTCACACAAATGTAAGGTTTATTTTCCATATATTCCCTTTACTCAAATGTATGGTGACATCTACATGTTGGGTTGATAAACAATAATTTTCCAACAGTGTATGGTATATATTTCATTTGTTTCATTTCAAACATAGGCTTTCTAAACCATAAACTACATTTATACATACAAATATATAGTATGAATAGTGTTTCTAGAATACTTTAAAAACATGTTTTGAATAAATTTAAAAATATTATAATCTATAAATAATATTATCATATCAATAAAGATATTCCTGAAAAATACCTAAAGTAACTTTATTATTAAAATAAAAAGGGTATTTGTGAGTATCAAAATCAATAATATTTATATAGTATTGTTGAGAAAATACATGCCCAACAATCGCCCCTATTTTTATGATAACAAAACCTATAACTTATATTAGAAAATATAGGAATTAAAAACATAAAAAAATAAAAAAAATGTTCAAAAGATATAAATATTATATTTCTAATTTTATACAGTAAAATTCATTTTTCTAAATTCATGAATGCTATGTTTACCCAATTTTATACCCTCTTTTCTAATATCAAAAGGAAAGAATATGAAAATTGATTAAAGCACATTAAATGTAGAAAATAACATAAAATGAATGTTATATTTTTCTTAGAGAAAAATAATACAAGTTGTCTATAAGAATAAATAAAAAAAATGATAAATAGAAATATGAATAAAGAAATAAATTTTTATTTAATGATTTTTATGAATACCAGTGTGATTTTAGATGATAAATAGTTTCAAAATAAGGTATATTTTAATTTGATTAGACTGGCTCAGTAGAGGATTCAGGTTATCATGAATCTCGAAGAACCTAAAGAACTTCATTTAAATCATCCATATATCTTTGTAAACTTTCTAAATAGTTTTCAATCAACATTATTATCAAATTTATTGAGTCCTTAACTAATTTTAATCTTTTGATCAAATTGAAATTCAAAAATCCATGAAGAGTTTTAATAGTTTGAAAACTTCATAATCTTATCACTTAACTAATTGATAAGTATTTTGGTTCTTGGTTCATGTTATATTAACTTATCGACATGATATATTTGTTTTTATAACATCACATTTAATTTAGAGGCCCATTGTTACACTAAAATCAATAAATACTATCATTCATATCAGATAATATAGAAGAAATTTCGTGAATTCTCTTGATTAAATCTGAAAAATATGACTGTGTAGAAGTGAAAGCTCTATATTTAATGAAACTACTTTTTATAGATTCAGAATGACTCCCCAAATAAAATATTATATCTCTAAAAGCAGTCTTAGAGATAGATTTTGGATTCAGTTTTCCAAATTCATCTATTAGTTCTCACTGAATTTCATTAAAATCCCACCTAAAAACTGAATTTTCTCTAATAAATTGTTGTTGAGTCTGAATAGATTATAACTCAAATTTTGGAATAGTCAAATTTCTAAATTATTTGAAATATTTTCTGATAGATTCTAGATCATATTGAATATTGTAGTTATCCTCCTTCATTCTATTATATATAATGACTAAATATTCTATATGATTAGTCAATGAATCAGATGTGGATTCTTCTTCATGTCTTTCTTGGGAACATTCGTATAATAC
The DNA here is from genome assembly GCA_963277665.1 of Viscum album. Classification (NCBI taxonomy): domain Eukaryota; kingdom Viridiplantae; phylum Streptophyta; class Magnoliopsida; order Santalales; family Viscaceae; genus Viscum; species Viscum album. The sequence goes on along the minus strand of OY728145.1, from coordinate 733,144,313 downwards.
AACTAAGGATTCATTTTTATTCTTCGCACTAAAATAAAAAAAATATTATCAAGAACTTATATTATCTCTCCAAATACAAAACATGTTCTTTCAATGGATTGTGAAATAGTATGGGTGGCCTGATTTTTATCAATTTCAGTGTTTTTAGCTACTGAAATTTTTACTTTATTATCTCCTTTAGCAGTTTATTTGACTTTTTCTATTTCAGGAGATACTTTAATATATTTTACTTGATTGATATCTTGTTGCTCATTAGGAGTGATTTATACTTATTCAATAATTGTTGTAGAATCCTCTCTAGGTACACCAATTTTAACTTCTAGATTTTCATTGGCCATTTATTCTCTATTCCTAGGCTATGTGATAAGAACTTCATTGAATATTTCATCATTTTCAACTTTATCCTGATCAATAGTGTAATATTTTAGTCTCATTTTTGTCATTTGAGAATAATATTCTATTCTTGATTCTCTAATTTCTCTATAACGCAGATGAAATAATCTAGCATATTTGAGATTTCCTTGACCCCCAGATCAATAGAACTATATTCTTATTGGTCATCCATAAAAATAGGCAACAATTTAAAATTTACTATGCTCTAGAGGAAACCAAATTTCATTAAGGCTCCACCATTAAGATTATTTCTATGATGACACTTAGTTTTAACATCTTGACATAGAGCCATATTATACTTTAATATAAGAATAGAAATAATTGGACCATATAGATAGAAATACATTCATGCTTCTATTTGATAGTAGTTATTCAGATATCGAAGAATATACCTTGGGATGTTTATATTGATATCACTTAATAATAAGAACATAAAATAAATTTCAAGACAAATGATATTTTATAATTCTACAATTATAGTGAGTATTTAATAATGGATGAACTTACGTAGCACCTTGTAGTTAGACTCAAGATCTTCAAACAAAATTTTCCAAATTTGTATCAAACTATAAAGAAATGACATTATATCTTCTGACTTTAGTTCTTGATTTCTAATTGAACTAAGATCAAAATGAAACACTCCTCTATGAGGAAAGTTTAATTTATGTACAATTTCTATCAAGGAGATAGAAAATTCCTTATTATATACTCATGAAGGGATGATATCCTCTGTTTCTCTAAAACTAAACTAACAATTCTTATAGAACAACATCCATTCTAGGTTAGAAAAATTCAGTAGTTTTGTCATTAAATAGAAATTAAAAAACATGAAAGGTGACTATTTTCCTTAGTAGAATAATTTTCTAATACACCTAGTCAAAGTCAACAAATTTTATTTGAATAATCTTTATAAAGGGGATGCACTGATGTTTCGAGCTGCCTGGTTCTCCTTCATATGTTCGCTTTATCTTAGATATTTCTGAGAATCTAAAGATTGATGGTTTAGATTATAGGGTTTTGAAGGAAGTAGATAACTCTTAAAGGTGAAAGGGTTGGAAATATGAGGATGAGGAAAATTAAGATATTAGAAGGCTTTTCTTATCATTTTGGAAGAATCAGTTCTAGTTTCTCAAGCCAATTTACTCACCATAATCATTATTTTTTTAGTTTGAAAAGAGATGTTTTTTTAAAAAAAAACATCCATTTTTATTTAAATGAATAAAATTAATAAATAAATAAATAACTGATAAATAATGAAATTAAAAAATATAATTTTAGAATATTTATTTAAAAAATAAATATTCTTAACTCCCTCTAAATTAAATAAAAACCTGTAGTGGGAAGTGGTTTAGTGAAAATATCAGTAAGTTGATATTCTATATTTAAAAATTCCAAAGAGATACTTTTTTATGAACATGGTCTCTTAGAAAATGATGTATGATATCAATATGTTTGGTTTTTGAATGAAATATTGGATACTTTGAAATATTTATTACACCAGTATTATCAAATAAAATATGTATATTTTTTAAATTATGTCCAATGTCCAATAAGGTTTGCTATTTCAAAAACACTTGTTCATAGAAACATCTAGCGGAAATATATTCTTCGTCATCTATTGGTAGATAAATTGAATGTTTTTTATTACACAACTATTACATTAATGATTTTCCAAAAAAGTGATATGTTGGTAATGTTCTTTTTCAATCTAATCTTTATCCTCCAAAATCAGTATTTGAATATAAAATTAAATTAAAATTAGATTTATTTGGGTAATGATGACATTGAAAACTTGTTCTTTTTCAATATCTAAAAATTATTTTAACAGTAGTAAAAAGGGATTCTATTTGGATTTAACTGAAATATTTTTTATAAACATACATAAAATATTACGTCAGGTAAGCTAATAGCGAGATATAAAAAACTACCAATCATACCTCTATATAACTTGTTTTTGACTGGTTTTCCGGCTTCACACAAATCATGTTTTACATTAGTACACATGGTAGTTGTGTAATTATTACTCTTTTCTAGTCCAAACATTTTCAATAAATCATTAATTTATTTTATTTTATTTAAAATATTTCCATAATCATTTTGATAAATTTGTAATCCTAAAAACAACGTTAATTATCCCATTATACTCATTTCAAATTCCATTTTTCATAAAATTTGAAAACCCATTACCCAGATTTTTATTGGTTGATTAGAAAATAACATCATCAAAATAAATTTTCACTAATGATATATTTGATCAAACAGTTTTCATAAAAAGCATAGTAAATTCTAATCCAATAGGAAATAAACTTTATAATAAAACTGATCTTAATCTTTTATACCTGGATCTAGTTTCTTATTTAAGGCCATAAATATCTCTATTAAGTTTAAAAATTTAATTTGGTATATGAGAGTTTTCAAAACCTTATGGCTATTTAATATAAACATCCTCCATTGAATATCCATTTTAAAAGGTAGACTTTACATCTATCTGAAATAATTTATAATTCATATGTGATTCATTAGAAAAAAGGGCACTAATTGCTTCTAATATAGAAATAGGTGAAAAGGTTTCATCATAGTCTATCCCTTCTTCCAATTTGTATCCTTTTTCTACTAACTTAGATTTATTTCTAATAATAATCTTTGGATAATCATGTTTATTTCTAAAAACCCATTTGGTTTCTATTACTGGATAATTGGTTGTTCTATCAACTAATTACGAAACTTTATTTATTTTTATTTGAGTGAGTTCTTCTTGTATAGATATTAACCAGATTTCATCATTTAAAGATTCTTCTATGGTCTTAGACTCTGTTTAAGATATAAAGGTAGAAAATTAAGCTATTTTTTCTTTATTTCTTCTTATTCTTACTTCTATATTATATTTCTTATTACATTTTCTAAAGGATGAACCCTTAAGGTTTTGACTGTCTATTTAAGACACCTTCATGTTATTATGTCTCACAAGCTTCTTTATTGGACTGGATTTTATTTACATTTTTTTACAAATTATTTTTAGTTGATTCAAGCCTCATGATGTCAAAATATTCATCAATTTCATATGTTTGATCTTTCCTATTTCCAAAAGGGGAACTTTTTTAAAATATTACATGTATTGATTCTTCAAAAATACTTGACTTTTTTACGTATGCTATAGGATTTTAAAGAAGAAAAATATTATATAAATATTCCTTCATCATCATTTGGATCAAACTTCCAAGGTTTTCCTTAGTATTCAAGATATACACCTTTCATCCATATACTTGAAAGTATATAACTTTTGGTTTTCTATTATTTCAAACTTCATAGAGTGTCTTCTTAAAAAGGAGTGTTATTAAAATACTATTCATGATATAGAAGGATATATTTATAGCTTCTTTCCAAAAAAATGCAGTAATGATATATTCGTTCAACATAGTAATTTTCATTTCTTGAATAGTTATGTGTCTTGTTTCAATAATCCCATTTCGTTGAGGTGTTCTTGGTGTAGAGAAGCATGTTTAATGCATGATTTTAAGAAAAAATAATTAAATTCCTGATTGTTAAAATACATGTATAACTTTTAAATGATATGATTTCATCTTTTAATTATTTTATTTTATTTTAATAAACAATGTAATTTCATATAGATGAATTTAATTTTTATTTTAATTTTTAATGATGTTTTAGCATCTCTTCCTTTTTCTGTAAAAAATAATTGTGAATATTTTTTAGTGGCATGTTCTTATTTATTATAGAATCATATTTTTATTCATGAATTGAGTAGTAAGAATCTAATTTTATACTTGAACAGCTATCAGAGTTAGAATTAGAAGAGCAATAGGTTTGTACCGCATCTTCTTCCTTTTCCACAAATCACATGTTCACATTCATATTTTGTGGATCTTTCTTTGAATAATATTTAGAAGAGATGGTAGAGTCTTTATACATTATCCTCAGGTATTTAAGAGGTATTTTTATTTTATGATCATAATAAGTTTTCATCTAATTTTTCTTTTCCATATTTCTTATATATTACCTTATATAGGGGAAAACCAGTCAAATATGACCCATCTACTTGCATTCATAGTATCTCATTTCATTAGAACCTTTATCATCTTTCCTGGAAGATTTTTTAAAGCCACTATTCTTCTTAAATAATTTTTTAAATTTCCTATCTGATTGAGCTAGTTCCATTTTAGAATATAAGTATACTGAATATTTATATATTTTAACATCTTATTTTGATTTTAATTCACACTTCTAAGATGTATCCTTAAGGTAAGTATTTTATCTTTTCACTATCTTTTAATGTCCATCTTCAACTTACATATCGTCTTCTTATATTACCAGGTTTCCAAGTAATTATTTCATTATTAGATTTTTGATCGGTGATGATTTTCTAATAGTTGTAGATATTCCATAACTTTTTAGAGTAGTACTCTTTATACATTAAGCGGTTGATCTGATTGAGTAATTAGATCCCCTAAGGTAATAATATTGTCAAATTTTTTTTTCAACTTTCCATTAATTTGAGTGATGCTTTCACCATCATACATTATAAAGGATTTAAGATTTAGTTCGGTGGTAGCATACCTCATTTATATTATTTTTTATTTCATTTAAGGGAAACAACTATTTTTTCTACATTTCATTAGTAGTAGGACATTTTGATACCAAATTGAATTTATTTGGAATAATTTCATAGAGGATTTCATGTATTTCTTCTGAGTTGATGTCATACTCATCTTCTTTAGTAGAATTCCAAGTCTCTTGTTTCTCAAGAATTTCTTAAGGAGTGATAATATTCATATATACTTTGAATCCATGATTTTTTAGATAGATGATCATAAGATATTTCTAGCATCCATAGTTATCACATTTGAACCACAATGTGAAAATCATAGATAAACCTTCTCTAGGATCATCCATTGACAACATTATTTGCACAAACCTTAAAATTTTAAGCATGTTAAAGCTTTTTCTAGTTTATAAAAATTATATCCTTTGATAACAATTTTTAGGTTAGAATAATATAAAGATACAATAAGGGGTTATGAATTGTCTATTTTCAATAATCAATACTAATTCTTTCTTCTAACTTACATTGGTATTTATCAAGATATGTAGCATTCTATTATGTAATTAATTTAAATAGTAGGTAAATAGTAAAGTGGAAGACAAAAAATTTTATAGTGGTTTGGGGAACAAATGTCCCCTATTATACTCCAATAATGGACTCTCGATGAGCTTGATGATTTTCAAAAGAATGGTCATCTTATCATTATAACTTCATAACTGAGTGTAGGAAGTTGACACATTTTAAATTAAGGATAAATTGATCCTTCTTGTTCATTTATACGTAATTAGTTTTTCTATATCTTAGTACAAGAATCTCATACTCTTTCATGACTAAGTCCAAGCATCTGAATCTATTATAAATCAAAGGAGTATGATTTGATTGAATTGTCAGATTTATGATCATAGTTGTAGCATCAACTAACATAGTACAAATATTGTCCTACAGAGCTTATTTTCTCCAAGAAATTATATCTTTAAAGAGATCCTAGATTCAAATTATCTTCAATAGAAAAAGTAATAAAAATTAGTATCACGAGATTGAAGTATTTATATCTCAGAAGTGTGTCTTATTTAGAAATAACAGAGCCACTCAATATTTTGTTTTATCATAGTAGTTCATTATTTCAATAATATAATGTTGAATATATTATCATATGTGGGAGTTTATATAGAAATAAAAAAATACTCTTGATATTAAATATAAATCTTGAATTTCCATTTACAGAGAAGATCCAATAATATATAATGATATATCATAATCATTAAAGCTAAAATCATTCCAGAGAGTTGTAACTTCCCTTAGAAATAGGAACTATTTACTCTGTAGAATAAGATCCTTTGAATCAGTCATAAAACCACTTTAAAATGTTTTTTACTTCTATCAAGACCATTTCAGAAATCATGGAAAATATTATTAAAATTAAACTCTATATTTCAATAGTCAAATATAAGGTTCCTTAATGTGATAAAAAAAACTACAAATATAGGGTTGAAAATGAACAATTGGTCAAAAATTAGGGTTGTTGTACCAAATGTTTGTTTCCTCAAATGTTTGGTTTCACAAAAATGTAAGGTTGATTGTCCAAAATTTCCCTTTTTTAAAACATATGGTTCCATCCAAACCCTGGGTTGAGAAGAAATACATTTTCATCAACATATGGTATATTATCTATATGTGTTATTCCGAAGGTAGGGGTTTTGAACCATATGATATCCCTATACATGAAAATGTAGGGTATGAATAGTGTTTCTAGAATACATTCAAAACGCATTCATAATACTTTAACAAATACTATTATCCATAAATAAGATAATATTATTAGGAAATATATTCCCAAAAAATACATAAAGTAACTTTATTAATAAAACACAAAGGGTATTTGTGAGAACAAAAATCAATAATATTCCATAGAGTATTATGGAGACAATACATTACCAACACATTCCACCATAATAATGTTCAAATTTAATGGATTTTTATATAGAACATTTCTAATGATTTGAGGGTAATTGATGATATGTTCATGGTCATTCATGGTGATAAAAAAACTCATTATAATTGGACACAAATATTTTAGTTTTCTTAGTACTCAAAGATGATATGTGACATCTATCTTCTTTTTTATTTTAACTTAATGGTGGAGATATCAATCAGAATAGTTCAAAATAATCCACCTTGGTAGACATAAAAATAGTGATAATATATATCATCACATTGTCTGATATGAAGTAATCCATTTGGATCATTAATCATATATATAATATTGAGGTAGTTTCTAGCATTAATTGAGTAATTAATCTTTAATGTGGAAATAATGGTGATATTTCTTAGGCCAATTAACGACAATTTCAACAATGGAACAAACACATAAATCACAAATACCATATAAATTGAGAGATCATTGAGAGGGGTACTTTAAAAATCTATTAAGAGGTTTTAGATCGAAATAAATGAATCCATTGAGAATAACATTATCATAGTAAAAATATGTGGTTCATGATGAATCTATCATTATTTTATACATGGGAGATTATATATAATGTTTGTAAAATCTAACATGATTTTATAATAAATGAAATATCTATTTACTATTCATTCATACATATTATACTTATTAAATATTAATATATAATTATAAAAAACCTCCAATTTATAGCCATGAGTTATCCCTGAAAATATCATCATAGAGTATAATGGGTTGTGATGATATTTAATGATTATTATGAATAAAAATATTATATATGACATGAAGTAGAATCATGAGATTATAAGTCATGTATTGTTATTTGGATTGACCCATTATTGTATAAAACATAAAATTTCATATGATCATTAATAAATATAGGGTTTTATGATTATTATTGAATCATTTTTACTTAATATTTTGTATGATTCATATCATGTGAACCTTCATAAATTGGTTTATTTATTATTCCATCAACGAGGCTAAAATAATCATAGGGTGTTTGGTTATGTCATTGATCATGTATTCTATGGAGTTTAACCATGATATGATGTTTTCACTTGTATGATAAGAAAATAAATCTAGGAATTCAGTTGATTAATTGATAACATTCATGTCCATGACAGGATAAGTGATATATGATGTTAATATATTCTAAAATGATTGAAATTTGAAGAAATCATTATTTATATTAAGTTTACTAAAATAATAATAAATTCATGAGATAGAATATAAAATATTGATATGTTTTATTCCTAGTGGTCACTTGATGTTATAAAAAAAGTAATTACACATGTATATATATATGATATATAAGATATATATATATTGTGGAAATACTCATATAGTGGTATCAATATGATTTTTTAACATTTCATCCCTTGTTCAATCAAATAAAACTGAATCTGTTTGGCCAAATGTCCTAAAGGGCACCTCTCTATATGGAATATGTTCTTGAATATAAGCGATGACCTAGGGTGTGTTCGTGGGGAGACTATTCCCTGTTGTCATAGTGGATCACAATAGTAAAATACATATAATAAAATAATGGAAGTAGTAAAGAAATATGGTAAGATGAAGTAAATCATCTAGATAAAATAAATTTATGAATAACCATAATATTCATGTCATATAAAAAATGGGGATGGTATCATGATATAATAGAAATGTTGGAAGTAGGTAAACATTAGTACATGATATAAAAATATTCATAGAAGTACTAAAAGTCTAAAATCCAAAATAATTGCATGCCTATGCTTGTTCCTCCAATCCCATTCACCATTCAATCACATGAATCAATCATCCAAAGATGGACACTTTCCATTATTATGAACTACGACCATTATATCTACCTAGGTACCAATTGGTGGACCGAATAGGTTTTGAGTAAAATATAGAAGGATACCACCAACAGTGCCTATAAAAATCGTATATATAAGTATAAATATATAAGTTTTTTGAAAAAATGATAACCATTAGAAAAATAAATTGAGGTATTAACTATGTATTGGGTCTCCCTCTACCCAACTAAAAGAGGAATTTTCTTTTCTTTAATAATAAAATGAGGCTTCATCCCCAACCATTTAAAAATGTATGTCTTGGGTTCCTCATGGAAATACCATCTGATCATAATAGCTTTATCCAAATATGTGTTTCCCTTAATAACTTTTGAGAATTTAGGGACCAATAATATGATAATATTAAGCATGCAATAGTAATATTGATGGAGGGCCCAAGGTGAAATCCATGCATCTTTGACCTTAAAAAGTCAGTGTAACTCATATTAGTAACCCTGAACCCTATCCAAAGTGTATAAGTGTAAAATGAGGGGTACATACATGGAATTCCACTGGATATATTTCATTAAAGTTGTCCTTAGATTTATTTCAATGTAAATCCTTTGGTAAGAATGACTAGATCCCTAGAAGATGACCCAATTCATTGTGTTTCTGAATACATAAAGATAATAACAAGGATATGGTCAAAGGCATTCTAATTTTTTGATATAAATCAAATGAATCATTGGTACTATGTCATGGAATTAATATACTAAAAAGTAAAAGATTTAATTTGTAGTAGTATATCTCCCTTGTCTATAGGTTCAATGAATCAGGGTGGGGTCCTCTGAGTGATCAGGGAATTCCCTCGAGAATCCAACGATGGATGAAGACTGACCTCTCATTTAATAGGGAAATTTTACATTATCATTTTGAATCATTTACAAATAATAATACACCACATATTAATTCATTCCTCTTTACCTTTAAAATTAATTCAGACATTCAATTTTCATTTATAAATAGAAGAGGTTTGTATGGTCATTCTAACATTTTAATCACGTTTTACATAAACAACAAGGGGTCAAGTGAAAGTTAATTAATATTCTATATCAGAATTATTCATTTATTACAACTTAATATAATTACTTTTAAAATTTAAGTCAACATATTTAATGGATTTTAATGGATCGTGTATATGGGGACTCACCGAAAGGGGTGATCCTTAGTGAGTTTCCAACCTCCAATAAGGTCAATGGGAATCATAAGAGGTCTAGGTTTTAGTCTCCAGAACTAATCTAATAAATTAAGTAAAGAAAATGAAATAGATGGAGATTCTATCATGTGGCACAAAAACAAAACTTATAAATTGTTGAGACTTTGAGGGAAATATTATATACCACAAACCAAATGAAGGTAGAGGAAAACTTGTCTAACATTGGACTCTGATTTAGGATGGAATTAGTGAAAATGAATAAATAGTCAAAAGGCATAAAAATATGGCATATTATCTTTCATGTAAATGCCACTAAACATGGTGAGATAAACCAATAAATGATGGAAATAGATTTAAGAATTACTAGTAATCTTTCAACATGATATACAGTGACAGAAACAAAGTATGATCAGAGTAGATAGAACAATTCCTTGTTTTAGTTGGAGGAGATCTCTTAAATGGAGGAGTAGGAGCTGTGAATTGAGAGAAAAGGAAAAGAAGGGTGAGTGTTATAAGTACATAAGGAAAAGGGTGATTTTACCATTATTTTTTGGGTTACATAGTTTTGATGCACAGTTTGGACAAGTCATTCGCTAACCTTACAGCTCAACAACCTATGTGGCACAAAGGGTTCAAGATAGGAACACATTTTAGAAAAGAAATGGGTTACACATGTCCCCCTATTAATTTTAATGAATCACCCCACTAGGCCCTGAGACCTCTTGATCGTGGTCAAACTAATTATGCACATCTTATTAATGGGTCACATATTTGATCCACATGGTTACTACTAACTATATTCCAACCCTACTCCTTGTCCTATTTCTCCAAAATCTAGAGTTTTCGGATTCAAACAATCTATGTATTCACCTAAAACCTAAATTAGTCATTTATTATCATGTATAAGGTTAAAAAGGAATATTAAAACTAAAACTTAGTGGATCCATAAAACATCATAAATAAAATACATTACAACATCCACCCATTATGAAATTTCATCACTAAGTTTCCATGAGATTGGTTGATCATTATCTAAGAAACATTCTGGGCACTGAGAAAGAACATTGGCCTATCTCTCCTAGGTATCTTCTTATATGTGTACATACTTCCATATAACCCCTAATAGAAGATAAAACCATACTTAAAGACACTTTGTGATCCAATCAGTAATAAAAATATTGAACTCCTTAAAATAATCATCAATATGAAATTAAACATATTAAGGACTAAAGATATTCTTTCAGTTTGAATGATACTGGTGAAGCTGAGATATGTGGAAGACACCATGAAAGGATTGGTATATATATGTTAATTTTTATCTATATGATATTGGCTCGAATCTCTCAAAAATATAAAAGTGATCAACATAATGAGGTGATAGATTACCTTGTTTCTGAATATTTTTATACCCCATACTAGGAGAAAATCATAGGAATACCTAATCCCAAGCCTCAATATTAGGTATTCATTGATGGCAGTTTCCATACCACTACTACCTAGACTGAGATATAGCCTTTAACTTTATAAAAAATTGTACCAACCCCAAATTTATAATGAATGATATAAGGTCCAATTGTTATTTCTTCTCCCGACTTTAACCATCATAATAGTGAACAATATTCCTACCTTCTAATGACTCATAAAGAGTCATCTTTATAGTTCCATGGAATTTATTGTTATATTAGAACTATACTATAGGGAAATTTTTATCCCATAAACCTAAAAAAAACAAGGAGTCATGGCGTGAGAATGTCCTATAACACCTATATTTTATGTTAAGTCCGCATGTTGGTCTATGTGTGGTATGTTGTTCTTAGAAGTACCTTTGAACGGAGTCTCCACTACAACCCCTATTAGAACCATGACATAAAGTGACAATATATATTTGATAGAATAGTACATAGAACTCTATGAAGAAATATGATCTATGTAACATATATCCTTCTTATCTAATCCACTAAAAAGGTTTCCTTGATGTGGAAAAAGTGATTGACCATTGTTAACCTATATACAATCACCCATATTGTATCAAAACCTTGAGGTGACCTAAGTAAGCCTGTCAAAAAATCCATGGAAATGTCACCCCATTTCCACTCCAGAATAAGAAATGGATATAAAATACATACTAAGTACTGATGTTATACCTACACTTGTTGACAGGTGGAACACCTAGTCACATACCTGGATATCTACCCTTTCATCCTTGACCACCAATACTAGTGGCATAATTTACTATATATATTTTTATCCATAGGGTATACATCCCAACCAAATGCATTATTTTTTCACGTAAATTCCTCTAACACATCTATATGAACCTAGAAATGTCCCTAAACACATGTTGATAGGTGGAACACCTAGTCACTTATCAAAAATTTATTTTTCATGCAATTAAAAGGGATATCAATTATTTAATAATAAATTGAAGCAATTGAAGGAAAAAATCTGTTAATGTTGGATGAGTTAAATGATATCATAAAACCCCATTAGAAATTCTATGTAATATTACTCTTGTATTTTATGATATTTCAATTTTTGATAGAAACTAAAATGGTGAGAGATTATTTAAAAAAATCATATAATTAAGAAGAAATTTATTTTCTAGTTTTAATTCATCAAATGGATTACATATTTCCAAGAAAATTTATTATCTTCTACATTGAGTTAGAAAGAATATTTTATATAATAATTGGTAATTGTTTCATCAGACTTAAATTTAGTAAATGAGAGGAACCAATAATTGAAATTTCATATTGTATCATTAGACACTCTAAATTAATTTTGAATGGACATTACCCCAAAAGATAATGATGCAATGTAATAGAGTAAAACATTCCCATGGTGTTAATTAAATTTTAATTAACCTAAAATTAAAACTTTAGGTTTTTGGCTAATAATAGATGGTAAATTAAGAATAGATTTGAATATCTAGTAGTTTCAATGTTTGAAAAATTATCTAATTCACCAATCGCTAATGATTAAAATGTTTATAAATCCTATTATAGAGTAAAAGCGTTGGTAGATTCTCATGAGTAACCTTCAATCAATCCACATTTGCTATCCAGACCTCATCTTAATGATTTAATGAAATTTATGTTAAACTATCCTACACTAGATGAAATTTCTATGATACTTGATACTGTAAATCAAGTATATATGATAAAAGTTTCCCTCATATTGCTAAATTTTTAAGAACATGAGATTGTGTAAAGGTCGGATACTGAGGATCGAGATTTTTTCCAACTAAGAGACAAATGTTCACTTGGACCACATATTCATTAAAAAGACTCCATGTACAAAGAAATGTTATAGGATTAGTTTCCTTATAGATACTTTCATGGGGATTCCATTCAATCTAAGGGTAGAAGAGAATTTGAAACTACTTCAAGTTCTTATTCATAAGTTTTACCATGTCAACTAAAATTACTTGGTACAACCTCTACAAAAACATTACCTAAACCCCAATAGAAGAAAAATCTTGAGTGTAAGGATTCAATTGTTTTTTTTATTACTAAAAATATTTATTTTTATTTCTTACTGTATTTTTTCTTATTTATTGGTATTTAGTGACATTATAATTTTTTCACTTTTTCTATTTTATTATTGGATTTTTATATTATTTTTATGGTTTTATTGATTTTAAAATTCTTATTTCTTATTTTATTATTACTTTTAATTAGTTTATAAATGTTAATGCTAAAATATTAATTAATTTATACCACATGTTCATAACATTCTATAATTTATTGTTTAATATTAAATGCCTTATATCCATTATTTTAACCTTCTTGTTCATATAAAAAAGGGCATAAGAAAAAGGGAGAAGCATAAAATTTTATTAACATTGATATTTTGAAATATTCTAATATGAAATATCCTATTGTGCCAAAAACATTTAATTTTTTGTTTAAGTTTTATGTTTTTTCTATCATCAAAAATTAGGAGACGGTTGGTTATACATGAAGCGACCACCCTCTTTGTTTTTTGTATTTGGTGTTAATGGATGTCATTTTTTGTTAATTATTGTTAATAAAATAGAAAGATATAAATAATTTCGTTATGTTGAAGTTATTATAAGGAATAATACATTAGATGGTTCGATATAAGTTATCAAGTCTTATTATGAAAATAATGGGGAATATTCTTTGCTATACATTTAGTTCTCTTCTGATGGATGGTGTGATGTTCTTAATGTCAACAACATGTTCTAGGATTTTTAGAGAAGCACATTTTTTAACAATTTTATGAATTTTTATTTATTGATTTTCCATAATATGTCATCAAATATTAATACATTAAGATATAAAATATGGTTTGATAGAGGCTAGCACATAAAGGTGGTCAGATAGATTCAATTAGACTGAGGTATTTGGATAAAGGATTCTAGGTAGAACAATTTAATATAGTGTATATCAACTGAAACATTCCAAATTTATCTAATATATTCTATTAGAAAGACCAAGATGTAAATATAAAATATATAGAGGAAATTTTGGGTGTTCAATGAAGTAACGTTCAAAATGGTAGTGTACTCTTTAGAACAGATTGAGTCAATTAGATGATATGTGGAATTAATTTTTTGAATGATTAAAATTATAATTACATAGGATAAATAACAATAAAATTCACTATATCAAATACTAATAAGTGATGTATACTTTGTTGATAAAACATTATAGTTCCTTATGGCTGTGATTCAATTTGATTTCTAGAACAGGAGAAAATCACTGAAAGAGATTTCAATTGGATTAAGTCTACATGGGAGATTGTGGAGCGACAGTAAAATGATCACGTCATAGATATATTAAGTTTTGGAAGAAATCATGTGCCCAGATATTGTAAATTTATTATTAATTTTGAATTTAAAGATATGTGAAGTCTATTAGATGGGTTATTATAAAGATCAAGATGCAAATATAATATATTAAAAATAATGAAAGAAGAAAGATTATGGAGAGGTTGTAGATGGTGAATAAAAGTAAAATGTTAGGCATGTGGAAATAGTGATTTAGGGAATAAAATTCATTAGTCATAAAATTCATTGATTGTTTACATAGCTTGAAGGATGGATATGGGTAAAAAATAGGATATGAAGATGTTTTGGGGAATTAATAAACAAGTGAAGCTAATAAAGGATTCCAAATGATTATATTGGAGTTTCATAACAAACGTTAGAGGGAATATTAAGATATAATTGTTTAGGGGATGATGAAAATTTTGATCAGTTGGATCAAAAATAAGTTTTACTATAAAGTCATTATACATATTTCATTGATTCATGACTAATCAGGATAACATTTCTATGATTTTTTATTAGAAATATGATTTCAAATGGATATTAATGGTGGTGAATCCTCTAAATAATTTTTTGTATGATAAATTATAAAAATATTATCCAAAAAAGTTCATCATTAAAATGGTTGAAGTCCAAGGAAAAATAATGAGGGTTATAAAAAAATGTCATCACTCAGAGAAAAAATCTTGGAAATGATTTCATATTGTTATTATAAATTTATTAAGAAATAAATAATTATGTTTCACCATAAAAAATACATGTTAATAAGTTTTACCAAATAAAATGTTTAATGTTCATTGTGATGTTTTCATAAAGTGTTTAATTGTGGAGATACTGAGTTAGATGTTAATTTTTTTTAACAATCATGATGGAATGATCAAGATTATATCTCAAATTTCAGGAGAGTTGAAGAATAACATTGACACTGATATATAAGGTTGTTTCTGATGTAGATTTTTTGAATTTTATCTTTTAAAAATTTTGATATATGATGAATGCATAAATATTAGAGTGGGATTTTAAAATTTGAAGTGGGAAGTTTAAATTTAAAGTATACACCTCTCCCTGAACATTTTGAGAGCTGAAGCATAAATAAAGGTGGTATTGATGCATTGAGAATTTTATGGCCATCTAGTGTAACAAAAATTATTATTTCGGTTAAATTATGGAGATAATAGGCACTAGATGAAGTGTGTGGTATTAGGAAATGTAGAATCACTAGATGTGAAAACAATGCATCGGCTAAAAGGAAAGAAGAATGGATAGGCCAGAAATGGGATGGAGTGTTCTTATCAATTGGTGATTAGAAAAACATAACGTAAAATAAGTAATGGTACATACAAGCACTAAACTAAAATGAATATATCATAGGTATCATTAGTATAGGATGAATAGGTACCAATTAACCAAGAAAAAGAATAAGGGTTTGGCCAAATACTGGACAATGTTTTCCTATCAATTAGTGAAAGAAAAATACTATGTAAATGTGAGATGTGAATAGATATAATTTGATGAAATTTAAATAGATGGATAGTATTAACCAAAGTATCATGTGGTAATATTTTTGATGATGGAAGAGAAGCTTTCAGTTTTCTCTTTCAAGAATAAGTGAAGTTTCATGACCACTTGTTTCAAAGTAACATGTGAAGGAGAAATGAGGTAAGAGCGAGAAAAAACTATGAAATCCAATTGAAGTATCCATAGGAAAAATATTTTATTGGTGTTTTTCATGACCCTTTCTAGTGGGGCTCGCACCGTGACTCCCCATGCCCACCTCGAATATTCCAAGGGATGGTGATTAGCCCCAAGTAGGCATATTACTAACATGGGAGACATTGCCTAAGAACCTGTACACATGAACACATCTCCACACCCACAAATGAGAAAATGAAAAAACCACTATGGAACAAAATGCAGTCATACAACTAAACCCAACCAACAGAGTATGATGGAAAGTAAAGTATTGAAAGTAAACTGGGCTAGAATACAAGCCCACTAAAAACAAGAGTCTGAAAACTGAAAAGTCTAACCTGTAAACATAGAGGTACTGGGACTGCTTCTTGTAGCCATAGGAACACCTCGGCCTGTAGGGAACTCAGAAATCTCGATCTTGTCCTGGTATAACCTAGACTTTCTCAAAAGGATCATCATCTACACAAGGCATGACACGTGTGGGAAAAGCCTGTGTAGGGGTGAGTATAACAATACTCAGTAGAGGACCCCAAAAAATTAAAAAGATAAACAAAAAAAAGGAATAATCATCTCTACACAGTATATGTCTACTGAACATATAATAAGATAAAAGAATCTAGATATACTCAAAACCCAGACTCATGGTCTAGAGATAGGTCACACAACCACACACCCCCGCTAGGGATTCAGTTTGAAAATTAAATGAATCACTCATTCTGGGAGAACTCACTCCATGAGTCTGATAGATCGGAAGATGTCCATCTGAGAAGCACTGTTCTTCCGGAAAATTCATGAGATATAGATACACTCATTATGGGAGAACACACTCCTGAGTGGGAAAGATCACAATAAGTGGATAAAGATCACTGCTAGGGCCATGGCAGATACCGCGACTCATCCAGATTCACCAGCTAGGTAGAGGATCGATGCCTGGTGGAGTTGGTCACATTGATTCCTGACTCTACCTAGGGACAATAATGGATATAGGATCTCGCTTCGGGAGTCTTGGATGGATGCCTGACTCTATCACAGAAAGTCCTGCTGAAGGGATCATACTCCTATAAAAGGAAACAATGCCTTACCTTCAGGGAAATGAGAAGAAGGGGAACAAACCAAAATGAAACATGTCCAAGATATGGTGGACAAGAAGAACAAGCCATTTTCCAAAAATTACACACTGTGTAGGAAAGTCACACGTCGTGTCTTATAACCCTGGGTACTTCACATGTACAATGGCCCATGTCATAAGGCTGGTCATGTAGAAAAAGTCAGTAAACTGTGTTTGGTATAGATTACATGTTCTGTCTGAGTAATTGGGGTCGTCTCCGTGTACTCTAGCCTTGTGTTCGTACACGGACTCAACCCATGTGTGTCAACATGTGTAATCAGTACAAGGGGTGACACACGTTACTAGACTTGCCTGGCTGTGTGGTAGAGTACACGGTCGTGTACTCCATCACGTGTATGTGTATTTCCCAGAATACATGTCGTACTTTGGGGAAGGTCCAACATGCCGTGTGATCGGGGTAACACACTGTGTGATACCTTTCTGATGCCCAAAACCCTAACTTCCACTGAGCCGGTCCACACGACATGTTCTTCGGGATACATGCCGTGTATTCTGGAAATTTAAAAAATCACGAACATCTACCGTCACACCTTCTATGTGCCCCTTTCATCGATCCTTCTATCCAATGGCCATGAAACTCACCGGTTTTAGTCACCCTGACACCACGAAGATGATTCCATTGTTGTCGGGCCTCCGATCTTTCCCGCAAACACGTAATAATCCACCCGCGTGAAGAAAACACGAAGAACCGTATTTTTTGATTTGTTCTGATTTGTAGTCTGCTGTCGCCATCACACCTCCTATAGTTTTTCATGATGTTAGATATTCAATTTGGGATCATTTAATCAGAAAATGAATGCTCAAAGATCCATTGTTCCTCGCCCCATGAAGAATGGAAAGAACACACAGGGAAAAGAAATGGGGAAGAAATCCAATAAGAAAATCGAGGAATGGACCTCCACCGTCGTTCATCACGGAATTGATCCACTCCCTTTAGTAGGATCAAATGGAGCAGAAATCAATAATAATTTAACATGTATTAATTTTCTGAAATCAACCTAATAAAACCTCCCGTAAGAACGTACGAATCCACGGATCAACATGTTTGTGGTTTATCTGCATTCACTGTTTAAATTCAAAAATGGGGAAAGAAAAATAAAAATAACAACCCCTACCTTGATCTGGTTAAATAACTATCACCGCATCGCATTTGACGGTGGGATTCGTCGAATCCTAGAGGTGTTTACTTTCATCTTCATCGTCAGCAAACGGGTCCTCCTCCTCCCAAGCTCCAAGAGGCTCTCTCTCTCTCTCTCTCTCAATTCATAGTGTTATGAGGCTAACCCTGCTAACATTCCATAAGCATGAACATATAGGAGATAATTAGGTCACTTAACAAAAAGGAAACATTTTAAAATAATAAGAATTAATTATTATTTTATTTTATTTTTCTAAAGTACTTCCTTTTAAAACGCCTAAAAACTAACTTTTGCAGGCGACCTGCACCGGTCGATGTTAGGCCCCAACTAAGGTAAAGTCGATGTTATAAAAGCAATGGTGCCCTTGTATTTCTTATTCGGGAACCCATTTAAAAGATAATCCACTTTTTCAGGAAAACCGCTCATGCGTGCCTGTTTAAAATTTTAATTTATTTCAAACATTTATTTCGAGCACTCCAGACCTCAGAATCGCACGCCGTCGAAAGGCCTGGTCCCAAAATAATTCCATATAATAATTAAAAATAATACATAGAAATAAATGAGACATTACAGTGTTACAATTTACATTAATAATAAGGTGAATATTATCTTTTATGGTAGTATAATAAAATAGTGTGGATTTTCTAGTTCGATAGGGTCATCACCAATCTAAGGAAGAAGGATTGTTTTCTCATCCCCCTCATAATTTTTTGGTACTCAAACATATGTTATATATATTTTTCTATCCAAACATCATTAACATCTAACTCATTATATTGGAGAATCCATCTAATTTCCATTACCATATGTAGAGAGGAGTAGTTAATATTATTCATCAGTGAAAATTGTAAATTTATTAAATGTCTTCTTTTAACTAATTTTATATCATTGAATAAGATAATCTTGATCAAAATAGGTCTAACATGTAAAAAGATATAAATTTATCATTTTTGTAATAGTTCTAATCTTTGATTCACCCCCCCCCCCCTCTATGTGTTGATTTCATCCTTATCTTGTCCTTAGAATTGGTATTATAGGGTTATTTTACCTCTATTGGATTCTCTATATTGAATATATTCTCTGTAGATGATCTGAGTTTCTTTCTTTTATTGAAAATGAAGTTTAGTTTTAGTGAAGATTCATTTATCACTGAACAGAACCATGTTTCTATCAAGACAATGATGAATAGTACAATTAAAGACAAAATAAAAAACAAGAATATATCCCCCTTTCCTAATGAAGATAATGTATTGACATATCCATTCCATGATAATAAAGAATAAAATATCAGTACTAAATTGAAGATTAGGTTGATCAAATTTCTATTAAGGATAAGGAAACCATTTCTACCTCAAGTTTATCAAGAATTATAATTGATCTGGGGGTATGTGAAATTTCTTGTATAAACTACCTTAAAGAAGAATATCGTATAATATGTGGTGATAAAGATATATCTACAACCTCTTATGAAATATCAGCAAGTGGATTTAAAGATATTCTATATTTCATTCCCAAAGAAATATCCTCTCTTGTTTTTTATTTATATTAATGTATATAGGAAGTGAAAACCATTCTGAAATGTGAAGAAAATATCATAGAGAGGTATTTGAATGAAAATGTTATAGATTTTATAAATCTCTCCAAATAGACTAGAGTATTTGAAAAAAATGGTGAACCTTGAAATAAGTTCCTTAATTATTGAACAAAAATGGATCAAAAACATTCAAGATAAATATGCAATCAAGAAAACTATGAAAGAAAAGATCCATAAACATAAAGAAAATTTGAAAAATAACATTGTTTTCAAGGATTTTTAATTTAAAATAAAATTCATTTTGATCAAGGGAATTTACTATTTATTATAAAAATGTTACGTAAGATAAAGTGAAAGTTGAAATAATTAAGATGGGTTTTTATGAGAAGGTTCTTATAATGGAATATTAGAAAGGAAACATCAATATGAATTATCATTAATTGGATGTTATGTTAAACAATTTTAAGAATACGTATATTGGGATTCAAAAAATATGGTGAATGTTTTTACTACTAATAAATACTCATTGGATGATTCTAATTCTAAAAAACCTAAAATATGTGAGAAGAAGACCGTGACTTCTTTCAAGGATCTTTCTCAAGAATTTTTGAAGAAAGATATAATATAGAAATCTTATTATTGTAATGTTTTTAAATATTTTTTAATAAATAATTTGGGTTGGAAAAAACTGTATTGATAAAGAAAGGATATAAGAATCATATTACCATGAAAAGTGTGGATAAGAAAAAGGACATTGAGTTTGTTTCCCATGAAGAAATTAAAAAGTTATTAAGAAACCCCAAAAACATCATATGAATGATATAAGAATATTAAGGATTTTGTATCAATATTGGTGTTATAATAGATTGAGGAATATTTCATTGGATTGTTTGAATAATTCCCAAAATTTAAAAGCAAAAAGTAAGCCCATACTAAGGGGGAGAAATTTATAATTGAATAAAAAATATCCATAGTGTAAGAAAAAAATTATCACCTTCTATAGAATTGAAAATCATGAAAATATATGTGTTGTGGAAAACATAGTGGTAACAAGAATCACTCATTCTCATATAGATATGTACTTGATGATTCTATGAAATGGATACCCTAGGAGTTCATTAAGAAAGGAGAAGATTCCATGGGAAGTAAGATGAAAAATATTGTTAACAAAACTTTTCTTGAGAAGATACCAATAGGGAAAAGTGAAAAGAACTCGGATTACAAATCCAAGAAGTCGAAAAAATTGAATCATCCTAAATAACTAATAACATAGTTGGCACTCATAAGAAGACATGTGAAAAATAAAAACCTAAAACAAATGTTTTTAATGATATAATAGTTATTTGTCCATAATATTTGGATAAAATTAGGAAATTGGAAGAAGAAAAACAAAAGGAAAGTTTAAATGGAAAAGAAAATATACCACATGATGAATCTCAAGTGTAAGAGATGTTTTAAAAAAAATGCATCTTGTGTTAATAAATATCTATGTGTAAGGTGTCACGAGGCTAGACATACTCCTAGAAATTAGTCTACAATAATTAAATCATAATAATGCCCATATAGATTATAGAATTTATACCATGTGATATTTTATTCTTAAAAGTTATTTTAAATAGAAAGTTCCCAAAAAAATAAATTGAATAAGTGATAAAATCCACACAAACCATATTATAATTTAATTTCCAATTTATATGTGTGAAATTTGAATGAAATGGAGAAACATGGTTGAGAAAAATATCTCAGAAATGTTGTTTACAATAAGAATAAAAGAAGATCCACCTCATTCCCTTAACCATTGTGTTTTAAATATTTTATTTCAAATAGGGAATTGATGATAGATTATAATCTTAGGGGAGAGTCTGATATAACTGATGGCTACCAAATCTGGTTTACTATGTTAATTATGTTTCCATTATGGAATGTTTCCTATGTTATTTAAATGAATATTTTTTAAAATAATTATCCTTGGTTAATATTTGAAATTTTTATGTCTACAAATACACCCATGAAATGATCTATTTTGGTTCATTCTCAACATGATGATCCGAAAGAATATCCATAGAATAGAATCATTATTACTAAGATAATAAGTAAACTCATTAAAATTTTATATTTTTTCCAAACTCTCATCCTAGGTTATTCAAGATAAAAATACTAAAAAAAATGGGAGAATTTGAATAAATCACTAAAATAATAATAAAATTAAATATGATAATAGAATCTTATCTTACTTATTTCACTTAAATGTTAAAATATGATTGTTGAAGTGATTCTAGTATTTCCAGGTTGGTTTATTTTACAAGTGATTTATATCTCAATTAGTATCTTTAAATTGTAATAAATGTTTAAAATTCTTAAAGACAGGTTTTTGAGTTTTCATTCCTTGAGTTATCAAGAAAAACTGGAAAATGAAAATTTTGTTATCTAAATCAAGTCAACTTGTTTTCTATATCGATCAAGGAACATAAAGAAATATGGTTAAAAGATTTATGAAACATTTCTTGAGAATTACCTGAAATCAATTTCCCATGGACATTATATTTCTTATGATTAAGGGGGGAGAAAGTGAAATTGATGTTTGAAAAAATAAAGGGGAAAAAATTGGAAATAAAAGGTAGTTAAAGTTTCACATATTGACATAATCATTTTTAATGTATCTATAATGTTATGAAATAAAATACAAATGAGGATATTAGAGGGAGATACGTGTGTGTGAGATGTGTTTATTGTCAATGGATTTCATAGGTTGATAATGGGGTTCAATAAAATACAATAATTTCATTACTATAAATAAGTTTAAGAAGTTAGAAAGAAGAAGATGTTGGAAGGTTCAGTTGATGATTTCTAGTCTATTTATCTCAAGAAAGGAGAATTTTATTTGTAAGACACCGAGTTTACATATGATGATTGGTGAGATGATATTAAATTATACATTATGTGCTACAATTTTTAAGATAATCACTTTGTTATCTATATTATGAATGTTTCAATGAGGAGTTTCCTTAAAACATTTCTAATGCCTAACATATGATGATAGAGAATTTGATTAAATAGAGGCCAATATAATTTGGTGATCCTAGGAAGTCCATCGGGCCGAGGTAATCAAATAAAGGTTTCATGGTTGAACCATCAGAATAAGTTTCCATTAGATGATGTTTTCCAAATTCATATAACACAGTCAATCAGATTGACTATGATGTAAATTCCAAATGGATATAAGAAACATTAGACAACCATAAAAGGAATATTCATGATGAAAGGATACATATTTAAATGGAACATGTTGACCAGAATATTGTTTGAAATAATTTTTTGAATGATTATATTCAAAATTACATTGGAAAGATAACTATTAAACAAAATATACCATACATTTCTATGTGATGAGTTTTTTATTTATCAAATATTATAGTGCCTTGTGAATTTGATTCATGATGAATCTTAAAAGAAGATAAAATTCTCTGAAATATATTTCAATCATCTTATCACCACATGGGAGATTGAGGGGTGAATATAAAATGATCATTTCATGAAAATGTTATGTTGTGGTAGAACTTGTGTTCTAGAAAATTTAGATGTTCTTATTGATGGTGAAAAAATATATTTCTTAATTCCATTAGATGAACTTGTATAAAGATAAATATGTGAATTTAAGATGTTGTAGTGAAAATAATGTAGAAATTTTACGTTATGGTTATAGTTTAATAAATAATATGTGAATCTTGGTACATAAGAATTGTGAGTCGGTGTGTTCAATTAATTTTTCAGAAAAAAAATTTCTTATGTAAAAAGTGGGATAGATAGACTAGTATGAAGAACAGGATGTGATGATGTTGTGATTAATGAACAAGGAGAGTGTAGCTGAAAATTTTTTCTAAATGAGAATAAAATATTTTCCAAAAATTAGTTATAGGAAATATATAAAGATCATGAGTTGTAGTTTAAAGAGGATATAGATCAATTGTACAAGTTATAAATTTTCATATAATGACATCAGGTAGATATCATGGATTGAGGATTCATCAGTCTAAAGTTTCAAATAGTGGAATCAAATATATGATTTTGAATAAAGAAAAATGTTTTAAACCAACCAATTAAACTTTTATAAGAACATCATAAAAATATTCTTGAATGATTTTCATCATTCAATGGTTCCCTTACCAATGTAATGGGTGAATGTTTTCAAAGTATGTGATCGGTCTGAGGATAAATCATGTGAAATATTTCAAGATGTTTCTATAATGTGATGAAGGAAACCTGAATGAAATTTCACTAGTTTAAGGACATTTTAAGAAGTAGTAAAAGATTAAATATTCAATTGTATTTTTAATTTTTTTAATATAGTCATAAATTATAGAGATGTTCATCTAGATGTTCAATGTTTCAATAATCATGAAGGAAAGATCATGATTGTATCAAATATTTTAGGAGAGTTTAAAAAGAACATTGACAATGAGATCTAAATATGTATCCAATGAATATTGGTTGACTATTATATTTTTTGATGTTTGGAGGTGGTACAATACTAAATGATTTGATAGGTATTATGAAAGTCTAAGTGGTATGTTTTAATTTTACGTACTCACATCAACATGGAAATTCAGGGAACTAGTACCCGTATAATGGGGTGATGATTCATTTGTAAAGGTGTGATGAAATATAGATTTGTGCATATCTGTGTTATACTGAATAATTGTTTCACTATAAGAATGTTTTTTCCATAAAGTTTGAGAGAAATTATCATTTGGGATGATGTTTTTAGAGAAGAGTTACTGAACGAAGAAGTGGGTTCTATATGGTGTAGAATTATCAAATATAGAAACAATGAAAAAGCCTAAGAAATATGAAGGGATCAGCCAGATTCCAGATGGAATTTCCTTATCTATTGATAACTGGAAGATATGGTGTATAATATTTGATTACTTGTAAAGGTACAATGCTAAGAAAATGATATCAGATAGAGTAGTGTCACTATATGAACTAGTACCCGATGATCAATAAGTAGAAAAAGGTTTCATCCAGACACCAATTAGTGTTTTCCTAGAAACTATTAATTTGATGAATAATGTGGAGAAGAAATATTTTATGAACTATCATAGGATAAACATTCATCTAACGAATAGGATCGGAGGAAGGATGGAATGGACATATTCTAAATGAAGGAAGAGTAGTTTTTTGTTTGTTATTGTGGAAAATATGGAATGCTACTTTCCAACTATTATACAAGTAACAAGTGAATAATAAGGTAGAGAAGGAAAATGTAGTACTATGACATCCAATTGAATTATTAAGAGGTGGAATAATTTCTTGGTGTTACAAAGTACCTTAAGAATAAGGGTATAACTATCTTAAGTGATTGAATGAAGAACTAGCATGGGGATCCACGTTTCACAGTTTCATCTCTCGAATAGGGAAGAAGGAATGATTTATATCCCCCTACTAAAGTTTTGGGACTCACACATATGATAAGGATTGTTTTCTATCAAACCGAAAAGGAATTGGTATCTCATTATAGTGGAGAATTCGTGAACTGGTCAACACCATACCTGGAAAGAACTATCCACTATTATTATATAGTGATTCTTGTAAAAATATCATCTCCCATCTTACATTTTTTTTCATATACCACTATATTATAATGTAAATAAAAAAGGATAATCAAGATGATAGCTGGTCTAAAATGCATAAGGATAAAAATTTATAGTTTGTTTCGATGTTCCAAACACTATTTAACACCCCCTCCCATTTTTTATTATATCCAAAAGTGGTCCTCCCATTAATCATATTGATCAATCATATCCCAATATACCATAGTTTTATGGATTATAAAATACTTTTTTGCTGATATACAGTTTTTATGTGTGTTAATAAAAGATTAATCAGGTGTATATAAATTTACATAGGTGATTTTAGGTTTGATGATTTTTCTGTCTAATGTAAAAAACACCCTAATTGCTGGAGGATAGAGACACACAGGTGTAACCCATGTACCCATAATACAATTGAATGTACACTAAAGGAAAATATATATATATTGAGTAAATTTTTTTCTAGGTTTCAAATAACATGTACACTAAGATCATACACACATACGTAGTGAAAAATCTCACTTATACTAAAGATAAACTACATGAAGGTTAATTTTGAGTCACAGCTACGCCATAGATATTCATATATAAGATGTAAAAAAATTATATGTATCACAAGAAACCAATGTAGTATATAAATAAATCTATGTTAGCGGTAAAAGACATGTATGTAGAGAAGAATTCACACAAATTCTAAAGATTGAAATAAAACATACGTAGGATAGAATGAAATATATGAAGAACCTGAGTAATAAAAATATTCAATATCTATAATCTAATGGAAATCAAACACGAATCATGAAGTTTCATGATATAGACACTCATAAAGATTCAAACACTTTTCAAAATAATTACTAAACTATTTGAAAATATTTTATGATGTTTTTTAAACAATTATAACATTTTAAATAGTCGTCCACCATATAAATTTGTTCAAAGACACAATGATTTATTATCATTAGTATCAAAAATATTAGACATATTTAAATCATGAAATTAATTTTGAGGTAACCCATATGATCAAACATCTCAGGATATACATATTACTAAAAAGAAGATAATGGATTAATTAAACCTAAAATATATTCTTAATATAGTATATTTATTCGAAATAGATATTTGATAAAACATAATTTGAAAAGGGAAATTGTAAAGAACCTATGGTTTTCTGAAGGGGATAAAAAAATCTATATTTATAATTTTTCAAGATGGATAAACATTATATATAATATGATCCAACCACAAAACACTCTCTCATGATCTAATTTGTGTTTATTCTCATTCAATCTATTCTATTATTTTTCAAAGAGGAATAATTGAATTGTAGTTGTGCATTAAGTATTAAACTTACTATATACAAAGAGATCATTTCTGGTTTATTATTGAAATCTTATCCATTATATAGAATATTTCTTCATCAACAATCTATTTCTATTTTCAAAGTTGTGCTAACCTTGATATATTTTCTCCATCATTTATTGTATATTTTATGTTATAGCTTAAAATAATAAGTTTTTTTAGGAATATGAATAGTATTTTTCTAATATGATCCTGATGAAAGCTCTTGGATCCTTTTTATAAATTTTTAGTTTCTTTCACTCAATTCTTAAGGTCCCTAAGAAATTGAACATAGTGAAAATCACCCAAATTGGTTTGTGTGTTGGTGTAGTTGATTAGGGTTATTTCATACTTCCATAATCCACTATTAATATCCAATATCTAGATCCATAAATTTTATTGATTTATTCTAAATATATGATTAATAACATTGGGATAAGTTCATTTCAATTTTAAGTTCATTTTTTTGTTGGGGGTGAAAATTTTAAGATAAATTCACCCCCACTTGAGTCATTTTACAACCCTATAGGGAAAACAATTAAGGCTGATGTCACAGCATATTAAATCTACACATCCAACAAATTATATATTATTTTCATTAAATTTATCTATAGAGATTCAACATATGTTATCATTCCCCTAACTAGAATGCCTCTGAGGTTTTTTATTTATCATACATCCTCTTTTTAACTCAATTGAGGGGGAACCTTTATATGAAAAAAATTACTAGTGACTCTTATACCGTGGAGGATAAAATACCAAAAGGATAAATAAAGGGTAACTATATATGACTCATGTAGGATAAAATCCATATTTTTTGGCCAAATAACTCATGTGAGATAAAATCTTGTGAGATTAATTAACCGCATTACATAACTAGAAGAAAAGAAATATCACTATGATCTATCTACTTAAATTTTTGAACTCATACATGTATGAGAAGATAATAAAGATTAATTAGAAAATACCTAAAGTTATATAAATGATTTACACTTAGTTAGAAATACGATGAATGGTGAAAACTGATTCTATGAAATAGAAAATAAACAGTTGATGATGTGATCTATTGAATCGTACATTGTGAAAATTAAACATAATACCATGCATGGTGAAATGTTCCATGTCTTGATGATCATAAAAGGTATGAAGATATATATATCAATAGTAGAGGAACACATTGGACTCCATACTTTTAAATATATTTTATATATATTTGTTTAAAAAAATAACCATATTTTTTATTACTCTAGATAAAATAAGAATATGAATCTATATAATCAAAAAAAATAACACTTAAAAAAATACCAAAAAATAGTAAAATTTTAAATTAATCCAAAAAAATATATCTTACGAAGAATATATTTAAACTTTTAGTAATAATATTATATATTATGTAGTAAAATATTTCTTTCATCGTGTTACATGAATTAAATATGCATACATTGTGAATTTCTTATTTTCAAGAATAAATATAAATTAAAACCATGAATATTAGTTAAATATAAAGCTAGTTTATTATAAAAACATATGGGTTATCACATTCTCCCCCATTAAATAAATTAAATCCTTTAAATTTTAATTTTTTCTTAAAGATACACATACTATAATATACAGTTTTTGTTGAGATCATAAATTTTCATGCTAAGATGAGTAAATTAAACATATCTTACACAATAAGAATATGTTGTGTCTAGGAAACATTTCATTTATAAAATAAATATTTCATAAACCAAGTATATACCATTATAAGTCTCATATATTTGAATAAGTTACCAATTTCATAACTTGACAAGTAGGTGAGGTTTCCCAAATAAGCCTCAATAGATTTATATTCAATTTGAATGATATTGAGGAATTATATTTCCATTGAGATAGAGAATATGATAAATATACATATACTATATCATTGATATGAGTCCACCAAGGATTCTATTTATATTTCATATAATGAATCCCAAAGATGAATTTTTCATGATTAATTTAGAAAAATTAATATTTAGTGGATCTTATGAACAACTAAAAGATTATTCTCTTCATTGTATACATAATTTTCTGACTGATTATTCTTCCTATTTATAAGAATTTACTAAAAATAAAAATGATTACTGAGAGTATATCTAATAAAATAATGGTAAAAATAATATAAATCTTGTTGATTGATAATGAAAATTCCTATAATGAGACCATTAATTCAAACTAGGTTACATTTTTTTATTCTCTTATTTATATCTGACTAATCCTAAGAACCGATAAAACCTAAAATTCCCATAGTTATCCTTATTGTATTATAATACATTAAATTATTAAATCCATGATAACATATTCTCCCAAAATTAACTTTTTTATCCTTAAATAACATCAATCACCTTGATAAAAATCCAAAATAAGATTATTTATACCTAATTATATATTCTTTAAAAAATACATTGAAATTATTACAAAGTAGCTTTAATTAACTTATCACTAAATCATTTTTCCATCCCCTAGCTTCTATATATCGTGGATCAAAATTTCCCAAAATAAATAACCCATTTTCCCAAATAAAATAATTTATCTAAATATCGAATGAAATATTAACTCTAAATTTTATCTATACCTTAATATTTTATTCATCCTAAAACCTAAAAAGTATCAAAACATATATTCAATCACAATAAAATACAATAAAAACCTTGGTATGATATCTATTACTTTGAATTTTTTATCACAATAAGTCTTTTTAACTAAGGATAGTATATGAAACTCTTAAATTATCCTCAAATAATAAAATTTTAACATAAAAAGTTATTTAAACACTACTATAATACCCACTATAAAGACTCAAACCTAATGATCTCATAATTACATGATTTATTAAATATATTTCATCTCTCACATTCCCAAGACCTTTCAGGTTTATAGTGTTACAGAGTTAGGCAAATATCTTTAAAAACCCATTATTTTACACCAAATTTATATTTCTTACACTAAAACAAAGTAATTTATTGACAGACATTATTTATTCGAGGCTAAAAAACATAATTAAAACTTTTAATTAATAACAATTTCTAATAATCCTTATTCCCAGTAAAAATAGTTTTAAAATGAGGTAAGGGGATAAAAACCTCAGTAAGGGTTATTAAAAAAAGTGAAAAATAGTTAGACAATTTAAATAATTAAAATTCCATGAAAAAATATTTAATTTAAACCTAGATCATGGATATCATTTAGAACATACTCCAAAAAAATAAATCAACTCATTTTATCAAAATGTTTATTAAAAAATCATAAAAAATAGGAAGACCTATTATGTTTATAATAATTCCATGAAAAAAATGATATCTCAAGACAAAAATGACCCATGAAATACAAACTTTTAACCTCAAAATATCACAAAAATTCATTTAATTATGAACTCACTTAAATTTATTAATAAATAAAAATACTTCTATAAATCATAGGAAATTATAAAGGATAAATAAAAGGATTCATGGGATATTATATTCATCATCAACCTTAAAAATTATATTTACAATGGTATAGCATATTTAATTACTTTCAAAGTATCATATCTAGATAATAAATCATTTAATACATCATTAGAGTACTATATATTGGTTACACTTATCATTATTTACAATTTATAAATACCATAAGAAAAATAAAACAAATAGTAGCTCAAATTTCAATATATAATAAATGATCTAATAAATAATAACATTTCAACACAAAAAACAAAATTTCAATTAACTTAAAATAAAGAAAATTAATTTAAAAGAATGTGTTAACCAATTCCACATTGATAATAAAATGAAATTTTTTGTAGAAAATTCATATATATCAAAAAGAATTAAAATTATTGTAAAACACTTGAAAGAGAGTGAGGATAAATACTTTAACATAATGGTAAATGTTCTTCACCTTGAGTCTTGATTCTCCTCCTTATTTTTTACATTAGAATAATAAATTCCTATTAATTACTTATTTTATTTAGAAAATTTATCATTTTTATTGTTCCTTTTAATTTATTATATTTATTTAATTATTTATTTGATTAATTTTTGTTAAATTAAATCAGTTTAATTATTTTTTTAGTTTGAAGTTTCAAATAGATTTGATATAATAGTCAAAGGTCCTTAATCAATGGTTCGATAATCTCCAAAAAAAAGTTATTAAATGTATTATATAGTTACAATTTAGAAGTCATTTCTTTATAAACCCATAATTTTCATATATAGAAATTATACATTAATAGATGGATATTCAATATATAATATTACAATCCATTCAAGAATCATATAGGTGTAGTGTAATTGGAAACTATTATAAATAAAAACATGTACATAAGAGATCAACACCGTCGCCCACTAATAAATTCATAACTATCACACTGCTTAAAAATATCATAATTAAAAACAATCTTTATAACCTGAAGAAAGGAAATATAAGAATGGGTGATATTATATTATCAATAAGGATAAATAAGGGAGATATCAATGATCACATAAAAATAAAATGATTATAAGTATATATTAATATGAGTTTGTCATTTAAAACCCATACCAAACATATCATGAATCATAATCTTGAGTCATAGAACAAAAATTATAAGTTCATAAGGCATGAATCATAAGGTAATCAAATAAGGTGATCCATAATATCATAACATTGATATAAGAAATAAGTTTTTATAATACACATATACATATAAAATAATTTACTTTTCCAGGGATCACTTTTAAGACTGTCATATTGGATTAGGTTCACTCTATATTCCATCTTATCTGTAGTCAAGGCCTACTCCCAAGACAATCATAGTGGACATAATACCTTATAAAACTAAGATCAATTCTGCAGCTAGTGCTTACTACCTCATGAGATATATATCATTAACCAATTCATTGTATAGATATATAATTCTATTGAAATCCATTACATAATCATAATCCATTCATATTTTTTCCACAGGATCATAAATCATTCATTAATGTCATAACCAATAAAAATAAAATAGGTTTCATAAACATTTCAAAATCTTTTAATGGTGTATGTCATGGAAAATAAATGTTTTTCATAAAAATATAATTATTATAATATCAAACCATCCTATTAAATAATAGGGATTGTATCCTTGGATTATAACCTCGAAAAATCATAATTAACACAAAATGGTTTTATCAAACATGAAAAATGACTTTAAAAATAATTGGAATATTTCATGATGAAATCACACTTATCATATAAAAATATAATATTTAAAATATATAAATTACCCAAATAGTATTTGAAAAAAAATAATTAAATATAACATTGGAATCATACAATGGAATATTTAAAACATTGAGAATTTTGGATGGTGGGAAATTGTGTTCATTATATAAATATAAATAAAAATATAAATTTCATATTTTTAGTAAAAAGTAAAAAATACTTTTTTTGGAAACTCAAAAAAATATTCACATTATTTTTAAAAAATAATAAAAATTATTAAAACATTATTTAATTAAATCACACGATAATATTAAATATATTCTTGAAAACATTTACACATCATTGATATTGAATAGAAATAATTTTCGACTGAATAGAGTAATAAAGTTGGGTTTTCTTTAAAAAAATTCATTGTATCATGTTCTTAAAGGAAGAAAAATGAAATTAAAGCTTGTAAAATCTAGAAATAACTATAGTGTAATAAAAATAATTTTTTTCATGATAGAAAGATTATAAAATTTCATCATCAATTACTTTATCATAAAAAATATTCATAAAAAATGAGACTGTAAAATATATCTCTTAACACTTTGACAATATATTAATCAAAACCTCATGAAAGAGATATAATTGTTTATTTTTGTAATTTTATATTATTCTTATAAAATTAATCATTATATAAATTAATTGTAAGTATAAACAAAAAAATGGAAACAAGTGGTGAATATGTTATGTGTATCATAATAATAAAAGTGAGATGAAAATCCCTTACCTAAAGATCAAATTCCATAATATTTTATCAAACATACTATATAATAAATTTAAAGTTTTTATAAATCTAAAATATAATCATGTACATGATTATAATATCATATATGATCTACTTGTAATATTTCAACACCCATTTATTAAACATTTCTTATTAAAAATATTTTTTTTCTGGTGTTAGATTGTCTTATTTTCCAAGAGATTTTATGTTTGGTAGTTCCATTAATTTTATATTGATCATGGCTAAATAATCTCCAAATTTTTAATAATGATAGAAATATCATATATATTCATTCCCTTTATATTTAGAGTTATCCATAAATTTTAGATAATTAAAACTGAAATACCTCATTCATGGAAATGGTAGGTCATACTTACGATTGAACATTATTTTCACTTTTAGAAGGATTTAATTAGAGAAAGTTAAATAATAATTCACATATATAGAATTATTATTATATCAATTATATAATATATCATTATTACCATCCATGTATATCATAATTAAAAAAATCACATCACTTCATGGTGGTGGTGGTCCACAAATACACATGAGTGACATTATTGTTTTCCATAAATTTGGAAGGTAAAAAGGTAGATATGATATTATAATTATAGAAAAATAATTATATCATAAAAATAATATATAAACATTAAATCCATTAAAATAACCATATATGAATGATGGTAATGGAAAGTTGTTTGTATTGTGACATAGTTATGGTAGTCCACACATACGCACGAGTAATACTTTCACTTCCCATTTGATAGAATAGAAATTGGATATTGATGGATACAAAATAATAAAGAAAATTTATATTTATTATACTTAAATTATTTTTTTATGATCAATAACATAGATTTAGAGGAGGTAGAATAAGAAATATATTGAATGTGTTTAGGTAAAATGATTACATTTTCTTTGTTAGGCCTCCTTTAGTTCCTTGACTAAGAACCCTTGGAATGTTACTGAAGGAAGATAAGAACCATTAATTCATATCTAGTGAATTTTAAAAGAGAATTTAGTAGTGTTTTTTGAGCTATATTTTCAATATTTGGGTATAGATGATAAAGGATGGGTATCCTTTTTTTAGTAGAGGAGAGGAAAAACATAATATTTCTTAAAATATTAAAATATAATAAAGTCATACATATGAAAAAATCACTCAAATTGATAGATATTTGAAGGGGGTATAATTATATCTAAATATGGCCATATTATGGGATTTATAAATGTTTTATTTTCCATATTATCCTTATCTCTTATTTTAACCCTCCAGTAAACCCATTTTAACCCAAACAGAATTGAAAAATGTTTACTATTTTTATAATTTCTTATGACCTTAAATGAGAGTAGAATCATTAAAAAAATTGGAAATTATTATTTCAAATTTGGAATCACTTTTATTAAAATAAATTTATACAAATTTCATAATTTAATTTGAAATTAAATTCACATATGTGATGAAAATCTAGTTTCTCAAAAATATTTTCTTAAGTATAAAACATTTTTATCTCATGAAAAAAACTAAAATAAATTCCAATTACAAAAATTGTGTTTTTAATAAAATAAGATCACTAATGAAAATTTTAAAACATTTTTAAAACATATATGAACTTTGTGAATTCCTTAAATGAAAAGGTAATTTTCATTAAAAAATCATTATTTCTTATTATTCAATGAAAAATCATTTTTTTAAAGTTTGGAAAAGTTCACTTCAATATAATTTTGAAATAGTGATTTCAAAAATGATTTTCTCATTTTGTAATAAATTTTCTAAAATTGGTAGAAATTGATTATATTATTATATCACCACATGTAATAGAACCCATTTTGAAGAAACTATATTTTTAAAACATATAAAGACTACTAAAATTTGAGTACTTATTTGTCAATATATTTTATTTATGTAAATCATATATAATTTTTTTTAAAAAATTTGGTTATTCTTATTCACAATATCAATTTGACATAAATTTTTAAATGGTATATTATATTTTGGTTCATTTAGAATCAACTTTTCATGTATCATAAGATATCGAAGAAAATTAATTTATGCAAAGGGAAATATATCATTAAATAATATGTTGTTACATTATACCCAACATAAAATTAATTCCACCCTCAAAATAAATCACTTAGATAATAATAAATTTGGATATCTCTATTTAATCACATCATCAGTTTCCAATGCAACTTATTCAAATTTCAGACTCCTCCAGAGAAATTTAACCATGTGAGTAGTTATGTTTTGTAACTCATTGCCTCTATGATCAAAGATTTATACTAGATACTATTTATAAGAATGATCATGATCCAGTGATAAAACCACTATGTTTAGTACATGAGAAGGATAATATTTGTACTTTCTCAATAGATATATGTGTATCACATCATGAACTAGAGATAGGTTATATGGAAGTGCTAAGTGATAAGATATCGTTCTTACTCGATCAAAAATCTAAAAAAGTCAAATATACCTAGGGATCAGATTTCCCTTATCTATGATCCTCATAAACATTTTCAATCAATAATTCATTGAAATATATTCTCACAAACTCTAAATTATAAATTTCACTAATGATTGTCATTATAACTTTTCTATTAATTCCAAGATGTCTTAATATACAACTGAATGGGTTTGACTTTCTCTAACATTTTATTGGTTGGAATAGGTCCTAATAACATTATAGAAAATTAGTGTTCAATACATATTTATATATAGGTATTCAAAAGTATATGGATAAATTATTGAGTGAAATATATTATTTTAAGAAAACTCTACAAGAAGAATGTATTGATCTCAACCACCTTTGAAATTCATCGAACAAGATCTCAGTATATCCTCAAGGATTTGAATTGTTCTCCCATAATGATGATATATTAGAGGATGATAATAATTAATAAAACATAACTTTGAATCCATATCTTGTTAAATAATTCACCCAAAAAATTAGGTAAACCTTAGATCTTGATAATATATAATAGAATGTGGTACTCTATGAAATGTTACCACATCAAAAATGTATATCTGGGAAATCTAGTCAAGAGATAAATATAATATGATAAAAATAAATATTTATGTCTTTATAAGAAGATTTACTACAACCTAAATATCATTATGGACTTTAGAACATTTGGGGATACCAATAACCAAGTATTTGGTGGTGGTTTCCAATTTCCCTTCTATTATCCTTAATGTTTGTAATACCCCCTTATACTTTAATATCTCATCCATAGCATGATCACATACCAAACACTGATATATTTACTCCATAATTTCTATCTTTATGTTGTACCAACAGAAATACACCTTCCAATTTTTATACATCTACTTAATAAATAATGAATAAAAAACTATGAACTATGAGCTCCATCCATAATATCCTTATTCAAATATGTTTTTTTATGGGAAACATACATGGTCCTTAAAAAAATCTAATTTAATTGCAACCAATGTTAAACTTAAGAGTATTTTTCACCTTCTTTTATAGATCTACATATTTCTTGTACACCTATTTAATCATAAAATTGATATATGGTTGAATACTCAATATATAAATATAATATTTCTCTACATCATTCATGATTTATAAATCCATAGTTTTAAACTCTAGATATATTGGTTATTTTTTATTCTTATTATAGATAATAAAGTGTGATCTTTTTTACTCAAAGCATCAACTACCTAGCCCACTTTTCTATGTGGTAATTTATTAAGCAGTGATAATATTTATCCAAATATAGCCATCTTCACTAGGGAATATTCATCTATTTCTAAGGGTATATATACTTTAAAATTTTATGATTAGTATATATGACATAACATTATCTATTAATTTAATTCATCTACATCTTTAATGAAAAAATTACTAAATATATCTCTAAATCATGGATTGGCTAATTTTTCTCTTGAACCATTTATTATCACAAGACATAATCTATAAACATATTGGACTATATGGTGATGCATCCCATCCCCTTATTCATTGCATCACTATAGATCACAAATATTACAACCTGATCATTTGTAAATGAAATTCCATTTTAAATGAATAAAATCATTATTAATTAATGTAGATATAGAAAATAATTTAACTATGTTGTCTATTTTAGACCATTGTAAAATATAGTTTTTTGTATTCATAAGACTATTAATTATTATAACCATATATAATATAGTTATTGGACGGTAACAGTTTGGTTTAGTAAAACCTCTTTATTCAAGAACTATCATTAATTTATGCCTTTTGATTTAAAATTTCCCATGTTATAATATGATTTTACATATCTATTTTACTAACCATATTTTTTTTATGTAATTATAGACCACCTTTCACTCTCATTTAACCAATCTATGAATTGTTATGTACATTAATTATGATTCTGAAATTATCCTAGGAATTCTCCAAGAAAAAAACTTGTATAGTGAATACCAAAACCCATTTCTTCTCAAGGGTATTCATATAGATTTACCCATGCTTAATTTATTAGGGAAAAACATTTATGTGGTCCCATAATCCTTAACCATGGGATTATAAGTGATAAAATATGTTCTGATATTGTATGATCTATGTGTCAAAAAAATAAATGAATATGATATGAATGTGATTGGTGGGACTATAATTATTATTTCCCTCCAAAATGTTGATTATTGTTTTTATATCATGATATTCTATGTATGGTTCATAGGTAGTTATCGTAAGAACGCTATTTTATTATTTATTAGTGGTTTTCCTTGACTTATGATTATGATTTCATGTTTTATTTTGTTTACACATTTCTTATGTTACATTGATGATATCATTTATATCATGATTCTATATTCAAGTTTATGATAATCGCTCCTTTTATATTACATTGATATGTCAATTGACACACAAGAATAACTTTTATCATGTAATTATTTGATTGTCCCCTCACTAGTATTTGTACATCAACCCTTTTATATGTATATACCTAGGTTATCCCATGAATTAATTAAAGATCAAGGGAGTATAAGGGAATGTAATGAATATTTTAAATAATGTATTTATATAAAACTTTCAAGTTAATGTTATATGGTTTAAATTTAACAAATTTATTATTCCTCTCAATATTCTATTATTTTACTATATATGTCTTAATGTAATAAATCTTGAATTAAATATTGTTAAAGATATGTGTTTTCATAGTTGGTATCAGAGTAATGTATAGCTTTGTTTTTGTAATTTGGATCATAAAACATTAGTGAAATCTATTAGTATAAGAATTGACATATAAAAACATCCCTAAATTTTGGAAAATTTTAGAGTAAGGGGTTTCCAAAAAAACAAAATAATTTTTTTGAATCTACATGTGGATGTTTCTATGAAATAGTTGTGTATAGGGGTAAAACCCCCAAAAAGGGTGAATTGGGTATTTACATGATTATAACCTAGTGCATGAAAAAGAGGCATTACTAGACAATTGGTTTGAAACAAAAAAAGGTATATTCTTTGTTAAAATCACATGCTCCATAAAAACCATTACAAAGGGAACGAAAATTCCCATAAAATTTTACTTTTAGAAATAGGAAATTGATAACATAGATTAAAACCTATAAATTCATAGGTTAATAAATGTATTTCATTTACATATTATCTCATTAATTTTTATAGTATCTATTTTATATGTTTAATATTTTTAATTTTTTCATCCCTAAGTAAATTTCGATGAAGTAAATGATTAGGACTAGAATCAAATAGTGAAAGTGTTGGGAAAAATCCCTCAAGGTATCATTGAATCATTTTTGTGGTGATTGTGTTTGTTGACAAAGTGGCCTCTAGGTTGTATTTGTTGACAAAGAAAACCATGATGTAAAATTTGTTGACAAAGGGGTTTTCATTGTGACATGTAGAGTTCAAGGGATGTGGTTAACAATCCATCATGATTCATGAATGTCAACAAAGGAATGGATGATCTAGAGGTTGTACAAAAACAACAGATACAAGGTGGCACCATTTTATAGTATTTTCCAAATTTTTGGGCCGAAAAATCGACAAAAGGAGAAAAGTGGTTTTGGAAAAGGGACTTGCGCGATGTTGACTTAAAGGAGGGGAAACTTGTGCGCCATATGTCTTTCAGGATCAGAACATCAAAATATGGAAAAGGGATAAGGGGCGCCCAAGTTTTAGGGTTGGTCGAACAAGTGACTTGTGCGGAAAAGACTTGCACGCCGAGACTTGCGTGTCGTCGCGCTGGGTGTCCAAATGCTTATAAATAGAGGTCAACCACTCCTCATTCGTGGTGAGTTCAATACTTAGAGAAAAGAAGAGCTCCCATCATGCATGTTTGGTGGTCGCACAAGTGGTGTGTGGTCGAGCAAGTAGAAGTTCCACGCCAGTTGATTGTTGCGTGTCCAGAGTGGTTTGGGTGAGAAAGGAAGGAAGTCGCCCAAGTTTAGAGTTGAAGAAGGAGGTTTCGTGCAAGTGGTTGAGGTGGAAATGCATGCCAGGTTTTGAAGAAGCGTGATAGTTGTTGTTTGCGCACCAATATTGTTTTGGGCGTAAATGGGTGTGAGTCACGCAAGTTTGGAGTTGTAGAAGCTTGTGTCACACAAGTGGTTGAGGTGGACTTGCGTGCCAGTTATAACTTTCATGCCGAGACTTGCATGCCAGATTGGAGAAGGGTACTAGGTATGGTTGAAGCATGGCAGTGATTCAGGGCTGCGTGAAAGCTAGAAGATATCCCGATACCTTCAGTGCAAAGTGATATTCATCTATGGGTGAAAGTTAGACTTCAATAGATCATCTACATACAACAGAGGATGTATACATTAGTTATAATGAAGAGACCTAGAAGTCTATAAAATGTGAGTGGATCCTTTCTAGAGTTGTGAGCAAATTTATAAGAAGAAGGTGATCCCCTCCACCAGTAGTGTTCCAGAGATAGATAAACATGGAGTGACCCTTGGGAAAACAGTGAGTTGACCCTAAACATTGTAAAGGCAGTGAGCCTGGGAATAGAAGTGATCTATCCCGAACCTTGTAAACATCAGTGTGCTTATAGTGGATTTTGTACATCAGCACATTTCCGGTGTATGCTCCTTAGACATAGCCCAATGAGGGTGAAATAAGTAAAAATTATTGTGCCATATGGATTCTTTACTTTATGTTTATATTGTGCAACAGTAAAGAGAGAGAAGAGTGTTTTTCTTAACAGTGAAACAAGATCAGAACGGGATTTAATTTTAAATTATTCATAACCTGATTCACCCCCCCCCCCCTCTCTGGGTATTCTTCCTTATGGACCTAACAGTTGGTATCAGAGAGAATGGTTGATATCAGTACTTCTCTCTCAATGGAGGTCACCAATCATAAAGTGATTCCGATCTTCGATGGAAGTAATTTTCAGATATGGAAGAATCGAATGAATCACTATTTCCGATCTTTGGGAATGGATGTATTTACAGCAGCTATGCATGAAATCTCAGCTGACATCAATAGTGTATAATTATCCGAAGCTGACATAAGGGAGCTAGATGCTGACGTGATGGGTATTAATGCTTTTGGTGGATCCCTTTCAAATGCTATCTATACAAAGGTGATGTCATGAAAAATTTCACATGCTATGTGGGAAAAGATTTTAAATATATATGAAGGGGATACAAAAGTCAGAGAGGAAAAGCTACAAGTTCTGTCGAACAAGTATGAAGATCTGAGAATGATCCTGAATGAATATGTTGATGAATTTTTTGATAGGGTAAATGTTGTTGTGGAAGACATGCGGGATCTTAGTGAAGTCATCAAAGATATAAAAATCATGAAGTGTATCTTGAGAAAACTTCCACCTCGGTTTAATCCGAAAGTATTAGTCTTGGAAGATAAATACCCAAAAGACCTGACATTGGATAACCTGTACAGTACCCTTGTTGCATATGAAATGAGGAATGACGATAATGATGCCATGTAAAAGGGGAAATCCAAGGAGGTGGCATTTAAGGCTATGAAGAATCTCACCATTGAAGAATCTCAGGAGAATAAAGAAACAGATTAAGTGATGTAATTCCTTTCCTTGAACCTTTAAAGAGTAAAAGGAATGTTTAAAGGGAAACTTCCACTTGCATGATTTAGATGTGGAAAGGTAGGACATCTCATAGAAAGGTGCCCAAATAATTCTCAATATGATGAAGAGAATGAAGTTGAAATTCCAAAAAATAATTCTTCAGCCTATGCGAAAGGAAATAAATAGTTCAAAAGAAATTTCTTTAAGAAAAGGAATCTTCTTTCACAAGACTATGAAAGTTTAAATGAGTTTGATGTTGAAAAGGTTGAAGAGATAGAAAACTAAAAATATCATGGGGAAAATTCCATGGTGGCGGTCATCGGTAGTTCTCAGGAAAAGGAAGAAACTGACGCTAGAGAAGAAGAAGAAAAATTTGAAGGAAGATTTGATATGGAAGCCGAATTGGAAGTAGCTCTTGACGAGATAGATGTTTGGAGAGCCAAAATAGAGAATGTTTATAAATTGGTTCATGATTCCAAACTCTATATGCAACAACAGGATGAAGAAAATTCTAATATGTTAGAAGAAATTGAAAAACTTAAATCTTCAACACCAGAGAGCTCATAAAATATTGTTGAGTATAAGCTTAAAATTGAGGAACAAAAGAATGAAATCGATTGTTTGACTAACACAGGAAAGGAGCAGTACAAATGTATCAAAGAACTCAAAAAAGAAGTTTTTGGTCTGCGACAAAGAATTAAGGATGAAGAAAAACTCTTGACACCCAGTATAGTTCCAAGAAAACATTTTCTTTAGAAGACTGAAAAGTTAGAAGTGGAGCAGAGACCTTCATCGGAAAAGAAGAAACAGTTTTGTTCCAATGATAAGACTGGAATGGGACATGAACGAAAGAAGAAAGCGTTCATGAATGAAGTCAAATCACAAGAACCTTATTTGAGAGTGAAGATATATTTGGGTACGAAATAGTATCAGAATATTAGCAGATCCCAAGGGAAAACTAGCAGTGCAGAAGTGACACAAAAAAATTCTCCTTAAATTAGATGCTATTGATGTGGAAATATGGGGCACTCACAAAATGTGTGTTCTATAGCCAAGAGATACCGAAGGGCACAAGAACAACAATGGCAGCCAAACAGATCTCAATATTATAGAACATCCATTGAAGGTCATTGTTTTTAGTGTGAAGGATTTGGTCACATGGCTAGATATTGCACATCAATCATACAAAGGAATGTGCCAAAACAAAAATCGAGCATTCGTAAGCAGAAAGTTTGGGAATTGATAAGTGAGATTAAAACACAAAATAAATTTGCAACTCTACAGGATGAAGCTGGTCCATCACACTCTAATAATGATCAACTTCTCCAAACCACACTGAATGTGAATTTGAAGACATGGATCAAAAATAAAAATGATGAGAACAAAGTAGATGTAGAAATTTCCCTTAAAGCTTCAGATCGTTCCATAGAATGGATCCTTGACAGTGGTTGCGCATCCTATATGATAGGTAATAAGGATCTAATTACAGGAATTAAATATGAAAAAGAATGTGTTGTAAAGTTTGGAAACAATGAAGGGGTGATGATTATTGATTCCGGAAAGTCTAAATTTGGGGGAAAAGAAATGAGATGTGTTGATTCCTTGGTAGTATAGGGCCTTAATCATAACTTTCTCAGTGTCAGTAAAATATGTGACTCTAGGAAATCTATCCTATTTACCAATAAGATGTGTGTTGTGAAAGGAAAATATGGAGAATTTGTTCTACAGGGAAAAAGGACAAAGGAAAATCTTTACCTTGTAAGTGGGGAAGAAGATATGTGTCTTTTATCTAGAGAGGAAGAAAACAAGTTGTGGCATAAGCGACATGGTCATATATGCCAACCATTTATGGAAGATCTTGTAAAGTGTGATGATGCTAGAGACCTTATCAAATTATCACATGATCGCACTCATACGTGTGATGCTTGCCAACAAGGGAAGATCATCAGAAAGACAAACAAGCCAAAGGAATAGAAATCAACCAGAGTGCTCGAATTGGTGCATGCTGATGTTTGTGGACCTATCTCACCACGATCCATAAATGGAAAAAGGTATTATATCCTTTTCATTGATGATTATAGTAGAATGGCTTGTGTATTTTTCATTACCCATAAGACAGAAATGTTCAGTTGTATCAAAAAGTATAATAGGGAATCAGAAAGAATGATTGGGCAGAAAATTCTGAAGTTTCGTACTGATAACGGTATAGAATTCACAAACATTCAAGTGGAAGACTCTCTCGAGAAACATAGGGTAAGGCATCAAGTTTCATCAGTGAGAACTCCCCAATAGAATGGATTAGTTGAAAGGAGAAATCATATCATCAACAACATGGATAGAACAATTCTTATTGAAAATGACATACCAGAGAAATTTTGGAAGGTAGAATTGTTGACATCAGTCTATATTTCGAATAGGGCTCTGTTGTGTCCTAAATAAGGGAAGACACCATACGAAATGTGGTACGGAAATAAACCAACATTGAAATACTTTAAAATATTTGGAAGTAAGTGTTTCATCCTCAACAAAGAAAACCAAGAGAAGTTTGAGTCATGAGGATATGAGGGGATATTCCTTGGCTACCCAGGTAAAAGAGAAGCATATAAATGCTTCAACAAAAGGCTGAGAAAAATGGTTGACAGCAATGATGTCACTATAGTTTAAAATGAATAGAATACTCAAAGACCTAGTGAATAGTTTCAGGATGAACGTGAAGAAGTGGTAAGAAACATAGGGGGTAGAAGTGGCGGAGGCTGACTCAGAAGAAGATACTGATGATGAGCAAGGGGGAACAAAATCTGAATCTGCTAAGAAGCCAAAGAGTCGAGCTGAAATTGATAGGCAAAATATCATTGGTGATCAGACAGATCTTGTTCATACTCTAAGAATGAAATCATTGTAGTAAACATCATTTTTAACTCAGGAAGAGACGAAATTTTTTTCCAATGCAGCTGAATATGATAACTAGGTTCAGGATATGAATAAAGAATTAGACTAGATTGAGAAGAATCGTATGTGGGAGATTGTTTCATGGAAAGTAGATAAAAACTTCATCGGGACTGAATGGATTTTTCGTAATAAGATGAACAAATATGGAACAGTGATTTGAAGCAATGCATGACTGGTGTGTAAAGGATACTCCCAAATAGAGGGCATTGATATTGATGAGACATTTTCACCAGTTACAAGGCTAGAGATAATCAGATTTTTTTTAGCCATAACAGTGCAAATAAAGTTCAAAGTGTTCCAGATGGACATAAAATCTGCATTTTTG
Organism: Viscum album; assembly: GCA_963277665.1. NCBI lineage: Eukaryota > Viridiplantae > Streptophyta > Magnoliopsida > Santalales > Viscaceae > Viscum > Viscum album. Next base: position 733,099,926 of record OY728145.1, on the reverse strand, counting down.
AATGGGATTTTGGAAGAAGAGGTGTACATTGAGAACCCAGATGGTTTTCTCATTCATGATTATGAGAATAAAGTTTTTCGGCTGAAGAAGGTGTTGTATGGACTGAAACAAGCACCAAGATCATGGTACTCAAGGATTGACCGGTATTTGAAGAAGCTTGGTTTCCAGCGTGGTGGATTTGATTAAAATATATATTTCAAAAACAATAGTAATCAAAGGATGATGGTGCTAGTTTATGTCGATGACATAATATTTGGCAGATCAGATGAAGATCAGTGCAGAAAATTTTCCGAATTCATGCAAAGTGATTTTGAAATGTCAATGATTGGAGAGTTATCATTTTTCATTGGTCTACAGGTGACACAAGGAATAAATGGAACTTTCATTTCTCAATCCAAATACACCAATGAGGTTCTAAGAAGGATTGGAATGGAGAATTCCAAGGAAATGAAGACTTTGGTTTCTACCCAGATGAAATTATCAAAAGATGAGCATGGAAAGGCAGTTAATATCACAGAATAAAGGAAAATTATTGGAAGTTTGCTATACATGACCACAACAAGGCCTGGCATTATATTAACCACATTCCAAGCAATGAGATATCAGAGTAATCCCAAGGAAATCCACATGCTTGCAGTGAAAATAATACTTCAATATATAAAAGGCATTGTGGATTTTGGTCTGATGTATGATAACAAATCTCAATCAGTGTTATTGGGTTACACAAATGAAGATTGGGCCAGTTCAGTGGATGATAGAAAATCAACGTTAGGTGGTTTATTTTATCTTGGTGGATTGTGTATTTATTGTCTAATTAAGAAGAAATATTTCATTTCATTGAGCACCGAAGAGGCTGAGCATATTGCAGCCACTCAATCTTGCACACAACTATTATGGATGAAGCAGCAGCTTGAAGATATGGGAGTTGAAGTGAAGTCTCCGATCGGAATCCAGTGTGATAAATCAAGTGCTATCAATCTTAGAAAAAATTTAGTTCATCACTCAAGGACAATGCACATTGAGATCAAATATCATTTCATCAAGTAGAAGGTGGATCAAGGTCTTGTGAAGTTGGAGTATGTGCCTACAGAGCTATAGGTTGCAAATATTTTGACCAAACCCAAGGAGGAATTTGAAAATCATCGACTGGCTCTAGGAGTTCAATCGACTCCCCGCACTTAAAATAGTGTAGGTGTGGAACTCCCCCTCTCCCTAAGGTATGATGTGTTTTCCCTAATGTGCTGATATGTGTTCTCTACTCTGTTACAAACTTTAAAGGAGTGACCTTTGGGTTCTTTGAAAAGGGGGGAAATAGTGATTGTTCAAGGGGGAGACAGTGTGGCTATTTGAAAAATCATGAATGATATGAGGAGAAGCTGACAGTGTGTCTATTTGAAAAATCATTTATGATATGGGGAGAAGCTGACAGGTGGAGCAACAAGATAGGGGGAGCAATGATAAAGGGGGAGCATATGAAATATGAAGATTCTAGAAGTGATCGATCAAAGAATAGATATCACGACAGCTGAGGATCGTGATAAAAGTATAAGAGTGGTGTTGGAATGTGGTAAGAATATTTCCAAAAATTGGTATCAGTTTGGTGTCAAAAGTGGGTGTCATAGATGAAGTGATTCATTGATGAACTTTTCATTTACTCTTGTTTCTCATGCCGATAATTGCTCATGTGGGCTTAGGGTATGTGTTGAGAAAATCCTTGATCACTATCACGATTGCATTAGGAGAATGGTGGCTGAAGAATTAACAATGTAACTTTTTATGGAAGAGTTTTCAACAAACTCAAAGGGGGATATTTTTGGGAAAAATCCCTCAAGGTATCATTGAAACATTTTTGTGGTGATTATGTTTGTTGAAAAAGTGGGACTATGTGTTGTATTTGTTGACAAAGCAAACCATGACGTACAAATCTGTTGACAAAGGGGTTTTCATTGTGACATGTCGAGTTCAAGGGATGTGGTTAACAATCCATGTTTGATTCATGAACATCGACAAAAGAATGGATTATCTGGAGGTGGTACAAAAAGAGCATATACAAGGTGGTGCCGTTTTCTAGTATTTGCCAAATTTTTTGCCCTGAAAATCGACAAAAGGAGAAAAGTGGTTTTAGCAAAGGTACTTGCGCGTTGTTGACTTGAAGGGGAAGAAACTTGCATGCCATATGTTTTTCAAGATCAAAACATCAAAATATGGCAAAGGGATAAGGGGCACCCCAGTTTTAGGGTTGGTCACGCAAGTGACTTGTGCGGTAGAGACCTGCAAGCCGAAACTTGCGCACCGAGGGGATACTTGTGTGTCGTCGCGCAGGGTGTCCAATTTCCTATAAATAGATGTGGTCGCACAAGTAAAACTTGCGCGCTAGTTCATTGTTGTGCTTCCAGAGTGGTTTCGATGAGAAAGAAAGTCGCCCATGTTTAGAGTTGAAGAAGGAGGTGTCGTGCAAGTGGTTGAGGTGGACTTGCACGCCAGGTTTTGCATAAGCGCGATAGTTGGTGGTTGCGTTCCAATATTGGTTTGGGCGCAAAATGGTGTGAGTCGTGCAAGTTTGGAGTTACAGAAGCTTGTGTCATGCAAGTGGTTGAGGTGGAATTGTGTTCCAGTTATAACTTTCATGCCGAGACTTGCGCACCGGCTTGGAGAAGGGTGCCAGGTATGGTTGAAGCATGGAAGTGATTCAGGGTTGTGTGAAAGCTGTAAGATTTCCCAATACCATCGGTGCAAAGTGAGATTCATCTATGGGTGAAAGTTTGAATTTAATAGATCATCTACATACAACAGAGGATGTATTCATAGTGATAATGAAGAGACCTACAAGTCTATAAACAGTAAGTGGATCATTTCCAGAGCAGTGAGAAAAGGAAGAGGAATAAGGTGATCCTCTCCACCAGCAGTAATCCAGAGAGAGAAATAGGGAGTGACCCTTGGGAAAGCAGTGAGCTGACCCTAAAAATTGTAAAGGCAGTGAGCCTAGGAATAGAAGTGATCTATCCCGATCCTTGTAAAGAGAAGTGTGCTTAGAGTGGATTTGGAACATCGGCACATTACAGGTGTATGCTCCTTGGACATAGCCCAGTGAGGGTGAACCAAGTAAAAATTGTTGTGTCTTGAGCATGATTTAATTTCTATTTATATTGTGAAATGGGAAAGAGAGATAATATTGTTTTTCTTAACAGTGAAACAAGATCAGAACGGTCTTTAATTTTAAATTAGTCATACCCTGATTCACCCCCCCCCCCCCTCTCAGGGTATTCATCCTTGTGAACCTAATAGAAAGTTAAGCCTATAATTTATTCCCAATAATTAAATTTTTTATGTAACTAGAATCTGAGGAATTATTTCATATCACACAAGTTTAGTAAAACTAATCAACGACCACAACAAAAAATGGAAATCATGTTATCGGTGAAGACAGCCATTGGGTAATTTATTTCATCCCAAGTATATAACTTCTACCCTACCCATTTTTTCCTACTAAACTTCCTAGTGAAACATGTGATGGTCTATTTATTGTAATTTTATTACATTAAAGGTATTATCTGGATTTCATTATATAGATAAAACATAAATTATTGGGATAAGGAAATCACCCCAATATCAGGAATCTCCCTCTAATTATATTCTAGAGAAAGGAGAAGGTTGAATATCATTTGGTGTCATCATATCAAGAATAGATATTGTTTATTTATGAGTAATAATATCAATATAAAATTTTTACTACTAAGTTATAGATCATAGTTGATGAATTTCCCATTGTAATGGTATTTGTTGATTATTTTCTTTAATAATTTTTTGGTCTTATTCTAATCCATGAGGTTGAGTTCTCAATCAAGATTATACATGGAGAACATCCAATATCCAAGGCTCCATAATTAATGGACACTATTGAAGTCAAGGATATTAAGAATATACTACTAGAGACTATGGATAAAGGGTTTATATAACCAAGTGCTTCACTACATGGTGTGTCAGTCATCTTCATCAAGAAGTTTGATGGGTCAATGAGCCTCAACATTGATTATTTTGAGCTCAATAAGATCCCAAAAAAATAAAAAGTATCCTCTTAAATGGATTGATGTATTTTTCAATATGCTATGTGGAGCCCGGTAATTATAAAAGGTGGATCTTCAAATGATATATTATCAAGTAAAGGTGAAAGAGGAGGATATCCCTAACACTAATTTTCAAACAAGGTATCGGAACAACAAGTTCATAGTGATGCCATTTGGACTTAGTAATTATCCATCTATCAACATGGACATGATTAATATATTCTATAGAGATTATATTAATACATATGTGTTAGTCATTATATAAGATATTCTTATCTATTCCAAAAACTAAAGAAGAAAATGGGGAGTATTTGAATGCTCTACTAAAATCCTTATTAAAGGAAAACGTATATGTGAAGTATAGTAAATGTTAGTATTGGATAGGGAATGTAATATTCCTTTAGAATCTTATCACTAGAAAGGGGATATTTTTAGATCCTTCAAAAATAGTGACAATTGAATGATGAACCATATAAACATTAGTGATTAATATATATAGTTTACGTGGATATTTTGGGTAGTAAAGTTGATTTGTGAGAAAATTATGATGATTTTCAAGTCCATTAACCAGAAATCTCTGAAGGGAGTGACGTTTTTATCGATTGTTGAACGTGAGGATAAATTTAACATGTTCAATAAGAGGAAACTAATTTAACCACTGCTCACATTACACACTAGTGGGGAAGGAGTTTTTATCTATAATGATGAATATAAAAATTCCTTGGGAAGTGTACTTATGAAAGATAATAAATTGATTGCTTATATACCCCAAAAATTATAAATCCATCTGAATAACTACTCAACACATGATCGAGAATTAGTTGCAGTGATCTTCACTTTGAATATTTGGTGGAATTACCTCTACAAGGAGAAGTGTGACATATATACAAATCAGGAAGGCCTCAAGTATATATTCATATAAAAGGAGTTAAAAGGTTCCATTGAAGGTGGTTAGAGCTGATCAAGTAGTATGACTGCTTGATCCCTTTCTATTTTAGGAAGGTAAACAAAGTGGCATATACTTTGAGTATAAATGAACATGTAACCATTTCTATAATTATTATTAAAGGGGATCCAATAATCTTTAACATTCAATGGAGCATCATGGGAATGATGAAAGGATCTTCATCCTTAATTTCCCAAATAACTACATAACAGGCCATTATTGATATGATAAAGGAGACCCAAAACAATGATGGTGAGCTATAGAAAAATGTAAAAATTATTTTGGAGTTAATATTTGATAATAAATGAATTATAAGGCTTTGAAACTTGATATGGGTACCATAAAAACAATAAATTATTAGGGAACCTCTAGATGATGTTTACATATCATTATTCTCTAGTCATCTAGAAATCACTATTATGGATATAGATTTGAAGAAAAACACCTAATTTAATAACATAGGGAGGGAGACTTAAGAATTATTATATAGATTCTTGGTGTTTCAAAAAGTCAAGAAATAATAATATAATTTTCGGGAATAATGAAACCATTTCCCATATGAGTATTGAAATGGGAAAAATAACGATGGATTTCATTATAGGACTCACCAGAACCTCTAAAGAAAATAACACTATCAGTTTGGTAGTCAATCATCTTATACGAGAGTGAATTTAATTTCATTCAAGGAATATTTATCAATAAACCAATTCACCCTGATATACATAAAGGAAGTGGTAAGACTGCATGGATTTCAACACTTCATTTTATTTGACAAAGATCCAATGTTTTCCTTGGGGTTCTAGATAATCCCTCTATATGAATTGGATATAAAGATATGTTTTAGTACTACTAATCGCCCTCATATGGATGGTCTATCTAAAATAACCATTGAATCTCTAGAGTATATTCTTTCTTCATATTGAATAGATTCCAAAGTATATTCAGACCAACACATTCCCATAGTTGTGTTACCATAAGAAAAATATCATTTGTTATATAATTTTAATGGAACCTTATGAGGATCTATTTGGAAAGAGGTCTCAAACATCAACATAATGGGATGATGTTGCAGAGTGAAATCTTATGGGACATGATATTATCCAAGATATGATAGATAAGGTTCAAATCATTAAAATTCATATGAAATATTCCCAACATTAACAGAAATTATATACATACAATCATCAACATTACCTGTAGTTTGAGGTAAATGATATGGAGTTCCATAATATATCACTTTTAAAGAAACTGATGAGTATTAGGAATATGGAAAATCTTATTCCCAGATACATTATCACCTTTGATATCTACACATTAGAGTTGTGTAATATTAATTACCACTCTAATATAACCTATCTCAATTACATGATGTGTTCCTTGTAAACCACTTGAGGAAGTACATACCATGCCCCTAAAATATATTGTATCCAATGATGTTACCATTGTATAATGATCTTTCATAAAATGATAAATAGTTAAATTCCTTGATAGAAGAGAAAACATTCTACAAAAAAAGACAACTCTCTTTATCAAAGTGTTATAGTGGAACCAAAATTTTTGGGAGGTGACATGGGAACTAAAAAAGGCCATAAAATATAAGTTCCCTAATTATTTCATATATTGAATAAAATTTCAAGGGTTAAATTTCTGAATGGGGGAAGGATGTAATAACCCAAACTTTTATAAATAAAATTACCTTTTAAATGAATAAATTACTTATTATGTATTGTAGTTATAGAAAATTCATGCATTACGTTGGATCTTCTAGATCATTATTAAATATAGACTACTAGATTTTAAATACCGTTATGTATATTAATATTTGATAACATAGTTTTTTTATAGTGTCCATTACAATAGGATCATTCACTATGAGTCACATTTAGAGGATCTTATAAGAGAGATGGAATCAATATAAGTTTCCATTGACCATGACCAAGCTAATATCCAATAATTAAATCTTGTTAAAAACCATTTATAGGAAAAGATTAAGATTCATCGATATCACGACCCAAACAATGTTTGTTGAAACACCCTAAGAAAGCACCATAAACACAATATACCCTTAGGGTGTTGTCTAGTGTAATAAAAGGTTATGTATCTAGAAACTAGTATTATGATTTTTTATATATTATATTTTTAATGAAATAATTACTATATTAATTCCTTTTTATTTTTAAATTATAAATGAATCTGTAATGAGTTTTGATAAGAATTAAATTTTCATACAAAAAAATAAAAAATGAGTTTTTGGGAAATATATACTCTAAATTAAGAAACATATTTAGTGATTTCATGACTTTTTGAAATAAATATCATTTTAATAAAATTTTATTATCAAATAATATTTATTTAAATATAAATTATAATATAATTAATGAAGTAATGTTTGATTTTTTTAAGTGTCAGATAGTTCAAAGTATTATAAAAACCACAAAATTTTTAGTAAATGAGTTTTTTATTTAAAGGTAAAAATTTTGAAATTAAGGAAATTATTTTAAAAAAAATTAATATTATTCTTGAAACCATCATGTTTAAATTTTCCAACGTTTTTTTTAATTTTCTAATACAATTATTTTTTGGTAAAAATTTAATACAATATAAATATAATAACTTTATTTTAAAATAATTACAGCTAAAAAGTTATGTAATAAATTCTATAAGGATTACCCTTGACCAAAATCCATTTTCCATTTAAAATAATCTGTTTTTGAACATATTATGTAAATTTTATATTCCATTAATGATTCCTCAAAATCATATATTATATATGAAGGTTTTAAAAAAACTTCATTATGAACATGAGTCCCTTCCACATAAACAGTATTTTAATTTTAATATGTACTGTTATTATCCTTATAAAATATTCAAAACCACTTTTATTTTGTTGAAAACATATGAAAAGACCATGGGAATGTTTTTTTCTTGAATATTTAATTATATATATTCTAAAACCTATGTTTTAAAATATATAATGAATTCCATTTTATTTTTCAATAAATACCCACCAATCCTCCCACTTATATTAACTAAAAACCCTAATATAATGATGTTCATCTCCCTATTTATCTCTATATCCCTCACAAGGTGTTCCAAAGCTATAAAAAATCTCTTCTAAAGCTTTTAGCAGCACCGACTCAAGGTAATTGACTCTCTCCTCATTCTCTTTATTCGAGCACATTCATTGAGTTATTTTTTTGGTTTTAAAATGTTCAAATTCATATATGGTCTTCCACATACCTTTAACTTACCTTATGATTAAAATATAATGAGATACCACTTTTCACTCTCATTAAACCATTCTATGGATTGTTTTTACACCCATTATGTTGATGAAATTATCATATTAATTTTCCAAGATAAGAATTTTTATATTAAATACCCATCCCCATTTCCAATAAATGGTATTCCCCTAGATGTACCTATCAATAATCAATTGGGTATTTCCATTTATTCAATCCTATACTCTATTAAAGTTGGATTAAAAGTGATTAAAGACGTTCATATGTTGTATTATCTATGAAACATAATAATATATAAACAAGATATAAATGTGCCATGTGGGACCATGATTATATGGCCCTCCAATGCATTAGGAAATGTTTTTACCTCATGATATACACTTTTTGGTGAATTAGAGGTTATCCTAATCACAAAATTCTAGGATTTCATCATGGTTATCCTTGACTATTTCTCATTATGCCATATTTTATTTTTTTTCGAACATTTCTTATATTTCCCAGATGTTATAATCTATATCTTAATTTGATTTTCATGTCTATGATTCTATCCCAATTGATTTCATCTTAATATTCCTATTGAATTAAATTTATTACATTCATATTCTTAATCTTTTATTAATCTTTCACTAGGATTTAAAACTCATCCATTTTCTATGTACGTCCCCATGCAATGCCATGATATATTAGAATATCAAAGGAATATAAGGGAATTTAATGTATATGTTAGGTAATGTGTCTATATAAATATTTCATATTAATGTGATATGTATCTAATTTCAAAAAATAAACAAGGCCACTAAATCTTTTGGGATAATATTATATGTTTCCAAATGTACGTAATCATGAGTTAACATTTTTAAATGTTAAGGGTTTTCATAATAATCCCTTATCTACTATAGGATAGTATAAACATATGTGAGATAACAAACCTTATTTTTATGTCCATTAATATATCCTTATCTTCATATTTCCAAAGTAAATTTTCTTCCTTTTGAGTTAATATTGTTATTGTAATAGTAAATCATTAGATGTTTTCTATAATGAGTCCATAATGTCCAACCAAACAAAGAAAACTATAGATCTTATTCATAGTGGTTGGTATGGGCCAATATTTAATAAATTTTACATTTGATGGATCCATTAATATACCCCTGATTAATATTGTTTGATGAAAAAATGTAACCTTTTATATCAAAATTCACTCTTGGTAAATTTTGTATACATCATTTCCTTCCTTAGGATCTTCAATACAATCCTCAAGTGATCTTTAAGATTTCATGTAATATTTTAATATATATGAATTTCATCTATAAATAACATAAAAAAATTATCAAGATAATCTCTAAATATCATATTAATAAAATAAATTATTATAGCAAGGGAATTTGTGAGAACAAATGGCATCACTATAAACTTATAGTGTCCATTCCTTGAAAAAAAGGATACCTTGTAAATGTATTCACTTCTAATCCCCAACTGATAGTTTAAATATCAAATATAAATCTTTGAAAGATATTTATCTCATTATAATTGATCAAAAAAATCTTCAATATGTGGAAAATGATACTTATTATAGGTTTTTATTTTTTTTAAGTTCTCAATAATTGATACAGAGTTTCATTGATCCATCTATATTCTTAACAAAAAGAATACGTTCTACCCATAGTGAGGAACTTTGATGAATGAATCTCTTATAAATATTCTCTTGGAGTAGCTTCTTCAATTTCTGCAACTCAATCAGGTCCATTCTATATAGATTCCCTGAAATGGGTGTGTCACTATATATAAGTTGTATTAAAATATTCACTCCATGATTCACTTAAACTCTAGAAAACTATTCTAAAAAGACACAATCAAACTCTCATAAAATCAGTATATCTTGGACGTTGAGTTTATCCCCAACTATCTAAGATAAACACCCCTTTGGAAAAGGAATCAAGGACCATACATTGTATGAAATTTCCAATGAATTTTCATATTTATCATCACAATACTATATTATCATAGCTTGTTTTGGAATATTGACTATGACTTACATTCCTTGAAAATTGATGTGGGATTTATATAAATAAATAAAATTCATGCCTAAGATAAAAGTAAATTCAAATAGAAGGGGAATAAAAAGATTTTTAGGAAACACATTCCACAAACTTATGTTTGAGAATAATTATAAACAAGAAATGTGGTCATCATATCATTTTGGGTGTGTACATATAAATAGTCATCTAGTCATTGAGGATGGGAATTAACATTCCTTTAGACTTTTCATAATACATACGAATTCATATAACTAATCTCAAATATGGTAATTTAATATTAGATATTAATAACCACTTAGAATTTATCATTCTATCCTCAATCCCTTAGTGAAATTAAAATTGTTAGTAAGACCATCTGGAATATTTAATCAGAGTGATAAATATTGAAAATTAATTCACAGGATTTATAAATCATGACAACTTATTTTTTGAATCTATAACACCTTATGTTTATCCTAGGTCATCCATGATCATAATCTATTCAAATCATTTATAATGGTTTATAATGAAAAATATGAGTTAACTGAATAATATCCCTTGGGGGTGTTAAATCATGTGTTTAGTAAGGGAACACTCATTTTTCACCAGAATGATAGTTGAGATGTACTTGATCTATTATTTTCAGGGTTACTACACCTAGAATCATCTGTGCCAAAATAGTGTCCCCTTGTATTATATAGATAGAGAATTATTTCTAAGAAAACCGCATGCCTTTCATTACCATAAAATAGGATATTTTCCTATACATGATATTATCATAAGGGTTCTCAATAATATTTCCCATCATAGTTTCCAATGATAACTAAAACATTCTCTGATACAAAATATTATGACCCATTGGTTACATATATATATAACATATTAATATATGAATATTATATTTATTAAATTACAATCCATGATAGAATCATATTGGTTTAGTGTATTTGGAAACATGGATACAAAAAAACATGTTCATAATATATCTATTATAAAAACCTAGAACCCTCATTCCCAGATCTTGTGCTGAAATCCATAACTATAATTTCTTGGATTTAATGCCAATAATTGTGACACAAATTTTTCCATCAAAACCTTATATGATCTAAAGGATAACATGGATCACTTACATACTGAAGGAAACTTTAGTATTTTAGTTTTATAGAATTAGTAAAATCACTTATATAAATAATTCATTTCAACTTAGACTCATAAGATATCAAAGGTGCATATCTTTAATTTAACCAATATTTTCTTGTTTCATAATAAGTAATCAATATCATCCTTGTGATATCATTTATAGACATGAATATTTCAACCTCATTATTTAAAACCTATGTAAATGGAAACATAAGAAGTGTGTTCTCATGTGATTAGTATGGGTAATCTTAAGAATTAACAATTAAATTTCATCAACAAGCATTTGACCACAAAAGGTAATGATTAATTCATAAAAGTAAATGAGATAATTACAAAATAACTCATACCCATCAATACCTTCACCATAAAAGATGAAAACATGGAAAAGAAAAGAGTCATTGGAATCAATAATCATGATCCATGTGATATCAATATCAATAATTAGAAACATTAAAAAAATATAGAAATAAAAAATAAACAAATAAAGGTACCCTGGGACATAATGATACATTTCACACTTATAAATGCAATAACCATATGGCCGATTTCCATACATTTCACTCTTAAATATGGAATTGGAATATAGATGAATTCCTTACCCAATGCATTAGAGGGATATCATAGACCCACCCATCATTTTTCTATCATGGAACCACCTGTCATTAGTTTATACTGTAACCACCCATCAAATTTCAAAGTACCATTGAAAACTCATTACACATAATTAACTAATGGAAGTGAAATAGTTTTAACAATAATCTATTTTAAAAATGATTAACCCATGGAAAGTAAATAGGTTTAATAAAAAATCTCTTTGAAATTTTATTAACCCATGTAAAATAAATGGGTCAACTAATAATATCATTGAAACATGATCGACCCCTAGAAAATAAATGGGTTAAATATAAATATCATTGAAATGTGAGTAAACCATGAAAATAAAAGGGTTAAATAACAATATCCTTTAAACTTGATTAAACCATGGAAAACAAATGGGTTTTATAAAAAAAATTAAACAAACATATTCCATCCAATGAACAAATGAGGATGGTATCAATAAAAAATATCCCAAGTTGAGGGTAAGTGAAAACAAGATTTGTTGATGTTGTTGAATTGAAATTCCATAAAAAGATCATTAAACCATTATTGAGGAAAATATCCATTTTATATTGAAATTTTTTTGAAAATAATTTTCATTTAAAATATCTTTTTAAAACAATTTTATTATAAATTATCCTTTTAAGCATGAAAAGGAAGATTCAAAGAAATGATAGTGGTTAAATTTGTAAATGTCGTATAAGGTAAAAATAACATTCCTTTTATATTGTAAAAAGGATATACAAATTTCTAATTTGGAAAGCGAAAAAAAGTTTCCCTTAAAAACATTGGTAAAATAAAAAAGGGTATAAATATCTTTAATAAATAATTTTTTAATGATAAAAATTATTTTTTGAAAATTTTATTTTTGAAAAAATTGTTTTTAGATGAAAACAGGTTCTCTGACATAATATTGAATGAAGTCGAGTTTTCCCCAAAATACTTTCTAAATCATTTGTGTTATAAAGACTATAAAATGGTACTTATACATGATGAAGTTCATGAATAACCATAAGAGAAGAAAATAAAATGGTTTACAGAACAAATTTAACATAATTTCATTGAATGGAAATACATTTGAATAATCACTAAAACTATTCTTAGGGGAAATAATATTTAAACATTTCAATGTGCCCATACCAATTTTTCCTTTTTAAAACATAAGCCTCATAAAGGAATAACATTAAATAAAATAAATAAATAAAATGAAGATAAAATAATTCATTATATAAAATATAAAAATTTATAGTATATAAACCACACACAAGTGTAAGTGGTGAATATGAATTTTATATAACATATGTAAAAAGTGAGATGAAAATCCATTACTACTAGAGTAACTTTCGAATTATGAGATACATGAAATAATGACATCAATTAAAACATTTAATTCCCTAAAATATAGAAAACTAATGATATACATGTAATATGAGTAGTATATAAACTATATAAAATAAACTAGGTGCATAATAACAAATAAGTATCAATGGAATGAAAATTGAGATGAAATTCCTTACCTTGAGTACGATTTTTCATTAGTGTTCTATTTATTCATGAATAATAAACATATGATAATTACTTACATGATTTATAACCTTTATAATTTTTATCATTACTTTTATTTCACTTTTTTCCATTTTTTATACAGCTACTTAAATAATTAAGTTTAAGTTGGGTGTTTTGACCAAATTTGATTAACGTGTCAAAACATTTTGGTACGTCAACAATGGAAAATAGGTTCATTATATTACATATCTAGAATAATAATCATGACATAATTATCATATTTATAAAAAAATATAATTTAAATACAAAAAATTAAATATGGTTATGAAAGATGAACCATCATTATAATCACGAAGACAGTAGGTCGTACATACACATGAGTAATGTTCCCATTTTCCAATGACTATTATGGAAAGAAGGTAAGTATCATTAATCTTTATTGAATGATAATTATATCATAAATTCAATATTATTTATTAATATATACATATAAATATATTTATTTATTTATTATGTTGAAAAAGTAATCACATCGTGTCGAGGCGGCGGTAGTCTACACGCCCACGAACGACATTATCACTTTTCTAGTGTGTGAAAGGGTAATAAAGGAAATTTTATATATTACATTTCAATAAAGTTAAATATTTCAATAATATCATATAGATATTTTTTATATCACATCTTTTTAATTTAAAACATTCTTAATATGTTCCTTGAATAGAATGAATGTATCATTTCACTTTGAGGGGGAGGTAGTCCACACTTCCACAAACAATGTTATCATATTTAAACACAATGGAAATCATAAAGGTATATCAAATATAAAATTTAAATAATCATAAATACATTATATATATCATATATATCATATATAAATATACTTTCCATCATAATGACCACCATGAGAGGCATTAAAGGTTGAATAAACAATCATCATTCCATGAGGTGGTAGTTCACCATACAGATAAAGAGTAAGCTTGTTATCCATTAGACAGATTTGTGTGTAAGTGTTGGTAAAATTATTATCATAAAAAATTATACTATATTTAGGATACTAATTTTATTATATATTCATTTAATAACTATATTTTTGGGAGTGGAAAATGAAAATAAAATAAGATTTTGAGGATGGGTTTTACCACTTATCCAGGTAACTCCTTTTTGTTTTCACAAAAGGGATTTCTGGGATGGATTTCATCACAAGGTGAGTCTTATAGGTTTAGGGAAGGGATTTTGAGGATCTATTTTGGTATATATTGATCAAGTTAATGTTTCTTGAGAGTTTTGATAAAGTGGTAAGGGTCAATTCCTTTTTATAGTGGAGGGAGAGGACACACTCGAATTTTTTTTAAAATAAGTTTGGTGTCCCAACGTTTTACCTAAAACAAAGTCATATATAACATAAAAAAAACTCAATAATATAAGTTCAATGGAATAAATATGGCCAGATATTGTTTTAGAGAAGTGGATAAGTCATTTTGGAACTTAATTTTACATTTTAGTCCTTTGTTAAACTTAATTTCACCTTAATCATTGTAATTAATTTTAATTACATTCACTAATATTTTTGGTAAACAAAAAAGTTGAAATTTTTATAAATTATAAATTATTATTATTCAAAATATGAAATCCATTTTTCTATATTCCAATCATAGAAGTGGAAGAAATTATTTTAATGTTAATCTCATATATAGGGCAACAATACTGGTTTTTAATGTAAAAACGGTAAAAGTTTTGCATAGTTTTTATATACAATTTGAAAATGAAATTTATTAAAATGAAATAAATTATAATAATGTATAAAATATTAATCTAAATAAACTTTAATACCATTTTAAAATATGATTTAATAATATAAATAAATTAGATGAAAAAGCATCTTTGACTTAAAATATTGTATTTTCACTATTTATTAAGAATGAAAATTCACATAAATATATAAAAACAATACATGTTAACCTAATTTTTATGTTACTATTTCAAATATTATATTTAGTTTTACATATAGTTTTTATAATAGTTCAAAAATTTGGATTTAAAATACGTTCTCGGTTGAAAGGCGGTAAAAGTGTTTTAATAAAATATTGTATTTTATATGTAAAATTATGTTTGTTTTTATCTTAATCCTTCCAAATATATTGAGTGAATATAAAAAACATAGTTAATATGTAATATATATATCACATTAATATCACTCACTAATTTTAATTAATTTTATTTATTAGGGAAAAACTATTTTTCAGCATAAAAATAATATTCTATAAAAATATTCCTTTTATATTAAATTGGTTATTATATTAATTTATAATTAATTTATAACCAAAGTATTCATTTTATATTTGTGTAAAATATATATTTACATAATTTATTTAATAATATTCATAATCACTAATTTAATTGATAGTTAATATCTTATTATATTGAACACTAATATATTAATAATATAAAGTTGCTTGGAAAAAATCGATCTTATGTATAACTCAAGTTATCAAATAAACTCAATGTTGCATGAAACAAAATATAAACTTATTGTTTCATGTGATTCAGGAAAAAATATAAATTTCCTATAACCTAATCTATTAAATAATTTAAATTAATTTGAATTTATATATTTTATGAAATATCGAGATGTTACATCCTACCCCCATTAAAATGAATTTCACCCTCAAAATTCGTCTTTGTTAGATAATGACTAACATTTCTATTATTCCTTTATAAAAACTCACATCATAAAAAGATTTAATAAATCAATATCTTGAAAATTGAATGTGGAAAGCATAAAGGTAACCAGAAGTTAAGCATTACCAGGATTCTATCAAGGGAGAACATGGGTGGTAATAGATCAGATGCGTAAATATTTATGTTGGGTAATTGAATTCATCAATCAAAACCATGTGTTTAATACATATATTTAATGATAAAAAATGACATTGGTTCATCATAATTAAAAGTACTATAATTATAATTTTTTCTTTAATATCTATCTTCTAGATTTAAGGAATTATCTTACCATATAGTCCTAGAGGAAATATACTTACTTTATTAGTAGAATTTCATACTGTAATCAATTTCCAACAAAATATATTCCTTTTCTCTAAATGAGGTGTATTAGAGATGAATTTTTAATCCCTTGGGTATGAAAATTTACTTTTAATGACCACATATCCATAAAAGGGATAGATAAGTATTTCATTAGTCTATAGACATTAACCAAAACCAAATATTGTTAACACATAGTAAAATAATTCCAAAAGTGAGTAAAAATTCAAATGATACACTAACCATCCAAATTAAAAATCAATACCCAAAGTTGAAACTAAATTATTTCATAAATAACTATCCTTAGGAATCTTCAAACATTTATTAAGTATGTTTGAAACCCAATTATTAGAAGGATTTGGTCATATATTCTTCCAATATAAGTAAACTAGTATTCCTCAGATAAAATACCATATTTTTTCAAATTAAATTAATCATTTCTTGATTAAATGTTATATTATCTTGTACATCATGTAGGATAGTGGTTTTGGAAGAAACCCCTATCATCTATTAGCCTTGGGTTCAAGCCACACTGCCTAGCTTGATGTGACTGGTTGTCATCGAGAAAATGGGTTGTCCATTTTCTTCATTAATCCTGAAATAAAAAATCCTCCCTAAAAAAAGTTAATGTTTATCCTGAGGGTTAAAAATACCTCATCTCAAAACAAAAATCTCCAAAAATCACTTTAAGTAATCATCACTTAAAACATTAATGGGGTGTCTAATACATTTAACTTGTGATTATCCTATGACGGTATCTATTTATCTTAAGATAACCTCACATGAAAATCCCCTAATGTATAATTCTATCTAAACAAAACTTTAATACCAACTATAACATCATAGAACTCTCACTCCTGAATATTGTTCTGAAATCCATAACTTTACATTTCCAGCTTTAATACTGATAATTGTGACCCAACTTTTTCTATAAAAATCATACAACATAAAAATGAGAACATGGATCACTTACATGTTGGAAGACCTTATTGGTTTAGAGATTTATAGAATTATGAAAAATTCATGCACAAATAACTCATATCATCTTGGGATTATAATACTTCAAAGGTATATTTCTCCCATTTAATCTGGCTTCTCTTATTTAAAAAAAGGTCATCAATATTATCCTTCTGATATCCTTTATAGAAATTAATCATTCAATATCTTTTTTTAAAACCTAGGGAAAATGAAACAAATTTATGGTGTTCTTAAATGCTCCATAATGGTAAACCTAAGCATTAAAAATTAAATACCATCAATAATAATAAGAGTGAATAATGGAATGGTTAAGTAATAAAAATGTATGATAGAATCATAAAATAACTCATACTCATCAATACATGGACCATAAAATATGAAAAAAAAAGGAATGAGTCATCAGAATAAAAAATCATGATCCATGTGGTATCAGTCTCGATCATTAAAAACATTATAAACCTATAGAAATCATTAATAAACACATAAAGGAACCTTGGTACATCATTATACTTTTCACACTTATAAATTTAATAACCATGTAGTCGACTTTCATACATGTCACTCTTACAAATATAATAGCCATATCACCGACATCCATACCCAATGCATTGGAGGGATATCATGGACCCACCCATTTTTTGGTCAATCATTTAACTACACCACATTAGTTTATAATGTAACCACCCATAACATTTCCAGGTACCATTATAAAATCATCACACATAATTAACACAATGAAATGAAAAATTTTAATAACAATCTCTTTGAAACAAGATTAACCCATGGAAAGGAAACAAGTTCAATAAAAAATATCTTTGAAACTTGATTAACCCAAGGAAAAAAATTGATTTAATATATCATTAAAACATGATTAAACCATGGAAAATAAATGGGTAAAATAGAAATATTTTTGAAATATGAGTAACCCATAAAAATAAATGGGTGAGATAAAAATCTATTTGAAACATTATTAACCCATGAAAAATAAATGGGTTAAATAAAAAAAATTGAAAAAATAATAATTCCTAAAAAGAATGAATTAGGATGGTATCAATAAAAAATATCCTTAATGGAGGATACATAACAACAACGGTTTTTTATGTTGATAAATGTAAATACCATTAAAATATCATGAAAAATTTCTTGAGGAAAAAATCCTATTTATCATGAAAAAAATTTTGAAAAAAATTTTATTTTAAAATTTATTTTTAAAACAATATCATTAAAAATAAACCTTTTATTCACACAAATGAATCTTTGAAGAAATGATGATGGTTAAATCTGTACATGTCGTATGATGTAAAAAAGAACATTCCATTTTCATGGTAAAAATGTGAGAAAAATTTCATGTTTGGAAATTGAAAAGAAGATTCGTTTCATAACATTATTAAAAAAATGTAAAATGTATTTAGTGAATAATATTTGAATTTTTATAAAAAAAATTGAATTTTTTTTTGAAAACATTGTTTTTAAAATAAAACTGTTTATACGACTAAAGAGAGAATGAATTTGGGTTTTCTTAAAATAAATCTAAAACATTTGATTACCAAATAGTTGAAAAATGTTTCTAATACTTGAAAAAGTTCATGAATTTCCATATGTTAGGTAAATGAAATGTATTATTAAAAAAATTTATAATAATATCCTCAATTTTAAATAACTTTGAATGATCATTAATATTATTCCTATGGAAAATAATCTTTTAACATCCCAAAGTGTCCCATACCACTTTAAAAAATTTAAATAATAAGACTTGTGAATGAATGAAATTAAATAAAATATTTAAATAAAATAAATGAAAAATAATTCATGATATAATATATCAAAATGTTTAGTAGATACATAATACAAAATAGTAAGTGGTGAATATTATATTTATCCCAGAGATGTGAAAAGTGAGATGAATATCCCTAACTACTTGAGTAACTTCTGAATCATGAGATCCATGAAAGAATACGACCAATGAAAACTAATAATAAAATAAACTAAATTATTTCCATGATATAAATTTCATATTATTAGTATATACACCATGTAAAATAAACTAGGTTCATAAAAACAAATAAGTCTCAATGGAATATAAATTGATACAAAATCCCTTACCTTGAGTCTGATTTGTCATGCTTGTTCTCTATATTCCTGAATAATAGAATTATCCTAATTATCTAAGTTCTTTATAAAATTTATCATGTTTATCATTAATTTTTATTTACTTATTACCATATTATACACAACTACTTAAAAAATTATTTTTGTGTTGGGTGTTTTGACCAAATTCAGTTCATGTGTCAAAAAAACTTATTTAGGTCGACTATGGTCAAAAGGGTCATTATATAACATATAAAAAATAATTATAATGAAATAATTATAATATTTATACAAAAATTATACTTTTATAATCAATCATTAAATGTGGTTATGAAAAATGAACCAAATTTAAAATCATGGAGACAGTAGGTCTTATGTACACATAAGTAACGTTCCCATTTTTGAATGATTGTTATAAAAAGAAGTTAATTAACATTAAACTTTATATAATGATCATTATATGAAAAATAATATATTATTTAATCATATATATATACATATATATATATAATGTTTTTTGTGTAAAAGGAATCACATTGTGTCGATGAGGTATTAGTCCACACATCTGTGAACAACGTTATCACTTTTTAAGTGTGTGAAAAGGTAATAAAGAAAATAATATATGTGATATTTATGTAAATGTAATTATGTAATTAATATCATATAGATGTTTTTTATGTAATGTATGTTTAATTAAAACCATCCTTAATGTGTTCCATGTATAGCGTGAATGAATCACATCACTTTGAGTAGGTGGTAGTTTATACTTCCACAAATGATGTTATCATATTTATAAAAAATGGATAACATAAAGTTATGATATATTTAAAAATTACAAAAGAATAAATACATTATAAATATAATATATGTAATATATAAATATAAAATCTATCATAATTACCACCATGAGAGGAGTTAAAGGAAGAACGAATAATCATTGTTTCATGAGGTAGTTGTTCATAGTACACATAAATGGTAAGTTCGTTACCCATTAGATGGATGTTTGTGTAAGTGTAGGCTGAAATATTATGATAAAAAAATTAATTATATTGAGGATACTTATTTTCTTCATTATTCATGGAATAATAATATATTAGAGAATGTACAATGAAAATAATATAAAATATTTTGAGGAAAGGTGTTACCTCTTATTCGGGTAACTCCTTTTGGATTTCACTAAAGGGATTATTTTGATGTATATCTTCCCAAGGTTATGATTCTAGGTTTAGGGGAGATATTTTGAATATCTATTTGGGAAGATCTTGGTCGATCCCTTGTCGCTTGAGAGGTGTGAGGAAGTGGGAGGGGTGAGTGCCTTTTTATAATGGAGGGAGGAGACATGGTTAGCATTTTTGATAAAATTAGGTGTACCCACGTTTTTACCTAAAAAAGTAAAAAAAGTCCAAAAAAACTATATAATGTAAATTTAATGGTAGAAATATGTCCATAAAATGGGTTTTTTAAAAGTGGATAGGTCATTTTGGAACTTAAGTTTATGGTTTAGTACTTTGTTAAGCATAATTTCACTTTAATCATTGTAATTATTTTTAATTAAATTCACTAATATTTTTTGTTAAAAAATAATTTAACCTCGTTATAAATTATAAATTAATTTTATTACAAATAAGGAATCCATTGTACATAATTAAAATCACATAAGTGGAAGAAATTAATTTAAATTTAATCCTACAGACTGGACAACAATGCTGGTATTTAATGCAAAAACTTTTAAAAGTTTGATAAGTTTTTATATCTAATTTTAAAGTTAAATTGTTTAAAATGACATAAATTTATTAAATTGTAAAAAACATAATTAATCTTTAAAACCATTTAAAAATATAATTTAACCATATAAATAAATTTAAAGAAGAAGCAGTTTTAAATTAAAATACAGTATTTTTAACTATTCATTAAAAAATAAAATTAACATAAAAAAATTAAAACTAGCATATTTCTTATGTTCCCATTTCAATTATAAAGTCTATTTTTACATATATGATTTTTAAAATTTCTAAAAATTGTATTTAATATAATTTCACTATTAAAAGGTGGTAAAAGTGCCTTAATAAAAATATAGTATTTTATGTGTGAAATTGGCTTTATTTTTATCTTAAGATTATAAAATATATTGGATGAATATTAAAACAAATTATTTAATATATTTAATACATATATAACATTATTATCACTCACTATGTTTAATTAATTTAATTTATTAGGTTAAAACATCTTTGTGAGTAGAAAAATGGTTTTATATAAATATATTTCTTTTATATGCAATATGTTATTATATTCATTTATAATTAATTTGTAACAAATTAATTAATTTTATATTTGTTTAAACCATATATTTTCATAATTTGGTTAATAATATTCAGAACCCCCAATTTAAAAACCAGTTTATATCATATTATATTAAATAATAATATTTAAATAATATAATTTTTCTTAGTAAAACTCAGTCTTGCATCTAACAGAAGTTATCAAAGAGACTCAATGTCAGATGAAACACAATATAAATATTTTGTTGTGTGTGATGCAATATAAACTATGCAATTTTTATAACAAGATCTATTTAATATTTTAAATTAAATTGAAGGTATATGGTTTATAAAATCTAGGGATGTTATATCTACCTCATATCCCACTAATAGTTTCATAATTAGATCCCTTAATATACATACCATACATAAAACCATTCTTCATAACCTGGTAAAAGGAAACATAATAAAGGGTGATATTTTTTGAGTATTAATGGTAAATAAGGGATATATCAATGATCACATAAACATAACATGAGTGTAAGAGTATAATAATGTCACATTATGGTTGTAAAACCATTCCCAACTTATCATGGAATATAATCTATATTCATGTCATAAATATTGGTAGTTTATAAGATATGAATCATAAATTAATCAAATAACATGATCCATGAGATCATAAAATTGGCATAAGACATAAGTTTTTGGTATACACATAACACTATAAAATTATTTCTTTACTCATAGTTAACTTCCAGGATTGTCATAGTGGATTTGTTTTACTACCCACTATATCATGTCCTTAGTCAAGTCTCACTCCCATGACTATCATAGTGGTAAGATTCCATTTCTAAAATGGGTTAACTCTATATTATAATCCTTATTATCTTATGGGATGTCCATATTTAACCATTGCATTAGAGAGATATATAATCTTGTACCTAGTTATTACATAATCCAAATCCATCCATATGTCTTCCACAAGATTATAAATTATTCTTTAAATATTATGATTTGTAAAAATGAAAATAGTTTTATAAACATTTCATTATTTCATCATATAATAAATCAGGAACAATAAATGGGTTTCATACAAATATCATCATCATAATCTTTAACTATCACGAGTGACAATAAGGATGGAATACTTGGATCACAACCCTATTAAATCATTAATAACATTAAATTGTGATATCATAAATGAAAAAATCCATGAAAAATATAATTTAAACATTTCATAAGGAAAATATTATTTTCTCTTCTGAATCAACTATTTCAAATTAAAAATTTACAAAATATTAAGGAAAATTTTTTCTTTAAAAGTATCCATGGGAACTTGTAAAGTATGATTCAAAAAATTAGTGGTTATTAAAGTGGTAAATTCTATTTATCCCATGTATGTAAAAACAAAAATTCCTTTCATTTTATTTATAAAAAAGTAAAAGGTGCATATTTAGGATAAATACAAGAAGATTCCCTTTAATAAATTTTTTAAAAAGTAAAACACATCTAAAATTACTTTAAAAATTCATAGGATAATAGTAATAACATTCTTGAAATCATTTCTAAAAAACATGGACAAGGAAATAAAAGGATTTTTGAATGAAGAGAGAAATAAAGTTAGCTTTCCTTAAAAACATTATTACAATATATTGAGTTATTAATAGGAGTAATATTAAATTAAATGAATTAATATCTATAGATAACCATATGAGAAGAAAATTGATTTTACTATTGAATGATAGTGTTTCAAATTTCATCATGAGATACTTAATCATAAAAAATTCTGATAAACAATGATATTGTAATATAAAAAAACTACCACTTTGGAAAATTTTGATGAAAAAAACTCATAAAATATAGAAACATATTTGGATATTTATATACACATAAATTTCATTAGAAACACTATAAAATACATTCAAGGGAAGTGTGTACACACTAAAAAATAAATAGGGGGATAATGTGGTATGTGTCTAACAAAAATAAAAATGAGATAAAAATTCATACCTCAAGCTCAAATTCCTTCGAAAGATTATAATATCTAGTAAATTAAAACTAAATTTATAATAATTTGAAACAATAATCATTTAAATACTATAATATCATATATTGTCCCACTTATTACATTTAAAAATAATTTTTTTATAATTCCTTATTAAAATTTTTGTTTCCGAACGTTAACTATTTTATTTCATGAGAGTTTCATTTTAGCAATTTCAGTACTTGAATTTTGATCATGGTTCTATAATATAAATAATTTATTGACAATTTAAATATAATAATTATGTATTATATATATATATATTCATCCTTAAAAGGTATAGAGAGAAAAATTAAATACATTGTTCATGGAGATGGTAGGATTTATGTACGCATGAACGCAAGTTTCACATTTCAAAGGATGAAACAAAACAAATTTGAATAATAATTCATCATTAAAGTGTCATTATTTTATCATATATATAACATATATTCATTAAATCTATCCATATTTCCATCAATTTAAAGTATAGTTTAAAAATACACATCACTTTATGGAGTCGGTAGTCCACGTGTATGAAAGAGCATCGTTACCATTTTTCAATGGATTGGTTTGGAAGAAGGTAGATATGATATTCTAATTATAGAAGAATAATTATTTCATAAATATAATGTATAAATATTAACCTTATCATAATAACCATCCATTAAATATAGTGAATCAATTATAATTATATCGCTACATAGAGGATGTATTCCACACATACATAGGAGTGCTAATTTTACTTCCTTTTTGATGTAATTTTGGGTGTATATTGGAGATTAAATAATAAAAATGAAATTTAAGTATGTTTGGTAATCTGAATTTTTTATTTTATGATAACAGATAATGATTTAGAAGAGGTAAAAGAAGAAATAAATTGAAAGAGATTGGGTAAGATGATTACCACTTCTTCGGTATGCCTTCCTTATATTCTTAATTAAGGACACTTGGAATTAAATTTCAAGAATACCAAAACATATGATTAGTATATATTTAATTTTATATGATATTTTCATCAGTTTTAGTTGATATATATAATTCATTTTTTTATAAAAGAGAAAGGAGGTTTTCCCTTTTAGAAGTGCGGGAGATGACTCACTTGGAATTTCATAAAACATTAAAATATAATATAGTCAAAAACACTCTAAATTGTTAAAAATATACATATATTTTAAGGTGGGAAAACATGAGGAAAAAATATTTTCAGAAGTTAGGATTTATGTCAGTATAATTTGAAAAACATACCATTATCTCTTGGATTAACACCTAGTAAACCCATTTTAACCATAATTGTAGAAACGTTTTTTAATGTTTTTATTATTAATTATGTTTAAAAATTAATTTGAACATATTAAATAATATTTATTATACTGATTTAGTATATAAAATCCATTTTATTAAATTAAATTCATAGAATTTGAATAATTTTACTAAAAATTAAACCTATAATACATGATGAAAAGTTAGTCTCAAAAAAAGACTTCCTAAGTATAAAACAACTTTATATAAAACATCAAGATATTATTTATTATAATATTTTAAATTGGAATATTCATAATATAATGTAATTGAATATATTTTAAAACCCATTTTAAAAAAATGATCCTTGTACATACATTAAAAGAAAAGATTGTTTTCAATAAAATTAGTAATTTTTTCTATTCATTGAAAAATAAAACATTTCATAAAATTTTCAAAAATACAATATAAGATAATGTTGAAGTGATAAACTAAAAAAATTAAGTTAATTTTTTCATTAATTTTTTAATAGTGTTAGGAAATAATTATATTATTTTCGCAAGCCATTAAATAAAAAAAATTTGAGGAAATGTATATTTTAAAAACATATAATAATTTACTAAAATTTGTGTTCTTAATTAAAATCATATTTTATTCATATAAAAATTTTATACATAATTTTCAAAATGTGGTTATTACCATTCATTCTACCAATTTAGTGGATAGTTTTAAAGGAATATTATATCATGTATCATTTATTCTTGATGTTTCATGTATCAAAAATTATCAATGAAATTAAATATATTAAAAGATAAATATATAATAAAATATTGGGGAGCTACATTTTATGATAATGGTTTCTTAAAATTATAGATAAATAGAGTTCAATGTACATAAAATATCATAACAATATTATCATACTCTGAATATACAATATTCATGCCTCTTTATTTCTCAATAATAATTATTAAGAAAATAGAGTAGCAGCATTCTGGAAAGTGTTTATTATCACTCGAAGTAAGATTTATTATGAAACTATTTATATTTAAGTATTATTGAATAATATTGACCTTAATTCCATTTAATTAATGTTATAAAATAGTTTTAGAATATCTAGAGGATAAATATTGTGAAAATAAACAAGAAATAAGATGATATATAATTTTAAGAATAAAATCATCCTATTGAGACTAAGTCATTAGATCGTGAAAGTTTTAGAAGAAGATAATCCATGGGGGGTTTTTGAAATAATTTAGCTATATATTTTCTATTGTGAAAAATATAATTTCCCAAAGAAATTTTAAAATCATCTAGAGAATATAGTTTGGAGAAGTTTGAAGTGTATATTACTAGGGTTTTGTGTTTTTTTGGCGATACTAAATTATATTAAAATTAATAGAATATTATGGTTATTTTATAAGGTGAAATAAATTGGGTCTTGATGTTTTTGGAGGAAATATAGTATTTCACTTTTAAGATTTTATTTCAAAAGGATAAGATATTTTTGAAGATGAGAAAAAATTTCACAAAAATATATAAGTCTAATTAGCATAATCATGATGTGATACATCTTAATTATCATCTACCTACGTATTTTTTACTCTTATTACCATGTAATGATTATTTTCATTTGAATAATAATAAATTTCTTCAATGTATGTACCATTTATAGTGACATGTATGAATCATTTTTATTTGTATAAGAAACAAGGTTTTCTTCATATGTATCATTCTCGGTACTACGTAATAACCACATTCAGCTATCTAAACATAAATGGTATCTATGTAGGTATCAACTACATTTAGTAAGAATCATATGATATATGTAAATATTATCATATTCTATATCAGGGTTATTGGATATCCTTTGAATAAGTAAGGAATAAATATCATGTAAGCCAAAGGTCCAAGTGAATAAGTGTAGGGTTCTACAATGTCCCAAAGAAAAATCCAGGTATGTTGCTCCCATAAATAAATGTGCACCCAATCTATTGAACATATATCCACTAGTATGATTTTATTTCACCCATCACTTTATGCATGCCCATTTCTAGGTGTGCACCAAAATGCATTCACCAAGATATAGATATATTCTTACAAAAAGTATTCAATGGGTCCACATTTGGAACTTTTAGATAAGTAAAATAGAAACTCAGATCTCCTTTAACCAAAGTTTTCAAGTACCCTATAGGTATCCTTTTATACCCAACCATATGATAATTAATCAAAAAAGGGGAGTAATCATATCATCTGAAGGTTTAAATAATGAAGAACCATTTTATGAAGAATAATTCACATTCATAACCCTTATTTCAGATAAAAATACCTATTTTATAACACCTTATTTGGGAGAAGAATACTCATATTCTTAACCCTTATTTGGGAGAAGTAGAGCAAAGATTTTTTATTAAATTTGGAATGTCATGTAATTAATTTGATCCCTGATGTGGGGTAGTCAATTTATTCCTTTTACCTTCATTTAGGAAAAAATCCACTACCATTCCCTCACAAAGAAAAAATAACCTCTCCAAATCTGTTTCATGGGTACCATGTTCAACCTAGATTCAATTACATATCATCCCTTATCCAAATCATCCAAAACATGCATCTAATTATCAATAATTAATGAAAATCCATTGGATGTGCATGATCCAACCTCCAGGAATTCCATAGTGACCCTACTTCAATCATTCATTCCCTTGATAAAATTTATCTCCAACTATCATCCCTAGTTGATAGGACCTAAGGATATTTGTAATCATAAATTCCCTTGTAAATTAGGGTTCTAATCATAATGAATATAGTGTAGACAATCTAATATTTTCATTCCAATCCTATATACTAGATACTAATATTGATCCATGTAAGAATGGGATTCCTTCCCTGGTATAATAACCATGATGGTTCCCATTTATGACATTATAACTATGAATCATCAAGGGATACAAGGGGAGAGATAGTTCATCAATTAAAATCCATGCCACATTCACCTAAGTACTACTCTCCAAATTCATGATCAATTTTAGGGGCCTCTAATTAGGTGTAAGCGCTAGCTCTCTCTCTCTCTCTCTCTCTTCCTTATGTTAATTACCCAATTCACTCAGGAATCTGGGTAGAACCACATGAGTAAGCCTTGATCATTCCATTATTTTCATACATTTCAGGACACATATTTACCTATAAAATAATGTTAAACATCATGAACAACATCCTTATCACACAATGTAAAATTATATGACAAAGTCTCAAATGCATGATGTTAAACTACATAGTATAATACTATAAAATTATAACTATATTTGTAACCCGATCTACATAGGATTTTATTCCTGCTATATAAGATATGTAGGATGCATACCATATGTTCAAACCCAATATCACCAACTTTCTATTATTCATCCCTCTGAATCCATATTCCTACCATGATCATCTATGTCCCCCCTTATCGAGTCGTATCCCCCATGATCCTTGACGTTCTTACTCACCAAAACATGTTACCTTTTAGGTCCGAGCTCACCACACTAGGTCCATATTACCTATGAAGCATTATTTTATTGGGATATATTTCTGATGAAATAATTCCCCATATATAGTACCATATTTCTTCTGAGAATCACTATATTACATTGATTTGGATTAATTCTTCATGGAACCATGTTTGGTTCAGTAGTGCATACTCCCAATAGCCAATACAAACCCATACCTTACATGGTCATATTTCTTATGAAACTAACTTATCCTCATTGGACTATATTATTTTAAAGATAAACCAAGAAGGTCCAATCATGGTTTTTTTCATAAAAATCATAATTATATATCTTTCACCCATTATTCCTTACCATATAACATTAAACAACATAGATGGGTTCGTTTTCAAGAACATTAAAATCTATGACATATCATATTAAGAATAACTAAACTATGTGGTTTCTGATTACTTTAACAAGAATAAATAGGAATCCACTTTCAAGGGACCAAGTCTCTTTAGAGACATCCGATAAAATTGGAACTGTCAAGGGACCAATATAAACCTTATAAAAACCTATAATCTCCCAATTTCATTATAAACTACCTAGTACCCAATGATATAACTAAAAATTACAACATAAAAAAGTTATAAAATAAAGAAGAAGAATCCCTAATATATATGGATCTTAACATTAATGCATTTTAAGGAGAAACAGTTGGAACATGGGTAAGCAGTATTTTTTAGGGATTTGGGAAGGATTAAAGAATATTAATTAAATATAAAATAGAGTCAAAGAGTTGAAAATAATCCTCTCAAAAATGTGTTATGATATTGATCTCCCACCCATGGGATCAATTCACATTAATGGTGTCCCCAGAAAAGTACAAGTGACCACCTTCCTTGGGAATGTAGGTTTACCCTAACTCACAATGAGCACATTATGATAATTTGTCATAGATTAATTTGGATAAAAAATGGTTAACATTATGTGAATCCTATAATTGTGAAATTGATTGATCAATCGTAAAATTTTACTTATGATACTTCATTAAGGGGTTTTCTTGTTCACATTTTTTTAGAATTACAAGAATTTGAGGATAAGATACCTCATTAATACAAATCAATTTCATCACCTCAATGACATACATATCCCTTGACTACTAAAAAATATGAGGCCACATTGAACTTTAATATTTTACTAGCAAGAAATTCTCTACAATGATATGTGGAAAATTTTTTGGTTTAGAAGTATAATTTTATTGGTATCATCTTTAATTAGAGGTCTCACATTAATCCCTCCATGATATGAATCATTTCCAACCATCCACTCAATGATGGGTGGTGAAGACAAATGTGGTTCCCATTTCCACCTTGAACTATTTCAGAATAATTTACCTATAACATGGAACAAGTACATCTATTATCATTGGGAGGTAAATCAAGATGTCGATTATGGTCTTATCTCAACTCAATAGTCATCTAGGAGGAATCCTTCCATTCAACACCATTTCCATTTCCATGTAGACTCAATCCCTCATTTACTAGTTGAGGACCCCACCCAATAATTCTTTTCCAGGGTTACACATACCTAAGAACACAAAATATATCTCTAAGTAAATAGAACTGCAAATCATAGATTGTGGGATAATATCCCAACAACCACTAAATAATTATTTGATCATACTTTAATATAATTTGGTTAGCATGAAAATATTCTTAGTAGAACTTAGAATGTAATTTGGCCTAGATTGGTAACTATGAAAGAACTATGCCAGTATATCCCAATATCTAATAGGGTGTGGGCCCATATTTCCACTCCCAATTATCAAGTATTCCACCATACTCGAAAAAAATAGGAGGGGTATTCCATCATATCTTGGTAGGAACTAGGGGCTAATATATATTGCCTTATCCAGACATGATTCTCATTGGAATATCCTAAATAAAATCAAAGGATTAGAACAGACACATATTTCTCACTCTTATTTAAGAACATGCTCATATTCTTGTTCCTATAAATGAATCTCACCATCATGTCCATGATACAATCAAAGGATACGGTCATGTCCATTATCACACCTTGATGAAAAATAATTATATTTTATTAGTAGTAGTAGTGGGATTTTATCAGCATATTATAGAAGTCAACACAGGATAAAAATATATTATCCCCCATCCATAAGATAATCTTATCTACATACTATGAAATATAGTCGCAAGTAGGAACATATCCTTTCACCCATTCAGGAGTATTATCAAAATGTTTTAGTGAAGATTTAATGTATAGTATTAGTCTTATATTCTTATTCTGAAATGAGATCATTGGAATATTTCAATGACCACATCATGGTACATTTATATTCAGTACAATTCTATAAGAAATCACCGGTATATTCTAGAAATATCTTAGGATTAACCATGTGATATTTCTTCCCTTTAGTGTGTATATTATTTCTATTATATCTTAATATTTACCAAGAGATAGACCCATATTCATACCCAGTTTGAAATGGGGAATAGAAATATTCCAATGGAAATACATGAGTCACCTTGGATGGATCCCATATGTGAATATCATTGTGTGAAAAAATCAATTGCAAACTCACAATAGAGATTATCTAAGAATAATTAATTCAATGGGAAAAAAATCAATAACTAAAGCTTATATTCATAACCTTCTCGGTGATGATGTTCTTGAGGCATTAAAGCATCTTTTAATAGCACCAAAAAAACCTTATGATGCATCCTCATGAGAATGATGTAACTGTATTTTTATTGATACACCACATTATATTCCCATTAATAGCATTGTATGTCCTCCCCATAATTTCAACCAAGAAGGCTCTCTAGGTGTAAACATTATGATTGATCATATGAACTCTTCTTATATTGATATATTCTAAAACCATCCCCATAAGAGAAATATTAATCTATAAATAGCTCCTCCCATTTTCACATCATGGACTATCAACCTGGATGGTCCTCCCTAAAGAATATATTGAAATAATACTCCCTAAATCTAGGCATTGTATCATGATGGTAGTCCTCACTATAGTAGAATTAACTATAAAGGTTCTTCTCATAAAAACATCTTATTCTGGTGGTAAGTTTATCTTATTATCAATGATATTATGAGAAGATACTATTTTCAGGAATCCTTAAAGATACACTAGATATGTACTCTAAGAGACTCATCTCTAATAGTTGATATACTTTCTCAACCATAATATAACTTAATGAAACAGTTATTTTATGTTTCTTCTTTAGGTCATATACCTTTTTAAATTGTGGTGAAAAAGTTTACAAACCCTATTCTCCATAGTATGTTAACTAGGAAATAGACACATTTTTTATAATAAGTAGAAGAATATACCATAGAAGATGAATATAATTCCATGATCATGAGGATGGAACTAGTTGATGTTGACATACCAATTATGTTATAGCCCATAACCACTTCAATGAATGATATTCTGAAATCTTTGATAGAGGAATATATACATTTTATTCATCTGAAATTATAGATGAATCGTCATTATTTAAGGGATAAGAAT
Organism: Viscum album; assembly: GCA_963277665.1. Lineage (NCBI taxonomy): Eukaryota > Viridiplantae > Streptophyta > Magnoliopsida > Santalales > Viscaceae > Viscum > Viscum album. Next base: position 733,067,756 of record OY728145.1, on the reverse strand, counting down.
CTAAATTATAGGAAATATTCTCTACATAATATATTAAAGGTAGATCACAATTGGGAAATCAACAAGGATTCACTCTTAGTATCATGACACTCAAAGACAGAATGATAGTGCATAGATCTCAAACAATCATGACTTCAGACATTGAGCTCACTACATTAGTTGATCATCAACACCCCATTTGATATACACATAAGATGATGGGGTAAATATGGATCTATACATTTATTCATTCACTCTAGTCCTCAAATTCTACTTAAAATGGTGTTGGTAAACATCATTTTCATGGTCTAACTCCTACAATGAAACATTTCACATGATATCATGTCTTTCAATTAAAACATCATAATGCCCAAATAGAGAAATTGTGATATTAGTTGGATCATCCATAAAAAAAACTCCTACATCGGGCCTCTCACTTGAGAAAATACAAGACCATAGATACAATGATACCATCAATGGTGAGTATCTCATGTTCAAAAAAATTCATTTCATATAGCTCATGAAAGAAAAAATCATTTAGTTTTTAAAGGTAAATAGAAGTGTCCATAAAATAATAAATACTAGTGAAACCCTAGCAATCAGTTTTGGGGGAATTTTTACCACCATATCCACCCCCATGACCATGTAATCCTTGGAGGTTCCAAATTTTCATGGTGTTATAACCAAATATACACCAATCCATAAGGTTGGTGGAATTTATATCAAAACATACCCTCCTCCATAGAGGACAACCTTCTATAGATTAGAAGAAACATCACAAGAATTCCCTTCAATGTTCCTACCACCATGTGATCCATCATTTTCATAAGGGATATGAAAGGTAATTTTGGTTTGGGATTCATTCATGATTAAACAACAACAAAAAAAATTTATGGAATATCAAGAAGAAAAATTAAATCCACATAGGGGTTGTAAGATGAAACATTCCTTAAAAATGTATATTCCCAGGAGGATTGTGACATATATCTGGATAAGTATTCATAAGTAAACCCCTAATATTATCCTTATGATTAGATAATAATTCCGGATTCACAATACACATTAGTTAATGTCATCAGTTCTAATCCTATATATGACATAGAACATTATACAGTATAGAAGTGTAAGATGATAATGTTTATATACAAATCATGGTACACACTGAAATGATTAAAGTACTAACAAGAAATGGTACTAAGTTCAAGTAAAAAATTTGGGGGTTCTCCCAAATTCTCAATATTGCTACTTCAGTGATCCTTAAATAAATAAAAAGGGAAGCTTATGACTACAAAACACCCATCACCCAAAAAATTTAGCTTCGAATTTTATAAAAAAAAAATTTCTTAATATGAGGGGGTGGGGTTGAAGGATTTAAAATGAATCAACATTGAACTAATAAAGTTAAATATAACCAGTGAGTATCACCTCTAAGAAGAGACACATATTTCTCCTTTAGAATATATACTTCAACACGGTAGTGACACTCTACCAATGAGAGGAGAATATGACCATCCTATAATCCCAAGACCTAGAAAGATATTCTATCTAGTCCTTATATCTAGATAATATTAGTATTTCTCTATATTGGGGTAGTATGAGGAACTATATCATTTGAGAAACCTTAGGATGACTCGTTTTGGTTACCAATAACAAACATATACAAGACAACCATATTAATATTTTCTAATTTTCTATGAATAGATATATAGACCTCTAACTATCTCACTAGAGCCTGTTGACTCCATTGGGTCATTGAATCCTGAATAGTGGTCATAGAAGGGAGATGGGAACCAATGTAGCTGAAAATGAACCTTCACTCTTAATGGGTGGATATAACTCCTCCAATAAATAACTTATGTAATCAAACCTTCCCAATATTCTGTAGTAATGGGGACCTAAAACAAAACATCTCATATTTTCTCACGTAATGTGGCCCAATGATAAGAATAGAACATTAGTAAGAGGAAGTTAAGCTCCAATGTTTTCTATAAACATGACACAAAAATATAGTGGGGTCTGAAAAAATATATTTAAACTCCCTTAATTATTTAATATTAATAATAAGAAGATAATCTTAATAGATAAGTTCTCAAATATTTTTTTCACAGTGAAAAATTATATTAAGAACAAGATCACTAAGACTCTAAATCTAGAAACCAGACATTGAAAATTCAATATTATAGAAGAGCCATTAGGTTTTGGGTAGCATGACATTTTATAATTTTATCATATTATTTTCATCAAAAATATCTTAAATGTTTCATTTTGATAAATGAGGGGATTCATAATAACTTTTACTTGTTTAACCTTGACTAAGTTTTATGATGATGAAAAATAATCATCAAAATGTCCTTGCATATATTATTTACCTTCTATTCTATGAAAGACACAATGATTACCTTTTGAATAACCTTATAAATAACAAGTCAGGTATTTCTATTCCTAAGAATCCTAGAAAGACCAATGTTTCTTCCTCACATGTTTAGTAATCAATAAAAACTCTCCAATTAACTATAAACCAATAAATCAATATGAAAAAAAATAGTTGGAGGGAGAAAATATTTATTAATCAAGTAAATAGTTAAAATTCATAATAAAACACAAACACAGTAGAATTCATATTAAATTTTAAAATTAATAGTTTAAAAACTTTCAATAAAGAAAATGGAATCATTTATTTCAATGAGATCTTGAAATCAAACATTAAAATTGGTTCATCTCCCTATCACCCAACCTATGAAGGATTTTAAACCTCTATTAAAGAATAAATAATGGGATAAAGAGTGGTGTAAATCATTACTATATAAAATAGAGTAAAAATTAAACACAGAAGAAATTTTGATAACAATAATGGTCCTTTGATCTGATGATCCATTAATTATTTTGGGGTGATAAAGTACCCATGTGTTTATAGAGAGATGATTCCCTTAGATCTCCCTAGTTGAAATATTTAGTATCTCCATTTATATTGAAATATACCTTTTTTAAGATTTTCCATGTTTGATTCTATGGAAATATTGGTTCTTCTAAAATTTCTTACTATGGAATAGAACAAAATATTATGATGTATCCTTCTTCCTTACATAAAGTTCCATGCATGGATTGAGTTGTAGCATAATTCACCATGGTTGTAGAATAATATTTTTATAATTTCAAAAAAAACATGGCTTGTCACGAACTGAATCCGGTTTCCACCAATAACAGCACCAAACCTAGCTTGTGGGAAGTCTTGAAGGGCATTCCCTATACCCACGGGCTATTACAAGTGCCCTAGTATCATTTATCTTGGTTTGAGAGTGATTTACCTAAATATGTATAAATAAAACATCAAAAACAATTGACAACTGAATCTGAAAAATTCATACCAAACAAGGTTTATACAAAAATCCAAAACTTAATACATAAGTTTAGACACAATAAAAAAGGTCTATGTACACAAAGAAACATCATCAAAAAAACCCCCCAAAGACTCTACATGACAAGGTTTCATTGCCCACAAGTCTTCTCCACAACTCCGCACCAATGATGGGAACTAACACCCCGAACCGCCATCACCCAAAGCCTTTCCTTTACCTGAGTCAAGCATAATAAAGTATAATTACACCCCAGGGGTGTAATTAGGGTGTGAACCTCAGACCAATAGGATACCAACCAATTATTACAAAGTGAAATCAATATAATGTGAAAAAAGAAATCAGTTTTAATATGCAATGAAAAGCGGTGACAAATTTCCAGAAACGCAACTTTCTGTTGAAAACAGTTTTCAAGATAAAACTTTCATAATTTTAACACATTTAAATATTCATGTTAGATACTTTAATATAATTACAAACACATCCTAATACATGTTAAAATACCACAAATCCAATGAGCAACAAAATCGGGAACACCCCTAGGCACTAGACAGTCTCAGGTCCCATGTACCTCGTACCTTAGTGTAAAGTAACCATAGTAAAAATCCATTCTTGTGCATGAGACACAAGTATGTAACATACCTATAATACAGTTTCCCCCAATCATCATCCATTTAATTTAGTTAGAGTTGTAATTATCCAAATTCTAAGTGAAACAGGGACAAAACACATTTGGTTCACTAGTAGTACTAGTACATATCTTCCCCACCTAGGTACCCGGCTTCCCCCTTTGTGCTCAAAAAAATTCAGCATGCCACATACATACATTTTCATATAAAAAAACATATATTGGTTACTTACAAACATTACAGTATATATATACACTTTATCCCATTTATAACACACAATAAAACACTTTTATTTTCCATAAAACAATTTCTCAAAAACACGCATTGTTTTGCACACAAAACTCCCTTAAACCCCCAATTTACACACTATGTGCACACCTTTATGTTAATAAACCAAAAAATTCCGCCCAATAAATTTCAATGAAACCAAAAAATTAATTTTAGGGAAGACCCATATGAACTAGGAAATGTTATCTTTGTAAAACATAAATTTTTAAACAAACATGGCACTTAAAGTTCGCAAGTTCAACAAACACCACTAAAATAAAATTTCGCAGAAACAAACAAAGAGGATAAAAATTAAAAACATTATTTTCAGACCTAATAAATCCCAATAAAATCAAATAATTTGTGATAGATCATCCCCAAATGAACCAACAAGATACTTCTATGAAAAACACCCAATTTCACCAAAGAATGACATTAAAAATTAATTTTCATTACAAATACCACTAAAAATAATTTTTATAGAAACAATCAAATGAACTGAACATGAAAATATCATAAACATAGAAATCCAATTCCCAAAAATTTTATACACATGGAATCACCTACCAAATTAAGGAGAACCCTTTAATCTTTGTGCGAAAATAAAATTGCACCACCGTTACACCAAGAGGGACCTAGATCAAACCTAAAACCACAAGAATTGACCAATAAAACCCAAGATTAAACACAAGTTTCAAAAATCTACCCTATAGACATGTTTTAATTCAATAAAATGAGAATAAACCTAATGTAATGGGGAGAAAATAGTATGAATTGAATGATTTATGAAGGAAATAAGTTACCTCTTCAAATCTGGACAATTTGAGAAACCCTATAAAGTTCTTCCCTAATTTGAGATGCATACGATCTCCAAATAGGGGGTAAAGATAATGGGTGTGTGTATGGGTTTAGTGTTCTTGGGTGAAACTTTTAATCACTGAAAAATAATAAAAATTGAATAAGTTATTGAATAAAAAAATAAACTAGAAATGGACTTCCGGGATGGCCCAATTCCTTAAATAAAAACCCAAATCTACCATTATTATGGATTTATAAAGGTTAAAAATTGAAATGGTGGTGTTAATAGGTTAGGTGATGCAATTTATGTATTGTAATGGATTAAAAATATTGAAAAATGAAGGATTTATAAAAGAAACAAAATTTATTTTTAAATCGGGAAATGGGCTCACATTTTGGCCCAAATTTCGAAAACGCACCACTTCCACCAAAATGCATGGGAAACCCCAAAAACAAAGAAATAGTGGAAATTAAATGAAAAAATAACTCTAAAATAATTTCTGTATTTGACAATTCTCCCCACCATGAAAACTTTCCATCTTGGAAAGTGAACCCGAATCTTGGTCGAAAAACAGGAACGAGTACTCTTCCTCAACCAAAGACTTCTGCTCCCATGTCTTATGTGTATCATTCCCATGCTGCCAAAGAACCCAAACCGATTGAATAGAATTTCTATGAAGCACCTTTTCATTGAAATCCATTATTTACACCAGTCTCTCAACAACATATAAATTAGTCTCTATATCCAACTCCTCCCAATTCAGTACATGGGATGGATCCGGGTTGTATTTATTCAAACCAAGAGACATGGAAGATGTAATGGATTGATGTCAAATGAGAAGGTAGGTCCAACCTCTATACCACCAATCCAATATGATCGATGATCTCAAAAGGTCTGATATACCGGGCATCATCTTCCCGAACTTTCCCAATCGACGATGGCCCAGACGAGGGGCCATTTTAAAGAACACCAGGTCACCCATAGAAAACTATAGGTATCCACACCTCTGGTCCTCATATGATTTATGGAAACTTTAAACTATAAATAATCATTGACTAATCAACTTGACCTTCTCAGAAATATCCTCCACCAAACTCGGCCCCAGCAGTGATGTCTCACCTACCTCAGTCCAACGGAGGGGGACCAACAAGTCCGATTATAGAGTGCCTCAAAAGGATCCATTCAAATTGAAGATTGGTAACTATTATTATAAGAAAACTAAACCAATCCTAAATGGATATCCCTAGAACCTCTAAATTCTATGACACATGCACAAAGCATGTCCTCCAAAATCTGATTCGCCCACTCTGTCTGACCATCTATATGAGGGTGGTATATTGTGATCATCTTAATCTGAGACCCCAAGGCCTTCTGAAGGCCTTACCAAAATTGAGAAGTGATGTGGGGTCTCTATCTGAGACAACTGCTAATGGCACGCCATAGAGTCTCACCACCTCATAAATTTACAAATGTCCCAACTCTTCCAATTTAGATATATCTTTTACTGGAATGAAGAGTTCTGATTTGTTCAGATAATAAATTACCACCCAAATGGAATTCTTACCCTGAGGCGTACGAGGCAAGCCAACATTGAATTCCATGGCAACCTCATCCCACTTACAGGTAGTAATGGGTAATAGTTGGAGAAAATCGGAGGGCCTTTGATTCTCTGCATTCAACTATTCGCATGTGTAGCATCTCGACACAAAGTCTTCTATGTCCCATCACATAGATGGCACAAGAACTAACAACAGACATCATGAAACATATCAGTGTCACGTAGATGGACAACCCATTGATACTGGTGGTTGTCCTCCATCACCACCTTCAGCAGAGACAACGGCACTACAGAACTAACCTTGAAGCACAGGATGCCCTCGAGGGACAAATACCAATCAGAAGACATCTCTCCACCATGAATAAACTGCTTCGACCACTAAAAATTCTAATCACTGGGTTGTTCTCACTGAATTAACTCTAATAGATAATTATTCAACTAAATTCTCGCCAAGAACACACCCCCATTTTTCTCCTTTGTCTCCACATGAATTTGAGAAAAGAGTCCCATCAAAGCCCAATCATCACTGGACTTCCTCAAAGCCTGCACTATAACTCTTCTGCTCAAGGTGTGAGCCACTACATTTCCTTTACCTAGGGTATATAAAATTTCAAAGTTAAACTCCTGCAAGTACTCAATCCAGTGACACTGCTTCAAGTTGAGGTCCTTCTGCGAGAATATATAGGACAAGATTTTTTATCAGAGTAGACCAAAAACTTCTCTCCAAAGAAGTAGTGATGCCAGGTCTTTAAATAATGCATCATCATTGCTAACTACAAGTCATGGGTTTTGTAATTCTTTTCATATGGTCAGAGTCGGTGAGAGCCATACGCCACCACGTGATCATCCTACATAAGCATGCACCCAAGACCCATACCTGAAGCGTCATAATAGACCACATACCCCTTCTTGGCCTCAGAAAAAATCAACACAGGGGTGGTAGTCAACTTTCGCTTTATCTCCTCAAAGGATGCCTATCATTCTGGGGCCTATAAAAACTTCACCCCTTTTTGGGTGAGCGCGGTCATCAGTGAATCAAGCTAAGAGAAATCCCGAATGAATCACCTGTAATAACTAGCCAGTCAAAGGAAACTCCTGATCTTGAACACATTATTCGTTTTCTCCCATGACATGACCACAATGATCTTCTCGGGGACCACTGAAACCCCTTACACTGAGATCACATGCCCATGAGATTTCACCTCTCTGATCCAGAAAGTGCACTTTGACAACTTCACATAGAGGTAGTGATCCCACAAAGTGCCCAAAACAATCATCAAGTGATGTTTGTATTCCTCCTCAGAACCATAGTATACCATAATTTCATCCACGAACACCACAATGAAGGAATCAAGATACTGGTGGAAGACCCTGTTCATGAGTGCCATAAAGACCACTAGAGCATTGGTCAATCCTAAGGGAATGACCAAGTATTTGAAGTGGTTGTACCTGCTTCAAAAGTCTATTTTGGGATATTTGACTTCTTCACCCGGAGTTTATGATAGCCAGAATAGAAGTCTATCTTTGAGAACCACTTTTCCCCCTTCAACTGATAAAACTAATCATCTATTCTGGAAAAAGGGTATTTGTTTTTAATTTTTACCTTATTCGGCATCTGATAGTCAATCCACAACCGTAGGGATCCATCAGCCTTTTTTGCGAACAACACAAGAGTATTCCAAGGAGAGATGCTCGAATGAATTAATACTTTGGACTCTAATTCATCTAGCTGTATCTTTAATTTCATCATCTCGGTGGGGGCCATGCAATAAGAGGGAAGAGATATCATCTGCGTTCCTGGTGCCAGATCAATTGAAAACTCCACATCCCGCTCTGGGGGAAAACCATAAAAATCATCCAGGAATAACTTCAGAAACTCATTCACTACATGAGGTACTGAATCCCCAGGGGAAAGATCATCATACTCAAGCATGATCAATGACAACTGGAAGACAAGACTTCCCAACTCTGAAAGTGGAGGTCATATGCCACCCGACCGAGGATCTTATTATTCACGAAAAACCTGATGACTCCCATCAAGTGTCATGAAACTCACATGTCTCCAGTAGTAATCGATGTGTGCCTGGAAGTGTACTAGACAATCTATGCTGAATATTATATCAAATGGTTCTATATCTAGGACCATGAGGTCCCACTCCATCTCAACCCCTGACACAGAAAGCACACATGAGGGGTACCTGAGACCCTGATCCGTCTTCTTTCCCAGTGGCGTCACCAACTCCATCGCAAAAGTCAAAAACACGGTTGGAAAATTCAATGTTTCCATGAATTGGAAATAAATGAATGAAAAAGATGCACCAGTATCAAGAAGAGAAGCATCTATAGAAGATGTGATCAAAACGGTACCTCGAACTGTCGAAGGTCCCACCTCTAATCCTATTGGTGTTGGTTTCATTGCATGGAGATGTCTGGTATCTTCCTGGGGATGACCACTAGACTATGGTTGTTCCCTAAACTAGCTCCGACCTGAATATTCCCCAGCCCTACCACCACAACCACCAAAATGAGATCCTCCCATTCTCGATGGATCTGATTGTGTTGGCACTCCTCTTGAAGCCACCGAACTTTACCCACTTGAAAGTGGACGTTCCACCCCCACAAAAGCACTTCAGATGACCAATACCTCCACATTGGTAACAATTATTCAAAGTAAGTGGGCATGCTGGTCGGATGTGCCCCGATTTCCCACACTGGTGGCACACGACAGATCTCGCATCAGAATCCTTGAATGAAAACTGTCTGGAAGAGTGTCTTGAACTGCCACATCCCTTATTCACTTGATCCTCCCACATCCTCTTCTTCCCTAAAAATATGCCACTACCCACTACTGACATTGTTTTAGAAAAACTAGACCTACCTTTATGATAAATCTCCACCACACACGCCCGATCAATGACCTCATCATAGGTCCTTATCTTGAACAAAAAGACCTAGGAGTATATATATAGTCGCAAGACTTTCTCAAACCTTTGGGCTTTCAATTGTTCATTTGAGGAAATTTCAAGGGAATAACAAACCAACTCAGCAAAACGGTTGGCCTACTATATCATAGAAAGCTTCCCCTGAACATGGTCTATGAACCCTCGAGACCTGGCATATGCCAAGACCTCTAGGAAATTTTGTTCATTAAATACAGCCTTGAAATATCCTCAGCACAACTTCTCATTCTTCCCAGTCTGAATCAATGACTCCCACCACTTATGGTCGGGACCCTCCAACATAAAGGAGTCACACTTAACCCTAAGCTCCTCAGGTGTTTCTAGGAACTCAAACATGCGCTTGACCTTCTCGAGCCATTCCTCTCCTTCCTAGGGTTCTGAGATGCCTCGGAAGGTAGGAGGCTTGTTTTTCAGAAACTCTTGTGCTTTATCTTTTCTAAGACTTGTCTCTAATTCCCTAACAAGAATAAGAGAAGGATGTGGTCCCTATCCTAGATCTTGGACATCCTAGACCACAGCCACGACTAGCTTCTAATCGATCAGTGTGGGAGAACTCTCTTCGGCTTCCTCTCATGGGTGCATGGGAGCTTTCCAGGGAGGCATGTTGCTAAAAAATGCAATACTCACAAAACAATAATCAATACCAAAATTCTGAAAATTTTAAAAAAATACATAAAATAAAAATAATCTAAACAAATTACAATAATAAAATAAATATCTACTCCACCCCCACCTTATGTCCATGTGTGGTCTACAGGCCACATGTCTCACCTTGAAGTGAAGTCAATCAGACAGTTCAAATGTCTCATGGTGACTCAAGGTCTACCATGAGAGGTGTAAGAAAAGCACCCTACTCATAAACAAAACATTAGTCCCCAAAAATCCTAGCTCCTGTCTATCCTGACTCATCCCAATTTAGTAATATAACCCAAAAACATTAACCGCCTCTGATACCATTTTGTCACGAACTAAATCTGGTCACCACAAATACCGGCACCAAACCCGGCCCATGAAAAGTACCAAATGGCGTTCCCAATCCCCACGGGCTGGAACAAATTCCCAGGTATCATTAATCTTGGTTTGGGAATGATTTACCCGAATATGTATACATAAAACATCAAAAACATTTGATAAATGAATCTAAAAAACTCATACCAAAAAAGGTTTATACAAAAATCTAGAACTGAATATATAAGTTCAAACACAATACAAGAGGTCCAAATGCACAAATAAACATCATAAAAATATCCCCAATGACTCCACATGATAAGGGTTCATCGCCCACAAGCCTTCTCCACAACTCCACACCAAGGATAGGAACTAACACCCCGAACCGCCATCACCCAAAGCCTTTACTTTACCTGAGTCAATCATAATAATGTCTACTTACAACGAAGGGGTGTATGTAGGGTGTGAACATAAGAACAATTTGATACCACCCAATCATGCCAAAGTGCATGAAATACAATGTGAAAAAGCATGTAGTTTTAATATGCAAAGAAAAGTAGGAATAAATTTCAATAAATGCAACTTTCAATTGAAAATAGTTTTAAAGATAAAACATCCAGAATGTTAACACATTTAAATAGTCATGTGAGATAATATAATATACTGCCAAACTCACCCTAATATAAGTTAAAATACCAAAATCCAATGAGAAACAAAACTGATAACACCCCTAGGTACTAGATAGTCTCGGGCCCCATGTACCTCGTACATCGGTGAAAAGTAACCACAGAAAAAAATTTGTTCTAATTCATGAGACACTAGTAAGGAACATACCCATAACTAAGAGGTACCCATTAATAATCCATACAGTTTAGTTAGAGTTGTTTTTATCCAAATTCTATGTGACATAGGGACAAAATCCATCTGGTTCACTAGTCGTACTACTACATATCTTCCCCACCTAGGTACCCGGCTTTCCCCTTTGTGCTCAAAACAATTCAGCATAACACATACATCCATTTTAATAAAACAAACACCCATATTAGTCACTTAAAAACAATACAATAGATATACACACTTTATACCATTTAAAACACACAACAGAACACTTTTATTTTCCATAAAATAATTACTCAAAAACTCGCATTGTTTTTCACCCAAAACTCCCTAAAAACCCCACTTTGCACATTATGTGCTTACCTATAAGTTACAAAAACAGAAACTAAAGACCAATAAATTTCAATGAATCCAAAAAATCAATTTTAGGGTATCCCCATGTGAACCCATAAATGTTATCTTTTTAAAAATTCCATTTTTAAACAAACATGGCACTTAAAGTTTACAAGTTCCACAAACACCATTAAAACCAACTTTCGCAGCAACAACCAAAGGGGATAACCATTCTAAATAATATTTTCAGCCCCAATAAATCACAATAAAATAAAATAAGTTGTTTTAGGGAAGCCTCAAATGAACCAACAAGTGACTTCCATGAAAACCCCCCAATTTCACCTAAAATTGGAATTAAAAACTCATTTTCCTTACCAACAGCATTAAAACTAATTTTTTTAAGAAAAATTAAATGAAATTTACAAGAAAATATCATAAAAATAGTAATACAATTCACATAAATTTCATACACATGGAATCACTTAACAAATTAAGGAGAAACCTTTAATCTTTGTGCAAAAAATCAAATCGCACCACTGTCGCAGCAAGAGGGATCTAGATCAAACCTAAAACAACAAGAATTGACCAATAAAACCCATGGTTAAACACTAGGTTCGAAAAACTACCCTATAAACATTTTTTAAATCAAGAAAATGAAAATAAAATTCATGGAAAGGGGAGAAAAAGAGTAAGAATTGAAAGAGTTATAAAGGAAAGAAATCACCTCTTCAAATCTGGACTATTTGAGAAACCCTATGAAGTTCTACACTAATTTGTGATGCATACGATATCCAAAGAGTGTGGAAATATAATGGGAACACGTCTGGGTTCAGTGGGATTGGGTGATACTTGGAATCACCAAAAATTAACAAAATTGAATATGTTATTAAACAAGCATATTTGTTTAACTAGAAATGGGCTTCTGGGCTAGCCCAGTTCCTTAAATAAAAACCCAAATATACCATAATTATAGATCTCTAAAGGGTCCAAATTAAAATTGTGGTTTTAATAGATCAAGGGAGGCCATTTAAAAATTGTAATGGATGAGAATGTTGAAAAATAAAGGAGTTATAAAAGAAACAAAATTTATTTTTAAATCTGGAAATGGGCTCACAGGTTGGCCCAAAGTTTGAAAATGCATGACTTCCACAAAAATGCATGGGAAACCCCCAAAATAAAGTAAAAATGGAAATTAAATGAAAAATACATCTAAAATAAGTTGTTTATATGACATGGACACTACTATATATGTAATACCCATGGTGTATTTTCTTCTTTATAGTGAAGAATATATTCTGTATATCCCATCCACTTCAATAAATATTATATCCATGGTTCATTAAGACACATCCAGCATAGATTTCTGTTCCCTAAATTCCATCAAAATTATTCTATACCCATTGAGGAATCTCCACATGGATGTTTATCCTCCTTGGCGTAGTATACATTATACCACATTTTCCTCTCTTTTTTGCAGTATAAAAGTGGTGAAATAGTGCAACCTTCATCCTTTCTTAAAAATTTGTTACTACCTACATTTGGTTATCCATTATGCATAACTTCTAACATGGTTTGGCACCTAGTATTTCTTCCTTATTCTTTGAACCTATGGTATAATATGGGTGAAATGACACAACTCCTCCTTCCACATTCCCTCCATAGTGGATCGATGGGATGTTTTTTCCATTCATGGCATAATTACACTTCATTAAGGGGTTTATGATCATCTTACGATCTTACAAATTTGTTCCTAGGTGGTTTAACATGATGAAAGGGTAATTCATCTCAATCTTGAAATTTTTAGGTTATGGCTATGTGTTTTCTAGTGAGTTTTAGATGGTGATGGCCTAGGATGAGAGTGGAATATGGAAGATATTGAGTATCCAAGTGTGGGTAAGTAGAGGCATGGTATGATGAAATAATTTTAGTTAATTAAATAATTGTCACCCGAATAACTCATCCCACATTAGAAACTATCACGGCTAAGAACTTCATTATATAGGATTCTACATAGAACTATGTTCAAAATCTTGTTTTGAAGATGGGATCCTACATACACTTCACACACACAAGATGGGTTGTGCCAATATGTGCATCCCCTATGGGACTTGTCCCTTACTATGCTCTGAAAGTTCCTCCCAACGTGGCATATACGTCCTTCGTGGCATAATTAGGACCGCCCTATTGGATTTCTAGGTTGGTTATCTCTTCCAAGGTCTTCCTAAGTGGCTGGTATCCCATGGTTTTTAGGGAAATCTTTTACTAGACTTCGTTTCTTACACTTATAAATGACTTACTAAAAATCTAAACAAAAAATTAATAAAAAAATAATATGTAAAAATTAAAATTCAAAATTAAATATTTTTATCCATTTTAATCTAATTAATTATTCACATGAAATTCCTCATGTTTTATTAAAAAATTAATTAGAAGGGAATATTGATTAAAGTCCATTAAAAGTTATTAAAAAATGTTTAAATTTTTTTATTATAAATTGAGTTCATCACATGCCCCCACACATAATCTATGATTGTACGCAATCATTAAATATTAAAATTGAATTAATTGAAACACCATGTATTCAATATTAAAAAATAAATTCAGCAAAAACAATTATCAATGGTAAACTAAATTTTCATATTCCTCATAAAAAATAAAATAAAATTCTCATTTTTCAATGAAATAAAAAATCTATTTATCTTACTTTATCCCATTTTTAAATATTGAAACTTCTCCTTTCATTAATTAAATCTTCTTATCACATTATTATTAAAAATCCTAAGCCAATACATACCTCTATTTTGAATCTTTTCACTCACCACTCATGGTAACAAATTAAAATAGAGTATTTCTCAAACAATGACTATGTTCCCCTTTTCCAAAGTCCTGAAAATAAAATAACATATCCACTTTTTAAAGACAAAAATCAAATGACATAAATATGAATTTTCAATAAAGTCTCTAATGAATCTGATACATAATGTTTATAGGGAATCATTTGAAAAATATTAAGGCCTAAAGAGTATGTTAATTTAAAAAGTAAACATTATGATATAAAAATTAAAAGCACAATTAATATATCCACTTAATAGTAGAAAATTGCACTCTAAAAGATCAAAGTATGTTCATGATCAATAATAACATAATTAATTAATTTATCCTTCTATAATTTTCTCTATGTTTTTATTTGTTTTTATTTTATTTTTATTGAAAACTAGTGTTTCGGTTTTATTTTTACTTTTTCAAAATATTTTCTAGGAAAAAATATCTTAAATAACACCTGACCACATATGAAAAAAATTAGAGGTCTAAAAATAATGATGTTTTATTTTCCCAAGTCACAACCCATTCCTTTATAATATTATTAATGGTATATAGTAAAGTATAATGAATGAATCAATGGACTTTATCAATACCCAAAATTAAAACCCCCACACTTTTTCACTAAAATGTAATTCATCCTTCCAACATGGAATTCCTCTTCAAATTTAAAATAATATGTGAAAAACTAATAGGAGTGCAATAATGGGTATAGATGGCATGAAATGTAGCACATTCCAAAAAGGTCATTCCCGATCTCTAACTGATAAATAAGGATTTATGTATAAGGTTCTATCATGGATAAGGTATTATCAGTGAAAAAACCTCAATCATTTTAATTTTTTTTCATGGTCATATTATTGATATGTTCCAGTGCAAGTTTTAGAATTTGAAATTCCCAAAGATCCCTCAAGAAATATTTTCAAGATTTAATAGAATGTATTTGGTTAGAAATTCACTTAGGTAATGTAACATATAATTGTGAAAATCACTCTTAGAATAAATATAGATAATAAATTGATTAAAAAAATTTTTAAATTTAAAGTATGAATAATAGTAGGAAAATTTCATTTGAATAAGTAAATAAATTCCCTCAAATAACTAGTCATCAATTTACTATCCTTTATTTACATTAATAATTAAATTCACTATCTGAATCATTTAATATAATTAACATTGAAATATGAAACATGGCATTAATGGGTTATAAGAAAATAATTTCTCTAAAATAATTTAGTTAAATAATAAATTCTATCTTTGTACATGCAATTTCTATTTTAGAATAACTACTAAAATTTCTATTTTAAAATGTTTTTTTGAAATGATTTAGGTATTTTAAAAGGTAATGAGTGAAAAAATCTCTTTTATAATATATATTGAGTCATCTCTTCTCCTTGATCAGTTTTTTGGGTATGCCTTCTTCCTTCCTTCCATGATGGTCCTATAGAAAAAAAATACATCTCATACTAGTGTAAGAACCATTCAATTGAAGTTCAAAGGGGTGAAGGGAGAAAATAATGTGTCATAAACTCCTAAATACTAGTAAAGAATTAAAACCTAGTATTCCTACTTAGGAATCCTTTGGATAATGTTTTTAGATCAACCTAACAACATGAGAAGAAATCATTAGATAGGGTAGAGATTATTGAGATCCTCCACAAGTTCTTAAGGTAGATTCCCATTGAACTTTTTCATCCTTTTACCATTGATAGTTAAATGGGTTTTATTTTCCTTCTTTATTAATCTCAATAGAACCAAAAGGATTTAAATGAGTTAAAATAAATGGTTCATCCCACTTAAAATAAATCATACCTAGAATAAACTTATATATGTAATTTTAGATCAGAACATGTTCTTATGGTTGGGATGTCTTTTGTTGAATCAGCTTGTCATGTGAAACTTGAGTTCTCTCTTTATAAATTATAGATTTCCAGAAAGATTATATTCATATTTATTTAAAATCATCTAATTGATGTTTCTTATCTTTTCCAGCACTCCCTATATCCAAATTCATACTTTTGAAAACCTAATGAACTTGGGGTTCCAATTATAATAGTAAATGAAATATATTTCCATAAACCAATTAGTAGGTTATCATACCTACAGGTTACTTTTATGTTGTCCATTTTTCCCATAAAGTTTCTTCAAGAATTTTTCTATTATCCTTTCAGTTAGGTTTAACCATTTTCTCCAAGAAAAATTTCATTTCCTTATTATACACTATTATATATAAATATGAATGTATATGGTACAATAAAATGGGGGTGAATTATAGGGTTAAAAACATATCCCTTTTAGCCTAAAAGAATTTTGTTCAAATGGATTTAAATATATTCAATTCACTATTCTTCTTATTGTATTAAAACAAATGATCAAAATGGCCCTAAGTCTGGTAAATATTATAATTAGATTGATTTTGATAATCTATTTCACATTTTGTAATATAAAATAATTTTATTCATACAAGAAACAATTTGATCATAGTAAGCATGTATTAGATCGTAATCACAATGGTTATGATGATTAAAAAAATACAATCGATTCTATCATAAAGAATACATAATCATATTAGGTATTAAAATGATCATTATTATTGTATTACAAATAAATCAAAATCAAAGTATTATAGAGTTATTGTAATCAGAATGGTTATGATAAACAAAATAAAGAATATAAATTTGAATAAGTAAAACAGTTCAGTTTCTATTATAATGAAACAGAAATGTAAAGGAATACAATTATTTTAAACCAAATAGAATGGTATCCTTTCACCTAGGATAGAGGTACCTTGATTTATACTTTCATGAAAATATTTCTTACCCACACCTGGTTAAGCCCTCGATATGATGATCAGATTCAGTCTATCTACCTATCCTCGACAGCCCTCAATTAAGTAAGTAGTCATCACCTCTTTCTTACTAGCCTCAAAAGCCCTCGATCTGCAAAAGATCGAATCCAATCAATTTGTCTATCCCCAGAATCCCTCTATCGTATTCACAATTGATTAGTATCACATGAATAAAAACAAAACTTCTTGAAGATACAAGTATTAGGAACAAGCTATTCATGACTTGTAGACTTCAGAATTGTGACACAAAGTAGTATTTTGATAGAGCTCTCACAGAGTTTCTCTAGTTATTCAAAAGTTATTAAGCTTGTCCAAATAACCTAGTATATATTACCTTCACCCCAATGGTAATATTTTGGTTCCAATGGTTTTGTTTCTTCCTGAAATATCATAGGGAATTATACATCTGTCACTCCAACTATCATATTGTAACAAAAACAAAAAAATCGTTTTAGAACACAAATCTAAAAAAATACATGAATTTTTTTTTTTGATTCAATGGTTTTATTTTCAATATAATAATTTTTCTCTGAATAAAATAGAGTGATTAAAAAAATAATATTTCCAATCCAATAAAATAAAAATGTGAGCAATAAATCGATATGATGGTTTTAATTTGAAATAGTGATTATGACTTATCCAGTCAGTGCAATTTTATCGGTGAGTATGATTATAAACATAAACATTGTGACCGATAAAAATTGTATTCAAATTTAATCTGATGAGTACAATGATGATAATATCTAAGGTATCATTTATATAAAACAAGTGGTTATGATTATTATAATATTCATATGATAAAAATAGTAGTTATAAATGATAACAAAAATTCTTAAAGACAATATATTCATTTAAAAAAATATATTTTATTTTCCAAAACAAAATGGAATACAAAGTTAAAAAGATGGATTTTTGCATAATAATCTCCCCCTTCTTGGAAAGCACAAACCATAAGTTAAAAAAATTAAATAAATAAAAAGGTTAATAAAATTTAATATTCAAAACACATATACTTATCTCCCTAGAGTTTTAAAACACTTATGAGTAAAATTTGAATACGAATAACCTCCTCCATAGGTCAATAAAATACCTTAAAGATCGTATTCTATGAGAGTAAACTCTCCCTTATAAAAAGTATTCTTCTTTTGAGAATTCCTCTCACTATAAAAAACATTCTCCCCCTTTGTAACACATTCTCCCCTATTTAAAAAACATTATTCCCCTTTGTGATTTACAAAAAAGGAATGGGGAAGATATTCTAATTCCTAAAAAAGTGATATAGAGAAACAAAATATATAGATATATAAAGGATTTGATTGAATAAAAATGTTTGAAAGAAAATTCATCTATGAAAGAAAACAATCAATCAATATTATAAAAATATCCATGGAGTTTTTTTTAAATAATGATACAACAAGAGTTTAAAAAAATCATTTCGTATCCTGGACTTTCTCCTTTTCTTTCTTCATAAGATCTAAGACAGTTTTCTTCATCTTATTGAACTCTTTTCTCTATTCCATTGGCTTTTTTAGGGATTCCTTCTAAGAGTAAAGAATTTTTTTCCTAGACTATAAACAATAATCCAAATTCTAAATTCATTTTTCTTGCGAAACCATCTTCTCTTCCAGATACCGAATCTGAGCTTTCTAATCCTGAATCTTTTCTTCTTAAGACAATTTATTTTCTTCCTAATATTTTAACTTCTCTTCTAGAGCTTGGATACTTTATTTAATCTTTTCTTCTTGAGTCTAATACTTTTTTTATTGGACTATAGTTACTTTTTCAAGGATTTTAACTCTTCTGATCAGTAAGAAATTTTCATTCTTTAAATATGATACTTTGATCTTGTGTTTCATAAACTCTCCAATGTGAGAACATTTTGAAGAGCTGGTAATTTCAAAGGCCTTTACATTAGCATTTGTTTCACTAACCAACTTGTTAAAGGCCACTGAGAGTTTATTTATCATAATCTGAATATCTTCAATATTATCTTTATGATGCTTTACATTCCCATAAATATTATGTAAACACTTGACAATTTTATTGAACGATTTCTTATGTTCCATAGAACATTATTCAAACACTTTGAATTTAGCTTCGAGTCTCAAAAATCTATCCATAAAAACTTTTACTGAGTCTGTTCATTCATTTTGGTTATTAGAAAGAATGTTAATATTTGCATCTTGTTTTGGAAAATATGGAAATATATTTTCCTACATTCTTAATGCATGTTCAATGTATTTAACTCCTTTAATTTAAATAGTTCAATTGGAATCAGTTTCATCATGGAAATCAAGAAGATCGACAAAATGAGTTCCTACTAACAGATCCAAAATGTTTTTATTATCATTTTTATCAGACTCTTATTTTTGTTCTTTATCTGATACTTGAATAAATTTCTTAAATATGGTTTTATGATCAACTTTCAATGAGGATTGTATTCCTAGGGATGTAAATTTATTTGAAGTTTCTTTTGAGAACATGACTGATATTTTATTAGTATAATTTTTTTTTGACTTTAATCGTCTCTCTTTTATTTTTATTTACTTTTGTGTTCCTTAGTATTCTCCTTTACACTTTCTTGTTCTTCATCTATGAGGCGTATTTCAGAATTATCTTCTTCTTGAGGTGTTGATTCTTCTCCAACTTTTTTTTTCTTCTATTTATCCTAAACAAGGGGTATTACTGATTTAATAGGAGTTGGATTCATATTTGTTATACGAGTACTGTATTTATTTATAGACTTTCACATAAAATCAATATCAAAACTTTTGGCATTTTTATTTTTATTCTTAGTTTATTTTTCTTGACATTTTATTGTTTCTTCAGTCTGATTCTTTTCAGTAAGGGCCTCATCTGGATTGAGACCAAATTGTGGATCTCTTTATTTTCTTTGATCATGTTCTGACATCCACTGTTCAGACATTCCTCCACTAATAACAATTTTCTTCTTTGGTTTTGGAATAATATTAGACTTTTATTTATTTTGTTTTACTAAAACAATCAGAGCTTGAGTTTTAGATGATTCTACTTCAAGGAATTCTCCTTCATAATTCTTAAAAAAATTCTTAGTATCAAAATAAAAATATATTTTTATCCTTCTTATTATATCATCATTGATCCATACAATTATCATATTTTTTTGTATTGATGCATGAGTGATGTTGTAAAACATTAGGCCTTCATGAATAAACGTGTTTATAATGGATGGAAACATTATCAACTATGAATTAATACCTCCAAATTTGAGATTTTTTACAATTATGAAGATGTAATCCATAATTTTGATCTTCCTCATATTCACAAGATAGTCGAGATTTAAGTTATCTGATACCTTTAAGGTTTTTCTATCTCCTCTCCTGGGAATTAGAAAGCCTTAAATCCACAAAGTGATTAGCATATTATCTATTGATATATGATTTACCTCTCTTTTGTCTTAATTCACCTCAAATAGTGATTTTTTGGATTTTTCTCTTACAAAAGACCCTATGTTATTTGGAAATTTGTGTGAGGGAAAAAAAGAATCTACCTCAGACAGAACATTGATAAAAACTGCTTCTTATTTTGCTGAAAATTTTATTTTATGGTCATAAAGTTGAAAATTTACCTTCAAGTTTCCTTCATAAACATTCACTGTGTTGTAGAATTTAATTACTTCATCATTAATGATCATATCATGAGCCTTCAGTTTCTCTACAAATACTAATTCCCGTCCTTTGAATTGAATATTTTTTTTCGAGTAGAATCATATTTCTCAAAGAAATCCCTTTTAAACAGCCTTTCTTGAAAGATCTTCATCTTTAAAAAATCTTTCGATGCCATAAATTTAAGAGAAGTTATGAAAGACTCAAACCTTAATACACAAGAAGATTCTAAGTATAGAAAAGATCAGTCTTGGCTATTTGAATATGGGAAGAGTTTCATCAAAAATGATAGAAATTTCTTTGTTGAAGACTCAAACATCTTTGAACAATTTAGGGTTCTAAAAAATATATAGTATTCATTATGAATCCAATAATGGGTTTAAAAAACAAATACCAATAGATATAAAGTTATTTAAAAGAATGTGAAAGGCATAATTAATTTTATCTTTCAGAATCTCAAAATATATTTGTTGTTATTAATATATTGTTCTCTTTTTTTAAAAGATTATTATTTTTTGTTTTTTAATTCTTATGTCGATAATATGTGAAAAAAATGTGACATTGCTAAAATTTGATATTGATAAAAATGTGAGATCAAAAAAATGCGATATCGTTAAAATGTGAGATTGATAAAATATGAGATCCATAAAAGTGATATTGATAAAAATGTGAGATTGATAAAATGTGAGATTGATAAAATTTGAGATTGATAAAATTGATATCGATAAAAATGTGAGAACAATAAAATGTGATATTGATGAAAGTGATATCTATAAAAATTTGAGATCGATAAAATGTGAAACCCATTAAAAAACATAAATCCGATTAAAAACATAAAACCATACATATGTACACCCACTTTGAAAAGGAGTATCTTAATGTAAGTAGATCGTTAAACAAGAAGTATATTTTAATGATTACTTGATATTTATCATTATTATCTTCTATTAAATGTATTCAAATCTTTCTGAAGGTAAAGGGTTTGTAAAAATATTAGTAAGTTGTTCTCGAATTCAGATGAATTGTAAAATGATATCTTCTTTTTGTGTGTGATCCCTAATAAAGTGGTGCCTAATATATATGTTATTTTCATGAGAGTGATGTGTAGGGTTTTACCTTGTTTAAATGGCATTAGTGTTATCACATAGTATCTCAGTTTTAATAAAACCCATGTAATAGGAATTGAGTGTATGTTGAATCCTCAACACTTGAGCAAAGAAACTTCCAGCTGCCACATATACTGCTTCAACAGTTGAAAGTTCTACTAATTGTTATTTCTGATAGGACCAATAAACTAATGAATATCCTATGAAATGATAGGTTCTGGATGTACTTTTTTTATCCATTCTACAACCAACAAAGTTATCATTTGAAAAAAAATAAAACAAAATCATTTCCATAAGAATAAAAAATTACCAAATCTATAGTTCCCATTAAATAGAAAAAAATTATTTTCACTTCTTTTAAATTAGATTCTTTTGAATTTTTTTGATATCTTGCACATAAGAATACTGAAAACATAAAGTATGGTCAACTAACTGTTAAGTATAGTAGACCTCCTATCATATCTCTAAAAGTTTTTTGATCCACTGTTTTTCTAACATCATCAAGATCAAGGGTATTCAAGGTACCAATTAGAGTACATATACTTTTAGTGTTATCATATACATACTTCTTAAGAAGATATTTAATATAATTGTGTTGATATATATAGGTTCTTTCTTGTTTTTGGAAAATTTGAAAACCAAGGAAAATGTTAACTCACCCATCATACTCATTTTATACTCCGATTTCATAATATTTACAAATGAATCAGTTAAGGATTGCTAAGTTGATCCGAATATAATTTCATCAGCATAAAATTTAAAAATAAAAACATTTTTAGTATCTTTCTTTATGAAAATATTTGGATCAGTAGTTCCCTTAACATAATTATTTTATAACAAAAATCTAGTGAGTCTTTCATACCAAGATCTAGGGACTTTTTTAAGTCTATATAAATCTTTGGTAAGTTTAAAAACATATTCAGGATGTTTTGTGCCTTCAAAACCAGGAGGTTGTTCAAAAAAAACTTTTTCTTGAACATATCCATTTAGGAAAGCACACTTAATATTCATTTGAAAAAGTTTTAAATTAAATAATGTTGCAAAGGCTAATAGAATTTGAAAAGATTCAAGTATAGCTACTAGATCATAGGTTTCTTCATAGTCTATTCCTGATTGTTTATTATAGACTTTATCAACTAATCATGCTTTATTTATTATTATTACTCTGTTTTCATCACATTTATTTTTGAAGACCCGTTTTATTCCAATAAAAGAAGTTTTTTTAGGTCTTTCAACCAAGGTCCAGACTTTGTTCCTTTCGAGTTCATTTAGCTCATCTTGAATAGACTTTATCCAATATTAATCACCTAAATACTTAGCAGTACTTTTGGGTTTGAATTAGGAAATAAATTCTAGGTGCTTAGCTTCATTTCTTAAAGAACTTCTAGTCCTTACGGGTTGATAGAAAATACCAATGATACTATGAATACGATGATTCCTTAGAAACAACTGAATTGGGTATTTTTTTAGAACTTTTTCATCAACATAGGTTAAAAAGTCTTCTAGAGTTAATAATTTAGAAAAAATTCCTTGAGTTTTTTCCTTACTATAATATTATTCTATCAAAGGTTGATAATCAATTTTGTAAAAAACATCATAATGTTTAGGTTGAGGTTGTTTAAAACCAAAATTACTAGTTTCATAAAATTTAACATGTATTGTTTCCTCAATAGTATAAGAATTTTTATTGAAAACTCTATAATATTTAGAGGTAGTGGAATATCCTAAGAAAATACCTTCATCTTATTTGGGTGTTATTTTATGTAAATTATCTTTTATATTTAAAATGAATACTTTGCATCCAAAAACTTTGAAGTATAAGACTTTTGGTTTTCTACTTTTCCACAACTCATAAGGTGTTTTATTATGAAATGGATTGACTAAAACTCAATTTACAGTATAACAAGAAATAATCATAGCTTCATCCCAAAATTGTTTTTCAATAGAGCATTCAATCATCGTGGTTCTTATTATCTCTTGAAGAATTCAGTTTCTTCTTTCAATAACACAATTTTGTTATGGAGTTCTTGAGGCTGAGAAGTTATGAGTAATTCCTTTCTTACTACAAAAAGATTCAAATATGAATTTTCAAATTCTCCACCATGATGACTACTAATAGTTAACAATGGAATATTTTTCTCATTTTTGACATCATCTGAAAAATATTTGATATAAGAAAAGTTTTCAGATTTCCTTGTTAGAAAATAGACCCATGTAAATCTTGTGTAATCATCAACTAAAACAAATACATATTATTTTCCTCCAATACTTCCCGTTTGTATAGTACTGAAGAGATCCATGTTCACTAAATGAAATGCATTTGTAGTTTAGAATTCACTAAATTATTTAAATCTTGACATATGTTTCTTTGCATATTTATAAGGGACAGATACTTTAGAAGAAACAAATATAATATCTGGTAGATCTTTAATAAGTCCTTTCTTATATATTTGACATAATTTCCTAAGGTTATAGTGTCCTAGACTTCTATTCCATAACCAAGATCGATCTTCCATTGAACTAAGTCGAGGTAGTTTTTGGATCCTATGGTCTTCTAAGTTAAGTGTATAAGCATTCTCATGCTGATGGTCAGAAATAATTAATTCATCCTCCAAATTGTGTACTAATCATTTATCATTCCTAAAATTCAAAAGGTAACATTGATCATATAATTAGTGTATTATTATATGGTTTTTCTTAAGACCTCTAACAAATAAAACATTTTAAATCAAAGCTTTTCCAAGAAGAACAATATTACCTATACTAATAATATTTCCCTAAAAATTATCTATGAATGTTACTTTTACACCTTTCATCTTAATAATATTTTCAAAAAAATATATTTCCAATCATGTTCCTAGAACATCCATTATTCATGTACCATGTATTATTATTGGTACTTAATTTGTTTTCCTAAAAAAATAAAATAGTTATGTTTTCAAAATCCAATATTTCTTGGATCTGGAAATGTTAGAAAGAAAAATATTAGTAATCCACATTTTCTTAGAAAAGTTACCTTTATGAAATCCTAAGGATTGAATTTTATTTAAATAAAAAATTTCTCCTAGTTTTCCCCACTTTGACACTTAGTGTACAATGGGCATTATTAGGGACAAAATATTTGTGACTGAAAACTATTTTTGAGTCAGTAAAACTCATTCTAGAACTATTCCTTAAAGAATGAATTTTTGAATAAATCTTATCAAAATTCTATTTACCAGAATTAAAATTTGTTAAAAGTTTCTTTAATGAAATCATTTTATATTTTGGTCTAATGAATAAATTTTTATCATCATAGTCATTGGTTTTATAATTGACTTTAGTCTCTAAAACATTTTTCTTAAAAAGATCATTTTCAAAATCCTTATAATGTTTATACTTTTCAAAATTAAATTCCTAATGGTTTTTATAAAGGGAAACAATTTCAAAAGATTTTACATCAGGATCTTTATAAATATTTGATGCTTCTTTTATTAAAACATTGATTCTATAATTTTCATTATCAAGTTTATTTTTGATATTACTATTTTCATTTTCAAGAAACTTTAAAAACCTAGATACTTCTTCAAAATAAGGTAAAGAATTATCTTCTACTGAGTAATATTATTCATCTAAGGATTTAAAATTTTCTTCATCATGATAATTAGAACTTGAAGATATGTTAGTTAAGGATTTAGCAGTGTGTACCGTATCCATGAAACATTAATTTTCAATAGGTATTATGGAAATAAGACCAATATTGTTTTTTCCAGAATATTCATTATCTAAAGATTAATCATATGAATCTCCATCACTTTCACACCAAAAATCATTTTACTTTAAAACTTTATTTCCCTTAGACTTATAATATTTTCTCTAATTTCATTCATAATGTCTATATTTATTGTACATTCTTTTTAGCTTAAGATAATTAGGTATGATATGTATTTCTTTATTTTATTCATAACATGTGAATTTAGATTATTTCTTATCTTTCTTATTATTTTTCTTATATATATATTGGAGATCCTTCTTTCCAACAATATTGTTCATTCTTTGAGAAATATTGGCTAAATCTTTATCTAATTGTTTGGATTCACTAGATTTGATTAAACTGTGACTTTCTTCTTTATTAACATAACAACTTTCTTAAGATTTTTGGATTTAATCTAATTTTTATTAGTTTTAGAAGAAACAATCCCATTATTATTATTTATATTATCTATATCTCACATTAATCTATACTCATTTTGTAAGAGAGTTCCAAATAACTCATCATGAGTTACATTTGTGAGTTTCATTTACTCATCAATAACAGTTATCATTGATTCCCATTCATTAGGAATGATATATATAATCATATCTACAAGAATCTCACCATCTAATCCTTTCTCTCCCATTAACTATAGGTTGTTTACAATAGTCATGAATCAATGTTTAACTTTAGTTATAGGATATCCATATAGAAAAACAAAACCAAGATAATATACTCCGATCATAGCTCTTTTAGTCCTTATAACTTTAGAAGTACCAAAAGTTTTAATTTATAACATCTTCTATATACCATTGGATACTTCATAATATGATATCTGGTTTTGTATATTCCAAGTTATAGAATAAAGTAAATTATTTCTTACCTTATAGTTAAACTGACATTCTTTCTTTTCATGATTGCTAAAAGTTCTTACTTCCTTGTCCGGTATCTTTTAATCTCCAGTAATCATTTAAAAATTATCTACACCAGTTTTGATAACAAACGTATTCATTCTTTTTTCTATTATTCATAATCATTTCAATCAAAAATAGTTGGTCTTCTAGGATTCAAATTTCATATGGATCTGACATTGATTCCTTCCATCTTTCAAAACAATACACAATCTTTTCCACACCACACGTTAGTGTAGTATGTATTTATAAACAAATAATTTATAAAAGAAATATAACTAACTTGAAAAAGTAATGAAAGAAAATATACGAGTAGTGGAAACCTACCCTGATACCAATTGTAAGATCAAAATATTAATTTAGATAGTACGATACAATAGAGGGTGAATTATAGGTTTAAAAACTCGTCCCTTTTTAGTCCAAAAAGATTTAGTTTAAATGGATTTAAGGTTATTTAATTCACTAGACATCTTATTATATTAAAAATAATAATCAGAATGGCCTTGGATCTGATAAATATCATAATCAGATTGATTATGATAATTTATTTCAGTGGTCATAATTGAAACTAATCATATTCACAGAAGAAATGATTTGATCAGAGTAAGTGTGTATTAGATCGTAATCAAAATAGTTACGATGATTAAAAACAATATTATTGATTGTATCATAAAGCATAAAGAATCGTATTAGGTATTAAAATGATCATTATTACTGTATTACGAATAAATTGTAATCGTAGTATAATAGAGTTGTCGTAATAATAATGGTTAATATAAAAAACAAATAATAGAAAGATGAATAAGTAAAACAATTCACTTTCTATTAAAATGCAGCAGAAATATAGAAGTATACAATTATTTTAACCCAAAGAGAATAGTATCCTTTCACCTAGGATAAAGGTCCCTTAATTTATACTTTTAAAAAATTCTATCTTACCCACACTAGGGTAATCCCTTGAAATGATGATTGGCTTCAGTTTTCCTGCCTATCCCCAGTAGCCCTTAATTAAGCATGTAATCATCACCTCTATCTTCCTAGTCTTGGAATCCCTTGATTTAAAAAAATATCATCCCCATTCTATCTTCATATCTTCACCATCATCCAATCATATCCACAATTGATTAGTATCACATGAAGAAAAACAAAACTCGTCAAAGATATAAGTATTAGGAACAAGCTATTCACAACATATAGAATTCTGAGTTTTCACAAAAATCAGTATTTTGACAAATCTCTCATAGAGTGTCTCTAGTTAGTCAAAAGTTATTGAGCTCATACAAATTACATGGTATTTATAGCCTTCATCCCAACAGTCATATTTTGGCTCTAACGGTTGTATTTCATCCCAAAATATTATAGGATCTTGGACAGCTGGCACTCAAACGGTCATATTGTAACTAAAAAAACAACATCATTTTAGAACAAATATCAAAATTGAATACATGACAACATTTTGATCCAAAGGTTTTCTTTTCTATACAATACTTGTTCTCTTAATATGATAGAGTGAGTATGAAAAGAATATGGCCATTCCAATAAAACACAAAAGTGAATAGTAAATCAATATGATGGTTTTAATTTGAAATAGTGAGTGTGATTTGTCCAGTCCATGCGATTTTATCAGTGAGTACAATTAAGAATGTAATCATTGTGACTGATAAAATTTGTATTCACATTTTATCTGATGAATACAATGATAATCGTATATAAGATAATCATATAAAAGGATAATTTCTAAAAATAGAGTGGGTGCAATTATTATCATATCTATATGAGAAAAATCGTAGTAATAAATGAAAAAAATCTTAAAGACAATATTTGTATTTAAAAAAAGAGTTTTTTATTTTCAAAAAAAATATACAAAATTAAAAAATATGACTTTTGAATTAATAGACACTTCATCTTGGACATTAGTTTATGTATGGTATGGTGTTGATTGGTTGGGGTGTACCTTATAATTTATAATAATTAACTCCATTATTCTATTGAAAAAATGATCCCCTTGGTCACTGATGATGGATCTTGGAAATAAAAACCTATAATATTTGTTTGATGTGACAAAATCACATAAAAAATTGGAATCTTTATTCTTAGTGGACTTGGGAACCAACCATTTTGAGACATAATCCATAGAAATTATTATATCAAAATTATTGAATGACCTGGTAAATTTTCACAGTAAATAAATTCCACATAATTTAATGATTTCCCAAAAAAATTATGTTTTTTGGGGAATTTATTTTCTTTTTATGATATTTCTATAATATTGAAAATTCATGCACTTCTCATAGTATTTATTTGATTCTTTGAACAAAATCCAAAATTATATTCCATATTAAAATAATTTTCTAGACATTATTTGAGGTTCAATGTGGAATTCACACGAAATTATATAAATAAATTCAAATAAAAAATCTATTTCACTTTCCTATAAGCACATCCTTATGTCTTTATCATTATATATTTTCCATATAAATGGATCCTTTTGATTATAGAATCCAGCTTCCTCCTAGAGTTTATTCTTTTGATGAGAGTTAAGGTGAGATGTTACCTGAGATATGGCCAAAACATTTACTTTGTTTTCACATCATTGAACTCAACCTTACATTATTTATATTTTTCCTCTTGGTATGTGAGCATTAAGTGTGTTTAGTTGTGAAATTTCTATTTTAGTAGTGTTTAGAAGTCTTCTAATGTGATTAGTCTCGAGATTTACATCTCCCTTTTTATCCCCAATATTGTGGTTAAACTCTTGTAAGAGTATATACATCTTATGAAACTTGTCTTCGAATAATATTTCTTCATTAAGTACCAATGTTCTACATTATATAAAAATATTACCACATTATTTACATGAAAATAAGACATATGTTTATCTAATTCAAAAATAAAAATAAGAAATTATTTTTTAGTAGTTGTGTAGTTGATATTAGTGGTATCCAAGGTTATGAAGGTATAAGTTATGTCCTGTGGTGTTCCTTCAATAATTTGGGAGAGTATTTATCCCAAAAAATTATACAATTCATCACAAATATGTTAAAATGCATTCACCTAAATTAGGGGTTTCATAATTGGTTGGGTAATTAGATTCTCCTACATCTCATTAAATTACTTACTATTATCATCCCTGAAGTCAAATTCATCTTATTTTAAAACCAATATACAAAGATGGAGGGATATCTTACCAATTTAATTAATGAAACTTCCATATAATCCCACATGGCCCAAGAATGATCTCATTATTCTTACACATGTGTGATATGGAAAATAATTTAATTCATTAATCATTTATTTTTCAACCTCAACTCATTTCTCTAAATTTACGTTCCATTACTCAATTAAATTATACATCAATAAATGAAATTTTTAAATTTTTAAAACAATATTTTTTAATGAATGATTCAAAAAAATTCCATATACCCTATCAAATTATCAAAAGAGTCACTAAAAATAGTATAATCGTCAATGAATTCCTCCAAAAAATCATCAATG
Organism: Viscum album; assembly: GCA_963277665.1. Lineage (NCBI taxonomy): Eukaryota > Viridiplantae > Streptophyta > Magnoliopsida > Santalales > Viscaceae > Viscum > Viscum album. Next base: position 733,037,536 of record OY728145.1, on the reverse strand, counting down.
TAATTTGAGAATATGATTACCATTCACCTTTGAAATGAACCTTAGGTGTTGCATATTATACAAAAAGTATCCAAATATTTATTTGATTTTTTTTCTCTTGGTCATCTAGGTATATCGGTACCTGAAAATATCTAGAAAATCCATCCAAGAGACAATAATTATTCTTTCCTACTAACATTTCAAGCATTTGGTCAATGAGTGGAATAGGGAAGTGTCCTTTTCTAGTGACATTATTCAAATTTCTATATCCAATGTATACTCTCTAACTATTTGGTAACCTCATTAGAATTAATATTTTATTCTCATATTTAGAAATTCTCATCCGGTTTTATTGGGAACCACATGGAAGGGGTTGAACCACTATGAGTAGGAAGTGGGTAAATATTATCAGATACTAGAAACTTCTCTATTTGGTTTTTAACTACCTCAATTATGGTTGGCTTGATCCTCCTCCAGTGCTTCTAAACTATCTTGGATACCTACAGTGGTAAAATTATATGGGATTAGTCTTTGGGGTTAATTCCAGTGATGTCTCTTAGTCTCAACCCTATAGTTTTCATGTTTCTTTTAAAAATATAAATTAATGTTTTCTCTTTGACATTGGACAGGTTCTTAGCTAGGATTACGGATAATTTTTCTCCTTCATAAGATTCAAATATTTTAAATCATATGGAAGAGGATTTAATTCTAAATTTTTGGGTTTCCCTAATGATTATATTTAATTAAAATTACCCATTTACCAGTATTTATTTTATTATGTAAAGGGAATCATATCATCCCCTTATAATAAATTATTAAAGAAATCAGATGTTATTTATTCATGAAATGTAAAATAGAACTTCCATATATTTTATTATGAACTTTTTCCCATAGATATTTAAATATAAAAGTGATATATTAAGGCTAAAAATTATGAAAATAGACCTAAATATTTAATGGGCTCAATACCTTCTTAATGAGTGATTAACTAGAGGTAATGGTTTTTTGAAGGATTCTTCGGGGATTCATAGATGATAAATTTCACCTCGTTATCTTTGGGATCCATTGAAATTGTAACTTCTTGATAATTGATGATAATCTAGAATGATCTCAAGAATTATCTTCCTAAAATGATGGATGAGTGTCCTGGTGCTTTATCATCATCTATAAGAATCACAAAAGAATTATCTAGAAAAATATTCATTCTATTTCCACTAGAACATCCTCTAGAACTCCTTCCATTAGAACATTGGATATTTTTTCTAGTTGGAAAACCAATCTTATGGGATTAAATTAAACTACATTTAATGGTGAAAAAATATAATGATACATGGAATTTATGTATGAATAACGATCACATAGAGAATAAGAAAATTTAAAAGAACAAAGAGTGTTGTGAATAAAAATGTACAAGGATATTGAATTTTTTTTGGAAATGGTGTATTGATCATGGATAATATAATCATAACTAGAATAATAATCACATTACTATTAATATTCTTTCTTTTGGTACAAATATACATGAAAAATTTAATGTATTTTATAATGTTTCAAATGGAATCCAATAGAGGTATGAAAATTTCAACTTTTTAAAATGTATCTTGGATCTCTAATTGAACATATTATTCCTCTATATTCTTTTATTAAATTAATATATATGGTAATGATATGAGAATATATTTATACTCACTTTTTTAACTTTTTAAATTGGTTTCTATTCATTCCTTTCAAAATCTTATCCTGGGTTATGCTTCCATATTTATATCTTCTTCTTTTGGTTGAGTGGGAAGTTCTTCCAGTGTTTGAGCATAATTTTCATACATAACTTTTTTTTATTTATCTTGATCTTCATTGGGATTAGGTGGATTAATCTCCATGACACTATTTTTTATGATCATACTCACACTCTCTTTTGTGTTTGATATTCTCTAGGTTGGTAGATTTCAAGTATTTTTTGACAGCATGTTCGTGAGACTCTGAAATTTATTTCAAAAACCGTTCACTATATATTTTAGCTTCCCAATCTTTATTATTTGTATTCATTTTGTTCACCGTATAATAGAGGAGGGTTTACCGTATATATTTTATTGAAAAGAAGGTGGTTGATAAACTTTTTTTCAGTAAGGTTTCTTGTATGGTTGTTACAATGGGGGTGGATTTTGGAATTATAGTTAGAAAGGGGGCTGGTTGAAGTATTAAATAGAAAATTTAGTTCTATATATATAAGTTTCACCTAAATATCATAGTTGGTCTTTCCCTTATCTCAATGGTTGATTTTGTTTAAATTTATTTGGACGGAATGCTACTTCACAACTCTATATACCCTATATCATAGAAAATTAATAGGTGATGTGATAGATTGATGAAAACAAACCACATGCCTTAAGGTGTAAAGTTTTTTCATTAATTTTTTTTACAAACATCAATCTTACAAGGATTAAAGATTCTTTAAGTGTATTTTCCTGTAGCTAAGATGAGACAAAAGTTGTTACCTCTTGAATTACTCTTCTTCTTGTACCTCATGTTCTATACTATTGGTAATTCTATACTATTTTATTTATAAGGATCTTATCTTCCATTGGTGTTTTTTCAATTAAATATCATTCAAATGATTAATATAATAATATACTCTCATTTACAAAGAGTACATGTTAGAAAAATACTAGGAAGAAGTGATCTTCTGCTTCTTGATGATGAAAAATAACATAAAGCCACTTTAATCATTCCTAGTACTCAAAGAGACTCTCCTCGGTCACATGTAAGATATCATATATTTCATTCCTTATTAGTGTGCTATAGGAGGTTGGGAAGAACCTATGTATGGATCATATTTGGAGATCATCCCATTCATGGATCTATCTAGGTTTTAAACTATACACCCACCCCAAAGTAAATCCCTCAAGTGAAAAGTGGAATTCAATCCACTTTACTAGATCCACTATTACTCCTCTTGGATTGAAGCATACGCATACGAAGGAAAATTCTTGAATGTTTTATTTGGGATCTTCTCCTACAAGGCCATGAAATTTAGTTTTCAGAAGAATCATGTTACGATGTAATTCAAACATATTTTTAGATAAGTAATAGTAAAATTATTTTATTGATGTATAAGTAATGGGGAACACAGGTCCCTTATATTTTTTTACAAGTTGATTTCAATTATGGTGGGTTTAGAGTGTTCACATGAAGTTTCAATTGAGTCCTATAAATTTATTTTTTTTTAAGTTTATTTATGTTTCTAAGCCTATTTTTCAAGTTTCTTTATATCTTAGGATCAAATTGAAATAATCCTTCATTAGTGTTACTAGTCATTCAAGTTATCAGTTATATTAGAACTCATTCCATATAAGTGGAACCAAGTTTTGACACACACCTATCATGGGTTGTGGAAAATATTTTTAAATTTCCTTAATGGTGTATTAATAATAGTAAACAAAATCTTCTCCAAGGATCAGTGCTTAAAAATTATTGTCATGGTGTTAATGTAAGTTTTATAACACAGTCACTATGACTCTATACCAAGAGAAATGGCTTTGAAGATTCAATATTTAAGATACATGATTGGTGTTTGTGTAGGATTCCCTTTTGTAATTTTATTATAGTATTTTCTTAAAAAAATATCTTATTTTTCAATTCATTAAATTATAGGATTCACAGTATATTTTCCTTATTCACCATTGAATAAGTTTGATGATGATGAGAAATAATCCTCAAAATTTCCTTTCAATGATTACTCTCCTTCCATTATGTGAAATCCATAATGATTCCCTTTTTAATAACTTAGGTAATTCCTATTCAGGTATTGAAATTATCAATCATTCTAGAAAGACCAATGTTCATTCCTCATGTGTTTAGTAATCCCAAAAAACACTCCACTTAATTCAAAACTAATCAATCAACATAAGTCAAAATTTGTTTATGGGAGAAAATATTTATTAATCAAGGAAATGTTTAAAATTCATAATAAAACATAGAAAAAATCACATTGATATTAAATTCTATAATGAAGAATTGAAAATCTTTTAACAAATAAAAAATATGCATGAATATCAATAGTCTCATAGACTCAAACATTAAAAATCAGTCACATCCCTTTCACCTGACTACTCAGGGAATCAACCACTCTTTTAAAGAAGAATTCATTTGAGAAAGAGGGTTAGAGATAATAATTAAATAAAAATAGAGAAGAAATAATTGTAGTAGTAATCATTAGAAAAGATAATTGGACATCTGACCCTCCAATCCTTTAATGATTTCAGATTGATGCAACATCCTAGTTTTTATAGAGGGAGGATTCACTTATATCTATCTCATTAAAATATTTAGTATCTCTATTTAACTTTGAATATAAATTTTTTAAGATTATTTTAATTTTAATATACTAAAATATTGAGTCATTAAAAATTTCATACTATGGTTTGGGTGTAACTATTATGGTGTAGTCTCCTTCCTTACATGCATGGACATGCTTGGATTATGGTGTAACATACATCTCCATGATCATACCATATTTTTTTAAATTTCTTTAAAACATTACCACTACTAAATATGGGATTCCCAAAATGTATATACTTCTCCATGGTTTGATATATAGTCATCATATCTAAGCTACTTTTATAAATAGTATATCCATGGTGCATGAAGATACCTATGACGTAGTCTTCTATTAACCAATTTTTTTCAAAATTCATCTATTTCCATTATATAATCTCTATTGGGAAGATTCTCCAATATATTTTACAATTCAGTATGACATATTCTCCTTTTTTGTTTGTACGGTGTAATAGTAGTGCAACATCACAACCATAACCCTTTCCCAAAAGTTTCTAATGCTTATATGGGGTCATCCACCATGCATAAATTCCCCTATGGTGTAGTACCTAGTAGGTATTTCTATGTCTTCAAACCTGTGAAGTGGAAGGGGTGAAATGGAATAGCTCATCCTTCAATCCTTCTTTATAGTGGTTGGATGGGTGTTATTTAGCATAAATGGAACATTTATACTTGATAAATTGGTTTTTGATGGTCATATGAGGTTCTAGATTTGTTTCTATGTGACTTCAGACCTCGGAATTGAAATTTTTCTAGAGGGCATGATTCTTATGTGGAAACCATTGATTCTAAAATTAGTTATAGATAGTGGTGGTCTAGGAAGAGAGTAGTAGATGATATAGATCATGTTCTTGATTGGAGATATGAAAAGGAAATGTGATATTATGTTGTTTAAGTTAATTGAAGAAAAATAACACGAATAACTCATCCAAAATTCGAAAAGAGCATAGATTACCAATTATTTATATATCATTCCATGGAGAGATCTGTTTAAAATCTTGTTATAGGGATGGGCTCCCATATACACTACACACACATGAGGGGCCACACCTACACATATGGGCTACGTGGGCCTTGGACCACACTAGAGGCCATGGGTCTGCCACCTCACACAGTAGTGCTCCACCTCATAGCCTACAGAGGTACTCCTCCTGTTGTGTACCGCGGGTCTGCCACCTCACAAATTAGTGCTCCTCCTCCATGGGTCTTCCACCTCACAAAGTAGTGTTCCCCAGTGGGCTATGCAAGTCACTCCGAATCGAATCAGACAATCATTCATTAGGTCCCAGCCAACGACCCGGTCTCCATACTTCGTACTCTCGTCTCCGAGAGGGTCCACTCCATGAGGTACAGGTTGATAATACAATTATCACAAAGTCCCAAAAAGAATTATCTCAAAGTACCGCCTCGTCATAGGGGCCTCAACGCAATAGATGGCACGTCAATCGGACGCTCGGTCTGTGAGTTATTAGCCTTTTCGTCCCAGGGGCCCGGTTGGTTTCGTGTACGAACCAACCCGACTGTATCTCAACTGTACCCCGAACTCACATAGGGTATACTCATAGGGACCGTTTCTCGACGTGATCACCAACGCTGATGACGGTTCGTCAAACGGACGTCCGATCTCAAAGTTATCGACTTTTCCATTCCAAGGGCCCGGTTGGATTTTGGGTACAATACAACCCGGACATACTCCAACTGTGTCCAAAGCTCGAGCGAAGTAATTCAAAAGATCTGTCTCACTAAGAGGAATCCAACAATGTCGACGGCACGTCAATCGGACGTCAGGAGCTCAAGTTATAGGAGTTTCAGCTCCGAGGACCCTGTTGGTTTCGTGTTCGAACCAACCAGGACATTCCCAAAGTTCTCCAAAACCATAGGTGTAATATACTGAAACGACCGTCTTGATCCAAGGATCGCTTCACAACTGACGGTGTTCCAATCAGAGGTCTATATCCCATGTTATGGGCGTTTAAACAAATATGCCCGCTTTTAGGGGGGTTTGGGCCCCGACAGACCCGGCCCAAGACCACCCTGGGTTGGCCCGAACCGGGTTGACCCAACCCAGGTCCTGGTCCAGCCCACTTGGACATGGCCTGGCCCAGCGGGCGGCACGACCCAGCGCGAGCGGCCCGGCTCGGCTGGGCGCTCGGTCTGTGACCGAGCGGCGCGAAGGGGGGGCGCTGCCCCCTCGCCTTGTAACGGTGGCCCCACGTGGGGGGACCACCTATCCACCACCGGGGGTTATGACCCCCGCAATTTTGAAAGGCCGGCCTAGTTGGCCGGCCGGTGCCGCCACCGCGGGACCCCGCGGTCCCTCCCTCCAAGCGTCGGCGGCCGGTTTTATCCAGCCACCTCCAGGTCTTCCGCCGCGGCCAAAGGGTCGCGGCGCTTGATGCTCCGGCGGTCGGGGTGTCCGGTTGCCCCCTGTCGGTGACTGCCGCGGCCTTATGCCGTGGCCCTTCTTCGATCGGCACGGCGCGTCTACGCCGCGACCCTCCGCCGCAGCCCTTCAAGATTCTCTGGCGCAGCGCGACGGCGCCGTGCACCCTGCTCCGGCCGCAGCCTCCTTCGGCCTTAATGGCGCGGTGTGACAGCGCCGCGCCCCTTCGCCGCGCTCCTTCTCCGCACTCCTTCGCCGCGCTCCTTCTCTGCGCTCCTTTGCCGCGCTCCTTTGTCGCGGTTCCCTCGTTTCCGCGTGGTGCGACGGCACCGCGCCATCTCCGTTCCAATCCACAATGAAGGAAAACAGTAAAAAAGGAGGAGGGTCGTCCATGTTTGTGTGGTCCGTCCCCCTCCCTTTAATCGATAGCAAGTGACTAAAAGATAAACGATGAACGCCCAAATATTCACGAACATAAAATCAAACCCCTATCTCGAAGAAGGCGTCTGTCGGTGTCGCGGTAGATGGCGTCGCGGTAGACGGGCGTCGTACTATCAATGTCGGGAAGGATGAAACTGAGGGTGGCATCGGCGTTCTTCGCGTTTTTCATTGGGGAGGATGTGATTTCCCCAAGTGTTGGGCGTCGCAATACTTTACCAGTGCTTCGTCGCTTGGTGAAGCTGTCCCAAAACCTTCTCCCAAGCTCCATATATATAGGAGAGGGGGAGAGGTATGTAACCATAGTGTAATTTATGAGCGTTCATTTATTTGGAACCTTCCTAAATTCGAACGATGCAGTTACTTAATTTAAAAAGGGGGTCGGGAGAATTAAATTACGTTGGCACAATTTAAGAGGTGCGTTGACACTACTTAAGAGTGGGCGATGCCAAGAAGTTTCCCCCACAAATCCTGCGTCAAAACATATGACACAAATCAATTTTATGTTGAAAGATAAAATTAATTGACAGCAATTAATTTCACGTCGATACATAAAATTAAATCACAACAATTAATTTTTACATCGACCCATAAAATTAACTGACAACACTTAATTTTATGTCAACTCATAAAATTAATTCAGTGCAATTAATTTTATGTCAACATATAAAATTAATTGATTGGGGGTTGAGAGGTTTCCTCTCCCTCCCCATTAAATGGGAGGTTAGGGTGTGGCGGTTGCACCACCAACTCTGAGGTGGAGCTTCTAACCACTTTATCTGCACTGCATGTGTTTTACAAAATAAAATAAATTATTCCCTTATTTTATTTTATTTACCCACGTAAAACCAAAAAAACTAACTTTCATACCCGATCATCTGCCGTTGAGGTGAAAGTATTATTAAGCGAATAATGGCAATACGAGTTCAACGGTGCCCTCAGAATTTGATTCCGAGAACCGGTTCAAAAGTTATAAAATGTCGCTCGTACGTTTACTGAACGTACCTGAAAAAAGTTCGGAAAATTATTATCAGTCACCCTCGACCCACTGCGGTAAAGGTTAGGCTCTTCCTAGGAGAAAAATCCCTAATGAACTCAACGGTACTCTCGGATTTTCAATTAGAGTTACTGTTTAGAAGTTATGAATTTTACAATAAAATAATTGTCACTTAATTATTTTATTTACGGCCAAAAACTAACTTTCCCAGGTGCCTCACGCCGGCCAAAGTTAGTATCTGCTTAAATGAATCATACTCTCATGAGTTCAGCGGTGGTCTCAGATTTCTAATCCGAGTTACGGTTTTTGAGTAATAATCATTTGAAAAATAAAATAACTTTATTTAATTATTTTATTTACGGTTATGCCATTTTCGGGTTTTCTCACAGGAGCCCTGCGCCGACTAATCTTATGTCATGCCTAGGGTAAACCCGCCATCCTGAGCACAATGGTTTCCTCATATTTCTGATCTGAGTAACCATTTAAGAGTTATTCCAATTTTTCAGGAAAACTTCTTACGAGCGTTAATTAAAGCTTAATAAAACTTCAAAAAATTATTCTGGGCACACCAGGCCTCAGAATCAGGTGCCGTCAGAAACTGCGTACTCGTAAAATTCCAAAGAATTTAAAAAAAATGTCCTTAAAATTTATGGGTCTTTAAATTACTCCCAACTCATGGCATTACGTCCTCATAAAGCTACAACACAAACTAGGGAAACAAAAGGGGGTACTGTGCATGCATTTGAGCCTCCCTCTCCCATGTGCTCTCTTGGAGGTTCCTGTGCTTCCATCTAATGCGCACTAGAGGAATTGACTGTCCAAGTAGGACCTGCTCCTGTTGATCCTCGATCTCCACCGAGACCTCCGCAAAAGTCGCCCTGTCATCGATGTTCATCTCCCCATGGTCGATGATATGCATCGGGTCGTGCACGTATCTCCTCATCTAAGATATGTGGGAAAAACGGCATGCACCTGGTGAAACTAAGGTGGATGGTTCAAGCGGTAAACCACCTCACCTACCCATTTGAGGACCTAGAAGGGTCTGATGAAGAATGAAGATAACTTTCTGCCCCGGCCAAAACACTGTAATCCATGTCGAGGTGAGACCCATAGGAGAACATGGTCTTCATCCTCTAACTCTAGTGGTCTCCGCCTCCTGGATGTCCTGAACCTTCTCTGGTCCTACAAGAGCTGCTAACATTTCTTCTTTGCCGATAAGAGAAATCTGGTCTCATCCCCTTGATGAACCACGTTCTTTTCCTAATACAGTCAATCCCGACATTGACGATACTATTCCATACCATGGATGACGTCGTAAGGCCTCAACTCAACTACCAAGAGATCCAACCTTTACTCTCACCTGCGAGGGTTGAGTCGCACTATTGGCATCAGTGTGTGGTCACTGGGTCTCCTTCAGTAGGTATCTCAAAAGTCAGGGTCAATTCAACAGTTTTAACTGGTACCTCTCAGTATCAACCGCATCGTTGGAATTTAGGAATGTTACAAATAAATGAACCATCATAAATTCCACGATGGTTACATACCTCTCCCCCTCTCCTATATATAGGGAGCTTTGGAGAAGGTTTTGGGACGGCTTCACCTAGCGAAGAAGCGCTGGTAAAGTATTGAAACGCCCAACACTTGGGGAAATCATATCCTCTCCAACGAAGAATGCGAAGAATGCCGACGCCACCCTTGGCTTCATCCTTCTCGAAATTGACGGAACGACGCCCGTCTACCGCGACACCAACAAACGCCTTCTTCGAGGTAGGGGTTTGATTTTATGTTCGTGAATATTTGGTCGTTCATCGTTAATCTTTTAGCCGCTTTCTATCGATTAATGGGAGGGGGTCGGACCACACAAACACATCCGACCCTCCTCCCTTTTTACTATTGTCCTTCGTTGTGGATTGGAACAGAGACGGCGCGGTGCCGTCTCACCATGCGGAAATGAGGGAACCACGGCAAAGGAGCGCAGCGCCATTGTGTCGCGCCGTTAAGGCCGAAAGAGGCCGCAGCCGGAGTAGGGGTCACGGTGCCATCGCGCTGTGCCGGAGAATCTTCAAGGGCCGCTGCGGAGGGGTACGACGCCGACGCGCTGCACCAGTTGAAGAAGGGTTGCGGCGATCACCGATAGGGGGCGGCCATACTCCCCGGCTTCCAGAGCATCAAGAGCCACGACGGAAGGCCTGGAGGCGGCTGGATAAAATCGGTTGTCGGCGCTTGGTGGGCGGGACAGCGGGGTCCCGTGGCGGCGGCACCGACCGGCCAACCGTATCGCCCGTTCAGAATTCCAGGGGTCGTAACCCCCGGTGGTGGACAGGCGGTCCCCCTACGTGGGACCTCCGTTACAAGGTGAGGGGACAGCGCCGCACCTTTGAGCCGCTCGCGCTGGGTCAGGTCGCAAAGCCGCTGGGTCGGGCCGTGCCGCTGGGCCTGGCTGCGCCCAAGTGGGCAGGACCCGGACCCGGGTGGGGTCGACCCGGTTCAGGCCGACCCTGGGTGGTCTTGGGTCGGGTCGGTCCGGGCCCAAACCCCCCTAAAAGCTGGCAGATTCGTTCAAACGACCGTAACATGGGATATATACCTCCGATTCGTGCACCATCAGTTTCTACGTGATCATTAAGTCAAGACGGTCGTTTTGGTATATTACACTCAAGGTTTTTGAAAACTTTGGGTACAACCGGGTTGGTTCGAACACGAAACCAACCGGGTTCTTATAGGGGAAACGCCTATAACTTGAGCTCCGGACGTCTGATTTATGTGTTGTCGACTTTTTTGGATTCCTCTTATGAGACAGACCTTTTTTCATAATCCACTCGAGTTTTTGACGTAGTTGGAGTATGGCCTGGTTGGATTGTACCCGAAATTCAACCGGGCCCCTGGAACGAAAAAGCCGATAACTTTCAGATCGGACGTCCGTTTGACGAACCGTCAGCGGCGTTGGTGATCACGTCGAGAAAGGTCCCTATGAGTATACCTTATGTGAGTTCAGGGTACAGTTGAGATACGGTCAGGTTGGTTTGTACACGAAACCTACTGGGCCTCTGGGATGAAAAGGCTAATAACTCACAGACCGGGCATCCGATTGATGTGTTGTCTGTTGCGTTGAGGACCCTATGACGAGGAGGTCCTTTGAGATACTTCTTCGTGGGACTTTGTGATACATGGTTTATCGACCTATAACTGATGGAGTGGACCCTCTCGGAAACGATCGTACAGAGTACGGAGACCGTGTAGCTAGCTGAGACCTGATGACTGCTTGTTCGATTCGATTCGGAGTGACTTGCATAGACCTGTGGGGAGCACTACTTTGTGAGGTGGAAGACCCATGGTACTCGACACGAGGAGTACCTCTGTAGGCTATGAGGGGGAGCACTACTATGTGATGTGGCAGACCCATGGCGGAGGGGAACTACTTTGTGAGGTGGCAGACCCACGGTACTCGACAGGAGGAGTACCTCAGCAGTCTTAGGTTAGTGAGCAGTACCTCGGAGTCATGACAGGATCACTGTACACGTCAGAGACGGAGCTCTTCAGCAGTTACATTTTCGATAATGAAAATCCTGGTTTTAGCTGAGTCTTTGACCTTTGTTTTTTCCTCATGATTGAGATGGGTTACTAGATAACTTACGTATATGTATAGGCATATACCTAAGTAGTGGTTATATGTCGACTTCATATCTGTGTGACACCTCATGGCTGAGATGGGTTACTTGGTAACTTAGGTATAAGTATGTGCTTATACCTAAGTAAGGGTTATCTGTTGAGAACTCTCTTTGTGATTATCCTTGTTGGATTTAGTGAGACCTTGAGGGTCTCGGGGTCCCTGCTGAGTATCGTATACTCACCCCTGCACGGGCTTTGCGCACACCTCGTTTTGTTGGTTATAGATGATGGACATCACTGATTGTGGTTGAGGCTTGTAAAGCAGGAAGTACCTGGAGGTGGATCTCACAACGAGTCGGTACCCGGAGGTAGATCCCATGATGAGTCGGTACCCGGAGGTGGATCTCACGACGAGTCGGTACTCGGAGGAGATGGACAAACATGGAGTGCTGAGGAGGACATCTGTACCTACCCTTCAGGTAGGAACCCGAAGGACGATCCAGGAGCTACTTGTCACCTTTCATCTATTGTCCTTTGAGTTTTACTTTACTTTCAGTTGTAGCTGTATCTTTCTTTTGGGCTTGTATTTCCAGTCCCTCGTACTTTCAGTACGTTTGTTATACTGCTTTACTTAGTGTAGCTTCTGATTGTACTCTATTTGTGTGTGATTTCATTTTGTAAAGGCAATGCATTCACTTTTGATTGGGATTTACGCCTTGGGTGCTAGTCTCCAGCCCCTGGCCAATGGAAGGTGGGCTTGGGGTAGTCACGGCACGGGCCCCGAGGACGGGTCGTGACAGTTTTACTCAATATAAAAAAGGATGGAAGACACTATTTTTTGGACCAAGGATAAGTCTCATCCAATACTAATATACCAAGGGAATAAGAATCGAAAAGTAAAAACACTATTATGATTAAACTAGATTTGAAACATACTGTGTTCTTTAATCCTAGTAAATATCACACAGTACATCCTCTTTAATGACAACAATAACATCAGTTCCCTTGTTGTGAAGGTGTAAATAGTATAGTTTCCCATTTTATAAATATAAATTTAATAATTATTATTATTTTCAGAAATGGAATGTTTCTAGCTACTTCATATTAGGTACAGATAATAGACCATTAAATAATCAGGAGACAAGGAATCCCAATGATGGTTCCCTCAAATACCTCCCAAATTAATATCCATTCCCTCGAATGTTGGGTAATACCATCCCGAAGTTCTTTTCATTCAATGAAATTATCTAAAATATGGTATATTATTTTTTATTCATGTTGGGAAAATAACCTACACAAGCGTCTTGGGTTTCTTCCATCACACAATAACTGGATATAGAATAGAACAAAGTAGAAAACAAAGGCATAGAGAAGTTTTACGATTGGGTTTCCAAAAAAATACTAATTAAGATCATGTTATCCTCACGGAACAATATAATCAAGTAGTTGTGAAACCAATTATTTATATGATGAATGATCTAAAAATTTTGACACCACATCCCTTTAAGATAAAATCTTTTAATAATTGGCATAGCTAGTGTAACAAGAGTAAAATAGAAGAAGATTAACCTATTACTATTCTAAATTTTATTCAATATTTCTATATTTCAAATGTAAATCATTATTGGGACATGAAATACCCATCAAAACTATCTTATATGAACCTAAACATAAAAAATAACCTTCTCAAAAGAAGAATCCCAATTTAGTTCTATCAATGTAATTAACTTGACAGATCCATTCTCCGATGATGAAAATACATATGTGCCAGAGTTCCCCTCCCATAATCAGGGAGGGGAAGGAAGAGGTTGATGATTCTAATGGGGTTTAATAAGTAAAGGGTGAATTGGATCTCTATATTCAATTCATGTCCCCACTAAAACTATATTTACTATAGAGACATGGAAATAGGAACTCCATCAAGATTGGTAGGAATACCAATATTTTCCTAAATAATTATGGGATACTTAAAGCCTAATCATATTGGAGGACTGATTGGTTAATTATAATATAACTTTTCATCATAAAAATGTAGTAAGGTCATCTCAACTCAACCCAAAAATTATAAATATCATCTATAATTATCATCATGTAAATTATTCATCAGACTGTATGACTCTGTCTTTCAAGCCTCAAACTCAAGGGTATCCTTATTTAGGGATGCATTGGCATTTTTCTCAAAATGTTGAGATCTTAAATACCTATAAATTTATCTACCCAAAATTTCACTTATTAAATACCTTTAAAGTTTTCTTCAAGATGATCTTATTAAGGCTCTCCTAAGAACACATGAGTTTGATTTTGGGGATTCCATTACTGAAGTATATTGTACATAGGTTAGACATGTAGAATTCCCTATAATCATATCCTTCATAGAAAAATATAGGGATACCACCTTACAATGATTTGTGATTCCATTGTACATACATAGAAATGTGGAAATACTTATATTACTCAAGCCCACACTGATAATGGTTACAAAATAAATCTCATTCCTGGTTATACCATCAAACTATTGGGTCACAAGAAAGTTTACTTATCCCTATATACCCTAAAAATAAAAGTATATGATTAGAGTGAGAAAAATTATCGATGATAGGTCAAGATTATAGACCAATTTTTAGACATTTTATCCAATTATTAGTTCATGGTTGTTCATTAAGACACAAATTTTAATTATCTATTAAGATGATAGTGGTTTATAATCTCATATGGTACTACCTTCATCGTACCACCAATGTCTCATGTACATAATCAATGTACATTCCATAGTGATATATGTGGATAGTTCCCCTTTACATTCCCATGAATATCAGTATATAAATATAGAATTCTAATAGAGGGAGGGAAAACCCAATGAATGGTGATGTTGGTTGAACCATTACCACCAAGGGTCTTAAAATGGCCCATATAACCCATTACATAAACCTGGTAATGGTTATATATTTCTTATTGATTGAATAAAAGAAGTTATTCAATATTTTAGGCTTCATAGGGTCATAAAAATCCTATATTATAGGAGAAATTATTTTATCACCTATTATTAAAATTATGGACATGATAAAGTTCCCCTAGAACAACCACCTCTAAAAGAGAGAGAAAATTACACATCATTTATACAGATCAATTTCATGCCTCAAAATATCTATCGTGACTAATATCTATCCACAATCAACTACCCCAAGACTCTTTGACATAGTGGATAAAAATACTAGGGGAAGAATGAATGCTTTTGATTTCATAAAATTTTCCTTTGACATCATGATACCAATTACATTGATTGGATCCAATAGTGTGGAATAAGGGTGTGATCCTAGTGAAATTAATGATACCCAAATAGAAATCCTCCGTCATTTTATCCATGATATAGGGAGATCCTCACACCATCATTTGGAATGAAAGAAACCTACATATAATCTTCTAAAATTTAAAATTTTCTTATTTTATACCATGAATATCAGTATGTTGATATCTCTTTTTCCCACAATTATATTAAAGAAGAAGTTAATAATATTAATTATACCCTTATGAATTATTTCCATGTATTGGAACCTTTAAAGTTGGGATATATCTCATCTTTATTAATGAAATATAAAAATTATTTTTCATTATCTTTTAATCATAAAATGAACATTCATATCCCACTACCACTAAAATTGAGGTAGAGAAAAAAGCAGAAGAAAATATCACAAATCCCCCACACTAGAATTTAAGGATGGTTCTACTACCAATATTTGTAAACTTAGACAGGTGAATCTGGGTATATAGGAAGATTCAAAAGTTATGTTAATCTGTTTCATCATTTATCTTGGAGAAAAAGACATCATCATCTCTCTATTTTATAAAACCAGATATATCTCCACCTGTAAGTGCATAAAAATATATGAACATAAAGCCCTTATAACCAATCATAATTTGGGTCTTCCAAAATATCACTATGGATATACACATGGAACCAAGAGAATGCATCCATCTCATGATTCTAAGGTTTATGCTTAAGTTGAGAAGATCATGAAACCCAACTTCATTCATGATTTTTAGTACATGAAATATTTTACATACCTCATACCTTTCAAAAATAAGAGTTATTCAATAATGGTTTTCCTTAACTTTAAGTATCTTAGTCTACATTACCCAAATGATGTTTTCTCAATTTATATCATAGAGCTAATGATCTATATAATAATAGGTTTCTAAGACCATGCCTTTATGTATGAATTCTATAGTTATAAAAAAAATGATGTCTCTCTAAGAAAAAGAGTCAATTGCTTTATATTTTACCCTTAGAGTGCATTTATATTGAGTGACTCCCTTTGGTTTAAAGAAAACTGGAATTATATATCATAACCCTATGTATTATACCTTCAATGGAATATTGGGGATTATTTTGTGGATGATTTTGTGGTAAAATATCATCAATGATGTGATCATATTTCATATCTATAGATAGTTTTATACAAACCACAAAGACAAAAACTAAATATGAACCCATATAAAATATTTTTTAGGGTCACATCAATGATGTTTCTTAAGTTGGTTTTATTTCATATTGGAAATGATTTTGATCGCAGGAATAACATGGTGATTCTTAATATACCACCTCCTCAAAATCCCAAATATTTGAGAGGGATTCAAGGATGTCTAGACTATATCAGATTCTTCATAGAAAACAACCTAGGAAATTTGTTACCCTTCACGAATCTCATGAATAAAGGATTAAACTATATGTGAGATGAATATTTTTATGGATATTTCAAAAATATTATGAAATACCTTTCTAGAAAATTGGTGTTGATACCTCCGGTCGAAGGAAAGCCACTCATTTTGTATGTGGTATCATCAAAACTATCACTTAGTTGATTTATCACATTAAAGAATGGTGTAGAAAAATAAAATGGTCATTACAATCTTATAATAACTTTTAATGATACTAAGACATGGTACTATGACATCGATAATAATTTACTTACATTCATATTAATTTTTTAGAAGTTTGTACATTAACAGAATCATCATAGGGTCTATATGGTCTCTCATATTATCCAAATCAAATATATACTTAGTCACCTAATTCTAACAAGATGGATATAATACTGGGTGTCCATCTTATAGTAGTTTGATATCTAGTTTATACCAAAAAAATAAGTAAAAGGGATAACATTGAAATCCGTACATGTTACACACCACACCTCAGATTACATGATATTTGATACAAAACTATATAATAAAGATTTAGTATCCATTCATGAAACTTCTCAGAAATTGGAGATATTTTTCAATGGTTATTCTTAAATATTAATAGGGATAATTATAAGGAAAAATTAAAGTTAATAACTTCATCATGAGGATTGTCCTCATCTGTCCAAAAAATGAATTTTTTCATATTTCTTCCTCTTATCTAAAGGATGAAAAAATAATGTAGTATAATACCATGATACCACTGTATAAATACGATTGGTACTATAGATAAAAGTGGAATTAATTAAAAAATTGTGATTAAAATTTAGTTATAAATAAGGTTGTAAATGAGTATTCTATTAGTAAAGAGGAAATAAATCACCGTATTATTTAAGTATGAGTGTTTATTGATTAATTTCCCTATGATCCAAACATGTCTCCCATTATATTTTTGTAGAATACCCATGTTGATGAATTATCCATTGCATTCACTACTCTGATAGACCCAAAATAGGATTATACTTTAATTAGTATCACATACAATTGGGTTGTATCTCCATTCACTATTAGTAACATGAAATAGATCAATGAGATCAATATCAATCTTGAGAAATGAAATTCATTTTCATCACAAAATAATACCACCAGTGGATTGATGTTCCCAATATAAGACTACCACTATATAAAAAATATTCTTTTGGTCTAAGGGATTAAATAAAAGTTATGATGGATGGTAGTCAACTTCACTCTTTAAAAATCCTAAATTCTCAGGAATTCCCTTATAAACTAGGGTTTTATTGAGTCCTTATAAGATTTTTTTATGGAGGAGAGAAACACAATGTTATATAGTAAGTATATATAAGAACATTCTATGTTCATCAATAATGAAGAAATATCTACCACCAGATTAAGATGCATGGGTGCTTTTATACATCAATAACACAAGTTTCCATAGAGTTCACTGAAAAAATTCCATGACTTCTAGATACATAAAATTTCATTTATCCACCCCTAAAGTCTCTACACACCACTAACTATTATTGATCATTTTCTATCTAGGGAAAATATGTAATGGGTATATATCCCATAGAAATAATATGGAAGTTCAAGTAAACCCTCACTACCATTGACTTCTTCTATAAGTGGGACGAGGTAAATCCCTAAAAAAATCAGACAAGGGATAAAATGAATGTTGTCAAGTAAAGCATAATTAAAATATTTTTTATCTCTCATATATTATGGATGGACAATGGAAACAATTTCTACTCTTTTGAGTTAAAAAGGTTTTATTAATTCATTTCAACCACTCATATACCCATTATGCTGTAAAAATGAACATGTAGATGCTTGAAATAAGACTCTATCTAATATAACTGAGATGTTGGTAGGAAAAAACAAGTATTCTTGGACAAAAAACATTTACATTCATTGTGGGCTTATCAACCCACAAAACATACCACTATTAAAGTTTCATGATATTTTCTTATATATGAAACAAATAAAGTCCTTCTCATCATGGTACATCTTCCCTCACTTTATATCTCTATCTATAACCTACTGTGTGGAGACAAGGATATATCAAAAGCAACTAGATGATTTGGAATGACTCGATGAGAAGAGATTTCCAACATTTCAGAATTTAGATGTCTTTCAAAACCAATTTCATGAGTTTTCAATAGTAAGGATCATTTCTATTTGTTCATCTAAGAATAGAACATATTGTTCTCAGAACACTAATGATACTAGGGAATATGTAATGAAATAATATTTTAATATATGTTTTCCACAAATTTTTTAAAATATGGTTGAAATATTAATCCACATGAAACACAAAACAAAAATTAAATCATTATATATATATATATAATATTAGTGTTGATCATTAAAACATTTTTATTTAATTAGTTGGAATAAATTGAATTAACAATATTACAAAATCTATAAATAATGTAAGATGAAATTAAATCTAGAAGTGGAATTATTTATTATGAAGCCCATTTACATGAGATCAAAAGGAAGGTATATATACTTGGGATTTCCCATGACAAATCCCAATACGAACAGGAGTAATTATTACTTGAGAAAACCCTTTATTGAATAATTTCAGACTCATCAACATTTAAAAATGATCCATGTTATCTTAAACACCACCTAAAACATCAACCATAGCATATATGATGCATAGGTATTACACAGAGATCATAAGGTTTTATTTAAGTAAAAATATATATTATATAAACATGTAATAAAATATTTATAATCATATATATTTATATATCATAAATTTTTATACTTTTTAAAACATCATTCTTTCCCAATTAACATTATACTTAAAAATGTATTATATAGAAATTATAAATTTATTTTTAGGAACTCAGTTTAACATAATTGAATAATAAATAGATATATTTATTGTTTTTTAATAATTTATTACTATATTAATTAGTAATTTATAGGAAAAAGTATATTTAATATATGAAAATACATTTTCCAATAAAAACCGTTTTCAGATATATTTTTGTTTTTAATAATAATTAAGAAAATAAAGATTATAATGTCAATTTGATAATATTAGCATAATTTTTTTATCATAATAATATTAGATTTGGATAATTTTTTATATTTTTTTAAAAAGTGGATTTGTAGATGAATAGTGCAATTTGCTATTTTTATGAATACCATGCCTATTATGTGTCAGGTGTCATGGCTAAGTAGTACTTAACTAATAGCTTCCACATATAAGAGGTCCTAGGTTATATCCACGATGGGTGAAGGTATTGTTATAGTACTATTAAGGTGGTGATACAAGTGGTAACATGTATGATGACAATAGAAGGTGGTGACACAAGCATGATGCATGACCTAGGAATACAGTAATGTAGACACGATATAGGCCTAATAAATTAGGCATAATGATATAGGTATGACACCACACTAGGCCTTTAGGAAATAAATTGGGTATTAGGGCCATGTAATGGGATTCATACCCATTGGTCCATTATAAATTTTTATCTTCTATCTTGGATATGGTTAAATATTTGGGTGTGGGATGAGGTTTGATTCTTACTTGCCCAATGCATCTATGTTTTTTTGTTTGTGTTTGTGTCTCCTTTTATTATAAACTCTAATACCTTCAGTAAATATTGTTCCTTTTATGGAATTATTAATTTATAAGAATGATTTGGATATTTATGAGACCCTTTTTCTAGAAAAAAATATAATTTTTATAGGATATATTATAAATTTAAAAAAATTTATTCAAGTTTATAAATCTATATTAATTGTTTTAGAACAGAAGAAATTTATTTTTAAGAAATTTTTTTAAATATGTCATATAATAGTTAATTTGAAATAAATTCCTATCACATATAAATTGAATAATATAAAATGATTTGAATATTTTTAATGAACATTTTCCAATTTTTTAATGCCGTCAATTTCATTTTTAGGCATAAAATTACCATTTTAAATTTTAGTTTCCACTATAAAATAGCTAATTTCAAAATAATGATACTTTTATAAATATTTTGTTTTTAAATTAAATATATATATATATATATATTAAATTAATACCTTAATATGATTTTTAATCTTATATATCAATGAATTATAACTCATTTAATTGGTAGTAAATATAAAATAATAATAAATACACTTAATCATTGAAATTACTTAAAAACAGTTTTTCAACACATTATATATTTTAATCTAAAAGAAAATTTAAATATATTTATAAATATAGTTATATTAAATGGATTCTAAATTTAGATACATCATGTTGAAATTTGATAATAAGGGTCATCTTTTATTTATTTTTTTATGAAATAATAATAATAATTAATATTCAATAAACCTTAATAAATTTTAAAATGATAAATCTAACATGGATCGAATTTTACTAAATCAATTTGACACTTAGACCCTCTAGAATACCTTATTCAAGTTGAAAATTAAAACCTACTTTTATTACCAAAATTTCCCCACCTAACCCACCTAACTCTCATGGTATTTTGTTCTTAACCCTTACCTACCATTCTTCCCCAAATATTTGTCCCACTTTTTCACCTATAAATAGAGGTCACTTCCGTACATTACTATACATAACCATAGTTCAAAATTATCATGATAATCTATCTGATTTAATTATTTTAGATCTCATATATACATTTATTTTCTTTTAACCTCAACAACTTTCCTCAAGTCCATAATTTCTATATGATAATTTAATAAAATATTGAAATTCTAAATGTAAGAATTACCAACCCCTTGACATTATTTCATTATCATTATAATCAACCCTCATCCAAACCCATTATAATGACATGTATATAATAACATCTATGTGAATAATATGCTAAAATTATATTATATTGAAGGTATAAACATTTTTTACTTCCCTCTCATTCAATTTGAAAAATGAACATGTTTATCATCTGCATTTTCAGACTACTACCTCTATGAATAACAAGTTTCTTTTTTTCATCTCCACATTTTATGGTTAGTTATATATATACTATTAGTAAATATACAAGTTGTTTTTTTAATAATTAATATTTTATAATATAAATTATTCATTCTATAAGAAATATTATTGATAAGTTAATATTGCAAAACAAACCTCCTAAAATAAAACATTCCAAGAGGAAGAATTGATTTATTTATAAGTGAATTTTTTTCAACATTTAATTTATTCATATAAATATTAAAAAATATGACTCATAAAATTAACATTTTATAAATAATATAACTATAAATTTTATAATAATATTCTTACAAATGGACCTCTTTTATATCCACACTAACACAAAGATTGTAGAAAACTTTTATTGGGCCGATTAAACAACCTATATGAAAAGTGATTTAAAATTATATCATGTATATACTTAAAAGCTTAAAATTATTTAGTAATAATTAAATTATTATTATTATTTTTCTGGTTTAGTAATATTAAAATTTAACTTGTTAATTAATTTACCATTATTAATTTATTAAAAATCATCGATACATGCTCATATCAAATTTCATATAAAAACCCATAACTAAAACTCTAATTGAATAAAATTAAATTTTATTAATTACTTTGAATTAAAATTCAATTTAATTTTATGATTTATGAATGATTATATTTTGGATAATAAAAAATTTAAACTTCTATTATGAAATTAGTACAAAATAATCATGATTTACCACCCATGAGATTAAAAATGGATAAGAACTATCTAAAATACTTTGAGAGAATAATTATAAATCTAGTTTATAAAAGGATATATATATATATGAATAAATTTAAAAATAAAGAGATTATGATATTTATGTTTATTATACATGATCTTAGATCTCATTCCTCTAAGTAGGGAAATATTGTAAGGGATTTCATCTCAAATTCCCCTCTTTGAGATATGTTTTTTTATTCACCTAATTTCATTTATCTAGATTATTTGATTCCAAATAAACATATTAAATCATGATATAAATTTTATTCATTATAATTTAGTTTGTGTTTAAATACCAATATTTCAATATATTTTGGTTTAAATACTCTTTATGTTTTGAGGTATTTTGTTAACTTAATTATGATTCATTGATTTATAATGGTTTTTTTTTAAAATATTTTATATAAGGTTGGTAAATTATAAATTATTATTATATTATGTGGTTTTTTCTCTTGTAATTATTTAGATTTAAAATTTTAGTACATAAAATCATTTTCCAAATTCTCATTCAACATGAATACATTTTTTATAAGGTACTTTGTTTACTAGAAGCTCTTTCTTTTAGTTATAAGTGTTCTTTTGAAATTTGACTTTAAAATTTTCATTTGTTAATTATAATAATATTTTATATAATGCTATATTTTATCATTAAGGGGAGAATGTATACTTTTATTCATATATTCTTATATGATTGTTTTATATTGTAAAATTACAATGAATTTAAGAAAAATCCCCCAAATCTTAATTGGAACTTTTTTTCAAGACTATATTTTCCATCCCACTAGGATTCTCTCCTATTTTTTGTAAAGATAATATTTATTATTTCTTATTTTCTAACATTTCAATTGATACATTTTAGAAATTAAAATCTAATACATATTTTGTTATGTGGGGTTCGAAAAAATATATTTTAAAATATAATATATCATTTCAAAATAAAATGATTTATCATTCTCCGTAATTTCTATTTTATATATTTATGTATTATCAAAGAGTAATTTATTTAAGTTTTTTTTTCAAAGGTAAATTTCGTAAATTTCAAACCTTAAACATTTTGAAAATAATTTTTGAATGTGACTTGTAACTTTTTTATTCTACAAAGAAATTTTAAATGATCTCCTTTAACATTTTCATGGGAACAAATCTTTCTTCCACTTTTAAACAAACATTATATAAAATCAAATTAGTTTTATAATAATTTTTCTCACCATGACTTTTAAAATATCTCTTTTGAGGTGATGTTAAATGATTATGGATATTTCTTCTTTAAAAAGTGATTTTTTCAAAAATACTTGAAATAATTTTTCACCTAATTCATTTTCCTTTTATATAAATAATGATTCATCAAGTATGTTTTTTAAATGTAACCATAAACCTTATTTATGTGGATATATTATATAATATCCTCCTCTGTTTGAAATGATCCATCACTACCTTTGTCTTTCAAATAATCTTTAGTGTATAGTCATTATTTTTCTTCCAATGACATCCCTCTATTAATACAATATTTTTTATTCCATTAATTGAAATAGGTTTACCAGGATACCATATATAGATTTATTGGGTGAAATTATTATATTAACCATATAAATGGTATCTATATGGTTTCAATACCATATGATTTTGTGTTTGATAGAATTTTATTTACCAAAACATTTACATGATGTCATTGGATGTCCATTTATATTTCTTGTGTTTATCATGTTAATATTTTTTATAGAATTATGAATTATTTAATTATTTGAATCCATTTGAGAAGGATATGAGCCCAATTTTCATTTAATGGTTTCATTAGGATGTGTTTAATGAAAATATTTTTCTCTCCATGGGTTCTTTATAGTGTAGAATTGTGAATGATTTCCATTGAAATATTTTATTAATCCCATTCATATTCCTTAGTTTTAATAATTTGATGGTTATAATATTTTTTATGGAAAACATATGTATGTTTAATTATTAATGGATGATTGGGCCCTCTATAATCCCATAATACATTGGGTACATTATTACATCTCATGAGATGATTGTGAAGTGAGTAGTGATGCTCGGTAAAAAATTTCATAAGGTAAGGATAATTATAATTTTAATGGTATTAATAACCCTCTAGGTCAGTTGAGGTAATATTTTTGGGGTTATGATGAAAGATATGTAGTGAAACCCCAAGGGATAAGTCTAAGGGATAATGTTATGTGTAGAGTATCATCCTGAAATTTTTTTAATGCAGAGATTATATGGTTTTCCTAGAAATGTAATCCCTATCTAGGAACTAAAATTTGATGTGGGATTTGTAACATAGGTACTTAGGGGTAATAAATCTAAAAATAGTGTGTTTATTATTAACTCTACTTTCAGTTGGTGCATGATAGTGAAACCTAACATCACACCTTCTTTGACACTCCTGAGGAATATGTTATGGTTAATTCACATTCCCTTAAATTAATAATTATAAAGTATTTGAGTGTGATGTCAACTAATTTAGTTAGAAAACCAAATATGAAAACAACCACAAATAAAAAAAATTTGAACGAAGATAAGTAATTGGTAGAACAAAAATAACCATATGTTGAACATGAAGGTTCTATATTGGAAGAAAAATTCAACATGATATTTTCATATACATATTTTTCATATTATCATAACCTTTTTTTCTTTTAATATTTTTTTAAATGGTATTATGAAAATTAATCAGAGAATTTTATGTATCTACAGAAAACTATTTCTTATAATTGAGTAAGGAAGAATACGTGAATGGTTGAGAATCATAGTATATTCTTATTATAGTGGAAAATGTAATTTTAGTAACCTTACCTAAGTCAATGAGGATAATATCTTAAGATATATTAAATCATGAGAATCATTGATATTTTCACTAATGAGTGATATTTATTGATGATATTCTAGTATATCCAAAAAATTATAAGGATTTTTTGAAAAATATAAGGATTTTTCTCTAATAGTTTCTCTTTAAAGGTTTGTAATAATATAGTAAATGGTATTAACAACATTAAAAAGTTATTTTTTACATGGTTATATTTTTCAGGATAACTATTGGAGAAAAATGATTAATATTTGGATAACTCTTAGTCTTAAAATATTATTGATGTCGAGGTAATGAAGGGTTGATTTATTTTTGATAAAACTGACTTTTATAGTAATGATAACATTATAATTGGTAATTGATTTAATAAAAAAGTATCAATGATATTTTTGGATAAGTTTTCTCATATATTTTCTTGTTTGTTACTTTATAAACTAGTTATTATTAAATTTGAGGTTTATAGAAAGAATTATTTGTTAAAGGGATATATAATATCTTTAGAGTTTAATTTCTTATTGATTCAAATGGTTTTGGGAAATTTATGAAATAGAGAACATTTTATTTTGGTACATACATACTTGGGTACATGATTATATGCATGTATACTATTGTTTTTGGAAAGATAAGTAACTTGGTATAGTAGAAGAGAGTAAGGTAGATGTCATTTTAGTAGATATATCCCAAATAAAGAATATTTTATGAATACCATCACATACTTTCATTAGTTAGGAATAATTATTTATGAGGGAAGAGATATAATGATCTAGTATTTTAATATTTTTCACTTTAATTAATTTAAATATTTTTGATACCTTGCTCTAGACCCAACACTAAAAAAATGAAACCACAGAATATATCTCTTATAAATATTATGTGTGAACGTTAAATTATATCCATTAAATTATATGGTAAAAATAAATCTAAATACATTAGAAAATTAATAAAGTATTTAGGAAGAAATGGAATATGGATGTGGAATTATTCTTTATGAATCACATTTTTCTTGAGATTGGAAGGTTAGTAAATTTTATAGGGTTTTCCCAGGAATAATCCAAATCTAAACTCAAGAAATTAGTAGTTCATAAAAAATGTGTATGGGAAATTTTCAAGATTACTATCATTTCTACAAGATCCATGCTAGTTGAACCACCACCCAAAACTATAACAAGATCTTATATTATGAATCGGTCTTACATAGAGATAATAATTGGTTTTGTAACTAAAAACTAAAAATATTTCAATAGGTAATAAAACATTAATATGTTCAGATATATCATGATTTTTTTTACTTTTCGAATAGTTATTTTTTTCCTATCACTATATGATTAAAAAATACATTATTCTAGAGATTAGTATTTTATTAAAATCAGATAATTTTATTATTATTGAATAATAAAACTATATATTGATCGTATGAATAATTATTCAAAACAATATTAATTAGTAATTAATAGGAAAATTAATACTCAATATAATAAGATAAAATAAATTTACTTATTTGTCAAAAAAAATCCAATAAAAATAGGATTTCATAATATTTTCTATTTTTAAATAATAATAATTCTTTTAAATAATTGAATTTGAATTTCATAAAAACATGATTTTTGGATTTACATATAAAATATTCAATTAATATGTATTATTTATATTTTTCAAATAAAATTAGTTTTAGGTTTGTAGGGTAATATACTACATTTACAAATACTGTGCCTTTTTTGGAATTACTAGTTTTTAAGAATGATTTGAAAATTTATGAAACCATTTTCTTAAAAATAATAATTATATAGTTTATATTAAAAATATATATAAAAATTGTTTCATGTTTACAAAGCTATATTTAATTTTTTAGGACTTATATAATAATTCTGTCATGAAATTATTCATAAAAAATATACAATTATTAATTTAAAGTTAATTATTATCATTTTTAGAAATTTAATCATATAAAATTATTTGAATATTTGAAATAATCGTTTTAAAATTAGGTAATGCGGTCAATTTTAGGTTTTAGAAATAAAATTACAAATGTAAATATTAGTTACCATGAAAAAATAATTAAATTTCCATGAATTATATTTTATAAATATTGTGTTTTTTAATTAAATGATTCTATTTAAATTAACTATATAATATTATGATAATTAATTTATATAATTTAATCAACACTCATTTAATTAGTAATTAGTGATAAATAAGACTAATATCACTTAATTATTAAAATTATTTATAAAAAAATGTTTTTCTACACATTACATATTTTAATTTAAAATTTAATTGTCTCACATTAGGAAAAGGAATTAGATAAAATGGTTTCCAAAATAAGATTAATCATGTAAAAATTTGGTAAGATGGATTATCTTATATTTTATGTTACAAAATAATAAAAATTATTAATATTTAATCAAGATTAATAAAAGTTAAAATGGTTAATCTAATCTGGATTTATTTTTATTAAATCAATTAGATGGTTAAAACTTATATAATGCCTATTTTATGATGGAATGTTATTCCAAAATTTCTCCCTAACATTTTTCAACCACATCCACCAAACACTCATGTAATTTCATTCTCACCCCTTACCAAAAATTATTTTCCAATAATTTTTTCCACTTTTTCACCTTTAAAAGTAGCTAACTTGCACCCTTTTAAAATCCACACCCATAGTTCAAAATTTCATTTCAAATCTTTCAAATTTACTTCTTTTAGTTACCCTATAAACATTTTAAATTATATAGACTCAAAAAATTTCTTCAAGATCATCATTTCCAAAGGATGCTTCAATAGAATATCCAAATTCTTAATGTAAGCATTAAATACCCTTTAACTTTTTTCTTTTTCCATCTCACAAATCATCCCCCACTCAAAAACATTATAAAAATATTTATATATTTAAATATTTATAAATAATTTACTAATGTATTTTTATATTTAGGGTATAGTCATTATTTATTCCCCTCCCATTCAATTGATAAAAATAAAAATGTTTCTCATGTGTTTGTGGGGAATACCACCTCCAAGAACCACATGTTTCATTATATTGTGATAAAATTTTAGGGATGGTTATAGAAATGGGTTTAATTGATTTATATTTTATTTATTTCTTGATTTATATTCTATAAATATCAATTATTCCTTAAATATGTAATATTATCAATAAGAGATCATTGTAAAACTAATCACCTAAAATAAACATACCAAGAGGAAAAAACTATTAAATTTTAAGTGAAATTTTATTTTCCATTTACCTTCTCATTAAAACTATTTATAATTATAATTCATAAACATAATAAAAACTATATAATTTCACTTTACTTTTTTATAAAAATATTTTAATAAAATGATCTCTTCTACAGATATACTCACAAATAGATTGTAACAAACTATTATAAGGCCGGTTTAACAACCTACATGAAAAATACTATAAATTTATATCAAGTGTCAAACTATAAGCTTAGTATGAGATATTAATAATTAAATAA
This sequence comes from Viscum album, assembly GCA_963277665.1. Lineage (NCBI taxonomy): Eukaryota > Viridiplantae > Streptophyta > Magnoliopsida > Santalales > Viscaceae > Viscum > Viscum album. The sequence continues at coordinate 733,009,110 of OY728145.1, read as the reverse complement.
ATATTATTTTTTGGAAATATAAAAATTTAACACATTAATTAATTTACCACCATTCAGTTGCTAAAAAACACCAAAGCATACTCCTCACTAATTTTTTCTATAAAAAAATTAACTAGAAATATCATAGAATGAAATTATAAGTTTATAAATAATTATAAAAAATAAAATCTAGTGCATTTTATGTTATAGGAATGACTAAATTAGAGAGAATAATATAGAATAATGATTCTATTACAAAAATAGTTCAAGGTAATCAAGATTTCCCGCACGTGATGTTGAAAATGGACAATTATTAAAAAATATACATGTAGAAAATAAATATAAATGAGATTTATAAAATATTATATTAATTAATAAGGTTTTTAAATAGTTTATTGAGATATTTATATTTTTTACACATGGGGTTATAGTTCATTAAATAAAGTGGGGTAATATGGTAAAGGTTTTCATCTCAGATTCCTCTTTTTCAAACATGATTTTTATTATGCAAAAAATTTCTTTTATATGATGTATATACTACAACGTTTTGATATTATATTACCAAAAAACTTTTAATAATAATATTTTTAATTCAATTTAAATATCTATATTTCAATAGTATTGGATTTAAATGCTCCTCAAGTTGTATGGTTTTTTATTAACTCAATTTTCATTCATTAAGTTATAATTGTTCTTCTTAACTTATTTTATATAAGCTTGGTAAATTCTATCCTATTATTTTTTATATGGTATTTTCTCATTGAATTATAAGGATTTAAATTTTTTCCATATAAAACCCTATTCAAAAGTTTCTTACTGCATGAACTATTTTCTTGTAAGGTTCTTTAGTAACTCAAATATCTTTCTTTGAGTTATATCACTACTTTTCAACCTAAAATTTTTATATTCAATTTTTTAATTTACTTCTCATATTATATGATACTCTATTTTATATTTCATGGGACAATTTCACTTTTGATTCAATGCTACCTACTTGATTTTATTCTCACCTAAAAGTATAATTTTCTCAAGAATGAACCTTTATATATTAATTTTGATTTTTTTTAAGTATATATTTTCCTTTTTTGTAATTTTATACCCTAGTTTTTAGAAATAAAATATGGAATATTTACTATTATTATATGAATTGATTTTAACCCTATTCAAAATTGAAAATCTAATACTATTTTTATGATGTGGGTTTCCAAAAAAAGGTATTTGAAAATATTTTTCATCCTTTAAAAATAAAATGCCTTATCTTCTTCCCCATAATTGCTTTGATAATATTTTATACTTTTCAAGAAATAATATATTGAAGTGTATTTATCATAGGTAAATGTTTTATTAATATTTCACTTTGTATTTTTGAAAAAAAAATGAATTTGAACTGTACAATATTCATTCTACAAATAAGTTAAAAAATATTTCTTTTAACATTTTACAAGGGAATACATATTTCTACAGAATTTAATGAACATTATCTCTGTATTTCGATAGATTATAAAATAAGTTATTTTTTTCTTAGATTTATAAAATATCACTTTGAAAAATGCTTCAAATGATCTAGGATATTTCTTAATTCCAATTTTATTTTTTTTAAACTCTATGAAAGTATTTTTTTTCAGATAAGTTATTTTAATTTGAAATATCTTTTTCTTGATTGAGGTTATTTTTAAAATGTAACCATCCAAATTATTTCTTTGGATAGATTATGTAATGAACTAATATTTTAGACAAATGTTCTATTACTTTCATTGTCTTTCTTAATCATTTTCAATGTACAACCAAATTTTCTTCCCCAATTGAATTCCTTTATAAATACCCTATTTTTTATTTTCTTGATCAAAGGATGTTCATCAAGGTGTCATACATTGATTTATTAAATAAAATTGTTGTTTTAAACTAATAAAAATAATATATACTCTATAAATACCATATTCAATATTATTTTAATGGAATTGTATTTACTATCAAGTTACATTTGGACATAAGATACCCGTTTATATTCCATGTCTTTATCATGTTATGATTATTTATTAAATTATAGATTATTTCCTTATGTGAATCCATTTGAAAAGGATATAATATTCATTTTCTTCCCATGATATTATTATGATGTGTTGAGTGAAACCCATTTTCTATCGATGTGTAATTTAAGCTGTAAAAAAAGAATTATTTTCATTGGAATGTTTTACTAAACCGATTTTTATTCATAAGTATTAATGATGTGATGGTGAGATGTTTTTTTGTTTTATACATGTGTTCAGTTAATATTTATGTGATGGGTGGGCCCAATATATCCATCCAATGCATTGAGTAAATCTTTAAATCCAATGAGACAATGGTGAATTGTGTAATTATATTTAGTCTAAAATGGGAAATATGTTTTAATGTCATATCTGATTTAGGAAACATGTAAGTTAATCCTAGTCCACCAAGTGAAATAGGTCAGAGAATAATGATCCACAAAGGGGAATGAGTTGTGATACTTGATCCACTATAATATGATTTATAATCTTATATATGTGTCATAATTATATAATTATTCATTATTTCATGATATACATAAATTTCATCATTTTTTCTTATGAAAATTCAAGACTTATGTGATCTATTCTTTTTTTGGTATAAACTTATTATGTATCTAAATTATACCCATATGGTCATATTATGCTCAATTCTAATCTATGATTGTTATCACTTATGTTTACCCTTATCGGGCATTTGAGATCAACCCTCTTAGGTTTCCTATTCCCCAGGTTATGGAGATAAGAAAAGTTTAAAATATCTCGAATAGTATCTTATGTAGAGAATTAGTGGGAGATATTGATGATTTTTTTATGGATTTACCAGTTTTTTATATAGTGGTAAAACTTTCATTAATAGAAAAATACGTGAGTTATTTTGTTTAAATTATTCCAAATTCTATAATACTCTAAACCTATAAGGTATTGGGAATGTACTATAATGAAATAATTTTGTAAGTCATGTAAGAGTGATAACCGCGGCTATAGGCTACTAAAGAAGAAGTCTCTAATGCTCAAACCAATGTCATAAGGACCATATGTTATATAAAATGTATACTCCAACATATCATATTTCTTGGTCACAGTGGATGGAAAACAAATCATGATATCCACAAATGAAATATTTATTATAAGATTAATTGTATAAATTCACATCCTATAACTATCAACCTAGTCACATAATATACAATTTCATGATCATATCATCATATCACAACATTAAACTGTGTGGACACATACTCCCCAAAATACTTTAAACAACTTTGTATAAGAATGAGATGTATGAAATTAAAAAACAATGTATCAACATCCTATTTGTATGAAATAAATCAAAAAGAAAACCTAATTAAAACATGATGAAAAACTCAATAGATCATATGTCCCAATCACATGACAATAAACTATATGAAAATTTCCCAACTAAAAAATGTTAAATCACTTTTTTTTGTATTGAAAATATCCCTGACTAATCCTTTTTTGTATGAGTAATCTTTTAACTTCCTCTTGTTTCCAATACAATTAATTATTCATGTGATCCTTGGAATTATAGATGATTGCTCGATTATCATGACTGAGATGAACCGTACCTAAAGAAAGGGTACAATATAGTCCACCATTCAAAAACAAAACTACATATCAAGGCTAACTCTATATGATATAATTCCCCTACATATGATCTAAATATATGTAGATATCCCCAATTCACAACTTATATGTATCTAGTAACATAAATTCCCTCACCCATATGAATGGTTATGATTTGTATATGTAATCACATTCAATTTAACTATGTGTGGATTCAATCCAATTATTTTGGTATATGAAGTGACTTAGGGATAATTAGACCTAGTCACAAACTTAAACTTGACACACAATTTGTCCTAGTTTCAAATACATTATCTAATTTTTTATGTGTTCCCTCTCTTCAATTTCCACCAAGACAAGGTGATCACCTTATCAAAACTATGTGTGATATGATTCCCATTATTTTAGGATATGTAATGATTTCCCGATCACCCATCCTAGGACCAACCATGAATTCCAAAAAATAAAATACCATATTTCACCATGATATATGATATTTTCCATCAGTAATGTGTTTTATTGATTGATCAACAATAATGTAATGAAAAATATTTTTCCCCTACACATGAATGTGATATATGTATAATAATCCTCACAAATGTTATATATAGATTAATGTTAATTCTACCACCCCATGTATGAACTAAATCTATATAAGTTTCACCAACATAGATTCCTCCCTTAAATTAATAATGGGAAGAGTTCCTCAGTATATAAACTAGATCAATGATGAGATGTTTTTGTAAAAACCCGGATCTTCGTTCAGGTATGTTTTTCCTTTTTCTGGAGTTTTTAGGAAAAATGTTTTTTCTGGAAATTTTCAAAGTACATGCCATGTACTTTTTGAGTACATATCGTGTACTCTGATCCGGCTCGAAGCCATGTGTTGGCCATGCCCGGGCCACGCACACGGTGTGTAGGGGTGACGTGGAGGCTGATTTTGGCAGAGTACGGAAAGGACCCAGTACACGCCGTTTACTCTAAAAGTACACGCTGTGTACTTTCTTTTTTTCACTAAACGGACTAGGGTCACTCCTAACCCCTGATTTCATCTTCTTCTCCAGTTTTTGTCCACCCGAGAGCAACTATATGGATGGATCTTCGATGATCTCCCACCTCGCCGTTAATTCTATGATTCGAGCACGGTCAATTGAGTTGGAATTGTAGCGGTGAGCTCTCCCTTCTACTTGAGTCTTGTTTCCTGATTCCTCATGGTTTCCATGTTATCGTAGATTGAGTATTTTGTGCATTTTCTCAGATCTATGTCGTTCTAAGTGGAATCTGTCGTCGTTGTTCATGTATATCGATCTCTTAGGATCGAGGTAGGTGTTTTGTGCCTTTCTGTTGAAAGTAGATGAGTATTTTGTGCAAATTCCACAAATTCTCATGGGCGGGGAATTGTGGGTTTTCTGTTTTTACCTTGTTGTTTTCCTTCTTTTCTTGATTGTTGTAGTAGAGGTTTATTCTTGTGACTAGAGTAATTTATTTTGTGCTCAGGTTGCTTTTCCATGTTTGTTCTGCCTGTTTGGAATTCTTCCAGTCGCCATGCCTAGTTGTAGGATTGTGTACGGTTGCCTTGTTTTGCTGTTGATCCTTAGTTGATAGCCAAGTAGTTCTTGAGGTTTATATGGACGATGCATGTGCGGTGAGCATGTTTAGTTTCACTCAGGACTGTGATAACCTAGAGTAATAGACTAAAGGGAGAATTGATGGAAGGGCTTCTCCAAAGTGTCTTTTAATTACGATACGAGAACACAGGGGGAATTGACATTGAGTGCTTCCTCAGAGAGTTTTTAGTTCCTCGACGCGGGCCACAGGGGGAATAGATGTTTAGTGCTTCCCCAGAGAGCCTTTAGCACGATACGAGACTATAGGGGGAATTGACGATGAGTGCTTCCCCAGAGATTCTATTAATTTCAGAGCTGAACCAGAGGGGTGAGACTTTGTGTGCCTCCTAGAGGGTTGCTGGTACTTATAGGTTGGACCATAGGGGTTTAGGCTGTGAGATATACCCATAGGGTTACCTGTTTTCTTCTTGTTGATGGTTTCTTACTTGTGTACTTTATTTGTTAGAACTATGTATTGTAGCTGCTTGTGCTTTCCTGTTTATTGCTTCTTGTTTTATTACTTGCCTTGTATTCATTGACTGTTAGGCACAAATATTTGGGTGATTTCCTACTGGAATTGTATCTCACACCCTGTTTGGGCCATGCTTTTGATCCCATGTAGACTATGTTTCTGCAGTTATAGATAAGGGCAAGCGCCCTTCTACTTTAGGATCTTGATTCCGCTGGAGGTGGAGAGCATGGGACCGAGCCGGGGCTCACGAGGATGAGGAGTTTATTTTGTTTTTCATTTGCACTTTATTTTAGTTGTATTCCAGAATGTTGTTGTGTTTTCTACTTTCTATAGATACTTGTACCTACTTCATCATTGTCATCATTGCTAAATATATTCATTGCTTCCGCTTTTTGGTTTATGTTGTTATGGGTGTTGTTACTGCTTCTGCTGTTGACTGTTGTTTTTCCGCTGTATGACCTACCAAATTAGGGCATAGTTTCCCCACTGACTCACCAAGCACCGCACTGCTAGTCAGCATCCTCTGGCATTTGGGGAAACTTTCTTGAGGTCATGTGGCAAACTGGGTACGGGGCACCAGTGGAGGGGCTCCGGATTCGGGTCGTTACAAAGTGGTATCAAAGGAGTTTTTTCTCTTGCATTACAGTTTGGAGACTTTAGTCAGGGATAGGACGGATTCGGTACTTGGTATTAAGTTGTGCTCGGGAGTAGCTAACCTATGTACAGGAAAAGGCCATACTACCTCGTTAATTGCAGTTTGCTGGTTTTGAGTTTTTATGGTCGATATGTTTTCACCTAGAGTGATTCGCATGACTTATGTGGTTATTATTTTGATATTTCAGTTATATTTCTGTCTCAACCCGATGAGATGAGGGTATGCCATCTCATGCATCATGTAGGAACTTCTAGAAATCACATTCCATGCATTCTTTCCATGCCACCTAGGGTGTATTAGCGATTGCATGTTGTTGTGATAGTATTTGTGTTGATTATGCATGCTGTGGTGATAGATTCTTGATAGAATCCATGCTTCTATGTTAGAGAACTATTGTTTCCCCTTGTATGTGACTACAGGAGATGAAGATATTTGATTCGCGGGGATTATGGGCCCTCACGAATCGAAATTTGGCACCTCTTTCCCTTGTTTTAGTGGTTCTGGGAGTCTGAGCAGTTTCTAAGCCACTGCCCAGAAAAACCCAGAATACACAGCGTATATTTTTTGGATACATGTCGTGTAGTGTTCAGGCCGTGTCACTGACCGTGTGAGTAGAACACAGTGTCATGGGAGTAACTTTGGGAACATGCTGTGTACGATTGGTACACTCTGTGTAAGTTTGGAGCCGTGTACCCGACCGTGTCACTAACAACATGGGTCGGCATTACCTTATTCTCCACACGCCGTGTTTGTTCGGAACACGTCGTGTAGTCTTGTCCAGGTACCCATCCATGTCATGAACAACACGAGACAGGGTCACCTTGCCTATGCACACCGTGTTAGTTCAGAGCACGCCGTGTAAGGTTCATCTATGTAGACAGTCATGTGTTTCGCAAACATGGGCCGTTGAATCCTTGTCTAGTACATGTCGTGTCTGTTAAGAACACGCCGTGTAGTCTCGGGTTAGTCAGACCGTGTGGGTTAGCCGTGTAAGGAGACTCGGGCAGGGGAACAGTTTTCAAGTACACGCCGTGTGTGGTTGCAACACACCATGTAGTTTGAAGTGTACACAACTTGTAGGGCAGGAGTACACGCCCATGTCAGTGGGTTAAGAAGACACGCCGTGTAGTTTTATACACGCCGTGTAGTCATGTTTTGTAAATCTGTGTGTTTTCTTCCCCTATTTACATTTTGTACTCTTGTTTTCTCCGTCCTTGTTTTCTTGATCTAAGGTGTGCTTTTGATCTTTCATATCTATGCCTCTAAGACGTCCTCCGGTCGTATGTATGTCGTCGGGCAGTGATCAGACGCCAGATAGGGCTGATCAGGTAATTCCTGCTGATCCTCCAGTCGGGCCAGCCTTAGCACCGACTATTATACCAGTTGCAGGTGCAGATACACATTTCAGGGAAGGTTTCTTGAGGATGATGCAGTCCTTCTAGGGAGCGTCGCCTCCTTCCACGTCTATGGCAGATTTGACGCGGGTTTTTCAGCAGCAACATCCTCCCACGTTCTCAGGGGAAGGAGGACCTCAGGCTGCAGATTCATGGATGGAAGCCATGCTGACTATCTTCGAGCATCTAGAGACTCCTTCAGAGAGGCGGGTCAATCTCTACACCTACATACTCCGAGAATCCTCCAAGAGGTGGTGGGACGTGATCTCACAGGCTGGTCAGCAGCAGGCTATGGTTTGGGAGGAGTTCCAACACGTGTTCTATGATTACTTCTACCTGGAGACCCTGAGGGCCGACCGAGCCTGGGAGTTCATGAGCTTAGAGCAGGGTACTCTTTCTTTCATGGAGTATTCCGCTCGTTTCACCGAGCTACAGCGCTTCACGCCCCTCCGGAATGGGAGTGGGGTGTTCTTAGCAAGGAAGTTCAAGGATGGTGTCAGGTGGGAGATCCACCCACAGGTGAACATATTCCAGCTGACTTCCATTAATTCCATCGTCAACCAGGAACTGATTGAGAAGCGCAATCTGAGAGACTCTGGAGCTGTGAGCCAGGGCGGTTCTGCTTCCAGAGCTATTATTCCTCTAGATGAAAGTAAGAAGCGCCGTAGAGAGCCTACAAGTTGTGATATGAGGAAGCGAGATGCATCGTCAGGCAGCCAGGTGACATGACACCAGTGTGGCCGGTCAGGTCACACGAGGCCATAGTGCCAGAGGGACCCCATGGAGTGCCGATCTTGCGGCAAGATGGGTCACCTTTAGTATTTCTGCCAGGTTTTCTCACCAGTAGATGGTGACCGGGGTTCTTCCATAACTCCTCATTCAGGAGCAGCACCGCCAGTTTCTCACCAGTCGGGGAACTGGAGTTCTTCCGGCCATTCGGTCTGAGGTGGAGTTCGAGGCCATGGCGGTCAGCCACCAACAGGGAGGTTCATCTTAGAGTGGTCATCCAGGGGCGCAGGGCCGCGGTACAGGCCATTCTTTCACCGTGGAGCAGACTTATCAGGAGAAGGATCCTGACCCTTCTACTGTTCAAGGTACAATTTTAGTAGCCTTAGTTTTATCTTCGTCCCTTTTCAATATTGGTGTTATGCATAGCTTTATCTATGTTGCTGTTGTGGAGAGCATTGGACTCTTTGTCTTTTCTTCTGCCAACTCATTGACACTAGACACACCTTTGGGTACGAGGACATCTAGTGTATTCCAGTGTAGAGAGTTCCCTCTCAAGATTACATGGTATCACTTCTTATGGGATCTCTATGTCCTAGAGATGACAGGATATGATTTCATCCTTGGCATGGATTGGTTGATTCCCTTTCAGGCAGTCATCAACTACTATCTCCACAAAGTCAGTATCGTTTCACCAGAGGGCAAGTCTTTTTTTCATAAGGGCGAGTGGGATGTTCGAGCGAGTCGAGCAGGACTCGAGCATCTTGGGCTAGGAGGGGTGACGACCCAGATTGCTAGTCTTTATTTGGATGATCAGGGGACTCCAGAGTTGGATTTTCCTCCAGTAGTGGATCACTTCAGGGACGTCTTTCCAGAGGAATTTTTAGGTTTTCCTCCAGAGCGTGAGGTATACTTCTCTATTGAGTTCGTACCAGAAGCGGCATTGGTGTCCATTCCTCCCTATAGGATGGCTACACATGAGTTGCAGGAGCTCATGAAGCAGTTGGAGGAGCTACAGGCTAAGGGTTTCATCTGACCCTGTACTTCTCCTTGGGGTTCGTCTGTCCTGTTTTCAAAGAAGGTAGATGATACCCTTCGGCTTTTTGTGGATTATCGTATGCTGAACCAGTTGACGGTCAAGAACCGATATCCATTGTCGAGAATTGACGACCTTTTCGATCATCTTCGAGGAGCCCGGGTGTTCTCAAAGATTGAATTGAGGTCCGATTATCATCAGTTGTGTGTTATACCATCAGATATACCTCTGACAACCTTTAAGAGCTGGTATGGTCTATACGAGTACACAGTCATGCCGTTCGGTCTCACGAACATGCCTACAGTTTTCATGGAATTGATGAACCGAGTGTTCCATCCTTACTTGGACTCCTTTGTCGTGTTCTTTGTGGATGATATCTTGGTGTACTCTCACACTCGACCCGACCATGATACACATCTTGAGATCGTTCTAGGTACACTGAGATAGCATCAGCTTTATGATAAACTCTCGAAGTTCCACTTCTGGATGGATCAGATTTACTTCTTGGGTCACGTCATCTCATAGGAAGGAGTATCTGTGGACCCAAATAAAGTGAGAGTTGTAGTTTCCTGGGAGCAGTCGAAGAACTTCTTTGAGGTATGAAGTTTTCTAGGGCTGGCTGGATACTACAGACGGTTCATTCAAGACCTTTCTCGTCTAGTATCACCTTTAACAGGTCTGACTAAGAAGGGGGAGAAGTTCTTGTGGTCAGATTCTTGTGAGTTATCCTTTCAGGAGCTGAAAGGGAGGTTGACGTCAGCACCGATACTAGTCTTGCCGGAGCCAGGAAAGAACTGCACTATTTACTGTGATGCTTCAAGTATCGGGCTGGGATCTGTTCTTATATAGGGGGTGGAGTCATTGCGTACGGGTCTCAGCAGTTGAGGCCACATGAGAGGAACTACCCTACGCACGATCTGTAGTTGGAAGCTGTTGTTCATGCCTTATGCTGTTGGGGGCACTATCTGCTGGGAGAGCACTTTGTGGTCTTCACTGACCAAAAGAGTCTCAAGTATATTTTCACTCAGCATGATTTGAACCTGAGATAGCGTAGGTGGGTTGAGTACCTTCAGTCTTTTGATTTCGAGATTGCCTATACACCGAGGAAAGGCAACGCAGTGGAAGATGCGTTGAGCATGAGAACTCATATTCAGGTTGTTCAGGAGGCCAGTAGTGAGTGGCAGCTGATGGCTCTGTTTTCTGAGATGCATCTAGAGGTGCACGACAGATAGGGACAGACCTTCCTATCTTCTGTAGTTGTTACCTCTATACTTATTGATCAGGTACAGATGAGGTAGCTATCAGACTCTGAAGTCTTAGTCCTACGGGAGAGTGTGTCAGGAAAGTACCCTCTTCCCGGATGGGTAGTGGGTGAGGATGATATCTTGCGGTTCCAGGAACGCGTATGGGTTCCTGCAGAAATACATGAGGAGCTAATGCGGGATTTTCATTCCTCAGTTTGGGCAGTTCATCCTGACGTCACCAAGATGTATCGGGATCTTCATCGCCAGTACCGGTGGCCAGGTATAAAAAAGGATGTTGCTGGTTTCGTCATGAGATGTTCTACATGTCAGCAGGTGAAGGCAGAGCATCAATGACTAGCAGGCCATTTACAGTAGTTACTCATTACGGAGTGGAAGTGGAACAATGTCGTGATGGAATTTGTGACTAGGTTGTCGAGGTCACCTCTAGGGAACAATGCCATTTGGGTTGTCGTCGACAGGCTTACGAAGGTTTCACACTTCTTACCGATTAAAGAGACCTTCAGTGTTCATGATCTGGGATGACTTTACATCAGAGAGATCGTTCGTCTTCATGGAGTTCCACACTCCATTGTTTCAGACTAGGATATGTGCTTTACCTCTCGGTTCTGGAAGGGACTTCAGAAGGCCTTGGGTACACAGGTACTTTTGAGTACAGCATACCCTCCCCAGACGGATGGCCAGTCCGAGCGCACGATCCAGGTGCTTGAGGATATGCTCCGAGATTGTATCCTAGACATTGACAGTTCTTGGGAGAAGCATATCTCTCTGGTGGAGTTCGCCTACAACAACAGTTTCCAGGTGACCATTTAGATGGATCTATACGAGGCTTTGTACGGTAGGACATGTCGATCACCCTTATGCTGGATAGAGGAAGGAGAGGCAACTTTTCTAGGACCTCATATCGTTCAGGAGACCTCAGAACAGATAGAGCTGATTCGGAAGAGGATGGCTATGGAACAGTCTCGACAGAAGTCTTATGGTGATCAGCGGAGACAGCCTCTGGAGTTCGAGGTTGGGGATCAGTTTTTCCTGTGCATTGCACCGAGGTTGGGAGACAGGAGGATTCACAGACAGGGTAAGCTTTCACTGCGGTACGTCGGCCCATTTGAGGTCATGGAGAGAGTGGGATCGGTCACCTATCGGTTGCAGCTACCTCAGAGGTATCGGTCCATGCACGACGTATTCCACGTCTCTCATCTCCGACGTTACATTTTAGACCCGTCTCATGCCTTTCAGCCCGAGCAAGTCGAGCGTGAAGTGGATGTGTTGTTTGAGGAGCATCATATATGGATTTTCGATCGTAGTACGAAGATTCTCCATGGGTGGTCTGTTCCTCTGGTATGAGTGTTATGGTAGCACGGGCGAGTACAGGACGAGACCTGGGAGAGGGAGGCCGATGTACGATCGTAGTGGCTGGAACTGTTTGGGGATTCTTCTTCTATGCCCCGTTGAGGAAATTTGGGGACGAATTTCTTTTATGGGGGAAGTTTGTAAGAACCGGGATCTTCATTCAGGTATGTTTTTCCTTTTTCTGGAGTTTTCTAGAAAAATGTTTTTTCTGGAAATTTTCAAATTACACGCCATGTAATTTCTGAGTACACGTCGTGTACTCTGATCTGGCTTGAAGATGTGTGATGGCCGTGCCCGGGCCACGCACACTATGTGTAGGGGTGACATGGAGGCCAATTTTGGCGTAGTATGGAAAGGACCCAGTACACTCCATGTACTCTAAAAGTACACACTGTGTACTTTCTTTTTTTCACTAAACAGACCGAGGTCATGCCTAACCCCCAATTTCATCTTCTTCTCCAGTTTTCGTCCGCCCGAGAGCGACCATACGGACGGATCTTGGATAAGATCCTGCCTCACCGTCCGTTCTCTGATTCGAGCACGGTCAATTGAGTTGGAATCGCAGCAGTGATCTCTCCCTTCTTCTTGAGTCTTGTTTCTTGATTCCTCCTGGTTTCCATGTTATCATAGATTGAGTGTTTTGTGTGTTTTCTCAGATCTACGTCATTCTAAGGGGAATCTATCGTCGTCGTTCACGTATATTGATCTCCTGGGATCGAGGTAGGTGGTTTGTGACTTTCTGTCGAAAGTCGATGAGTATTTTGTGCAAATTTCACAAATTCCCATGGGCGGGGAATTGTGGGTTTTCTGTTTTTCCCTTGTTGTTTGCCTGCTTTGCTTGATTGCTGTAGTAGAGGTTTATGCTTGTGATTAGAGTTATTTATTTTGTGCTCAGGTTGATTTTCCATGTTTGTTCTGCCTATTTGGCGTTCTGCTAATTACCATGCCTAGTTGTAGGATTATAGATTGTTGACTTGTTCTGTTGTTGAGACTTAGTTGATAGCCAAGTAGTTATTGAGGTTTACATGGACGATGCACAAGCGCTGAGCATGTTTAGTTTCACTCGGGATAGTGAGAACCTAGAGTAATAGACCCAAGGGAGAATTGACGGAAGGGCTTCTCCAGAGTGTCTTTTAATTAAGATATGAGACCATAGGGGGAATTGACATTAAGTGCTTCCTCAGAGAGTCTGTAGTTCCTCGATGTGGGCCACAGGGGGAATAGATGTTGAGTGCTTCCCCAAAGATCCTTTAGCATGATACGAGACTATAGGGGGAATTGACGGTGAGTGCTTCCCCAGAGAGTCTATTAATTTCAGAGCTGAACCAGAGGGGTGAGACTGTGTGTGCCTCCTAGAGGGTTATTGGTACTTATAGGTTAAACGATAGGGGTTTAGGCTGTGAGATCTACCCAGAGGGTTACCTGTTTTCTTCTTGTTGTTGGTTTCTTACTTGTGTTCTTTATTTGTTAGAACTATGTATTGTAGTTGTTTGTGCCTTCATGTTTACTTCTTCTTGTTTTATTACTTGCCTTGTATTCATTGACTGTTAGGCACAAATATTTGGGTGATTTACAACTGGGATTATATCTCACACCCTGTTTGGGCCATGCTTTTGGACCCAAGAAGACTATGTTTCTGCAGGTACAGATAAGGGCAAGAGCCCTTCTACTTCAGGATCTTGATTGCACTGGAGCTGGAGAGCATGGGACCGAGCCGGGGCTCACGATGATGAGGAGTTTATTTTGTTTTTCTTTTGCACTTGTTTTCAGTTGTATTCCATCACATTGTTGTGTTTGATGCTTTCTATAGATACTTGTACCTGCTGCATCATTTTCATCATTGCTACATATATTCATTGCTTCCGCTGTTTGGTTTCTGTGGTTATGCATATTGTTACTGCTTCTGCTGTTTACTGTTGTTTTTTCGTTGTATGCCTAACCAAATGAGGGCATATATTCCCCACAGACTCACCAAGGCCCTCGCTGCTAGTCGATAGCCTCTGGCATTTGGGGAAACACGCTTGAGGTCATGTGGTGAACCGGGTGCGGGGCACCCGTGGAGGGGCTCCAGATTCAGGTCGTTACAGTTTTAAAAGAACTACAAGTTACTTGATTCTCTTAAACCTAATATACTTATTGATGTATGGGTCTCCTATTTTTTGATCATCTATGAATCTTAGTCAAATCCCCACTTCATCTAGGTGATTGGATCCTTTTATTCACATTGGATTTCCAAATATGGGTTTAAACCTTCAAAGATGTTGTGTAATTTTGTGCATGAACAAGATCTATGAAAATACCCCCATATAAAGGTACTTATATATGACCTTAAACTGCATGACACATGATTCTTTGTTGCAAGATGTTAAACTATAAGAAATATAATCTTTCCTATATGAAACTGAACTACATAGATCAACTTAATTTTATAGATATAATTCCTTGGCATAAGATATTAATTCACATAAGGGTTCATAATATATGGTTATTCAACAAATAAATTCTAGGATAAAATGCCCCACCTTTGAAATTATATCCTAGTGTTCTAAAATATTCCCTTCGGTTTTAATCGGGGCACATTACCCAAAAACGAACTAGAATGTTATCCTAAGAGTTTCCAATAAACCCCTACAGATCTAGATTCTCACAATAAATGGTATGTTTCTCCATTCCAATGTATAAGCTAAATAGATAAGGGATGTCTTATTATAAAAAATATGTATTGCATGTTTATGGTCATCTTATGATATATAGTGATATCTGAATCACATTTTCTAGACCCTGTCACACCTTGACCATTGTTTATTAATTATTTTAAAAAAAATTAAATATTCTTAGCTTTATTTTTAATGTTAAGGATCAAACCTTTTTTAAATATTAGTTTTTTATTTTTTTTCTATAAAAGATCACAGTTGGTACACAGTTAGTAGAAACTGTGAACAAACTGTAAAAGGGTGTCTGAAATTTTAATAGAGACAAATAACATAGTTGGCACATGGTTTACCTTACCAAAAGTACTACCCATGCAATGTGATCCAGGGTCATAGTGAGGGGCACATAGTTGGATCATTGTTTGGGAAACAGTGCGGCCAAACTATGCATACTGTCCAAAAATATATAATGTAATAAAAAGAAAAATTAATTAATTGATATTGTTATAATTAATTCCCCCAAATTGGTCCTCCTTACTCATACACTCATTCTACCCCCCCCCCCCCCACCCCACCCCACCCCACTCCCTCATTTGACACTCTCCCATTAAGGGGATCTCGTGCACATGACATCCTTTTTCTGGGGTTTTTTTCTCACTGTTTTCCTCCCAATTTCTAGAGCGATCATCCCAGGTTATTTTCTTCTCCTCTCCTCCTCAATTTTTCCTAATATTATGGGTTTTATTTTTTGTCCCTTGAACTAATATGGCCTTTGTATTTCCAAAAACCAAAATGGCTATTTTTTTGGTTATTTATTGGTTCATAGTGTTCATGAGGATTGTATTGAGGCCAATCATTGCAGTGTTCATTAAAGGGGACAACTTGTGTCCCTATGAATACATATTAATCACATATACATAGGTTTGTAAATATTTATACAAAACCTATTTATAAATATTCCTTCATGGTAAAGGGAATACATACTTTGGTTCAATTGGTTTGTGTGTGTATATATATATAAAGGTATATATTCATGTAAGTGTGAAGTGGATTTGAGTTTCGGTCATCTAAAGAGACATGATTTGAGGTAGGTTCCCTATATACAGGCCTTTAAATTGAATTCCTATATTTATTATGTGTTTTTAAGGGTTTTTCATTTTTATATAATTTTTGTATGCTATGTGAATTTTTTTTATTCTTGGGAATAGTTTTTCACCTGTATTGCATGTTTTCATAACATTCTTACATGGGTTTCTTTGGTTTAAGAAGGTTTCCATGCTTATTTAAAAATTTAATGTATCAAAAATGTTTAATTGTATTTCCAAATGATTTGTACCTGGTGAATTAAGAATTTTGAATGATTTTTTGTCTTTTTAAATGGTTTTCTATAAAATCAGAATGACATGTTTTATTTTCTAAATAGAATAAAAAATATTTTTCCAATGATAAAAATTTATCTCTAAAAGATAAGGTATGGTTAGTACCTTTGAATGTATTAATGAAAATTGGAAGTCTGCATGGATACTCTTCATTCTAGGGTAAATACACATTAACAGATTCGGGAGGTGGGATTAGCCTGTATAGTGGATTTTCATTATTGAGGTATTGTATTCATTATTTCTTCATCACCACCAACAATGTTTATAACCATGGGATCCTATGAATCATAGTGAGTGTTTAGAGATGGTTTCTTTTTAGTCCTGATTATATTTAATAGATCCAAATGGAGTGGCCAGGTGGGCTATTCCACCTTTGAGGCTATTTGAGAGTTTCCTGCATAGTGATTTAATTTTGATTACATTGATTAGAATATTGATGGTTCCGAAAAGAGTATATATAGGGTATATTCAATTTTTTAGGTATATCATGTGATAAATATTTCGCATATATGATACATTCCCTCATTTTGTAAAATTTTTAATAAAATCATTTCAACTTTTATGTTTTTACCGAAAAATCATATATCATTAGTTATATACTTGCACTATTATTTTCTTTCTTCTGATATCACCATGTGATATACTTTCCACTATAATATTTATATAGATATATTTCCATCATCGCATGTTTCTTTATTTTAAAGTCATTTTTTGTAAAAAAATATTCATTAGAATTTTTTTTGGAAATTGCGGAAAAAATGGCTCATTTGAAATTATTATCATGTTACTTGTTTTTTACGGAAATAAAAAAATTAATTTAAATATATTAACTTAAAACAATAATGAAATGGTTTACTTTTTAAATGTAGAGGGAAAATAATGGTTCTTATTTTGGCATCCCTAGTAATCATCTCAATGTTCCTAGATTCTTTCATAATAGTTATTCTATTTCAGGTTCTCCCCACTCAAGTTTTCTCATAGAGAGATTTTATTTCTGTGATTGGGGGTAACCATGAGGTCACATAAATCTATGTGTTGTGTTTAATTTTATCTATATAGTTTCTTATTTCATTTCCACATCTAGTATTCTATTTTATTTCATTATTTTTTATTTATCTATAATTTTCTTAACATATCATTCCAAATAGAGTTTTATCTAATGACTAACTCTATTTTCTAGTCTGCAAGGACCAAGAACACCTCTTTGGCCTTTTTAGAGACCATATTGGGTTCCAAGTATAGGTCCGAACATGGGTGTTTCATGATAGAACATGTCATGATTCATTATTCATCTCTGGTCCTAACACAGGAATAGACTTAATCACAGAAATCTCAAGTCTAAAATGACTCCATAATCCATCATAAAGATTATTAATTATAAATTACCCATATTTTCTATAGTTCCTCAGATCTCTATAAATATTCCTAGATACTGTTAATTATATAATTCAACACCAAATGATTGTTATTTTTTCCTATTCATACATGCCCCAATATATATTTGTATATGCGACCATAATGGACTATAAAATAGAGGAATCATCGTCCTAATGGAAAGATACTATAATCTGTGTACGCACCCAGAATAATAAATTAGAACCCTTCATTTCAATATTATTATCAATCACATCTTTCATAAATTTTATTCATCACTACTTCTGATTCAAGAACTTCAATATTCAATTTATGATGGAACCACTCCCTATTCAAAAGGTATTGGGACATTAATAGCCTTCATCCCGACCTAGTTTGTCATTTTCACCTCTTTAGTACAAGAACAATGACCTTACACTATTTTCACTTCTCAATGAGATCATCTATATTATTATTATGCTCCCTATTCAAATTGGGTTTTCCTAGCCCTATCTAGATAGGTTGCCTCATATTTTAGTCCAACATGTGAAAAACTATTCACCATAAAAATTTGTTCAATCACTACTAGAAAAGCAGGTATTTGCGACGGGCTATTTGCGACGGGATCCCGTCGCAAATAGCCCGTTGCTGAAAACGCCGTCGCAACTAAACTTATTTGCGACGGGACCGTCGCTAAAGCCTTTTTTTGCGACGGGCATTCTCCCCGTCGCAAATAGTCTTCCCTATTTTTGTAAAAAACTTTTTAAACAGTTATTGCGACGGGCCCGTCGCAAATACCTTTTGCGACGGGACCCGTCGCAAATAGTTTTTGCGACGGTTCCGTCGCAAAAACACTTTTTTAAAAAAATAAAAAACTATTAATAATACTAGTATTTGCGACGGGCATAGTATCCCGTCGCAAATACTATAAAAAAAATAAAAAAAATAAATTATTAATAAATTATTTTAATTAATATAATAATAGAATTATAATTTAAAAATGAAAATAATAAATTATTTTAATTACTATAATAATAGTAGAATTATAATTCAAAAATAAAAATAATAGAATATTAATAAATAATTTAATTAATATAATAATATTATAATTATAATTCATAAATAAAAAAAATATTAATAAGTTATTTTAATTAATATAAAAATAATATAATTATTTTACATTCAAATATTAAAATAATTCAAGTATTACAAAAAAATAATTAAATTATAATATTATAAAATTTTAATATATATATAAAATTTTATTGTATAAATTAAATTTTAATATATATATAAAATTTAATATTATAAAATATAAATATTATTATTATTCATATTAATATTGTTATTTAAAAATATAATATTATTAATATTTTATAATGAGACAGAAACTACGAATAGAAAAAAAAATATTTTGATTTCACAAATTTTATAACAGAAATACAAACTCTAATCTGTAGGAGGGGGGGGGAGGGGGGGATCTGCAGATGGTGGTGGAGGAAACTCCATCCCTAAAGCATGAGTGAGTCGGCGCATGTACTCCATCTGCTCCTGATGCTGCTGCTGCCACCGACTCGTCTGCTCCTCGTACAGCTGCTGCTGGCGTCGACGCTCCTCCTCATGCTGCTGACGCATCTGCTCCTGCTCCTGTCGGAGACTCTCTATCTGTGCAGTCTGAGATCGCAAATGCTCCTCATACTGTGTAGAAGAAGATGCACGAGCTCCTCTCGAGCTGGACGCCGACATCGCAGCACTGCCATAATAATCTCCGGGAGTCAGTCGAGAGCCGATACCAACTACCCGGCCCTTCTCGAAGGCATACTGGGTGGCCTGCATCCATGCCGCCTCATCAAACTGACGGGCAGTGGTCTGATCTGATGCCTCGGCCTGACTCTCAGGCCGGGCCTGTGCCGCTGCAGCCTCATATGACTCCTATAGTTGCAATTTAAAATTAAAATTGTGAATATATTATATGTAGTTAATTTTTAAACTTGAAAACAAATAATACTGACCACGATGTGATGCTGACGATCACCTCTGAGCTCCCCAGTAGCAGGATCACTATACATCCTCCGATATACGTCGTACTCTGTAATATCGGGGTGCTCGACAGCCTATAAGAATAAAAAATAAACTGTTAATATTTATAGTTATATAAAATATTTATAAATAATGTACGTACCAGATGCTGTCTATGAGTACTGAAAGAACGACTCCCAGCTCGATGAGTCACCTCCTGCCTCCCCCGATTCTGCCTCCCCACCGATAATCTCCTCTGAAAGGCATCACTCAACCAGTGCGCACATAATCCATCCCATACATGGGATGAAATGTACTCTGGTCGGTGTGCTCTACATGACTCATCAAAATCTGACACTCCTGCTTTCTTCATCGCAGCTTTTCTTAAATTGTGCAAAAACTGACGAAGGCGATCACGCATGGCCACCTCCCATGCCTCGTGGATGGCGTCATGCATGGTATCCTCGATCGGATACCATAAACCCTACAAATAAATCAAAATATCAAGTTAGAAATGAAATAATTTTCAAAATAAAAATTATTTATTTACGTACGTACCAACCAATGGCCGAACATGGCCTGCTGCACATCAATGGGAATCTGCTCTCATGTGGTCCACGGCTGAGAGAAATAGTTGCGCAAAATAGCGCTTCCCTGTCCGACTGCTATATGCGAAAAACTGAAAAAATAATAAACATTTATTATGTGAATAGATTAATGAAATCTTAGTCAAATTCACAGGTTATTACACAGGTTATCACACCTCCGGGTGCGCGGATCAAACCCAAGACGTGGACGTCGCTCGGGGACGGGGTCAGGAATCATCAATCGTGCAAGACCGCGCCCCCTCCGCGTACTCCCTGGAGCGCCTGCAGGCTGAGGGTCATCTGCCAGCAACTCATCCGCATCGAAAGGCAGGTCAGCCTCCGCCAACTCAAGAAATGTGGCCTCGTCCATCTGAAACAGAAAATTTTAATATTAGCAAATAATTGATAATTACTATTATATATACATATATACATATTATGATTGTATATAAATACCATGGAATTCTATAAGTGTTCATCTTCATCATCATCTTCATATATGTCAATGTCATCTTCATATTCCTCCTCAACATCATCGATATCCATTCGAGTTGCAGTTGCTTCATCTCTTACCATTTCAAATTCATGTGTGACATCATTAACATCATCGTCATCACCGACTCTTAAATGTGGGGTGTCGTCATCGATACTCATATCTCTTTGTAAAAAAGATTGATTTTGAGTACTCTCTTGAAAAACTTCAATTCTTTGCACATCAGTGAAAGCACATTCACTTTGACTAAACTGATTGTCTCGAATTTTGATTTTTATTACACTCCACCAATCAGTCAAGTCTCTTGATGTTGCACAGTACTTTGCATAATAAACTTGATATGCCTGTTGAGCCAATAAGAATGGTTCATTTACTGCGAGAACACTTTTACATTTAATATCGATGATTCCATGAGTCGGATGAACACGCATGCCTCTCTCTGTATCCAACCACCGACATTTGAACATGGTTATGTAATGTTGTCCAAGATAACAGAGTTCAATGATTTCATCAAGTATGCCATAAAAGTCAACTTCATTTTCTCGATGATGAGATCCTCTCAAGCTAACTCCACTGTTCATTGTTTTTTTCGATTCCCCATATGCATGTGTGTGGAATCGAAATCCATTCACCACATATGCATTATAAGTTTTAACAAGTTTGGAAGGTGGGTTACTCAATACACACAGCCGTTTGTCAATTTTATCAGCATGTCGAGACGCCTGAAGATTTGTGAAATAATTATCAATATAGTAAACTATACATTGAATGAGTTACTAAATGATAAAGAATTTATGTTACCAGTTTTTGAAACCACTGAGAGAAATTTTTCAGTCGACGTTCTTCGAGAGCAGCTGCTGTAATTTGTGGAATTTGTTTCTTGATATGATTATCATACAACCTATAAAAACCAAAGTTATTTACTGTAACATAAATGATAGAATAAGTGATATAAACACTTACAGTACAACTGATGTCATCTCTTCACAGTTGAGCAGAACATACGTATGATCTCTATGATGTTCATCATCTGAAAGCCAGC
This sequence comes from Viscum album, assembly GCA_963277665.1. NCBI lineage: Eukaryota > Viridiplantae > Streptophyta > Magnoliopsida > Santalales > Viscaceae > Viscum > Viscum album. The sequence goes on along the minus strand of OY728145.1, from coordinate 732,987,491 downwards.
GTTCAGAAACTCCACCAAAACCAAGCTCTGACTGGTTGAAAACAGATAATTGATTGTCGATTTCATCAATATTCCTCTCATTCCGTCCCATTCGGTTGTGTTTTGAAGGATACTCAGATTCAAAATAATGGGAGCAGAAAAAAGATATTTCCTCTTGCAAATAAGCTTCTGCAATAGATCCTTCAACAGATGCTTTGTTGCGTACTTTTCTTTTCAATTTTTGCATGCATCTTTCAAATGGGTACATCCATCGAAACTGTACCGGACCTCCACATTTGGCTTCATATGGAAAATGTAACATCAAATGTTCCATTGAGTCGAAGAAAGACGGCGGAAATATGTTTTCCAGTTTACATATAATTACAACAACATCTTTTTCAAGTTTGCCTAGAGCATCATAATCTGCCGTAGCCGCACAAATTTCCCGAAAAAAATGAGACATGTCTGTTATGGAATCCCAAATCATAGAATTCAACAAACCTCTTAATCCAATGGGTAGAAGTCTCTCCATTATAAAATGACAATCATGACTTTTCAATCTAGTAATATGACCATTCTTTACACATCTACCCAAATTGGAAGCACAGCCATCTGGAAGTCTCAAATCTGCAATCCACTGACAAAATAATAAACGGTTTTCTTTAGACAGTGTATAAGCTGCTTTTGGTTTCAGTAACCTTTCTGTTCTGACATTTTCAAATAGTTCCAATTCTGGACGCCTGCAAATTTGGGCAAGATCTAAACGTGCATTTACATTGTCTTTGCTCTTTCCTGGCGTATCCAAAACTGTATGAAACAAATTATCAAAACAGTTCTTCTCAATATGCATGACATCTAACATGTGTCGGACCAACAAATCAGACCAATATGGCAAATCCCAAAATATGCTACGTTTAATCCAATTGTGTTCTTTCCCAAAACCAGAAATTTTCTGTTGGTTTATTGTGGGACCAAAAGTGATGGGAGGTAATGAAAATACAACCGATTTTAAGTCCGAACCTGATAGCATTTTTGGAGTTCCATCCCTTTCAGCTGTTCCTTTTCTGAAATGAGATCTGTTTCTGCGAAAAGGATGATCAGCTGGAAGAAATCTGCGATGACAGTCAAAATAACAAGGTTTCTTTCCATGAATGAGCATAAATGCTTTGTTCTCTCCCATACAGTAAGGACATGATTTCTGACCATGTGTACTCCAGCCAGATAACATCCCATAAGCCGGGAAGTCACTTATTGTCCACATCAATGCTGCTCTCAGTATGAAATTCTGTTTCGTTGCAACATCATATGTACTGACACCAGTACTCCACAATAAATTTAATTCATCAATCAATGGCTTCAAATAAACATCAATATTTTTCTTAGGATGTCCTGGAATTAGTAAAGTCAAAAAGATATATGGCTCCTTCATCAACATCCATGGAGGTAAATTATACGGAGTTAAAAAAACAGGCCAACATGAATATTGACTACCATAAGATCCAAACGGACAGAAACCATCAGTGGAAAGGCCCAGTCGAACATTTCTAGCTTCTAAAGCAAATGATGGATGCACTCTATCAAAATGTTTCCATGAATCACCATCGGCTGGATGATTCAAGCTTTTATCGGTTGAAATATTCTCTTTATGCCATGACATCATTGTCGCTGTATTCTTAGACATGAATAAACGCTGAAGTCTGGATGTAAGCGGAAAATATCTCAACTGTTTTATAGGAATCAAACCAGACTTCCCGTGTTGTCCTTCTTTATATCTCAGTTGCCCACATGTGGGACAACTATCCAACGACTCATTTTCCCCTGAATATAAAATGCAGTCATTTGAACATGCATGAATCTTCTGACAAGTAAGTCCCAAATTTCGAACCAACCTCTTACTTTCATAGTAATTTGCAGGTAAAACATTTCCTTCGGGTAACAGTGTTTTCAGCAATGAAAATATCTGGTCAAAACATGTGTTTGACATTCCGTTATCTGATTTGATAGCCATAAATTTTGCAACTGCTTCTAATTTGCTCATCTTGCAGCCAGGATATAATGCATCCTCAGCAGACTTCAACAACTCATAAAATTCAGACGGTCCCAACTCAGGATTTGAAGCTATATCAACCGGAGTTTCTGTATGTTGAACAGATGAACCTGCAACATCATGTACTAAATCTTGAAACCGGGATGGATCTGGAATCAAGTTGGTATCACCTGCTCTGGAACTGCGTTCACCATGTTGATACCAAAAAACATAATCTGCTTGAAAACCAAAACGCAAGAGATATTCCCCCACTTTGTCAAACGTGTCAAATTTCTCAATGCACATTTTCTACAAGGGAATTTTATCTTTCCTTCTGAAACAAATTCTGAATTTGATGCCGCAAATGATAAAAAAATCTCCACACCCTCTATATATACTGGATTTAAACCAGAACCATTTGGATTTCTACGTTGATTTATCCATATGCGGTCATCTAATAATGACTGTTGACGACCTCGTTGTTCCATATTTTTCTATAAAATATAAAAGCATTACTGGTTTTGAATAATTTGTTAGAAAAAACACTCAAGCAAGGATTGAATATATTGAGAATAAAGCAAAACCTGTTACAAATATTGATAATTTTAATATTATATTGATTTTTTATTTTTTTTAATAATACTAATATAATTTTTTTATAAATATTAATTATATAATAATAACATCATTACATTATTAGAATATTTTATTATTAATATTAAAATAATATAATTTTTTATATTATATACAATTCTCCTTTCATCTGTGTGTTTCACATTCTGTCTCCACATGTAATAAGGTAATTATTCCTAATTATTCCTAATTATTCCTAATTATTACAATCTATTACAATTTATTACTAATTGTTACTAATTATTACAATTTATTACTAATTATTACAATTTATTGCTAATTATTACTATTTATTACTAATTTAGCAATACTTAGCAATACTTAGCAAAAGGAAAACTGCTTGAATAATGAAAGGAAATTTGGTAATCATCGTTGTGGAGATGATTATAAATTTTCCCTTCATTATCCAAGCAGATTTCGTTTACTAATTATTAGTAATAAAAAAAATATTATCAATATTTACGAAAAAACAATATTAATATTATTAAAATAATAACAAAAATTAAAAAATATTAAAATTATCAATATTCATAACAGACTTTGTTCTATTATTAACATGTTCAAATCTTAAAGGGTCGCCAATTGTCAGGTCATGCGCAATAAAAAGTTTGTGTCAGCCATGTCTAATGTAAACTCTATAATTGTCCTTGCATGGTTGATCACTTCGCAAGTAATGTTGCAATCAGACAAACCAATTCATTCCCTTCTTATCTATAAGAATTATCTCACATGAACCTTTACATAGATCATTCTTCCTTAAAAATTTGAGGGGATATCATTATTTTTCCCTTAAATTTTCAAGGAAGAATGGCCTATATAAAGGTTCATGTGAGATGATTCTTATAGATAAGAAGGGAATGACTTGGTTTGTCTGATTGCAACATTACTTTTGAGGTGATCGACCATGCAAGGACAATTATAGAGTTTACATTGGACATGGCTCACACAAACTTTTTATTGCGCATGACCGGACAATTAGCGACCCTTTAAGATTTGAACATGTTAAGAATAGAGCAAAATCTGTTGTGAATATTGATAATTTTAATATTTTATAAATTTTTATTATTTTAATAATATTAATATTTTTTTCATAAATATTGATAATATAATTTTTTTTGCTAAGTATTCTTGAGTATTCTTGAGTATTCCTGAGTATTCGTGATTATTCGTGAGTATTCGTGAGTATTCATGAGTATTCGTGAGTATTCGTGAGTATTCGTGAGTATTCCTAATTATTACTAATTATTCCTAATTATTCCTAATTATTCCTAATTATTTGCAATTATTGGTAATTATTGGCAATTATTGGTCATTATTACTAATTATTACAAATTATTGGTAATTATTACTAATTATTGGTAATTATTACTAATTATTCATAATTATTACTAATTATTCCTAATTATTACTAATTATTCCTAATTATTACTAATTATTACTAATTATTCCTAATTATTACAAATTATTGGTAATTATTACAAATTATTACTAATTATTGCTAATTATTGGTAATTATTCCAAATTATTGGTAATTATTCCAAATTATAGGTAATTATTCCTAATTATAGGTAATTATTCCTAATTATTGGTAATTATTCCTAATTATTGCTAATTATTCCTAATTATTGCTAATTATTACTAATTATTGCTAATTATTGCTAATTATTGGTAATTATTACTAATTATTGGTAATTATTGCTAATTATTGATAATTATTACTAATTATTCCTAATTATTACTAATTATTGATAATTATTGCTAATTATTCCTAATTATTACTAATTATTCCTAATTATTACTAATTATTCCTAATTATTACTAATTATTCCTAATTATTACTAATTATTCCTAATTATTACTAATTATTCCTAATTATTACTAATTATTACTAATTATTCCTAATTATTACTAATTATTCCTAATTATTTTCAATTATTTGCAATTATTGGTAATTATTACCAATTATTGGTAATTATTGGTAATTATTGGTAATTATTCCTAATTATTCCTAATTATTACTAATTATTACTAATTATTACTAATTATTCCTAATTATTCCTAATTATTCCTAATTATTCCTAATTATTCCTAATTATTCCTAATTATTTGCAATTATTGATAATTATTACTAATTATTGGCAATTATTGGTAATTATTGGTAATTATTACTAATTATTACTAATTATTACAAATTATTGGTAATTATTGGTAATTATTCCTAATTATTACTAATTATTACTAATTATTACTAATTATTGGTAATTATTACAAATTATTACTAATTATTGTTAATTATTGGTAATTATTCCAAATTATTGGTAATTATTCCAAATTATTGGTAATTATTCCAAATTATTGGTAATTATTCCAAATTATTGGTAATTATTCCAAATTATAGGTAATTATTCCTAATTATTGGTAATTATTCCTAATTATTCCTAATTATTGCTAATTATTACTAATTATTGCTAATTATTGCTAATTATTGGTAATTATTACTAATTATTGGTAATTATTACTAATTATTGATAATTATTACTAATTATTCCTAATTATTACTAATTATTCCTAATTATTACTAATTATTCCTAATTATTACTAATTATTCCTAATTATTACTAATTATTCCTAATTATTCCTAATTATTCCTAATTATTCCTAATTATTCCTAATTATTCCTAATTATTTGCAATTATTGGTAATTATTGGCAATTATTGGCAATTATTACTAATTATTACTAATTATTGTTAATTATTGGTAATTATTCCAAATTATAGGTAATTATTACTATTTATTGTTAATTATTAATAATTATTACTATTTATTGTTAATTATTACTAATTATTACTAATTATTCCTAATTATTACTAATTATTGGTAATTATTACTAATTATTACTAATTATTACTAATTATTACTAATTATTGGTAATTATTACTAATTATTAATATTTATTCTTAATTATTAAAAATTATTACAAATTATTCCTAATTACCATTAACTATGAACAATACTAATAATTTAAATTTATTAAGTAAGAAAACAATATAAACATAATTAAATTACAACTAATCAAAAATAATTGAAATTAATACAAAATTAAAAATAAATATTAAATTAAAATGAACATAAATACCTTGAAAATTGATGAGCTCTGATCGTTCTTCAAAACTTTAATAACAGCTCCGAAGAAAAAAATTAAACTGAACAAAAAGTCAAATTTAGAAATAGAAATTTTAGAGCAGAAGAAGGTGGAGAATGAGAATGATTTGAGAAAAACGGATGGGGGTATTTATAGGTTAGATTATTAGCGACGGGTCCATTTGCGACGGGATTCCCGTCGCAAATAGTATTATTTGCGACGGGCACCGTCGCAAATACCTTCGCCCGCATTTATTACGGTCAACCGGTAAATAGTTATTTGCGACGGGACCCGTCACAAATAACATACTATTTGCGACGGGAATACTTTCCCGTCGCAAATACCTTTTACCGCCGCCGGTTATTTGCGACGGGAATACTTTCCTGTCGCAAATACCTTTTACCGCCGCCGGTTATTTGCGACGGGGAAAGGCATCCCCGTCGCAAATAGTTTTCCCCGGATTTGGCGCCAAAGCCCGGGAAAACTATTTGCGACGGGGAAGCCTATCGCGTCGCAAAAGACTACTTATTTGCGACGGGTAAAGACCCCCGTCGCAAATAAGTTTTTAACGGGACTATTTGCGACGGGATTTATTCCCGTCGCAAATAACCCGTCGCAAATACCCATTTTTCCCGTAGTGAATGTTGTAAAAACTAAATTCACAGCCTTCAGTGGACATATTTTCTATATGATAAAATTAAAATCCAAAAAATATATAAGGATTTTCAAGATGGAAACCCATAAAGTGTATCCTAATCAAAATAAAATTCTTTACTTGATAATTCATTCTCTTTCATGTTATAGGAAAATAATTAATGTGGAAAAAAAATGTACAAAACTTATTGGGCCCACCATATTGACCAAGAAAAGTTTGAGGTTTCATTAATAAACCCACTAATAAATAAAAAAAATATATGTATTTTATGTTATATCTCTCAGCCTCTTCAATAGTTTAAATTCATTCAGTGTTTCTATAATAAGAGTATTCGAATCTGAATGACTCTTTTTTTTACTATGAGTATGAACTCAGAATAAGGATCAATATATAAACATAAAATATTGAAATTAAACCAAATGTATCTATGTCTTATGTGGAAGGTCCTTTAATCTTCATAGGCCTATAAACCATTGATGAAAAACCCATCACTCAGATGTTTTTTCTGGTCATCCTTAACATACATGTCCTATATCATCATCATTAATCAAAAATTACATGGGATATTATTTAATCAATTAATAATATGACTATTCAAGTGGATTTGATAATATTTCACATTTGTATCATGATTTCGATTAGAATAGAGATTTGACATCTAATTCTCTAACTTTTGATCGGTTCTCATCATTTGTCTTTGAACTACATGAAATAATATTATGATATTTATAACTATAAACTAAAGATACATTTTCACATGTTAGTATATATTGGAAATGGTTCCTCTGTCCAAATTAGGTTTCTTATTTATTACCACATATATATTTTACTTAATGATATGTGGTCAAAGATATACAACCTTAAACTTCTCTGGTACGTTGTAAAAAATGGTTAATATAAAATGTCAACATTCTCTAGTGGAATAAATATGTCTATAAACTACATGAATCGTTCCTTGAACTAATATATATTTTACAAAATAGGCTATATATTTATGTTGGGTTTTGTATTAACTATGTCACAATGTATATCACTTTATTTTTATCAATTTTGGTCAACTTGAAACTTCATCACACATTTTTATGACATGCATAACCTTAAACTACACAAGGAAAGAGAAATAAATCATTCTAGGTTGAAAAACATTAAAGGGAATCCTAGGAAAAAGTATAACCTTCACTCATTGGACATTAATATTGTGTGATTTAGAAAAAATTGTTCATTTAAATTAAAATGGAAAAAAACATGTAAGGATGAAAAATCAGAAAGGAAAATCTATGAAAAATCCATGATCATTCCTAATAGACTTCTCAAAATAATGTTTATAAAACCATTAGGGTAATAAATAAGGAGGATAAAAAGTTGCAGTGTTCATTATATAATTCAATATTAATTCATTTTATGCTATCTAGTTCCCTTAGGTTGGAAAAAGATAGACCACTTTTATATTCATAACACATTAGATCAAATATTTCTATAATGCACATCAAATCATTATTTTAGGGTACTCAATACATCTTAAACATTCAAATTCACATCCCAAAATCCCCCTTAGTGGTACATATCACGTTGAGTCACAATTACACATCCCAATGGATAAACACAAGTTAATAGGGATTTTATTTATACATATACCTATCTATGAGCCATGCCTAGGTGGAAGTCATCCAAATGGACCAAATATAGTGTAAAGTGATAATATTTCTTTCTATATACTTCTATGAGTAATACCTTAGAGGTAATCAATTCTGAATCTTTTTTTTGGGAACCATTATTGAATATATTCATACATATTTTATGTTTGAATAAGATTCATGTTATCTTAAAATTTATTTATAGAACTATATGGGTAGTTCTAAATTCATAATCAAATAAGAACAAAAGATATAAGTATAGAAAATAAGTAAATATAAAATTTAATTTCATTCATTATATAAAAATAGAAATATAAGAATCCACAAATTAAAGTTTCTCTTGATGATAAAAATATATTGCAAAATTCAGTCCATAGAGGCTTGATTCCCCTTAATCGATCACTAGTTCGCATTAATAATACAATGAAACTCACCTGGCTTCATAGGTTATACCTCTTCAGTAGGCTGAATACCTTACACTTTAGTACCCACTTTTTCTTCTCATATCGGTCATTATGTAGGAGCCTTCAATGTCTCACCTATATTCCCATAGTTTAATTAATCCCTTGATAGAGGTGAAACAAGTGAGTTATTTCTTCATCAAACTAATTCTACTTCACCAAAACCACTACTTTATAATGGGATTTACATTTGAGAAAATATGATAAATGTTTTATGAATTATGAATTTTATTAGAGCTCTTAAAGGAACCTTTGGGATTTTTATAATTCCACTAATGCTTAAATAATCACTTTCTTGGAATTAAGGATGTACCGATAGTAAATTCCACCACTACATAGACACATCAAATAAATATGATATTGATGTATTTTTGTGATCACCACTTTTATAAGTGTATAAAAATTTAACTTCAAAATACATATCAAATAGTTTTTAAGAGTACCAAGTATAATTTTAGAGTATCTTGGTTTGGATCATAGTTTCTCAAAGAAACCTCAATATTTTTCAGAATAATGTCACTTAAATTGGATGACTAGATGTTCCCTTCCATGTCTATATCATCCAATTTTCTTACAAATGTTATGAGAGATGTGGGAAATTCATGTCTATAATATTAAATAAAAAATTTAAATGTGATAAATATGGATAATTTTCTTCTTATATTGAAGTTCTATTCTTTTCAACTAGTTACACCTTAGTTTCCATGACCACTTAAACATCCCCACTAAATGGAAACCCTTCAGTAGTTGTAACATAACTGTCAATCATTGATGTGGTCCTATCTGTAGGTCCCATGAGTACATTACCTTACCCAATCATATCCTACCCATCCAATGAGCACCAAATTATCTCTAAGTTAGTATCTTCCTTAATATTATTGGTTGAGACCTCTAAATGGAATGGACCATATGGAAAAAGATTATAGATTACTATTTGAAGGTATTATTCCTTGTTAATTTATCTAAACTTGGTCGAAGATGTGGAATACTTTATAGATGATAGGAGATAATCTATTGTATATATTGAATTAAAAAAACATAATGGGACATAATATAATAATAGAGGTCAATAGCTATGTTATAACATTACAGTCACATTTGGTTGCCATACCCGAACTATATCCCCTTATAATAGTGGGGGTGGGTGGAACTACAATTATTAATTCTCTCTATACTATAGACATAGATATCTTAATAGAATGTATTTTAGTCTCACCCAATATCCCCTTACAAACATTCTTATGATTCTCCTTGAACATTTAAAAGGATTCTTATCATAGATTTAGTGATCCATGGTGTTATACCCTAGATGTGCATGTATATATGTGGGGGTAGAATGAAAGATGGACTTGAAGACTAACCAAACCTAATAAAAAGGATACTCCTAGATAGTGTTTTATCTTATTTGAATAACTTGATTCCAGATGTGGGGGAACTATAGATGAAATTTCTTCCCATTCCTCCCTCCACATAATTTATTTTTAATAGGATAACTCCCCATCCACTTCAATAGAGGCAGCCCATCTAGTTATCCTCTAATGTACTCATTCATAAATACATGAGAGATTTTTTTTACATTACATATGCCTCTTTCTTATACAAATAGAACATAAATCCATGCATCATATTAATCTCTAATTAAAAATGTTACAAATCTAGGATAAAAAAACATAAATTTCTAGGATTAATTGGGGAATCACACTATTCATCAAAAGAATCATTGACCACCCCTTACTGTAATATTTATTCCCTCATATAAATTAATATATTATTGATAGATAATATAATGTTAGATGAAAGGATCATCATATTCAACTCTTAGATATATTTATTCTCCTTTGTTGGATTTTTTGTTTGTTTTAATGTCCAGAGGAGCCTTTATATTTCAAATATAAAGGATATTAATGCTTCCATGGATGATAGACCATATATATTCTATAGTGGTAGTGGTGAGGAAAAACTTCTAAATCATAAAAACCTCATGATATAAATATTTCAATTAGTTGTTGGCCAACCTCCCCTTTTCCATGATGATGACCCATGAAACATTAAATTTTGCTTCTTCTTGGTTCCTTCATGATATAGGTCCTTTATATAGATTCTTAACAAAATACACTAATTCACCCCCTCTTAAGGTATATTACATTATAAAGGATCAATATGTGGTATCAAAGGCTTGGTTTTTGGATTAGTTTCTTCATTATCCCTCCCTCAATAGCACTAAAATGCTTTTCAATGACAAATTCATTCCTATATTAAATTGTAATAATTTTCAATTATAGATGATCCATATCAAATGGTATTTCTAATCATTGGGCATGAAAGTTTATGTGGCTTCCATGTATAGTATTTTTATGAGAATAGAAAGTGGGTATTTACTAGAGAATTATCATATATAACTGTATTCCATGTATGGTATTTCTATGAGACTTCCCTTAAATTGAATATTATCATACTCACAAATGTGATTTTTGTAAAAAGAAAAAGAGTATTCAAAATGAAAATAATACAAATAATTGGAATTAATAATGGATTAATGGTCTCATTAATATGAATATATGGAGTTTAATTTCACCCAAATCTATAGATGGGAAAAAATAATACATCCTTTTTATTGATGATTTTAAATGAATGGCATGGATAATGGTTGTATATAACAAATATAAAGTGTTTAAGTGCATCACATGGCATCGGAGTCAAGTTAAAAATATTCTTTTTTTAAAATAATATAATTTTTACCAATAATGGTATGGAAATTAAAAAAAATAAAAGTTAAATAATATCTTTACGAGTGTATGATACTACTGGAAAATGGACCTATCCCCACGGTTTTTAAAAAATCATGAGGATAGGTCCTGAAAAGTGACCTATACCCACAGTTTCCCTAAATCGTGGGTATAGGGGTACCTATCCCCATGGTTTTGGGGAAAACTGTGGGGATAGTTCTAGACTAAAATACTTATACCTGTGGGAAGGAATTTTTTTGGCGGGAACCCTATACCCACGGTTCTTCCCTCTATACCCATGGTTTTTATAACTATATTTAACTAAATATATATATATACATATAGGTGATGTTAGGGTAGTGGTTCGACGTGGTGTTTGCAGCGAAGAGGTTGCGAGATCGAAACTCGGCAGCTACATTATTTTAGGACCTATACCCACGGTTTTGAAACTGTGGGTAAAATCCATTGACACTGTGGAAAATGGCTATGTTTCGGTGACACGGTGGCAGGGAACCTATACCCACGGTTTTGAAAAACCTTGGGTATAGTCTGGGGACCTATACCGACGCAGTTCCATCCCACGGTTCCCAAAACCGTGGGTATAGGCTATACCCACGGTTTGGGGGATATACCCACGGTTTTGAACCATGGGTATAGGCCGTTTTTTCATTAGTGTGATTTAACACCAAGAATCAGTAGCTAGGACCTCGTTTAAGAATTAAGTTATCAAATGACATAATCAAATCATAAACAATATGGATTTGAATATGAATATTTAGAAGGTATTGTAGGATAAATATTATAATGAAGAAGTTTAAGAAGAAGTATAAATCTCATATAGAGACTTATTGTATCACAATGAAGACAAAACATCACATGAAATCCAATACAAAAATAATCTTATTGTTAAATACTTCAATGTGTTTAGAATCATTTTATTCATTATTAATAAATAAAATAATGGATTGCTTAATGTTCCAAGGGAGAAGTAATTATTTTGTGTATTCTTCAAAGAGTGTATCCTAATTGTTCTTCAAAAATAATCTTGAAAAATTGATTGAATGTAATGATGTTGTTGTAGTTGAAAATGAGTAGATAAAAATTACACATGAACTAAATTCAAATTCTGTTGAGAATGTTTCACATGAAAATTATCTAGTTATTAAATTTAAAAGTGATTAAGAAGTGCCTGGATTATGTGAATTTATGGGAAATATAGATAAAAAATATAAAAACTATAATTATTAAGTAAACACAATTGGAAGATTTGGTTCAACAAGACAATAAACTAAGGGTAAAATTACTGGAGATAACATTACTGGATATCGATTATCCACTAATCAAATAATAAGGATAGAGGCTTAGTAGTAAGTGTATATATTATATCTTTTAGAGAGAGAAAAACTTTTAAAGAAGATACTATGAATGAAATTTGGATTAAATATATTCCTTGGGATCTTGACTAAATGGAGAACAAAAATATATGGGATGTTATTTCAAGACCACATGAAAAGAATGTTATCGAGACTAAATGGATGTCCTGAAATAAATTGAATGATGATAGATAAGTTATAAGGAAAAAAATTAGAAATTTTTATTTCCAAATAGATGGGATTAACATGAATGAATTATTCCCACAAGTGGCACAACTTAAAATTATAAGATTATTCTTATTAATGGTAGTGAATAAAGGATTCATGGTCTACCAAATGGATTCCAAATCATTAATTATTTATGGGGCCCATGAATAGGAGGTTTAAATTGAGTAACCTGATGGATTTATCATTAATAATGATGAATATAAAGTATAACAATTGAATAATTCTGTGTATGTCCAAAATAAATCCCCAATAGAATGGTACAAAATCGTAGAACAATATCTGAATAAGGTATGATTTCAAAGGGTATGGGTTCATCATAAACACTATATAAATAAATAAAAGGAGAAATATATTATGGTGATTATATATGTGGATGATACTCTTTTTAGAGGATTGGATGATACCTAGTGGAAGAAAGTTTTAGATCTTATGAAGTTCAAATTTAGAAAGTCTCTTATTAGAGAATTGTAAAATTTCCTTCTCCTAGAGGTGATTCATAGAAATGATAGTACTTTCATTTCTAAAAAAATTCAAAGGAGGTGTTGAAAAATATTAAATGTAAAATTTTATATCGATGGTGACTACAATAAAGACCATAAAAAAATTCCAAATATGAAAAAGGAAATGTGGTTGATGTCACACTTTATAGATAAATTATTGGTAGATTATTCTAAATTAAAACCACTAAAACAAATATTGTATTCTTCACATTTTATTTCACATGATATCAAATTTTTCCCACATAAAGACACATGAAATTTTTGAAATGGATACTTTACTATATCAATCATACATTTGAATATGTATTGTTCCACTTCAAAAAATGACAATAATGGTTTTTGGGATATTCTAGTTCATATTGGGAAAGTTCAGTTAATTATTAAAAAACAATATATAGTGGTGTATTATAACATTGGAATTTTTTCAGTTTATCATTAATAAATAAGAATAAGTATATTTTCTTAACCCTTGTAAAGGCTGAGTATATAGAGAAAACTCAATCTTGTACCCAATACCATTGGATGAAATAACAACTTATTGACTGAAAATTAGCTTTTTATTATCAAAACACTTTTAAGGAAAAAGTGAGAAACCACAAGATTCAAACACTAAAGGATATGACAAATCCATTAAAAAACAACTTAAGTCTACTAGAACCAATTTCCCTACATAATTTCCAGGAGAGAGTTCTATCCTGAGTACCTGGATCATCCATTATGAAATCTTCAAATTGATACGCCAGCTTGTCCCAAGTCTACAAGTACTCATATTGATTGATCTTTCCTTCGTTGAATCCCCTTTTCAATATAAGATCTTTCTTGTAAATCCATGTACTCTGATCATAATTAGTATTCACTCTTAACATCCTTCCCATCATCTTTTCAGCTTCATATTTAGTAGCATTGATCACCAAAAACATTTCAACCATTAACTCTTTCGAGTGAAAAAGTAGATCCAGAGATTCAAGAGTTTCATCTGCCCCTCGCTGCGGAGAAAATAGAGCATCCTTGGGGGAGACATCCCCATGAACATCCCCATAAACCACATCCTCATCCCTAACATATGTTTCAAGATCAACAGAATCACTGACCATCAACTTGGCTTACGACTTCTTGGAGGATCTAGTTTCCATTGGTAGTGGTAAGTGAGAATAGTCCTTTCTCCCTTTCCAAATGCCTCTCTGGATCTTTCTCCATGGACTGGGAATCATTATATCTTGTAAGTTATCTGTAGTATCTAATGAATAATGACTAGAAGTCTCATCACTGGATTCATACCTTAGGACCCCTTGCCTATCCAAGAGCACAACCCAAGTGGCTTCCTGCTCCGGAACTGGTTCAACATTCTCCAAACCGTCAAAATGATTACCAATCTTAATAACTAGAATCTCTTTTCTTAGGGTCAACCTAATCCTACCTTTATTCGTCACCTGCTCATCGCTACCACCAATAGAACTACCTTCCTGAGACACCCTCAAGTTTTGAGCATCCCCTGCATCCTTGTTGCAAACTGAAGGAGCTTTCATGGATCTTTTAGCTCAAACATGAATTTCCACCGCATTAATCTGACTCACCACTGCCCATGGAACAAACACCCCCTTCAGGTCGCATTTCATCTTGTCATATACATCGTCTACTCTCGGATTTGGAGTAGTAGTTGTTACCTTTTCTTGGGTATCCTTAACTACACCACACAAGTTCATGGAATCAAAAACTTGACCAAGGACAGTCACTGCCAATTCCTGACCCTGATGTAGTCTATTGAAAACCACATCCAAGAAACTACCACAATCAAAATCCACTCTAGTTGAAGCTTGATTTACCTATTTTGAACCAAAACCAGATGCCAAATTCTCATCACTAGTCCTCAAACCCTCATGCATCTTCTGGTTTGACATCCCACACCTGTACACTATCAGTTGATGCCCCATTTTCAAGAACTGAGAGCAGAAACCATACCATGATTTTAAAACAACTAGTTTCTTATACCAAAACTCCTCACCAACATAAATCCAAAAAGACTCCACAGGTGGACTCAAGACATCCACTTCAACACAGACTCTAGGAGAAACTAGGTGGCATGAAACTCTTTTCATACTTTCATAACAAAGGTAAAATCCTACTAGATTTCCTAACATTCGGATAATGGAGGGATTCTTAAAAGGGAGTAGGAGTTCTCGGAATCTTACCCAAATCATTATGGTCAGTGAATCGCGCTTCATGTGAGTTATATGACCACCTAAAGAGGAAAAACTTGGATTTGTTACAAACTCGAGGAGCGCTCGACCACACCAAAATCAGGTCGTCTTCTGTAGAAAATTGTATCATGATGTGCTTGGGATCAAGGAGGCCCATAGTAGAGTACTCTTGCAAACCCCGCACTATAAATATGACTTGATAAAAAGAGTCCACGGACAGTTGTCATTGTTCGAAGCATGAAATCAGTGTCAGATCCAATAGGTAAAAAGCGTCGTTAAATTCTCGGGATGGAATCACAAGTTACATAAGCCCTTTATGCAACCTAGGAACTTTCAAAATAAGGGATATTTGGGGGAAGTAAGTAAGACAATCAGGATCTGAGAAGGTGGAGAAAGAGGAAGGTCGATTTCCTTCATAGGGTGGCAATGGTCCCTCCCCCGCTGAGGGAGGAGGGTCCTGCTCAGAAGCCATCACCGCCTAGAACATGGGGAAAATAACAACTTGTTGATGTTGGGATTTAAGATTATTATCCTATTTCAATTATATATGAAAACTTGATCTCTACATAGATAAAAAAAATAAAATACATCATTTTATAAAAAATCACATTGATATCAAGTACACTTAACAAAGGAGAAGGTTGATCAATGTTTGGTATAATTTGAGTATGTTTCAAATTAAGATAACGTGGCGGATATAATGAAAAATCACTACCCAAGGTGACATTTGAGAAATATGGGTTAGATCCCGAAGTCTAATCAATTACATATACTTTTATGGATTATAAAGTTATTCCCAATAACCATGGTATTTTTCATTATGATAAAGTTCTTTGACTCTTTCATCTTTAATTTTTTTATCTCCAAAAATTCCATAAAATCTTATAGTGAAGTGATTTCCTATGGTTCATTGAAAAATTGGGATAAATAATAATAAGTTTCAAGTGTGTCTACTAGTGGGAGAGGTTAAATCGTGTTCAATCATGCATAGAAATATAAGTATTTTTCTTAGAGTTTTTTATGATCTTGTAATAATGGTATGTACATGTGAGAATACTTTCATTAAATTCATATTTCTCACATAGATTATGGATAATGTTATCTTAGATTTGGTGATTTATGAATAATTTATAAAGGAATCTAGAAGTTGAATATTTAAGATGTTTTGAATGCTTGGAGGATTTGGGATTTGTTTTATTTGGGAGTTTTCAACAAACCTAAAGGATCTTATAGAAATAATAATGAGTTTCATGTGTGCCTCGATGAATCATGTTGATTTAGGGGGATAATTTCTTTTACTTAAAGTGTTAGATGATCTTGGAATCAAGTTATCAAGTTATAAGAATATTATTATTCAAATTTTTTTTCTCCCACCAAGCATGCATCACATGGTATTAGATTTGGTGATTACTTAATCATTGATTCCTGAATATAAAAGTTGAATAGTCGATGTTGTTTTGATTAAATGGAGTATTTGGGTGTCATTGTGTTTAGAAGTTGTCAAAAAATAAAATGGGTTATAATTTAGGAAAAAAAATACACTCATAATAATTCTTTAATTTTGTTGTTCAGTAAATCTGATGGAGGTTATTTTCCCATAAAATGAAGTCGTTTGAATAGAAGAGTTATAACACCCAATGATTTTAAAATAGGAACCTACTTTTTGAGAGAATATATGACCCAAAACACTGATCTTAGATGATAATATAACAAAATTTTATTTTAAATAATATTTTTTTAAATAAATACAATCTATATGATACCTTGTAGGATATGAAACATCCAGTCTGAATAAACCAAAAAATAGAATATCGTTATAACCTAATTGTTAAACTAGAATATATGAATAGGAATAAATAAATTATGAAAATAATATTGTTTCCATATGTATAAAATAAATTCAAGGGCTATCTATTGATTAGAAATAAAATTAGAATTAATTAGAAGAAAAAAAAGCAATGTTTTCTAAAAATAGTACTTTTTTAGAAGGTAGTTTAGTCACACATTGTGCACATAATTTAAAATTATTTTTATCAAATTTTAGAATGTTTATTTTACAAAATAATGTTAATTTTTTAAATCTAAATGTCACAGTTATATTTTTTGTGATATTTTGATAGTTTTCTTAAAAGATTTTTTTTATGAATAATGAAAAATAATTATTTTTAATTAGTACTACCATTTCTTTTAAATTATTTACAAATATTAAAAATAATTTAAATTTGTATTAAAGTAAAATTATTAAATCATATTTCAATTTAACCAATTTTTTTATTTTAATCCATTTAATATTTATATAATTTTTTTTATTCATTTGAAAGTATTTCATTAGAAAACTATTTTTCATGACGCATCTACGAGTTTAATTTTAAATATAATTTGTCTGCATCAATGAATAGATTTTTGAAAAATGGATTTCATATTTAGAATAATAATATTTTATATTATCTAATAAGTTCAACTTATCTTTTGACCATAATAAATAATAAAAATAATAAAAAAATAAGTACCATGGTTAAGGTAAAGATGGGTTTACTATGGGGTTAAACTAAGAAGGTATGTGTTAAAATGACCTAAAACTTATCCAAAAAACATTTTATCGGTATATTTAGACCTTATAACCTATAATTGTTTGTAATTATATCTTTTTAAGGCTTTTATAATGTTAAAAATATGGGTATCACTTTATGTTTTCAAAAATTCAATGTGTGTCCTCTCCCCAACTTATAAAAGGCCACCACCTCTCCATCCCTATTCACACATAAAACACCATTTGTAATGGAATATACATACCCAAATACATTAATTACATCAATAAATACATCATAGAGATATTATTTATGTTATTAACCCCTACTAATATGGCCTTAGGTATAAATCTATAGAATCTCTCTAAAGAAGAGGTAAAAAGTTTAAACATGCATATTTGTTTTATTTATTATTGAACCTTATTCAAATCACCTTAAAAATGATATTAGAATAAAAAATATCATATATACCAATAATTTATTATGTTAATTTCATAACCTATATCCATATCCACATCCATCATACTGGAAACAAAACCGTTGATCATGTGTATGGAAAACTAATTCCTTGAGAACCAGTATAATTATCTTTTTATCAACACCTTTCAAAGATGAAAATATTAATGATTTTAGATTTTCTATATAATAATTATTAAACTAATATAATTCTTGAATTATTATATCACATATAACTTCTTACATTCTATTTTATGGGGGATAAGATAATGATGCATGTTTGTACGGCAAACTACTGCCTCGCGAAGTGATGTGATTCGTTTTTCACTTACACTTTACATGAAAGGTAGTATGGTTAAAATTATTTAATATATTTTATTTTTATGACCTAATTAAACTTATAAAAATATAATATCACATATAACTTCTTTCCTTCCAAATTCATTATAAAACCATAAATCGCTTGTGCATACGTGTTGACTACCACCTGTATGTAGCTATATGGAATGTTTTCCAATTTATATTCATATGGATGGTAATACGGATGTATTTAATTAATATTAATTTTATAAATAACATAATAATTATTATGTAAATTTAGATTAATATTTTTTTTCCTTTTTTCAATCCATCGAGAAAAATGGAAACAACGTTAATATATACAAACGGCCTACCATTTACTTGAACGGTGCAATCCATTTTCTATTTCTAATTTTTTAGATTAATATAAATAAATATATAATGAATATATATGATATTTATATCATGGATAAAATTATTTATATTATTTAACCATGATAACTGTAAAATTAAAAAAAATAACTAACCAAAACTGACATGAAAAACAAAGAAATCATCACCTCGTACGGTGATTTTAACAGAAACTTTTTAATAAAGGGGGAATAAAGACTATAATTATATGATATGTAGTATTAAATATATAATTATGAATTTTTATAGATTTAAAATAAAAATTTATTTATTATATAATAGGTTCATACACATATGAATGATGTTTAACATAAGGTAAGGATTTCTCGCCTCACTTTTTACTATCGAGAGACATATGTCATATTCGCCACCTATTACATTTGTGTGGTGTACATACTTATCATTTTTAGATGTTATACCATGAATAAATTTATCATTATGGTATTTCACATGATGTTATTTATTTCATGGGACTTATGATTCAAAATTACCCAAAGTAGAAAGGGATTTATGTTTCAATCTAATTTTATCAGGATTGTTTATTCTAGAATTTCAATTAAAAGAAATTCTTTGATCATTATATCATAAAACCATTTAATTTTATTCTCTTATGTTTCTTCAAGATGTTTTCAAGTAATATTACCATATTATACTCTTTTTTACTTAAAATCATTGATAAGTTGTCTTTAATAAAATCCGACTTCATTTCTCTATTCATCCAAAAATCAATTTTCTTCGAGAATAATTTTTTCAAAAAATGCTAGGAAAAATAATTTTAATATCCAATAAATGGTTTATTAAAGGAATTTTTATCCTTTTTAATGCCTCATATTGGGTTCCATACACTGGTTCCTCAAGCTAGACCACCACATGACCTCAAACACACCTCCCCATATGCCATAGGCTACAGACTAACAGCAAGGGTCTAATATCGATCATAGAGAGACTATAGACTCTTTATATAAGTACCAAAATACTGGAAATAAATAAGAATAACCAAATAATATAATCATAATCTAAATAATCCCAATATCACAAGATGACCAAAATTGGAAATGCAATATCAGAACAAAACAATAGATATGCTATGAAAAAGAATGTTCCATATGCCAAAATGAAAACCCAAATGTAAAGACACTGTCAACTCCCAAGTGGGTCTTGAACCATTTCTGGTACCCTCATATATGCTCCATCCCAACTCATCCTCTAACATGTGGTATTTTTCCTTATCTTTTCCTGCAATCATAATGTTTATTCAGGTGTCAATCAAGAAACCTGAGTACAGTGTGAGTACAACTCAGTAGGCCATCACCAATGGTTTCTAAAAAATATCCACTAAAATAATAGTGTATTAAGTTGTATAAATAATAAAGAAAAATAATAAATAAATATTTATCACATTATCACTATTTTTTATTTAACCACATAGGACTCCAAGTTCTAGTGGACACTCATACCTCAACATCTTCTTCGGACCATGTAGGAGTCTAAAACATCCCCAAGTGATATCATATCCCAGAATGCCATTATTATGACTCTTCGTCTCAATCAACACATGAATGTCATTATTACCATTCATTGTCTCAATCTACACATGAATTTTATTATTACCATTTATTGTCTCAATTCACACATGAATGTTATTATTATCTTACACTATTCAATTCACTTATGAATGCCATTGTTACCATTAATTATCCCAATTCACTCATGAAATGAATTATTACCATTCATCTTCTTGATTTACACATGAATTGCATTATTTCCATTTATTATCTCAAATCACTCATTAATTAAATTATTACCAGTCAGCATTTTTTTAATTAATTCATCAATTAATTAATCAAATCAGTTCCATTAGTTATTTAAAAAACCATTCAATCACATAAATAATATTAATTAATTCAAAAATTAATTAATCTCATAAATTACATTATTTAATTCAAAAAATAACCAATCACATCAATTCAATTAGTTAATTAAACAACCAACTGGTCAAATCAATAACATTAATTAATTAAACAATTAATTAATCACTTCAATTACACTAGTTAATTCCAAAATTAACTAATCAAATCAATTACTTTAGTTAATTCAGCAATTAACTAATCACATCTATAAAATTAATTAATTAAAAAACTAATAAATCACATCAATATCATTAATTAATTCAACAATTAATAAATCAGATCAATTCCATTAGATAGATCAAAAATTTAACTAATCTCATCAATTACATTGGTTATTATAAAAATTAACTAATCACATGCATACCATTAATTAATTAAAAATTAATTAATCACATTAATAACATTAATTCATTCAATAATTAACTAATCATGTCAATTCCTTTAGTTAATTCAACAATTAACTAATTATATCAATAACATTACTTAATTCAATAATTAACTAATCAAATCCATAACATTAATTAATTCAATAATAAATTAATCAAATTAACAACATTAATTTATTCAATAATAAATTAATAATATCAATTATGTTAGTCAATTCAGAAATTAACTAATCATGTCAATAAAATTAATTAATTCAATAATTAATTAATCACTTCAATTCCATTAGTTAATTCAACAATTAACAAATCATGTAATTAACATTAATTAACTAAAAAATTAATTAATCACATCAATTTCCCTCAATTAATTCACAAAATAACTGTTCATGACAATTCCATTAATTAATCCCACAATTAATTAATCAAATTCAAAAAAATTCATAATCACAATAATCTCTAGTAATCAATTCTACATTTAATTATTTTAATTCAACAACATCAATATAACAATAATTAATTCTGCAATTAATTATTCAATTTGAACAATCTCAATATCACCATAATTAATTCAAAAATTTATTATTCCAAATCAATATTACATAATCCCAACCATTCCAATTAATTAATTCAAATATTCATTATTCATGTTCAAAAACCTCAATAATACCACAATTAATTTAACTATTAATTATCCCTAATCACAATTTTATAATCCCAACTATTCCCATTAATTAATTCAACAATTAATTAATCATGGTCAACAACCTCAATACTCTATAATTAATTCAACAATTAATAATTCTTCTCAATCACATTAGTTAACTCCTCGATTAATTAATCATCTTAATCTCATTAATTAACTCAATAATTAATTAATCGTCTCAATATCATTAATTAAATAAAAAATAAATAATCATATCAATCTCATTAATAATTAAATAATTAGTTCATCACATTAATACCGTTATTTAATTCTATAATTAATTAATCATGTCAATCCCATTAATTAATCCATCAATAAATTAATCAATAACCCCAAAATCAATATCCCATAATTAATTCAACAACTAATTATTAAATTCACTACCCAATTATCCCATAATTAACTCAATAATTAATTATCTCAAATCAACAATCTCAATATGCCTTAATTAATTCAACAATTAATTACCTAAAATAAACTATCTCAATATCCCATAATTAACTCATCATATAATTTTCAAAATCACCAATCTCAATATCTTATAATTAATTCACCAATAAATTATCTCAAATTAATAATCTCATTATCCATAATTAATTCAACAATTAATTATCCCAATCAAAAATCTCAGTATCTCATAATTAATTCAATAATTAATTATTTGAAATAAACCATCTCATTATCCATAATTAATTCAACAATTAATTATCCAAATCAAAAATCTCATTATCTAATAATAAATTCAAAAATTAATTATCTCAGATCAACAATATCAATATATAATAATTAATTCAAAAATTAATTAGCTCAAATCAAAAATCTCATTATCCGTAATTAATTCAACAATTAATTATCCAATTCAATCAATATAATATACCAAATTTCACAATTCCTTAATTAATTAATTTTCCTAATGAATTAATCCAATTTAGGTAACTCAATTTCAAATCACCCAATAGTAATTGTTCAATTACATATACTTAATTGAAATCATGACTTTGGGATTTGAATTGTAGACCACCTACCTCAATTCATTAATGATTGATTGTCTAGTGAAAATCCCCAATTTGAAGTGAATCAACTAAGAACGTGTTGAAGAACATTATCTAGTTATGAAACCCATATCCAAAATCAAACAATTCAAGATCAAATAAATCTAGATCCTGATCTGACAAGATTAGATCTAGATCTTACAAAACTAGATCTAGATCCATAAAAAATAGGGTAACTTCCCTTAATAAAATATAGAAGAACAGGAGAAGAACAGAAAATCAATCTATATGAGATTCACATACTGGGAGAGATGAATATCTTTAATCTACCTTTAGATTCCTCAAAAACAATGGTTGAGATCTCTAAAAATTCATCCAAGAGCCTCCAAAAAAAAGATAATTTAATTTAGGTTGAGGTGAGGTTGATTTTGAATTAATATGGGGGTATATGTAATTTTAAAATAAAATTTCATAACAATAATTACTATTCGAACACTTTCTTGGGTCAGCTCACAAGGTTAGTACTGACCATGAACCTCACCATGAACCCATTACACATGTAGGCTTCATACTTAGTTTAACTGTTATCAAATTGTGTGACCCCATGTAATAATTTATTTAACCATGCCCAAACCATTCGCAAACCATGAAAACAACTTTCACACTTTGTCTAACCATGCACAAACCATGAAAAGCCTACTGCCCATTCAAAATTCTTTAATTTTCACCCAAACACACCCAAATTAAGAACCAAACAAGTTATACTCAAATTAAGAAAAAAATAAGCCTTCTAAAAAAGACCAAGACATCTCTATAAAAGGTTATGATCTTACAATATCCCCCTTATAAATGCTCATCCTTTAGTTGTACTCCCAAGAAACTTGAAGATTCCAAGTCAAAAATATTAGGCCACTGATACCTCATATATGCTTACCTCTCTCAAGTTTCCCCCATAACATGGTTATGATGCAACAATACACAAAATATCAATATGGTTTTTCCCTGAAAATCCTTATCACTGTAAATCAACACATGTTTTAGATGATCCTAAAAGAAAAAATTTATTCATGTCACATCATTCCCCACCTTAAGTTTAATTTTTTCATCAAATTACTTAATAAATTACCAACTAATGTGGTTTCGGCCCCTCCCCTACAGTGCCCAAGAAGTGGGAATGGCTATCTCTCCCTCAATCGATCATCAAAATAGAAACATTAAAGTTCACTCATTCCTGGATTCCAAGAAAAAACCCTTAGAATTTATCGATATGCAACCTCTTTATGACCATCAATCAGGTATGACCAGTGGTTCAGAAACAACCATAAGTATTCACCATTAAATTTCCCTAAGGGAATTAACTTTAAGAAGGCCCCATTATCTTACCATACAAAATCCTAATTTAGATTGGCGTATAACCTATACATTATTGGTGTACCTAGGGAGACATAAAGGTATAGGGCATGATCATATCATGTTTGTAATTACACGAATATTTTCACTGATGAATACAATCCTTTCTTATAACAATTCAAAGTAAGTGACCACCCCTCACCCAAGGTATCAATTCCCCCAAAACCTGCCACATGGTAAAAAATGAGCCTCTATCACTACCCTTAACCATCATATGTTTAGTTCGTGGTTAACAATGTGTAAATTCATTATCATATTAATTTTTTCATTACACGCCCATTTATTATCATCATGCATCATTTTAAAAAAATTATGTTCATATTAGGCACATTTTCATTTAAAACACACAAGCAAGGAAAAAAATTATGTTCAACAACTTACCCAAAACCTCTTTTCCAATGCGTTTATAAAATAATGAATGTTAGAAAATAATTTTTAGTTCTTAGTTCATGCAAACTAAACTCTCATTCTATATCGGTCCATGAGTCAAATCTCAAAAAATCTTTGAAACAATAATCATATAACAAAATAATTTTTTTACCCAAGGTGAAATAATATTAAACTATACTGTCACACAACAATAACAACAATCCCATCCTTGGTACTTGGGTTCTCCCCCATAAATAAGGTATCTAATCCCATGCATGATCTCACAACCAATTCCTAACACTTCCTAGTCTCCTTTATACCTTTCAAAAAATAGTAAGATAAAATAAAATAATAGAAAAATCCTTTGATAAAAACTTTTAAACTCTTCACTCAGGTTTCACACACCAATGCCCCAAGCCAGACCACCACTTGACATTAGGTGCGCCTCCCCATAGACTAGAGGAAACCAACTTGTAGCGAGTGTAAAATATAAATCATGGGGAGAATATACCCTCTTTATGAAAGTATCACAATAGTAGAAATAAATAAGAATAACCAAATAAGATAACCATAACCAGAATAATCCAAATATCACAAAATGAAAAAAAAAACTATAAATACAATATTAGAACTGAATAGTAGATATGCCATGAAAAAGTATGTTCCAAATTCCAAAACAAAAAAACAAAATTAAAGACACTAACATCTCCCTAGAGGGTCCCTAACCACATTACGTTTCATCATCCATTCTCCATCACAACTCAACCATCTCACGCAGAGAATTTTCCCTTATCTTTTCCTACAAACATAACATCTATTTGGGTACCGATTAGCCAGCCCAGGTAGGTTGTGATTAAAACTCAGTAGGCCACCACCAATGGCATCTAAAGAAATATCCAGTTAAATAAATATTTTATGAATTTTTATAAATAATAATACACAATTCATAAATAAATAGTTGTCACATTATCAAGTATTGTTTAATTAAAAACATAAACCCTTGATTTCCTGTGGATGCTTATACCTCAAGACACTCTTCGGCCCATGATGGAGTCTAAACCATCCCCAAGGGATATCATATTTTAGAATTACATTGTTACAATTATTCATCTCAATCAATACATGAATTCCATTATTACCCTTCATTGTCTCAATTTACTCATAAATTCCATTGTTACCATTCATTTTCTCACTTCACGCGTGAATTTCATTATTACCATTAATTATTCAGTTCACTTATGACTTCCATTATTACCATTCATTGTATTAATTCACAAATGAATTTCATTATTACCATTAATTGTATCTATTTACACATGAATTCCATTGTAACCATTCATTTTCCCAAATAACTCATAAATTCCATTGTTAACATTCATCATTTCTTTAATTAATTCAAAAATTAATTAATCACATGAATTATATTAGTTCACTCAATAACCAACTAATCACAAAAATAAAATTAATTAATTTAATAATTAATTAATCACATCATTTCCATTAGTAAATTCAATAAATAACTGATCACATCAATTCTATTAGTTAAGTTAACAGCCAACTAATCATATCAATAAAATAAATTAATTCAATAATTAGTTAATCACAATGATTCCATTAGTTAATTCAACAATTAGATAATCACATAAATTCCTTTAGTTAATTCAACAATTAACTAATCATATCCATAAAATTAATTAATTCAACAGTTAATTCATCACATCAATAACATTGATTAATTCAATGATTAATTAATCAAATCAATTCCATTAGTTAATTCAAGAATTAACTAATCACAATAATTCCATTAGATAATTCAAAAATTAACTAATCACATCCATAACATTAGTTAATTCAATAATTAATTAATTACATCAATAAAATTAAATAATTCAACAATTAATTAATCTTGTTAATTCCTTCAGTTAATTAAACAATTAACTAATCACATATATAACATTAATTAATTCAACAATTAATTAATCACATGAATAACATTAATTTATTCAACAATTAATTAATCACATAAATTTCATTAGTTAATTCAATAATTAACTAATCGTATCAATAACATTAATTATTTCAACAATTAATTAATTAATTTAATTTATTTAGATAATTAAACAATTAACTAATCACGTTAATAACATTAATTAATTCAACAATAAATTAATCACATAAATTACCTCAATTAATTCACCAAACAATTATTCATCATAATTCAATTAATTAATTTCACAGTTAATTAATCACATTCAAAAATATTATAATCACATCAATCTCCAATAATTAATTTTACAAATAATTATTCTAATTAAACATATTCAATATAATAAAAATTAACTCTATGACTAATTAGTCAATTTAAACAATATTAATATATTAATAATTAATTCAACAATAAATTATTCCATATCACAATTTCATAATCACAATCATTCCAATTAATTAATTCAATAATTAATTCAATAACTAATTATTCTTTATCACAATTTCATAGTCACAATCATTCCCATTAATTAATTCAATAATTAATTAGTCAAGTTCAACAACCTTAATGACTCTATAAATAATTCAATAATTAATTATTCTGAATCACATTTTCATAATCCCAACCATTCCCATTAATTAATTAATCAATTTTAACAACCTCAATAACTCCATAATTAATTCAACAATTAATTCTTCATCTCAATCTCATTAATTAACTAAAAAATTAATTAATAATATCAATATAATTAATTAACTCGCCAATTAATTAATAATATCAATATCATTAATTAACTCAGCAATTAATTAATCCTCATGATATCATTAATAATTCAATAATTAGTTCATCACATCAATCCCTTTAATTAATTCGCCAATTAATTAAGCACATCATTACCTTAATTATTCCACCAGTTAATTAATCAATAACCACAAACTCAATATCCCATAATTAATTTAATAATTAATTATTCAATTCACAATACCATTATCCCAAAATTAATTAAATAATTAACTATCTCAAAATTATAATATTAATACTCCCTAATTAATTCAACAATTAATTATCTGAAATCAAAAATCTAAATATCCCATAATTAATTTAATAATTAATTATCCAAATCAACAATCTCAATGTCTCATAAATAATTCAATAATTAATTTACTCAAATTAACCCTCTCATTAACCAAAATTAATTCAAAAATTAATTATCTAAATCAAAAATCTCAATATATCACAATTAATTCAATAATTAATTATCGAATATCAATAATCTCATTATCCTTAATTAATTAAACAATTTATTATACAAATAAAAAATCTTAATATCTCATAATTAATTCAAAAATTAAATATCTCAAATAAATAGTCTCAATATCTCATAAGTAATTCAATAATTAATTATCTCAAATCAACAGTCTCATTATCCATAATTAATTCAATAATTAATTATCCAATCCAATCAATTCAATATCCCTTATTTCATAATTCCTTAATTAATGAATTTGCCCAATGAATCAATCCAACTTCAGAAATTGAATTAGTAATCACACAATAGAAATTCTATAATTACATATATATAATTAAAATCAATACTTTGTGATTTTAATTATTTACCACCAACATAAATTCATTGATGAGTGATTTTTCACACAAAAATCACCATTTTGAATTGAATTGATCAAGAACGTGATGAAGAACATGATCTATAACTTAAACCAAGATCCCAGATCAAATAAATCAGATCTTATAAACCTATATCTAGATCTAAGAAGCCTAGATCTAAATCCTAAAAACTGATATATATCCAATCAAATAGATGTTTACATACCTTAAATAAATATTGAATAATGGTAGAAGTATGGGAAACCAACCTATCTGAGATGTACTTACTGGGAGATGTGTAATTATTAAATCAACCTTTTGATTCACCAAGAATGGATGTAGGAGGCCCTAGGAATGCATCCAGAAGCCTCCCAAAGTGAGAACAACTGATTTTGGTTGAGTTAGGGTCGATTTGGGTTTAAAATAGCGGTTTAAGTAATTTTAAATCCAAATTTTGTAACTCAAATTTTTGTTAGCGTGATTTCCTAGGTCAGGTCGCATGGATAATACTAACCATGCACCTAACCATGAACTCATTTCACACTTAGGATAAAAACTTAGTTTAACCATGTGAAAAAATATTTTCCCACTATACACATTTTTTAACCATGCACAAACCATGCAACCCCCTTGTACACGTTGTTTAACCATGAGAAAACCACACACAATCCATTCAAAGCCTCTCCACCTTCCAAAATTCTCCAATTTTCTCCCAAACAACCCAAGTTAAGACCCAAACAAATTATACTCAAAATAATGAAAAATAATACTTCTTAACGATCCCAAGAAATCTCCAGAAAAGATCAGGATCTTACACTATGTTTGACTTATAGGATATTTTTTTTTAAAGGAATCTTCATATCGTTTTCCAAACAATGACTATTTGGATTTTACTAAAAATGTGAAAGGATTCTTTGATTTAATGTGTATAGTATTTATGAAATTTCCACCATCATAACCAGTAAATTTTCTAAAAATTATTTTTACATTTCAAAGGCTATTTTCAAAAAAAATTATTTTAATAATATTTTTTTGATCTTTTAGTTTTAAAAATAGTTTCAATGTAAAAAAGGATATTTTTATCAATAATAGTTTTAAATATATTTTTATGGTATTTATTTCCTTCAATGACACTAACAATTTATTGTACTTATTC
Organism: Viscum album; assembly: GCA_963277665.1. NCBI lineage: Eukaryota > Viridiplantae > Streptophyta > Magnoliopsida > Santalales > Viscaceae > Viscum > Viscum album. The sequence continues at coordinate 732,957,722 of OY728145.1, read as the reverse complement.
TTCATTAAGGGATTACTAGTAACGATGTAATCCTTATTATTTATCCGGATGGTTTATAATCAATTTGGTTGGGGATGTTCTAGTTTTATACCATTCATATTACTCTGTATGGTTTAAGGTTATGTTTATTGATTGGGTTACTTATTAAAAAAAATTATGTTACTTTTTCAATAAATTTTTTTATATTGATCATGTTTTACCCTTTTCATATAAAGAATTAATTAGACTTAATAAGTGACAAGCAGGGCTTGTTATATCCCCTCGATGTATTGGTCGGTCTCATAAGACAAACTAGCTTGGGTTTTTATCTAAGGCCTTAACCATTTGTATAATATTTCTTAGCATGGGGCTATGAGAGTTTGGTTATGATGTCTAGAATTATGAATTCCAACATTATGAGACTATTTATTGATGTTCCATGTGAATATACAATCAATTACAATATCCATGGTTAATTTTCAAGACCATGTGATTATTAATATGGGATTATTTTATATTCATTAATTCCTAAAATATTATTCTCAAGTAATTGATTAAATAACATAAGTTTTAGTTATTTAACTTTCTATATTTATTATGATTTATCTATTTATAGCTTCCACCATACTCATACCCTTACTAAAAATTTGATCTGACCTATTTTTTATGTTTCTTTCCCCATGATTCCAAGATTATTATTATGATTGATATGAATAATTATGATAGAATAAATAATAAGATACATTTTTATACCTTATTTTTTCATTTTTAAAATTATATTCAAGTATGTATCTAGTTATGAAGATTAATAAACTATTCATTCTTTTAGGAAGTCATACATTGTATCTAGTTCCAATGTAAAAATATAACCAATGAATTTGGGCTATTGGGTCCTCTGTATTTATAGTTTTTATCATAGTAAAATTATTTGAATCCTTGGGAAGTAGATCTAGGAAAACATATATTAGAGAACACAGTCATAGGATTAAATATGAGGATACACATAGAATAATATCCTAAAGTTTTGGATTGGAAGATATTATGTGAAATTTTCCTTGCAATACATCACTCTCTAGATACTATAAGTGGAAATGATTCTGGAATAGATATACCTAGGGGTAATAACCTTTAAAATAGAAATTTTTGCATGACTCTAAAATTATCATTTATATGAAAATGATTTTTACTAAAATCCTATTTTGACACTCCTAATGGATGTTAATGTATTAATTCAAATTTCCTTTACAAACCAATATAAAAGATTTGTAAATATTTTTATTATTTGAAAAACATTCCAAATGAAATAATGATTATGATTATGATATTAGTTATGCATAAAACCTTCAATTTATATTATGTATTTCACTGATTATTGGATTGTACAAAATTTTTCGTATTGTTATAATCTAATTAGGTGTATACAATTATTTAGATATAGAACCTAGTGATGTAATGTGAACTACATCAATGCACATACCCTAGGTATGGATTTCCCCTAATTGTCAAGATAAAAAATATAGAGCTAGAGATATAACTGGAAATGATCAAATTATAACCATATTGTGGAAACAGACTCAGTTCATGGTTAATAACAATTCCCATATAGATCATCCTATTGATCCACCATGCAGTGTAACAATGTTATATCTCTTTATGAATAAAAAATATCCATCATTCAATGGGACTAAAATTCCATTTATAGCTAAAGAATGGAAATGTTCCATTGAGAATACATTTATCACTTTGGGAAGTAACGAAATGGAAAAAGTTATCATTGAGTTTAAAATATATCACGATATGTGGATAAATAGTATTTATTAATTAAAAACACTAAAGATGAAGTAGAAAATAAAAACATGGAATGAAAGTAATTTAAGGTACTCATATTGGAGATATATTTCCCTTGTGAGAAATGAGCAGATATGGAGAGAAAATTATTGTGTCTAAGAAAAAGGATGATTAAAATGTTTCAAAGTAAAAAATCAAGCATTACAAGGTTATAAAGGCATGCTACAAACTATGTATGTAATCCATAGAGTAGTATTGGTCATTTCCATGAATGGCATAAGCCAATTCTTAAAAGGGTACTATTATCACAAAATTTCTAATTATACTAAGACATAGTGTCATATGGTGTAAATATAGATAAATAATATTATAATTTATATGTATTCAAAAGGAAGAATGAGAAGAATATGATATCAGAGAAAATGATATATGAAGTTAAGAATAAAAAGAATAATTTTCCACAATGTGATAATTTTGTAAAGAAATAATCTATTACTTTATTTAATAGAATGGGTGTTTTCTATAGATGTCGAGTGAAAGGAATCCATGTTCATGATTTCATGAGAAATAAAAAATCTATAAATATTCAATGATTCAACTATAAGAAGATGAGGCACTACAAAAATTAATTCCCTAAGAATCAAGGTAATATACCTAATAAGAAGTTATGGGATCAAGGTAAATATTATGTTGATACTATATATGATTCAGAATGATTAATGTGCCTATTTTTGGATTCAATAATTAAGTTTTAAGTGTAGTTTATCAAATTATATTCTTGTTATAAGAATTATGAAATATTTAAGGATCATTCAATAGTACATTTTCTTTAGTAATTTGAGAGAACATGTTTTATAGTATCAATGACTAAGAAAAGTGATTAATTGGATATTTAAAAATATTGTAGAACACATTATTGAGGGATTATAACTCTTAATATTTTCTTGATGTTGAGATAATAATGATAAAGTGTATTTTATGATGGTATTGGTAACTTTTAAGGTTTATCATAACTTTGAAGTTGAGTTAATTATATGTCATTGTAATTTGGGAAAATTATAGGAATTGTATTAATAATCATGGAAAAATGACACCCCATATGTTGACTTAAAACCCATAAAATATGAAAAATATTTGGGTTTTGAACCCACAACCAAAGAGTGAAAAGCGTGTTGGGAATACCACTGGTCAATTTGATGTTCTTGTTAATATTTCATTTTTTTACTTAATGATTTGATGAATAAATAATAATTTTGATCTAGTGGTGTTACTGATAAGTTTTACAAATTAATTTGTTATATTTTATAACTTTTTCTAACTATTTTGGGTTTAGAAAATATATAGATATAGAAGTAATGACTTATTATTCTTTTATGGATCTTACGATCAGTTAAAAGGTAAATTTAGTGCTTCAGACAAACAAAATCATTTATGAATATTCATTTTTTAGATTAAGAGATGAAATCTAAGCTGATTTAAGTACAACCAAATTCTTAAATTGTTCTTATGAAGTAGAAAGATATTAATTAAGTATATTTACATATATTCTTATATAATAAAAGAATTACTCAACTTTAGTAAAAGGATCTTGAAAAAATTGTTAACACATTACCTTCATATCTAAATAATCAAATGGTATTTTAAATCACCAAATATTTATGGTTTTGAGTTCCTTAACATTCCATTAATCACTCACTTTATTGGTATTAATGATCTTTGTCACTCTCTATAATTATTTGTGTTATTATTCCATATCCATATCTTTACTACCCAATAATGTTATTCTAATTGGAAACCTAGTTATGTATTATTATAGATGTCCTTTGTACATACCTTCCTCTCATATAAAGAGGATGTTTAATTAACCCTTTTTATAATTTGGGATACTTATAAATGTATTTTCAAAATTCAAACCCTTAATTTCTAATTCAAGATTAAATTGTGAGGGAAATTTTTATTTAAGGGGGTAGAATATAACACCCTGAGATTTTAAAAGAGTAACATCATGTTTGATAGCATATATGACATGAAACAATGATCTTATATAAGAAAGTTAGACCTTGATATTTTAAAATATAATTATTTTTAAATAAATTTGATATCAACGATTTCATGTGGAACACACAACCTCAAGTTTGAGTGAATGATAATATAAAATTGTGTTATAAACTATACATTAAATTAAAAGGTATGAATAGGACTAACTAAATTGTGAAAATTATATGGTTTTATATTTTAAAAAATAAAATAAATTTTAATTTGTTTATTATAAATAAAATAAGATTCATTTGTAAAAAAATAAATGTTTTTTGAAAACTATATTTCTCTAAAAGGTGGTTTAGTCGCGCTTTTCACATCCAATTTAAAATTATTTTATACCAATTTCAGAAAATTTATTTGAAAATAAAAACTATATTTTTAAAATTAACATGTCAAAATTATATTTGGGTGAATATTTGATACTTTTTTTATAAGATTATTATTTGATGAATAATTAAAATAATAATTTTTTATTGAAAACTGCATTTTTTAAAAAAATATTTAAAAAGTTAAATTATATATTAAATTGGTTATAAAATAAAATTATTCAAATTATATTTAAATATAAGAAATTTATGTCATTAGAATAAACTTATTATTTAATTCTAACTTAAAAGGTTTAATCATTTTAATGTTTTTCTTTAGAAAACCCCTTTTTGCAATATATCAACAGGTTTAATTTTAAATTGAATTCTACCACTTCTGTGAAGTGAATTTGGAAAAATAGATTCATAATTTAGAACTAGAATAAATAATATTATCTAATATAGTCAAATTAAATTTTTACTATAATTAATTGTAAAAATAGTAAACATTAATTACCACAATTATGGTAAAAATGGGTATATATGGGGGTTAAACTATGAAAATAAGGGTTAAAATGACCTAATAATTACCCAATATCTATTTTTATTGTTATATTTACCTGTTATCACTTATTATTTTCAATAATTACACTTTTTTGAGGCTTCTATCTTGATAAATCATTGGTATCACTTTATCTTTTCAAAAATTTCATTTGTGTCCTCTCCCCCGCTTAAAATAGGTCACCATCTATCCTCCTCTATTCAAACTACTAAAAAACAATTTTGGGTCACGCAACACCCATATACCATCCTTAATCACATATCCACATTCTATATACCTTATTGTGATTAGGAATACCTCTTATGTAGGATTTGGGTATAAACATTCAAAGACATTTCTAAGAAGAGGTAAAATTCCTAAATGCGCATATTAGTTTTATTTATTCTTCCAAATGCTTTAAGAAACATTAAAATATGATAATATTATATAGAAATTATATAATATATAACTAGTTTTTATTATTTTATTTTAATAACCTATTTCAATTTATATTTCCATAAAATGGGAATCAAAACCATTGATTGTCTGTTTGACGGACTACCACCTCACGAATTAATGTAATTCTCTTTCCATCACCACCTTCCAAGTCTGAATATGTTGATGGATTAAAATTTTTATATGATATTTATAAAATTATTATAATTTTTTAATTATGATATGATACATAAATTCTTACATTCTATTTAGTGGGGTATATGATAATGTCGCTAGTGCGTAAGGTGGATGAACGCCTCACGAAGTGATGTGTTATGATTTTTTATCATGGTTTAAATGGAAGGTAGTAAGTTTATTATTAATGAATATATTTTATATTTATGACAAAAAATAATAATGGATTATATGACATGAATCTTATAACCATTCATATCTTTTGGAATATAATAATTTCGCTCGTGCGTATGTGTGGACTACCGCCACCACGTAGCAATGTGAAATGATTTTTATTTTATTTTTAAAATGATATTAATAGGTATGAAATTAATTAATATAAATTAAATTTATATCATGATAATGTTGCTGGTAATTTGAATTAATTTTTCTTTTTCTTTTGTTCCATTCATTGAGAAAACTGAAAACTGCATTCATGAGTACGTACGTGTTACTATATTAATGAATGTCTTAATCCAATTTATTTCTATAAAAAATTTTGATTTCTAAAAATGAATATATATTTTATTTATATATTTTTTATCATTATATAGATAATTGTACCATGATAAATTTAAAAGGATCAAAATTACTGAACCAAAACATACATGAAAAGCAAAGCAATTATCACATGAGAGAGTGAATTTAACAATGAATTGTTAACAGAAGGGTCATAAAACACTATATGTATAGCATATATGGTATGAAATATATGAGTAAGTTTATTTAATATATTTATAATAAACCTATATTTATTATATAGGATTTTTCAACACATATGAAGGAAGTGTAACTTGAGATAAGGGTCTTTAATCTTATTTTTACTTCCACAAGACTTATTTCATATTCACAGCTTATTTCTTTGGTATAATGTTTATAATTACCCATTTCATATGTTATATCATGAATATATTCCTATTCATGGTATTTAATGTTTAATTTTAGGTTAATCCTTTAATGGGGATTATGATTCAAAAGATATCGAAGTGGTAAGAGATTAATGTTTTAATATCATTTTAATCGAGGTTGTTTATACTTGAATTTTCAATGAAAGAAATTTTTTTATCAATAAACAATTAAACCATTTAATTTTACTATTTTATTTTTATTCATAATATATTCAATTATTATTAACATATTCCACTCTTTGGTATATAAAATTATTGGGAAAACATTATTAATAAAATATTACTTCATTTCTCTCTTCGATCAATAATTTTTTTCATCTAAAACCATTTTTTCAAAATATGTTTTCAAAAAATTATTTATCAATATCCAAATGATTAATTAAATTCAGTTTTACCAATTAATTACATTTTAAAAAAATTATGAAAGTAATCGTCATGACTTTATTTAGAATAAAATCATATCTTTCTTTTTTCAAAAATGTGAAAATAATATTTTTTTAATATGTACAACAAGTAAAAAACTTCCACCACCCTGACCACTCTATGATTTAAAGACTAAATTATATTTTTAATGGTTTATTTTCAATGAAAATGATTTTTAAAATATTTCTCAATCTTTTAGTTTTTAAAGTTTTCAAAGCAAAATGTTTATTTTCCTCAAGAATTATTTTAATGATATTTTTATGTAATTTGCATTCTTAAAGATAAAAACACATTATTATAATTACGATCCTCTATGGATATGTTGTAATGATACCATAATTATTATTTATCTGAATGGTTTCAGAATAGTGTGCATAGGTATATACTATTTTAATACCATTCATGTTTCTCTATATGGTTTATGATTATGTTTATTGATTGGGATAATTATTATCATTTAGTATGTTGGTTTTTCAATATAAATATTTTTGTTTAATTTGAATCAAACCTTTTATATGAGGAATTTATTATACTTAACAAGTTATGGTTGAGGCCCATTGTATCCCTTTGAATCATCAGCAGGTCTCATGAGAAAAACTATCTTGGATTTTAGATCAAGCCATTACCCATATATGTAAGAGTCCTTAGCATTAGGCATTTCCTGTATGATTATGATGTCTAGAATTTTGAATTCCCTTATTATGATATTAGTTGGTGATTTTCCTTATGATTATTTGATTAATTATAATATACATGGTAATGTTTCATGTTCATGTGATTATTTATATGAAATTATTCGATCATTACTTATTCCTTCCATATTATGATCAATTAATTGATTAAATATCATGTGTTTAAATTATTTAATTTAACATATTTATTATGGATTATTTATTTATAGCTTACACCATACTCATTACATTACTGGACATCTTATCTCACCCATTTATTATTTTTCTTTCCTAATTATTCCAAGAGAAGTATTATAATTGATATCTTGGGTGTTTACAGAGGAATTAATGAGGCACATGAAGAAAACACTTTGTTTTAAATTATTTTTACATTTTTAAAATGAGATTCATTTATATAGCTAGTTACCAAGACTACTAGACTATTTTTTCCTTAGGGATGTAGTACATTGTATATATTTCCAATGTTATAAAGTAAGCATTGACTCTTAATTGTTGAGGTTGGGGACTATTCCTTGAGAATTTGATAGTTTTTTTCAAATTGGTGAATAAGGTATTCACTATGATCTATTATTGAAATATTTGTGGATATAGTCCCTCCATCACAATATTGTCCACCATGGATCACTACCTCACTCTTTTAATCTTCATTAGGTCTCACTTCCTACCAAGGGCTCATATTCCTCCCTCTTATGAAAAGAACTTATGATTGTGGAGAACCACTAAGTGTTATAACCCATGCCTAACACTCCCTGATGATTGATGTGGGACATTGGTTCTGCAACCACACTATGGACTACACAAGCAATGTCGTTTCTCCTTCATCAAGTGACCCAAAACACATATAAAATATACTATATTCAATTTAAGACAAATAATCTTCCCCTAAATGAATTCTCTAGTGTTGATCCTACCCCGCCATTGTTTTATACCATTTTAATGGATTGTGGACACAGTCCCACCATCATAATATTATGTATATTAACTCACTACCTCGTGGTTTTGTTCTTAAATAGGGTTCTCTATCCGAAAGGGGTCACTTTAACCTCTTATAACAATCACATGAAATGGAGTTAGAAAATATAAGACTTATAATTCATTCCTAACACACCCTCATGACTAATGTGGGACATGGGTTCCACCACAATATCATGGGATTTATTGGACACATCATGGTGCCTATATGTAGCAACTTTGAATACATAGGGAATGTATTAATCTAAAATTAGGACTAATTGAGGCTCATTTAATCCACTATAAATCAATAATTTATAAGAATAAGTATTTATTATTTTCATTTCATAGTCACATTTCCATGTATTCTATACTAAGTATCCAGGTGAGGGTGTACCATGTAAAAATAATTTTTCCTTTACTTCTTTAAACTCTTTGGAATATATTATGAGGGAGATATTAAAGTGTTACTCATTTTTAGAGAACATGATCAAGTTTAATGGTTTAAATAAAATTATTCTAAAATACCTTGATTTTCAACCCCCTCTTAGGTTATATTACTTTACTATTAACCACTAAGAACACTAATGTTTCACTGTGAGCATAAAATTAAATATACACTTATAAAAGATTGAATTGAAGAATTTTGATGTCCAATGTAGTTGTATTTATGATCAATTATATATTTTTACATTTATATAAGATTATATTTATGTTTTGTTAGAGTGATATGGGATTATATAGGATATGTAAGATTATTGAGCGGTGATACAAGATTAAATATGTGTTTCTTATATGAAGTAACATTTAAATCTATTGATTATTTTTTTATTATTTATTTTATAAATTTTATGATTCTATGTGATATGATATGATTCAATATGAATAATATTATACATATTCTTAAAGAGAAAGATTTCATTTTGAGATGGAATTTTTAACAATAATGATATTTTCATGCGATTATATAGATGTGGGAAATATGTTGTGTAATTTATAAAATTTCAAAACCGAGTTTTTGGGGAGTTTTAAATGAATATATTAGATTTTATTTGTGAGGATAATTATATAATAATTATAGAGATTAAAAAAATCTTAGACTATATATATTAAAATAGATTCTAAATAGTTATCATAATGAATATTTTTCTACTTTTAAATATAAAGATTATGAATTCATTATTTTCATGAATTCCCCAAAAATAAAATGATATAAAATATCCATGTCATCAATGTTGAGTTAATAAAATAAATATGGGTCTATATTAGGTACTTTGAGAATTTGATATTTCATTAATTAAATACGTTGAGCATCAAAGAATATTGAGAATAGATAAGTGATAAGATACCAAAGAACATTTAATCTATTTATTGATAATATTTTCATTTAAGGAAGAGGTGGAAGAAAAAGATTGATACTGATTTAAAACCACAATGTGTTATTCATTTTTATTAATGAGAGTTATGATCATTATTGACATATCATAGAGATCTCTATTTTTCGTGGATTAAGAAAACGTATTCTTTCATTTTTATACACATGCATTAAAAATTTTGATGTTGAAAGATTTTCAGCATGAAATCTATAATAGATGATTATATTTTTAGATTTTATGTAATTTTTATGTTGTAGAAGATCCCCTAATGCTTCTAAAGTAGTGTACTGTATTTTATAACATCATCTCCATAGGGTGTTGGAGAACTACCATAATAAATGAGAGGTATCTTGTAAAATGAACTTATTATGAGATAATAAATATACTAGGAGAGAGTTTTGTCCATAAGGATGATAAATTCCCAATTTTATCGACCTTTTATTACAATTAATGTCTATATATGAGAGTTGACTCAAATATAATAAGGATGTAGTCTCCCACATCAGTGGTGAATGATGTAAATACCATGTGATATTTTCATATTTTTTATTACTTTTCATGTTGTTTGTTGTGCTATTAATCATTAAACAGATCTATACATACTAACATGTATAAAAGATTTAATATTTAATGAAATTAAATTTATTGGAAAAAATTCAGTAAAATAGTTCCACAGTGATTGTCAGTGTATGGTTATTCTCCAAATTAGATCTATTATTTCTAAATTATTTTAAAATTATTATATATAAAGTGAAAAATTATTGAACTTTATAAGTTCCTTGTTAAACAAAATATAGATGATATATCTTCAAAAATAATAATAACCATAAATAATAGATAAAAATGATGTTTAGGAAAATATCACATATAAAAAAAGAATAAGTTGATTCACAACTAGTTAAATGTAATCAGAGAGGTAATTTTTATCATATATGTTGATAATTATACTCTTTAAAAATCCATTTTACACTATAAATGGTATGTTCCTATTGGATCACTTACTGATTCATTCTTTATAATTAATGATTATTTGAAAAATATATCTTTCTAAATAGACAAATATATATTTGTTCTAATAATAGATATACAGTAGTATAGAACATATCTAGAGATGGAGATACATAATTTGGATAAGGTATTGGCTGAGAAGATGTTGATATGTAAGGATTGCATCAAAGATTTGGATGCCACGGAAGGCTTTTCGTGCATATATAAAAAAAACATCCTGAATGGTGAATACTTATAGAATATAAGTGATGAAAAAGCAAAGATAATAAATTCCTTTGAATAGGGAATCCATGTATTGGAAGAAGCTAAAATATCATCCATTTATGTTATGAATTCCAAATAGGAAATAAAGGAAAAGAAGATAATTGATATTGAATATAATTTTCATGAAAATTGTATGATTCGTGAAGATAATATTTATAGGAACATGATAGAATATGAAGAAATATTGATATTAGTTGAGGATGTTAAAAATTACCTTAATTTGAAATGTCCTGACTTATAAGTCAAACTGATAATTTTGGAAGTGACATAAGAAGAGTGATCCCAAGAAAAGTCTTATAAAAAAATAGAGTTGAATGGGATGGAGTTTCTAGGATGAGATATAACCCTCAACCGTTTTCACACACTAAGGTGATATAGATAATCCACATTGTTAGCATATATTTCTTTTTTTTATATGTAGGGAATTTATGATGATTCATTTAGGGGAAAATTGGATGAGTGTGTTTTTTTACATGATCTTAGATGATTAATCTTAGAATTATCTTCCACTTCTAGTATCTATTCTTAATAGTCTCATATAAAATGAATGGTTCTAAAAGTAATATTATAATTGATGATGAGATTAGTGATGTTTACCAATTAAGGGGGTGGATATGTTGATAAGGATACTCAAAATAATTATTTTATATGGATTTTGAAATCTAAAATGTGTTGAAATTATCCTTGATTATGTTATTTTGATTATATTTTTAGATCATTATATTAATTGAAACTATTATAAATTTTAAGCTGAAGAAGTTGAATGATTAAATGACATATAAATTGGGGAATACATGGATCTTAAGGATATATATGTGAAGTTAATTATTAAGTAATATATTCTACACTGAAGATTCCACATTTAAACATTAAGTACATAAATTGATAAAACATAATTATTGTAAGCCTTTTATTTTTTATCAATAAATGGGAGACATCAAAAAAGAAGAATATTAACTTTAGTTTGAAATAGTTATTGAAATCTGTAATGATATTAAATACAAGGGTGAATTATGTTTCCAATATATTGTGATGAAATGTTTTTCATTAATTTTCTAAAATCATCTTATTACCCATTTTAATCAAAGTTCAACATTCACTTTTTCTTATCTTCCCCCATTATTTATTGTAAATAAAAATTCTATCACCAATTAATGTTTATCAATTAATAAACTCTATGTCTAATTGATAAATTATTGTGGTAGAAAACATGTGTTCCCAATTAACATCCAATTACTCTATTTAAACAAATATTGGGATGGGTATTAAAAACAATTCCAAATCGAACTATTAATGTTCCCAATGTATTATGATAAATAGTGTTTTATTTTTTTAAAATAGTTAATAAAGTCAATATATGTTGACTAATAATGAATACCTCTATTCATTAAGTGAATATTAAAGACCGTTGATTAAGATACATCTTGAAGTATTTATTGTATCCATGTATGAGTTATTTAAATTATTATATTATTATTGTAGAATGATTTTTAATACGTACTATCAAATAGAAATCATGAAAATTTTGAGGATTGGTAATGATGAGGATTTTATAAGATGACTAGAAGTTGATGAGATAAGGAGTTACATGCCAATTAAGGACTATGCATCTAAATGTGATGAATGTGGGATACTAAATTCACTATTTATATTTGTGTTAAATGAATTTGTTAGGATAAATCTATTATAACATTAATTATGATGATATTCCACTATCTTGTTTAAATATTGATGAGTCTAATAGAGTTTGGTGCTTGCAATATGTGAATTCTCTATGAAGAAGTTGGTGATTTGGGTATTACTAGAGAAAAATTAAGTTTTATAGAATCATGAGGTTTATCAATGTGTTGTTATGTATAAAGGTTATTGTAATATCTATATGTATAGACATGAATTATAATTAATGATCTGATATTATATAGAGTTGAAATGTGGAAGCTATTTCATTAATTAATATTTAATTATATCAATATTATTTCAAGGATTTTGTTTATTATTGTGTTGTGAATGGTCAAATACAGTGGAAGATACATTAAAGTACTCAAAATAAGTTATTTAATTTCATATGTTATTTAGAAATTAGGATGAATAGTTCAATGAAATTATAATTTATTCCAAAAGTGTTTTGAGTTAGTTTGAGTTGATTGAAGATGGATGGAGATTATTTAAATTTATATATAATAGTAACCCAAATTTTTTAATTTATAAATAATATCATGAGAAATGAAAAATGGAAAATACAATACATAAGATATTTTGGTGGAAAAAATTATAAAATCATATAAGATTAAATCTTGGAAACATTATAATAAATCCAATTTTTCACTGTGAACATAAGATTCACTCTAATGTTATATAGGGTTAACTTAAAGTATACATAAGAGTAATTTGGTGGTACATAAGATTAATCATAACATTTTACAGAGTACATAGGATTAAATTTGTGTCCATATATGTGTAAAAATAGGTTTTAGAGGATTTTTAATATTCTTCAATAGGTTTTATTAGTTTAAATATATTTTTCTTAGAGGAAGTTATATTTAAGTCTATCGATGAATTAATTATCCTAAATTTTATTAATATCATGATTTTATATGGTAATCCATTACTAAAGTTTAACATTATTTTACTAATATTTGATTATAAATATTTTATCATGAGTTGTAAAATTACACCATAATAATACTCTCTTTTGAGCATGGATACATAGAAAAGATGGCATAAAATTTATTGAATCTTGATGCCGAGTTTTTAGAAGATTTAAATGAAGATATTGAATGATATTTATGATTACCCTTGTGTAATATTTTTTTATTCAAAAATATTGTTTCGTTCTCAATTTTTTATGATTAAAGAGGGGATTTTTCTATAATGAATATTTGACCACTATCAAATATAAAGAACACAATTTCACACTTTTTAGGGAGTTTACAACATTAAAATGGTAGAAAATATTCACGTGATCCCTAAGGATTATATTAAATAATAATATTAATTAGTAATATATAGTGAGATATTTTGATTATGTTTTCATTAAATATCTTGATAATTGATAAATATTGAGAATAGAAGAAAAAATTGATACCAGTGTCCATTCAATCTAATTTAAGAATTGTCTAGATATTGAAGGAAGATGAATAAGAAGAAGAGTGAGATAGATGTTCAAAAAAAATTTATATTTTATACATAAGGGAGATATAACAATTAATTAATTATTAGAAAGATCATTAGGTTTAAGAAATGATACAATGTGTCCTTTCATGTTTCTACACATTCATTGATAATTATGAAGTTAATAAGAGTCTATTGTGCATAACACTATAGATGATTATATTTTAAAAGTTTATACCCTTTGGTTTAGGAATAAGATCTATAAGTATTTCTAAAGAAGTGCAGAGTATTGTTTAATATGTTATTCATAGTTTTTCAGAGTAACACCATAGTAAACTAGAGGTATCCATTGTAATGACCTTCTTGGTAAGCTATAAAGATGTTGAGATACATATTTGGGGTTAAGGATGATACATTATTTATTATATTTATTTTTAATTTTAGTGAATATATATTTTAATTTTGTCTAAATAAATTAAGATTATAATCACCCACGTCAGAGGAAACCCTTGTAAATAAAAAGTATTGTTGCCCTATTTTACTTACTAATTTTCATGTGGTGTGGTGTGTTAGGTGTCATTAAATAGATCCACACATACTAACTTTTGAATAGGTTTGATTATTTAATGTATTTAGGTTTATTGGACATAAATAGATAAAATTTTTCCACACATAATAACCCCCCACGATCAACATGGACCCTTAAGCAGTACTTCCAATAATTATTTTATTCAAATTCCATAAGATCAAAGGTAGTGAGAGATAATTTAGATAAATACCAATTTCCCTATCTTTTATTTGAGATTATAGTAAAGGGGTACCAAGAAGATTTATTTGGAGTTTATAATTGAGTTAAAATAAAATAAATTTGGAGAATATATATTAGGTTTTATAACTACAATATCATAAGATCACACTATGGTCAAATATTGATTTCATAAAAAACCGTGTAATGTAATTATCTTAAATTTTTTTATGATTATGTAGATTTATAATAAATATTTTTTCATGTATCAAATATATAAAAAAATAGTATTAGAAGTTCAAATGTATATTACCCAATGAATATAGAGATATATTATGATGTATCCCCCTCAATACATGATTTTACTATACATAAAATTATAAATCCCATGGATTTAACTTTGATAACCGTACATAGAGATTTTACCATGTCTTGGTTATGAAAAGGAGAGATCCAAGTTATGGTAAAAAAGAAATAATTTTGTGTTATAAAATACTTTATTCAATCTCAATATGAATTGTTTCAAAGAATGAAACCAAAAAATTGATGTGTTCTGATATGTGTCATTTCATGAACCATATATCCAAAATCCTGGGTTTTTTTATAAAAAACTATCCTTAGAAAATTTGGGACAATTCATTTAATATATAAATATATATTATAAAATAATGAATGTTTAGTAATTACATGAAAAGAAATATTCACTTAAAGAGGCTCGAGAAGGAGTACAAGTGAAACAATACGATTTATCTGAAAAGATAATGATGAAAAAAAATTAGTAATATTTCTCCATAAAAGAGTGTATTTAGGAGAATGTTGGTGGATATGGTTTAATATTTGACTAGGGACTTGAAATACATTATAATCTTGTTGAGATTTATATATTAGAGTATAGTTATCCTAAAAAGAAGCAAATCCCTTCCATTGAGACCACCCATGGATTCAAGATCACATACACTATTGAGTGGTGACTTTACGGTTTTGAGATAATAATTATTAAGGAATATTAATGAGGAATAAATTAAAAATACTTTATTATCTTCATGAATGGATATAACTCTTACTCTTGAGTCTATATTTACTCCTACAATATCGAGAATACCCCATGTTGTGGGTATAAAAAAATTAAATGAAATATTTCAATAGTCACAATTTTTCAAAATATTATAAGGAACCAAGAGGTAAAAAAATATAATAAAAATAAATAAGAAGAAATAAAAAATTGTAATGATCAAGGAAAAAAAATTCAGAGATGGAGAAAAATTATAAAAGGGTTACATTGTTTGGGGATCTATAATTTATGAAATAAATTATCCTAGATTTCAAGGAGAATATCCTACAACCATAAACCCTATGGGGATCATTTCCCAATACATAGCTGATATTATTACCCTAATCAAGGGTTGACCTATAATTATTTATAACAAACATAAAAATGTAAAATTACTTGAAAAAATTAATAATTAATGTTTTCGTTAAATAGGATTACAAGGGAAATTTAGAGGAAGATTCAAATCCTATAGAGGCTTGGGAGTATTTTGTTTTTATTTTTACATTTTTGAAATTAATTTTCATTATTTATATGAAATTATTATAATATTTATATAGAGAGTATATGAATCAAAAGAAGGGATGTTTTTTTTATTGGTAATAGATTTTAATATTTTTTAGATTTCATTCTTGAGATATAAAAAACTATATAATAGAAAAGGTGGAAATTATTTAAGTATCAAGGGACCCTATAAAATGAGAAAGTAAAATAAGGTGATATAAATTACATAATATTATTTCATTTTACTTCTCTTCTTTATCATTAAATATATTTTATTACCATATTATTATTTTCTATTTCACTATGATTAAAAAATTGTAGTAAATGTATGTTTTTTGTGTGGGGTTGATTTTTTGTAAAAAAACATTTGTTTTTTATTTGGAATATTAATATAAGAGAAGAAATATCCTAGGAAATATCACATTGTATTATTAAAAAATTAAAAAACAAAATCATGAGAATAAAATAGTTTGTAATAATAGTGGTTACATTAAGAAACAAATATTCATATTTTATTAGTTAACATAGATTTAAGTATATTGAGGGATTACAAAATGGAAAGGATAAATTCTCTTTTTTAATTTCATTTTTGATAATATAACTATATGGGTGTTGTTTTAATTGTGGATTTAATCAATTATGTTTTTTACCCAATGGAACATTTATAGTAAAAATAAATCAAAAATGAAAAAAATGAAAAAGGATTGAAAAAAAAATTACTTAAAAATAACTTATAAGTAGTATAATTGCCTATTTTTTTATATTAACAATAATGATAACATTAACGGGGATTTATGTGTATGATTAAAGTTTATAATTATTTTTTAACTATAGATTCTTTAAACTATTTTTTTATTGTTCAAATTTTTCAGACATTAATTTATTAACTAATAAAAGTATTTTCAGAAGTTAATTGAGGAATATAATAATAATGACTATGAAATTTGATCATATAATAAAATTTAATTATAAATAAATAAATGTGAAAAATAAAAAGGAAAATAAAAAAATAGTATGTGCATTATATAACAACACTTATCTTTGTTACACATTAATACCTGATTTAATTACATAAAATTACACTTAATACAACCCTAAATATCAAGATGTATGGAGTCTTTTGTAATTATATACATTTAATTACAACTTTAAACATGAATCACAACATCTTTATTGAAAACTTCTTTAACATGATTGATCTTAAAACTACATTGGAAAACCCATGGAAATACATAAGAAATGGGTGATCCATAAATCCCAGTAAGGGAATAAAAAAATCATAACATTAAGATAATAATACATGTTATACAAGGCATATCAATGAGGCATAAAGGAACATGAATAATAAGTCATGATATAGCATGATAATCACAACATGGGAAATGTGGCAACAACTTAAAACACTACATCATAGTCAAGGATAAATCGATAAGAATTCATGGAGGAAAAATTCCGATAAAGTAATTAGGTACACTCATTTCCCAACATGACTTATCATGATACAAAATATTACCCAATTTATTGGAGTGTTATATAATTTTGGGTGCACCCGTCACTTTCATTTCTATCTCATGCTTAATTGTTCCACATAGATCATAAAACATGGATTAATTCATCATCATAATTTATTCCATGATCAAGGAGTTTAGAATAAATACATGTAAGTCTCAAATAAAAATGTATATGTTCATAAAATTTAACACCCATGATAGTAAATGGGGATAGTATTCACTACAAATTTGGTTTGGCATTGAAAACTATGGTGAGAAATTGGCAGCATAAAGACGCCACTTAATAGTTCATAAAATGGGGTTATGAGATTTAAATGGGTCTCTAATAATTTGGAAATTAATTTGATAGTAATAGGGATATGTAATGACAATTCCACACATTTATAATTATAAAAATAAGGCATATAATAATAAATAAGCTTGAAGAAAAAGGAAAAGGAAATGATGCTTATAAAATTTTGTCATGGTAACGGGTGTACATGGGAGGGATTAATTAAAGATAAATTATTATCTCATTATTTATACATAATAAGGGTAGTATGGGGGGTGAAAAAACATACCCTATTATTAGGAAATTAAAAATTAAATGGCATAACATAGAAGAGATTCTTGAATAAAAGTGAGAAAGAGAGGATCCCTTGCCTTAAGAGTATGACACCAAAATCTTGAAGGGGATTTTTGAGAGCTTGGGGGAACCTTAGTAAGATTATATAGATATTAAGGGAGATTTATTTCATGATAAATGGATTTTTATTTTACAGGAGTGGGATATTTGGTGGATTTATATAGTAAAAGAGATGGATTTCTTTAATATTTAGGTTTTGGACTCTACAAAATAAAATATTTTAAACCACAAACCTTCACATGGTTTTTTCCAATTTTTTTTAAAAATGTGGATAGGTTTTCATTATTTAATTAGTTAAATGTCTGATCATATTAAAATATTACCCTTTCTTATGTAGAGGTGAGTCACTCTTTTAAAGAAATGAATTTAAAATTCTAAAATATATTAAATATTTTAGAGGATTCATAAAGGATTAATAAAATTAATCAAGTAAAAATTAAATGGAAATATTTTAGGGTAAAATCATATATTTGGCCTATTATATCCATTATAGTATTTATTACATCATTTTTTGTTTATTATGATTTAATAAAACACACCGTATATTTTTACATTATTTAATTATTACCCAAAAATTTGACTAGCTCAGAAAATTATGAAAAAATCACTTTTGGATAATTTATATGTTCTGATTCCAAATATAATTTTCATTTTATCTAAATAATTTTCTAAATATTTTAATTTTCACTTTTAAAATAATATTTGACATTTATTGAAAAATAATGGGATTTTGACAACAATTGTTTTTAAACCCTTATAAAGAGTACATTTAAAATTATACAAAAAATATATGACCATTTATAATTAATAAAAAAATATTTTTTTAAAAAAATCCATTAATTCATCAATATAAATCCTTTAATTGAATTTTATATTACCTAAAAATACAATTTGTGTTTAATTGAATCAAAATCAAAATCATTTATAAAGTAACAATAGAAATGAAAAAAAAATCATATTATATAGAATATATATATTCATATTATTAAGGTCTTTATACATATTGATTTACTAAATAGATTTACTCCCTGGTAGTAAGGATCGTGATGGAGAGACTTTCATGGGGGTGTTCGGTAAACATGGTTTGGGTCGTTATCTCAATGAGCTTGAACTTATCCCATAAATGGTTTCTCTCATACTTAAGTTGTTGGATCTCAACTTGGTATTGGTGAAGGGAAATGATCAATGATTATATCTTCCTCATAAGATCTAATAAATGGTATTGATAAGGTACAATGCTACTATATGAGTCCATCACTTCCTTTTTTTGTGTTAATTGGACTTGTTAAATCCCTATATTTATATTAATCATGTGATCACCATTTAAAAGTTATATTAACAACAGTAATATTATTAATGGTATTTTAAATCCAAATATATAACCAAGGAAGTTCATGTGTTTTCTATAACTATATTACATAATAATATATTTAATTAAATCACTAATGGGAACTTCATTTATAAGAGTTTGGGTCATTTCACATTGTGATTAAAAATATGTAAAAATATATATTTATGAAAAAGTAAATTCAAATTAAGAACTAAGGTTTTTATTGTGAAAATTGGTTTTATGAATAAATTTATGTTTTATATATTTTACAATTATCATGATTTATTTATACTATTGAAGTTTATAGAAGTTGAATATGTGGATTTGAAATTTTTCACTAATATATATTTTTCAAATTTCATAATAGAGTAAAAAATTTTATTATCAATGTGGGCATTAATTGTGATCATTGTTGACATATTTTTTCCTATAAAAAATTAGAACTTCAAGAGTGTGGGAATATTATAAAAAAAATTACCTATATTTTTTTTTATTTTTATACTAAATGAATTTTTTTTTTCATAATTATTGATATATTTAATGATTTTATACAATTTGCATCTTAATTGATGGATTAGATAATGTTAGAGAAATTTGAATAAAATAAATTTAAACCATGCCATGGATTGATAATCACTATATCATCATTTTTCAAAGATCCAAAAAAGAATACAAAGAATATTTAAATGGAAATAACATTGGTATCATTTAGTAAAAACTATCATGATAAATCCCCTTAAAGCACCAAGTCATGGTTTTGAAGTAGATGTTATTTATATGAAGTAACTACGAGAAAATATCCATGAATTTATAGATATTTTTAATGAAAAATAGTTGAAAACAAATTACAGTGATATGAGAGAAAATTGTACAATATATTATAACCACAATATTATTTATCCCATTATAGGCATATACATTTTTAAATTAAGAGATAAAGTCATTTCACTCAGTATATAGAGAAAATATTTTCATTTTTTAGATATAATTTTCCACCATGGTGTGGTGAATATATTTAACACCCCATGATTATATGATATAGTTCTTGATAAATAAATTTTATTTCATTGATATCTTTTATTGCATGATACTAGGAGTTTAAATGAACTATGATATACTGTTGAAATATTATTGCCTAATGTGACAGTTATCACCTAGACATTGTATTGTAAGGTATAAATAAGACTAAATAAATTATGAAAAATTTATGGTTTAGTATTTTATAAAATTAAATCATTTTCTATAAATTTATTATAATTGAAAATGAAACAAACATTTGATAGTAAATGAGATGCTTTTCAAAAAAAATATTTATGAATGAAATGTCTTTTTATAATAGTAAATTAAATTAATAACAATTTATGAATGATTTTAATGAAATATATATTATATAATAATAAATTATTTTAAAAATAACATAATTTTTAGATAGAAAAGATATGCAAATATATATCCAGTTGTATGATGAAAATGTATTTTTTCTACAAAATAGTTTTTGTCACCTTTTGTGCATTTATTTTAAAATTAATTTCTTCAACTTATGGAAATTTAATCATGAAAAATGATCTCAGTATTTTGAATTAGGATGATAAAGTTTGGTAAATAGGTCCCTTTTATTTTTAGTTGATATATATAGTAACCATAGTAAATTTTTCTCACCCTAGTAAGGGTAAAAGAGGAAAAATAGAAACATTGGGATAAGACTTAAAAATTTCTAAAACACATAACCTTATCCTATTGGATGAGTGTATTTCACCCATTTCCATGAATTATTGAATATATAGTCACTTGGTTCCATATTTCATTGATTATGATCATTATATATATTTATGAAAAGAATAAATACCAAATGTCACTCTCTTGACTTAAATATCTATAAAAATTTTACATAAGGATAAAAATAGGATAAGCTTAGTTCAAAATATTTTTAAAAGATAATTTAATTTCTTATCATATAATTTTATTTATATTTCTTAGTAATTTAATAATTATATTAAATTTTTACACAACATCGATACAGTATTTATTCAATTAATAGAGAAATAAAAAATATATTTTAAAAGTATTAAAAGTAATACATTTTAAGCGAGTGGTTGCATACAATGAATTTTATAGATAAAAATTAAATATTGTACTTTTTTTATGGATTCATTTACAAATTACATTTTTGTATTTTTTCTTAAACATTAAATTAAAATAATAGTTTCAATAATCAAATTAATGAATTTTTTTTAAAATAATATTTTTTTAAATTATTTAAAAATCATAACAATAATGAAAGAGGAAAAGGAGGAAAATATATGGTCAAAAAAATTTCCATTGACCATTTATGATCTAAATGTAACCTTATAATTAAAAGTATATCCCTTTAACATTGAATTAGTCATTAACATAGTTAAAGTTAAAATTGATTAACCAAATTGTTAATAAAAAGGATAAGGTTTACAATGACACAAAACCTGTATAAATTTAATTTGATTATGATATATAATAGATAAATTATTTTTATAAAATAAATGACCATTTGGAATCATTTTTTTACAATTACAAAATTATATTTTAGTCATTTTTATAAATCCAATAATTCCCCTCCCCTCACTTATAAAAGGAAACCTCTTCTCCTCTTCTCCTTACACCTTTTGAGCCTTATATCATAGAAATAACATATCATAATACATTACTATATGATTTCAACACATAATATAAATTATGTTATTACTAATATAACATACCTTCATGGATTACGGTGTAATCCAAAAGAAGGTTCTCAATAAAGAGGTATAACTCTTAACCAATCATTTTTAATTTTATTTCTTCTTAATATTATTCTAAATACAAGTTTTTTAACCTAAAATAATGAATTGTGTATATAAATTATATTTAATATTTATTATGATGATTTAAAAACCATTATCCCACTTCTTTCAATCATATAGTAAGTAAATACATTACTCATGTGTACGTATGACTTACCATCTTCATGTAGTTGTGTAACTAGATTTTCATCACAATTTTACTAGGATGGTTATAATGATGGATTTAATAAATATATATTTTATTTATGATATTTTTATAATATTTTAAAGTTGAATTATTATTTACCATTATTTTATCCAATTTATTGAAAAATGAAAACAGTGTCAATGCATATGTATGACTTACCATCTCCATGATAGGTGTAATTAATTTTTTTATCTCTACCTTTTATGGATGAATATATATATATATATAATTAAAATATATTATATTCATGTCATTCTTAAAATTATATAGATTATAAAACCATGATAAATGTGTAAATATCAAGACTTCCCAACCAAAACCTGCACAAACAATGAAGTAATTATCACCCACAATAGTGATTTTAATAAATAATTGTTAATAAATAGGTATTAGGATATTTTGATAAAATAATATATAATATAATATAATTGAGTATTTTTATGTTACACATATATAAAAATTATATATTTATTATATATAAGTTTTTAATGCATACGAAAAATGATGAGACTTGATTTCATGGTTTTATATAAAAATATCATTTTTTATCAGGATTATTTATGATTAAGTGTTGGGGATGAAATATTATGCTCTACCTATCACATAAATCATGACTTTTCTTCTAATAAGGTTATTTTTTTAAAAGTTAAATGTTTTGATTTTATTTTCCTCTCATTAATTACTCATGAAATGAGAATAATGTTTTTTTAGAAAACTGACATTATTTTTCCATTCGGTCGAAAGTCATTTTTGTTATGTATCCAATAATTCTAAAAAAAAATTCAAGAATGATTTAATATCAATATATTCTTTTATAAAGAAATTTTTACTCATGATTTAATTTTTTTAATAAAAAATTAAAATCATCTTTCGTTTCAATTTCTGAACAAGGTATTATTTAACTATTTTTACAAAAGTATGAAAGGGGTGTTTTTTTCACTTATACGACATGAATAGAATTTCTAAAAACCATTAAATTTTTCCAAATTTCTTTTCAAATAAAACTTTTTATTTAATATTTTGTAAACTTTTATATTTTAATTAATTTATTTAAAATTAAAAAAATATATTTTAATCATGAAATGTTCCAATTGTTCTTTTAAAAGAATTTTTTATCTATGATGAAATTATTTATTGTTACCCTATATTTTATGGGGATATGATCAAATGATAATATCATTGTTATTTATATGTACGTTCTATGATTATAATGAAAATAATTTTATAAATATAATTTCTTTTCTAGAGGTTATTCCATAATGAAATATTTATGAAAACCATTTATTTTCATTGGTTATGATATGATGAATATTTTATGATCTTGCGGAACAAATATTTATGATTTTCATTATATGATAGGTGGTCTAAAAATAATTTATCCCTCCAATGAATTGGTTAAAGATGGATATCTGATGAGATAACAAGGACTGAAATGGGGAGTGAACATAGTTCAGTAAGGGACTCTATCCCTTATAACAGTCTTGTGAGTGAAGATTTACTGATATGATTGAATGGATAGTTAACCCAATCCACCGCAATATTCTTGATAGTGAGAATATACTATTAAGGAAATCATTTCATATTATTATGTGTATGGCAAAACATCTGTATAATTCCAATTTTATTCTCTCATGGTCACAATATTTGATTCCTCTATGATCAATGTATTATAAACATCCATGATTTAATCCATGACTCGATATTATGATAAATGATATGAAGGGTATGGTTTTCAAAAGTTAAGATCATTTTTTATACACTTATGCTTATATTTTGTTTAATTTATCATTCATATCTCCCTTTTTTACCCTTATTTAGCATCTCATATCATGATTTCTTATGTTTCCATTCTATAGGTTATAAAGAATAGTTTAAATGAGATATATCTAATAATTATTCTATTTATAATGAGCTTTGTGGGGGATAACATAGATATCTTATGAACCAGTTGTTTATGTATCCATGTTTCCATATACATTATACCTATACAATTTAGACATGGATTGTAATGTTATGTAACAAATATTCATCAAATAAGATGTGATATTTATGGATAAAATGTATGGGTCACTATAGTTGGTATCAGGAAACGTTTTACTGAACATTCAGAAACTAAGATGAGAAAACATTAGTGAATACCCTTAGGATAATCCAATTTAAAGGATAATTTACTATGTTATGTTAAATTATCGAGTGTTTTTTTTCGGGAAAATAATCCTTATATGGATACTAAAAGTGTATTTGGTTTTAAAAAAGTTTCATCTTGGAGTAATAACCCTAAAAATATTTGGTTGAGTATATCTCGTCCATTATTCCGGTTCCCTAAGAGTGTTCTCTTATTATACACTTAGTTTGATACTCATAGGGTATATGATTATGTTAATTCACATTTTATTTATAAACGGTTACAATTTATTTTAATAGATGATGACCATGGATGATCCAGGTTAAACCAAAGGTGTTATAAATTAAAAATATTATGTCAATAAATTGACATCCTGTGAAAAAAAAAATCATTAATGATCACTATGATTAAGGATTTTTTATGGTAACCCTAAACATTATGGATTATTCTAGGGATTAAATATATAACAATGAAGTTTTGGTTATGACATGTATTCTCATATATTGAATTAACTTAATTTAGATTAGTTATATTAACTTCCTTATATCATAAATATTTTCTAGGAATGTTAATCCTTATCTTCAATTATTAGATATTCAATTATAAATAAATACCTCTAAAGGTAAGATTATTGAATCTCAATTTTATTATTCTACTTAGTTTACTTTTTTTGAGAATATTCCTTATAAAAAATTCATTATTCTCACTCTAGTTGAATTAAATTGTATTTTAGGAATGGATTGGATTTATTTCCATAAAGTCTATCTCAATTTTTGAATAAATGATGTCATTTTAGATATTTTGAAACAAAATATGATCATTTATCAATGTGATGATAATTACTAAATTCAAATAAAAATAGACTCAATTGTATGGGTATTTATTTCTATTAAAAAGGGGTGTTTATATCTTATGGATGGGGAGAAAATAGACATCAAAGATATGCCAATTTTATGGGAGTTTGTTGATATTTTTCTAGAGGATTTTACTAGTATTCCACCAAATCATGAGGTTTAGATCTTTATAGAACTCATATATAGTGCTATACCTATTTCGTGATTCCATATATAATGTCACTAATTGAGATGATGTAGTTGTGGAAAATACTCCCAGAGAATCTATATAACAGATTCATTCATCCAGGTGCATCACCATGGGAGTAACTTATTCTTTTTTTTTAAAGAAATATGGATCGATGTGACTCTTTATTGATTATTAGTAACTGAAAAAGTTCACAATCAAGAATAATTATCATCTTCCCCATATTATTTATTTATTGATTCAATTTAAGGATATCCATTTTATTATAATATTGATCTTTTATCTCGATACTATCATTTAAGGATCAAAAGTAAATACTTTCCTAAGAAATCCTTCCTTATGATGTATAGACACTATGAATTTATAGTGATCCCATTTTTTATAACTAATCAACCCACTAGATTAATAAATATAATGAATAGGGTATTTAGATATTACCTTGATGATTTTTTCATAGTCTTTATTAGTAATATTTTTATATATTAAAAGAGTAAGTAAAATCATGGAGGTCATTTGTATATTTTTCTATAGACCCTGGGGAAGGAGAATCTATATGTACAATTTACCAAATGTAAATGTTTTGTATAAAAAGGTTAATTTTTTTCTATATAATCCCAATAGAAGTTATACCATGTGATCCATCAAAGGTAGTGGTAATTGAACGTTGGCCTAGATTGAACACTATGATTGTGATTTGTGGTTTTTTAAGTATTTTTGGATATTATGAACTCTTTTTAGAGGATTTATCATGTATTTCTATTCCACACTACAAATTAACTCATAAGGGAGTCATGTTCCTTTATTATAGAATAATTTGTGGAAAATTTCAAGGAACTGAAGAGAGTAATTTTTAGTGAGCTTATGTTTACACTTCCCACTAGAAGAGATTGTTTTATAATATATAGTGATGTATCTAAGAAGTGAATGGGATGTGAAATTTTGGTTACATTACATAACTTGTGATTTAGAGTTATTTGGGGTAATTATTTCATTAAAAATATATAGGAATTATATATATGTAGAAATATGATACATATATACTAATCATGCATGTCTAAAGTATATATTCACTTATAAAGTGTTTAATATGCACCAGAGAAGATAGTTGTAGTTGATTAAATATTATGACTACTCAATAAATTACCATCGTAGTAAAGTGAAGAGGCAGGAATATAAATTGGGTATAAAGGATCATACAATATTATCAATAATGAAGATCACAAAAAATCCAATTTTTTAGATTTTGAAATGATAGATCTTGAATTACTGAAGGAAGTTGATAAATATTACCTTTTTAAAATACTTTTTTAACCAAAGTTCCATGTGATGATTAAATAAGAATGGAAGGATGATGTAGCATTATAATATAAGGAGAAAATGTTCTATATTTTAACCATGATTTTAATGGATTGATAGGTTACATTAACCTTGTATGTGTCCCTTCAATAATGAACATGATGAGGGAGATATTGGATGAAGATAATATTTCATCATTCACTATTCATCTTATAAGTACAAAGATGTATAAATATATGAAATTGTATTTTTGGTGAGAAAAAATGAAGAGAGATACTATAGATTTTGTGTAATGGTGTTCGATGTGTTAGTAAGTCATGACTGGGAGATAAAATTGTAATTTGATGTTACAACTATTACCCATACTAAAATGGAAACAAAAAAACATCACTATGGATTTTTTTAATGCAATCCTCAAAAAAGTAAAATTACATGCTGCTATTTGGATTGTATTTGATCTCTATATGATGTCATCACACGTTATTTCTATTAGAGAAGATTTGTCTTTAGATAAAATTTTAAGGTTATACATTAAATAACTAGTAATATTTCTTGTAATCCCAAAATATATTATTTCTGATCAATATATAAGGTTTATATTAAAGTTCTAGGAAGTCTTAAATATGATATAGATACAGACTTGATTTATAGTACTTCTAATCATCCTTAGATAGATGGTTTGTCTGATTGAACCATTCATATACTAGATGAAATCAGGATATCTTGTTCTATAGATTTCAATGGTGGTTGGGATCAACAACTTCCTCTCGTTGAGTTTTCTTATATTAATAGATTTAACTTGATCATTTAGAAGTTTCCTTATGAGTGTATATATGGGAAGAAGTATAGAACTAAAATGTACTAGGATAAAGTTGGAGAAAGAAATATATAGGGGTTGATCTAGATAAAGAAATGCAATATAAAGTCAAATACATTTTGAAACACATTAAGGTAGCTTATATATTAAAAAAATTGCTAATAATTTTTAAATGAATCTAAAATTAAAAGGTGGTGAGAATGTAATTCTATGAATTTCTCCTTAGAATAAGGTTATGAGATTTTAAAAGAATGGAAATCATAGATCTATGTATATTAGTTCCTTTTAGATTCTTGATTGATTTGGGATGATATCTTATCACTTAGAGATTCTACCAAACATCCCTCAAGTTCATCTCCCCTGAGTAAGACCATACCCAATCCATCATATGTAGTAAACACAGAGGTCATACCAATGGATAATGGTCATTACTATAAATAAAAATACATATAAATACTATATCATGGTGATATATTTATATGTAATAAGACTACTCATTTGGTCAAAGTTATATGGAGGAGTCAAAAATTAAAAGAAGCTATTTAGGAATACGAGTATTTCAAGAAACCGATATATCCTAATTTTTTTGTATCTCATTGATGGAATTTAAAGGTAAAATTTAATTTTAATGGTGGAAGAATGTAACACTACAATATTTTATGATATATATATCTATAAATAAATTTTATTTCATTAATAAATTTCATTAAATTCAACCCCTAGTTTAAAAAACCAAGATATAATATTAAAATATTATTATTTAATGTGATAGTTTTCTCTTAGACATTATATTAGAGGGTAAAAATGGGAAAAGATAAATTATGAAAAATGTATGGTTTACCATTTATAAAAGTATTTCAGTGGTAATCAATTTAATATAAATGGAAATCAAAAATAATAATTTGAATGTAAAACAGTTGTTTTTCTAAAAAACTACTTTAATGCACACAATGAGTTTTTATATTAAAAAATGAAATTAATCACAATTGAGGAATTATTTTAACGAAATATATATATTATATATTTAATAAATTATTTTAACATTAATCTAATGTTTTTCAATGAATGATATAGGAATATATTACCAGTTTTATACTTAAAATTTTTTTTAAACGATTTTCATTATGTTTTGTGAACTTAATTTAAAATTATTATTTTGAACATATAGAAATTGAATCATGAAAAATATATTTAATATTTATAATAATTAAGTTATAATTTTTTAAATATTTCTTATTTATATCTTTTCAATATTAGTAGAAACCATAGTAAATTTTTGTCACCTTGGTAAGGATAAAACTTGTAAAATAGGGTCAAACCTTTGGGATATGGCATCAAAATATCCTTAAGACCTTAAATAAACCTATTGGAAGAGTATATTTTGGTTATTTGCATATATTTATCAAATATATGGTCACTTGGTTCTATATTTATTTGATTATGAAAAATATATTAATTTAAGAAAAGAATCAATAAAAAATGACAGTCTCTTTACATTAATATCGTGAAAATTTTTATAAAATGGTGAAAAGAGTATATATTTTTAATTGTAAATGTTTATTTGAAATATAATTTACTTTTTTTATAATTTTAATTTATATATATAATTATCATTAATTATATAATTATATTAAATTCATACTAAATGTAAACACGGTATTTATTCAATTAATAAAAAAATAAAATAAATTAATTTAAAAATATTAGATGTAACATAATTTGGGTCGATGATTGAGTTCCAAAAAAACATGTATATTAATACAATATGTTACAATTTTTTTAAAGTTTTATATTCAAATTTCATTTCTCTCTTATTGTATTTAATTTCAAATTAAACAAATAGATTCAAAAATGGATTTAATGATATTTTATGAAAATAATTTATTATTAAATTATATGAAATCATAAAATTATTAAAATATTATAATGTGGATAATAAATTGTTGATAATTTTATCCCTTTACCATTTATGTTCCAATTTTCACCTTATAAGTAACATTATATCCCTTTAATATTGAAAAATATTTTATCATAGTTAAGGTCAACAATTGATGACAAAGGGGGGAATCAAAATGATATGGTTTAAAATGAAACTAAAACCTATCAAAATTTTATTGGTTGATAATATTTATACTATATAATTATTTTATTTAAATCTATATCCATTTGGATGTATTTTTAATGATAATGACTCTTTATATTTTAATATTTTCCATAATTACATGAGTTCTCCTCCCCTCAATTATAAAAGTCCATATATTCTCCTTTGTGGCCCACACTCTTTTATCCTTATATCATATATAATACTAGACGTAATACCTTTATATATTACTCCAAAAAATTATAATGATTATCATGTTTCCAAAAGGTTATCCCTTCAAGGATTAAGGTGTAATCCAAACGATAGTTCTCAATGAAGAGGTATAACTCTTAAATGATCATTTTCATTTTTATTTCATCTTGAAACTCTTTTAATTCCCTAGTATACATCCTAAAAAATAAATTAAGTATATTAAATATAGTTAATTTTTATTATTATTATGTAACATCCATTATCTACCTCCTTTCCAACTAGTTAAAAGTGAAAATCTCACTTGTGAGTACATAAGGCTTTCCACCTTCACATAGTAGTGTAATTCCTTTTTCATCAACACATTACCTGGATATTTATAATTATAGATAAAATAAATATATATGTTATTTATGATATATTATGATTATATAATTTTTAATTACTTTCTATATTTATTTTTGTTCCATCCATCGAAAAATTGACACAATGTTCATTTATACGTACGGCCTACCGTCTCCATGAATGGTTATTTCATTTTCCTATATCTACCATTTAAGTATGAATCTAAATATAAATATATATAATGAATATATATGATATTAATATCATGAATAACATTATGGATATTATGGATCCATGAAAATACTATATAGACCAAGGCTTTGAAACCGAAATGTGCTTGAAAAAATGAAGTAGTTATCTCTCATAATAGTGATTTCAAAAATAAATTATTAACCAATGGGTGATAATATGTTATAATAAAATAATATATGATATGATATAAGTTATTATGGTTCAATAATACACTATATTAAATCAATTTTTTTTAACTATAGTTTTTAATGTGTATAAAGAAACAAAATACTTGAGGTAAGTGTTTTATATTAGAATCTCATTGTTTATCATGATTGTTTATGATTATGTTTTGATATTTGAATAATATTTTATACCATTAATGAAATTCCTAAATTTTCAACTTCTTTTTTTATTTTATTAAATTACAAGTTTTAATTTCATTTTCATCTCATTATGTAGTTGATAGACCATATGAGTATTTTTAAGGAAAACAGACTTTATTTCTATCTCTAGTCAATATAGTTTTTCTTCTATATCAATTGTTTCTAAAAAATTATCCATGGAACTCTATTAGATGATTACACAATGATAAATTAGGAGAAATCATCCAAATTGGGAACATCATCTTCAAATGGTCTCCATAGGGTTTTGTTCATGGATCCAGAAACACACAATGGCTCTTATATCCATGACTCATGGACCTACATTCCAGAGGAAGGTTTTTTGTTGGGTAACTTTTCCAAATACACTTATAAACTCACATTGGTAGATATTATGGGAATTCGGGATCATGAAACCATTTTGGGGGGAACTATTTTATATTCCTATACTCTCTTATTGATTTAAGATATGTTCGTGAATCCTTTAACATTCCCAAGTGTGTATAATATGGATCTCATTGAGGTAACGAGCAATTGTGAACATGTATGGGTTTGGAATAATCTTTATGTATTTGAGTTTCTCCATAAATGGATCTCTTTTATGGATGGATTTGAGACCCTATTATCTCTCATTAGGATGACACTGGTTTTAATCCGCATAGTGAGGTGATCTATAGTTTACTATCATCTAAGGGGAGGGAATTTGTTTTTATGTCGGGATCAAACCCATATGATGAACATCCTTTATATTCTTATGAGAGGGAAAACCCACCATTTATTTTGGTGCCACTTAATGAGGAAAATCACAATTTATGGTTATATAATGATGAACAAACCATTCAGTTTAATGTTTCATAGAAAGGACACCTCAGCAGAAGGTTCCTATTCAAGATTTGGTGTGGGAATTATGTCGAGGTAGCCTATCGAACCTAGAAGAGATGTGATATCCTAGGTGAATATGAATGTACTGGTAATTTGGCTTAGAGAACATTATGGTAAATTTGGGTGTTGGGTTTGGACCTCAGTGAGGCTTCTTATGTGTCTGAGTTAGTTGGGAATCAAAGCCTTCCTTGTTTGGTATGTTGGGGATTACACCTATGAAGATTCCCACTTTAGGGGGAATGATTGGGATTTATACCAATTAATAATCCACTTAATTTTATTTTTCATCAGGAATATGTCCCTTTAAAGGTATTGGGTTAGGGATTACACTTGTGAATATGCCCATTGATCATGGTTGGGGCTAACTCAATATAGGAGGCCCCTGAATTTTCTTATTCATTAGGAATATGTCCCTTTGAATGTATTAGGTTGGGGCTTACACCTATTAAGATTCTAATTGAAAGTTGTTGGGAATTATTCCATATAGTAGGATCAATTTTGGTTTGGTATCATGTATATTTTGTGGTCGTAGCTAACCTTTATGCCCATATGAGTCAGGATCAGTGTAAGAAAAAAGAGGAAGTAATAGATATGAATATCACGAAATCCACTTTTTCTAATAATGGATGGATGTTGTATCCCAAAGGGAGAGAGAGTACATTGAGTATTCTTATCTCCTATTTTATTTTTATATCCAAGATAGTCACATCTAATGATCCATCCTATTATTTCTCAGGCCAAAGAATATTATAAAGGGTTCCTCCTCCCACAAGAAAGGATAGGGGTTTACTCCATAAGGAATTCCCTTATTTATAAAACCTTGAGGATAATCTAAAATCATGTATATTTAGGTTTTTTTTCATTTCATGACCATTTAATGAGGAATATTAGGATTTATGTATAATGGATGTCATTTTTTTATAGGAGGTGTCCTATATTTTTCATATAGAGAATACAATAGTTTAATATCATGTAATGAGGACTATGAATGCATTGTTCAACATAATGTTGTGGGGATGAAGACAGAATAGTTTAGTGTATTGTTGTGGGGGTGAAATGGTTCCATATAGTTTAACATCTTACTATAACGATGAGTTACTAAATGTTTAATGTCATGCGGTTAAGATAACTAAGAGGAAGATTTATAGAAATGGATGGTGTTGGACTTATGAGAGAGATGTCCTTTTCTCTTTAACCTAGTATAGGAGTCAGATGAAGGGATTTCAGGAAGAAAATGAGTAATTCTTATAATCATTGTGTTACATGGGGTAGATGTTAGGAATATATAAAGAAGAACCCAAAAATATCTTCAACCTGCCCTAAAGAACTGGTAGTGTGACTCTCTATTCTTCATGGGGTCGGTGGGGGTAGTAAGGGGATTGACCCAGAGGGATGGGAGTGTCGCTACCACTATTGAGTTGTATCAGGGGTGTGGGGGTATAGTCCTTACAATATGGAATATTGGGAATGAATGGTTTTGAAAATTGGCGAATAGGGATGGCTACAAGGAATTTTCTATGAAGGACCATCCATGAAGGATTACCCACAAAGATTTATCCATGAAGAATAATTTTTGAATAATTTTCCATGAAGGGAGTCCACAAATTGTTGGCTAAAATGGGTCAGCCTATGAAGAAACATCCCTAAAAGATATTTTATGAAGGGTTGGTTGTAAAGGTTACATCCTCAAAGGTTCTTTACATAAAGCAATTAATTCGTTCATAGGGTCATAAAATTAAACATCATACTAAAAATGAAACTTACTCTGCATAGAATCTTCTGTAAAGGGGTTTCTGCATGGGTTTCATCTGTGTATGGTTTAATGAATTGATTTATTTGTTATATATAAGGGGTCACCCACAAAGGATATTAGGTATGTGGATGGTTGGGTGATTTTACTGACAAGAATTATTTCTTGAGAACCATCCCTTGAATTTTCATCTATCCTCCTCTTAGATCCCCAACTTTTCTTTTTATAGAGAAGTGGCGCAATCGACTATTGTGTTGGATGGTTTTGGTGGGTTGATGGCCTATATTTGCAATGGCTATGGAAGAATGCACAGTCCCATGAATGATTGTAATCATGGGGGAAGAAAAATAATTTCACCCCCTGAAATCGATTTATCATTCATGGGGTCAATCATTCGTAGGGGCATAAATCATCATCCGACCCCACAAACATCTTTGTTTTATTTTCAGGAGCCGAAGATTCTCGAAATGCCTCGCATAGTGGAAGAACTCCATCGAGAGTGGTGGTTCGCATAACATTTTTACATAGTGGGACCAAGACAACTTCAATGGAATCCTTTCATTTGTTTATTTTATATAAAATAATCCTTTAGTTTATTATTTTACCCTTTTCTAAATTCATGGAACTCCTTCCTCCTTGCTTGTGGATATTTTTGGACCCAATATCAATGTTTTCAAATAGTGTATTTAGGAATGTATTTAATATTCTAATATGTTTTTTTAAATTCATTTTCACTCATAATTTATGTTTTTTAAAAAATATTTCAAGGGAATATTATTTTCATCTTCCAAACATGGTAATTTTTATTTTTTTGACAAAAGTATGAAAGGAATATTTTATTTTAACTAATATGACATGAAAAGAATTTCCCACTATAATGAACACTCAATGATTTGAAGAAATATTTGGATATTTCCAAAGTTATTTTTCAAATAATTTTTTTTTCTAATATTTTGAAATTTTTTATTTTGTAAAGAATTTATTTCAATGTAAAAAAATATTATTTTCCTCAGTAAATATTCCAAGTGACATTTTAATGCCATTTTTCATCTAAAATGACATCCTTTAATGTTACCAAATTTTTATTAGGGATATTATGCACTGATATGATCCTTATTCATTCTCGATATGGTTTATGATTAATTTGAAAATATGTTTATGAACTCATTAATATTACATGGGTTAGGATATGATGAATTTTTTAAAATTTTACAAAACCCATTTCTTTTCCTCAATTTATGTGATGATGAAATGAAATGAAACCCATTTTTCCATGGGTTATGATATGATTAATATTTTATGAAACAATAGACACATATGTAATATTTTATTATGTGATTGGTGGGACAATATTTTTATATTCCTCTAATGGATTGGTTAAATTGGGAAATTTCATGAGATAAGATGGAATTAAATGGGGAGTAAACCCTATTCAATAAGAGAACCTATCTACAATTATGATATTGGGACTAAACCTTGACTAATAATATGGAATTAGTTGTGAACCCACCCCATAATGATAGTCTTGTAATTAAACCTTTACTACTAAGGAAAATAATTTATATTATTATGTGTATGCCACAAACATATATATCCTTCCAAGGTTATTCACTCATAGACCGTGTTCTTTTATTACTTTAGGATTCATGTCTTATGCACTGCCAAGATTTACTATTTGACTCAATATTATGATATTTTATATGAAGGGTATGGTTTTAAATTATTAATATCGTGTTATCATAACCTTATACTAATTTTATATTTAAATGATCATTTATATCTCCCTCTTTTACCCATACTGAACATATGAGACCACCCTCGAATATGTTCACATTCCCCAAATTTTGAAGAATGGTTTTAAATATGATATGTCTAAGAAGGGTTCTATTAATGAAAATATTAATGAGATATAATGTTAATAACTTATAAACTAACTCATTATGTGTCCAGATTTCCAATAAAACTATTTCTATATGATTCTTGTGTGGACCATATTTCTACGTAATGAATATTCATCTAATAAGTTATGATATATATGTATAAAAAGTATGGGACACTTTTCTAATAAAATACTATATGTCGAAAATGTCTATAAATAAATGTATTTTCTATATTTTTGGTGGTATTTTTATGATGCTACTATTTAATACTTCTCTTTTCTATTTCAAGGAAATATGTTGAATCATTTTCCAGTTTTATTACAGTGATTTTTTTTAAAAAAAATTAATCCCTATTTCAGTAAGTAATTTTCATAATTTTAAAATGTAACCTTATTCTTTAATACTCATATTTTGTTGATTTTCAATAAATCATCTGGTGATAATACACTTAATAAGTTGCATATCATGATTATAAATATTGGTTCATAATTTTTTATCATAATTTTCATATAAGTGATTGTTTTAATTATTATTATTTTTCAATATCTTACATTATTATATTATTTCTTATTATCTTATAAAGGAAATTATATAAGGGAGTAAATCCAAGATAATAGATTGAATTAAACTATATTCAATAGTATAGACTTTTCATTTTCTAAATATTTTTATTATCTGATGAAGATTAAATAATATGGTTCATTGATCAGTAGAATTTACTAAATTAAGGTATTACTAGTGGATTTTATGATATTGAAGTTAAAAAGAATTATTACATTTTGATTAATTTTCCTAATTCAATTCATAAGGGAATACAATTTATATATTCTGGAGAAAATATAGTTTGAAATTGTTCTTTAACTTCTTGTTTTTCATAGTTGTTTTTAATAATAATACATAATATTTTATTTAAAATAAAATCATAAAATTTTCTTGGATGTCATCAATTTAGTGATCAAATAATTATAAGTTTTTAGATTTTATGTATTCTCATGGGATCATCATTAGATTAATCTCTATGTTTAATTTTAATAGTTCAAGTAATAATAATAATAAGAAATAATTTTGGAATCATTGAACAAATATTTAGGCTTTAATGATTCTTGTAGATGTGTCGATAAGTTATTTTATAAAGAATCGCATAAAGGGAAAATTCCTTAGATGAATATGAAAATAATATAGTCAATCCCATATTCTAAAGTAGATGGGGTAACTTTTTGGGACTTCATATATAATTTTGTAATATTTATATGTGTTTTAAGAGATATTTTATAATGGTAGTGATCTAAATCATGGGAAAATAAAAGATCAATATGGAATGTTGAATCCAATTAAAACTATTTTTTTCAAATGATGATTATAGTAATTTAGGAAATATGGTGGGTAATTTTCTCTTTGTCTATATACATACTCATTTATTTTCGTTAATACAAAGTAATACATATGTGATTTATGTTCATTAGTTAGGTTCTTGTGAAAATAGAGTTAAAAATATATTCATATATTCTAACTAACTATAAGATAAGATCAAAAATTGGAAAATGTAAGGAAGATATTAAGTTTCAATGCCCTAATTCACTCTATGAGAATTTAACTTATGGTCCTAACACATATTATATTCTCATCTATAAGGATGAATGAAATTAGATGACTTTCAAGTGGTTTTATATAAATATTCATTCCAAAACAGAACAAAAAAATTCCAGAACTCATTTACAAAAAAATATACTATGATGTGTTTAGAAGAATAAATATAAAATAATAAATAACATACCTCATGTTAATGAATTAAAAAAATTAATGTAGTTAATGGAGATACTTAAGAAATAACCTAAGGGATCATACCATGATATGTATCCCCCTCTATTTTTAATCACCATGATCTCTCCATAGAAGTATTTTATCACTCCATAGCCTACTAGAACCTTATAGTTAAAGGAGAATGAGAAAATAGAGATCATTAACTAAAGGAGTTTCTAAATCAAGATGAATATTCAACTAATATTGAGACTCATTATATATACTTCAAATTACTCTACTTAAATTATTAGATATAATTTAGGTGCCACTCTATAACTCAAACAATTCACAAATATTCATATTTTTTAGCTATTTTTTAAAATTATATTATACCCTGAGGTGAAAACATAAATCACTAAAATATTTAAAATTAAAACATGATAATTATATACTATATATCATTATAATAATTATCTAATAGTGAAAAATTGATTAAATAATATCTTATACACTGAATATTTAAAATTCCATTTACATGATATAAGATTTATCACATATTGCAATAATCCATTATCCACAATATAATAACCCCTTATGGAATTTTTTTATAAATTATTATATCACACATACCAATATAAGTGATAATCAATAGCATTTCACCATATTTATACAACACTCATATTGTATATAGAAATATGACTATTTCAATGCTTGTGATATTTTCCCTTAATGCATATATCATTCAATATCCCACTTATATTAAATAATCCAATACTATATGAATATTTCAGTATATGCCACATAATATATAATAACTTATGAAATCATATCTAAAATTATTTTTTATATCTTTAAAATTTTCCATTTTGATATGATATAAAATATATCTATTAGTTTTATTCAAGAAATTTAAATAAAACATATCCTCATTCGTACAACCTTTTTTATGAACTTTTTTACCATTATAGAATTTATAATGATCATGAAATCATAATTCATAACCATATTAAAATAGTAAACTCAAGAAAATAATCAATGTTATTGATTCTATAAGATCATCTAGGATGATCTCTACCATACATGCATATCCATACAAATATCCATAATTTTACCTCATGTATCATGCATAATCATATAAACCATATGTCTAATACATAAAGTATAATGAAATACTCAAAAAATATTAATACCATATAGGATAATTAATTAATTTTTGAATATATAATTAATTATTGACCAATAATTATAAATTAAAATCATTCAATTCATTCTAATGAATACATGACATATCATACATTTGGATAAATACATGTAATGAGGTTCATATAACTATATAAGTACATATTGTGTCACTTAAATATATATATATGTAAAATTATTTATTATTTCACATTTTTTGACTAGAAAACACACCAATCATAGAATAGGAAAAATTTAAACTTGTCAAAAACCCAGAACAAATTAAAAACATATGTAACCATTCTCATATTATATTTTCCTCATGATTGAAATAAGAAATCTATCAAATTATAAAATTGTACATACTAGATACCCTATTAACCTCATGTAAGAGGGATTACAATAAAAAATATAACATAACCATAATAATGAAACTAGGCATGACATTACATGTTGTATACATAGTGGTTTAATAAAAAAACAATTGATACTTGTGTCTTATAAGTTAATTATGCATCTCATAACAATAAAATACTCACACTGATCATAATATCACATCATAACCCATGCCTTTTCACAGTGATCGTTGACTAAGGATAACTTCGATACTAATATACAAGGTTTAATAATCATTACACTCTAAATTTACATGATACATAGATGAATAAATGATATAGTGGAAATTTATTTTTATAACATGACCCATTTTCATAATTATAAAAAACATTTATGAAAAGAAATATAAAACTTGTATACATAAGACCCATTTCATCCATATCTTAATAAATAGTGGCATTAAATGAAATTATGTTTTTATTCTTTTAGTGGTTTTATCAAAACATGTTAAATAAACCAGTAATAACTCCTATATCATAGTGTATCCATCTAAAAAACCCTTCCATTAAACACTTTAATGGGATTGAAAACATGAAGAAATAATATTTGGATTATTATGGGAGTATTTTTATTAATAAATAATTTCAACATATAATCATTCTATCAAAATAATATTACTTTACAATATAATTTAATTAAACATTTACTATCATAAAATATTCTTTCTGTTAATCTTTTTTGGGACTATAAACCATCTTTGTGATCATTGGTAAAAAACAATATAACAATAAAATAAATCACATTATTTTTCAAAAAATTAATTTAAATTATTCTAATTCACTTAAAATATTCATAGATACTTTAATATAGATTAAACCAATATATCAGATATCAATATTTTTATAATATTATTTTTAACTTATTTTAACTCAATATTAAATCTAATTGTCCATAAAGAAAATATATTTCATGGATATATTTCTTCCAAGATATAAATTTTTTAAACACCAAAATCATATCTCCAATGATTTATTTTATTATATTACAGAAAGATAAATTTCATATATTGTATAAATGAATTACATCACATGAAATTTTGATTTAGATAATGAATTTTAAAATAATATTAAATATATTAATATTTTTAAATTTCATCATTTAGAAAAAGGAATTTATTTTAAATTATAAAAATTATAATTTCTCCAAATATATTATGTTTCACAATATGTTATAGATTAAATAAAAGTAATAATCAACACCATGTGATTCTATAAAAAATTAATTTTATTTAAACAACATTGTTTTCCATTAAATGTATTTACTTTCTAAAAAAATTATAATGTAATAAAACATTATAGGTTCATCTCACCAACCAAAATCTCAATCAACCCCCCTTTAAATAAATAAGAAACCATTTCTTTCTCCTTATACATTATTTTCATGTGGCTTTCACCAATTCTCCCTAACTTTAAAACTATTATATATATTAATAAAACATTTAAAATGTGTAGTTGGCATCATATTACAATAAAAATCAAATAATTTACTCTTATAACATTAATAACTTTTCTGAAGTATCCATGTATTTTATTAACACCCTTCAAGTATTTTGGGAAATTCATTGTCCAATATTCAACCATTCTATGATGGAAACATTGTAATAACTCGGAATTCCATGAATTTTTTTAAAAAAATAAATGGGATTATTTTGAGGCCAGGCGCTGAGATGGCATGCGATTCTGAGGCCTGAAGTGCCTGGAATGATCCATCAAAAAAAATTATGTTTTAAATAGTGCATGTGAGTGGTTTTCCTGAAAAAAGTATAATAGCTCTTAAATGGGTACCCATATCCAAAATATGAGGGCACCGTTACATTTAGGATGGTGGGTTTACCCTGGGCATGAC
This sequence comes from Viscum album, assembly GCA_963277665.1. Taxonomy (NCBI): domain Eukaryota; kingdom Viridiplantae; phylum Streptophyta; class Magnoliopsida; order Santalales; family Viscaceae; genus Viscum; species Viscum album. Next base: position 732,916,701 of record OY728145.1, on the reverse strand, counting down.
ATAAGTTTTGTCGGTACAGACCTCCAGTGAGAAAACTAGAAAATGGCATAACCGTAAGTAAAATAATTAAATAAAATTATTTTATTTTTAAAATGCCTATAACTCACAAATGGTGACTCAGATTGAAAATATGATACCACTATTTAACACGTGAGGGTATATTTTCTTTAGGCAGAGCCTAACGTTTGCTGGTGTGGGCCAATGGTGGAAGTTAGTTTTTGGTCATAAATAAAATAATTAAGTGACAATTATTTTAATTTCAAACCCTTATAAATCCTAAATGGTAACTCATATTGGAAATATGAGAGTACCGTTGAGCTCGTGAGGGTGTGTTTAGCTTAGTCGGAGCATAACCTCAACTGACATGGGTTGAAGGTGAAAGACAGTTTTCAAAACTTTTTATAAGAGAATTAAAATGGAACGGGTGTGGATTTTTGGAAGCTTCTAAACAGGTGTCCAGATTGAAAATCTGTTGGAACCATTGCATTCGGAATGGTGAAATTACCTAAGAATTAACCTAACCTTGACCGGCGTGGGTCGAGGGAAAAAGTTAATTTTCAATCATTTTAAGAAAAAAAACTTAAAAAGGTTATTTTTTTCTCTTTACCATTGAGCGGTGGCATGTCAGCACTTCGCTGTGGCAATTAGGCAACGACGAGTCGCATTAAATGAATCTCATTAGTGAGGCTCTTAAATGTGCAGCGTAATTACTCATTAATTGAAGAGTTACTATGTGATGACACATCGTAACAGAATCACTGTGAAGTGTTTCTCTTTTAATGAGATAACGGGTTGGAGAATCAAAGATAGAATTTCTATAAAGGACGGTGAGGAAATTCTATCCAACAAAGAATTCTGGTGAATTTCTAGCGACAATGACACACCTCAAAGAATGGGACGAGAGAGCAATGAACGCCAACAGCTTCAAACGGAACATGGATCCCCACGGGCAGATCACTTCAGCAATGAATCTATCCGAGTTAGGGGTTTATTGTTTTTGAATTATAGTATCATGTTCTTATTTCTAAACAATTAACATTGATCAACCCATGTACAGGTTGATTTTTGGATCATATATTCCTGTGGGAGGGATGTTTGAACTTGGGGATTTGAATTGTGTGGTAAATTCACTTTTTGGAATCCCAAACCCCCTATTAATTCTTTCTTTGAAACTCTAACATGGAGGGTGAGGGTCGACACGAATAAGACCCAAGACCCTCCGTCTTGTGTGTTCTTTTATGTAATTTCTTGCCGCACCTTTAAAATAGTGGCAAAGAGGTTTCGAGGCCTTAGTAGGAAAGGAATCATCCCATAGAGGCCAGGGCCATAGATGGCATGAGGAACAGACCACCGGAGTAGACCCGGTGGTCTGTGGAAGGTGTCGTCGGCGCATTGGTGCCAATGGTGGCCCGCAGCGGCAGTCATGAGTGGGTGGATGCATGCCACTACGGCACGTTGAAGAAGGTCACAGCCGGCTTGGGCTGTGGCAGAGCAGCAAGAGCTACCGGAACTTGGGCCGGTGGCTGGCAATGGTGGACACGGCCACCCATCCACGTCGATGGAGTGGCCCGCATTAGTGGAGCGGCCCGCACCACGTAGACCATGGCTCTTCACTAGCACACGGTTCAGCGAAGGTGTGCGGGACCTCAAGGCTGGCCGGCTTCAGTTGGCTACGATGCATAGGAACGGAATGCCTTTTGTCGTTTGGGTGGGAGGGGACCGGTCTGATACATGGGCCAGACCGGGGTGCACAAACTGGGCCAGAGCATGGCCCATGATGGATTTAATCAGCTCGTTGTAGCGGGCCGGGCTGGCAGGGTAGAATAAGGCCACTGGGCGGCTCGGGATTGGAATAATCGGCCCGCCTGTTGAGGGCTGGGTCGGATAAATCTGGGTCCCTGGGTGACCTGGAAAGTTGGACCCACGGCCGAACCAGGTCGGGTCCAGCAAGGCCTAATGAGCCAGACCCAGTAGCCAGGCCGGACCAGGTCGGCCCGGACTCAAACTGGGTCAGGTCAGGTCAGTAGAATCGGGCCAGGGCATGCAGGACCCCCAGGTCGGGTTGGTGAGGATGGTCTGACTGGGTCGGGATGGTCCGACCGGGACAATCCGATCAGGTCAGCCCGAGCCTAGATGCAACCGGCCCCTGTTTACTAAAATGCCAATAATATACAAACTGGACATCTGATTGAAAAACCGTTTGCGGCATTGGAACCCTTGAGACGAGGAGGTTCTTTTGGTATACTCTAAGGAGTCTTTAATAGCAGTTGAAATACGATTAATGGATTGAGAGGTGGTTTTTCCCAGAATCAAGCGCACTATGTGTGGGAATCCTGTGGATGACTGAGACCTAAAAATTGCTAAAAAGTGACCCTGTGTGGTTCAGCAATGATGGACCAATGAGAATCGGCTCTATATGACCCAGAAGGCCCACGGTGGGGAGTGGCTATGTGTGACCCGACAGACCCACGGTACTCATCTAAGATGAGTACCTCAGTAGGATGGCCAAAGTGGGAAGTGGCTCTGTGTGACCTAGCAAGAACACAGTGGGGTGTGGCTCTGTGTGATCTAGCATACCTTTATTACTCATTAGGTATTACTACTATAGTAGTCCAAGGCTAGTGGGAAGCGGCTCTGTGTGACCTGACAGGCCCATAGTGGGGAGTGGCTCTGTGTGGCCCAGCATACCCACAGTACTCATCAGGGATGAGTACCACATAATCCCAAGGTGTTCAGTGTTGCGACTGATGGTCTTACTTTCTATACTTCACATTATACATACGTGATCTGACTCAATGGTGTACTGAGTGTACTTAGCGTACTCTCCTCATCAATGTACTTGGCATACTCTAATCAGTGGTATACTTAGTGTACTTAGTGTACTCTCCTCAGTGATGTACTTAGTGTACTTGGCATACTCTCTTTTGTGGTGTACTTAGTGTACTTGGAATACTCTCATCTATGGTGTACTGACAGTACCTTGTGCATACTCTCTTTATGGGTTTTCTTTTGTGGTTTCAGGTCCCTACTGAGTATTGTGGTACTCACCCTAACATGGGATTTTCCTGCACATGTCTTGTCCCATGCAGGTGATCAACGCTTAGATAGATACCTTGGTGGTCTGAGACCAGGTGGTGCTCAGTGACATGGGATAGACGGATGCTTTGATGGAGACCTTGGTGGTCCGGGACTAGGTGGTTCTCCATGAGACGGGATGGACGGGCGTACTAATACGGCTATAGGTGGCTTCCATTCACCTACCCTTTAGGTAGGGTCTTGAGCGGATAGACTGGGGTAGTTTTACTTTCCTTTGTAGTTTCGGCCTTGTATTCGGGCCCCTTTGTACATCCTTTCTGGTTTTTGTCTTGTATTATATCCCCTTTGTACTTTATGTTTGGGTTGTGTGTGTGTGTAGGTTTAAAGTAAAATGCCTTCCCTTTTGGGATATGCCTTCTCAGTGCTAGTCGTCATCCCCTAGCCTATGGAAGGCAGGTTTGGGGTAGTCACGGCACAGGCTCTGGGGGATGGGTCATGAAAAGTGGTATTAGAGGGGTCGGTTCTTCTAGAATAACTAAGAGTATGTAAATTTTTATGTGGAAATAGTGTTAAGTGTTTCGAGTTTGGAATTTAGTCAAAGGAGTCCAGTGTTGGTGTGGTGGCCGACGTATCCATACACTAGGACCCTGAATTCTTCTTTCCAACTCGATACATGAAAACACTAGTTTCACTACAACAAATATGGCTTTTATCAGCGCTAAAAATGGCCTTTAACAGCGCTAGAAAAGCGTTATTAATGCTGGAAATGATAAAGGGGGGTCCCCTTTATCAACAATCCAAAAAGAGCTGATAAAGACCCCTTTTATAAGCACTTTTAAAAAAAGGCTGATAAAAGTTAAAAAAATTAAAAAAAATAAAAAAATCATGCCAATCAGGGGGGATTTTATAGCACTTGATCCCCCCTTTTACAGTGCTTTTCCGCCCCCCTCCAGCACCCGCACGCACCCCTCCACCCTTTATCAGTGCTAGCCCTAGATTCACCCATGTGCACGCATCCCTGCCTCCACCCGGATTTGATTTCAAGACCTCCCCTTGCGCGCCTGAAGCCTTTGACACTCCCCTATATTGATTTTTTCTCCTATTAGTGATATATCTATTTATTTATATATATATTTAGTTATATTTATTTTTATAGTAATATATATTTATATTAATATATATATATAGTTATATTAATATAAATATATAGTTATATTAATATAAATATATAGTTATATTAATATAAATCTATAGTTATATTAATATATATATATTTATAGTGATATTAATATATATATTTATATTTATATTAATATATATATATATGTAGTTATATTAATATATATATACTTAGATTAATATATAGGTATATAAATATTCATATATTTTTATTTTAAATAAAATGGATATTAGTTATTATTTAGATAAAGCTAATATATTTTATTATTTATATTTATAATTAAATTTTTAGGTGTGAATATATAAAAAATATGTACATATAATTATATAATTGATTATATATAGCAGTTCATTATAAAAAACGATAAAATTCAAAAGACATAATATCAATATGAATGTAATACCTTGGAATAAATTCAGTCCCCACCAAAAAAATCCAATAATACCCCCTTAAATGAGGATGAAAATCCACAAAATATTAAAAAATCGGGGTACCCCGACTAAAAACTCAATTTTGGAGGCCTTCTAGACCTTTTTGTTACTCGAAAAAACATTGACTAAGGTCCCACGTTCATAGTGGTGTAGAGCTCGTCGTAGGCTTCGATTTGATATGTGGTAGAGCTCAAACGGACACCGAGATCAAAATTTATGGCCGTTTGAAGTTTGAGTTGTGTTTTCAACATATTTTGGATCTTTTTTAATTTTTTTTATTTTATTAGTCTTCAAATTGTTATTAAATGACTATTACTCCATAATAATTATCAAATTATTAATTAAAAATATTTTTTTAATTTTTTTAGAAGCCATTTTCACTAAATATCTTATATATTAAGTGTAACTGTATATTTATACTTATCTAAAATATATTTAAAATTATATTTAAAATATATATATTATATTTATATCAATATAACTATATCTATATATTTAAATATTAATATATATTTTTTGATAAATGTTTTTTGGAATTAGACCCTTTATCAACGCTTTTAAAAAAAGCGCTGATAATGACCCCCTCTATCAGCGCTGCTAAAAAAGTGCTGATAATGGGGTACCCTTTAACAGTGCTAAAAATAGTGTTGTTAAAGGAGGGTTCCTTTATCAGTGCTAAAAAAATCCCTCATAAAGGGGTACCTTTATCAGTGCTTTTTTAGCACTGATAAACGTACCCCCCCCCTTTATCAGCGCTTTTTCGTTAGCACTGATAAAGGCTGGCGCTGGCCTTGCCTAGTTTTGTGGTAGTGTTTCATGCATCTTAAAATGTTTTCTTATGATTTTTTTGAGTCTAAGTAAGATCACCATGTATAATATATTAATCGTGATTCATCTTGATCTCTTTCAAGATGCCTCAATGCAGATAGCCAGTCAGGATTTCAGTGCGTGGCCACAAGGATGGTCCATAGAGTGATGAGGCTTTGGTACAGGGACTATTTCTTGAGATAGAACCTTTGGGCAGTGTTATATATTTACCACTACCTTTTGGTCAGTATTTACTACTATCATTATCGGTAAAGGATAAACATAGGCTTAGTTCCTTATACGAGTTTCAGTGACAGATACCCCTCAGTTTCCGAGGTGATCTTGACTCACAGGTGGCTAAGGACTAGCTTGAGGTGGTGACCGAGTATTCCATCTAGATAGGGCACCATTAGATCAGATGGTGGTCTTGGTAGTGAGCCTTCTACGTGGCTCAGCAGGGCAATGGAAGGGTTTAGATTACCCGATCTTATGATGAGGTGACTCTTTCATGGACAGATCTTGAGAACCATTCTCATATAAGGGGATCTTTTCATAAAATCAAAGGGTTATGTGTTCCCAAGAGCTTCTACAGCTTCGGTAGGACGACATGTTGGTTGTTGAGTATTCATCAAGTCGTACCGACCTTTCCAAGTACTTAGTAAATACGATATGACTAGTGCTTTAGGTCTTAGACCTCTAAGCAAGATGTTTTTAGGTACATCTAATCCACCACTATTCCTATGTGCATTCCTATTTATACTAGGGTGATAGAGAGAACATTTATGGTTGAAAGTCCTTTGGCTAAGCAGATACAGCCAGTGGATGTCAGTAGTGGGAAAGCAGGAAGCCGACAACAGACTCAGTGACTTGGACTAATGATACATTCCGAGAAGAGGTCCCAAGACAAGGGGTCTACAACTTAGGGATCATAGGGTGAATCCAGTCGGCCTAGAAAAAAATAAGGCCTTTCAAGAGATGGTAGGGAAAATATCCCTAATAAATTGTTCATCCCATCATGTTGATAGTGAAACGGTGGATCCAGCAAATATTGAAGCGGTGCATGCTTGGGAACCACCCAAGATCATTACAAAGGTGTGGAGTTTTCTTGGGTTAGTTGGTTAATATATGAGGTTTGAACCCAAATTCTCTAGAGTAGCAGCACCCATGATGGCATTGAAAAAGAATAGAAAACCCTTCGTATGGATAGAAGGATGCCAGCAAAGCTTCCAGTAGCTGAGGTAGAGATTGACAAGCGCTCCTATCTAAAGGTTGATAGGGTAGGTCACTGACTATGTGTTTTATTGTGATGCATCAAAAACCAAACTTGGTTTTGTCCTGATTTAGGGGGAAATTAGTGATTTGTTATGGCTCATGATAGTTGATACTGCATGAACAGAACTATGTGACTCATGACCTTGAGTTGGTAGTGGTAGTCTTCACACTAAAGATGTGGCGACACTACCTTATGGGAAAAAAATTAGTCTTCTAATCTGAACACAAGATTCTCAAGTATATCTTTTCTCATAAGGATCTTAATCTAATACATAAAAACTCTTGGGAAGGTGAACGTGGTGCCATATTCTCTCAACTGGCGATCGAGTTCACAGCTACTGAACAAGGCCTCGGAGTAGTTGGCCTCGCTTAAGATATCCTTTGAGGATAGAGATGAGACATCTTGTCTTCATTTGATGATATTTTCTCGTCCACTCTTATAGTGAGTTAGGGAGGTGAAACTTAGAGATGCCATATGCGAGACTACACATGCCCAGATGTCTACATGGTATGCCCTTGATGAATATTTGAAAGGTGGGGAGCACTTCATCCTTTTTCGAGGATTCATTATTGTACCAATGGTGTTGTGGGAAGATGTGTTGAGGGAGCTACATACATCCCGTTTGTCAGTACATCCAGGTGTGGTGAAGATGTACCAGGACCTCCAACATCACTACTGGGGGCCATGGATGGAGAAGGTAATGGAAGATTTCATCTCGAGATGCCTCACTTTTCAGCAAGTGAAGGTTGAGCCCCAGGTTCTAGTAGGTTTGACACAACCCCTCAAGGTACCAAAGTGGAATTGGGATGGGTTATTGATGGACTTCATGATAGTCTTACCATGTGCATTGGGGGGCATGATACCCTCTGAGTGATTGTAGACCAACTCACTAATTCGTCCCACTTCCTACCCATTCAAGAACAGAGTTCAGTAGAGATCTTGGGATGCCTCTACATGCAAGAGATAGTTTGAATCCATGGAGTCCCATTTATGATAGTCTCATATCATGATGCACGCTTTACATCCCAATTGTGGAAGGGATTATAGGAGGTTTTTGGGACTCAACTGTGCTTGAGCATAGCCTTCCACCCATAGACAGATTTGTAAGAACCCGGATCTTTGTTTCAGGTATGTTTTTTTCTTTTTTTGGATTTTTTGAGAAAAATAAAGTTGCTGGAAATTTTTGAAGTACACACCGTGTACATTCTGAGTACACACCGTGTACTCTTCTCCGGCTTGAATCCGTGTACTGGCCGTGTCCGGGCCACACACACGGTTTGTAGGGTTGGTGTGGAGGTCAATTTTGGTGGGGTACGGAAATACCTAGTACACGCCATGTACTCTAAAAGTACACACCGTGTATTTTCTTTTTTTCATTAAACGGACCAAGGTCGCGCCTGACGCACAGAAGCGTCTTCTTCTAGGTCTCATTCATCCGAGAGCACTGAGGATCCATGAATCATTGACGAGCTCCCACCTCTCCATCCATTCTCCGATTCGAGCACAGTCGATTGTGTTGGAATCGCAGCGGTAAGTTCTTCCTTCATCATGAGCCTTGTTTTCCAATTCCTTCTTTTTCTCAGGTTATCGTGGTTTATGTGTTTCAGACTTTTTATTAGATCTACGACATTCTAAGGAGAATATGTCGTCGCTGTTCACATATATCGATCTCCTAGGATCGAGGTAGGTGTTTTGTGCCTTTCTGTAGAAATTCTTTGAGTATTTTGTGCAATTGCACTAATTCCATTTAACATGAATTGTGTGTTTTCCTATTTTTCCCTTGATTGATTTCCTACTTGCTTGATTGCTATAGTATAGGTTTAACTTTGTGAATAGAGTAGTTTTTGTTGTACCCTGGATGATTTCCATGCTTGTTTTGCTTGTTTGGCGTTTTCCAGTTTCCATGCCTAATTGTAGGATAGTGGAACTGTTGCTTTGTTATGCTGCTAAGACTTATAATGATATCCAAGTAGTTTTGAGGTTTACTTGGACGTTGCACAAACGTTGAGCATGTTTCTTTCAAACAGGACTGTGAGAACCTAGTGTAGTAGACCATAGGGAGAATAGACGTAAGGGCTTCTCTAGAGTGTCTTTATCACGATGCGAGACCACAGGGGGAATTGATGATGAGTTCTTCCTCAAAGAGTCTGTAGTTCCCCGACGTGGGCCACAGGGGGAATGAGACATTGAGTTCTTCCCCAGAGAGCCTTTATCGTGATATAAGACTGTAGGGGGAATTGACGATGAGTGCTTCCTCAGAAATTCTACTCTTAGCTAAACCAGAGGGGTGAGACTGTGTGTGCCTCTTAGTGGGTTGCTAGTACTTGTAGGTTGAACCATAGGGGTTAGGCTGTGAGAGCTACCCAGAGGGTTACCTGTTTTCCTACTTGTTGTTGGTTTTTTACTTGTGTACTTTATATACTAGAACTATAGATTTTAGCTGTTGTGTTCTTTTTTGTTTACTGCTTTCTGCACTTGTACTTTCCTTATATTCATTGACTGTTAGGCATAGATATTTGGTTGACTGGATACTGGGATTGTATCTCACACCCTGTTTTTCCATGATTTTAGGCCCAAGTAGACTATGTTGTTGAAGGTATAGATAAGGGCAAGCGCCCTTCTTCTTCAGGTTCTTGATTGCACTGGAGCTGGAGAGCATGGGACTGAGCTGAGGCTTGCGATACTGAGGAGTCGCTCATCTGTTTTTCTTTTTCTGTTGCTTTAGTACTTGTGTTCAGTTTTATTTCAGCACGTTGTTGTGTTTGCTGCTTTCCTTAGATACTTGTACTTGTGGCATCATTATCATCATTGCTATATATCCATTGCTTCCGCAGTTTGGTTTTAGTTGTTGCGTATTGTTTACTGCTTCCTCTGTTTATTTTTGTTTTCCTTACCTTGTATACCTTGTCGAATGAGGTAATAGTTTCCCCAATAACTTACCAAGACCCTCGCTGCTAGTCTGCAGCCTCTGGCTTTTGGGGAAATGCGCTTGAGGTCATGTGGAGAACCGGGTACGGGGCACCAGTGGAGGGGCTCTAGATTCGGGACATTAAAAAGTGGTAACAGAGGAGTTTATTTTCTCTTGATTTACTATTTGGATCCTTTATCCAGGGGTAGGATGGATTTGGTACTTGGTATTAAGCTATGCTCGGGATTAGCTAACCCGTGTACAAGGAAAATCCCTACTACCTCGTTAATTTCAGTTTGCTGGTTTTGAGATTTTACGGTCGATATGATTTCACCTAGAGTGATTCACATGATTTGTGGTATTATTGTATTGACTATTGCGGTTCTATTTCTGTCGCAACCTGATGAGATGAGGGTATTCCATATCATGCATCATATAGGCACTTGTAGAAATCACATTCCATGCATTCTTGTCATGCCATCTAGGGTGCATTAGTGATTGCTTGCTGTTATGATAGACTTGTGTAGATTTTGTATGTTGTTGTGATAGATGCTTGATAGAATCTCTGCTGCCTTGTTAGAGGATTGTTTGTATTCTTCTATGCTTAAATGAACACAAAATTTTGATTCTTTAGGTGTTATGGGCCCTCGTGAATAGAAAATTGGTGGATCATGATCATGTTTTCTCTTGTTTATGACTATAAGAGATGTCGAGATTTGATTCACGGGAAAGTATGGGCCCTCACGAATCGGAATTTGGCACCTCTCTGCCTTGTTTTCTGTGTTTTCTGGGCATCTATGCAGTTTCTGAGATACTGTCCAGAAAAACCCAGAATACATGACATGTACTTTTTGGCTACATGCCGTGTAGTTTTTAAGCTGTGTCGTTGACCATGTGAGTAGGGACACGCTGTTGTAGAAGTAACTTTAGGAACACGCCGTGTACGGTTAGTACATGTTGTGTAGTTCGGAGCCGTGTACCCGGCCGTGTCACTAACAACATGGGTCGGGTAAGCTTGAGTAGAACACGTCGTGTTGTAAAGGAACACGTCGTGTAGTCCCATCCAGGTACCTGGCGGTGTCATCAACAACATGGGTCGGCGTCACCTTCTCATAGACACGCCTTGTGGTTTTTGGAACACACCATGTAGTATTGTTCAGGTACCCGGTCGTGTCACGAACAACACGGGACATTGTCTCCTTCACCTATACATGTCTTGTTTGTTCGGAACATGATTTGTGAGGTCCAACCATGTAGACGGCCATATAATTAACAACAAGGGCCACTGAAGCCTTGTATATTAAACGCCGTGTTTGTTCAAAACACGCCAGGTAGTTTTGGGTTATGTCGGACCGTGTGGGTTAGCTGTGTAAAAATACTCAGGTGGGGAAATAGTTTTCAAGTACATATCGTGTGTTGGGTCAACACGCCATGTAGTTTGAGGTGTTACACGACCTACAGGTCAGGGGTGCATACCCATGTCAGTGGCTTAAGAAGACACGCCGTGTAGTTTTTATACATGTCGTGTAGTCGTGTTTTGTAAACTTGTGTGTTTTCCTTCCCCTGTTCCCGTTTTTTACTCTTGTGTTTCCTATACTTGCTTTTCTAATCTAAGGTGTGCTTTTGATCTTTCAGTGTTATGCCTCCAAGACTTCCTCCGGTTGTACATCTATCGTCAGGCAGTGATCAGACGCCAGATATAGCTGATCAGGGACTTCCTGTCGATCCTCTAGTCAGGCCATCCTTGGCACCGGCTGTCATACTAGTTGCAGGCGCTGATGCGCAGTTCAGGGAAGGTTTTATAAGGATGATTCAGACCGTTTAGGGAGCACTGCCTCCTGCCACGACTATGGCAGACTTGACGCGGGTTTTCCAGCAGCAGCATCCTCCTACTTTTTCGGGGGAAGGAGGACCTCAGGCTGTAGAGTCATGGCTGAAAGCCATGCTGACTATCTTTGAGTATCTAGAGTCACCTCCAAATAGGTGAGTCAATCTCGCTTCCTACATGATCTGAGACTCTTCCAAGAGGTGGTGGGACGTGATCTCATAGGCGGGTCATCAACATGTTATGGCTTGGGAGGATTTTCAGCGCGTCTTCTATGACTACTGCTACCTGGAGACCCTGAGGGCCGATCGAGCCCGGGAGTTCATGATTTTAGAGCAGGGTACTCTTTCTGTCATGGAGTATTTCTCTCGTTTCACCGAGCTGCAGCGTTTCACACCCCTTCGGGATGGGAGTGGGGTGTTCTTCGCAAGGAAGTTTGAGGATGGTCTCATGTGGGAGATCCACTCGTAGGTGAATATCTTCCAGTTGACTTCGATCACTTCCATCGTCAACCAGGCACTGATTGCAGAGTGAAATCTGAGAGACTCTGAAGCTGCGAGCCAGGGCGGTTCTGCTTCCAGAGCAAGTTTTCCTCCAGATGACAGTAAGAAACGCCATAGAGAGTCTACATGAGGAGATCTGAGGAAGAGAGATGCATCGTCAGGCAGTCAGGTGGTATGATACCAGTGTGGCCAGTCAGGGCACACGAGGCCGCAGTGCCAGAGAGACCCCGTGGATTGTCGATCTTACGACAAGATGGTTCACCTTCAGCATTTCTGCCAGGTTTTCTCACCAGCAGCTGGTGACTGGGGTTCTTCCATGACTCCTCGTTTAGGAGCAGCACTACCAGTTTCTCACCAGTCGAGGAACCAGATTTCTTCTGACCATTTGGGCTGAGGTGGAGGTCGAGGCCGTGGCAGTCAGCCACTAGTCCCTCAACACCAGCAAGGTGGATCAGCTCAGGGTGGACAGGTAGGGTCATAGGGTCGTGGGGCAGGCCAGACTTTTGCATTGGAGTAGACCTACGATGAGCAGGATCCCGAACCTTCTATAGTTCGAGGTATGATTTTAGTAGACTCAGTTTTATCATCATCTTTTTCTGATACCGGTGCTACGCATTTCTTTATCTCTGTTGCTATCGTGGAGAGCCTAGGGCTCTGCATCTTTTCTTCTGTCGACTCATTGACACTAGACACACCTTTGGGAACAAAGACATCTAGTGTACTCCAATGTATAGAGTGCCCTCTCAAGTTTGCAGGGTATCGTTTCTTATGGGATATCTATGTCCTAGAGATGACTGGCTATGATGTCATTCTCAGGATGGACTGGTTGGTTCCCTTCCAGGAAGTCATCGACTGTTATCACCGCATGGGTGAGTTTCGTTTCACCAGAGGGTGAATCATTTCTTCATAGAGTTGAATGAGATGTGTTGGAGAGTCGAGCAGGACTCGAGCATCATGGGCTAGGAAGGGTGACAACCCATATTTTCTGGTCTTTATCTGGATGATCAGAGGACTTCACAGTTGGACTTTCCTCTAGTGGTGGATCGTTTCAGGGACGTCTTTCCAGAGGACTTTTTGGGTTTTCCTCCAGAGCGTGAGGTAGACTTTTCTATTGATCTCGTGCCAGGAGTAGCACCAGTGTCCATTCCTCCTTATAGGATGGCTACACCTGAGTTTCAGGAGCTCAAGAAGCAGTTGGAGGATTTTCAGGTAAAGGGTTTCATCCAACCCAGTACTTCTCCTTGGTGCTCGCCTGTCCTGTTTGCGAAGAAGACATATGGCACCCTAAGGCTTTGTGTGGATTATCAGAAGTTGAACCAGTTGACGGTCAAGGACTAATATCCCTTGCCGAGGATCGGTGACCTCTTTGATCAGCTTCAAGGAGCCCGGGTGTTCTCGAAGATCTACTTGAGGTCCGGCTATCATCGGTTGCGCGTTAGACCATTGTATATACCTCTGATAGATTTCAGGAGCAGGTATGGTCTATATGAGTATATAGTCATGTTGTTCAGTCTCACGAATGCACCTGCAGTTTTCATGGAATTGATGAATCGAGTGTTCCATCCTTACTTGGATTCCTTTGTCGTGGTCTTCGTGGACGATATCTTTTTGTACTCTCATAATTGACACGACCATGCCACACATCTTGATATCATTTTGAGTAAACTAAGAGAGCATCAGGTTTATGATAAACTTTCGAAGTACCACTTTTGGATAGATCAGAATCACTTTTTGGGTCATGTCATCTCAGAGGCAGGAGTATCTGTGGACCCAGAGAAAGTGAGAGTTGTAGTTTTATGGGAGCATCCAAAGAACTTTTTTGAGGTATGGAGTTTCCTAAGGCTGGAAGGATACTACAGACGCTTCATTAATAACTTCTCACGCCTAGAATCACCTTTGATGGGGCTGACCAAGAAGGGGGAAAAGTTCTTATGGTCATAATCTTGTGAGTCAGCCTTTAAGGAGCGGATGGGAAGATTGAAGTTAGCACTGATACTATTCTTGACAGAGCCAGACAAGAGCTACACTGTTTATTGTGATGCTTCAAGTATCGAGATGGGTGTTGTGCTTATGCAGGGAGATGGAGTCATTGTGCATGGGTCTCAGTAGTTGAGGCCACATGAGAAGAACTACCCGACGCACGATCTGAAGTTGGTAGTTATTGTTCATGCCATACACTATTGGAGACACTATCCTCTAGGAGAGCACTTTCTGGTCTTCACCAACTACAAGAGTCTCAAGTATATCTTCACTCAGCGTGATCTGAATCTGAGGAATCGTAGGTGGGTCTAGTATCTTCAGTATTTTGATTTCGAGCTTTCCTATACACCGGGAAGGGGCAACGCGGTGGCAGATGCATTGAGAAAGAGGACTCAGATTCAGGCAGCTCAAGAGGCCAGGAGTGAGTGGCAGCTTATGGCTCTTTTCCTTCAGATGCATCTGAAGGTGTATGACAGACAGGGACAGAATTTTCTATCTTCTCTAGCTGTTACCTCGACACTACTTGATCGAGTGCAGATGAGGCAGATATCAGACTCAGAAGGCTTAGTCCTGCAGGAGAGTGTGTCAGGAGAGGACCCTCTTCCTGGATGGAAAGTGGGAGAGGATGAGATCTTGTGTTTCCAAGGATGTGTATGGGTACTAGCAAACATATGTGAGGAGATGATGCGGGATTTTCATTCCTCAGTTCTGGAAGTTCATCCTGGCGTCACCAAGATGTATCGGGATCTTCATCGTCAGTACTGGTGGCCAGGTATGAAGAGGTATGTTGATAGTTTTTTCATGAGATGTTCTACTTGTCAATAGGTGAAGGCGGAGAATCAACGACCAGCAGGCCTTTTACAGCAATTACCCATTCCAGAGTGGAAGTGGAATGATGTTGTGATGGACTTTGTGACCGGGTTGCTGAGGTCGCCTAAGGGGAATGATGTTGTTTGGGTTGTCATCGACAGTCTTATAAAGGTTTCTCACTTCTTGCCGATCAAGGGGAGCTTCAGTTTCGATGATCTGGGACGAATTTACATTAGTTAGATCATTCATCTGCATGGAGTTCCACACTTCATTTTTTCGGACAGGGATGCGTGTTTCACCTCTCAGTTCTGGCAGGGAATTCAGAAGGCGTTGGGTACAGAGGTACTTTTGAGTACAACATACCATCCCCATACTGATGGCCAATCTGATCACACGATCCAGGTGCTAGAGGATATGTTGAGAGCTTTCATTCTGGATATTGGCGGTTCTTGGGAGAATCATATCCCTCTGGTAGAGTTCTCCTACAACAACAGTTTTTAGGTGACTATTCATATGGCACCTTAAGAGGCTTTATACGGTAGGCCATGCCGATCACCCTTATTCTGGCTGGAGGTAAGAGAGACTGCTTTGCTAGGACCTTGTCTTGTTCAGGAGACTTTAGAGCAGATAGAGATGATTCGGAAGAGGATGGCTACAGCACAGTCTCAACAGAAGTCTTATGCTGATCAGGGGAGACGATCCTTGGATTTTGAGGTCGGGGATCAAGTTTTCCTGCGTGTCACACTGAGGTTGGGACACAAGAGGATTCAAAGATAGGGTAAGCTTTCACCACGGTACGTCGGGCCATTTGAGGTTTTGGAGAGAGTTGGTCCGGTTGCCTATCGGTTTCAGCTACCTCAGAGGTATTGGGCCATGCACGACGTCTTCCACGTCTCTCAACTCCGATGTTACTTTTCAGACTGGTCTCACGTCTTTCATCCTGAGGAGGTTGAGCTCGAAGAGGATGCATCGTTTGAGGAGAATCCCATCCGAATTGTCGATCGCATTACAAAGGTTCTTCATGGGAATTTTGTCCCTCTTGTACGATTGTTATGATAGCATGGGCGAGTACATGACGAGACCTGGGAGAGGGTGGCCGATGTACGATCGCAGTGGCCAGAGCTTTCGGGGTTTCTTCTTCTACGTCTATCAAGGGAAATTCGGAGATGAATTTATTTAAGGGGGGATGTTTGTAAGAACCTAGATCTTCGTTTCAGGTATGTTTTTCCTTTTTTGGAGTTTTTGGGAAAAATAAAATTTCTGGAAATTTTTGAAGTACACACCGTGTACTTTCTGAGTATAGGCCGTGTACTCTTCTCCGGCTCGAAGTCATGTGTTGGCCGTGTCTGGGCCACACACACGGTGTTTCGGGGTGACGTGGAGGCCAATTTTGGAGGAGTACGAAAATACCTAGTACGCACCGTGTACTCTAAAAGTACACTCCGTGTATTTTATTTTTTTCATTAAATGGATCGGGTTCGTTCTTGACGCACATAATCATCTTCTTCAAGGTCCTGTTCGTCTGAGAGCACCGAGGATTCGTAAATCTTTGACGAGCTCCCACCTCTCCATCCATTCTCCGATTCGAGCAAGATCGATTGCATTGGAATTGCAGTGGTAAGTTCTTCCTTCTTCTTAAGAAATCTTTTCCAATTCCTCCTCTTTCTCAGGTTATCGTGGTTTATGTGTTTCAGACTTTTTATCAGATCTACGACGTTATAATGAGAATATTTCGTCGCTCTTCACGTATATCGATATCCTAGGATCGAGGTAGGTGGTTTGTGCCTTTCTGTAGAAATTCTTTGAGTATTTTGTGCAATTGTGCCAATTCCCTTGAACGAGAATTGTGCGTTTTCTTATTTTTCCCTTGATTGTTCTCTTTATTGCTTGATTGATATAGTAGAGGTTTACCTTTGTGAATAGAGTAGTTTTTGTTGTACTCTGGATGCTTTCTATGCTTGTTTTTCTTCTTTAGCGTTTTCCAGTTTCCATGCCTAATAGTAGGATAGTGTAACTGTTGCTTTTTTATACTGTTGAGCCTTAGAATGATAGCCAAGTAGTTTTGAGGTTTACTTGGACGTTGCACGCATGTTGAGCATGTTTCTTTCACACAGAACTGTGAGAACCTAGTGTAGTAGACCATAGGAAGAATAGACGTAAGGGCTTCTCTAGAGTGTCTTTAATACGATGCGAGACCACTGGGGGAATTGACGATGAGTGCTTCCTCAGAGAGTCGGCAGTTCCTCAACGCGGGCCAAAGGGGGAATGAGACGTTGAGTGCCTCCCCAAAGAGCCTTTTGCACGATACGAGGCTATAGGGGGAATTGACAGTGAGTGCTTCCTCAGAAATTCTACTCTTAGCTGAACCAGAGGGGTCAGAATGTGTGTGCCACCTAGAGGGTTGCTAGTACTTGTAGGTTGAACCATAGGGGTTAGGCCATGAGAGAAACCTAGAGGGTTACCTATTTTCCTACTTGTTGTTGGTTGTTTACTTGTGTACTTTATATGCTAGAATTGTGGATTGTAGTGGCTGTGTGCTTTTCTGTTTACTACTTTCCGCACTTGTACTTGCCTTGTATTCATTGACTGTTAGGCACAGATCTTTGGGTAATTGCCTACTAGGATTGTATCTCACACCCTGTTTAGGCCATGATTTTGGGCCCAAGCAGACTATGTTGTTTCATGTATAGATAAGGGCAAGCGCCCTTTTACTTCAGGTTCTTGATTTCACTGGAGATGGAGAGCATGGGAATGAGCCGAGGCTTGCGATGCTGAGGAGTTGCTCATCTGTTTTTCTTTTGCAATTGTTTTAGTACTTGTGTTCAGTTGTATTTCATCACGTTTTTGTGTTTGCTTCTTTCCTTAGATACTTGTACTTGCGGCATCATTATCATCATTGCTATATATTCATTGCTTCCACTGTTTGGTTTCAGTTGTTGCATATTTTTTACTTCTTCCGATGCTTATTGTTGTTTTCCTTACCTTGTATACCTTACCAAATGAGGGAATAGTTTCCCAAATAACTTACCAAGGTCCTCGGTGCTAGTCGGCAGCCTCTGGCATTTGGGGAAATGCACTTGAGGTCATGTGGCGAACCGGGTACGGGGCACCAGTGGAGGGGCTCCGGATTCGGGTCGTTACAAGATGGTAAGACAGAGCGGACCATATAGACCTTGGAGGACATACTTTGTGCTTGCATTTTTGATTTTGGTCATAGTTGGGAGGACCACCTACCACTGGTGGTGTTTGCGTACAAAAACAACTACCACTCCACCATCGGTATGGCACTGTTCGAGGCATTGTATGGACAACCATGCAGGTCACAATTTTGTTGGATAGATCCAGGGGAGTCATCACTCATGGGTCCAGAGATGGTACCGGCTACCACTAAGAAGGTGAAGGTCATCTAAGAATGGATGAAGACTGCACAGAGCCGATAGAAGTCCTATGCTGATAGGCGATGGAGACCTTTGGAGTTTGAAGAGGGGGACCACGTATACCTATGGGTCTCTCCTTGATAAGGGATACAGAGATTTGACAACGGGGCTACATTCGCGGAGTACCTAGTGGATATAGAGGATCAAAAAGAGGGGATCCTTCATGGATGGTCGATTCCTCTAGTTCATCTTCGTTGGAAGCACGGTAATCTTCAGGAGAGCATGTGGGAGAAAGAGGCTCATATTCAATCTCATTACCCCATTTTTGTTTGATTAGCTCATGTTTTGGATTATGAGGACGTAAATCCCTAAAGGAGGGCGTAATGTAATACCCCATAATTTCATGATTTTTTTAAAAAAATTAAATGGGATTATTTCGAGACCAATAGAAGAGATGGTGTGCGATTCTGAGGTCCGGAGTGCCCGTAATGATCCATAAAAAAATGTTAAGTTTCAAATAGTGCACATGAGCAGTTTCCCTGAAAAGATGAATAAATCTTAAAAAATTTCCCAGATCTGAAATCTGAGGGTACCATTGCATTCAGGATGATGGGTGTCCCTAGGCATGACTTAATTTTAGTCAGCGCAGGTCTCCAATGAGAAAACCTAAAAATGGAATAACCATAAATAAAATAATTAAATACAATTGTTTTATTTTTAAAATTCCTAGAACTCACAAATGATGACTCTGATTTAAAATATGATACCATCGTTGAGCTTGTGAGGGTATTCTTTCCTTAGAAAGAGCCTAATTTTGGCCAACGCGGTACAACAGTGGAAGTTAGTTTTTGGCCATAAATAAAATACTTAAGTGACAATTATTTTATTTTCAAACCATTATAACTTATAAATAGAAACTCTGATTGAAAATACAAGAGTACCAATAAGTTTTTTAGGGCATGTTTCCCTTAGGCAGAGCTTAACCTTGACTGGCATGAGTCAAGGGTGAAAAATATTTTTTTTGGAACTTTTTTTAAGAGAATTAAAATGGAATGCATGTCCGGTTTTGGAAATTTCTAAATAGATTCCTGGATAGAAAATATGAGGGCGCAATTGTGTCAGGAACAATGAAATTACCTAACAATATACCTAACCTCAACCGGCACGGGTCAAGGGAAAAGGTTAATTTTTAGATGTTTAAAGAAAAATAAAAAAACATAAAATGATTATTTTATTTGTTTCTCTTCACCGTTGATTAGTGGTACGCCAGCACTGCGATGCGGCGATGAGGCCACAATGATTCTCATTAAATTAATTCCCTTAATGATACTCTTAAATTTTTAGCATAAAGACTCATTAATTTAACTGTAATGACGCAATTATGAAACATAACAGAAATGCTATGACGTGTTTCTCTTTTAATGAGATAATGGGTTGCAGAATCAGAGCTATAATTACTTTGACGAACAACGAGGAAATTCTCTCCAATTAATAATTACATCG
The DNA here is from genome assembly GCA_963277665.1 of Viscum album. Classification (NCBI taxonomy): domain Eukaryota; kingdom Viridiplantae; phylum Streptophyta; class Magnoliopsida; order Santalales; family Viscaceae; genus Viscum; species Viscum album. The sequence goes on along the minus strand of OY728145.1, from coordinate 732,897,068 downwards.
AATCGCTAGCGAAAACGATGCACCTTAAAGAATGGAACTAGTGAGAGATGAACACCAATAGCTTCGAACGGAACGTGGATCCCTGTGGGTGGATCACTTCAGTAATGAATCTATCCCTAGAAGGGGTTTATTGATTTTGAATTACAGTATGTCATTCTTCTTTGAAAACAATGAAAGTTGACCAACCCAAGAACAGGTTGATCTGCATATCGTATGTTCTTGTGGGAGGGATGTTTGAACTTGGGGATTTGAATTGCATTGTAAATTCATTTGTTGGAATCCCAAAACCTTCCCCTATTAATTCCTTCTTTGAAACTCTAATACGAAGTGTGTGAGCCGACACGAACAAGGCCTGATCCCCTCCATATTTTGTGTTCTTGTGCGTTATTTGTGTCCATACCTTATAAATGGTGATAAGGAGGTTTTGAGGCCTTAGTAGGAAAGGTGGAATCCCATGGAGGCTAGGGGCGCAGACGGCATGAGGAATGGACCACTGGAGCGGACCTAGTGGTCTGTGGAAGGTGTCATCAGCTGGACAACGGAGGCATACTGAGGAAGACTACGGTCAACTTAGGCTATGGTGGAGTGACAGGAGCAGCTGGGTCTTGGTCCGGTGGCTGGCGGTGGCGGATGTGGCCACGCGGCCACGTCGATGGAGCAGTTGCTGCTCTTCACTGGCATGCAGTCCAGAGACTGCGTACGAGACCCCAGGGTCAGCTGGCTTTAGTCAGCCGCAATGCATAGGAACCGAACGCCTTGTAGCGTTCGGGTTGGAGGGGACCATTCTGGTGGGTGGGCCGGATTGGGGCACATAAACCGGGTTGTGGCACAGACCGGGCTAGATTTAGTCGGCCTACTGTAGTGGGATAGGTTAGTGGGGTAGAACCAGGATGTTGGGCGGCCTGGGCTGAAGAAAACTAGCCCACCTATTACAGGCTGGGCTGGATAAATTTGGGTTGCTGGGCGACTCAGCGGGATGGACCCACAGTCGAACCGGGTCGGGTCCAGCAAGGCCTAATGGGCTTAGCCCAGAGGCCAGGTTGGACTTGGCTGGCCCATACCCAAACTAGTTTGGGTTGGGTCAGTCAAACTGGGTCAGGCCATGCGGGGCCCCTGGGATGGGTTGGTCAGACCGAGCCCAGACGCAAGTGGCCCCTGTTTACTAAAACACCAATAACTTATAAACTAGGAATTCTATTAATGATCCGTTTGCAGCATTGGAACCCTTGTAATGAGATGTTTCTTTTGAAATACTCTAAAGAGTATTTCATGGAAGTTTAAATAAAAAAAATGGCTAGAGGAGAGGTTTCTCCCGAAATTAAGAACACTACATGCAGGAATCCCATAGCTGATTGAGACCCGATTAATGGTGACAAGAGACTCTATGTCGATCTTCTATGATGTCCAAATGGGAAGAGACTATGTGTGACCCAGAAAGCCCGTGGTGGGGAATGTCTCTATGTGACCTGACAGACCCACGGTACTCATCAGGGATGAGCACCTCAGTAGGATAGCCAAAGTGGGAAGCGGTTCTGTGTGACCTGGAAAGCCCACTGTGGGGAGTGTCTCTATGTGACCCAGTATACCCACAGTACTCATCAGGGATGAGTACCACAACAGTTTAGGACTAGTGGGAAGCAGCTCTATGTGACCAGGCAATCCCACAATGGGGAGCGTCTCTATGTGACCGAGCATACCCATAGTACTCATCAGGGATTGAGTACTACAGTAGCCCAAGGTGTTCATTATTATGATTGGTAGTCTTGTTTTATATATTGTAGATTATACATGCGTGAGCTGAATCATTGGTGTACTGGGTGTACTAGGTGTACTCTCTTCATCAGTGTACTGAGTGTACTTGGTGTACTCTACTCAGTGGTGTACTTGGCATACTTGGTGTACTCTCCTCAATGGTGTACTTAGTGTACTTGGAATACTCTCCTCAGTGGTGTACTGACAGTACCTTGTGAATACTCTCCTTATGGTTTTTCCTTTGTTGTTTGGGGTCCCTACTAAGTATTGTGGTACTCACCACTACACGGGCTTCACCCGCACATGTCGTGTCCCGTGCAGGTGATCGACGCTTCGACGAAGACCTTAGTGGTCCAAGACCAGGTGGTACTCAGTGATACAGGATGAACGGATGATTCGACAGAAACCTTGGTGGTTCGAGTGCAGGTGGTGCTCAGTGAGACGGGACTGATGGGCATACTACTACGGCAGCAGGCAGCTATCCTTCACCTACCCTTTAGGTAGGGTCTTGAGTGGATGGACTGCAGTAGTTTTACATTCCTTTATAGTTTTAGTCTTGTATTCTGGCCCCATTGCACTTCCTTTCTGGTTTTGGGCTTGTATTCTATCCCCTTTGTACTTTTAATTTGTGTTGTGTGCGTGTGTACAGGTTTAAAGGCAAATGCCTTCCCTTTTGGGATATTCCTTCTCAGTGCTAGTAGTTATCCGTTGTCCTATGGAAGGCGGTCTTTGGGTAGTCATGGCATGGGCCCTGGGGGATGGGTTGTGACAAACATGAAATTTCTTTATAAAAATGTCCTTTCTATTAAATGGAAGTATGTGTGGAGCCTATATAACCTTTCATCCACTTTTAATGGTTGAAACATGTATCATTTACTTTTTTTATCATAACCATGGAACATGAATATACTCTCAATAAAATAATGAACCCTTAATGAGTCCCCCATAAGTGAATTGTAAAAGGATGAGCTAAGAGTTGATCTCAATTGAAACATGGTTAATATAGTATATGTATTTACATAGAGTGGCTTGATAAATCTCAAAAATAATATTATATTATATGATTTGGTGTTTATATTATTCCACAGTTGGACCATTTTATGATTTTTTTAATGATACAATTCTCGCATGAGTATTGAAAGATACTTCATGTAGTATTTATGATAAACTTATTCATTGATGATTCAGTGGCTTATAAATGTTGAGTTAAATTGACTTATATCCTGAATGGTATATGACATTCCACAATGGGTTATAAAATAAAAATATTGTTAGTATTATGCAAACATGCCTTCTATAGATAAATAAAACATAAACATAAAGGGGTGTTTATGAAATTACATGGTGTGAAATGCGGTGTGATGTGGAACCCATGATATTTTGGTACAAAACTATCATGGAAGCTGAAGGTAATCACACAGTAAGATAAAAAAAATACCGTGAGTGGATTCTCCACACAATAGTGTGTTATTTCATGAGATTCCTATGTTTAATTAGAGTGAGAACCCAAAAGAGACCATTCATCATGTTTTATATCCACAGTACATCAAGTATTCTATATGTTATATTAGATACAAATGATTTGTTGTATTTTATCTAACCACATTGTAGAGATATTTTTATATATCTATAACCAATATCATTCTAATGTGGCCATCACACCTAAATTTACATTACCAAACCATGATTCGTGTATGATATATAAATATAATGAGTCACTCTAAGGGAATGGAATTATAAAAAGGTGAATAAAAATTGTGCTTATTGGTCTCCCATTCCAAGGAACATTTAAAGGAGATTTTTTCTTGGAGTGAGGAGAATAATAAGGTTTCACACGTGATTATAATACTATAGGCACTTTAGGTCAATATTTATAGATTGACCGACTTATTTATACTTTTATTTCATTCTTCTACTTAGTGTCTAGGGAAATGTTACCATCTCATTTATTTTTCGTATAGGTAATAATATATGAACGTTCACAGTGGGATCACAACTATTGTTCACCAAGGATTACCTACTCAATAAAAAGAGTGAGTAAACATTATAAAACATATTTTCCATTCATGATGTTTCTATTTATATCTATCTGTTGGGATTATTTTTATTTTTTTTATATTTTAGGTTTTTGAATATTGAAAAAATATCTATAGTTTTTTTAGAAGTTAATATTTTCATAAAAAAATTACATGAAAATTATAATTTCTTATAGTAGTTTTTCTTAGTCGATAGTTATTTTAAAGTATTTTTTCAATCACTATAAAACTTTATAAATAATTATTATTCTAATTATGATAAATAAAATTATCATTGAATTTTTCATAGTTATATTGTTCGTATTTGTATTTTATTTCTATAAACTAAATAAATTTTATTTTATCAATTATGATTTTAATGTTTATTTTTTTAAATCCCTAAGTTCATTTTTATGTTCTTCAAGTTATATTTTTTTCATTTGTAGGTTTCATTCTTATGGTGTCATGAAAAAATAGTTTATAAATATTCCTCAAGTTAATTTTCAACATCTTCTTGAAGATAAATTTTTAATTCTCCCATAAAATAATATTTTCCATGAGTTAATTATTTCATGCCTCATAATTATTCTATTAATCTTACTTCTTCCATGAACCTACTATTTTTATGAAACTATTACTTCCATGAACCTACTACTTCTACAGACCTTTTTTGTGTATCTTCAATGAATCACTATATCTTCTATGAAATTCTTATTTTTTGGGGGGGATTTAACATACCATAAAGATTCCCTGCTATTACCATGCTTCATATTGTAACTCAATTGATTGCATATTATGTTCTCATTATAAGTTGAAATTTACTCATACGGTCACTCAATCAATAGCATGTCACATGGTTGGCACATAAGCCACATGACAACATGAAAAAACTATATTTTATGGTAATATGGTATGTTAACTGAACATATGGAATATACATCATTTTCAATTACTACTCACAACCATTTAAATGTTTTAATTATTTTGTAAAATATGGAGTTTTTTAATATTCTATGTTTTTAATTCTTCTAGAATTTTGACATACAATATCTTAATTTCTAATGTTTTTTTATTTTTTTATTTCAAAAATTCATAATAATTATGTACTGAGTATAATTGTTTTAATATTATAAATATATTTAAATGCTAATAAATTTTTTTTATTTTAAAAAAAACCTACAACCTGACGTGTTAATTTATTCCAAATTAAATATTTTAAATGATTTCATTATTTTATCTATATAAAAATTTATGATAATTGGTAATATTCTTATTCAATATTTTTTAATATTATTTAATTTTGTGTTATTAAATTATAAAAATTTATGTATCTGTATGAATTTAGAAAGTGTTTATCAAAATTGAAATTTTATTTTTACTTATATAAGTTAAATGATATTAGTGGGATTTCATTGACTGATTCTTATAAATATTATTTTAATTATTTAATGATAAATTCAAATTATTTTTAATTATCCTTTAATACTTTATATTTAAATTATTTTTTTTATGATAATTATAGAAATATATTTTTTCTCTTTCTTATAATTTTGATCTTCTATTATTATTTATAATTTTTTACCTAGTTGGGGATTGGTTTGTTACTATTTTTTTAGATATTATTTAAGGTAATCAATCACATAGTAAATATGATAATTGAAACCTTCTACACACATATTAAAATAAAAAAATTCTTTGAAGTAAACTATCAATAATCATAAATTTTAGTAAACTTCAATATGATAATCTATAAACAAAGATACATCTAATTAATGATCTCCCATGAAGAACATAACATCTTTGGTTTTTGAGTGAGTCAAAATTATTTATATTTTTTGAATTTTTGAGATTGTTGGTAAGACTAACTCTTCTCTTGATCATCAAAACCTAATTTAGAGTGTATGATTGCCCAAGAACTTGTTTTCAGATGGTTTCTAAGGCCCAAAAAGTTCATTGGGTTTTCATAGGAGATTTGGGTGTGTAATACCCACAAAAACATAATTTATAGAAATCATAGATAGTGTTACATGATTATATTTAACTATTCAACCTGCAAGGGGAAACAGTGTAGCCCACCTTTGCACTGGGCACTGTTTATCAAACCATGTGGGTACGAGCACAAATATATGCACAACCTCTGTAGTTTTTAATTAAGTAGAATCACATGGTATGCACACAGTTTGGAAAATAATGTGCCTAACCATGTGAAATGTGGTGCTTGGATAATGAACACCACATGGTTGACACACAGTTTACTAAACCAAGCAGCCAATCCATACAAGTTATTAAAAATTTGGAAATGACCATATTTCCCCTCCCTCATTTTTTTCTTCTCCTTCCCCCCTTTCCTCACACACGATAGAAGAGTGCTACCTTTTTCCTCTTTGGAGAATTTTAGGGATCATCTTCATCTAATCTTCGATAAATGAATCATTAGTCTTATTGGAATCATATCAGTAAGTCCTTGAATCCTCTAGCTTTAATTTCTCTTTTATCTCTCCACATGGAATACTAAAACTATGAGAACTCTTTTTCCCTATTTTCAAGGAGTTTTCTAAAATCTTGGTTTCTCTCATTAGGTTGATATTAAATGGGCTATCACTTATGAGTATAAGGTATTTCGTTCCTAGATTTCCCCCTAATTTTAAAAGTTTTTTAGGTGTGAGAAATAAATTGTCCCTTGTGGTTAGTCCAAGAGAGACCCTTAATTAATTAAATATTGTATTTAAATTTATTAATTGGTATCACATAATGATGTTAATCATTTCCTAGATGTTGATTATATACACTGATCTATGTTATGGGATTTGGAAAACATGGTATGGATAGGATAATCATTGGTTTTAATCAATTAAATTATTAATAGTGATTAAATTGGTTCCTTGGGAATACGACGATCGTGGATAAATGTTTGAGGTGATGTTGATCACCTAGACTAAGGAAAAACAGTCGTCGTTCTAGATGTGTTTCATGATATACATGGATTGAATATAATCACTAGGTTTGGGAGACATGGTTGTTGAGTTTGAGGTGAAGAGTTCATCAGGATGAAGGCTTTGCCCTTATGACATGAGGTGGTGTTGAGCATTAGGACATAGTAACATGGTTTAAAGAGCACGGGGTATGATATTATGTGGAATAGGAATATTTTGGTGATTTCCTCTCACTATTGTTGGTTGAAGTTTCATTGGAGTCATGTACACATAGATATAACACATTTAGGTGGTTTTTACCACTTCTTTTGGGTGGAGGCCTCTGTAGATATTGAAGATTAGGGAATAGTGTTGAACATTAGTTTTGTTTTAGGTGATCATTTTAGAAAACCATATGGATTGTGATGGACTATTAGTAGGTGGTTTTGAGACCATATATTTGGTGTTGAGGATCACCATTACACTTGAGGATGATTGTAAAAGATTACAGGAGAATGAATATCAGCATGCCTTGGGATGTCAGGTTGTTGATCTAACAATGATTTTTTATTGGAGGAAAAATATCACTATACCTTAAGACACCAGGTTGTTAAGACGATGGGGACTTTCTAATAGGATTTCCTAGTGAGTTAGGACTTTTTTTGGGTGTTACATTAGGATTTTTATTACTTTTTGGTTACATAGGAGGTTTTAGAAGGAATAAGCTGTTGAGTGATGTTTTTATTGGTGGAACCTAAGGGTTCACCTAGTATTAATTTTTTCATGGGATTCTTGGGCACTAAGACATGTTTCCTTTCCACTAAAAATATATATATATAGAAGTTTATTATATTCCATATATATATTTTTGGGAACATGATCAAAGATATACAAATATTTTTTAAAGTATTTAAATGATTTCTTAGGGTTGTTGAGGATAAGGTAAGTGTCTAAATTAATAATTAATAGGTATTCCTTTTCTTTTTTATTTTTAATACGCCAGCATAATTATGGATGTAAGATAGGAACACATTGGTGGAATCCTACTGAGTTCAATATCACACTCTACATGGGCCCCCTCAAGACACTTTTAGACTTTATGTATTTGAGATCAGGTGTGGGATCAGGATATATAGCTATACCATAGTGATCGTGGATGTACCTTTTACATGGGATGGATAGTAGTGGACCAAGTGGTTCCTCTATATCAATCTGGGGTTTCCTTTTTTATGCCTTTATGTATGTACTTATATTATTGTATATGGGAGACCCTTCTTGTCTATTATTTTGTATGACCTTATATGACATGATGTACTCATCTGCAAATGGTATTACACCTTTGAGATATTTTTTATTATTTTCGATTTGTTTATACTTATGTTGGATTCTATTTTTTTTCTTTTTCTATATTATAGAAATATGGGACATTATAATTATATCCACTAGAGGGTATAGTATCCTCACTTTCACCTCATAAATCCCTCTCTACTAGTAGCATCTTTTGGCATATGGGTAGGCACACCTAAAGCCTAGTGTCCAATCATCCCAGAGAACTGTTTGAGTGGAAAAGAAATTTGGGATGCTAGAAATGGTATCCAATGCATTTTATTTTCCTTTTTGGTATTACTATTTGGGTTATGGTAGACTATAGACAATAATGTATTCGGAACTGGGTAAATAGATCATGTTCTTCTACCTGTATCCCCATGTATGGGGGACATACCAAGTTTCCCGTGGTGGGAAATTAATGTTATTATTTGTGATTTTGTAGTTGATTTTCTTTCCACCTCGAGTGGAACACTTGGGTGTGTTGTTATTGGATTATATGGTTTTGAAACATGTCTTGGTATGGAAATGGAGGATTTTTTATGCATTATGATAGACACTTTATATCATATGATGTATGTTTCACTTGTGTTTTTCATTGAGAACCAGAAATGTGCTAAGAGGGTTTGGGTTGTTTAATGTGTCAACAATAAAGATAAATAGTGTTTTATTGCATAGATTTTTGTTGGCATTATACTCAGTTAGCCTAGGAATGTGTTTCTTCATGATATAGGATTTGATACTATGTTTAGATAGAATGTATGGGACTAACCCTAATAAGGTAAGCCATGGATGATAAAATCGGGTGGGGTTTTTAAATTGTCAACAAAGAAGCTAAATAGTGTTTTCCTATATAGCCTTTTTAGTGGCATTCTACTCAGCTACCCTAGATTGATATACATGATATGTGATGCCTGACTCTATAATGGGTAAGTCAAGGGGCCATGAGGCTAGATTACAAGTGGATCTTGACTCCGTTAGGGGTAGGTAGTAGGCCATGAGGCCAGATGATACTTGATACCTAAATCTAATATAGGTAGGTAATGGGATGTGAGGCTGGATGTCATATGGAAGCGTGTGGTAGGAGAGTGTAAGGGTCACGAGATTCGATTCCTATTACATATTTCTCTATCAATGATATAAATATACATTTATGGATTCTTTTACATGGTATTGGTATTAAACATGATGCAAACTAGATGGATTCTGGTGGAGCATTAGAAGTGAGGTGGTATGGTACCTCATGAGTGTGCATGGTATGTGGCCCCTGAGGTTTGGTATGAGGCCCCAGAGGGTTATATTGATCATGATCCGCATGTACAACCTCCAGTATAGGAGGTAAATTTTAAAAAATGGATGATTTCGAACCATGTATTGACAAGAAGATCAGGGAAAGCATATTTCATGTCATATAGAATATAAATAGGAGAGCTTATGGAGTTGATATATCTAGGAAGTATCTAAATTTTGATTTTTAGTATCATAAACCACCATTATTTCAGAGTGGGGGTGGATCAAAGGAATTAGGGATCTCAATCAGTTCTATTCATACTATTTTCGATCAACCTGAGACACCCCCAAGTCAAAGTTTTAAGATAGAAACATACATTCTCATAGAAATAGAAATGTGATAGTGTGACATGCAGGTTTAGGAAAGAAGAAACAAGTGACTAGACTAAAATAATTTTGAGGCTAGGTTCTATGATCACTTTTTCTCGGAGATATTTAGGGTAGATAGAGACCATGATTTCATGAATCCTCACAAGGGGGATACATCTTCCATGTACTATATATCCCATTTTATAGTCTTGTCTCATTTTTCTCCTACTATAGTGGGTGATGACATTGCTCAGGTGTGGTGTTTTGAGGATGGATTGTGGAATACCATAAAGGTTTACAAAAATATCTTTAGGTTGGAATCATTCTCTAAGGTAGTGAACCAGGTGTTGATAGCCGAGGGAAATGTGAAATACAGGTTTTATTTAATCGGGGTGATGACATCAGGTGAGCTTATTGGTAACGCTATAGGTAGTAGGAAGAGGATCCATGAGTAATCTTAGCAAGGTAGTTAGGCCATAGATTTAGGTAGACCACTGAGGAGAGGGTATTCAGTAGTAAGCTTCTAGTATGGGAAGTTGTATGTTTGGATCACATGTGATCATGTTTTTAAGGAGTTTTGGGCATGCATCTAGATAGGAGGTCTGGAGAGGTTCTATGGGAAGCCTTCTCAAAATGGTGGGATCCAGAAACCGAGTCAGACTCAAGGATCTAAGTTATGACTCGAAGAGATACTAAGAGTAGGTAAATGGGATTCGGCTGCAAGAGGAGGTCATGGATAAGATAGAGAGGCCCAACAATGGGGTTAATATTTAGTAGTTTGTGCGGCTCCGTAGGTAGGTTGGGACTTCGGTGGTTAGACTTCAATATAGGTGCATATTATTAAACTTCTAGGGTCAGAGAATTCTAGGGATCCGAAAAAAGTTATAGGTGAACCTTGTTCATGGAATGGACTTCATTTCTTTTTAGAATGACCATTTTTCATGCATGAGGTGTACGATTATTGTTTCTAGACAAACCAGGCATTGGATAGTATTTTTACATCAATTATGATGTGTGATAAATATATGAGGTGAGTAGGAACCAAGATTTATTATGTACATTGATGTAGTGTCAGTTATATATGAGGCGTTTAGGCATCAAGACAATGATCCTAATGCATATATGTGTATGATGAAGGATCTTTGGGCATCTTATGAGATGCGGTTTTTGATTATTGTTGTATATGACATGGGTACTTATGGTTATCTAATGAGATGCATAACTTTATGGGTGTCAAGCATGACATAGGCATGAATTGAGAAATTGATGAGTTTCAAGAATGAATATGCATCATTGGAGGACATGTATATATAAGGATAGTCGGTGATACCATCATAATGTTGATTTTAATGAGATGTGTATATTTGGTACCATATCTGGGTAAATCATGATAGTTAATTTCTGATCTATTATAAGTTGGGGAGATTGTAATGTCACGTGATTTTGAGTGGTTCAAAATTCCTCAACCTTTTTGAATTTCTTAGTTTGGTGGTCGGACCAACACTTATCTTGATCTTTAGAACCTAATTCCAAGAGTTTTACTAACCCAAGGACTTATTTTAAAAGATTATTATGTACCGATAAGTGCCTAAGAGTTTTAGATGAGTTTCAGTTGTTTGAGTCCCAATAAAATCATTTTTGGGAAAGCACATGCAGAGAAACACCATTAGACTTAACTTTGAAACTTTTAGGGAGAAACTGTGAATCCCATCATTGAACTGGGAATGGTTTATCAAACAATGCAGGTGGGGGTGCATGGTCATGAAAAAACTCTATGTTTTTTACCATAGGGGAATCACATGGTCTGATCATGGCTTGGAAAACAACGATCCTAATCGTATGTGGTGTGGTGCTTGGATAGTGAGCACTACATGGTTGTCACACAGTTAGCCAAATCATGCGGGTCTTTAAAAAAGTGGTAAATTACTATATTTACCCTCCATCATTTTTATATCTTTCAAATACTTTAATTTCCATTCTCTATGAATATAATTATAGGTCTCTCATTTTTCCCTCACTGGAGAATTTTAGTTATATTCCCCATCTGAGCACTGATCCAACTATCATCAGTCTCATTGGAAGAGTATCGATAAGGCCATGAATCCTCTTAATTCCCTTTCTATTTTATCTTCTGACACAGAGTTCTAAGTCCATGTGAGTAATTTTCACATATTTTTAGGGATTTTCTATAATCCTGATTTCTTTATTTTCAGAACGAGTTAGATGTCGATTTCAGATGAGTGAGAACCTGTGAGTATAAGGTATGTGGTGCCAAGATTTCTCCTTAAATTTGAGGGTGTTTTAGGGTGGATTATAAATATTCCCATGTGTGTAGTCTAAGAGAAAACCTTATTTGATTAACCCTAGTACATAAATTGATTAACTGATATCATTGGATGCTATTGAGAATTCTATAGACTTTGACTATATACACTAAGCTAGGTATGGTGCCTTGGACAACATAATCATGATAGACCAGTCATTGATATTAATAAATTACATTGTTTATATTGATTTTATTGGTTCCATGGAAACATGAAGAGAATGGCTTGAGGATTGAGGAGACATTGACCACCTAGACTAAGGTGAAATATTCATCAGGTAAGGGAATGACCCAAGATACATGGGGTGTTGATGATCACCTGGTTGAGGTGACATAGTCATTGGGATTGAGATGATGAAGTCGTTAGGATGAGGTAAAGACCTATGTGGCTTTATATGGTGTTGAACATCAAGACATAATGACAAAATCACATGATCATGAGTTTCTTGATGATGTGGCTTATGTATTGTTTTTTTATTTTCTCTCACCGTTGTTGGACGGTGTTCCATTTAAGTTTTGTGCACATAGATATGACTCATTTGAGGTGGTTTTGACCACTTGTTGTGGATAGATTCTTCTATAGATATTGTGTCTTAGGGGATAGTGTTGACAATCAATTTTTATGTAGGTTTTCATCGTAGAAAGCCACATGGATGGTGATGGACCATCGGTTGGTGTTTTTGATACCCTTGGTCAGGGGATGAGGATTATAATTAACCTTAAGGATGATGGTCTAGTATTATGATGGGTTGGATATCATCATCCATCAAGATATTGTGATTTTGAGACAACATTGATTGTTTATTAAAAGACAGGTATCATTATGCCATGGGACGTCAGGATATTGAGTCCATGGGGAATTTTTGAGCGAAGGTCTAATGGACCTAGGAATTTTTTGTGGGTGATCCATGAGAAATTATAATAATGTTTGTATAAAGAGGAGGTTTCAGAAGTAAATTGGTTCCTTGTGATATTTTTATATGTGAATCCTAAGGGTTCACATACTATAAATTCCTTCAGGGGATGCATGAGAACAAATCCATGGGTCATTGCCACTGCAAATCTATATATGTATATGTGTACTATATTCTAGATATATATTTGGGGATTCATGATCATATATATAATGGTTTTGGACAAAGAGGTTAAATTATTCATTATGGATGTTGATCAAAAGGGAATCGGGTAAATTAATAATGTATGGGTGTGCATTTCATTTTTTTCATATACCTATATAATTGTGGATACAAGACATGAACACATTGGTGGTGCCCTACTATGTTCTGTCACACACCCTACATAGGCCCCTCAAGACGTGTGTATAATTTTTGTATTTGAGATCAGGAAAGGGGATGGGTCATAGTGATTATGGATGTACCTTTTGCAGGAGATGGATTGAAATGGACCAAGTGGTTTATCTGTATTGAGCTGGAGTCTTCTTTTTAGCTTTTGGATGCCTTTATGTATGTACTTATATGGTCATCCATGGGTGACCCTACTTTTCTATTGTTTTGTATGACCTACTATGGAATGTTGTATTCTTATGAAAATGGTGTTATACCTTTGGGAAATTCTTACTATTACTGCATCATTTATGCTTTCACTGGGTTCTATTTTACTGCTTTCAATGACTTATGGATATTTTATCACTATGTTATATATATATGTATGATTATTATTATCACCACCAGACGATATTTTCGCCCCACTATCACCACATCATACTATCGCTTCTAGTTGATTGCATTTGTTGTACGTGGAGGCATGTGTACAATATAGTGTCCACCCATTCTAGAGCATAGTTTGAGTGGAAAACCAGGTCAGGAAACTACAAGGAACTTAATTTTCATCCACTACTACTAATTTGACAAGACATAATGATCCACTACTCAATGAATTGTACATGTGATTCACCAGACTTATATGAATTTGTATTCATGTTTTTTTATTTTTCTTTAATTATTTTGATATATCGTAGTTTTACTCTAATCATTAGTTTATTCTTTTCCTAAAAAAATGGTGTCACTCTTCAGGTTGTGACTTCTATAATCTAATTTTAGGATCATTTGGGATGTGAATCTTATTATATAATGTTAAGTTGTAAGGATTGAGACTCCCCACAAAAGGTTTGGTGTCTTGGTTATACTTGAGCATGAAAATATAGGTGATAATTATGTTATGATTCCCCTTAAAAGAATTAGGTAGAGAATAAATAATATATCAAATTTTAGAGAGTTGTAAGAGTATAGAAGTTCCACTTTGGATCAAACTACTATAAAAATTGAGTGTGTTCATTTTTTCTGATACATTACCATCGGTTGTACATGATAATTATCTTTAAAAAATAACTTTCATAATATTATTTGATAAATTAATTTATATAATTTAAATTTTAATCTACTATATTATCCACCCCCCGAGACCATCTTTCAACACGCTCACTGACCTATCAATTGGTATCATAGTTTTGACCTTTTTTTTATTGATTAGCTCTATTATTTATTTTTTCTATATCAAACACCATGAATAAAGAACATTTTCCTCTTGGATATAGAGTATATTATTTATATTTTATTATGATAACTTTTTTATCATATACCTCATAGTCTAAGGAAAATTATTTCTATAATATGTAAGTGATCAACGTAAATAATAAATGGATTCATCATAGGCTACCTCACTTCGGTAGAGATGAATATAGTTACTAAAAATCCAAAATGGATTCAAACTTCAATAAGTTAAGAATAAAATAATGGTAAATCATTAAAAACCCATAAGAACTACTAGAATATGACCCACATCTCTTCCTATAAATGTTCATGCTAAATATATTTTGAATTAAAAATTAATAAATATTTTATATAGTTATATTAATAGAATTGTGTTAAATCATGTGGTAAATTAAACATAGATCATGAGATCAGTAAGATTCTATAAGTTACTCACCATGACCCAAATAAGCTGATTATAAAAATCATGGAAAACTTCATGCTATGTACAATTATTTTATGAATATTGAAAATTAAAGCATCAAAAAAATGTTCCAAATTTTAACAATCTTCATGAATGTAATAAATTACCTTGGGGAAAATTTGGAGAACCTTTTTATTTTTAATTAAGTACTAAGTGTTCTACCTAAGAAGTTTTATCAGAAAAATTTAGCAGTAAAAGGACGGAAAACATTAAGTAGTACACATGGGATGAACTCATAATATCATTACATAATTAAAAATTGGAGTTGAAGAATGTCATTGAAGATGAGAATTAAAATAAGAAGTGTGTTTCATTTAAATTAGATATATATATTTCAAATAACTCTTCTAATTCTAATTAATAACAAAGTGAGAAAGAAATACAAATATTCACTGAAGTTTTATAGAAAATGATGTCAAGGGATTGAGGATTCAATAAATGATTTAAGAAGGATAGTCATAAGGATGGTTAGAATAAGAAAGTTGAACCAGATTATAATGATGTTTTAGAACTCATATTCCATGAGTACAGAATGAAGAGACACATAAATAAAAAAAAAATAAGTTAATGAATTTTAGATAAGATAAATAAATGAGAAAAGAGAATTAAATACTAGATGGATTTGTACAAAAGAATATTATAAAAGTGATTAATACAAAAGTGAAAAAGAAATTGCTAACATTTTCCCAATCAAACAATGTACTAATGAGGTTAGAAATTACTCTGATTAGAGTTATTATTATTATTAATTTTAATAAACTAATATGGATGAATTAATTGAGAAAAATGATAAATATCAAATATACTTCTTATGCATAGCTAACTTGTATAAAAAATTAAAAAGATAATATAAAGATATTATCAAAAAAATAGGAAATTAAATAAAGAAAATAATGTATTTAAAAGTATTAATTTTTATTCAAATGAATATTTTTAGTGATTTAGATCTTTCACAAAAAGATAATGAAAATGTTTTGAAAAACAATTGTTTGTTTAAAATAAAATTTAACTATTTTTGTTTTAGTAAACTTTTAGTGTGATAAAAATATGTCAATGATGAACCCATATAAGGATTAAATTTTATTTTTATATAATAATAAAAATCTATGATATATAATACCTTGTTTTTAAAAAGTTTTAAATGTATTATATCAAATGTCATATAATTTAAATATTATATATATGTGTATTATGCTAATATATGTTTATTAAGGTTAACTAAATGTCTTTGTTATACTAAAACATTTATTTTGAGTATTTTATCTTCAATGCTAATCTTGAATACTTATTTAAAATTTTTATGGGTAACAAATAACTCTTATACTAACCTGATTGGACCCATGATAGCATGTGTAAAAAAAGTGAATTATTCAAAATTGATATTTTTTGGAACATGAATTAATAGTTTTAAATATACATATTACATGGATAAAGGATTATCCAAAAATATGAGTAGAGACCCATTGATATTTTTACCAGATAATTATTGAGATGGAGGCTCTGTTATATTCAGTAAAAAATCAAAAGGAAAGGTTATGGTATCAAATAAAGTATGTATTTATATTTTTTTTAATTTCTAAAATAATTTAAAATAAAGTTCTATAGAAAAACAAAATTAGTACTTCAGAATAATGTGATGATTAAATAAGGTTCAAATTTGAATATATTTAATGTCTATATTTCATAAATATATTTTTATTTTATGATAATAGGAAAGACAATATTTATTCTAATGATTTTTTTATTTAACTAACCAAAATATCAAGTGTCTTAGTTCTAGAGAAATTAATGTTATCTTATGGAATAAGAGGCTGGGAAATGTGAAAATTTGACTATTACATAAAAATTCAAATAAAAGACATGTACAGCAGCTACCAGATTTAAAAATTAGAATGAATTTTACTTGTGATTCTTATCTCAAAGGAAAAAAATAATATTATTTTTAAATCTCTCAAGGAAGTTAGAAATACTTTCCAATTTGATATTATTAATTTATATTTATTTTTTCTTATAAACATTTCTAGTTTAGGAGGTAAGAAATATTTTTTTATAGTATGGAATATTAATAGATTTACCTGAACTTGTTTTATGTCTTATATAAGTGAAAATTTATCATAATTTATTGTCCTTTTAAATTATTTTAAAAGAAACGGATTTATTAATTATATCTATTTGAAGTGATAATATAGGTGAGTTTTTTAAATTATATTTTGAAAAAGCAATCATGAAAATAGTTATTTTCTTAATTTTTATACTCCTAGAACACCACAACAAAATGGAATTGTGGAACATAAAAATTGAACTATTATTGAAATGATTAGGACTATATGAAATCAATATAGTTTACATATATATTATTTGTTAGAGTATGTTAATAAAACTATTATTATATTAAATAGAGTTTTAATTTTACATTTTTTATAGAAACCTATTATAAATCATTTTATGATAAGAAATATAATATTAGTTATTTTATGATTTTTTTTGGGCAATGTTTTTATTTTAAATACTATGGAAAACATTGATAAATAAAATTCTAAAAATTTTGAACTTATTTTATGTCTATTATAGTAAAAAGAATGTTTTTCATGTTAATAAGAAAATAAATATTATTATATATGGATATATTCATATTAATTTTGTTATATATGTTTATTTTCAAGATGATTTTATTGATATCAATTTTGGTGAAGTAAAACATCAAGATGATGTAACATTTTAGGGGAGGATTAATCCTAATTCTATTAGTAAATATTTGAAGGATCAAAAAGACATACTTATTGATAATATCATTGTAAATATTGATTCTGGTGTTAAAACTAGAAATTATATTTTTTATTTTAATGAAAATTATTCTTTTTTTCATTAAATACAGAACTATGTTTTTGATAATTTAAAAAATGAAAATTGGATTATTTATAATAATGATGAACATAAACAGTTTTATATAAATAATTATTGGATGTTAGTTTAACACCTTGTAGAAAAACATATTATTAGAGATAAATGAGTTTTTAGAAATACAATGGATGAATCTGGTCAAATTATAATGAATAATGATAAACTTGTAGCTCAAGGTTGATATCAAGAAGAATAATTAGATTTTGGTGAATATTTTTCTCCTTTTCTATAATTTAATCTATTTTAATTTAACGATCATCTGAATCTTCTCAATTTTCAAAATTATTTCAAATGGATGTTAAAAGTGTGTTTTTAAATTATTTTTATTTCTGAAGAATTTTATGTTCCTCCACCAACTGGATATCGTAATTATTTCATAATCATGTTTTTAAATTATCAAATGATTTATAATATATTATGAAATAAACTCATTATTGGTATGATAAAATAAATTTTTTTTTGTTGAAAATTTAATTTAATAAATCCAATGTAGATCGTATATTTTTTATTAAGCATATTTTAAATAATATTTTTATTTTTCAAGTAAATATTGGTGATATTTTTTTGCATCATCGAGTGAATTTATTTTAAAAAGTTTTCTAATTTAATGGATAGTGAATTTGGTATTTATTTAATGGGTGAAATATAATTTATTTTAGGTATTCAAATTAATAAAATAAATAATTTTAAATTCATGAATAAATTTAAATTCACTAAATATTTAGTTAGTCATTTTCATTTAGAATCATGTATAAATTATAAAACCCATTTGTTTAATAATTATGAATTAGATTTTGATAATTATAGTAAATCTATAGATATAAAAAGAATTAGAGGAATTATTTTATGTTTGTAGAATTTGACTGACTCTAGATGAGGTATTATGCTTACTGATTTCAATATAATAATAATTAATATCTTTTAAAATATATCAAGATAATTATAAGATATTTTAATTGAAAATTAATTATTGAATAATCTATTCTAGAAAAAACATTTTTTATTTAATAAGTTATTCTATTTATGATATTGGATGATTTAGACTTGATAGGAATAATATCTTAGAAATATGTTATTTTCATAATAGAATATTAGTTTCAAAGAACTCAAGAAAACAGAATTTAGTTTCTTTATCTTCTACTAAAATGTAATATCTCTCTCATGCTTCATGTGGTTATCAATCATTATGGATTAAATTATTTTTTATGACTACGGTTACAATTTTAAAATATTCTAATTTACTGTAATAATTCTTCTATGACTTCAATTTTAAAAACACATCTATAGTATTCTAAAACTAAGCATATTGACATGCAATTTCATTTTTTTAGATAATATTTTAATGAAGTATATTTTTTTTGTTCCAACTGAAAATCACCTTCTTGATGTCTTCACTAAACTATTATACTTTCCAAACTTTGATAAAATAACATTTGATCATGAAATTATAGAAATTTAGTATAAAAATCATATTTTAATTTTTTTTTGGGATGAATTAGTATGTATTTATTAAGGTGAATTTATTTAGTGTATTAAATAATGATTTTTTCAATATGTTTTTTATTTTAATGTTATCAA
The DNA here is from genome assembly GCA_963277665.1 of Viscum album. NCBI lineage: Eukaryota > Viridiplantae > Streptophyta > Magnoliopsida > Santalales > Viscaceae > Viscum > Viscum album. The sequence goes on along the minus strand of OY728145.1, from coordinate 732,877,689 downwards.
TTTTAATATTTTTAAAAAGGGAGATATTTTAATAAAATCTTGTTTTTTGTTTTTAAAAAGGGGAGTTTATTATATGTTTGTTTATATTTGTTCATATTTTTTATGTCTTTAATATTATAAAAATATCATAAGTTTATTAGAAATTTAATTTAATTATATTTTCATAAATAAAGTGTTTTCTATGCGATAATTATAATTTATTAGTGAAATTTATCTTCATTAATATTTTTTAAAGGATTTTGTGAATAATGTTTTTATTTATAATATTATAATAATTTAAATTACATGCATATTTATTTTTATCAATGAAATTTATTTTTAAGCCCCTTTTTAGAATATTTATTTTATTTCTATACACTACCTAAATTTTATTTTATCAATTCTTCTTTTACTGTTTATGTTTTTTCTCATCCAAAAGTTAATTTTTATCTTCTGCAAGTAATATGTTTATATTATTTAAGTTATTTTTTTAGGATTCCATGAAAAAATTATTTATTTTTCCTATTGGGAAAAATGTATATTTTATGCTTCCATATAAATTTTTTTTATATCTTGTCTCATTTAATTTTCTACATATTTTATATGATTAGTTTTGCACTATTCCATAAAAAATTTATTTCCTATGAGTTAATTCCATTTTGCCTCTTACTTCCTTTGTTCCTCTTACTTCTTTTTTGAACTTATAGCTTTCGTGATCCTTATTCTTCTATGAAGCTAGTGCTTTTGGGAAACTATTTTTTTGCAACATTCTTGAATCGCTGTATCTTTTTTGAACATCATCTAGATTTTTTGATCTTATCTATCATGATGTTTCCCCATTATAATTGTGCTTTATATTATAACTCTGCTGAATGTGTGATATGTTCTCATAGTAAGTTGATAATTCTTAATATTATCACTTAATTGATTGTACATTACAATTGTCCACACGATTAGTACATTGACTGCACATTATATCAACTGACCACATGACTACTTGAAATGAAAAATTGTTATGATTCCATGGTAATACAACCAACCTTTTTGAATATACCTCATATTCACAAAATACTCATGTACAATTCAATAAATTAATTATTGTGCAAAATCAATAATTTTTCAATAAACACAATTTTTTTGATTATATTAGAATTTTTATTTACTGCATCTAAATTTCACATGTTTAATTATTTTTATTTTTTAAATAACTATTTTTAATTATGTACTAACTATAAAGAATTATTTTTTAAATTTATAAACATATTTAAATGATAATTACCTTTGATCATATTTTTATGTAAAAAATCAACAAGATGATGTGTTAATTTGATTAAATTTATTTATTTTAAATGGTATTTTGTTTTGACATATATAAATTAATGATTTTTGATGAATAAGTTTTTTAAACAAAAATAAGTTCTTTAATGCATTGTTGTCAAATTATGAATAAATTATGTGTCCACTTGAATTTAGAAATGGTTTTTTTAATTCAAATTTGAATTTAATGGATATAAACTATGTGATATTTATGTTATTTATTTGACCTATTCTTATACATACTATTTTATTTGTTTAATTATGAATTCAATTTTTTTTATTTAGTATAAAATATTTTAAATTTAAATGTTTTTTATAATATTTTTCAAAATAAAAATCTCGCTCTGTCATAATTTTTAACACTTATTATTATTATTAGTTATTTTACCCAAAATGATATTTTCTTATTAATGTTTTAGATCATATTTAAGGTAATAGTTAATATAGTAAAGATGATATATGAAACCTTTGACAAAAAAATTGTTTCTACATTTTTTTGATGTGAACATTCAAGTTCTCAATGTGTTCTGAACTTCCATCTGATCCTATGTGAAAATAATTATATCTACTGTTTGATTTCTCATGATAAACATAATATTCACTTATTACTACTACATTGATGATATTTCTTGATCCACTACTCAAATACTACTGTATATGCTTCATTAGTCTTCTATGATTTCATCTGCAAGGTTTATCTTGAGTCTGCTATAATTATTTCTATTTATCTCACTTATACTCTAATATTTGGTTTATTATTTCCTAACAAAATCATTCTCTATATTTTGATTTTGTCTCACATGTTCTAAGGTTAGAACCATTCTATTTTTGAATACCTCTATTTAAATTCAGGTTGTAATGATCTTGACTCCCCAAACAATGTTTTAGTGTATTGGTTGTACTTCCATGAGAAAAAGTAGTTTATAATTTTGTTATGATTCCACCTAAAAAATTAGGTAGTTAATAATAAATCTTTAAAACAGTAGGTAGGTGAGTATTTTATCTCTACATTGGACCTAACTACTATAAAAATTTTATATTATCATTCTATATCATTCCATACTCTATGTTGGACCTAACTACTATAAAAATTCGATATTATCATTCTATATCATTCCACTGGTTTATTATATTTTGTTTATTATAATTACCATTAATAAATAACTTTATTAATTTTATTATCTAATTTAATTAATCTCTTAAAAAAAATAATCTGGTCTAATTACCCCATATATCATCTATCATCACCATCTATCATTTAACAATATCTTTATCATGTTTTTTACTTGTTATCTAATCACACTAACATTCAATGGGAAAATTATTTTTGAGTGTTGGTGTTTTTATAACCACTAATTCACCCCCATCCTTGTAATGGTGGTTTGTTATAAAATTGACATTATAAATGATCACATAGAAGGTTTTAGTCATATAGATATTTTATCTTAGAAAGTTGTTCTCAGTATTTATAGCATAGTGGTTCTATTTATTTTCCATTGGATCAGATATTTTTATCCATTATTAATTTATTTTGATAAAAATATAAATCAAAAATAGGAAGGTCATCAACCAAAAAATATTTCCACTATTCTATTGTATGGGATTCCATCTATGGAATGAGAGGATGCTACCATATCTCTTATATATTTTCTTGGGGGTTTTTGATATATTCGATAATTGCGTATATGTTATTTAGGTCATTATGGTATATGATTTGTTGGAAATAAAGAATATTAAAGTTTATAATAGAGTGTGCGATGTGTTATTATCATCTCTACTATAGCAAGATTAATAATTTTTTATGGGTACAAAAATAAAAATATTTGAAAAATAATGCAACCTATAAGGGAGATAAAAATTTAAAGGAGTGATAGTTATAGACTTTTGGAGCTTAATTTTTTTATTCTTAAATAGAACTGGAATTTCCCTTTTTATATGATTTTCAAAATCCAATTTTTGGGTGTGCGGTAACTGATCCATCCATGAGTTAACTGATTCAAAATTTAAAATTCAAGAAAACCAAAAGGTCATCATCAAGACCTCCTCTATCACAAACCATCATCCCACCGCCATCATCATGAGTCATGAGCCATCATCACGAACTGTTGGGTCATATATCGAGATGAAATCCATCTCGATTAATCCACTACATCATTTTCCAGAGAGAACCAACTGTACCTCATCGTGTCACTGATACAAACCACTATAACACCTTCAATCAAAACAAACTTCTTTGTCTCATTACTGAAATCCACATCGATGTCGCCTCCTACTCGCTGAAATCCAACATGCTAAGAACCATCATCATCACTAAAATCATGCACGGTGTTGTCGCATACCACCATTAAAGAAGAACACCTTCGTAGATCGCCGAATGTCAAGCATCACCGTTGAACACCACCTGCATCAACAACATCACCGACTCCAGTCCACCATCACCATTATTGTGGTTGTGCAAAAATACCACTAGAATATCGAATCCCATCAATAGAATCCACAATCGCGAATTCTCACTACAATCATCTAGCACCAGAATGATTTTTTTTAAATGCGTTTTTTTATGAAAAACCGCATAGGATAAATTTTTTAAAAAAAATATGCTACAAAGGTGGCATCGGTGATGCAGCCTTTTCACCCCCGCTCCTCCTTTGGCCCAGATCGATGACATGGAAAAGGCGGTCAGGGGGAGGTCGTGTTGGCATGAACTCCCTATAAAAGGGTGCCCCCCCCCCTCTCCTCACATGATCCTTGCCTTCATCTCTCCTAAATTATCTCGATCTCTCTAAAAAAAATCATTTTCTGTGAAGGTTTTTACGAAGCTTCATTTAGAGGTATGTTTATTTAATTTAATATTTTTATTTATTTAATTTAATTCTTTTTAGTTTTAAATATTTCATTTTTAAGTAGTTTAGGTAGTTCATAATATTTGGTTATTTTGTTTCTATAATAAGATATATATATTTTGAAATAATTATTGTTAGTAGTATAGATTAAGTATAGATTAACTTAGGATTAAGTATTTTGAAATTTTGGTAGCTTAAGGATTATGTGTTTATCTAAGTAATTAAATTCCTGACTGGATACAAACAAGGGGATATGGCTCTAACACAGATATACCAAGGGGTAAAACCCGAAAACACCACTTTGAACTAGACTCGAACGGGAACTGGTGCAAGATTCGGGCCTTGCTGCATCATGGTTTGACACTCCCATGGGATATTCTTAAGATGAATCATATTTTATTTATAAACTACTAAAATATCTATGAAATGATAAATCAAATCAATATATTTATTAATGATAAAATGATAAATATGATGTTATAGAATGATATTAGGACCAAAGCATTAACGAATTAAAGTTATTATTAGTTAATTATAATTAACTAATGAATATAATATGATTAACGATTAAAGAATAAATAACTAAATAATAAATTAATAATTATTAAATAGTGATTAAAGAATGATTGATTAGTTAAAAATTGTATTAATAAAATCAGTTTAAAATGACAATTATAATTATTTAAAATGAAATGGAGAAAAAAAAATTTAAAGTGTAAAGATTATATAGTTTATAAATAATAGTTATTATTAGACATAATTAATTATAGAATAATGAATAAATAACATAGGATTAAAACATGGATCCATATAATTATTAGCTAACGATACTGATGATCTTATAAATTGAAATCAAGAAGAACAAACACATTAAATAAAAAGGCGCCCTAGAATTACATTCTAATAAATATCATATGGTAAAACATCATTAGAATATTTTAGTGTATAGAAAGAAACCCTAAAATTGCATTCTAATTAATATCATATGGTCAAACATCAATGTTAATATTTTTTACACTATCATAATTTTGATGAAAGAAACATTTTTGACGTAGAGAGTCATGTTTGCCTGTGTGTACTGCTATGGGGATAATATTCAAAGTATGCAAGGAGCTTCTTATAATACACAACCAATTACGGTAGTTAGTACAACTGGTTTTGTAACCATAAGTGACCTTCAAGAGAGAATTTGTGGTTCCTTAAATCTGGAACCCGATCAAGAGATCATGTCTATGAGCTATAGACATTTTCAATTCCCGACAACACTGTGGCATCTTGCTTGTCCATTGGTTGCTGATGCGTAGTGGGTCCAAGCAATTAATTTATTTTCTCAACGGTAAGATGGTACCATTATGGATTTATATTTTGATGTTGCTATTATACAACAAAAACTTCCAGTTATACGAAGATGTAGAATTACAAGAGTGGTTGAAGATAGTCCACCTCATGAAATTGAGTTTATTCCAAATGGTGCAGTAGAAGAGGACAACCTAGATGATCTCCTGGATATACATGTCAATCTGACATCTGATGAGGAGTTTCTTAATTACGGATCAGATGGTGACAATAATTTTGATGATGAGGGACCAATAGAAGATAGGGAGGAGGTTTTGAGAAATGCATTAGTTGTACATCAACCTCAACCTACAATAAATCATCCACCACTCTTTTCATCTTGGTCAGAAGCAATGACACGAGTGCCTAAATTCGACAATACTATTATCACACCGGCAATTGAGTTCCCTCAAGTTGTACCAAATAGGTTTAGTGAAGTGGACAAAACCTTATATATTGGAAGGAATTTTCCTATTAAATATTCCTTAAAAATAACGCTAAAGATATTTCATATTGAGAGACACTTCAACTATATAGTTTACAAATCAGGTCATAGTGAATATGATATATGGTGTGAGAAGTATGTGGATGATTGTAGATTTATCTTGAGGTAGATTCTGGACATTCCATTTGGAGGTTGGAGATTTTTTAGGATTGAGGCAGCTCATACTTGCGTTTAGCCAAGCCTCACACAAGATCATACCTCATTGGTTGAAGAATTTGTGTCATCTATTGTTGTTGAGATGATTAGTACATGTCAAGATGTTCCAATATCCCTTGTGAAATAGTGGATTCAACAGAAATTCAGTTATAAGATTTCCTATAATAAGGCATGGATGGCGAAACATAAGGCAATTGTGAAGGTCTATGGTGATTGGGATGACTCATATCGGGTGTTGTCGCAACTGCTAGCCATACTGAGGCATCATAACCAAGTTATCGTCCATCTGGATACAAATGAACATGTGTCTCAGGATAACTGACTTGATCCATATTGTGTTCAATTTCATCAATTTTTCTAGGCATTCCTTCCCTGTATCTCTGCATTTCGTTTCTGCAAACCGTTTATTCATATTGATGGAACATTTCTGTATGGAAAATACAAGGGCGTATTGTTGATTGCGGAAACCCAAGATAGAAACTGTTCACCTCTTTCACTTGCCTTTTCCATTGTAGAGAATGAAAACTATGAATCATGGAGTTGGTTTCCGGCATGTATCAGCAACCATTTCACCAACATTGGGGGTGTTTGTTTGATATCTGATCGCTATCGAGCAATTAATGAGGCAATCAATGTGGATACTAATATATGGAGATACCCAAATGCACATCATCGGTTCCTAATTATACACATTTCTAGCAATGTGAATAAAAAATTCCACAACGAACCGATGAAGAAGACAATCATGAGGCTTGGTACGCATTCTATTCCTTCTGTTTTACTATTTCAACATAAATATAAAATCAATTTATGTGAAATATCATCTATGTTTTGTAGCATATGAGTTGGACCAACGGCAGTTTAAATAACGTTTTAAACAAATCCATCAGTCTAATCAAGACTTTTATGATTATATGATACAGATTCCAAATGAGAAATAGACATTGGCATATGACGAGGGGAAGAGGTACGGACACATGACGACAAACAATGTAGAGTGCATCAGTGGTATCTTCAAAGGGCTTCGCAAGATACCTAAAACTGCCTTAGTTCAGGAGACATTATATCGATGTGTGAAGTACTTTTTGGATAGACAAAAACTATCATCAGATGGAATACAACAGGGGCTATGATATGGAAGACACTTTCAACAAGAGATTGAAAAGAATATTGAAGAAGCTTCTGGTTATCACGTATGTCTCTTTCAAAGAGAAGACTCCCGATTTGAAGTTCAAGAGAGTTCAGACCCCATCACAAATCGCATCTGTGAAAAAATGGTGGTATTACTAGAAAAAAGGCAATGTCAATGTGGAAACTTTCAGGCCTTACGGTTTCCATGTACACACGCCATCACAGCATGTGCCTCTATGAACATATTATGGGAAGCATATGTTGTCCAATGTACCAGATGGATACCATTTCTAACTGTTATGTTGCACCATGGACACCTATTGGGGAATATCGTTATTTCCCAATGCCTGAAGGCCAGCCGATAGTGATAGCTGACATGAATTGGTTATGTCCTCATGGAAGACCGAAGGCCAGTAGGATGCGTAATGAGATGGACTGGCCTCAAGAATAAGGACAGAGTTTGCGATGAACGATATGTCATAAAGAAGGTCATAACTAGAAATGATTCCCCAATGTTGTTGGGTTGAGTTCACATTCTCATCCATAATGATGTATTGTCTTCATTGTGACATTCCCATGTTGTAAACTAAATGTTGTTATTTATTATGTTTTCCTCATTTTTCTAAACCCCAAAAACATCTTCCCTTTTCCATGGTTTTTGGTTAAATTATGTATGATATTTTAGTAAACTATTCTATAATGAAATTAAAGTATCATGATGATTATCATAAGTTATTCAATACATATAATTAGATAAATTCAAAAACATCATTACTAATTGACATAGTTTATCTTAATCCAATTAATATGTAGTTAATCATAAAGCTCCTCCAAAATATGTCTAAACAAATTCAAGACCCAATATTTTAGATAATATAACTTATTTCATAATAATATTCCTACTTTCATGAAATAACTTTCTCTTTATTCCTTAAATAAACTCTGAGATAATAGAATTTATTTCATAAATCCAAAAGTAGAACACTTAACCCATATTGTAAAGTAAATGTTATTAACCCAGAAACATTTTTCCTAAATATAAATATTAAAATTTGAACCTAAACCCTTAAAACTAAACCCCAACCCAAAAACATCTTCCCTTTGACATGGTTTTTGGTTAAATTATGTGTGATATTTTAGTAAACTATTTTATAAAGATATTATAGTATTATAATTATTAGCATAAGTTATTCAATACATATAATTAGATAAATTCCAAAAACATCTTTACTAATTAACATGGTTTATCATAATCCAATCCATAATGTTTTATTTACATTTTACTCTTACGACTCATTTCATTTCTTTACATGCAGATGGATAATACCATACAACTCACTTAGCAGCCTACCCATATTTCGAAGGTCGTGTTAGAGGGTCATCCAGATCGATTGGTCAAGGTGCGTCGAGCCCACCATTTACATCACAGGGAGACCCCACATGCCATTAGACCTTACTTGCACCGTGTTAGATTCTATGGCCTTGTCGTATCAGATTTCACATTTGTAGATCATTACCTACTTGCTGATCTCATTGAGAGATGGAGACCAGAGACACACACATTACACCTACCTGAGGGAGAGATGACCATCACCCTCGAGGATATGGTAGTGCTTCTCAGTCTGCCTATCCAGGGGAGACCCTTTATTAGACTCACTTGTACAGCTTGGCCAGACCTTTCTCAGCGCTTGTTAGGCATTGATATTTTGTCCGACCATAGGTCTATAGATGGATCGTCTATATCTATGCCTTGGTTGGAGTCACATATTTCACATTTACAGGATGATGAATATGATAAGACTGTCATGCATTACACCCATGCATATATCTTACGGCTCAATGGTGGGACCATGCATATAGATCACTCGGGGATGCACGTGAAAATGATGTATCTACCCCTGCTTGAGGAATTTGATTGGTCTAGGACGTACAGCTGGGGATCATCCTGCTTGGCTTACAAGTACAGATCATTATACAGGCTATCCCATAGGGACTATACAAGTCTCAGAGGAAGCGTGATCATTATTCAGATGTAGGCATGGGAGCACATCCTAGCATTCCTACCTGACCTTGCTGGTCCGCCGGTCGAGATGGAGGTGTTGCATGATGCTCTACATGGACGCTGGTATGATAAGTCATTTCTATTGGTTTCTGATACTACTATGAGTTATTGAGTATAATTTCTCATTATTTTTCACTATCATTGATGTATTTTACATGTGGTGTCAGCGACACAATTTTGACGAGGTTTCGAGACAGCATTTGGGTGTATATTGGCTACAGTAGGACTGCCTCTTACCTGATCAGGTATATATATACAATCTATCATTGTCTAACATATTTAATAATAGCATCAATTTTGGTTTTTAGTTAGGTTCTTTTTTGACAAAATCACTTGTCATTTCAGATTTCATGGCTTCCATACTGGAGTATTATGGACCAGTTTCTAGCATACTTCACTGTTGGGATTGAGGATGCTATGGCTTTAGTGCCCCTCGTTCAATTCCATATTATTGAGTGACATCATCCTAATAGATTCATGTGCCAGTTTTTCCGTACTCAGCCGATTCCATTACCATCGAGACAGACAGACCGACTTCATGGGATAAAGTTGACAGAGAGGCAGGATGATGATCGGTCCTGAGTACAAGTAAGTTTTATCAACTGCTGGAACAGACATGTAGAGTTTTGTATTCAGGATGTTCCGAAAAATTGATTCTCTCTTTTGGAGCCGGTTGACTCTGCGCCATGGTATAGACTGAAGTCTATATTGTATCTTACCCAACCTGGCATATAGATACAGAGGATGGAAAGTCAATAAATTTACATTAGTTTTTTTTATTGAGTTATTTTCTAATTCAATTTCAATCTATTTATAGGGAAGTCACACATAGTAGCTTGTTCGCATGAGTGATTAAGAGGAGGAGGGGGTCTTTAGTCAGGCATCCATCCATGCTACAGTGCTGGAGGCGAGGGAATCTTTTCGTGCACTTTCCAGGAGCATCTTTGTGCATATGGCTTGGAGAGTGGAGGTTCCTTCCCCATAGGAACATCTCGAAGCTGCTACTGGTGTTGAGGATCTCCAACCATGGTGATGTAGACAGCATCGTGCTGCACGTGAGGCCTCACCTATTCCATAGGCAGAGGTCGGCCCTCTAGTAATCTAGGTTCAGCTAATTCAGGATGTGCCTCAGGTGAGATGGTATCCATCTTCCTCACAGGATATCTGTAGTTCTCTCCATCTTGGGTTCCAGATCCTTCATAGCCTTGGATTCCAAAGCCATCACCGCCTTGGGGTATAGCTCCATCGCAGGCTTGGTTCCCCACTATGATGGAGGCAGGTCCTTCTACCACCTTAGTGGAAGAAAGATTTGGATGGAAGTATGAGATGCAGTTGACAGCTCCTCCCATTGACACATAGATAGAGGATTCTCCAGTCGACGTTCCGGTGCCTGAGGATCAGCCTTCTCTAGGTCATCAGACTCCATTGTGCACTCGACGCGGACATCCTATTCGCAGACCACCATGTGGGATGGAATCTCCTCACCACAGACATAGGCATTTATTGCACATTATTGTTTACATGTTTTTATGTCTACTGAAATCAAAATACTATTATTACTTTTTGGTGAGGACTCTTTAAGTGCATCCAGGAGACCCGGGATCAAATCCAGGTGGAGTCTAATTTCTGGTATTGTAGCAGTACTGTGCATTACTGTAGCAGGAACTATGTGATACTGTAGCAGGAACTGTGCGGTATTGTAGTAGGTACTGTATCACGAACTATAGCATGCACTGTTTGGTACTGTAGCAGCCGAGAATATTCCCCCGTTTGGGCCTTCGGGCCACCGATTCGGTCCCTGAGTCCTTTAAGGCCTTCGGGCCACCCAGGCCTTCGGGTCAGTAAGGCCTTTGGGCCACCTCATGGCCTTCAGGCCACCTTAAGTGTAGATTCAAACTAGACAACCTACAAGGAACAAGCTTCAGAAGGAGGATGATCAAGTATCTTTCACCATAGCAGAAGCTAAACATATTAAAAGAATGAGAGGGTATGAAACCTACCATCAGGATAAGAATGTGCATGCATGGGAAAGCCTAGCCGAACAGCCATGCGAAGGTGGAGATCTGATTTCACGATGAAGATGCTGGGGAGGAGCAGTTCCAAGTAGTTATTCTAGGTTTTATGTAATTTTTGAAGCCTACGGTCATTGAATTCATCTAAGTCCTACAGGTCATGTAATACTTACACCTACGAGCCTTGTAAGGGTTCCACCTCACCCCTTGAAAGGTGGATTATCAAAAATCAAAAAAAAATGAAGGCCTTCGGGCCATTGGAGGAGTTTAATCTCAAGAGGTGGTGAATTGAGTTCTAATTTAAGTAATGTTTAAAATTTCATTCATATCGGTCTTATATTTTATATTATATAGGCTATCAAAGTCAAGTACTTGAAACATTTTTATGTTTCATGTAGGTGGATTTGAAAGGTTATAAATAAATTTTCACTAAGATTTTTTATGAAATTATTTTTATTTTGGACTACTAGTAATATGTTTAAGCAATGTTAAAAATGTCATTTATATCTGTCTTATAGTTTATATTATATAGTCCAGCAAAGTAAAGTACTTGAAACATTTTTAAGTTTCAAGTAGGTGGATTTGAAAGGTTATAAATAAATTTTCACCAAGAGTTTTTAAGAAAATATTTTTATTTTGGACTACTAGTTATATGTTTAAGAAATGTTTATAATTTCATTCATATCGGTCTTATATTTTATATTATATAGGCTAGAAAAATCAAGTACTTGAAACATTTTTAAGTTTCAAGTAGGTGTATTTGAAAGGTTATAAATAATTTTTCACCAAGATTTTTTAAGAAATTATTTTTATTTTGGACTAATAGTTATATGTTTAAGAAATTTTTAAAATTTCATTCATATTGGTCTTATAGTTTATATTATATAGGCCAGCAAAGTCACGTACTTGAAACATTTTTATGTTTCAAGTAGGTGGATTTAAAAGGTTATAAATAATTTTTCACCATGATTTTTTAAGAAATATTTTTTATTTTGGACTACTATTTATATGTTTAATAAATGTTTAAAATTTAATTTAAATCAGTCTTATAGTTTAAATTATATAGGCCAGCAAAGTCACGTACTTGAAACATTTTTATGTTTCAAGTAGGTAAATTTGAAAGGTTATAAATAACTTTTCATTAAGATTTTTTAAGAAATTATTTTTATTTTGGCCTAATAGTTATATTTTGAAGAAATTTTTAAAATTTCATTCATATCGGTCTTATAGTTTATATTATATAGGCCAGAAAAGTCACATACTTGAAACATTTTTAAGTTTCAAGTAGGTGTATTTGAAAGGTTATAAATAATTTTTCACCAAGATTTATTAAGAAATTATTTTTATTTTGGACTACTAGTTATATGTTTAAGAAATTATTAAAATTTCATTCATATAGGTCTTATATTTATATTATATAGGCCAACAAACTCACGTACTTGAAACATTTTTAAGTTTCAAGTAGGTGGATTTGATAGGTTATAAATAATTTTTCACCAAGATTTTTTAAGAATTTTTTTGGACTACTTGTTATATGTTTAAGAAATGTTTAAAATTTCATTCATATTAGTCTTATAGTTTATATTATATAGGCTAGTAAAGTCACGTACTTGAAACATTTTTAAGTTTCAAGTAGGTGGATTCGATCGGTTATAAATAATTTTTCACCAATATTTTTTAAGAATTTTTTTTTATTTTGGACTACTTGTTATATGTTTAAGAAATGTTTAAAATTTCATTCATATAGGTCTTATAGTTTATATTATATAGGCTAGAAAAGTCACATACATGAAACATTTTTAAATTTCAAGTAGGTAGTTTTGATAGGTTATAAATAAATTTTCACCAAGATTTTTTAATAAATTATTTTTATTTTTCACTACTTGTTATATGTTTAAGAAATGTTTAAAATTTCATTCATATTGGTCTTATAATTTATATTATATAGGATAGAAAAGTCATGTACTTGAATAAAAGATAAATTATGTTGAAACATTATGTTTTATTTATATATATATAACCATACGAACATAATAATAAAACAGTAAAATTTAAAATATATTAAAAATATATATAAATAAAATACTCATTTAGGGAAAAGGTGGCATCGATGATGCCGCCTTTGTAGCGTATTTTTTAAAATAAATTAACCTATGCGGTTTTTCATAAATTTTTTTTTAAATGCATTTAAAAAAACTCTCACCAGAAACAGAGACCTCCAAATAAATTAAAAAAAATTCCAACGAGAAAGAAAACCATAAAGGGAAACACGAAACTGGGGAAAAGCTCTGAAGCATGCTGAGAATGAGATCTTGAATAAGGTCAAGGAAGAAACCCAAAAAGGACCCTTGATGACCGCAAACTGTATAGCCCAAAACCCTGTGTACCCATCACTCCAACTTTGACCTAGAGAGAAGCCGTGGAACCCTAGGTCAGAGTGGGTTTGGGTGGATGAGGATGAAAGACCATCTCCGATAGCGGCTGAAAACCCAAAATCCACTAAACCACAATCCCAAAGTCTCTAGGTTAACTCCATACCATCTCTAAACTAGATAGGAACAACGAAAATTGAGGCCATAGTAGGTTAAAGCAATATAGGGAGTTCATATCACATATATTATATGGAATAACCAAGATAACTGTGGTAAAAATCCCGTAGTGGCAAGAAACGGATGATAGGAAAGACCAAGAGAGAAGGGGAGAATCTGAGAGTCGTGGGGAATAGCAGAAGGTGAACACTGAAACCCTAGAGGAAAGGAGAAGATGGAGCACTCTCAATAGAGAGTGAAAAGAGGGATTCTCCCATTAGAATCCATAAATAATAAAAGATGAGTTAGTGGATGAGTTCTTTGTTCAAGTGAAAAACAATTCTTAGGCCAATTCAATGATATAGAGAAATCCCAGATATTATACCTTGACCTTGAAGAGTAAATTTTTATTTAAAGAAGGAGTAGTGAAAAAAGGCCCAAAGGGAAATCTAAGGCCAGAGGACACAATAACTAAGGGGGACAAAAGAAATGAATATTTAGGGAATCCCCTTGAATAATGTTAACCCCCACCAGTTTTAGGCTATCCAGGTTGTGGAAAAATAAGCGGTCTGGTCCAAGGAGGTTAACTAAAGCCAAGTAGTTAGTGACATTGTTGACCTCCCGCTAAGTATGAAGCACTCTAATGTCAACTTTTATGATTCCAAGGTAGTCCCTGACTGCATAAGAAACCAACCAAGGGGTCACCCCCATGCTGCGTAGAGCATTATGCAACAACATTGAGTCTGTTTCAACCTCAGTAATATGCAGGCCCCTCGGGCTACAAATATTGAGGCCCGCATTCATGGCCATGGTCTACACTTGAAGGGTTGTTCCCTGGCCCAGTTGAGTGGATAATTCCAAGTACATCGACCATGCACTGTCATGGACTACCCTACATCCATGCATAACCCCCGAGATGCATGAGCCATCAGTGTTGAGTTTCAGACCCCTCGACGGAGGATGCCAGCGTATCTAGTTTCCTGATGACGAACCACCACCCTCCTGAGGTAAGGAGGTCCCTATGCAGATCTTCCGCAGAGACAGAGCATCTCTCCAGTTTCCCAGTGCCCTAATCAAGCCGATAATCAGGTTAACAGTCTTATAAATGATCGCTCAACCCGAGGATTCCACCCCCTCATAAATCCACTTGTTCCTCACCTACCACATACTCCAACAACCAGCATGCAATATCGTCGATCGATCCCACCTCTCTGTGCCACAGTTCCCCAAACCATAGATAAATGAGGAATATCGTAGATATTATACGTTGGTGAATACATAAATGAGTATTACCGTAGATTGATTTTATATAGAGATTTATTCCCTAGAAGACCATGAATTTAATGAGTGGACTATTAATAATCTAAGGAATTTCTTGATAACCTATGAGATTAGGATATGGACAGTCTTAACTAGAATGGAAAATCTAATATAGTTGTATTTTTCACATATAAAAATGTCCTAAAAACATTGATATGAATACATATCATGAAAAGGAAACAAATTTCAATGATTATTCTATGAATATAAATGAATTTCAACCATTATTTTCAAAAGGCATATAGTGAGGCAAATCTAAATTTAGGGATAAAATTTATTTTAAGTGTTTATATTATTCTAGGAATGGGAACTTTTAATATTGTTTCCCTATAGTGATCTGATCTATATTGACCTAACATGTCACCTGATTCGGCCCACCATAAAACCTAAATCATGACTCCCCATATACTAAAGGGTACATACTAATGGACAGCGTCTAAAAGATACAGTGGAGATACTATACCCTCTGGTTAGAGAAAAATTGAAGCATAACTAACCAAAAAAATACCCAAGTATAAAAATCCAATTATGCATAATAAATAAACCAAAAAAAACATTTTATAATAAATTAAATATAGAATATAGTAATACAGACTCAAAGAAAATGAAATAAATAATAATCATCCTCCCATTATGCCGACCACATATACTAAATAAAAACTGACAAAAATACATTAGGCTCTACTACTAACTCTGAGATAAAACACATACTAAGTCTCTACAACTCTCAAGATACACTATCCTAATCCTAAGACTCCAAACGAGTGGTCCTATTCGATTATGAAACACTTGGCCTTTAACTGATACACTGCATAACATGTGTTCCATATGAAAGCAGACATAAGATCTTCACACACACAGAGGTATATATATAGGGTTGAGAAATAAATATCTATAGTCAACACCCATTAGTGAACCTATAATTTTATGTCATATACATGTGTAATCACACATGATATTCCCATCATTTCTAAAATATAATAACAAATGGAAAGAAATAAAAAACTAAATATAAATAAAGGGGGATAAACAAAAATAAAGAACACATCCAACCATGAGTTATATCCTGACACCAATGGTAAATACACCCCTACACTATCCCACACTAGATGATTCATAGAATCAGGATAACAAAACCACACCACATCTAGTGCATGCTCTAGATCTATAGAGGATCTTCACGATGTCTAAATGAAATGGAAGTAATTATGGACCCCATGGAATAAACATAGGAACCCACATGACAACATTAAACTACAGAAATTTAGGACTCTAATGGAATAATCCTAACTAGTGACAAGAATCTAAACCAAACCCTAGTGAACCTTTTATGTCTTGAAAGTCCAACTGAATAAATCGGGATCCAAATAATGGATAGAAAGTAAAAACCACCCAAGGGGTACCTCTAACCATGGGCCCTATAGATACACCATCATAGGGGCCCCATCCATGTATCTAATAGTGCTTAACATCCATAATAGGTAACCTTTATCCATTTTAACTCTTTATAAGAGGGGTAAAATCATCTTGGTCAACCATTTTATTCATTTTCCCATCTAACAATATCTATTAAATGTAGGAGAGGACTTGATCAAAACTCAGTTCCAATTCCCGATATAAGATATATTAGGGGTATCATCCTCAAACCATGTCCTAAGTATAAACTACCTCAAAATATCAGATAAAATCCATATAGTACATG
Source organism: Viscum album (assembly GCA_963277665.1). Taxonomy (NCBI): domain Eukaryota; kingdom Viridiplantae; phylum Streptophyta; class Magnoliopsida; order Santalales; family Viscaceae; genus Viscum; species Viscum album. The sequence continues at coordinate 732,860,799 of OY728145.1, read as the reverse complement.
TATCAATTAAACTCTTAAACCCATCACCCAAAAAGTTTAACAAGAAGTGTCGATCAACTCTTGACTTCTGAGTATCAGGGACCCCATGGTCTCCAAGTTCATAGAAAAATGATACATCCTACTTGGTACTCCCCTACTACACCCATTATATTAGTCTAAAACCATAAAATAATCCTCAATAGGACAAAATTCCACAAAATAGTAGGACACCATATGAGTAGTCCTTTTATCTAATCCAAAAAATCATGTCAATATTGGAATGAGAAACATACTCAAGCATCCCTTAGTGGAGTTCAATGAATCTTTGTTCAAAAACTTACCAAAAGGGAATCCAAAAAATTGGAAATTATACAAGGGAATTTTTAACGACCTTCATGACCACCTAAAAAGAAAGAAACTCTAAAAGTTCTCCTTGATACAAATAAACCCTTAGAGGAAAGACCATTTCTAGAAAACCTCAGTGGGCCTCCATTCCAAACAACCCATCCTCATGTACAATATCACTCACATGGGTATCCAAACAGGTTCTATAGACCCTTCTAATCATCAAAAAAACACCTGGTTATAATTATATCCTAGGGTGTCAACCAATCCATAAGAATCCAATAGATATGACCCTAAAACAAAAGATCTAAACCTCAACTTCTCTAACCTCCGAAAATAGGTCATGATATCTTAGCTCAATCCAAGATCTCCTGAGAGGTACTACTCAATACCACCATCTGAGATTCATCTTAAATAACCTAGAAAAAAACTTTCCTAGAATCCACAAACCATTCCAACTAAAGAGATCACAAAACTCAATCTGGTCTTGTATCACACAACCCAACCTTTTTTAGGATTTTGAATCCAAACCTTGATGGAATCCACCTTATAACTCTATCTCAAACTAAGACACTATACATATGGCCTCTAAACACCAAAATGATACAACCATCACAATCTACATAGAAAAAGTATCATAACAAACTACATAAATGTTCATATATAACTCTAGGGTGAGAAATAGAAAAAAACACATAGGATGATAAAGTACATGACATGCACATTGGGTACACAGTGTTTACCCATAAAGGTCCTCCTTGTTTGTGCTTCACATCCCACTCAGTATGTACTTCTCCTAAGTACATGGTGTTTCCGCCTAGTACATGGAGTATACCTAACATGGGGTCTCTAGCTGTGTACCTAGATTTATATACCCACAAGGGATCTAGGAAACTACAGTACATAGCCACTGGAAATGTACCACTGATAGGCAATGTCCATGTAACCTACAACTCCATGTACCCTAACACAGGGTGTGTGGGCATGACCCATGCCACACCTCAAGTCACCCCTGTGAGGAATATCCCAAATAAAAATTTTATATAACCTCTTCATCATTACCTCACCCAAAAGGAATAACACAAGCCATGTGTCCTCGGAATTAAGCACCCTATGATTTGGTCTTCTCAAAAATAAAACCCTACACAGCCCCTGAAACCCCTGAATTTTGAAAAAGGACCATAGCTTAACCCTCAAGGGATCCCAAATAACCCATAAATTTCCTTAAAACATAAAAATATAAATTATAGGGATTTTTGGATATCTGAAAATGAGCTAACTTATGGGTGCAAACCTCCATTTTTTCTCACAATATTTGTTCCATACTCCCACTGATGCCCGATATACCTCCCGAAGACATCCTTGAGAGGTACCCCTTCCACCTCCATATCCCTCTTCTCTCACTCTTCTACTCTTAACTATGTGAAAAATGAGCACCGAGGGGAATATGTGAGAAAAAAAAGGATGAAAGGAAAACGAATAATTAAAAAAAATAAAAGAAAAGGAATAAAGAGTAAAAAATAAAATAAAAGGGAGGAAAGTCTCATCCCATGTGTTTGTGATGGGTTTATGTCATGCCTAGGAAAACCCCCCATTCTGGAATCAACCCCAAAGATAGAATCTCAATGTGATGCATTATTTAATAAATGAAATTTAACTAACATTTATAAATATTTTTATTTTTAATTAATTAAATATTAAATATTCTATGAAATTCGAGCATCTCAGATTTCCCCCAAACACCAATTATAGTTTAAAACCCCTATTCTTGGACTAATTGACTGGTTAAGGAAATTATATGTGATCATATCATATTATAAAATACAAATACTTCCCTGAAACTCTTCTAAAAACAATAGATTAAATTTATATTGATTTACTACAACATGTGATGATGTGGGTCATCACAAACTTAGAAATAAAAATGTTCATCACCCCCGAGATGTCTCAGTGTCCAACCAACAACCAAGATCTAATTCCAAGCACCGAGGTAACTAATTCTATTTAAACTATCCAATGTCTAGTATTACAGCATCCACAACTCTATCCCAACATGAGATATTGCACTCTATGACCGATCTAATGCTCACCAGCATAGGAGTGTCCTTATAAGTTCACAAAAACCCAACCATGAAATCACAAAAACCATACTATGGCCATCACCAAATGCAATTGATAGATGTAAAAAAATGTATCACACTGGAGGAGAAGCATTGGAATGAAACTACTAAATATCCTTCCCAAATCACCGGAAAAAAACTATAAACTCAGTAAACAACATAAAATGAGGTTCACAACCTCCAATGGCTTCTGTTTCACTCCCCACCATAACAATTTCCTTAAACTACACCAGGATGTGAAACAAGACTCATTATCACATATGAAAAGTCCTCATAAAGAAAGGATAACATGCCTAGAACCACTAACCATGCTCCTCACAATGTCTAGTTCTAATAATTTGAAGAAACCCCAACACTCCTCTTCAAAATCAAGGCATCTACCACATGAAAAGATCCCCCACACTCCCACCCTCCACTCAGGAATCGATCCAAAATCCCCATGTGTCCAACCACACTCTCACCACATTGCCCAATGCCCATCCAAAATGAATAGGGATGAGTTTCCAACCAAACATACCCTCTCAATCTAGTTGTTAGACCAGGGTCACTCTCAATACTATACATATCAAACACCAGGAATTCTCATGACTAACCACACCCTAGAGATGATGTACCTCAATGGACACATTAAGGAATAATAACCATGAAAACCAGTGATATTAGGGATAAAAGACACATGGTCTCCACTACAAGATCTAACATAAAACATGTGGTAAGAAATGCTTCCACCCAAGTAACTAGAACCAAGTACATCAAGTTAACAATCACCTCAGGGAAGCTCAATCATGATAAAAATATCATTTAGACGTATTTTCCCTCATCAATCCACCAATAGGTCGATTAGATTCCACACTGACCCACATGCATCCCTTGATAAATAGACGACTTCTCTGTCACTGGTGAATATATCTTCAAAAGATTTAGATAACCTATCATTGGATGAAAATATATACATGTGGTTCATTTGAATAAATTTAAATTGAGGATCTATATGTGACACACCATATTGGTCATTGAAGAATCATTATACAACCAAACCTCCATCATTAGTGAAATGACGCAAAGAAAAGAATATTTTATGTGAATCGTATATACATAGAATGATGATTGAACACTAGCCTCTTTCCCATAGAACAATATTTAAAAACTAGAATAATCCATAACTCCACAAAACCAAGTTCATCAAACATGGTGAAATCACACAAATATAAAAATGGAAAAGAAACACATCAATCCCATGCCTTGAGAACTTGGACTACCTAAAAAATGGTGTTCAAGATACAAGATTCTGATATCCATCACATGTTCTAACACATTTCTAGAATACCTATCTACCAAATCCCCAAATCATAAAACTAGAAACATCTGATAACATTTCATAGTGATCTGGAATGGGTATACCTAACACATATCCTAATATGGCCATCCAAAAGGCCTAAAGTGCACCTCCCTATACATTAGAGGTTTGTGACAAGTGGTGATGTTTTAGAAAATACAGTTGGAGACTATGCCCTATAATCTTAGTAAAATAAAATTAGAAATAACCAAAACATCCACAAGGATAAACATTAGATTATTCATAATAAATAAATTGAAACAAAAACATGCTATTATAAATGAAATGTGAGATACAGTCATATATACACAAATAATACCAAAAAATATTCAATCACTTACTAGGTTTACAACATATAAAAATTAATAAAACTAAAAATAAATACACTAATATCTACTTACAACTCAAATACAAACAACATACACAGTATCTATGACTTTTAAGTTGTACCAGCTCAGTTCTAAGACTACACATGAGTGGACCTAATCGATTAAGAAATATTGGGCCTCTTCCTGACCAACTATGCAACAAGTGATTCATTTAAAAGCGTACAAATAATCTACATTCACATTGGGGTGCACATATGAGGGAGGAGGTTGAAATAAATCTTAGTAGGCCACCCCCAATGATGAAAGTATAATCTCATATCATATATAAGTTCATTCACATGGTTTATTTATGGACTAGAAAAAAAACTAATAAATGTTGGAAAAAATGATCCAAAACATAAAAATATATGGTAATAAGAAAAAACTAATAAAGTTTCTGATGATGGGTTATAACCTGACACCCTATGTACATCTACCCTTGCTCTATCCCATGCCAGGGGATTTATAGAACATGGATCACCTCTCCATAGTACATTGACATTTTTTTAGAACATCATAGGATTTCCAAGACATCTAAACCCAATGAAATAAATATTGTACCCCATGGAATAGTTATAATCATCAACACAAAATTACACAACTACTAGGCTCTAGGAATCCAATGAAATGGTCTAAACTGGAGACATGACTCTACGTCGGACCATAGAGAGCCTATCATGTCCTAAAGGTCATACATAATAAATCTATCACTAATCTTGGGCCCAAAAGTGTATACCACACTACAGGTCCCTCCAACCATGGGCCTAATAGATACACTATCCTGGTGGTATCATCCAAGTAATAGGGAGTTCTCAATATTCATAGTAGGAAACCTCTATCCAATGTGTAACTCTTAAAAAGATGGGTGCACTAATCCATATAACCCATTTTCTCCCTATTTCAATCTAATCATTTCCAAGAAACAATGGAGAGAATCAGATTAAAAAATAGTTATAATTCCTGGTCTATAATATCCCAAGGGTATCCACCTCAAACTAAGTCTTGAGAATAAACTACATCAAACATCTTGGATAAATTCCATCCTAGATGTTGTTCGATCAAACTCTCAAATCACATCATCTAAAAATCTAAACCAATAGCACCAATCAACTCTCAGATCCCAAAACTCAAGGATCCCATGTTCCCTAGGGTCACAACATATAGAAATGTACTACTAGGGAATCACCTGCTACACCTTAGCTCTCAAAACACACCAATAAAATGATCCTAAAATGGAAAATAGGTCATAAAAATAGTAGGACACACTATGTGGGGTTCTGATATCACATCAAAAACTCAATCCAAGTCTGGCTTGTGAAACATCCCCTAGTGTCCCTAAACAACCATCATCTGATACTCAATCAACAAAATACTCATAGGGGAATCCAAAATCATGTGAACAACAACAAGGAAATTACCAACAGTCCATATGACCATTAGAAAAGCAGAAAACCCTATAAGGTCTCCTCAACACAAGAGTATCCCCAGGGAAATCCAATTTCAAGAAAATTCCATCTATCCTCATCGGTAAACAACCCATTATTGGGTACAATATATCCCATAAGAGAATCCAAATGGGTCCATAAAAAACATGTCAACATCACAATGACACATGCCCATAACCACCATCCCATAATTTCATCCCATCCTAAAGGCTCCAATAGCTCTAATACATAAACACTAGATGTAAACCCCAAAAAAATTGTGCTTGAGAAACTAATTTGGATATCCAAGGACAATCTAATATCTCCTCATAGGTATTGCTTGATCCCATATTCTAGTATCCATGAGAAAGGTCCTAAAACAAAAATGTCTTAGAATCAATAATACAAGTCAAGTAAATATCTTAAAACACTCACTCGAGTCTCAAATCACAAAAACCCAACCTAAAAAAGGATTCTAAATCCAAACATCAAATAAATTCTCCAAACAATTCTCAACCAAACAAAAAACCCCATCCATATGGCCTCTAAACCCCAAAAGGATACCACCATCATGATGCATTTGTAAAATTACTAAGAATGGAGTACTCACAAGTGGAATTCTAACTCCAAGGTGAAGAATATGAAAAAATAACCAATGAACAAGAACTATACAGTGTGATCTTTTGGTACATAGTGTGTACCCCCAAAGGTTCTCCCATGATGTGTTCCATATCCCACTTAGTGTGTACATATCTTATGTACATGTCTTGTATACCTAGTATATGACAATTATCCTACAAAAGGTGTCCAACCATATGCTTGTCCATGTACCCTCACACAAAGTCTATCCAACTATAGTACTTGTCCACTATGCATATACCTTACATGAGCTTCATCCATGTTCCCTACAAGTCCATGTGCCCCAACATGGGGTGTCTAGTGGTTCCCCATGAAACACCCCAAGTCACCCCTATGTGGAATGTTTAGAACTCACATATCATTTAACATGTTCTTTTTCACCTCACCATAATAGAAGAATATAGGTCATGTGTTCTCTGAACTATATGCCATGTGATTGGATTTCCTGAATACAAAGCCTTTGTGAAACCCATAAAACATTACATTTTCCCAAAAGTAACACATATCAACCAGAAAGGGGTACCCAAAAAACCAAAATATGATTTATAACTTAAAAACAACTATGTTATGGGGATTTATGTTGAAAAAAATATGCCTAACTCTAGGTGGGAACTTCCATATATTCATACTAGATCCATGTCATACACCTGTTAATTCCTAATATTCCCTTGAACGAGCTCCCTAGGTGGTACCTCCTCCTCCATATCCCTCATATCTCCCTCTCCCACTCTGGTCCATGTGGCATAGGATCTCCTAAAGGGAATACACAAGAAAATAAATAGATAATGGAAAATAAAAAATAAAAATAAAAATAAAAATAAAATGAAGAGAAAGGGAAAAGGAAAAGAAAAGGGTTCCTAAGCACGTCCCTTGCACCAGTAATGGGTTTTTTATTTTCCAAATAAAAACTCCCCATTCCATAATAAAACATAGAGATAAAATCACAATTCTATGATCCATTTAAATGATATTACTGAAAAAACTCATGTGAATAAAGTACTATTTTTTTAGTTAAATAATAAATATTTTTTAAAATTTGAACGAATAGTATTTACACCAAAGTTCTTTCCTAGTGTAAGAACCCTATTCCTAGACCAACGAATTGGTAAGAAAAATTATATGAGATAATCTCACATGAAAATTTTCCATTTATTCCCTAGAATACTTCTAGGAACAAAAGTAAAAATATCTATTAATTTTATAAAACACATAATGACGTGAGTCATCACATGCCTCAAGAATAATAATAATGAAGAAAGTGATCAATAATATTAGATATAAACAAGTTGAAGCATGGATGAAAGGGGAAATTATAATTGAATGTTCATAAAATTAAAGGAAATGCCTAATACCTCATGAAAAAAATATAAAGTTCTCTCAAAACATAATGATACATCTTGTGGTGTGGAACACCAAATAGATGAATAAGATTATAAAGATAATAGACTCAATGAATTCATAGTAAAATAGAAATGTTAAAATATAATTCTATTGAATATGATGTGATAATTATAGAAGGAATACTAATAGGAGAACTATTTATGTGAAAACACTAAAACAATTTCAATTGAGGAAGAATATTTTGTTATGTTTAAATAAATTTAAGAAACATTAAAAGATAAAATTTAATTTATAGAAAGAGATTATATCTAAAAATAAATATATTGATACATTAAAATTCTAGGAATTTAATGAGATACAAGTAGAGTTAAAATGAAATAAGGGTGAGCTAAATGCACATGAGCCTTAACCCAGTTGGTAAGGACTCCATAAGTGCATTCAAGAGACCTGAGATCAAATCCAGGCGGAGACATTATTTTCTGTACTGTAGCAGTACTATAGCAGGTACTGTAGCGGGAAATGTGTAGTACTGTAGTAGGTATTGTAGATGGAACTGTAGAAGGTATTGTTTGGCATTGTAGTAGCCGAGAATATGTCCTCGTTTGGGCCTTCGGGCCACCGATTTGGTCCACGAGTCCTTTAAGTCCTTCAGGCCACCCAGGCCTTCAGGGTAGTAAGGCCTTCGGGCCACCTCAAGGCCTTCGGGCCACCTTAAGTGCAGATGAAAACCAAACGACCTATGAAGAACAAGCTCTGCAAGGAAGATGAGAAAGGAGCTTTCACCATAGTAGAAGCGAAACAGATTTCAAGAATGAGAGGGTATGACACCTGCCATCGGGACAAGCCTGTGCATGCACGGGAATGCCTAGCCGAATAGCCATGAGAAGGTGGAGAGCTGATTTCACGATGAAGATGCTGGGGAGGAGTAGTTCCAAGTAGTTAGTCTGGGTTGTATGTAATGTTTGAAGCCTACAGGAAAATGAATTCCTCTAAGGCCTACGGTCCATGTTATACTTACGCCTACGGGCCTTGTAAGGGTTCCACCTCGCCCCTTGAAAGGTGGATTATCAAAAATCAATAAAAAATGAAGGTCTTCGGGCCATTGGAGGAGGAGGTTGACCTAAATGATGTACTTCATGTAAGAGATAAGATTATTTAGATTTCCATAATAAATTGTCCTTAATAAGAATGTGAAAGTGAAGTATTCTGAAGAAATATTGTTTAATACTTAAAATTCCTTATAAAATACTCATTATGAGTTTCAATATTTTTCTAAGGATGTTAGTAAAACTTATGAATCAATTAATAAATGTATCGATTCCCTTAAGAAATGTAGATATTATCCTATGGTGCCATTAATTATTATAATAGAATATTAATATTATAATCTAAATTCTGTAATTAATAATAAAACAGGAAACAATGTGATTATCTCTCACAGTAATGATGAAAAATCCATTTTTAATATATGTAGTGGCTCTAAAATTTTCAAAACTAATAAAGTGTGCATGTAGAATAATATCAAGTCTATTCTTATGGGAAAAAAAAGGTAAATAATTTAATAATAAAAAAAATTATTATATAATATTTTCATAGATGAAGAGCTTAGTTTGATCAGTTTTTCCAAATGATTTTATTTTTAATGGTTTTTTGTAGAAATAATAGAATTAATGTATATTGGATAAGGTGTGAATAATTAATGATTTTTATGATATTTTGAAATAAAACTATCCTCTTAAAAAAATATTTTGGTTTAGATAGATTTGGGAGATGAATGTTTGAACCCTATAAATTTGAAATCTATTATATAAATCTATAAGGTCAAAACCAATGAATAACAAAAGGTAACATATGATTAATAGAATTGGATGAAAATTTATCTATGTGAAACCCACATCACAACCATTATTCCAAACTACTGGGAAATGAGAAGAGGAAAAAATATGTAATATACTCATCATGTACTTTCAAACACTCCAAGTCCATAGACATTCACTTGTGATGGTTAGAGAATTTAAATGTATTAAATAACATAATGGAAATAATTTAATAAGATAGTGTCATAATTGTGCAATAGGAGATTTAGAGGTAAACAACTCACTACTGGAAAACCAGGTATTTGCGACGGGCTATTTGCGACGGGATCCCGTCGCAAATAGCCATTTGCGACGGGGTCCCGTCGCAAATAGCCCGTTGCGGAAAACGCCGTCGCAACTAAACTTATTTGCGACGGGACCGTCGCTAAAGCCCTTTTTTGCGACGGGCATTCTCCCCGTCGCAAATAGTATTCCGTTTTTTGTAAAAAACTTTTTAAACAGTTATTGCGACGGGCCCGTCGCAAATACCTTTTGCGACGGTTCCCGTCGCAAATTGTTTTTGCGACGGGCCCGTCGCAATAACGTTTTTTTTTAAAAAATAAAAAAAATAATAATACTAGTATTTGCGACGGGAACCGGGACCCGTCGCAATTACTATGAATAGTATTTGCGACGGGACCCGTCGCAAATACTCTTTTTAAAAAAAAATAAAAAAATATTAATAATACTAGTATTTGCGACGGGCATAGTATCCCGTCGCAAATACTATAAAAAAAATAAAAAAAAATTATTAATAAATTATTTTAATTAATATAATAATAGAATTATAATTTACAAATGAAAATAATAAATTATTTTAATTAATATAATAATAGTAGAATTATAATTCAAAAATAAAAATAATAGAATACTAATAAATAATTTAATTAATATAATAATATTATAATTATAATTCATAAATAAAAAAATATTAATAAGTTATTTTAATTAATATAAAAATAATAGAATTATTTTACATTCAAATATTAAAATAATTCAAGTATTACCAAAAAATAATTAAATTATAATATTATAAAATTTTAATATATATATAAAATTTTAATATATATATAAAATTTAATATTATAAAATATAAATATTATTATTATTCATATTAATATTGTTATTTAAAAATATAATATTATTAATATTTTATAATGAGACAGAAACTACGAATAGAAAAAAAAAATATTTTGATTTCACAAATTTTATAACAGAAATACAAACTCTAATCTGTAGGAGGGGGGGGAGGTGGGGGATCTGCAGATGGTGGTGGAGGAAACTCCATCCCTAAAGCATGAGTGAGTCGGCGCATGTACTCCATCTGCTCCTGATGCTGCTGCTGCCACCGACTCGTCTGCTCCTCGTACAGCTGCTGCTGGCGTCGACGCTCCTCCTCATGCTGCTGACGTATCTGCTCCTGCTCCTGTCGGAGACTCTCTATCTGTGCAGTCTGAGATCGCAACTGCTCCTCATACTGTGTAGAAGAAGATGCACGAGCTCCCCTCGAGCTGGACGCCGACATCGCAGCACTGCCATAATAATCTCCGGGAGTCAGTCGAGAGCCGATACCAACTACCCGGCCCTTCTCGAAGGCATACTGGGTGGCCTGCATCCATGCCGCCTCATCAAACTGACGGGCAGTGGTCTGATCTGATGACTCGGCCTGACTCTCAGGCCGGGCCTGTGCCGCTGCGGCCTCATATGACTCCTACAGTTGCAATTTAAAATTAAAATTGTGAATATATTATATGCAGTTAATTTTTAAACTTGAAAACAAATAATACTGACCACGATGTGATGCAATTATTCCTAATTATTCCTAATTATTTGCAATTATTCCTAATTATTTGCAATTATTGGTAATTATTGGCAATTATTGGTCATTATTGGCAATTATTACTAATTATTCCTAATTAATCCTAATTATTCCTAATTAATCCTACTTATTCCTAATTAATCCTACTTATTCCTAATTATTCCTAATTATTACTAATTATTCCTAATTATTGCTAATTATTACTAATTATTGCTAATTATTTCTAATTATTGCTAATTATTTCTAATTATTGCTAATTATTTCTAATTATTGCTAATTATTTCAAATTATTGCTAATTATTGCTAAATATTGCTAATTATTGGTAATTATTTCTAATTATTTCTAATTATTTCTAATTATTCGTAATTATTACTAATTATTAGTAATTAATACTAATTATTGGTAATTATTGCTAATTATTGGTAATTATTGCTAATTATTGGTAATTATTGCTAATTATTGGTAATTAATACTAATTATTGGTAATTATTACTAATTATTGTTAATTATTACTAATTATTGGTAATTATTACTAATTATTGGTAATTATTACTAATTATTGGTAATTATTACTAATTATTCGTAATTAATACTAATTATTCCTAATTAATACTAATTATTCCTAATTAATACTAATTATTCCTAATTATTGTTAATTAGTCCTAATTATTACTAATTATTGTTAATTATTCCTAATTATTACTAATTATTGTTAATTATTCCTAATTATTACTAATTATTGGTAATTAATACTAATTATTGGTAATTATTACTAATTATTCCTAATTAATACTAATTATTGGTAATTATTACTAATTATTCCTAATTAATACTAATTATTACTAATTATTGTTAATTATTCCTAATTAATACTAATTATTACTAATTATTGTTAATTATTCCTAATTATTACTAATTATTGTTAATTATTCCTAGTTATTACTAATTATTGTTAATTATTCCTAATTAATACTAATTATTGGTAATTATTACTAATTATTGGTAATTATTACTAATTATTGGTAATTATTACTAATTATTCCTAATTAATACTAATTATTCCTAATTATTGTTAATTAGTCCTAATTATTACTAATTATTGTTAATTATTCCTAATTATTACTAATTATTGTTAATTATTCCTAATTATTACTAATTATTGGTAATTAATACTAATTATTGGTAATTAATACTAATTATTGGTAATTATTACTAATTATTCCTAATTAATACTAATTATTCGTAATTATTCCTACTTATTGTTAATTATTCCTAATTATTACTAATTATTGTTAATTATTCCTAATTATTACTAATTATTGGTAATTAATACTAATTATTGGTAATTAATACTAATTATTGGTAATTAATACTAATTATTGGTAATTAATACTAATTATTGGTAATTAATACTAATTATTCCTAATTAATACTAATTATTTGTAATTAATACGAATTATTTGTAATTAAAACTAATTATTGGTAATTATTACTAATTATTGGTAATTAATACTAATTATTGGTAATTAATACTAATTATTCCTAATTAATACTAATTATTCCTAATTATTCCTAATTATTACTAATTATTCCTAATTATTACTAATTATTCCTAATTATTACTAATTATTCCTAATTATTACTAATTATTCCTAATTATTCCTAATTATTACTAATTATTCCTAATTATTGTTAATTATTCCTAATTATTACTAATTATTGTTAATTATTCCTAATTATTACGAATTATTGGTAATTAATACTAATTATTACGAATTATTGGTAATTAATACTAATTATTGGTAATTAATACTACTTATTGGTAATTAAGACTAATTATTTGTAATTAATACTAATTATTTGTAATTAATACTAATTATTCCTAATTAATACTAATTATTTGTAATTAATACTAATTATTCCTAATTATTCCTAATTATTGGTAATTATTACTAATTATTCCTAATTAATACTAATTATTCCTAATTATTCCTAATTATTACTAATTATTCCTAATTATTCCTAATTATTACTAATTATTGTTAATTATTCGTAATTATTGTTAATTATTCCTAATTATTAGTAATTATTGTTAATTATTCCTAATTATTACGAATTATTGGTAATTAATACTAATTATTGGTAATTAATACTAATTAATGGTAATTAATACTAATTATAGGTAATTAATACTAATTATTGTTAATTATTGGTAATTATTACTAATTATTCTTAATTATTGATAATTATTAGTAATAAAATGAATAATTATCAATAATTAGAAATAATTACCAATAATTACAAATAATAACATTATTAATATATTTTATTATTAATATTAAAATAATATAATTTTCTAATTTATATACAGTTCTTTTTTCATCTGTGCGTTTTCTATCTCCACATACAAATAATACATGTGAAGACAGCAAACACACAGATGAAAAAAGAACTGTATATATATAAAAAATTATATTATTTTAATATTAATAATAAAATAAACTAATAATGTAATAATGTTCTTATTCCTAATTATTGGTATTTATTACTAGTTATTAATATTTATTCTTAATTATTAAAAATTATTACTAATTATTCCTAATTACCATATAAACAATACTAATAATTTAAATTTATTAAGTAATAAAACAATGTAAACAAAATTAAATTACAACTAATTAATAATAATAAAAACTAATAAAAAATTAAAAATAAATAAAAAATTAAAATGAAGATAAATACCTTGAAAATTGATCTGTTCTGATCGTTCTTCAAAACTTTAATATCAGCTCCGGAGAAAAAACTTAAACTGGAGAAAAACTAAACTCTAGAAATATGATTCTGAGAGAGAGAGAAGATAAAGAATGAGAATGAAATGAAAAAAACGGATGGGGGTATTTATAGGTTAGATTAGTTGCGACGGGTCCATTTGCGACGGGATTCCCGTCGCAAATAGTATTATTTGCGACGGGTCCCGTCGCAAATACCTTCGCCAACATTTATTACGGTCAACCGGTAAATAGTTATTTGCGACGGGTCCCGTCGCAAATAACCCTCTGCCGACATAGTATTTGCGACGGGGGAATATTCCCGTCGCAAATACCATTTACCGCCGCCGGCTATTTGCGACGGGAATATTTCCCCGTCGCAAATACGTTTCCCGCGATTTGGCGCGCATCGCGGGAAAACTATTTGCGACGGGGAAAGCAATCCCGTCGCAAATGCCTCATTATTTGCGACGGGGATGTACCCCCGTCGCAAATACTTTTTTAACATGACTATTTGCGACGGGATTTAATCCCGTCGCAAATAACCCGTCGCAATTGCTCATTTTTCCCGTAGTGACTATGGCATCAGGAAGCCCCATGGGAGTGCAATGAAGTGAGGTTGGATAGTCTGTGATCATATAGAAGATAAAAATTCTAGATTATTTCCCATGTGGGATAGGGACAATAAACCTCCATGTTGTAATTGAACATGACATGCCATAGTCATGTGATTTGTTAGATTAACAAATGGAGGAAAGTTAATGATACATTGTTCAATTTCTATATTGATTCAAATTATTTCATCTATACATATGAGTAATTTTAGGAGGAGTTGTGGAAACCATGTTTTGAAAATATTAGCATATCATGGGGAGTTATTAAATGGTATAATACTATAAATTATACAAATTGTTTATCAGTCAACATATTATCTACAACACTGTAATATTCTTCAATAGAGATACAAAGATGGCAAATTAATATACAAGGATTTTAGTGCTCGTGTTGTTATCTTTAGGATACATAATATTTTGAATAGTGATATTCCAACATTATATCATGATATAAGACCATATATCATGAATATGGTCAATAAATGTGGCAAACTTAATGTTTCTAATGATTCATATCTCAACCACTTATTTTCATTGGTATGATGGCGATGCATATAATTATTTCTTATAGATAATTTTTTTTAAATGAAAATAATTGGATTGTAATTGAATATAGACAGAGATATTTTTTGGGTGACTTTAGACTCTTTTAGGTTGAAGTAAATATTTGGACTTGTGATTTTATATTTGAAGGATTTTAGAGTAATTGGTAGTTAAGTTATTTTACTTCTCTTTCACGATTGTTTTGTTAATTCCTCCTATGTGTATATTCTTACCATCCCTTTTCACTACATATTCACTTTTGAATGCCAATAATTGCACCATGAGTTAGTAGTCACTTAAAATATGGTGGATCAATAATAGGAGGTGGGTGTTGATAATTAGATTATTGACTAAAATTAAGGGCTATGGTACTTGTAAATTATGTATATTTTTAGTGTGATTTTCATTGATTTTTAGAATTAATGCAGTATTAAATTACTATATCCTCAATATTTATTGATTTTTTTTGGATTATATTAGTTTTTGGAGTATTTGGATAATTTATAGGAAAATAAATATTCTCTCCACCATAACGAGTGTGTTTGTGGTGTGACTAGGGTAAAGATAGATTTGGATTCATTAAATCCTAAATGAATGTGTCTTTTTTAATACTTGTACAACATGATGAATTTTAGAGAAGATTATTATTTTTTTAATTCATATTTTTTGACACCTTGACACTTAGTAAAACATCCTAAGATTTTATGATAAATTAATAAAAAAAATCTTTGATAGCTTGCGATACACACAACCCTGAGTCTAAATGAAATGTAATAACCAAGATATTAAATTAGTGGAGTCAATGGGAATCAATAGATTATTAAAATTATTTATAAACGTTTTATATAATAAAAAAATTGATAAATAATTACTCAATATTTAGTAAAGTCTTTATATACTTTCAATGTACATTTTATCTAAAAATGGTTTAATTGTTTTTTATGAGTAAATAATGGAATAAATTTATTCCAATTTGAGAAAATACAGTTGGAAACATTAAATTAATTTTCAAAATAAATATTTAATAATTATCTTAGAGTTATGTTTTGACAATGTTTTTGATAAGAATGATTTTTTATGAATAGTGAAAGTACTAATTTTTATTGAAAACTGACTTTTTTAAAGTATATACAAAGATACATTTTTTTTAAATAAGATCAAAGTAAAATTAGTTAATTAATATAATGGATAATACTATTAATATCCTTATATGTAAATTTATTCTTTATGTTGGTATAAAAAACTTTTTACCTATAAGAAGATAATTTTTCAGGAACATAACTTTTTGTTGCATTTTACGGGTTTAATTTTAAATTAAAACCATCCAATTCTATGAATATAATTTGATAAAATATATTCTATAACTTTAATCATAATAATTAATATAATTTAATATGGTAAAAATAATTGTTTTCCCTTATGAATATCAACTATAAAAAATATTTTTCACCTCAGTGTGGGGAAAAGAGGTAAAATTGGGTTAAATCTATTGGGTAAAACCATTAAGTCTATTTAATACTTGACTTTTTCCTATTGGTTGGGTGGTGTTTGAAAAAATTTATGTTTAAGGTGTCAAATAATTTATTTTAAAATGTTATTTTTTGAATTGGGAAACCATGATTGACTTTTGTGAATGATTATTTTTATTTTATTCAAATTAAAAACTATTTTTGAGTCATGGAATTTAATGGCATGTTTAGAAGATTTAATTTGGTTGTTGATCGATAAAAAAGTCTAGAACACTTGTTTTTTTATTATTTCACAAAAAAAATCTTGTAATCAAAATTAGTTCGTTATTTCAAGGTGAAATTATTTTTACTCTTAATTTAGGTATTTTATTATAAATTATTTTTCAAGCATTTTTTAGTCTTATAATGAATGTAATTTCCTCCACCTACTGAAATTTAATTAGAAAAAATGGATTTAAAACTTATAATCCAAATTTAAATAATTTTTTATTAGGCCCATTTTATTTTTTTCCATATAATTAATTTATCATGGTAAAAATTTAAATTATCACGGTTATGGTTAAAATGAGGTTAAAGTGGTTTAATAATAATATAGGGCTTTAAATAAATCCCACACTTGACCAAATATTATTTTATGAGTTTATTTAGTCACCATAACATATTCTCTTTGAATTTTTATTTCCTTGGTTCAATTTTCCTTTGATGATGACATTTTCATTATTTTAATAAAAGAATAAATACAAAATGTCCCTCTCTTGACTTTAATATACCTAAATTTTTTACATATGGATAAAAGGAGGCAAGTTGATTTATAAATAATTATTTGATATATAAATTCACTATTTTTATCGTGTTGATTTATTTTTAATTTTTATTTATTAAGTATTTACCTCAAATTCTTACGCAATTCCATAATAAAATTTATTAAATTAATAGAAAAATAAAATAAATGGTTTTAATAATATTAAAAGTTATACAATTTGAATGAATTATCATAATAAACAAATTTTTTAGATAAATATAATATATTTGGGATTAAGGAAGGTTTGTATTAGCATTATATTACAATATTTATGAATAAAATATCAATGTAAATGAATAGTTTCAAAAATGACAATAATGATATTTTATAATAAACATTATTTTATTAAATTATGTAAAATTCATAAAAAAATCATAACCCATGTTAATTGGATATGGTTAAAAATATCAAAAAAGTTCCATTTTTTTACATCTCATTTTAAGGTAATATTCTTCACCCGTAAATATTAAAACATTTGATATTATGGTAATTATAAAAAGAATTAATGGGGGGTTAAAACTAATATATAAGAGTTTAAATCACATTAAATTTTCAAATTTTTATTTTATGAGAGTATTTAGAGTTATCATAATACTATATTATAATTTTTTAACTTTTTCACTTGATTATGAAAATTAATGTATATTAATTTACTACATTATGTAATTTCATGAGTTCCCCTCCCCTCACCTATAAAATGGAACCCCTTCTCTATTTTTAGGCACACATTTAGAGCCTTATAGCATTGTAAATCCATGAAATAATACCTTCAAATATTTCTTCACCACATCCTATAGCTTATTCTCTTTTTTTAATACCATATCTTCAAGGATTAAGGTGTTATATATAAGTTGTTTCTCAAGGAAGAGGTGTAACTCATAACTGATAGTTTACAATTTCATCTCTTCATCTAGATCATCCAAATCCATGGTATAAATTATAAAATAATTAATTAAGTATATTAAATTCACATAATTGTTATGATGATGTAACAACCATTATCTACTTTATTTCCATTCCACAGAAAGTGAAGACATCTCTCTTTCATATGAATAACTTATTGTCATCGTGTAGTAGTGTAATTATCTTTTCATCACCACTTTATGTGGATGTATATAATGTTTTATCTAATAAATATATATTATTTATTATATTATAATTATGTAAATTACTTTGTTATAACATTATAATAAATTCAAATTTATAAAATTACATACAAAGAAGTAAGATTTGAGTTGCGATTTTTCTCATCTCACTTTTGTTTCCATGAGATACTTTATATATTCACCATGTGTTTCTTTCTTGAGGTGTATATACTATCACTATGATATTCTATATAATTAATCCATTTATATTCATAGTATTTAAATTTTCTTTGACATTATGTCATTTGTATGGGTTAATATTAAAAAGTTACCAAAGCGGTAAGGGATTTCTTTTACAGTCTCATTTTATATCAGGATTGTTTATGATTGAATTTACATTGAAGAAAATTATTTACACTTGTGAGATAATATAATTTCATTTTATTACATTATTCTAATTCATGTATTTTTAATCTAATGGTGACCTTTTCCACTCTTATCTACTTGAAAAGATCAATAATTTTTTTTTAAGAAAAATAGATTTTATTTCATGTTTTGTTGAGATATTTTTCCTTCCATGCCCCTGTTTTCTAAAAAAATATAGAATGTTTTTAATATTAACCTATGTTTGTTTCAATTTATTTTTATCCATGATTTAATTTTTTCAAAATGTATCAAAATGAATCTTCTTTTCTTTTTATGAATGTGGTACATTTGACTTTTTACCAAAAATATTAAAGGAATATTTGTTTTAATGAACACGACATGTTCAGAATTTCTAACCACAATAACCACTCAATGATTTGAATATTCCTTAATATGTTTCCAAAGATATTTTCAATGAAATTTTTTTTATTAATATTTATGGAATTTTCATATTTTAATAATTTATTTCAAATTGAAATGGTTATATACCTAAATAAATGTTATAGTGATATTTGGTACATATTTCCAAATATAACCACACCAATTTATGTTATTGGTAATATGATACAATGAAACTATATTTATTATTTCTATGGATGGTTTATGAGGATGATGTATCAATTTTACATATTCTTGATTTAAAATTTTTATAATTATTGACTTATAAGGCATTTTTAGAATAAATTATATTGATCGTTCTAAATATAAGGAATACATTAGATGTACAATTGATAGGTGGGGCTTGGTTATATATTTCCCCTCAATTTATTGATAGGTTTCTTGATATAAAATCAGTTTTCATGACGTATAGGATGAGTTCATAATATCATGTCATAACAGTTGGGTATTTGGTGTATGCCACCCCATACAATGATAATGTATTGGTTAATAGGCCTTAATGGATTGATAATGTGTTGGTTGATAGGCCTTAAAGGAATTATAATATCTATTTTCTATGGCCATGATGGTAGGAGTCGTGATTTCTTGGTTGGGAGGCCTTAATCATGAATGTCCAAAATATTCATTCCATTTATTAATAATTTTTTCTTCTTTATCCATGTTATTTCCATGTTGAAATTATCGATGGATACTTATCTAAATAATGTTTTCATCGAATGACATATGTTTTGATTATCCTCTCTACCATATGGATTATGACTTATTTACTCATGATAAATTCTATTGTAACCATATTATTCATCTATGCTCACCCTTTATTTTTTTCCTTTCCTCAGGATTTAATGAAAGATAATATGAATAATATCAAGGAAGAAATAATGTTTTCTATTCTATGTTATATCTTTTTATATTTCTAATGTAACATGGGATTTATGTATATATCTAGTTCTTAAATTCTACAAAACTATTTGGTCTATTGGGATGATATCCCTTGTATCTTAAGTAAGTGTAACAAATAAGACATCGATAAAGGGTTACTAGTGTTGGGGACCTTACTATTTATATTATAGGTGGTTTAAAAGAATCCTTGGGAACTAGATTTGGTGAAACATATAATAGGGAATATAATCCTATAGACAACTTTTAGGATAATTTTATTTATAATATAACATTTAAATTTTTTAGTAAGGTAGATATTATGTAGTCTTCCAAGCAATCTATCACAGTCTAGATACTAGTGCTCATGGTTTTTAAAAAAATCATCTTGGTGTAATAACCCTGAAAAATATTTGGTTAAATATATATTGACCATTATTCTAGTATACGGTGAGTGTTCTCTTAGTGTTCGCCTACTTTGACACTTCCATGGTATATTCTTTGGTTAATTCACAATATCATTATAAACCTATATGAAGGATTTGAATAAATAATGATCATGGATGGCTGAGGTTAATCCAATGGTGTCATATATTAAAAGGTATGTGTCACGATGTATAAATCATATAAATGATCTCATGATTATGTTTTTTCCAACTATGATTATTATTGAGAATACTATTCTTTCCGTCTTTTAGTTAATGGATATAAATAGAAGGAACATTGTTAATCCTGATTGTGATATACAATACAATGATTTTACTCCTGAGAAAACAAATGATGTGGGAGATAGAATGAAAAGGATTGTGATTATGTGTAATCATAAATATCATATCATGATTTAAAATATAAACCTGAATAAATTTCCTAACATATCAGATAAGATAAATATGGAGTTTTATAGAAGTATAGGTGATATGAACTATGGGATGAAAATGATTCAACATCATACATGTCATGAATGTCATAAGAGGCACTTAGGAAAATGTATTAATTGAATAGTAATTTGTTTTATATGTTGAGAAAGAAGGAATCGAGCAATAAACAACCAATTTAAATGTTTAAAGGATGAAATAATAGGTAAATGGTCAAAAATATAATTTTAATAAAGAATTATCAAACTTATGTGATATATATCTAAAGATAATGAATCTATGGGAAACATATTGTGGTATGAATTATTTTAGCATTTTCATTTCAAATAACATGTGATTTGATTGAGACTGAGGAAATTTGAGATATGATTCATAATTCGAAATATAGAAATTATGCATTATGGAAAAAACCAATAAATCTTGGGTATAAATTTATCAAGGATGTATAATTATTGATGTACCTATTTATTGGGTTTTGAAAATTATTATGACAACCCATATTTTATTACACCATAATTCATGATATGTTACAAAAAGATACACTTAATACAACCCTAGAATTGTATTAGACCTAGTGTATTTGGTAGATTATGTACATATAACATTAACTTGATACATGGGTACACCATAATAATTTAAAACTCTAAAACTTGTCCTTATATTCCTGGGATCCTCTAAAACTGCATGGGATAACCTAGGTGTGTTCATAAGAAAGGGGTGAGCTATAAATACTATTAATGGAATAAAAAAATATTTAATAATTTAAATTAATACATGTGATCCAAGAGGTATATCAATGTTATAATAGAGTGGTGAGAATATAAATCATGAACAATGAGGCGTGATATAACATGATAACATAAAGGAAAAATATGAATTTGGAAATGATATAAGACATGACATCATAAACATAAGTCAAGGCTAACCACCAATAAAAAATAACATAGTGTACTTAGTATAACCTCCCATTCACCATGAATGGCATCTAATTAGATAAAAAAATTACCAAACGCATTGGAGGGATATATAATTTCAGTCCCACCCTTCACTTTCTTATCATGTACATGCATAAGTGTGCCACATATATCATACAAAATAAGTATTTTTCATAAACTTTAGCCCCATGATTTAGGATTTTGGTTTACATAAAATTAATTCCCCAATAAATTATTGATGGGTATAACTAGGTGAATATCCTTGAGTGGAAATAGAGACAAGTTTTCACTAGACAAATGTTTGGCAGGGAAAACTGAAGGATAACATCGACAATATAACAGTTATACATACATATTAATATAAGGGGTGAATTAGAGTGAAATGAGTCTATCATTACTTTCAAATCATAATTAAATTAATAATTTTGTGTTAAAATATGTACCAATATTAAAAATTATAAATAAAAAGGCATGACACAAAGAAGGTGCTTGAATAAATTTGAGAATGAGAGGATCCCTTACCTTTAGAGGGTGATTCTTAAATCTTGGTGAAGATTCTTAAGATCTATAGGAAACCTTTAGGGGAACTAAAGAGAGAAGGGTATAGTACCTTATTTATACAATAATTTTTTTAAAGAGTAATGAAAGGTTGGGTGGGTTTTTATAGAAAAAGTGAGGAGAATTATTCACTAATTTCCAAATTTAGGTTTTAGACTGTATATGGTAAATTAATCAAAGCACTAACTATACAATTTTTTTTCAAAGGGTTCCACCAATGTGGAGTTTTTTCATAATATTATAATTATAAGAATATAACACATTAAAATAATTCACTTGGAATTGTAGAAGTGTGTCAAGTTTATAAAGAATTAATTTTAAAACCATAAATATAATATAGGTTTTTTAGGATTCAACATTAATTTATAAAATTAATAAAATAACTTCAAAAATACATTATATGAAAGGGAAAATAAAATTTTATTTTTGGATTCACTTTATAGAGTTTATTACACCACTTTAGGGATTTCATGATTTCATAATACATACTCTATAATTATATAGTATGTAACTTCAACCTAAAAATGAAAATGTCTCAGAAAATTAAGAAAAATTCACTATTGTATAATTATGATGTTATTATTTAAAAATAATAATATTTATATTATCAAAATAATTCCCTAAATATAATAATTTACTCTTTTAAAGGAAGGGTAGACATTTATTTAAGAATAATGATTTTTGACAATAATAGTTTTCAGAACCTTATAAAAATTACATTTGACTTTGTAAAATTATATTATCATTTATATTTATTAAATATTATTTAATAATAATATTTTATAAAAAATCATTTATATCAAAAATGGTTAAATTCAAAAAAAACTATCTTGATTGAAACTATATATTTCCCAAAAATTCAATTGTTGTTTAATCGTATCAAAATCTAATTTTTATCAAACTCATTGTTTAATAATTTGAAAATTAAGATTAAAATAGGGATAAATAAAGTAATTATATTATTATAAATAAAATAATTAAATTCATGCTTCTAGGTTCTAGATATTTAACACTTTATTACACCTATGAATTCTCTTAGGGTAGAGTGTACGGTGGTGAGATTTTCATGGGGTGGTTCAGCAAACATGATTTGTATCCTGATATCTGTGAGCTTGAAGTTCTCTCATAAATAGTTTTTCTCATGATTTAGTTATTGGGTATCTTATTTTTTTAGTCAAGGGAAATTCCATGTGATTCTATCTCCCATAGAAGCTCCAATAAATGGGCTTCATATGGTATGATCCTCCTGGTCGACATCATCGCTTATTTGTCCTTTAAAATGTAATTTATCATGACCCTTAACATACTAAACTTAATGTTCATTGTAATAAGGATATATTATCAATAATTATGATTCATAAAAGTAATTTATATTTTAATAGGCCATATAATGGTCCAAAATAACAATATTAGTTCATGTTCTTTATACAACTTCATTTCTTAATAAAGAATTTATTCATTCAAAAATGGAATTTTATTTATAAAATGGTGGGTCATTACATTATCCCCCCATAAGAAATTTCACCCTCAAAATTTTACTTTCATACAATAGGACAAATAAGGGTAATTTGTCTTATAGAACTTTGTCTCCACAATCTATGATATTCACAAGATTCTCCTTTATAAAAGAAAATTTTTAGTGGTACCACCTCTACATTCATTACATGTGTGGGATCTAGTATGTACATCCTCAAGATGGATACATGGAACAAATAATGTACATTATATTGGTTAGGTGGGAGTTCTAGTCAATAGGTCACCGCTTAAATTTGATCAAGGATCTCAAAGGGGATGATGAATCAAGGACTAAGCTTTCAATTCTTCGAAAACCTTGTGACTTTCTTCCATAATGATATATGAAGGAACACTTTATATCTAATTATAAACACCATGTTCCATCAATAATTGACTCTAAATCTTTTTTGTTGCCTATAATTTGATTCAATATGTCACTGATTAGTTTTAACCATCTCTATCATCTTGTGGACAATATCAGGTCCCTTCAACATATGCTCTCCAACTTTTTCCCAACACATTTAAGTTTGACACCTCTTCTAATACAAAGTCTCATAAGGTTCCATTAGAATTATATAATGTAAATTATTATGATATGAGAACTCCACTAGGGGAATGTTCGAATATAAAAATCCTTGGAAATCTATTGATCATGATCTCATCATATCCTCTAGGGTTTTAATGGTCCTTTCAAACTAAATTTCTATTTAAGTGTGATAAGAATTGCTAATTCTTGGTTCTACATGCAACTATTTCTAAAGGATTATCATGAAACTCTAGGTAAACCTCATATATAAATCAGATACAGGAGATATTGTAACTCCATTTCATCTTACCACTTCTCTTATGTATATCATGTAAAGTTAGTAATGTGATAAATCTTCCTTGATAGTAATGAAATGGGTTTACATGTTAATGAAATTGACTACCACCCAGATGGTGTTATATCCATTAGGTGTCTTGGGGAGTCATATGATTCCATACATGGTTATTTTTTCACATTTCTATACTGGTATTGGAAATTTTTGCATTACACCATTAGACTTATATCATTCCACCATTACTTTTTAGCATACCAAACCTTACGAAACAAACTATGTTATCTCCCTCTTCATGTTATCCCACCATAAGTATTGCTTAAAATGTATATACATCATGGTAGTTCCTAGATTAATAGTGAAGGATGAGATTTTTGCATCATACAGAATTTCACTATTCAATTTTTGATTTAATGAGACACATTTATAGGATCCAAAACTTATAAATCTATCTATAGAAAATATGAACTCCGAAATATTTGATACATTCTTCTGTATCAACTCATATTCTTTCTATGCCCCCTTGATCCTCTCATAGATATATTATTGATAAGTTATTTTAGAAAGGTAATATATATATATATATATATATATTTATTACTCCCATATCTATCCATTTCTTGTCAAAGAATATTGGATCCATTTCAATCCCCATCATGGATAGAGTTATGGGATCGTTTATAATCATACCATATGCCACTTTTTTTCCTTCCAAGGATGGTAATGGATTGAAAAACCATAATCATTAATCATCTCTAACCACCTTAGTTGTTGCATATTAATCTCTTTTAGAGTGAATATATACTTTAGGATTTTATGATTTGTATATATTTCATAATTTTCTCCGTAGAGATAATGTCGCTAAATCTTTAACTTAGAGATCACTATTGTCAATTCAAGATATTTGATTGGATAGTTCTTCTCATGGATATTTAATTAGAGGGGGGTATATGGTATCACGATTTCATTTTTCATGGGTAAAAAATCATTCCCTTTTTGGATGCATCACTGAAAATTAGAAATCATTCCCCACTAATAGGTGATGCGAGCATAGGTGAATTGTTTAACCTCTTATTTATCCCTTTAAATCTATCTTCACATTCATTAGTCATGAAAAACATGATTACCCTTTAAGTAAGATTGATTAATGTAACTTAAAATAATTATATTTTTCTCACAAATTGATGATAGAACCCAGATATTCCAAGGAAACTATAGATTTTCATTAATGATGTTGGTCTAGTGTATCATTTGGTTACCTCTATTGTTTACAGATATATATATATATATATATATATATATATATATATATATATATCTTTTTTAGTGTTAAAATTCACAAGAAATGTTACTTTCTCTGACCAAAACCCACATTTTCTCTACATTTCATATATAATTTCCTTCTACAAGGTATTTAATAAATTATTTAAATGTAATCATGTTCCTCATAACTTATGAAGTAGATAAGAATATCATCTACAATGACTACCACAAATTTTCTGAGGTAATCCCAAAAGTCTCTATTAATTAATTCCATGAAAATAGATGAAGAATTTGTGAGTCTAAATGGAATCACTATAAAATTATATTTCATATACCATGTGTGAAAAGAATTATTGGGGATATCCTCCTTATTCACATTTAAATGGTAATATCATGACTAAGGATCCACCTTGTAGAAGTATTTTTATCCATGTAGCTTCTCAAACAAGTTGTCAATCATTGGTAGATGATAATTTTTTGTTATCATGATGTCATTGAGTTCAGGATAATCAATACATAGGTGCATTGAACCATCCTTCTTCATTACAAAGAAAATTGATGCACTCCGTAGTGAATAACTAAAGTGTATAAACCCTTAATTCTGATTCTCCTCTACTAGTATCTCCATCTCTTCAACTTAAACAAAAACCATTCTATATGGACTCTTGGATAATGGAAATTCTCAGTGTATATGCTTGATTGAGAACTCAACCTGGTAGCTAAGAGGAAGACCAGGAAATTATTCAAGAAACAAATCATAAAATTCCATTATAATGGGGATTTCATCATGAATAGTATTTTTATTAGTCACAATCATTTTAGCTTGATATTCATTCTCATAAGGTAATAACATCCATGCTTCATATGTTGGTACAAGAGAAAATTCATCTTCCTCCTTGCACATGAATAGAATTATGGGGAGATTTGTGACACTGAGGGTGATTTATGACACTTTACAATTTATGTTAACTCTATATATGGAAATCTAATCCATATAATAAATTTCAGAAATTTCAGATAAATAGAGTATCACATGGTTTTATGGGATATTGAGCCCACAAATAGTGACATGGGAGGAGTTATATACTTCTGAAGTAAAAAAATCACATTTTTCATTTTCACTGATAGATCCACTTCCATATTTTGAGGGGTTGTTTGAATAATTCTACTCAACTTTTGTGATATGAATGAATGTGTAGAAATGTAGATGGTAATCATGCTTATCACTATTTGATTATAATTTAATAATTTAATTTTCCAAAATATAATTAGGATTATAATTTTCAAATTTTTTAACGCATAAACGGGAAACTATAAAAAATAAAGGGATAACTCATAAATAGTATATATTCTTTAACCTATAAATTTATAGGATTCAATATATGTTATCAACAATATATTTGCTATTATAAAATATTATGTATATTTTTCTCCCATAATAAGTGTTCTTCAATAGATTGTGAATTTACCCAAGTATATCCCCTAGGATTTCCCAACCAAGTGTATAGTAAGAACCTTTTTCATGTAATAGGTGACAATCAATTCCAACTCATTGTGACCTTTTTAGGGTTATCACACCTACATACAATTGTGACAGATACACATCAACTTGAATTATATAGACATAGATTTATTTTCTTATAATCCAATTACTCTATACTTTATCGAAATTTTGGGATGATTTACTATTTTGTAGTCTTACCCCTTAGTATTTCTATAGAGTTTTCTAATCCTATTCCTAAAAAATAAATATATTTTTCTCTGATACAAACTATGAAAATCCATATTTAATTACAATATAATTCATTATTTATTACAAAATGATACAAATAATTCATACCAAGAAGATCATGAGTCCTAGGGTCTTCGGAAAATTAGGCACCTAGAACATTATCTTGAAACATGGATACAACATCATTATTTAAAATATATAAAACATACCCTTATATTCCTTGAATCTTTTAAAACTACATGGGATAAACTGGGGACATACATAATAAAGTATTGAGATATAAAACCTGGTAATGGAATAAAAAAATAAGGGAAATAAGTACATAAAATCTAAGGGACATTTCAAGGAAACATAAGAGGGGTGAGAATCTTAATCCTAAACAATGAGGAGTGATATAACATCAAAACATAAGGAAAAATGTCAATGTTGTAACAACATAAAACATGAAATCATAAACATAAGTTCGGGATAACACCCAAGAAAACATAACATAGTGTGCTTAGGATTTCCTTTCTTGCACCACACATGTAATGAAATGACAAAAAAACATTTCCCAATGCAATGGAAGGTTGTATAATTTCGATCTCACTCATTACTTTATATCATCTACAAGCATAAGTGTGTCACGTAGATCATAAAACATAATTATTTATTTCATCAATTTTACCACATGATTAAGGATTTTGGTTTAAATATATGTAAATATCTGATAAATAAAGTATAGCTAGACCTTTTTTAATAGCCTTTAATGGAAATGTAGATGGGTATTCACTACAAAAATGTTTACCATGGAGAATCGCAAAAATAATTTCAGACAAACAATAGTTGTACATAAGGGATTATAGAATAGGTGAATGAGGTTTAAAGGGGTATCTAATTACTTATTAATCATATATTAAATAATAGGAACTTGTACAAACTTATAAAAACATCTAAAATTGTAAATTAAAAGGAAGGACATAAAGAAGGTGCTTGAATAATGAAGATAAAAAGAGTACCCATTATTGTGAGAGTTCACCTCATAAAGATTGTGGAGCTTCTTGAGAACTTGGGTGCACCTTGGGATGTCTCTATAGATGGAAGGTTGGAGTAAATTCATGATCGAATATTTTTAGTTAAGAGGAATTGAAGGTTGTGTGGGTTTATATACCAAAAGAGAGGGTGATTCTTTATTAACTTCCAAACTTAGGTTTTGGACAATATATGTTAAGGTAATCACAACCAAAAACTATCTCATAGTTTTTACCCATAGTTTCTACCAAAAAGTAGTTATTTTCATAATATTATATGTCTATTAACTAAAAAAATTAAAATGAGTCCCTTGGTGATGTGGAAGTGAGTCATACTTAAAAATAAGTGATTTTAAAACCATAAAGTATAATATAGGTTTTGGAGGATCATTAAAACTTTATAAATATAGTCAAATAAATTCAAAAACACATTATATTAACGGGGAAACATAATTTTGGTCATTTAATATCTTCATAGTATTTATTATATAACTTTTGGGCATTTACGATGTCATAATACATATCACATAATTATACCATATTTAACTTTTAACCAAAAATTCGACAGTCTCATAAAATTATGAAAAATTAATTTTTGGTTGATTTAGAAATATTCAGTTCATAAGTAATATTTTTATTATGAAAATTATTCTCCAAATATTATAATTTAAACCTTTAAATCAAATATTCACATATATTGAAAAATAATGGGTTTTTTAATAATAGTTTTATTACCCATATAACAATTACATTTGAATTCATAAAATTAAATTAATATTAATATTTAATAAATATAATTTATTAATAATATTTTACTAAAATATAATTTATTTAAAAAATTCTTAAATTCATCAAGAAGAGTGCCTGGATTGAATCTTTATGGTTCCCAAAAGTAAAATTTGTTTTTCATCTTATCAAAATATAATTTTTATCAAAATAATTTTTTATTCATTTATCAGGTAATATTAAAAAAGGATAAATATATTCATTATTTTATTAGATATAAAATACACATATTCAAATTGTTAGGATTTAGATAATATCAATTTTTATACCAGTGAATTCCCTAAGGGTAAGGTTTATGATGGTGAGATTTTTATGGGGTGGTTTGACGAACATCTTTTGGGTTCTGATCTCGATGAGTTTGAACCACTCTCCTAAACAATTTTTCTCTAGAATTAATTTTTGAATCTAACCATGGTCTAGATCAAGGGAAAATCCCATATATGTTATCTCCCTTGGAAGCTTTGATAAATGGTAGTTATAGGGTATGATCTTATTGGTCATGTCCATAACTTCATTTGAAATTATGAAATGGACTTGATCATAACCCTCAATTTACTAATCTTAATGGTCCTAGTAAAATGGAAATATTTTCAGTAGTTTTAATTATTGATGGTATTTTTAATTTTAAGAATAATATAATGTTCCAAAATAAACACAGTAGTGCATATGAATTCTATAACATCATTTCTTAAAGAATCATTTATTCATTTAGAAAGGGAATTTCATTTATAAAAGATTGGGTCATAAAAATTATGAAGTACTGGTATACCTTGATGGTATTTTGACATCAAAGGAATAATCTATCAATATTTCACGTAATTACATTGTATGTAAGGGTTAGAAAATGTGAATTATAGGAATCATGTGTATATCTATTTTACGAAGACTACTAAACTATTTAGTCTGTTAGGATGTGATTGCTTCTATCTAGTGCTAATGTAATAAACCACTAACTCTAGTTTATTGGAGTTGGCGTTGTTACACTTGATCATGACGTGACCTCATAATATGATGAATTAAAATGTCTTACATGTTTTATAAGTCTATTTGACGAAATTTTTAGGAATTATCTCAAATTTTGTAAGACTATTTTCATATTCTGTATGAGTCATTCATGCCATGATGGAAGATTTCTCACTGCTACCTTAGAATCGATAGTTCATCTATGTCCCCCCCCCCATAAATTAGATCTCATGCATAAGATTTTGTTGTGGAAAACTGTAAGACTTTCATGGAGGATCGCTATGAAACATAATTTGTTTTACTTAGCCACTGAGAAGATGTTTCACACTCTATTATGAAACATGGTTTCAAAAAGTGACATGAGTTGTGGTAGAAAACCTAGGAGCCTATATGAGATAAGTTTTTGGTTGATAGTGATTTTACTTCATATTTTAGAATCTTAAGGGAAGAGTGACATGCCTTCCCATGTGAGATATATTTTGATTGGGTCATAGATGTATTTCTCAAGTAGCACAAATTTAAAATTAAGAAAATAAAATCAAACGGAGTTTGGTTTCAAATATGAGATACGTAAAAATTATATTTTAGAAAGATTATTATTAATTTACACATGTTTAATTTAGGACTTTTTTTTTTTTAACGTATTTTTTTCAGTGTGTAAAATCTTAAGCGTGGGGTTGTGCCCGCATAGTGAATTATTATATATTTTAAACTTCAATTTTACATTTTTTTTGTGGTACAACGTCTTATAATTTAATCCATTTCCATTCAACCCTCACTTTTCATTCATTAAATAAAAAAAATATCAAATTTCAATATTTTCTAATATCCTAGAAAAATATCAGTATGGAATTTTTTTATAAAATTCAATAAAATTAGCCAAATTGAAGAAATAATTTTTTTTTATTTAATGGTTATTTGTAATATTTTCATGGTTAACACTTTTTATAGGATAATATTTAATATATATAACAATATCTTCCTATGAGATCACTTCTTTATATTAATATATCTAATTATATAATAAATTTTTAACATTCAGATGTCATAATAATAGAGAAATACGGCCACCTATCATAAATTTGACCATAAGGCGTAGGGTAACATTAAAATGAATGTAAACCCAATTAATTTGGTTAATCCATGAGTGATAGAGAGAATAGAATTTGAATTTGTCTATAGAAATTAATAAAACCAAGATGTTGATAGACATAATTCTTTATAGAAAATTAAATTTTAATTATTCTAGATACAAACCATAATAGATAATTGAGTTGAAAATAGAATCGGGTGAGCTAGCCAAACACTTCCTAGAAAAATGCATCCCATCGGATAGAACGTGGAAGATAATGAGTGATATTCAAAACATCACTCAACTATATATAGAGTCATCATTGGAATTATAGAAAAAATTAATGGAGTTACTTAGTATATTCCCTCGCCACACACTAATATTTATCCTTTTGGTCTATACATTTAACTATAGGTTACAATCCTCATCCTAAACCATAGAAGATGCTTCAGAAGATGATGGAATGACGATGATAAAACATAATATAATTTGGGACTTCTTGGAAGAAATATCTCGTAACTATGTCCAATATTATGGTTATGGATATCCCCTAAGAAGAACAATTCATTAGGTTGATAAAACACTCGTTTGGTAGCTCAGGTGGAATCATGTTCATCGAAGCTGGAAACTTTCCAATTTCCAACAACACCTACACCAACAATGGAAGGATGGTCATATGAGATGTGTGGGGGTTTTAATTATTATCAAAAGTTTAGTGTGGGAGAAAGAGTCAACAAACTACTTTATTATAACTATATCTGTGATGATCAAGGACCACAATAATTTTGGAATTTGTATGATCTGGGGAGACCATTCTCACCCCATCCATTATAATATCAGGGTTACAACCAACCATAATGAGGTGGAAATTATAATTTGAACCATGTAGTCCCTAGATACAGCCCTCTACCCCATCCCTAAAGTCATTTTCATCTATTTAGACCCCCAATATCTCAATAATTCTATTATACACCACACCGTCCTACCCATCCCTAGAATTCATGTCTCGAGAATATGTTTCAATCATTCATTACAAATGAATATTAGTTAATGGCTACACATGAATCAAATATGATGAATAAAAAGTATGCTCTTTGAATCCTGGAGCATCAATTATAGAATATTTCTCAAACATAATAGGATCAGTTACCAGTTACATTACTGGGTTAATGGGTATCATGGAGGTGCACCCAAAGGAGGAAGTAAGTGTTGTGATATTGCGAAGTGGTCCAGAGATAACTTATAGAGGGTATTTTAAAATATAATCTGAGAAGAATAAATAGAATAAATATGATAAAAAAGTTGAGATTGAAGGGGGAGTTACACATCATTTCCAAGAAGTAATAAAGGGAGAATAAAACATGTTGGAACCGTACTGACCACCTCTACCATTCCTAGAAAGGATGGGGTAAGGTAAAGTGGAAGCTTAATAGAATAAATTTCAAGAAAATTTTCAACTTCCATACATCAATATTTATTTTGTTAAAATGTTATCACAAATATAATTATATGTAAAAATTTTAGAGAGTATCAAAAAAATATTGGAGGATCTTTTAGCCATTTCCCTTAGTGAGGAATGTATGGAAGTTATCCAATGAAAGATCCTATTAAAGACGAGGGATTAGAAATCTCATCAATACCATGCACTAATGGATCATTCACCTTTGGAAAGGTTCTTTGAGTCTTGGGTTAAAGAATAAATTTCATTAAAAAATAGATATTCTTAATATTGGAATTGAATAACCGAAGCAGACTAGAGTTGAACATTAACATTTTTATCGATTAATGAAATATCCCTTGTGATCTTAGATGGATTTATTTTCAAAGTTAAAAATTTTATTTTCTATTTTCATTAATTGATCTTTGAGGTGGGAAAACAAGGTAATGTTTCCATAAATTTGGGATGACCATTCCATGTTACATGTAAGGTGCTTGTTGATGTACTTCAAGGCTGACTAATTTTCAGAAATGATGAGTGATGAGTGATTTTATTCCTAAGGAAATCCATAAATCATGAAAATAATTCAGAAGATTGTCACTCTTATATTTTTTAAAGAACCATCAATTCCAAACATATAAGGATATGATAAGGAGAACATGATGGTTATCATTGAGGTGATGGTGGAGGAAAAAGAGGAAATAACCAGTGGTGAAGACAACCTCTATAATAAATGTAAACAGTGGAATGAACCACTGTTGTCAGGACCCGACCCTACCCGGGCTCGAGCCGCAACTACCCCAAGCCTGCCTCCATAGGCCAAGGGCTGGCGACCAGCACCGAAGGCCCGAAAACTCAGGGAGGCCTTTGCCTAAGCACCTGTACACACACACGCAGCACACTCAATGAAAAAGTGTGGAGTAAAAGAAAAGACAAGAAAACAAAAAAGGAAACTGCTATAAATAAACCACAAATGTGCATCGACCTCTAAACAGTACAAACTACAAGCTGAAGGTAACTGAAAAAGAAAAGGTGAAAAACACGCGCCCAACCAGAAAAGGTGCCACAACCCGGCAACAGGTAAACAAAAAGGAAAACAGCTGGAAGGGTCCTCCACCTAGAACCCGACTCCGACCACCGCATGCGGTCCAAGCTCCCAAGCTCCTAAGCTCCACTGAAGCCACGCTCCACATGTCCGTCGTATGCATGGGCACACCAAGTGTGGGAAAAGCCCAAGTAGGGGTGAGTACAAAAATACTCAGTAGGATGCCCCGAAGGATCGAGGGAGCAACAAAGGAGGTACCGAAGGGTGAGAAGTATATCGAACAGGGAGTAGAACAGAAGTAAAACAAAGAGTGCAGTAAAGTAACAGTAAAGAGTCTAGATCAACCCAACAAGAGAAAGGAGGTAGAATCGTCCAGACACCAGGAGCTGGAAACGGTGAGAAGATGAACTTCTCGTCGAGTCTTCTCTACCTTTAGCAGGAGAGTAGACTCGTCCAACCACGAGAAGCTAGACACGGAAAGCACGTGGCATACCTCGCGCGTCTTCGCCTCACCTGGAAGGAGAGTAACCAAACCCAAGAAGTGGGTACCAGAACAAGGCATATACAAGATACATATGCTCATTCAAGAATCCCAAACAAGATCGCAAGGGGATCTCCATCCCGTAGCTCAGCCCAAGAAAAGAGTAGCCAATAGTCCCAGAAGTAAACTCCATCGATTCCCAGCATCCCGCACATCTGCCCCGAACCGCAAGCCAAGGGGATCAATCACCGAACTTTGACACTATCTGCTCGGGGTGGCACTGACTCGCCCGCACGGTTTTAAATCGCGTCACAAGAACGCGTCTCGGTGGGGAAAGCGCCCCTCGTACTTGAGAGTTCTAGGGAAAGTCAAACCACACCTCATCACTGCCCTGCAGTCGAGAGGTCTTCTCAAAGTCAAAGTTGTTCCATCACTGACCCGTACAACCAAGGGTCCCGTTCCGGTAATCACGAAGGAAAGCCACATACTGGCCTAGTAGAAAGGACTGAGTCTGGAATATCAACGGGTGCCCCACTGCCCAGCCCTGCTGGAGGGTAACTCATAATATGATACCAGGTGACCCACTGCCCAGCCCTGCTGGAGGGTAAACCATAATACATCATCCGGAGACCCACTGCCCAGCCCCGCTGAAGGGTAGACCTTAATACATCATCAGGCGACCCACTGCCCAGCCCCACTGGACGGTAGACCCTAATACATCATCAGGCGACCCACTGCCCAGCCCTGCTGGAGGGTACACCATAATACATCATCAGGCGACCCACTGCCCAGCCCCGCTGGAGGGTAGACCTGGAATAAGTCGACAGGCGACCCACTGCCCAGCCTTGCTGGAGGGTAGACTTGGAACTAGACGACGGGCGACCCACTGCCCAGCCCTACTCGAGGGTAGACCCTAAGAGGTCGTCGGGTGACCCACTGCCCAGTCCCTGCTAGAGGGTAGACCTGGAATAAGTCGACAGGTGACCCACTGCCCAGCCTTGCTGGAGGGTAGACCTGGAACTGCTCTGGCCATCCCTACTAGATGGTACAACACTAGTCAACAGAACTCGAAGTGGGTATCGTCCAACCACTCAACTCCAGCACAAAACTAGGGGAAACTACTCAACCCTACTGGTCTAAACCATCGTGAATAGGAGGACCCTCTATGTCGCGAGAGGTCAAAGGTATGCAAAGCAGAACACAGCACGCACATGGGGCCCACACGACGTGTGGCCCCAAGTCAACTCCCAACCAAGAACAAAAGTTCTCAGGCACATACTACATCATGTACCTCCAAGAATTCTTGTATACTCTTAGAGTATACCACATCTCTAGCCCAAAGGCTATCATGCACACGACACCCAATGTCCACGCAAA
This sequence comes from Viscum album, assembly GCA_963277665.1. NCBI lineage: Eukaryota > Viridiplantae > Streptophyta > Magnoliopsida > Santalales > Viscaceae > Viscum > Viscum album. The sequence goes on along the minus strand of OY728145.1, from coordinate 732,824,721 downwards.
GGGTGAAAACATAATTTGCCAACCTGCTTCCTCCACAGCTCCAGCACGGCCAACCACATCTCTTCAAACATCGACTCCACTCACACGGGAGTGAACGCAATCACACGCCAAGGGTTCGCTTCCGGAAACAGCAAGAAGAACCGCCATCAGAGCACCTTTCATGCTTCCACATTAAATAAGATCACGCAGGAGGCTCCGCTCGCCTAAACAGTTTGCACCGTTGTAATCATTGTAGAAAAACACGCGAGATGGACTACTTACTCGCCTGAAACGGTCAACTAGTGAAAAATGTACTATTCATCGTAGTCAGCCCGGGTGGGACCCGCACCACAATCCAGAAAAAGGTCGGGCGAACTGCACCATCGTGATGCTCTCGGAAAAACATGTCAAAAGGACTGCTCACTTGAGTGAAACGGATATCCGGAGAAAAAGATGCATTCCGGCGCACAACACATGAGCGGTGCTACGTGGGACCCGCATCCCGGTCCCGAAGCACAACGACTAGATCGCACCGTTGCGATCCTCTCAGAAAATTACACAAGTTCGACTAATCACTTGTCCAAAACGGACACCCGGTGATAAAGCTGGAAATCAACGCCAACTCCCAAAACGGCCCTCACGGGGCCCGCACCAGCGTGCGGAATTAAAGCGGGCAGACTGCGCCAATGCAATGCCCTCAGAAAATAACCAAAAATCAACAGCTCGCACGCCCCGAATGAACATCTGATGAAAAAGTTATAAAACGTTGCACAAAGCTCGAACGGCGGCCCGTGCGGGCCACGCCTCAACTCCGAATTAAGTATCCAATATTGGACTCAAAAAGACCGTCTCATTGTCAGGACTACGCAGCCGCAGACGACGTGTCAAACCGATATTGTATGTGGGTTTTATCTCATAAAAACCACTTATTAACAATAATAATATGATATTATTATTATATTTATTAATTTATTAACTTTTCTCCTTCCCACCCCCCACGAGGCAAACACGATTCATAGCCCTTTTTTTTAAAACCTCTCTCCAATCAAAGAGGGATGCCCCGCTTATATTTTTTTCCATTAACCTTTTACCTTTTTTTATTGAGTCTTCTTCCCCAACACTAGGCCCCACCCCTTTTACCAGGTCAGAGAGAGACCTGCAGCATGTGGGTCTCGATTGGCCTCTCCCATCGCCTGTGTTCTTCCCTTGACCGCGATGGGCCACCGCCGGAGACCCGCCCTGCTGAGCGTACCGCCGCGACCCCGGGTGCTCGTGCCGCCTTAGCACCACCACCGCCCAGCTGCGCCGGTGGGTTCCTCCGACACCACCCTCTGAAGCCCGACCTCACCCCTACTAGACCGTGCCGAAACCGTGACCCAGTGCCGCCTCGGTCGCTCCGCCGGCTGCACCGGCCAGCCCGAGCTACTCGCTGACCCGCTCGGCTCCTCTCGGATCTACCATGTCCGTGCCGGTCGACACTGACGCCGCTACGGCCGGCCGGAGATCCGGTGGTCCCTTCCGCGGACCACCAGGACTCCTTCGGTTATCAGAAAAAAAAAAGGAAAAAAAGAAAACTAATCTGAGCCCATTCTTGCGATTTCAGATCATTTCTTCACCTGCCTCTAATGGACAAACCCTTAAAGATTCAATGCGCTTAATTGTAATCATCCACGAACCCAAAGAACAATTGAACATTATGATGAAGAAACTCAATTCTCAGCATGGGTTGATGGCCGTGTTCGTGCGGCCATCAACGATATTAACCAAAACAAAGGGACAAGTGATAAAAATGGATTTTCAAATTCGAACTTAAATCGGAACTGATAAATAGAAGGAATCCTACCTGAAACTTGAATCTTTTTTTTTTGATGAAGAACGCCCTCGCTAAGATCCGCTGCGTTTGTTGCGCTTCGAAACACCTCGATCCAAAGCTTCGCCGTCGTCCGCCAAAGGGAGGAGGAGGAGGTGAAAGAGGAGAGGAGGTTGAAGGTGAGGGGGGGTTTCTCCAGAGGGATTCAGAGGGGAGGAAGGGGAAGAAGAGATTAAATAAAGGAAATTAATTAAACCTTTAATTAATTAAAAACTCAACCCAATTTAAATCCGCGTCTGAAACCCCAAACGCAATGAAAGTTAGTCCGCACCTAGGGTAAACACCACCTTCCGAGCACAGTGGCAGTATCGGAATTTTAATCCGAGACCCCGTTCAAAAGGTATAAAACTCAATGCTCAAGGACACCAAATTACGAAAACGCCCCTGGGCCATTTTTCACAGACGGCCCGCGGCCGTAAAACTTACACCCCTCCTACGGTAAACGGCACGCTCCGAACTCAATGGTGCCCTCTGTTTTCCAATCCGAGATACCGTTTAAGAGATACTTGAGTTTCACCATTAAACGAATAAATTTATTAATTAATTTATCCGTTGAACATTCCGAAAGCGAGCGAGTGGTCCAAATATCTCGAGTCGACATGTTTTATGTCGTTCTTAGGGTAAACACCCCATTCCGGACCCATCCATAAACTCGGATCTTTGATCCGGAACTCCATTTAGAAGTTATCCCATTTTTTTAGCGTTTCCAGTATGAACGCACTGAAAATTTAATTTTGGTCACTCCGGGGCTCGGAATCCCACGCCGTCTAAAGGCGCTGCTCTGGAATATCATCAAGAATATTCCAAAGTCTTTCACAGCAAAAACCGGGTTCTTACATAATTCCCTCCTTCAAGCTTTTCATCCTCAAAAATCAAAACTAGGGAGAAACACAGGGTATTAAGCCCACTCCTGGATTTCCCATACCCAGAAGAACCCACGCACAGCTCTGCGTCACCGCACACAGACCAAAGGATTGATCCGTTCACGCGAGGTCGGCCCTACCCACTCCAAACATTGGGGTTAGGGAAAAGCGGTAGGGTACCTCGCCATCCCTTTGAACGGTCTCAAACGGCCCGAAGGCCCTCGGGGGTAACTCATCTCCCCAGTCGAACCTCTGCGTCACACGACGCGACTAGAATCACCGCTCGCACCTGGAACAAGGCCCGGTGATTCCCTCCTTCAGAATATCCATATGGTGGAACACCCAAGGATATCTGGCCACGCAAGATTCCACAGTCGATGCTCTCTTACACGCTCAAAAGGCGAAGGAGTCGACACCATTGACTAAAGAAAAAGGTCCCACACCTTTTACCTTACCAACACAGGGTTACGCCGACGCCCCGCATCACCCCGGTAACACCTCAAGCAAGGAGCAGGGAGAAAAGCATTTCACACACAGAGCCTAACAATTCTACTGCAAGAAGTATAAGAGTCGCAAGGGGTACCTCTCACCATCCCATGCTTTGTAGGATCGTAGACATCCAAAGCTCGCGGCTGTGCATGGTCCCAACCGTCAGCTCTCGGAGCCTAACGTGGACTGCCTAGTGGTGGTGGGAAGACCTCGTAACGTCGTCCCCCACCTCTAGCTCCTTCCGCTCCTCTGCTATCACCACCTCTCTGGGCGCTACTCCGATCACGGTGCTGCCTCTACCGTGGTGGTGTGCCGGTTGCCTGCCCAAAGCTCTCAGCAACTCGGGTCGGGCAGTCTCGTGCCAGGTGACCTCACCCATCGCAAGCATAGCACCGACTCTCTCTGGGCTTCACTGGTGACCTCTGGCGCCACTGTGGTGTATGACCACGCCCCTGAGTCTGGTTTTCAGAAAGACACCTGCGCCGAGGTTCTGCTTGCCGACGCCCGCTAGCTGCGACAGACGTCTCGGCTCAGACGTGTTTGCTGCCACCATCAACGCTAGAACATGACAGGAATCCCTCTGTCACCAGCGCCTGCTCTAGAACCCCGACATATGTGGAAATGCCCAAGGGTACTATGACAGCACAAATCTCTCGGTGGAGACCCTGCTCAAACTTCCGTGCTCAGAAGTTGTTGTCATGGACCAAGTCCGGGTAAAAGCGTGCACGGTCTGCAAAACTAGCCACGTACTCGGCCACCGTCATCCCTCCCTACTGAAACTGCAGGAGATCCTAAATCCGAACGGAGCGCAAGCAGGAGGGGAAAAACTCCTCACGAACAACAACTGAATGTCGTCCCACGAAAGCGACGACTCGTCAAGAAGCTGAGTCACCAGACTCCACCAATGCCAAGCTGCTCCACGAAAAAGCGTGGCTGCCAAAGCCACTCTCCGATCTGATGGCGCCTGCACAAGCTTGAAAAGGTGAACCACTGCCACTATCCACACCTCTGTTTCCTGAGGGTCTGGCTCACCACTAAACCTCAGCGGTCACTGCAGCTGGAACTCACAGAGCGCGCTCAACCTGTGCTCTAGCTCAGCCTGCTCTGCTAAAACCGCCCGCTGCTCAACAGGTGGGGGTGCTGCTACCGGCCCACCCGGAGAAAGGGGCTCACATGATGGGTCCTGGACTGTGGCCTCGTAGCTCACATGGTCGTCGTCACGAACCAAAGCTGGTATCCTGGCTGGCTGTCTTCGCGGAGACATCCTGAATATTATCAAGGAGCGTCGCGGCCAGATAAGCATATATGTATATCCCAATAGCAACGATGGGGAGCTGACTCAAGGACAGTCAAAGACTCAATCCTATGTGATGCACAAACAAATTTCCCTTCAACAAGTGTCTCAGCATGCCGAGTCGACAAGCGGGTTATCAAGGTCCTGGTGAATGGATACGTCGGCCGCCGCACCATCACTGGACTCCCTGGCCTGAGAGCCACTCTCGAGACACGTTAACACTGTAGCCCTAAATCCCAACCAATTCCTTTTTAGGGACGTCCGCACAACTCCCCAAGGAACGAACCACCTTTGATACCACTTTGTCACGACCCGACCCTACCCGGGCTCGAGCCGCAACTACCCCAAGCCCGTCTCCATAGGCCAGGGGCTGGCGACCAGTGCCGAAGGCACGAAAACTCAGGGAGGCCTTTGCCTAAGCACCTGTACACACACACGCAACACACTCAATGCAAAAGTGCGGAGTAAAAGAAAAGACAAGCAAAGAAAAGGGGAAACTACTATAAATAAACCACAAATGTGCATCGACCTCTAAACAGTAAAAAGTACAAGCTGAAGGTAACTGAAAAAGAAAAGGGGAAAAACATGCGCCCAACCAGAAAAGGTGCCACAACCCGACAACAGGTAAACAGAAAGGAAAACAGCTGGAAGGGTCCTCCACCTGGAACCCGATTCCGACCACCGCACGCGGTCCAAGCTCCCAAGCTCCTAAGCTCCACTGAAGGCACGCTCCACCTGTCCGTCGTCTGCATGGGAACATCAAGTGCGGGCAAAGCCCAAGCAGGGGTGAGTACAAAAATACTCAATAGGATATCCCGAAGGCTTGAGGGGGCAACAAAGGAGGTACCGAAGGGTGAGCAGTAGATCGAACAGGGAGTAGAACAGAAGTACAACAGAGAGTGCAGTAAAGTAACAGTAAAGAGTCCAGCTCATCCCAACAAGAGAAAAGAGGTAGACTCGTCCAGACACCAGGAGATGGAAATGGAGAGAATATGAACTTCTCATCGAGTCTTCGCTACCTTTAGCAGGAGAGTAGACTCGTCCAACCACGAGAAGCTAGACACAGAAAGCATGTGGCATACCCCGCGCGTCTTCACCTCACCTAGAAGGAGAGTAACCAAACCCAAGAAGTGGGTACGAGAACAAGGTATATACAATATACATATTCTCATTCAAGAAGCCCAAACAAGATCGTAAGGGGATCTTCATCCCGTAGCTCAGCCCAAGAAAAGAGTAGCCAACAGTACTAGAATTAAACTCCATCGATGCCCAGCATCCCGCACATCTGCACCGAACCGCAAGCCAAGGGGCTCAATCACCGCACTTTGACACTATCCACTTTGGGCGGCACTGACTCGCCCGCACGGTTTTAAATAGCGTCACAAGAACGCGTCTCGGTGGGGAAAGTGCCCCTCATACTTGAGAGTTCTAGGGAAAGTCAAACCACACCTCGTCACTGCCCTGCAGTCGAGAGGTCTTCTCAAAGTCAAAGTTGTTCCGTCATTGACCCGTACAACCAAGGGTCCCGTTCCAGTAATCACGAAGGAAAGCCACAGACTGACCTAGTAGAAAGGACTGAGTCTGGAATATCAACGGGTGCCCCACTGCCCAGCCCTGCTGGAGGGTAAACCATAATACATCATCCGGCGACCCACTACCCAGCCCCGCTGGAGGGTATACCGTAATACATCATCAGGCGACTCACTACCCAGCCCCACTGGAGGGTAGACCCTAATACATCATCAGGCGACCCACTGCCCAACCCTGCTGGAGGGTACACCATAATACATCATCAGGTGACCCACTGCCCAGCCCCGCTGGAGGGTAGACCTGGAATAAGTCGATAGGCGACCCACTGCCCAGCCTTGCTGGAGGGTAGACCTAGAACTGCTCTGGTCATCTCTACTGGATGGTACAACACTGGTCAACAGAACTCGGAGTGGGTATCGTGCAACCACTCAACTCCAGCACAAAACCAGGGGAAACTACTCAACCCTGCTGGTCTAAACCATCGTGAATAGGAGGACCCTCTATGTCCTTGAGAGGTCAAAGGTATGCAAAGAAGAACACATCATGCACATGGGGCCCACACGACGTGTGGCCCCAAGTCAAATCTCAACCAAACACAAACGTTCTCAGGCACATACTACATCATGTACCTCCAAGAATTCCCGTATACTCCTAGAGTATACCACATCTCTAGCCCAAAGGCTATCATGCACACGACACCCAACGTCCACGCGAAGGGAGAAAATGTAATTTGCCAACCTGCTTCCTCCAAGGATCCAGCACAGCCAACCACATCTCTTCAAACATCAACTCCACTCACACGAGAGTGAACGCAATCACACGCCAAGGGTTCGCTTCCGGAAACAGCAAGAAGAACCGTCATCGGAGCACCTTTCATGCTTCCACATTAAATAAGATCACACGGGAGGCTCTGCTCGCCTAAACAGTTTGCACCGTTGTAATCCTCGCGGAAAAACACGCGAGATAGACTACATACTCGCCCGAAACGGTCAATCGGTGAAAAAGGTACTATTCACCGTAGCTAGCTCGGGTGGGACCCACACCACGATCCAGAAAAAGGTCGGGCGAACTGCACCATCGCTATGCTCTCGGAAAAACATGTCAAAAGGACTGCTCACTTGAGTTAAACGGATATCCGGAGAAAAAGATGCATTCCGGCGCACCACACACGAGCGGTGCTACGTGGGACCCGCATCCCGGTCCCGAAGCACAACGACTGGATCACACTGCTGCGATCCTCTCAGAAAAGCACACAAGTTCGACTAATCACTTGTCCAAAACGGACACCCAGTGATAAAGCTGACAATCACCGTCAACTCCCAAAACGGCCCTCATGGGGCCCGCACCAGCGTGCGGAATTAAAGCGGGCAGACTGCGCCAATACGATGCCCTCGGAAAAACACCCAAAATCAACTGCTCGCACACCCCGAATGAACGTTCGATGAAAAAGTTATATAACGTTGCACAAAGCTCGAACGGCGGCCCGTGCGGGCCACGCCACAACTCCGAATTAAGTATCCGGTATTGGACTCAAAAATACCGTCTCATTGTCAGGACTATGCAGCTGCAGACGACGTGTCAAACATACATTGTATGTGGGTTTTATCTCAGAAAAACCACTCATTAACAATAATAATATGATATTATTATTATATTTATTAATTTATTAACTTTTCTCCTTCCCACCGCCCCCCCCACGCGGCGCACACAATTCATAGCCCCTTTTTAAAAAAAAAACCTCTCTCCAATCAAAGAGGGATGCCCCGCTTATATTTTTTTTCCATTAACCTTTTACCTTTTTTTTATTGAGTCTTCTTCCCCAACCCCACGCCCCACCCCTTTTACCAGGTCAGAGAGAGACCCGCAACATTCGGGTCTCGGTTGGCCTCTCACATCGCCTGTGTTCTTCCCTCGACCGCGACGGGCCACCGCCGGAGACCCGCCCTGCTGAGCGTACCGCCGCGACCCCGGGTGCTCGTGCCGCCTTAGCACCACCACCGCCCAGCTGCGCCGGTGGGTTCCGCAGACACCACCCTCCGAAGCCCGGCCTCGCCCCTGCAAGACCGCGCCGAAACCGTGACCCAGCGCCTCCTCGGTCGCTCCGCCGGCTGCACCGGCCAGCCCGAGCTCTTCGCTGACCCGCTCGGCTCCTCCCGGATCTACCCTGTCCACGCCGGTCGACACCTGATGCCGCTACGGCTGGCCGGAGATCCGCGGACCACCAGGACTCCTTCGGTTATCAGAAAAAAAAAAGAAAAAAAAAAGAAAAAAAAAAAAAGAAAACTAATCCGAGCCCATTCTTGCTATTTCAGATCATTGCTTTGCCTGCCTCTAATGGACAAACCCTTAAAGATTCAATGAGATTAATTGTAATCATCCAAGAACCAGAAGAACAGTCGAAGATTATGATGAAGAAACTCAATTCTCAGCATGGGTTGATGGTCGTGTTCGTGCGGTCGTCAACGATATTAACCAAAACAAAGGGACAAGAGATAACAATGGGTTTTCAAATTCGAACTTAAATCGGAACTGATAAATAGAAGGAATCCTACCTGAAACTTGAATCTTTTTTTTTTTATGAAGAACGCGCTCGCTAAGATCCGCTGCGTTCGTTGCGCTTCGAAACACCTCGATCCAAAGCTTCGCTGTCGTCCGCCAAAGGGAGGAGGAGGAGGTGAAAGAGGAGAGGAGGTTGAAGGTGAGGGGGGGTTTCGCCAGGGGGATTCAGAGGGGAGGAAGGGGAAGAAGAGATTAAATAAAGGAAATTAATTAAACCTTTAATTAATTAAAAACTTAACCCAATTTAAATCCGCATCTGAAACCCCAAACGCAATGAAAGTTAGGCCGCGCCTAGGGTAAACACCACCTTCCGAGCACAACGGCAGTCTCGGAATTTTAATCCGAGATTCCGTTCAAAAGTTATAAAACTCAACGCCCGAGGACACCAAATTATGAAAACGCCCCTGGGGCCATTTTTCACAGACGGCCCGCGCCCGCAAAACTTACACCCCTCCTAGGGTAAACGGAACGCTCCGAATTCAATTGTGCCCTCTGTTTTCCAATCCGAGATACTGTTTAAGAGATACTTGAGTTTCACCATTAAACGAATAAATTTATTAATTAATTTATCTGTTTAACGTTCCGAAAACGAGCGAGTGGTCCAAACATCTCGCGCCGATATGTTTTATGTTGTTCCTAGGGTAAACACCCCATTCCGGACTCATCCCTACACTCGGATCTTTGATCCGGAACTCCGTTTAGGAGTTATCCCATTTATTTAGCATTTTCAGTGTGAACGCAATGAAAATTTAATTCCGGCCACTCCGGGGCTCGGAATCCAACACCGTCTGAAGGCGCTGCTCTAGAATATCATCAAGAATATTCCAAATTCTTTCACAGCAAAAACCAGATTCTTACATCATTCCCTCCTTCAAGCTTTTAATCCTCGAAAATCAAAACTAGGGAGCAACACAGGGTACTAAGCCCACTCCTGGCTTTCCCATACCCAGAAGAACCCACACACAGCTCTGCGTCACCGCACACAGACCAAAGGATTGATCCGTTCACGCGAAGTCGGCATTTGTCGACATCGTGAACCCACTCCAAACTTTGGGGTTAAGGAAAGGCGGTAGGGTTCCTCGCCATCCCTTTGAACGGTCTCAAATGGCCCGAAGGCCATCGGGGGTAGCTCATCTCCCCGGTCGAACCTCTGCGTCACACGACGCGACTGGAATCACCGCTCGCACCTGGAACAAGGCCCGGTGATTCCCTCCTTCAGAATATCCATATGGTGGAACAACCAAGGATATCTGGCCACACAAGATTCCACAATCGATGCTCTCTTACACACTCAAAAGGCGAAGGATTCGACACCATCGACTAAAGAAAAAGGTTTCATGCCTTTTACCTTACCAACATAGGGTTACACCGACGCCCCGCGTCACCCCGGTAACACCTCAAGCAAGGAGTAGGGAGAAAAGCATTTCACACGCAGAGCCTAACAATTCTACTGCAATAAGTAGAAGAGTCGCAAGGGGTACCTCTCACCATCCCATGCTCTACAGGATCGTAGACATCCAAAGCTCGCGACTGTGCGTGGTCCCAACCGTCAGCTCCTGGAGCCTAACGTGGACCGCCTAGTGGTGATGGGAAGACCTCATAATGTCGTCCCCCACCTCCATCTCCTCCCGCTCCTCTGCTATCACCACCTCTCTGGGCGCTACTCCGATCACGGCGCTGCCTCTACCGTGGTGGTGCGCCTGTTGCCTGCCCAAAGCTCTCAGCAACTCGGGTTGGGCAGTCTCGTGCCAGGTGACCTCACCCATCACAAGCATAACACTGACTCTCTTTGGGCTTCACTGGTGCCCTCTGGCGCCACTGTGGTGTACGACCACGCCCCTGAATCCGGTTGTCAGAAAGCCACCTGCGTCGAGGTTCTGCTTGTCGACGCCCGCTAGCTGCGACAGACGTCTCAGCTCCGACGTGTCTGCTGCCACCACCAACGCTAGAACATGACAGGAAGCCCTCTGTCACCAGCGCCTGCTATAGCACCCCGGCATATGTGGAAATTCCCAAGGGTACTATGACAGCACGAATCTCTCAGCGGATACCCTGCTCAAACATCCATGCTCGGAAGTTGTCGTCATGGACCAAGTCCGGGTAAAAGCGTGCACGGTCTGCAAAACTAGTCGCGTACTCGACCACCGTCATCCCTCCCTGCTGAAATTGCAGGAGCTCCTGAATACGAACGGAGCGCAAGCAGGAGGGGAAAAACTTCTCACGAACAACAACTGAAAGTCGTCCCACGAAAGCGACGACTCGTCAAGAAGCTGAGTCATCAGACTCCACCAACGCCAAGCTGATCCACGAAAAAGCGTGGCTTCCAAAGCCACTCTCCGATCTGGCGACGCCTGGACAAGCCTGAAAAGGCGAACCACTTCCACTAGCCACACCTCTGCTGCCTGAGGGTCTGTCTCACCACTGAACCTCAGCGGTCTCTGCCGCTGGAACTCACGGAGCGCGCTCAACCTGCGCTCTAGCTCAGAATGCTCTGCTGAAACCGCCCGCTGCTCAACAGGTGGGGGTGCTGCTACCGGCCCACCCGGAGAAAGGGGCTCGCATGATGGGTCCTAGACTGTGGCTTCGTAGCTCACAGGGTCGTCGTCACGAACCAAAGCTGGTATCCTGGCTGACTGTCTTCGCAGAGACATCCTGAATATTATCAAGGAGCACCGCGGTCAGATGAGCATATATGTATATACCAATAGCAACGATGGTGACCTGACTCAAGAAGAACAGTCAAAGACTCAATCTTATGTGATGCACAAACAAATTTCCCTGCAACAAGTGTCTCACCATGCCGAGTCGACAAGCGGGTTATCAAGGTCCTGGTGAATTGATACGTCGGCCACCGCACCATCACTGGACTCCCTGGCCTGAGAGCCGCTCTCAATACACATTAACATTGTTGCCCTAAATCCCAACCGATTCCTTTTTAGGGACGTCCGCACAAGGCCCCAAGGAACGAACCACCTTTGATACCACTTTTTAATGGCTCGACCCAACCCGGGATCGAGCCGCAACTACCCCAATCCCGCCTCCATAGGCCAGGGGCTGGCGACCAGCGCCGAAGGCACGACAACTCGGGGAGGCCTTTGCCTAAGCACCTGTACACACACACGCAACACACTCAATGCAAAAGTGCGGAGTAAAAGAAAAGACAAGCAAAGAAAAGGGGAAACTGCTATAAATAAACCATAAATGTGCATCGACCTCTAAACAGTACAAAGTACAAGCTGAAGGTAACTGAAAAAGAAAAGGGGAAAAACACGCGCCCAACCAGAAAAGGTGCCACAACCCGACAACAGGTAAACAAAAAGGAAAACAGCTGGAAGGGTCCTCCACCTGGAACCCGACTCCGACCACCGCACGTGGTCCAAGCTCCCAAGCTCCTAAGCTCCACTGAAGCCACGCTCCACCTATCCGTCGTCTGCATGGGAACACCAAGTGCGGACAAAGCCCAAGCAGGGGTGAGTACAAAAATACTCAGTAGGATACCCCGAAGGCTCGAGGGAGAAACAAAGGAGGTACCAAAGGGTGAGCAGTAGATCGAACATGGAGTAGAACAGAAGTACAACAGAGAGTGCAGTAAAGTAACAGTAAAGAGTCCAGCTCATCCCAACAAGAGAAAGGAGGTAGACTCGTCCAGACACCAGGAGCTGGAAACGGTGAGAAGATGAACTTCTCGTCGAGTCTTCGCTACCTTTAGCAGGAGAGTAGACTCGTCCAACCACGAGAAGCTAGACACGGAAAGCACGTGGCATACCCCGCGCGTCTTTGCCTTACCTGGAAGGAGAGTAACCAAAACCCAAGAAGTGGGTACCAGAACAAGGTATATACAAGATACATATGCTCATTCAAAAAGCCCAAACAAGATCGTAAGGGGATCTCCATCCCGTAGCTCAGCCCAAGAAAAGAGTAGCCAACAGTCCCAGAAGTAAACTCTATCGATGCCCAACATCCCGCACATCTGCCCCGAACCGCAAGCCAAGGGGCTCAATCACCGCACTTTGACACTATCTGCTTTGCGCGGCACTGACTCGCCCGCACGGTTTTAAATAGCGTCACAAGAACGCGTCTCGGTGGGGAAAGCGCCCCTCGTACTTGAGAGTTCTAGAGAATGTCAAACCACACCTCGTCACTGCCCTGCAGTCGAGAGGTCTTCTCAAAGTCAAAGTTGTTCCATCACTGACCCGTACAACCAAGGGTCCCGTTCCAGTAATCACGAAGGAAAGCCACAGACTGACCTAGTAGAAAGGACTGAGTCTGGAATATCAACGGGTGCCCCACTGCCCAGCCCTGCTGGAGGGTAAACCATAATACATCATCCGACGACCCACTGCCCAGCCCCACTGAAGGGTAGACCTTAATACATCATCAGACGACCCACTGCCCAGCCCCGCTGGAGGGTAGACCATAATACATCATCAGGCGACCCACTGCCCAGCCCCGCTGGAGGGTAGACCTGGAATAAGTCGACAGGTGACCCACTGCCCAGCCTTGCTGGAGGGGAGACCTGGAACTGCTCTGGCCATCCCTACTGGATGATACAACAGTGGTCAACAGAACTCGGAGTGGGTATCGTGCAACCACTTAACTCCAGCACAAAACCAGGGGAAACTACTCAACCCTGCTGGTCTAAACCATCGTGAATAGGAGGACCCTCTATGTCGTGAGAGGTCAAAGGTATGCAAAGCAGAACACATCACGCACATGGGGCCCACACGACGTGTGGCCCCAAGTCAACTCCCAACCAACCACAAACGTTCTCAGGCACATACTACATCATGTACCTCCAAGAATTCCCGTATACTCCTAGAGTATACCACATCTCTAGCCCAAAGGCTATCATGCACACGACACCCAACGTCCACGCGAAGGGCGAAAACGTAATTCGCCAACTTGCTTTCTCCACGGCTCCAGCACGGACAACCACATCTCTTCAAACATCAACTCCAGTCACACGGGAGTGAACACAATCACACGCCAAGGGTTCGCTTCCGAAAACAGCAAGAAGAACCGCTATCGGAGCACCTTTCATACTTCCACATTAAATAAGATCACGCAAGAGGCTCTGCTCGCCTAAACAGTTTACACCGTTGTAATCCTCGCGAAAAAACACGCGAGATAGACTACTTACTCGCCCGAAATGGTCAACCGGTGAAAAAGGTACTATTTACCGTAGCCAGCCCGGGTGGGACCCGCACCACGATCCAGAAAACGGTCGGGCGAACTGCACCATCGTGATGCTCTCGAAAAAACATGGCAAAATGACTGCTCACTTGAGTGAAACGGATATCCGGAGAAAAAGATGCGTTCCGGTGCACCACACACGAGCGGTGCTACGTGGGACCCGCATCCCGGTCCCGAAGCACAACGACTGGATCACACCGTTGCGATCCTCTCAGAAAAGCACACAAGTTCGACTAATCACTTTTCCAAAATGGACACCCGGTGATAAAGCTGAAAATCACCGCCAACTCCCAAAACGACCCTCACGGGGCCCGCACCAGCGTGCGGAATTACAGCGGGCAGACTGCGCCAATGCGATGCCCTCGGAAAAACACCCAAAATCAACTGCTCATACGCCCCGAATGAACGTCCGATGAAAAAGTTATAAAACGTTGCACAAAGCTCGACCGGCGACTCGTGCAGGCCACGCCTCAACTCCGAATTAAGTATCCAATGTTGGACTCAAAAAGACCGTCTCATTGTCAGGACTACGCAGCCGCAGACCACGTGTCAAACAGACACTGTATGTGGGTTTTATCTTAAAAAAACCACTTATTAACAATAATAATATGATATTATTATTATATTTATTAATTTATTAACTTTTCTCCTTCCCACCCCACACGCGGCACACACAATTCACAGTCCCTTTTTTTAAAAAACCTCTATCCAATCAAAGAGGGATGCCCCGCTTATATATATATTTTTTTTCCATTAACCTTTTACATTTTTTTTATTGGGTCTTCTTCCCCAACACCACGCGACCCCGGGTGCTCGTGCCGCCTTAGCGCCACCACCGCCCACCTGCGCCGGTGGGTTCCGCCGACACCACCCTCCGAAGCCCGGCCTCGCCCCTGCTAGACCGCGCCGAAACCGTGACCCAGCGCCTCCTCGGTCGCTCCGCCGGCTGCACCGGTCAGCCCGAGCTCCTCGCTGACCCACTCGGCTCCTCCCGGATCTACCCTGTCCGCGCCGGTCGACATTCCACGCCGCTACGGCCGGCCGGAGATCCGGTGGTCCCTTCCGCGGACCACCAGGACTCCTTCGGTTATCAGAAAAAAAAAAAGAAAAAAAAAACTAATCTGAGCCCAATCTTGCGATTTTAGATCATCGCCTGCCCCTAATGGACAAACCCTTAAAGATTCAATGCGGTTAATTGTAATCATCCAAGAATCCGAAGAACAGTTGAAGATTATGATGAAGAAACTCAATTCTCAGCATGGGTTGATGGCCGTGTTCGTGCGGCCATCAACGATGTTAACCAAAACAAAGGGACAAAGATAACAATGGATTTTCAAATTCGAACATAAATCGGAACTGATAAATAGAAGGAATCCTACGTGAAACTTGAATCTTTTTTTTTATGAAGAACGCGCTCGCTAAGATCCGCTGCCTTCGTTGCGCTTCGAAACACCTCAATCCAAAGCTTCGTCGTCGGCCAAAGGGAGGAGGATGAGGTGAAAGAGCTGAGGAGGTTTAAGGTGAGGGGGGGTTTCGCCAGGGAGATTCAGAGGGGAGGAACGGGAAGAAGAGATTAAATAAAGGAAATTAATTAAACCTTTAATTAATTAAAAACTCAACCCAATTTAAATCCGTGTCTGAAACCCCAAACGCAATGAATGTTAGGTCGCGCCTAGGGTAAACACCACCTTCCGAGCACAATAGCAGTCTCAGAATTTTTATCCGAGACCCCGTTCAAAAGTTATAAAACTGAATGCCTGAGAACACCAAATTACGAAAACGCCCCTGGGGCCATTTTTTCACACCCTCCTAGGGTAAACGGCACGCTCCGAACTCAATGGTGCCCTTTGTTTTCCGATCCGAGATACCGTTTAAGAGATACTTGAGTTTCACCATTAAACGATTAAATTTATTAATTAATTTATCCGTTTAACGTTCCGAAAGCAAGCGAGGGGTCCAAACATCTCGCGCCGACATGTTTTATGTCATTCCTAGGGCAAACACCCCATTCCGGACTCATCTGTACACTCGGATCTCTGATCCGGAACTCCGTTTAGGAGTTATCCCATTTATTTAGCGTTTCGAGTGTGAACGCACTGAAAATTTAATTCCGGCCACTCCGGGGCTCGGATTCACACGCTGTCTGAAGGCGCTACTCTGGAATATCATCAAGAATATTCCAAAGTCTTTCACAGCAAAAACCGGGTTCTTACAACTGTTATGGGAAACATATCTAATGTTTATACCATCAATCCTAAAGGTACCAATTCTTTAGGTGAACCTGCTGCATAGCACATTAAGGTACTTATTTTTAGGAGACAAAGAAACCTTACTATTGATTATAAATTTTCATTTTACAATGGAACAAGAAGAAAATTTATTAGAAATTTTGAATTAGAGAAAAAAAGACCCTCCTCAGGGAATTTATGATATCAAGACTAGTAGTTCATCTATGTGAATGTATAAAGATATACTAGAAGAGGGTAGTAAACCAGAAATTTACACCAAAGACTCACACCATTGATGAAAGCAGTGTTCAAGAAAGTGGTTCCAAAACTATTTGATTCAGAGATTATTTTTTCTATAATAGATTGTGATGGGTTAGCCATTTAGTTATTCCTAAAAAGGGATACCTGACTGATGAAAATGGGTTTTTAATGAACTAATGATTGAAAATATTCTTATTTACCTAATCATGTAGTATAGTTCCACATACGGTGCAATCTGCAGGAGGCCACTTACAGAAAACTATTCTTCTATTACCAATATTTATATCTAAAATATACTACAAATGAAAAGCTAAAAATTGGTGATTTTGAAAAGAAAATGAGATATATTTATTTAAATCTATGTGAGTAATATAAAAATATAAATAATTCCAAAGAAGGAAAAAATGATAGTAAGAAAGAAGATTACAGTTATTTGGATTTCACGGTGATCTGATCAATGTTCATTTAAAAGGAATTTAATCTCATTATTTTACTCAATGTATGGATCACGACCTGTCAGTCTACACTCTTCTATTTGAATTCTGATTATCCTATAGTGATACATCTGCATGTATCATGTTATTTCTCACTTCATCACAATAATTTTACTCAACCGTATACAACAATATAATGACGAAGGAGATTAAAAATTGTAAAAAATAAGAAGTAGACAATATCAGGTAAAAGGGAAATACAACACACCCTAATCAATTTACCCACTACTAAATTCATAGAATAAAATAAAAAGAAAACATTATAGTGCAATAAACACAAAAAAAACACCAATCCTTCGCTAGAACAACCATGATTATTAGTTCTCCATTTGCATTGAGATGAGAATTATATTATTGGAGAATAGAATAAAAAAATAGAGAGAAATAGAAACTAATCTATATTATAAAATTTAAAATAATTGAAAATAAAAACACCATCCTCTACTTATGAATATGGAAAACTTTTTGAATATAAGTGGAGGTACATATTTGTAAGTAAGAGAGGTGACCAAAATTATGTCAAATTTTATGATCTATATGTTCATCCTTCATTGACATCCTAGAAATATGAATCATAAAAAATGATCTTGAAAAATGTTATTATATATCTTAAATATTCATCCAAAAAAGTTTAGCTCAATTGGAAATTTGTAGAAAAAAATAGGATAACATTACTAAAGTCAAATTTTCATTCTTGATTCCAATTATTTGATTTCACATATATTTTTGGCTAAAAAAACAGTTGAATCATGAGAATCCATAGTTATTAAACTTGTTACCCAATATTTTATCTATATATATATATAATTTGATTTTATTTAGACTATCGATTTTGGAGATATGATCCCAACATTAAAATTCATCAAAACCAATGGAAAATTCCTTAACCCCAATTTTATGCTTCATTTGGTATTCTTTTAGTTGGATTCAAAAATTGGTCTAGTTGAACAAAATGAATCACAATAAGCATAGAATCCTAAAAAAATTAAAATTTTCTTATCTTGATCGGTTTAGTGAATGTTATGAAAAAAGTACCAAGCTAAAAAATTTCTATAGAATTATTAATGTATTTTTATATAATCAATGAAAAATGAGTGTTGAATGAAAAATGAGT
This sequence comes from Viscum album, assembly GCA_963277665.1. Classification (NCBI taxonomy): domain Eukaryota; kingdom Viridiplantae; phylum Streptophyta; class Magnoliopsida; order Santalales; family Viscaceae; genus Viscum; species Viscum album. The sequence continues at coordinate 732,806,847 of OY728145.1, read as the reverse complement.
GTTGAATGAAAAATGATTAAATTATAGGATACTAAAAAAATTAAAATTGTAAAACAAATATGTATGGTTGAAAATATAGGATAATTCATTTTTTTATCAATATCCATAGTTATGATTTAGAAAAATGGGCTACCCCAAACGAGAACAGTTACATGAAGGAGAGTGGATGTGGACTATAGAAAGTGGAATGAAGCTATAAGAAAGTATCACTTTCCACTTCCATTAATGGGAAATTTTTTGAAATATTGTCTAGGAATTTGTTCTACTATTCTATATATTGATACTCTAGTTATAACCAAGTATTAGTGGATGAGGATAATAAGTCAAATACCACATTCACATACCCGTATGGTACTTTTGACTATCATCACATATCATTTGGCATGTGTAATGTGTCTAAGTCATTATATATTTGAATGAAAAATAAATTACATGATGTATTAGGTGAATTCTTGAAAATATTTATTGATTAATTTTTTGTTTATGGGAGTGTTTGAGTAATTTGTCATTAGTTCTCAAAATATGTGAAGATAAGTGTCTAGTGCTCAACTAGAAGAAGTTCCACTTCACTTTACAATGACAAATTTTTCATGGGAAAAAATATAAAGTTAGGGAATTGTATACGATCCAGTAAATATACGAGTGATACATGATATACAAAAGATAACCACATTCAAGGGTAATAGAAGGTATTCTGGTCATGCATGATTCTATCACCGCCATTTAAAATATTTATCCATGATGGATTAGGAAACAACTCAACTACTAGTGAAGGATGTTACATTTTACATTTCTGAATTATGTAAATAATCCTACATGTTAATAAAAATGAACCTAGTGGTATCCCTAATAATAATCTCTCAAAGACAAGAAAATAAATCTGAGATAATGTATGATGTGTGTGATTTCACCAGTGGGTTTTTTTTGGGATAGTGGTATAAACTTATCATCCAACCCATATATTATGAAAGCCACAAACATAATGATTCTTGGAATAATTACACCACTGTAGTGAACAAAATTCTTATAAGAGTCTTTACTTTTAATAAGATAAGATCAGAACTCATCCCTTCCAAGGTTATCATCTACACTGATAATGTTTATTAAAGTAACTTATTGAGAATGAAGGGTGACAAACCATGAATGATTAATTGGATCCATTTATGAAATGAATTTAACATTATAGTTGATGACATGAATAGTTGGAAGAATGTGGTGGCTGAACATTTTTCAATATTACAGCTACCACATGTTCAAGAAGAGAAAGAAATTGATATAACCAATGAGTAACTAGACTAAACACATTTCTATAATGATCTAAAAGTAATCTTCATGGTTTTCTTATATAGAAAATTGTTTTTCCAATGGGATAGTGTATCCTTATTTTAAATAAATAAATATTAAAAAAATATTTTGGTGCCACCCTTCATATAGTTAAAAAAGTGGGAAACCAAGAGTACATAATTCAGAGAATTCAAACCTTATAAGAGATGGCTGTGTCATTCCAGAAAATTTTAAAACAGTTAAGAGTTTTTAACCTTAATAGATTCCATTCATTGGATGTGACCTCCATTTCCATGTTGTCCATTATGAGATCCTCGAATCGAGATGCTATCTTGTCCTAGGTCTGCACGTGATCCTCTATGCTTGTCTAACCCTCATTGAAACCATGAATCAAAATCCGATTCTGTTTATCAATCCATGAGGATTGTTCGTTGCTCAAATCGACACGCAACAGTATTTTGAACATTTTGGGTGTGTCATTATCTTAAATGTTGACCATAAAGTAATCTTCCTGCATTTCTTCATTAGAATGCATGCTGAGATCATGGGAGAAGTTTGCTTCTTCAGCCTCATTTTCAACATTCACTGGTTCATTAGTAGAGGGTTCCCTTGCTTGTGATTCTAGCTTCTCACTAGCCTCTAACTCCACAAGTTTTGCAGAGCCTTTAAACTTTATTTTGGAGTTGTCATTTGCATCAGTCAAACTCTTTAGAGGGAACTTACCTTTTCTGAAAGATCTTGTAACTGGAGGGATAGGTAAATTTGAATAGTCTTTTTTTCTTCGCGGCCTCCGCGTATGTTTAATAAATCCATCTGAATCCGTGATTGGGTTCTTTCCTTTCTTAGTGGAAGATCTTAAATATTTCTCCACAAGAACCACATCCTTGGACTCAGCAGATCAGGAGTCTGACTCAGACCTCTTCATCATTCTTCTCTCCATGAGAAACCTCCACTTCAATTCGTTCTTCAGAGGTGTGACAAACACCTTCTTCTAACACTGCAAAGAGATTATGAGAAATGCAGCCAGTGATAGTAGCAGAAGAATTAGGTCTGGCCTTTCCAGGACTCTCCCTGATCGCTACAACCTTTCCTTGAGGAGTGTTACCATCAGGTGTCACTATGTCTGCACGTGTAGTAAGGATCCCAAAGTAGCTTCTCAGGGCCACACATACCCCCTGATCATCTCCATGAAAGGTATTCTTGATACCCATATCACTACACAGCCTATAAAAAACCTCTGCAACTCTTGGTTCTAGATATAACAGATGAACTGCTTTCTGTGAGATTGATCCAACTACTCCACTGCCCATCTTACCCCACTCAGTAGTAGAAAGAGATACATTTTCATCCCCCGAGGGAACCAGGGTAGGGACACCCTGAGGATGCACTGATAAGCCTCTGCGACATTGGTCTGCGTCATGCCCCAGATGATTGCAATTCATACAAAATAGGATCCACGATGTATAACATACCTTATAGTGCCAATGTAGTTCTCCTTCGACCTTGACATAGATAGAGTCCAACCGACCCTTCGAGACATCCACTTCAACAAAAATTTTCGGAGCTACGGGGTGACAAGAAGCACGAGTTCAAGAATCCAAACAAAGAAAATGACCTATCATGTTTCCAATCAATATGAGAATCACCAGATTCTGGAACGGTGATGGGAGATCAGGAAGAGAAATCCATATTACAGAGGAAATGTGAAACATTTGGAATGATTGGTCAAGCTACAAATTAAGTCCATCTATATAAATAAGATATAGGATTTGGGATTATTTAGAAAATCAATATGGGGAAAGAGATTATGGAGTCTTTTTAGGCAATAATATTAAAGGTAATTTTATAGGTTAGAGATGAGGAATTATAGGAGTTGTTCGTATAGTTTTTTACTACACATGACCTTTCTTTGGTGAAGTTTTACATACAGATGGGACGAAAGTAGTAGAGATTTTCATTGAGAGAGTTTTGGCCAAAATTCCATCTGAAATGCTTATCATAAAGGAATCTTCCAGCATTTCTTCATTAGAATGCATGTTGAGATCTTGGAAGAAGTTTTCTTCTTCAGCCTCATTTTCAACATTCACTGGTTCATTAGTAGAGGGTTCCCCTGCTTGTGATTCTAGATTCTCATTAGCCTCTAACTCCACATGTTTTACAGACCCTTTGAACTTACATTTGGAGTTGTCATTTTAATCAGTCAAACTCTTTAAAGGGAGCTTACCTTTTCTGGAAGATCTTGTAACTGGAGGGATAGGTAAATTTGAATAGTCTTTTTTTCTTCATGGCTTCTGTATATGTTTCATAAATCCATCTAAATCCGTGATTGCGTTCTTTCATTTCTTAGTGGAAGATCTTAAATATTTCTCCACAAGAACCACATCCTTGGACTTAGTAGATCAGGAGTCTGACTCAGACATCTTCATCATTATTCTCTCCAAGAGCATACTCCACTTCAATTCGTTCTTCGGAGGTGTGACAAACACATTCTTCTAACACCGCAAAGAGATTATGAGAACTACAGCCAGTGATAGAAGAAGAAGAAATAGGTATGGCCTTTCTAGGACTCTCCCTAATCTCTACAACCTTTCCTTGAGGAGTGTTATAATCAGGTGTCACCACGTCTGCACATGTAGTAAGGATCCTAGAGTAGCTTCTCGGGGCCACACATACCCCCCGATTATCTCTATGCAAGGGATTCTTCATACCTAGATCACTACACAGCCTATCAAAAACCTCTGCAACTCTTGGTTCTGGATATAACAGATGAACTGCTTTCTGTCAGATTGATCCAACTTCTCCACTTCCCAACTGACCCCACTCAGTGGTAGAAAGCGAGGCATTTTTATCCCCCGGGGGAACCAGGGTAGGGACACCCTGAGGATGCACTAATAAGCCACCGCGACATTGGTCTGCATCTTTCCCCAGATGATTTCAATTCATACAAAACAAGATCCACAATTCATAACATACCTTTTGGTGCCAATGTAGTTCTCCTTCGACCTCGACATAGATGGAGTCCAATAGACCCTTCAAGACATCCACTTCAACACAAATCCTCGAAGCTACGGGGTGACAAGAAGCGTGAGTTCAGGAATCCAAACAAAGAAAACGACCTATCATGTTTCCAATCAATAAGAGAATCACCCGATTCTGGAACGGTGATGGGAGACCAGGAAGAGAAATCCAGATTTTCGAGGAAATGTGAAACATTTGGATTGATTGGTCAAGATACAAATGAAGTCAATTTATATAAATAAGATATAGGATTTTGGATTATTTAGAAAATAAATATGGGGAAAGAGATTATGGAGTCTTTTTAGGCAATAATCTTAGAGGTAATTTTATAGGTTAGAGATGAGGAATTATAGGAGTTGTTCATATAGTTTTTTACTACACATAACCTTTCTTTGGTGAAGGTTTACATATAGATGGGATGAAAGTAGTAGATATTCTCATTGAGAGATTTTTGGCCGAAAGTCCATCTGAAATGTTTATCATAAAGTAATCTGCGAGCATTTATTCATTACAATGCATGCTGAGCTCTTGGGAGAAGTTTTCTTCTTCAGCCTCATTTTCAACATTCACTGGTTCATTAGTAGAGGGATCCCCTACTTGTGATTCTAGCTTCTCATTAGCCTCTAACTCCACATGTTTTGCAGAGCCTTTGAACTTACATTTGGAGTTGTCATTTGCATTAGTCAAACTATTTAGAGGGAGCCTACCTTTTCTGGAAGATCATGTAAATGGAGGGATAGGTAAATTTGAATAGTATTTTTTTCTTCGCAGCTTCCGCGTATGTTTCATAAATCCATCTAAATCTGTGATTGGGTTCTTTCCTTTCCTAGTGGAAGATATTAAATATTTATCCACAAGAACCACATCCTTGGACTCAACAGATCAGGAGTCTGACTCAGACCTCTTCATCATTATTCTCTCTATGAACAACCTCCACTTCAATTCGTTCTTTGGAGGTGTTAAAAACACCTTCTTCTAACACCGCAAAGTGATTATGAGAACTACAGCCAGTGATAGCAGCAGAAGAATTAGGTTTGGCCTTTCCAGGACTCTCCCTGATCGCTACAACCTTTCCTTGAGGATTGTTACCATCAGGTGTCACCACATCTTCACGTGTAGTAAGTATCCAAGAGTAGCTTCTTGAGGCCACACATACCCCCTGGTCATCTCCATGAAAGGGATGCTTGATACCCAGATCACTACACAGCCTATCAAAAACCTCCGAAACTCTTGGTTCTGGATATAACAGATGAACTGCTTTCTGTGAGATTGATCCAACTTCTCCACTGCCCAAATGACCCCACTCAGTAGTAGAAATAGAGGCATTTTCATCCCCCGAGGGAACCAGGGTAGGGACACCCTGAGGATGCACTGATAAGCCTCCATGAAATTGGTCTGCATCATTCCCCAGATGATTGCAATTCATACAAAATAGGATCCCCGATTTATAACATACCTTTTGGTGCCAATGTAGTTCTCCTGTGACCTCGACATAGATGGAGTCCAATAGACCCTTCGAGACATCCACTTCAACACAAATCCTCAGAGCTATGGGGTGAAAATAAGCGCGAGTTCAGGAATCCAAATAATGAAAATGGCCTATCATGTTTCCAATCAACAAGACAATCACCGGATTCTGGAACGGTGATGGGAGACCAGGAAGAGAAATACAGATTGCTGAGGAATTGTGAAACATTTAGAATGATTGGTCAAGCTACAAATGAAGTCCATCTATATAAATAAGATATAGGATTTGGGATTATTTAGAAAATCAATACGGGGAAAGAGATTATGGAGTCTTTTTAGGCAATAATCATAAAGGTAATTTTATAGGTTAGAGATGAGGAATTATAGGAGTTGTTCATATAGTTTTTTATAACACATGACCTTTCTTTGGTGAAGGTTTACATACAGATGGGCCGAAAGTAGTAGAGATTCTCTTTGAGAGTGTTTTGGCAAAAGGACCATCTGAAATTTTTATCATAAAGGAATCTTCCAACATTTCTTCATTAGAATGCATGCTGAGCTCTTGGGAGAAGTTTACTTCTTCATCCTCATTTTCAACATTCACTTGTTCATTAATAGAGGGTTCCCCTGCTTGTGATTCTAGATTCTCATTAGCCTCTAACACCACATGTTTTGAAGAGCCTTTGAACTTACATTTGAAGTTTTAATTTCCATTAGTCAAACTCTTTAGAGGGATCTAACCTTTTCTAGAAGATATTGTAACTAGAGGGATAGGTAAATTTGAATAATATTTTTTTCTTCGCGGCTTTTGCGTATGTTTCATAAATCCATCTGAATCCGTGATTGGGTTCTTTCCTATCACAGTGGAAGATCTTAAATATTTCTCCACAAGAACCACATCCTTGGACTCAGCAGATAAGGAGTCTGACTCAGACCTCTTCATCATTCTTCTCTCTATGAACAACCTCCACTTCAATTCATTCTTTGGAGGTGTGAAAAACACATTCTTCTAACACCGCAATGCGATTATGAGAACTGCAGCCAGTGATAGCAGCAGAAGAATTAGGTCTGGCCTTTCCAGGACTCTCCCAGATCGCTAAAACCTTTCCTTGAGGAGTGTTACCATCAGGTGTCACCATGTCTGCACGTGTAGTAAGGATCCCAGAGTTTCTTCTCGGGGCCACACATACCCCCTGATTATCTCCATGCAAGGGATTCTTCATACCCAGATCACTACACAGCCTATCAAAAACCTCTGCAACTATTTGTTCTGGATATAACAGATGAACTGCTTTCCGTCAGATTGATCCAACTTCTCCACTACCCAACTGACCCCACTCAGTGGTAGAAAGCGAGGAATTTTCATCCCCTGGGGGAACCAGGGTAGGGACACTCTGAGGATGCACTGATAATCCTCCACAACATTGGTCTGCATCATTCCCCAGATGATTGCAATTCGTACAAAACGGGATACACTATTCATAACATACCTTTTGGTGTCAATATAGTTCTCCTTCGACTTCGACATAGATGGAGTCCAACAGACCCTTCGAGACATCCACTTCAACACAAATCCTGAGAGCTACGGGGTGATAAGAAGCGCGAGTTCATGAATCCAAACAAAGAAAACGACCTATCATGTTACCAATCAACAAGAGAATCACCAGATTCTGGAATGGTGATGGGAGACCAGGAAGATAAATCCATAATGCCGAGGAAATGTGAAACATTTGGAATGATTGGTCACGCTACAAATGAAGTCCATCTATATAAATAAGATATAGGATTTGGGATTATTTAGAAAATCAATATGGGGAAAGAGATTATAGAGTCTTTTTAGGCAATAATCTTATAGGTAATTTTATAGGTTAGAGATAAGGAATTATAGGAGTTGTTCATATAGTTTTTTACTACACATGACCTTTCTTTGGTGAAGGTTTACATACAAATGGGCCGATAGTAGTAGAGATTCTCATTGAGAGAGTTTTGGCCGAAAGTCTATCTCAAAAATTTATCATAAAGGAATATTCCAGAATTTCTTCATTAGAATGCATGCTGAGATCTTCAGAGAAGTTTTCTTCTCCGGCCTCATTTTCAACATTCACTGGTTCATTAGCAGAGGGTTCCCCTGCTTGTGATTGTAGCTTCTCATTAGCCTCTAAATCCACATGTTTTGTAGTGAATTTGAACTTACATTTGGAGTTCTCATTTTCATTAGTCAAACTCTTTATAGGGAGCTTACCTTATCTGGAAGATCTTGTAACTGGAGGGATAGGTAAATTTGAATAGTCTTTTTTTCTTCGTGACTTCCGCATATGTTTCATAAATCCATCTGAATCCGTGATTGGGTTCTTTAATTTCTTAGTGGAAGATCCTAAATATTTCTCCACAAGAACCACATCCTTGGACTCAGTAGATCAGGAGACTGACTCAGACCACTTCATCATTCTTCTCTCCATGAGCAACCTCCACTTCAATTCGTTCTTCGGAGGTGTGACAAATCCCTTCTTCTAACACTGCAAAGCAATTATGAGAACTTCTTCTAGTGATAGAAAAAGAAGAATTAGGTCTGGCCTTTCCAGTACTCTCCCTGATCGCTACAACCTTTCCATGAGGAGTGTTACCATCAGGTGTCACCACGTCTGCACGTGTAGTAAGGATCCCAGAGTGGCTTCTCGGGGCCACACATACCCCCTGATCATCTCCATGCAAGGGATTCTTGATACCCAGATCACTAAACAGCCTATCAAAAACCTCCGCAACTCTTGGTTCTAGATATAACAGATGAAATGCTTTCTGTGAGATTGATCCAACTTCTCCACTGCCCAACTGACCCACTCAGTAGTAGAAAGCGCGACATTTTCATCCCTCGGGGGAACCAGGGTAGGGACACCCCGAGGATGCACTGATAAGACTCTACGACATTGGTCTACATCATGCCCCAGATGATTCCAATTCATACAAAACATTATCCACGATTTATAACATACCTTTTGGTGCCAATGTAGTTCTCCTTCGACCTCGACATAGATAGATTCCAATAGACCCTTCAAGACATCAACTTCAACACAAATCCTCGGAGCTACGGGGTGACAGGAAGCACAAGTTCAAGAATCCAAACAATGAAAATGACCTATCATATTTCCAATCAACAAGAGAATCACCAGATTCTGGAACAGTGATGGGAGACCAGGAAGAGAAATCCAGATTTCCAAGGAAATGTGAAACATTTGTAATGATTGGTCAAGCTACAAATGAAGTCCATCTATATAAATAAGATATAGGATTTGAGATTATTTAGAAAATCAATATGGGGAAAGAGATTATGGAGTCTTTTTAGGAAATAATCTTAAAGGTAATCTTATAGGTTAGAGATGAGGAATTATAGGAGTTTTTCTTATAGTTTTTTACAAAACATAACCTTTCTTTGGTGACAGTTTACATACAGATGGGCCGAAAGTAGTAGAGATTCTCATTGAGAGAGTTTTGTCTGAAAGTCCATATGAAATGTTTATCATAAAGGAATCTTCCAGGATTTCTTCATTAGAATGCATGCTGAGCTCTTGGGAGAAGTTTGATTCTTCAACCTCATTTGCAACATTCACTAGTTCATTAGTAGAGGGTTCCCATGATTGTGATTCTAGCTTCTCATTAGCCTCTAACTCCACATGTTTTGCAGAGCCTTTGAACTTACATTTCGAGTTGTCATTTGCATCAGTCAAACTCTTTAGAGGGAGCTTACCTTTTCTGGAAGATCGTGTAACTATAGGGATAGGTAAATTTGAATAGTATTTTTTTCTTCGCGGATTCCATGTATGTTTCATAAATCCATCTGAATCCGTGATTGGGTTCTTTCCTTTATTAGTAGAAGATCTTAAATATTTCTCCACAAGAACCACATCCTTGGACTCAGCAGATCAGGAGTCTGACTCAGACCTCTTTATCATTCTTCTCTCCATGAGCAACCTCCACTTGAATTCGTTCTTTAGAGGTGTGACAAACACCTTCTTCTAACACCACAAAGTGATTATGAGAACTGCAGCCAGTGATAGCAGTAGAAGAATTAGGTCTAGCCTTTCCAGGACTCTCCCTGATCGCTACAACCTTTCCTTGAGGAGTGTTACCATCAGGTGTCACCACGTCTTCACGTGTAGAAAGGATCCCAGAGTAGCTTCTTGGGGCCACACATACCCCCTGATTATCTCCATGCAAGGGATTCTTCATACCCAGATCACTACACAGCCTATCAAAAACCTCCGTAACTCTTGGTTATGGATATAACAGATGAACTGATTTCTGTCAGATTGATCCAACTTCTCCACTGCCCATCTGACTCCACTTAGTGGTAGGAAAGGCATTTTCATCCCCCGAGGGAACCAGGGTAGGGACACCCTGAATATGCACTGATAAGCCTCTGTGACATTAGTCTGCATCATTCCCCAGATGACTGCAATTCATACAAAATAGGATCCACGATTCATAACATAACTTTTGGTGCCAATGTAGTTCTCCTTCAACCCCAACATAGATGGAGTCCAACAGACCCTTTGAGAAATCCACTTCAACACAAATCCTCAGAGCTACGGGGTGACAAGAAGCGCGAGTTCAGAAATCCAAACAAAGAAAACGACCTATCATGTTTCCAATCAACATGAGAATCACCGAATTCTGGAACGGTGATGGGAGACCAGGAAGAGAAATCTAGATTGCCGAGGAAATGTGAAACATTTGGAATGATTAGTCAAGCTACAAATGTAGTCCATCTATATAAATAAGATATAGGATTTGAGATTATTTAGAAAATCAATATGGGGAAAGAGATTATGGAGTCTTTTTAGGCAATAATCTTAGAGGTATTTTTATAGGTTAGAGATGAGGAATTATAGGAGTTTTTCATATAGTTTTTTACTACACATGACCTTTCTTTGCAGAAGGTTTACATACAGATGGGCCGAAAGTTGTAGAGATTCTCATTGAGAGAGTTTTGGCCGAATGTCCATCTGAAATGTTTATCATAAAGGAATATTCCAGCATTTCTTCATTAGAATGCATGATGAGCTCTTGGGAGAAGTTTTCTTCTTCAGCCTCATTTTCAACATTCACTGGTTCATTAGCAGAGGGTTCCCCTGCTTGTGATTCTAGCTTCTCATTAGCCTCTAACTCCACATGTTTTGCAGAGCCTTTGAACTTACATTTGGAGTTGTCATTTGCATCAGTCAAACTCTTTAGAGGGAGCTTACCTTTTCTGGAAGATCTTGTAACTGGAGGGATAGGTAAATTTGAATAGTCTATTTTTCTTTGCAGATTCCGTGTATGTTTCATAAATCCATATGAATCTGTCATTGGGTTCTTTCCTTTCTTAGTGGAAGATCTTAAATATTTCTCCACAAGAACCACATCCTTGGACTCAGAAGATCAGGAGTCTGACTCAGACCTCTTCATCATTCTTCTCTCCATAAGTAACCTCCACTTCAATTCGTTCTTAGGAGGTGTGACAAACACCTTCTTCTAACACCACAAAGCGATTATGAGAACTACAACCAGTGATAGCGGCAGAAGAATTAGGTCTGGCCTTTCTAGGACTCTCCCTGATCACTACAACCTTTCCTTGAGGAGTGTTACCATCAGGTGTCACCACGTCTGCATGTGTAGTAAGGATCCCAGAGTAGCTTCTTGGGGCCACACATACCCCCTGATTATCTCCATGAAAGGGATTCTTCATACCCAGATCACTAAACAGCCTATCAAAAACCTCCGCAAATCTTGGTTCTGGATATAACAGATGAACTTCTTTCTGTCAGATTGATCCAACTTCTCCACTTCCCAACTGACCACACTCAGTGGTAGAAAGTGAGGCATTTTCATCCCCCAGGGGAACCAGGGTAGGGACACCCTGAGGATGCACTGATAAGCCTCCGTGACATTGGTCTGCATCATGCCCCAGATGATTGCAATTCATACAAAACAGGATCCACGATTCATAACATACCTTTTAGTGACAATGTTGTTCTCCTTCGACCTCGACATAGATGGAGTCCAACAGACTCTTCGAGACATCCACTTCAACACAAATCCTTGGAGCTACGAGGTGACAAGAAGCGCGAGTTCAGAAATCCAAACAAAGAAAATGACCTATCACGTTCCAATCAACAAGAGAATCACCAGATTCTGGAATAGTTATGGGATACCAGGAAGATAAATCCAGATTCCCGAGGAAATGTGAAACATTTGGAATGATTGGTCAGGGTACAAATGAAGTCCATCTTTATAAATAAGATATAGGATTTTGGATTATTTAGAAAATCAATACGGGGAAAGATATTATGTAGTCTTTTTACGAAATAATCTTAGAGGTAATTTTATTGGTTAGAGATGAGGAATTATAGGAGTTTTTCATATAGTTTTTTACTACACATGACCTTTCTTTGGTGAAGGTTTACATACAGATGGGCCGAAAGTAGTAGAGATTCTCATTGAGAATGTTTTTTGTGGGGATGGGAACTTACATATTTTTTTTTTCAAAACTATGAATATAAGAAGATGGTGTTGCTGTAGAATAAGTTATTTAACCCTATGAAGTAAACCATGATAAATATTATACCAAAGAGTCAACAAGAACCTAATACTACAAATACCGCTCATCTTTGGGTTCCCCGTCTGACTATTATTCATGTGTCCCATATCCAGGCTTGGTTAGATAGAGGATATTCATCGGGGGTTGTGATCTTCTTATATGTACTCATTATATCCACTAATTCATAGGGGATGCCTATTAATATGGGATTCCTAGTTTCCTATTATTTATAATGATAGGAGAAGAATTTTAAAGGGACATTGATGGGGGAAATTTCATAACCAACTTAGAAAAACACCTAAATGTGTTTGATTCATCCTTTTCTATTAAGTTACTTGGGGAGAATTAAATTTATAGACCTATGTATCCTCTTCAATATGGTAATTGTCAAAAATGATAGATTTAATAAAGAGTGGACGGATGAGTATACGTACTATTCAATTAAAGTCATGATGATCCAATCACCAACAGATTTTGATTCTGATTCCACCTCTACACAGTCTAGGGAGAGGGATTTTGGAGAACACAATTATCCATATCCACCCTACATCAATCGTGATGAGTGATTTCATTTGTTTAGTGTTTACCTCTATTCCCTCATATAGAATCAACATATGAAATTTAAATCAATGAGGCTGGAATTTCCTAATCTAACTATCCATCCCTCAACTTAGCCACCATGGATTTAAACAGTGTATAAATCTCAAGGAGTGACATATTCTATGGTATCTCATTCCCTTTACAATGATCATCCTCAACTACCACCAAATAAAATATTTTATTTCAGAAGAACTTTTCAATAAAAAGTGGGAAACCAAGAGTACATAATTCAGAGAATTAAAACCTTATAAGAGATGGCTGTGTCATTCCAAAAAAAATTAAAACAGTTAAGAGTTTTTAACCTTATATATATTCCATTCATTGGATGTGACCTCCATTTCCATGTTTTCCATTATGATATCCTCGAATCGAGATTCCATCTTGTCCTAGGTCTGCACGTGCTCCTCTATGCTTGTCTTACCCTCATTGAAACCATGAATCAAAATCCAATTCTGTTTATCAATCCATGAGGATTGTTCATCGCTCAAATCGACACGCAAAAGTATTTCGAACATTGTGGGTGTGTCCTTCTCTGAAATGTTTATCATAAAGGAATATTCCTACATTTCTTCATTAGAATGCATGTTGAGCTCTTGGGAGAAGTTAGCTTCTTCAGCCTCATTTTCAACATTCGCTGGTTCATTAGTAGAGGGTTCCCCTACTTGTGATTCTAGATTCTCACTAGCCTCTAACTCCACATGTTTTGCAGAGCCTTTGAACTTACATTTGGAGTTGTCATTTGAATCAGTCAAACTCTTAAGAGGGATCTTTCCATTTCTGGAAGATCTTGTAACTGGAGGGATAGGTAAATTTGAATAGTCTATTTTTCTTCACAGCCACCGCGTATGTTTAATAAATCCATCTGAATCTGTGATTGGGTTCTTTCCTTTCTTAGTGAAAGATCTTAAATATTTCTCCACAAGAACCACATCCTTGGACTCAATATATCAGGAGTCTGACTCAGACCTCTTCATCATTCTTCTCTCCATGAGGAACCCCCACTTCAATTCATTCTTTGGAGGTGTGACAAACACCTTCTTCTAACACCGAAAAGTGATTATGAGAACTGTAGCCAGTGATTGCAGCAGAAGAATTAGGTCTGGCCTTTCCAGGACTCTCCCAAATCACTACAACCTTTCCTTGAGGAGTGTTACCATCAGGTGTCACCACGTCTGCACGTGTAGTAAGGATCCCAGAGTAGCTTCTCGGGGCCACACATACCCCCTGATCATCTCCATGAAAGGGATTATTCATACCCAGATCACTACAAAGCCTATCAAAAACCTCCGCAACTCTTGGTTCTGGATATCACAGATGAACTGCTTTATGTTAGATTGATCTAACTTCTCCACTACCCAACTGACCCCACTAAGTGGTAAAAAGCGAGGCATTTTCATCCCCCAGGGGAACCAGGGTAGGGACACCCTGAGGATGCACTGATAAGCCTCCACAACATTGGTCACATCATGCCCCAGATGATTGCAATTCATACAAAACAGGATCCACGATTCATAACATACCTTTTGATGCTGATGTAGTTCTCCTTCGACCTCGACATAGATGGAGTCCAACAGACCCTTCGAGACATTCACTTCAACACAAATCCTTGGAGCTTCGGGGTGACAAGAAGCATGAGTTCGGAAATACAAACAAAGAAAACGACCTATCATGTTTCCAATCAACAAGAGAATCACCAGATTCTGGAACGGTGATGGGAGACCATGAAGAGAAATCCAGATTGCCGAGGATGGGGGGTCGTGCTTCAGATGAAACTCGAATGACTATCTGAATAGAGAAAAAAGAAAACCATTCATAGCATGAAGAGCATTAGCCCAGGCGTGGATCAAGTCATCTTCTCTCTTACCGCGCATTCTTGAAGCATCTAAGATGAGAAGAAAAACCTGTCGAAGGCATCGATGAAGGGCCATTTCTTCCCAAATCGAGCGACGCGGTGCTCGTGAACTTCTTTAAAAATCGTAACTGAAAGAACGCTATTCACCCAATATGGAACTTTAGGTCAGACATCAATTGAGGAAAAACTTAGGAGAAGAGAAGGATCCGTGAAAGGGGAAAATTAATAGATGTGAGGTGGGAGCGAGAGTGAAGCGGGAGCAACCTCCCCCAAGGGGATCCGGCGGCACGTCCATGAAACTGACTCGCTGTGTGTTACAAATTTAAAAATTCCCATATTATCATCTTCTTCAAATTTTATTTTATTCACTATTTTTTAAAATTAATATTTAAAAAAATTATTACTTTTATGTTTATTAATAATAATAGTATTTTCATGTGCATATTATTTTGTTAAATGTGATTTATAAATAATTGTTTTTATAACTTAAACATAATTTATAAGTAATAATAACAAACAATTATAAATAATTTTGATTATCTTAAATTAATGATGTATATACATAATTTATAAATAATTTCGAATTAATAATTATTATGAATTAATATCTTTGAATTAATATTTATTTTGAATTAGTATTTATTTTTAATTAATCATTTTGAAACAATAATTATTTTGAAACAATAATTATTTTGAATTATTAATTATTAATTTTTAATTGTTTTGAATTAATATTTTTGATTATCTTGAATTAATAATTTTGAATTAATAAATTATATAAGTAACTTATAAATAATTTTGATTAGCTTGAATTAATAATTTTGACTGTGTGTATATTAATAATTTTGATTATGTGTGTATAAATAATTTTGATTATGTGTATATAAATATTTGGCTCAACATAATTTATAAATAATAATGTCAAACAATTATAAACAATTTTAAAATAAATAAATATATGGATTGTGTGAATGATTTAAACGAATATATGAAATCAATTTTTTATAAAAATTTTAAAAAAATTCTATTAATATATATTTTTTGTTTAATGTTTACTTGATTTTTGTGACATGAAATATAATGATTAATTAAAACCAAAATTATTGTTTATATGACATGATATAAAAAAAAATAAAAAAAAATCATTGCTAATATATATTTCAAAATTAAAATTTTATATAATTGACATGATATAAAAATAAAATATACAATTTAAAATTATAATAGTTTTTATTTGAAATAACTAAGTATTGAAAACTATATTCTTTAAAAATATCACCTGAACCCACCTAGATCAATAATCATACAATGATTTAAAATTTAATTTTGTTATATATATATATATATATATTTATAATTATATAAATATTTTTAAAATATATATATTTGTGTATTTATAATTAAATATTTATATATAAATATATTTAATATATATATATATAATATTTTATAAATATATATATTTTTGAAAGCATGTTTATATAATTATATCAATGTTTTTAAAATAAAATACATTTATTTATAATAGATATATATATTTAATTAAAAATCAAAGGTACAATTTAAGATTGTAATATTTTTTTATTTGAAACGATTGAACATTGGAAAACCATATATTTTAATAAGGGTCATTTTTGTCATGTTATCAAAAAATTTCTTTTCTTTTCTTTTAAAAATCATAACGAAACAAGATGAGGAGAAATTTCAATCATTTCTTTTCTTTTACTAAATTCCACATCCAAACAAAATGAATAGAAATCAAAATCATTTCATTTTTTTAGGAATTAAGAAATCATTTCTTTTCTTTTACTAAAAGATGACCAACACAGGCTTAGGATTCTGTGTTTGAGGCTTATCAAAAGGACCAAGGCCTCACTAATAAGATTGAGGTGGAGGTTCCATTTATATATTTAACCACTTTTCTTATAAAATCTATTTTTTTGGGATATTTCCAGTGTCTAGGGTACACAACTAGCCTTATCCTCTATATATATACCACCAAAAACATCTAAGAAGACTATTATTATCTTATACTAGCACTTTATATTGCAACAACCAAATATTCCTTCTCATTATCCAGTACTGGTCTGTGTACCATCGAGGAAGTTAACATAATCTATTAGTTTTATCATCCTACTCATGAAAAGCTGATTCGTAGGGTGTTGGGGATATATAATCAAATCCTTCAGATTCTCCCCCTATCACTCTTATTTTATTTATTTTTGAGTTCTGATTCTTTCATTATATTTTTGGGTTTCTACCATGTGTTATTTATTTTTATTACACTAATGGTCATTTATATTAAAATAATTGTAAGAACACATGGAATATGTTTTTTATGTACTTATTTAAGAGGATTGTTTCTTATTTTCTATAGAGTAACTAGATTCATGTATAACTTATTCATTTTAGGTATCAGTCAGAAGTTTAAAATTGTATATATTTTTCATGTTCACCTAAAACTAAACTTAATGGAAGGGAATTATTTTCATCAAGGGAGTTTTCCATTGTCATTTACAAATTGTTAATTTTTGTTTTAATTTCATATATATTTTAATTATTACTTTCTTGCAATGATTTAAAATACCAAGGATACTATCATTTTTTAGTGTGGGAGTGACATTCATTGAACCAAATTGAATTTTTTCTTCAACTGTAAAGTCCCCAACCCTAGTAGTCCAGAGCTAGAGGTTACATTATTACAATGGTTATAGATGTAAGAGATCATATCCCAATGGATGGAATAGTTTTGTAGTATTGTAAAAAATAGATAAATATGTGTAACTAACATTACATTTGATAACATAAAATACAACATAGATTTTTCCTTGAGAAAACCATCATTACCTTTAGTATATTCCTGTTTATCAATCAGAATACACTTCCCAGCATCTTGAGTAAAGGATACAAAAGAAATTGGTGAGATATAATACTCAGCAAGTGTATGTGTATAGTGGAAGCTATCATACACAACTAAGGAATAATCAATATGGAAATGTAAATAACTGAAATAAGTTCCATTAAACCAATAACATAAACATGAAAAATAATATAGAAGGAATAAATGATGATCAGAATAATTCCATATAAATAATCTCATGAGCTTGAAACTTATCCATGGATATTCTTACTAATATAATAATCACATAGATATCAATAACTAATATCATAACGAGGGAATGCATAATAGTGGACATCATAACCATAACATCAAGTCTTCATGCTAATAAATCTTACATAAATGGGCAAGGTCTTAGCCAAATACCCAATATAGTTTGTCCCATAAGACGTACTGATGTATCAAGGGGTTATAGTTAGCTATGTCCATCTCTTACTAAGTCCAATGTATTCCTCATATTAAAGGGGAGAAATATATTCAACATAAAAATTCGTATTGAAAAAATAACATATCATATTTCAATAATTTACCTAATCAATAAACATAATAAACATAAAAAAATTATTAGAAAACTAACATATGAATGTAAATACCTTCCCCAATAAAAAATGCAATCATAAACCATCCAGAGAACTATGGCGAATGGTATCAAAATATTACATCCCAGTAGAACTAATCATACACCATCTAGATAAATAATAAGGATAATATCCTTAAAATATAATCCCATTGTAAAATAATATAAAATAAGGGTTATTTTTTTTATGAATAGATATAGTATAAAAATACCATTAAAAACAACCTTGAGGAATATATCATTTTTACATTGAAACGAATTTTTAAAAACTAATAATCTATAGAATATTAGGAAAAATATTTTATTTAAAATGAAATTTGTAAAAATTTAAAGCAATATTCAAAATAACGAGGGTTCAAAATGGCAACAAATTCTGTATACGACATATAATTTAAGAAAAAATTCATTTCACGCTTTTGTAAAAGGTTTTAAAGTACTCATTCATAAAATAGAAACAAGAGGAAATTCAAACCGTTTCTTATAAATTTAAACATGAGTTAAAATACCCTCAGTAAATCATTTATATAATCTTAAAACATTTTTTAATTTTTTTAGAAAACAAGGAAATGGATGAATAGGATGTTCGACCTGTCAGATTTTCTTAAAATCATCTTCTCAATCATTTTATGTTATAAAGATATGAAAATGGTACTATTATTTGAAAATTTCATGAATATCCTTATGAAAATATTATTTAGGATATTATTGAGAGAAATATCAGAATATGTCATCATTAGAGACTAAATCACAATCAATCCTTGGAACTTATGAGATTGTAATCATAAAACCCCATATTATATGGTAACTTTTTAATCATAACACCCATGAAAGAAATAAAAACCAATGAAATATAAAATACCATTAATATAAAAATATTAATTATATAAAATATAAAAATGGCATTATATACACTACAAAAAATAAATAAGTGGTGAATATGGTATATATCTTACTGAACTAAATGTGAGACGATAAACCCTTACATCTGGTCTGATTTCATTAGTATATATTCAAAACTAAATTATATTAAATATATTATTAATTATATATATATATTATATAACCTTTATTATATATTTCATACCATATATTATTTTATTATAATTTTTTATCACCATTTTATTATGAATTCTTTATTAAAAGCACTATTTCGTGTGATAACTGCTACGTTTTTCATGTATGTTTTGATTGGGTTGTTTTGGTCATTGTGCTTTGATCGTGGTTCCATAATCTCAATAATTTTACCCATGATATAAATATATTATATATTAATTTTATAATTATTCAAAATAGTCCATAAATTTTAGAGGCATAAAAATGAATTACTCTATTAATAGAGATAGTAGGCCATACGTACGCATGAACACTGTTTTCATTTTTTTAATGGATGAATCAAAATAAAGGTAAATAATATTTAACATTTCCAGAATCATCATGATATCATATATACATTATATCTTCATTAAATCAATCTTTATTACCATCCATTTCAAAATAAAATGAAAATGTATCACATCACTATGTAGAGGTAGTAGTTCACATGTATGCATGAGTGATGTTACCAGTTTCAAATAGATTGAAGGGTAAAAAGCTATATGTGATATTATATGTATATAATAATAATTAAATCAATAATTAAATATAAATACATTAAATACATCATTATTTCTATCCATTAGAGGTGGGGATAGAAAACATATTACATCAGTTCGCGAGAAGGTAGTCCACCGTACACAATATTGGCGGTTTCATTTCCCCTTCGATGGAAGAGGATATGAACACAGGTCATTAGACTAAAATAATAAGATCTGTGAATATTTCATATACTGGATTTATTATTTTAGAATAGTTTATAGATATTTTATGGACTTAAATTAAGAACTAAAATGAAAATTTATGGTTAAGAAATATAGATCTTCTTCAGAAAACAACTTTATGTTTATACCAAAACACTTTTTAGATTTTATTTTTAATAAAAACAAGGAATATATGTCTTTTAGAGGGATATATGGAAAGTATTTGGGTAGATCTTGTCTGATCCAAAGGGCTTTGTATGTGAGAAGAGGATATGAGAGGGGTGTCCTTTTTTAGTGGGGGGAATGAAAAACTTGATTTTTTTGAAAACAATAAATTGTACCAATGTTTAAAACATTAAAATGGATAATTATTTAATATTAGATTATATAAATTCTAAATATGTATATAAATTATAATTTGAAAAGTTTTTAAGTCATTTTAACCCTTATCGTTTTTGTTTATCCCGTGATAAACATGTTTTAACCTTAACCGCAATAATTTATTTTTACTATTTTTACTATTAACTATAAAGAAACATAAATTAGAACTTATAATATAATATTAAATATTCTAATTAAAAATATTTAATCCATTTTCCAAAATTCATTTCATAGACATTGTATAATTTAATTTATTATTAAACGTGTAGGCGTGACAAAAAACGGTTTTCCAAAGAAGATGTTTTCAAAAGTATAAAATGTTTTCATATTAAAATCGAACATATAATTGATTTTAATGACCTAAATTGGATTAATTATAATATAATTAAACTAAATTTTCATTTTAAACCATTTTAAACAAAATTAATCTTTGTAAAATCATTAAATGAAAAGGAAGTTTTGAACATGAATCTGTATTTGTTTACCCTTCATCGAGAATATATTCTTTTAGGACATTATAAAATGACACGCTATGATAATTTCCACATGCTGAATTAATGAATGATTTTCATTATTTCAAATATATTTTCTAGAATACAAAAAAAAAACAATTTTAGCATAATTGTGCAAAACAAAACAAAATTGTTTTTTAGAAAAAATATAGTTTTTTAGAAAAACATTACTTTTTTCCTTCAAATGATGATTATTTTAAATTATTTTCAATTTATCACAAATAAGTTAATTTATAATTGTGTAAACCATAAAATTTTAATAATATATTAAGTCATATTAATACCTTCCAATATAACTACTTGGTTATAATGATATACTATTTTAGTATTCTTATAGATTTAGAATTGTGTGTATTGAAAGCTATTTATGAGATTGTATTTATTTAAAAGGAAATTTATATCATAAAATATCAGGATATTACATCCTCTCATCAAAATAATCATCCATGAAATTTATATAATGTAACCTCTTGAAGGAGTTTTGATATTTATTCATAAGAAAATCCTCAGGTTTTGATGTATGTTCTTCTACTTTTGGAGTTCTCCAATGTACCTCTACTAGATTAACCATATGATTATTCAATACATTTTCTCTATTGTACAGAATTAGGATAGGGTATTAATAGTAAGATAGATTAGGTTCAAATTTTATTTCCTTAAAGTTTATTACATCTTTTGGGTCTGACATGTACTTCCTTAACAATGATAATTGGAACACATCATGTACATCATAGAGATTGGGTTGAATTTACAAATGTGCCACAAATCTAATTCATTCTAAGATTTCAAAGTTCCAATATACATGGGGATCAGTATTCCTTTCCTACAAATACTTATACCACCATTCCAAAGAGATACTTTTAAGAAAACATAATATCCCACTTGAAATTTCAAATCATTCCTCTAGTTATCAGTATAGAACTTTTTCCTTCTTTTCAATGCTTTGATATGAGTTTGAATAGTATTTACATTTTCTATTGTCTCATCCACATGTTCTAGGACTAAAATATTCCTTTCATTATCTTCATCCCAATAAGTTGGAGTATGAATTATCTTTCCATATATTGCTTTATATGACACCATTTGAATACCTTAATAGAAGATATTATCATAGGAGAACACTACCAAAGGTAAATACGAATCCCACATACCATGAAAGTCAAGATTGAATTACCTAAACATGTATTCTAATGTTATAATATTACTTCAATAATGTACATCAGTTTTAGGGTGATAAGTGGTTCACAAAAAAAGATCAATATCATGAGCCTTCTGAAGGATTTTATAGAATATATATGTAAATCATTGGTCACAACATACACAATTGAAATACTTTCTCTAGGAATTTTTACAACTTCATTAATATAGAGTTATAAATGTTTATTAAGAGGTAAATATTCTCTTATTCGAAGAAAATGTGAAGATTTGGTGAGGCAATCAACAATAACACTAATTCCATTATTCATTCTTGGAGTTTTTGGTAATATACTAAAAAATTCTATAGTAATGTCATCCCATTTACACATAAGAATAGGAATAGGTTTTATGAATCATCTTGGATTCTATTTTATAGCTATCACCTATTTTCAAACAAACTAGATGATACATAATTAGTAATTTCCAAATTTATATTATCCAACAAAATATTTTCCTTCATATATTTATACATATTAGTGATCCCATAGAGTATAGAGAAGTTTGAGCTTTGAGTATCATCCAAAAATTCCTTCTCCATCTTAGTTA
Source organism: Viscum album (assembly GCA_963277665.1). Taxonomy (NCBI): domain Eukaryota; kingdom Viridiplantae; phylum Streptophyta; class Magnoliopsida; order Santalales; family Viscaceae; genus Viscum; species Viscum album. The sequence goes on along the minus strand of OY728145.1, from coordinate 732,784,144 downwards.
TGGATAGGAAACATAGTTCCCATACAAATTTTAGAATTCCATATCTACATATGATGTTTTACAATTTTACATCATTCATAACTTTAATATTCTTTATATGATTATCATCATTATGTTGATAACTTTTTATTTAATCCAAAAAATATAGTTTGGAAATCATTTGAAAAAGGAGTGATGTTTCCCCTTTCGAAATAATTACCAAATGCATCGTTATTAAATCCATGAACATATGATTCTTAAAAATAATAGTTTTGATCCGAAATCCATGGCCTTTATAGATCAATGCATTTGATGCATTATTTTCCATCCCTGGTGGTAGTGTATTGAGAAATCATAGACCTTGAGTAGCTTGAAAAAGCGCCTTTGCCTTGTGTTGAGATCCTTATATGAATAGATGTATTTCATGATCTTATTATCCATATATATTTCACACTTTTCACCATAGATATAATTTCTCCATATCATTAAATAAAATATTACTACTTCTAAATCAATGTCATGATTTGGATAGTTTTTTTCATGAATATATAACTTCCTTGAAATATATTAAATAACTTGATCATTCTATATAAGTACACAACCATGTCCCTTTTTCTATACATATATATATATTACAAACCTATAATTTCCTAATGATAGATTCAAAATCAGATAATTCACTAATATATTATCCAATTCATCAAAATGTTCTTCACACTCCTTTTTCCATACAAACATAACACCTTTTTATGTAATCATTGTTAACGAGTTATCCAATCATGAATTATTTTGAACAAATCTCCAATAGTAACCTACCAAACTAATGAAAATACATACCTCAATTATACTCATTTTTGTATGAAATTATTGGAATTCCTTCGTCGTCCTAGGATCAACTGTTATTCCATACATGGAGACAATATGTCTATAAATTGAATCATTTTGATACCAAAATTCAAATTTCCTAAATTTCCCATATAACACTTGTATTTGAAAAGTTTCAAGAATGACACTCAACTTATTATCATGGTCCTCATAGAACCAAGAATACAAAAAGTTATCCTAAATAAATACCACAAAAAATATCATGATATTCCATGAATACTCTATTCACTAAATCTATAATGATATAGGGTTCAGTAGTCAATCCAAATGAAAATACTGTGAACTCATAATGTTCATACCTCATACAAAAAGTTGTTTTTAGAATATCTTCCTTCCTTATTTTCAATTGATGATACCCAAAATGAAGTTCAATATTTGAGAAATATAGATCTCCATGAAGTTGATTAAATAAATCATAAATGTGAGGTAGTGTATACTTGTTCTTTATTGTAATAACATTGGTTTCCTTATACTCAATTCAAAATCTAGTAGATCATTATTTCTTCTTAATGAAAAGAATTAGGGATATCCAAGGAAAAACACTAATATTTTAGAGACCCTATTTTTGCCTTGTAAGAATTTGGAATATTTCTACCTATATTTCCATAGTCAGGTGCTGAGACAACATGAAATTATGAGGCCTGATGTGCCCGAAATAAATTATACAAAAATATTAAGTGTTTTTATACTATGCATGTGTTGGAAATGGGATATCTCTCAAATGATAGCTCATATCTGAAATCTAAGGCCACGGTTGAATTCAGAACATGCTGTTTACCCAAGACGAGGTATAACCATTTTCGGCGTGAGACTTTTGTGATAAATACCACCCAGGGGAAAATTGTAATTAAAATAATTAAACATAATTATTTTACCCCTAACACCGATGTAAATAACTTTTGAATGGGGAACTCAGATATTTAAATCTGAGACCATCGTTGAGTTTTGGATGAGGTTTTTTCCCAAGAACGATATAAAATGAGCAGGTGAGGATGTTTTGGTTTTCATGCTGAGCAGAGCTTCTTTAAATGAGAGTTGGGTGTTTAGATTAAGGTTAACACTAATCCCTCTCTCTCTCTAAAAACCTAAGCTTCATATCCCTTTAATATTCTTCATCATTCTTCATCGGATTGAGGAGTGATCTCTGATGGAACTTTGGAAGATCGAAGCTTGAGTGCAATGATCGAATCATCAATGTCGGACGATTGAGTTGAGGTAGGATTATTCCTTTATTTAACTCCGATTGGAGCTTTAATTTGATAATTAGTCCTCTGTTGTTTTAAATTTGTATTTGGATAACAAATCCTCGATGGTCGCAAGAACACGACCATTGATCCATGTTAAATCCCATGTTTTATTTGAAATCCTCTTGTTCTTCATGGATAATCGATGCTCACTTTTTAGTGCACCTATCCACCATCAGATCATCGATTAGAGGCTTTCGTTTTGAAGGTTTCATCACAGTGATCATAGATCAGCTCTCGGATATGAAATCGGGCTTTCAGTGAAGTCGTAGTGGTCTGTGGAAGAGACCATCAGAGCTAGGCCGGCCAGCAGTGACACGATGGTTGTCCGAGATAGTGCGGTCGGGCGAGCCGATGGCTGGCTGACTGACGGTGGAGCAGAGGAGGTTCTATGATAGTGAAACTTGGCGGGGTAGCTAGGTAAGCAGGTCGGTGACTGGATAAGGCTCCGGTGAGGCAGAAGGACGACACGGCTGGGAATGAACAGTGGTGTTGACTGAGACGAGGAGCTAAGGTTGACGAAGGCGACTAGTGTGGAGGAGCCATGGGGCAGCGGCCGGTCGCGGTCAGGCGAGTGCACAGGGGCTGGTAGGGGGCCGGGAACCATGGGTCATCGTGGTTGATGAGGGGATGTTCGGGGTCCCAAGGCGTAGTGGCTAGTTGGTGTGGACTGGGTTGTGGAGTGCAGACTAGGTCGGGGAGCACGCGGGCCGGGACACAGCAGGAAGACCGAGCCGGCCGGCCCCGGTGGATGGGTCCAACTAGAATGGGCTGGACCGGTCCATTTTGGACCCTAAGGCTTTAAAAAGCCACATATTTTGAATGGCACATCCATTTGACGAGCCGTCTACAGATACAGATTCCTCACATTGAGAAAAACCTTTTTAGACCATTTTGGGACTTTTAAAACATGGTCCTGGGGTTCGGTTGTGTGAGACACTTATATTTAATAATAATAATTTAATTTTTATTATTTAAAGATCTTGCGTCATACCTATCTTGAAAATAGGATGTTTGTTTGATTCACTGTTAGTGGTGGTGTGATCCTCGTCATAGTGTGGACTTTTCAAGACAAATTTCAAGTGCTTAAACTAAAGTTGGGGTGCAGACCCATGAGCCCTGGTACACACGTGTTGCGGTGAAATGAATCCTTTTCACCGGTTCTCTATTTTGGACGAATGAGTAGTCCATTTTGTGTGTTTTTCCAAGAGAATCACAATATAGCGATCCATATAATTTGTTTCAGGACTGAGGTGTGGGTCCCATAAGACAGCATTCGAGCGTAATGCAACAAATTGCTACTTTTCCCTCGGATGTCTATTTGGGGAGAATAAATAGTCGATATTGCATGTTTTTTCACAAGGATCACAACTGTGTGATCCATTTGTATGTGTGGAGCCTTATTTGTGATCTCATTAAATGTAGGAATATGAAAGGAACATCATTGGAAGATCCTTTGGATGTTTTTAAAGAGAACCCATGGCTTGGGTCAACCTTGACTCTTGTGAGAGTGGAGAAGATGTATGAAGAGATGCGGTCAAATTCTCTTGAGCTATTTGAGGAGGTTTTCCAGTGTAATTATGCATTTGGCCCTCCAGATCAATGACGTGCGTCGTGCATTCATTGGAATTTTTACTAGGTGTGCCGTGTACTCTGGGAGTAAGTCGGCATGGTTTGGGGTACTTGTTCACAATTTAGTACTTGAGAATGTCTAGGTACACGGCCAGGTGATGAGGTGGGGACAAACGAAGTGTGGTCCCCACATGCGTCATGTACCATTTTATGATTTCTTCTATCTCTCATATCTCTTTCTTTTGAACTCGGATTTTGGCATGTGAGCAGCCTATCCTGAGTGTTTTTTTTTCACATGGGATGCGATGGTGCCCACCGTAGTGGATTCTGAGATACAATGCGAGATGTTCCAAGAATGGCGCCTATCTAGAGTGGAACTCGATGACTGTAGTAGTGTTTTCCCAAGAGATACCATCCAATAGGGATGGTCAGTGCCCCTCGATTCTTTTCTAAGAGGTACCATCTAGTAGGGATGACCAGAACAGTTTCAGGCTTATCTTCAGCTGGGCTAGGTAGTGGTTCTCGATGACAGTTCCGAGTAGAACACTCCAACCGAGCTAGGGATGGGTCCATGAGGACACTAAATTATAACACTTCAATTGGGTTGGATATGGGTCCTCTACGACACTAGAGTGGAACAATGCAACCGATATGAGGTTGGGTCCTCGACGACACTAGAGTAGAACCCTCCAGCCGGGTTGGGGATGGGTCCTCAATGACACAAGAGTTGAACCCTCCAACCAAGCTAGGGATGGTTCCTTGAAGACACTAGAGTATAACCCTCCATCCAGGTTGGGGATGGTTCCTCAATGAAACTAGAGTGGAGCCATCCATCCGGGCTGGGCACGAGTCCTCAACTTTGAGACATGACCTCTCGACTGTGTGATAGTGATGAGGCATGCTTTGACGTACCTTTGTGATCTCAAGAAAGGGGGGAAATTTTCCCAAAAAGATACATCCTTGTGACACGACCTAAAACTATGTAGGCGATACATACCCACACAAAGAGGATAGTATCAAGGTGCGGTGATTGAGCCCCTTTGACTTGCAGTTCAGAGCAGATGTGTGGGATGATAATCATCGATAGTTACTTCTAGAACTTTTGGCTACTCAATTTTTTTTGGGTTGATCTTGTGAGATGGATATCCCATTACTCTCTCATTTTTGTTTCTTTTATTGAGCATATATATATATATATATATCCTATTTGTGGTACCCACCCCTTGGGTTTTGGTTATTCTCCTTTCAGGAGAGGCAAAGATACACGAGGTATGCCACGTGATTTTCGTGTCTATCTTATTGTGGTTGGATGAGTCTAATCTCTTGATATAGGTAGTGAATACTCAATGATAAGTTCACCTTCTCACCATTTCTAGATCCTTGTGTTTGGATGAGTCTACTTCACTCTCTTGTTGGGTTGAGCTGCACTCCTTTTATTGTACCTTGTTCTGTCTACTGATCCCCTCTTCAGCAATTCTATTGCTGCTCCCTTGAGCCTTCAAGGAATCATACTAAGTATTTTTATACTCACCCCTTATTGGTGTTTTCCCAAACTTGTTGTTCCCTAACAGATGATGAATAGGTTGATCATGACTTCAGAGGAGTTAGGGATACATAGTGCTTGGACCGCGTGTGGTGGTCATGAATTAGGATTCATGAGTGGGGATCTCACAACTATTTTACTTTTCCACCTATTATCGTGTTATGAAACTTTTCTGGTTGGGTGTGTATTTTTCCCCTTTACCTTTTAATTTACTTTTCTGTACTTGTACTATTTAGAGGTCGGTGCATTTTTGTGGTTTATATATAGTAGTAGAGTATATTTTTTTTATTTTCCCTCTATACATTTTCATTGAGTTGGCTGTGTGTGTGTACAGGTACTTAGGGAAAGGCCTCCCTAAGTTGTTTTGCCTTCAGCACTAGTCGCCACCCCGTGGAATATGGAGGCAGGCTTGGGGTAGTTATGGCTCGAGCTCTAGTATGGGTCGGGTTGTGACAAAGTGGTATCAAAGGTGCTTCAACCCTTAGGATGTTTTTTGGATGTTTCCCTAAAAATGTCTTGGTAGGGTTTAGGGAAACAATGTCAAAGTTTATTGAGAGAGTCTCTCAAGACAGGGAGTCCAGTGATGGTATGGGAAGTCAACGTATCCATTCACTAGGACCCTAATTACCCACTTGTCAACTCAGCACCCTTAGACACTTGTTTTAGGGAAAATGGAACATGAATCATATAGGATTAAGTCTTTGACTTTCCTTCTTGAGTCAGCTCCACATTGTTGTTGATATATATATATATATATATATATATTCTCATTTGACTGTGGTATTCCTTGATCGGATTCAAGATACCTCTACAATAATAGCCATCCAGGATACTAGATTCGGTTCATGATGACGATTCCGTGAGCGATGAGGCCTCAGTTCAGGACCCATCATGAAATCCCCTTTCTCTAAGTGGATAGGTAGCAACACCTCCACCTATTGAGCAGCATACATCCCCAATAGAGCGGGATAAGGATGTGCGCAGGTTGAGCGCACTTCATGAGTTCTAGTTCCATAGACTGCTAAGGTTCTACAGGGAGCCAAACCCTTAGACAATAGAGGTTTGTCTAGAGTCAGTGGTTTTCCTCTTCAGGCTTGTACAGACACTGACAGATCAAATGGTGGCTTTGGCAGCCAGCCTTTTCCACGGATCAGTTGGGTGTTGGTGGAGTTTGGTTACTGAGATACACGATGAGTTGGAACTATCTTGGGGTGACTTCCAGCCGTTGTCTCGTGAGAAATTATACCCCTCATGCTTGTGCTCTGTTCAACTTCAGTATCTCCTTCATTTATAGTAGGGAGGGATGAAGGTGACTGAGTATGCGACTAGGTTCAAAGACCATTCTCACTACTCTTTGCTCATGATCTATAATGAATAATTATAAGGGAAGAAGTTTGAGTAGGGACTTCATAGATAGATCTGTGCTATCTCAGTTCCCTTGTGAATCCCTACCTATGTCGGGGTACTAGAGTAGGCACTAGTGATAGAGAACTTTCTGTCATAGGGATGCCATACTACAAGTTGTGGGAGTGGGTGAAGCAGAGTTTAGGAATTTTCAGAAACTAGCAGATGTCAAACAACAAGATCTAAATTTGGAAATCTTCTCATGATCATACTAGAGCACTAGGTCATCCCAGAGAGTTCCAATGTTATGCTTGTGAAGGGTGAGGTCACATAGCACGAGACTACCTGACTAGATGTGTTGAGAACACCATGAAGATAGTAGGTGGACCACTACAGTAGATTCAACGCTGTAATCAGGGTGGTCCCTAGGGAGGTGGTTTTCACAGAGGAGCAGGAGGAGTTAGAGGTGGGGGATGATGTTGCAAGGTCTTTCCACCACCACCAAGCAGACTACGTTAGGCTTAGGAAGCTGGAAGTTGGGTCCATGGATAACCATAAGCTTTGGATGTCAACGATCCTGCATATCACGAGACAATAAGAGGTATTCCTTGTGTCCTTTATACTTTTTTAGTAGAACTTATTATACATTGGGTAAGGTACTCTTTTCTCATTTATCCTTGTTTGAGGTTTTACCATGATGAATTAGGGTGTCGGTGTAACCCTGTGTTGATTTTGTTCGATGTAGCTATGAATGAATGAGGAAGGGGGTACTTCCCCCACTGAGACACATTTTTGTGACATGAGAAAAACAGTGAGGGCGAGTTAGTGCCTCCCAATGTTGATAATATCGAGGCGTGGTGGATGAATCCCAATGACTTTTGTGTTCAGAGGGAAATTGTGCAGTGGAGTGTCACTAGTGGAGTTTTCCCTACTCGACACTTTTTGCCCGTGATGTCACTAGTGGGTTTGGAAGAGTTCTTGTTTTGGTGATTACTCTCCTTCTAAGAGGGGAAAATATACACGGTGTATGTCGTGTGCTTTCCGTGTCTAGCCTCTTGAGGTTGGATGGGTTTACTCACCTGCCCTATTTGTTGGTACCTTGCATTCTCAACGTCATGTCTTGATACTACAATTATCAAGTACAGGTTGAGGTGATAGAGACCCCATGAGCAGAATGACGTGACTCACTATATGGTGCTAGAAGTGGTAGTCTTCACCTTGAGGATGTGAAAATGCTACCTTCTGGGAGAGCGCTTTGTGGTTTGCATAAACCATCAAAGTCTCAGGTATATATCCACCTGAGAGACCAGAACCTGAGGCGGCAATTATGGATGTACTTCCTGTAGGACTACGACTTCGAGATAGTCTATGCTCTGGGAGTGGACAAGTTTTTAGTAAATTCCCTTTAGCAAGAAGTCCTAGGCTCTCTTAGTACGATAAGCTTCGGATTTTTTGTATTCTCTGTAGCTGACCCTGATGGAGAAGGAGGGTACAATTTTCCTTCAGTCGATGGGGTTGACTATTTCGCTTCTCGAGTGTGTCAGAGAGCCTCATTTGTGATGCAATGACTATGAAATCATTCATGACTAGATATCCTTGGGCGTTTCACCAGATGGATATTTTAAAGGACGGAATCATGAGACCATGTTCTAGGGACAACCGTGATTCTAGTCATGACGTGGGATATAGAGGTTCGACTGGGGAATTGAACTATCCCCTGAGTTTATTTGGGCCGTTTTGGAATATACAATGAGATATATAGGTTGTGTACCACCTTTCTCTACCCCAATAGCTGGAGTGGGCACACAATGTCTTCCATGTGTCGCAGCTGAGGAGGTGAGTGCATGTTCCAACACACATTGTCGGCATGAGAAGACATTATGAGGACAAACCATTCCATTGTTTTGTGTACTGTGGAAGCATAGAAATGTGAAGGTTTTCCTGGGAGTGGAAGAGCCAGATGTGAGCTCAGTACCTCAAGTTTTTTTCCATAGTTTTTCTTTTCATGGAAGAAAAACATGAAGGAAAGAATGATGTAGTGATTTAGTTTTTTTCCTTTTATGATTTCGGAATATTTCTACCTATATTTACAGAGCTATGTGCTGAGGCGATGTGAAATTTTGAGGCCCGGTGTGCCAAGAATAAATTATACAGAAATATTAAGTTTTTATATACTATGCACATGTCAGAAATGGGATATCTCTCAAATGGTAGCTCGGATCAGAAATATGAGGCCACAATTGAGTCTAGAATGTGTCATTTACCCTATGTGGGGTATAACCTTTATAAGCATGAGAATTTTGTGAAAAATTCCTCCCATGGGATAAATCATAATTAAAATAATTAAAATTAATTATTTTACCCCTAGAACCAAAGAAAATAACTTTAAAACGGGAACTCAGATTGAAAACTTCAGATTGCCATTGAGTTCTAAAAGGGGTGTTTTTTCAAGGTGTGACATAAAATGAGCGAGTGTGAATGTTTCAGTTTTCATGCTGAGTGGAGATCCTTTAAATAGAGAGTCATGTGTTTTAGATTAGGGTTAACCCTAATCCCTCTCCCTATCTAAAAACCTAACCTACCTGCCTATATCTCCTTTTCTTCATTGTTCTTTATTAGATCGAGGAGCGATCTCCGATTGAACTTCGAAAGATTGAAGATGAAGCGCAATGATCGAATTGTCAACTCTGGACGGTTGAATCGAGGAAGGATTCATCCTTTATTTACCTCCAATTGAATTTTAAATTTAATAATCCATCCTTTGTCTTTTTAAATTTGTCTTTGGCTTATAAACCCTCGATGGCTGCATGTACATGGCCATCGATCTGGGTTAAATACCATGTTTTATTCGAAATACGCTCATTCTTCTTGGACAATAAATGCTCACTTTTGGGTGCACCTATCCATCTTCAGATAATTGATCAGAGGCCAGGGTTTTGAAGGTTTCGTCACAGGGATCGTAGATCTATTCTTAGATCTGAAATCAAGCTTCTGAGGAAGTCGTGGTGGTCTGCAGAAGGGACCATTGGAGCTAGGCTGGCCAGTGGTGGCATGACGGTTTTCTGAGGCGATGTGCCTAGGTGAGCTGATGGCTAGATCGACGACTGTGGAGTAGAGGAGGTGTCACGGCGGTGCGACTCAGTGAGGCGGATAGGTCAACAGGTTGGCGGTTGGATGGGGCTCCGGCAAGGCGGAAGGCCGGCGTGGCTGGGGCTGGACGACGACATCGATCGAGATGGGGAGCTGAGGCGGACGGAGGCGGATAGTGCGGAGGATCCGTGGGTTGGTGTCCAGTCGCGATCAGGAGAGCGCATGAGGGCTGATAGGGGCTGATAACTATAGGACTCCATGGTTGACGAGGGGACGCGCGGGGTCCTAAGGCATGGTGGCTAGCTGGCGCGGACCGGGCTGCGACAGGCGGTCTCGGTCGGCGAAACAGAATCGGGATGGCTGAAGCGGGCAGAAAAAAATGGGCCGGACCAGTCCTTTTTGGGCCCTAAGGTTTTAAAAAGCTGTATCTTTTGAACGACTCATCCGTTTGATGCGCTGTCTGCGGCTATGGGTTCCTCACAGTGAGATAGACCTTTTTAGACCAGTTTGGGACTTTTAAAACTTGGTACAGATTTTTTATTGCATGAATAAATTAGATTTAATAATAATAATTTAATTATTATTATTTAGAGATCTTGCGACAAACCTATCTTGAAAACGGGATGTCCATTTGATGCGTCGTTAGTGGCGGTGTGACCCAGTTCACTATGCAGAATTTTTAAGAAAACTTTTGGTTACTTAAATTAAAGTAGGGGGTAGACCCACGAGGCTTGGTACACATGTGTTGCGGTGAAATGTAACCTTTCCACCAATTCTCCATTTTGGATGAATGAGTAGTACATTTCATGTGTTTTTTGAGAGGATCGCAATGGCGCAATCTGTATAATTTTTTTTTGGGACCAAGGCATGGGCCCAGAGGATGTCATTAGAGCGCAATGCATCAACTTCAGAATTTTCCATTAGATATCCATTTGAGATGAATAAATAGGCAATCTTACATGTTTTTCTACAAGTATGACAATGGTGTGATCCCTTTATATGTGTGTATCCTTGTTCTTGATCACATTAAATATGGGAACATAAAAGGAATATCTGCGGAAGATCCTTTTGATGTGTTTGAAGAGAACCCATGACATGGATCAACCTAGACTCTTGTGAGAGTGGAGAATATGTATGAAGAGATGCAGTCAAATGCTCTTGATACATTTGAGGTGGTATACTAGCGTAATTATGCTTTTGGACCTCCAGATCAATGACAAGCATCGTGCATTCGTTGACCTTTTGACTAGGTGTGCCATGTACTCTAGGAGTAATCCAGCACACGTAGGGGTATTTTTTCATAGTTCAGTACCCGAGAATGGATAGGTACATGGCCATGCGGTGAGGTGGGGACACACAATGTGTGGGACCCACATGTGGAATGTACCACTTTATGATTTCTTCTATATCTCGCATCTTTTTCTTTTGGACTTGGATTCTGGCATGTGATTAACCTATCCAGAGTGTTTTTTTCCACATGGGACGCGATGGTGCCCACTGTAGTGTCTTCTAACATACGATGTCAGATGTTCTGGGAATGATGCCTATCTAGGGTGGAACCCGATGACTGTAGTAGTGTCATACCAAGAGATACCATCCATCAAGGATGACCAGTGCTCCTCGATGCTTTTCTAAGAGGTACCATTCAGCAGGGATAACCAGATCAATTTTGAGCATACACATAGCTAGGTTGGGCAGTTTTCCCCAAGGGAAGTTCTGAGTAGAACCCCCCAACCGAGCTAGGGATTGGTCCTCAATGACACTAGAGTAGAACCCTCCAGTGGGACTGGGTATGGGTCCTCAATGACACTAGAGTAGAACCCTCCAACCGGGCATAGGATGGGTCCTTAACGACACTAGAGTAGAACCCTATAGCCGGGCTGGGGATGGGCCCACGACGAAACTAGATTTGAACCCTCCAGTCAGGTTGGGGATGGGTCCTTGACAACACTAGAGTAGAACCGTCCATCTAGGCTAGGGATATGTCCTTGATGACACTAGTGTGGAACCATTTAGCTGAGATGGGCACAGGTCCTCAACATTGAGACACGACCTCTCGACTGTGTGGTAGTGACAAGACTTTATTTGACATAACTTTGGGATCTCAATAATGAGGGGAAATTTTCCCACCACGAAACATCCTTGTGATGCAACATAAAGATATGTGGGTGAGATAGACCTGCCTGAAGCAGATAGTATTAAGGTGCGGTTATTGAGCCCCTTTGACTTGTAGCTTAGAGCAGACGTGTGGGATACTAGGTATAGATGGTTACTTCTGGAACTTTTGGGTACTCACTTTTCCTTGGATAATCTTATGATATGGAGATCCCCTTACTCTCTTTTTTGGGTTTATTTGACTGAGTATATATATATATCCTAATTGTAGTACCCACTTCTTGGGTTTTGGTTACTCTCATTCTAGGAGAGGCCAAGACATGCGGGGTATGCCACGTGCTTTTTGTGTCTAGATTCTTGTGGTTGGATGAGTCTATTATCCTGCTATAGGTAGTGACAATTCAACGAGAAGTTCACCTTTTCACCGTTTCTATATCCTTGTGTTTGGACGAGTCTACTTCACTCTCTTTTTGGGTTGAGGTACACTCCTTTTACTGTACCTTGTTCTATCTACTGCTCCCATCTTCAGTACTTCTATTGCTGCACCCTTGAGCCTTCAGGGAATCCTGCTGAGTATTTTTATACTCACCCCTGCTTGGGCTTTTCCCACACTTTGTGTGCCCTTGAAGATGATGGAAAATTTGATTGTGACTTCAACGTAGCTAGGTATACATAGTGCTTGGACCACGTGTAATGGTTGTGACTTGTGATTCAGGAGCGGGGCTCTCCCAAATATTTTACTTTTCCAACTGTTGTCGGGTTGTGACACTTTTTTGGTTGGGCATGTATTTTTACCCTTTACCTTTCAGTTTACTTTTCTATACTTATACTATTTAGATGTTGATGCATGTTTGTGTTTTATATATATTAATAGTGTATCTTTTGTTTCTTTTCCCTCTGCACTTTTGCATTGAGTTGGCTGCATGTGCATGTACAACTACGTAGGAAAAGACCTCCCCAAGTTGTTGTGCCTTCGATACTAGCCACCACCCCCTGGACTATGGAGGTGGGATTAGGGTAGTTACGACTTGAGCCTCAGTATGGCTCATGTCATGACACATATAAATCCTTTATCACCAAAATCCTCTAATTGTTTCTTCAACTCCACTAATTCAATAATGTCCATTCTAATTTGATAATTTGATATAGATCTTGAATTAAGGATGAAATCAATATATAATGCATCTTCACACACTAATGGATGACTAAGTAATTCCTCAGGAAATAAATAAATGTTTTATTGAACATTAGGTACATCCTCAATTTGATGATTATATTTCCCATCCATAGATTTTGTTTTCTCTTCTTTCCCATGAATCACATTTAGAATAGCTATTGGGTGTGGATATAACCATGAATGATTTGATAATTTCTCCCCTCTAATTATAAGTAATTCCACATCTTCCTTACGTATCGTGACTTCCTTCTCCTTATAATAATTTTTTACACCATAATTTTACTACCATTACATTACAAGTATTATATCAAAATCAAAGAAATGTATAAAAATGATCTAAACAAATAGGTCATGACTATGTGTCAAACTGGGAACTGATTAACACATCCATGTTATGGTGACACTTTTACTAGAAGACTTTACGAATAAATCCAATCTTAAGGTTGTTGGGGTGTATCAAAATTTTATGAAAAAATTGGATAATATAAAAGTGTATGAAGGCCTAGAATCAAATAAATCATTAAAAAATTATTGTATATGAGTAAAGGAAATTCCCCACACCATTAGGAACCTCAACCTCAACTATTGTGATCGCATAAGCTTAGAATTTATCCCGCGTCATTTTCTAGGGAAAATTCTCATAACGTCTAGGATAATAATATTTATAGTGTCCCATATCTTTATAGTTGAATAATTACACATTGTAGCTTTTTTATTGAACTTTAATTCATGATCATGTTGTCCTTTCACTCCACACATGTTGGAATAACCCATTCCAAGAAAGCATGTTCCACGATGTTTCATTAAACATTTATTAAAAGTTAGAAATTATACTCTTCCATAATCCCCGTTTTCATATTTCATTTTCTAGAGTGATCATCTTACCTTTTGTATATTTTTTCCCTTAAATCCATAATAATTGGTGAATTATTTCTCTGCCTTGATATAACAATTTATTATTACATCCAATGATGATAATGTTTGGGATACTAGTTCCCTTATAAGGATTGTAGTAATACCATCAATTAAATGGTAAATATTTCTATTTGGATTATGTATATAGTTCATATCTTGTCTTGATAACCTTTAAATGTTATATTCATACATAGAAACATTTTCCCTCAACCTTTTTCTTAGACTCAAGAATTGTCTTTCCTTATCTAGTCATCTCTCATAAAGAGAATATTTGTCATAGAAGATTACCTTAAAATCCTTCCACTTCATGTTTTCTATTTCTTTTACATACATATTATTGTGAATCAGTGACCACCATATATCCACATACCCATAGAGACGATAAGCTTCCACAATAAAATTCTCTCTTTTATTACTTTATGAATTGAGATATATCATCTCTAAAGAACATATCCATTTATTAACTATAAATATATTTTTATTCTGATTAAATAATGGATATTGCTAAAACATGAAATTGTCTAACATTTTTACACTACATTTTGGATCATTAGGATTATCTATATAGGAAAGTTTATTAGACATAACCTAAGTCAGATACACTAATATAGTTATATATTTTTTAGTTCTAGCAATAACTATAACTCTATATTTATTATCTTTCCCCAGAGGGATATACCTAAATGTATTGTATGCATCGATAAAGATTATATTTATTTCAAAAGGTGACATTTTTAATCAATAGAATACACTATATTAGATCATAACATTATGAATCATAATTTATAATTTCAAAAATAATGATACACTTAACAAAAATTGAAAAATTTATGCACATATAATCTCATAATCATAAATTGAGTATCATTAAGAATATTCACAAGCCATAAAAATATTTTCAACTCTTTCATAATGGTTTGTAAAGAAATTATGAATTCTCCTAAGAATATCCCCTAGGAGTTTCAAACCAGGTATGTAGTAAGACCCGTTGTCATGGAATATCTGACGATCAAGTCAAATCCCAATGCACAATTTTCTAAGTTATTACCCATAGGTATATCGATGCTTGATCTATATCCACCTATAGTATCTAGATAAGGATTTTTTATAGGAAATTCATATAATATCTACCTCAACAGAATATTATGTTCTTATCATATACTAATACTTATCCCCAAATTAAATCAAAGGGTTATGTTTTATAATCTATGTTTTCCTAAATCTAGTTCCCAAAGATTCTACTATACATTCTATGTTTCTAACTATAAATACACCAAATCTAGTATCCAAGATTTGGTGGTTACTTTATTACATTGGCAGTAGATTCAAGAGATCAAATACCATTGAACTAAATAGTTTAGTAGTACTGGAATAATAGAAACATAATTAAAACCCACATTAAATTTAAAAAAATAAAATAGAACATTGAGTTTTCATTGAGAACACAATTATAATATTTAGAATATCCATTCATATCAATCATAAAATACTTCCTAGAATCATCGGGAAATGAAACATAAGAATGGTGAGAGATTTATGCTCAATAAGGGTATATGTACAATAAAAGTTATTATAATCAAATAAGTCTTTATAAATATGATAAGGAAAATAACTGAATCACATGTCATTAATCAATAAATTTAACATGATTAATAACATGGTATGAATAACTGATGATAAAAATAATTCCATATGAATAATCACTTGAACTTAAAACCTATCCATAAATATTATAAATAATCTAATAATCACATGTACATCAAAAACTAATATCATAATGAGGGAATTCATATTTTTGGGCATCATAACCATACCCCCCAGGCCCCATGCCATGAAATGTAATATAAATGGGCAAGGTATCAACCAAAACCCTAAGCTAGTTTGTCTCATGATACTTTTCGAATCATCAAGTGGTTATAACAAGCCCCTCCCATCACATACTAAGTCCAATTAATTCCTCAAATAAAGTGGGAGGATCATAATCAACATAAGAATTTATATTGAAAAATTAGAATAATACTTATTAATAATTTTCCCCATAAATAAACATAATCAACATAAAATTTGTATCAGAAAACTAGAAAATAAATTTTAATACTTTCCCCAATCAATAAACATAATAACAAACCATCCAAAGTACAATAGAGAATGGTATAAAAATAGTACATCATAGTAAAAATGATCATTAATAATCTAAAGAAATATTACTCATGGTATATTTACAACATATTCCCAATAAATCATAATGTAAAATGGTGGTTATTGTTGATGATGAATAAAAATACAATAAAATTACTTTAAAAACAATATTGAAGAAAATATCCATTTCACTTTGGAAATAAATTTTAGAAATAAAAATTATAAAATATAAGAATAAATATTCTCTAAAAATAACTCTATAAAAAATTAAAGTAATCATTAAAATAAGGTGTGGTTGTGATAGTGGGTAATTCTGTACGTGGCGTGTAGGATAAAAAAATCTTTTCACAATGTTGTAAAAATGTTAAAAGTACCTCATTATGAAAACAAAAATAAGATTATTTTAAAATGATATTTTAAATAGTAAAACATGTGTAAAAATTTATTTAATAAATAATTTAGAGATTTTTTAAAACATTTTAAAAAATATTATTAGGAAACATGGATATGGAAGAAAAATATTTCTCCACAAAGAGATAAATAAAGTTAGGTTTTCTTAAAAACATTTTCTCAAAAATTTTAATTAAAAAATATATAAGAATAGGTACTATTACATGAAACGTTTATGAATAAACATATTATAAGAAGATTCATTAGTTTTAAAATAGATAGATCATAATAATTCATCACCAAAGACTTAATCATAAACAATCCTGATAAATTATGAGATTATAATCAGAAACCCCTTACAAATTTGGTATCTTTTGATTGATAACCCCATAAAAAATAACTTCAATGAAAATAAAAATATTTCATGAAGATAAATATATTAATATTATTTTATATCAAAGTGTAATTATATACATCAGAAAAATGAAATAAGTAGTGAATATGGCATATGTCTCATGGAAGTAAAAGTGAGATGAGAAACCCTTACCTCGGGTATGATATAATTCATATGCATTAAAACATCCTATGTAATTAATATATATTTATTATAAATTTATTAAAGAACCATAATTATATATTTATTACCATATATGAATTTCTTATAAATTTTTATCAAATTTTTATTAACATTTATTTATTAAAAACACTTTTCAAGGTGATAACTATTTTTTTTCACGTATGTTTTGGTTCTGAAGTTTCAATACTTGTACTTTGATCATGGTTATGTAATATCCATAATTTATAACATTATATGAGTATAATATATATTATTTATATAATTATTCATATTATTATATAAAATATATAGGTAGAAAATATAGTTGCATTGTTCATGGAGATGGTTGGTCATACGTACACATCAATACTGTTTGCATTTTTAAAAGGATGAAAAGAAAAAAAGGTATATAAAATTTCACCTTTCAAGAATATTTATAATATCATAAATGTAATATATATTCATTAAATATATTATTATTAAAATCAATTTTAAATTAAAATGAAAAACATATCACATCACAATGTGGAGGCAGTAGTCCACACATACACATGAGTGATGTTATCATTTTCCAACAGAGAAAAATGTAAAAATGTGGATATGATATTATAATTATAGAAGTATAATTATGAAATTAATATTATATATATATACACATTTAATCCATCATTAAATATAACCATGAGAGGTGGCGATGAAAATGATTTACAATGGTTTTCAGGGCGGTAGTATGTCGTACACACAATCAACATTTTTGTTTCCCATTTGATGGAAGTGTATATGAAGATAGGACAATAAATTAATATAATAACATAAGAGTATATGGTAGGTAATATTTTTATTATTTTATTATATTTTATGTAGATTTCAAGGAGTAAATGGAAGAAATAAAATGAAAATTTGGGGTTAAGAACTATACACCATCCATAGACAACCTTTAAAGTTTATATGTAGAGACAACCTAGATTTGTTTTCTAATAAAACCATGGACTATAGGTAATGGGCAGGGATGTAAGGAGTGTATTTGGGTGGGTTTTGGAATAACCAATTATATTTTGAATCCTTAAGGGTAGGAGATACAGGTTCCCTTTAATAAGTTGTATGAAGGACACACTTGGATGTTTTGAAAAAAATAAACTGGAACCATATTTTACACATGCCAAAAGGATAAAAAATGGATCATAATTGAACCTTAAATACAATAAGGTTGAAATATAGCCATAAAATAGGATTTTAAAAGTTTCTAGGTCATTTTTAACCTTATCTTATTAGTTAAACCCTCATAAATCCATTCTAACCCTAACCACAGTAATTAAATTTTATTATTTTTATTATTTATTATTAAAAAAATAAATTTAGAATTATTATATAATATTAATTATGATAAATAAAAATATGGAATAAATTTTTCTAAATTAAATTAATATATGTGGAAGAATTTAATTTAATGTTGAACCCATAGATGCGATGAAAAAATGGGTTTCCAAAGAAAAAGTTTTCATAATTATAAAATGTTTTTATATTAAAACTGAACATATAATTTATTTAAATGGCCTAAATTGTATTAATTACAATATAATTTAACTATTTTTTTAAAAACAATTTTAAAAAATGGATCTTTTCAAATTCTTAAATGAAATGGCAGCTTTCACCAAATATTCGTATTTTTTTACTGTTAATCGAAAAAAATTCACAAAATTATAAAAAAAAACTATACAATAATTTTGACATGATTATTTATAAATTTATGTTAATTTTTTTAATAATTTTTCTAAATGTTTCTAAATTTAATTTTAAAATAATTTCACAGAATGCGACACTGTTATTTTTAGAAAAAATAAAGTTTTTCTTGAAAACAATTATTTTTTAAAAATGATTATTATTTGTATTTATAATAAATCAATGACATATATATTTATTTATACATGTATAAAACATATAATAATTATAATTTACCTATTACTATTCATACTCTCCAAATTAATGGCATCATTTTAATGGTATACGATTTTATGGTTATTTTAGACTTGGGGTTTGGTGTATCACAAGCTATGCAAGAGATTAAATTTATTTAAAAGGAAATATATATCATAAATTCCCATGGTGTCACATGAAATCATTTATATTGGAGAAATTATACATTAGATTGTTTATTTTTAATTGATCGTTTTAAAAAAAGCCATGTGAATATAAGTAAATTTTTTGGGATGAATTAATTGAATGTCATTTCCTTTTTAACTTTTATATTGAAATATTGCATGCTTGATGAAATAATGTTTTTATTTTCATTTATAATTTCTGAAGTTATTTTATATTGATTGATTACTTTAAATTCATGACTTGATTTAATTCCCACTATTTTTTATATTCCATTCTTGATAGGTTTCTATGTCATTATTTATTTTTCATTCACATACATTATTTCTTGAGAGAAAGGAGAAAATGAATCACAATAAGAAAATACATTTTTATATAATCAAAGCATGAATATATTTTATAACACATTAATATGATTAATACCAATTGTTTATGAAAACCCTCTATCTTTTTCACATAATTACACGAAACCTTATTTTAATTCAATAGAATCCATGAATTTCCTTGTTCGGAATCCACATTATAATCCAACATTTTTTACTAGAATAATTATTTTAGTATTATTTTATGATTTTTGTATTTATGTTCTTAATTCATATTTACAAGACTTGGAGTTTCTAGGTGAGTATTCCATATAATGGAAGATGTGGGATTTCCATTGGGAAGGGGTGGATTTTATTCAATGTTAATTTACACTATACTTTTATGATCCCACTTATATTTTGGTAAATAAAAGAAAAAATGGGATGTATACTAGACTTATTGATGATCAACTTCAATCAACCAATGCTTTGGATAAAAAAATTATAATTAGTTCCATGAGAACATCGAAT
Organism: Viscum album; assembly: GCA_963277665.1. Classification (NCBI taxonomy): domain Eukaryota; kingdom Viridiplantae; phylum Streptophyta; class Magnoliopsida; order Santalales; family Viscaceae; genus Viscum; species Viscum album. Next base: position 732,764,265 of record OY728145.1, on the reverse strand, counting down.
AAGGGTTGTGTAATGGCTAGTATATGTGTTCCATTCACATTACTATTGGAATAATAAAAAATGGAATAAGAAGTGAAAGTAATGAATATATAAAATTAAATAAAAACTAAATATAAAAAATAAAAATTTCACAATTTTTTATTCCATACTCAAGTATATAATCATTAAGAAATATAAGACAAGTGGTGGCTTGATACACATTGAAGGAGGAAAGTAGGTTTTTTTTTCAATTTAGTATAGAATATAATGTAGTTTATTGAAATAGTTAAAACATCCTTTACAATATTAATTTTTATGATCATATCATGAACAAATAATCCTTATCCTTATAATCATTATAAATAAATTGATAATTTCCCTAGATAAAGTCAGATTAATTTCTCTAAAGAGGTAAATAAGATGTTGTGCGAGCCTATAGATTGAATGTATGTGCTTCTAATTGAGAATAAACCCAATTTATAATTTATCATGAGTTTTGATTAAAAGTTTATATTAAATAATATCATATTTTGGACATATGTGTTTATGGAAAATTTAGGAAAAAAGTATGGAAGGAAATTGTAATTTACGTGATAATTTAATAATGATGCAATATTGGATATCTAGGTGGAATGAGTTGTTTAAATATAATAATTTTATTTTAATCCTTTATTCCATTGGGATGCCTAGATTTTTTCCACTAGTAATATCAGTTATCCTTTGTAATCATTGATAATATATGTTTTGGTTAAGAATATGAAATTGTTAAATTTTGGGGGAATTTGATACTTGTAAATAGTTTATATTTATTTAGTATGTTTTTAATTGATATTTTAGTTAATAATTCTTAATATTTATTTTTATTTTTGATTATTTAATGAAGGTTTGTTATTATAGGAGTTTATAGATAATTTTGAAAATTAAAAAAATTTGAAAACACTTCTATGAATGGTTTTTTTTTCAGTGTGACTAGGTTGAGGAAAAATTTACATCCTCCGAATCCTATATAAATGAACCATAAAATTGACTATTACATTATGAAAGAGTTCTAATTAGAGGGCCATGTTAGAATTAAAATTATTTTTTTCCATGAAACTTTATTTGGGACATGATAAAAAAATGATTAATGGAAAAGTACTACAAATTTCATAAGGATATTTTAATGAAATTTATAAAATTCATCTCAGAGTTCATAAGAATCATATCAACATTCTTTTGGGGAATTTTCACTATGAAGAAGGATGTTACATCACTACCAAAAAGTAGAAAAATCCTCTAAATCCCCCCACATGGATCATGTACATAAGATACATGGTGTATTACCATAATAAACTTTTGGAACATACCATTGAAATGTATGTTATTTTACTTTTTCACTAAGAATAAGTGTCATGATACACCATGAATCATTGATTGATATCATGCTATGAGTTATAGATGAACATAAAGGAGTATTCAAGATATTTTTCCATGACCAATGTAGGTCATGTCATGTGCTAGATACTCTAGCTAAGGTGGTGTAGAGATTAAGAGTCATGGTCATGGACAATTACTTTGAAACCATGATGTGCTAGATTTTTGATTGAAGAAAATATCTAATCTAATTTTGTGGGGATCTCCTGTCTTAATTTTCTAGAGGATTGAAATATATGAATGATAATATAAATTGGTTTCATCATTAATATGTGTGCAGTGAAATGATATATTTTACATATGAGTTAAATGAGAAATATATGTTGTAGAACCTACTAATTTACATAATGTCATCTACTACCATGCCATGATATCTGATTACATATTAAAAAACTATTTTTGAATTGTGTAGAGATATTTTGTTGGGAAGTATTTTAGTTTTCTACTAGATTTTTTATCCTCCATAATAATATAAATTCACTCATTCCAGTACTTTACATTTTCAATCCCATCATTTAATTCATGTAGGTTTATTTTTTTAGTTATTTTCACTTTCAGTCAATTCTCATACGTCACTAGTTTATTTCACATGATGACTATTCCATGCGTGATATAGAATTCCTATTACATGCATAATGATTTAACTTAAGGGGTAATGTATTGAGAGTAAATCTATGTGTGTGTTCATTTCTCGTTAATATCATTTATATAAAAAATTGATTATTAATTGGATGAGAACTTAATCAAAGCTTATTCATGCGCAAAACTTGGATCAGGAGAATTATGGTTGGTGGAGTCCCCATAGAACTGATCAGATTGGGATATTCATAGTATTTTGTATTTTTATTTTTCATTAATAGACAAGGATAATGCATTTCAGGTAGTGTATTTCTCTGACCAAAATATTTTTACATGATTATATAAAATTAATGAAACTGAATAAAAAAGTTGTTTCATTATAATTACATTTTAACCAATTAATTGTGATAGTATATGAGTGATAGAGGTAATATATGATGAATTTATATTAAAATTTTAATAAAGAACACATGATTTGGTAGATTAATTATATCCTTTATTTATAAATTTTTTATTCGTTTTAATATAAACCATATAGAATAATAGAGTAAAAAATATAATTCACTAACTCTCATGTCTCACAGATCATCCTAACTAGAATAAAATAGACTCCACTATATATTATTTTTGTAGTTTATGAATGATCAAGACACTAGATAATTAAGGTTCTCTAATGCACATTAAAGGAGTATAGGAGGGTTTTTCACCAGATTTGAATAAATAATCTTATTGTGTGGTGATTGTGTTGAGACTTAATTTACCAAAAAAAATCATTATGATTATAAGATTAACAACCAACCTTTATCCAAAAAATAATTAGATCCCTATCGAAAATTCATCTGGATTGGACTAGTTTGATTTCTATAATGTACAAACAAGGATGTTGTGCAAGCCAATGGATAGAATGCATGCATATGATATTGAGAATAACTTTAGTTTAGAATTTATATTTAGTGGTGATTAAAATTTTATAGAAAGGTATATCAAAATATGGACATGAATGTTTAATAAAATTTTGAGAAATAATGATGGAAAGAAAGAGTAATTGGAGTGAGAATTTAATATCGAGGAATGATTGTATTCCTGAGATGAATAATTTGTTTAAATGTAATTTTTTTAGTTAACCCAATATTCAATTGGAATGATTATTTTTTCCTCCAAATATTTTTTTTCCATTTGAGACTTTATTGAGTTGCATTTCTACTTTATGATATGAGATTGTTCATGTGTGGGGTAATTTGATACTTGTATATCTTTCTTATGATTTCAGTTTCCTTTCACGGATTTTCAAACTAATTACATCCAAATATTTTTCCCCTATTTTAATTATTTATTAGTGCATTGACTATTATAAGAGTTTTTATAGAATTAATAGAATGTATAAAATATTATACACCCATTATGCACTAAATATGTTTTTCATGGTGTGACTGGGGTAACAAAAGAATCAAAGACACTGAATTTGAGATGAATGTGATACAATATAGAAAAATTTTCTATGAGGTAATTTTGATCAGAGGAGTATGTTGGATGTTAGATTAATTTCTATTGTGAAACATAGTCAATGATAAGGCCTAAAAAATTAAATAATAGAAAACTTATGAAAATTTCACATGTATCAATAAAGAAACATGTATTTATTATCCCAATGTTCATAACACTCATCTCAACATCTAGATCAGTGATTCATATTGTGAAATAGGATGGGTTTCCATGACCAAAGAATCAAGAATTCAACTATGTCCCCCACATAGAGATTATTCATAAGATACATTTTGGAAAACTATAAGATTATTTTAAATCCTCATAGTGAAATAAAATATTTTTTTCATAGAAACTGAGAAGAACTTAAACATCACATTGTGAAGTATTTAGTCATTCTATTACATTATTTTAGGAATAACAACTAGAATAAGACTACATGCTATTTATCTAAGGAAAAGGTGACCGTGCCATACATTATACAATGAGAATTAAAGAAAAACTTGAGAAATAATGATGGAAGGAAAATGAATTGGAGTGATAATTTAATAATAAGGTATGACTGAATATTAGGGAGAAATGAGTTGTTTAACTTTAATGATTTTCAGTTAATATTTTATTCTATTGACATTCTTGGATGTGTTTTTTCTAAGGTTTATATCTATTTCCCTTCATAAGATTTTTTAGAAAATTTTTTCTTGAGTAAAATAAATTTTTCCATTTTTGATGAATTTTGTAACACTGAGATTTCAAAAGAACATTATATTCAATAGTGTATACAATATGCAACAACGAGCTAAAATGAACAATAAAATATTATTATTTAAATATTACTATTATAAAAAATCCATTGAATTGGTAGGTATCAATAGTATTAAGCAAATGATGAAATATATAATAAGGACATACTCAGTAATATTTCATTGATTTATTATTAGGAAATAAGTACTTGAATATTCAGTAAAGTTAAGTATTCTTTAGAGATTACATTTTATTCAAAAATGTTTTTATTTCTTTGGGGAGAAAATATCATCATCAATTTATTCTTATTATATAAATTTTATTTTTTTTAATGATATCATTTTTAAAATTATCATATCAAAATCATCTTAGAGTGAAATTTCCATATTATTCCGAGAAGATTGGTTTTACAATGAATTATGATAAATATAGATTTTTGTTGAAAACATTATTTTTTATTCAAGAATTTAAAAAGATTCATTTTTAAAATAATTATTTAATACATAAATTAGTTCTCTTATATTATTTGTAATCTAATTAAGATCATTTTCATCAATTTTAAAATAAAATTTTTAGCTACCCCAACACTAGTAACCCAGAGCCCATATATATTTTATTACATTTTCATAGGATACAAGGAATGAAATCCCAAAGGACCGAATAGTTTAGTAGTCTTGGTAAATTGGATATAGACAAAAATTATCATCATAATTGAAAATAGAAAATACACCAAGTTTTTTCTTTGAGAATTACATTGTTCATCATTATCTACCACTACATATTAATAACAAGACACTAACTATGTCATGAACAAACCTATGTTGGGGATCATGTCGCAACTACCCGAGGCTCATCTCTATAGTCTAGGGGCAGTGACAAGCGCTGAAGGCACAAAAAACTAGGGGAGGCATTTTCTTGAGTACCTGTATACACACTTATAAGTAACTCCTTGTAAATGCACAAAGGGAAAGAAGAAAAATATGATTCACTATTGTAAATAAACAAAAAATTCATGGACCTATAAACAGTATAGGTATAACAATGTAAACTGAAAGGAAAAAGGTAAAAAATACATTCCTAACCAGAAAAGTTTCCCAACCTTATAGAAACTAGAAAATAAAATAGCCGAGAGAGACACTCTCTTGGATCCCAAGCTACGACCACCGTACGCGGTCCAAGAACTCATATCCCAATGTTCTTCTGAATTCATGATCAAACATGTGCATCTTCTCTATAAGGCACAAAGCATGTGGGTAGATCCCATGCAGGGGTGAGTATAAAAATACCCACTAGGATACCCCAAAATCTGAAGGGGGAGTAGAAATAGATACAATAGGAAAGGAAATTAGTAGATAGAAGAAGGCACAATGAAAGAGTGTAGTTCAACCCAACAAGAGAGTGAAGTAAGCTCATCCAAACACAACGATCTAGAAACCGTGAGAATATGGACTTCTCGTGGAGTTTTTTCTACCTATTGTAGGGGATTAGACTTGTCCAACCATGATAAGCTATAATCTAAAATCACGTGGCACACCCCATGCGGTTTTTCCTCTCTTGGAAGGTGAGTAACCAAAACTCAAGGTGTGGGTAATGAAATAGAATACACATATTCTCAGTCAAAGAAACCTAAATGAGAGAGTTAGGGGATATCCATCTCATAGATCTACCCAGATAAGAGTCACTATTAGTTCCAATAGTATCCATCAATGATTCCCATCATCCCACTCATCTACCCTGAACACAAAAGTCAATGTGGGAACAACCACCACACCTTGATACTATCTGCTTTTGGTGGAACTAACTCGCCCCCATGGTTTTTGGTTGTGTCACAAGGAAACATCTTAGTGGGAAAAGCACCCCTCGTTCTCATGATTACAAAGGTACATAAAACCATGTCTCTTCATTGATCCGCATAGTCAAGAGGTTGTGTCTCTAGGTTGAGGACCCATGCCTAACCCAACTGGAGCATGCCACTATAGTGTCATCAAGGTCCCATGCTCGACCAGGATGGGGGGTGACACTCATAAGAGTTTGAGGACCCATACCCATCCTAGATAGAGGCTGACACTCTAAATTCATTGAGGACCCATCCCCATCCCGACTAGAGGGTGTGACTCTATTGTTATTGAGGACCCATGTCTAGCCTGGCTGGAGGGTTCCACTAAAAAATCTACGATGTCATCGTCTGACCACTGCCATCATCAAACACCCCAAAATAACTATCATGCTAGGAAAAAATTTCATTATATCCCAAAATCCATATATGAGGTAACCATCATATTCTATGAGAAAAAACACAGAGGATGTGCTATTTACTTTCCCATAACAAATAACCGTGGAAAAGGGTGATTTTCACTATAAAATGACCGCCCTGAATATCGTGGTCCCCATGTATCAAACCCCAAATTTAAATTCCAAAACAAGCCTCAAATGGTCCATCTTGAATATGGGATCATGTTTCCATAGAAAATGGTCAATTGGTTGCTCTATTTAGAAGATATGGTTGTTTGGAGATGCTACATGAAGACCTGTCGAGGCCCACAACTGACTGTCTGTGGACTGACCACCATGTTCGACCACTTGTGGTGATGCCATTCATGGACTAAACTCCATGGTTAGTCTATTTTCCAAATTGACTGGTCTCTACGGTTGACTGTCCAAGACCATTTGTGGTCATTGCCACGCGATGAATCAAGCAAACGTAGCTTCACAGTCGACTGTGGCCACAGTTCTCTCCATCCGACCTGGGTCCGAACGGGTTTGTATCACTTGGTTGGGCCTGACCCACTTGTATGGGCCCAATCCACATTGTTGGTCCGGGACCTGCATGCCTCATCCCACACCACGTCGACCAATGCAGTTGCTGACGTCAATGTGGTTTCCCACCTACAACATTCTGCGACAATTGTTGCCACCTCGAGTCAGGACCTGCGACCCTGCCCGGCTGATCGGCTGCCTCCAGCGTCGCCTCACTGGTGGTCCCTTCCATGGATCACCGAGCCTCATCCAACTTACCAAAAATCATAAGAAACATAGATTTAGGATCCTTGGACTGAGATAGTCACAGACCTAAGCCCTTCTTGAGGATTCATTGATGATTCGACATGCCGAAGAGTTATTGATGAAATCAATACAAGTAAAACAAGAAAAAAAATTGATTCCAAGCATCTATTGATGGTAGTTTTAGGTTGGTTATTGACTATGATGTTAAAAATATCAAAACAATCGACAATGAACTCAAAACTAATTTAATTACTCAAATAGGGTTGTGGAAAGAAAAACAATCCTACCTCATTGGATCCATTCATTGTTGAACATGTACACTATGCCTCCAATACGATCCTTCAAAGGTTCATCGATGATTATACAAAGGGTGAGAGCTCTACCATGGTGGTGGGATGATTAAGAGGTAACCCTAATCCAAAACCCATAACCAAATATTTATAACCCTAGGAGTTAGGTTAAGTGTATCTGATTAACATATTCTCCAATGGTTGTAGAATCTAAACATCCTGTGACATCTCATGTTAGGCCACACATAGGTAAAACACCCCATTATGAGCTCAATTATGGTCTTGTATTTCCAATCCATGTCCCCATTCAAAAGTTATTCGAAACAACATCTAAAATTAAATAATTTAATTAGATTATTTTATTTACAGTTACATCCTCAGTGACTTTTTCTACATAAGACCCGCGTTGAAAAAATTCATTTCCCACCTAGGGTAAACGCCATGTTATGGACTCAACCATGACCCCAAATTTCTGATCCAAACTACCATTTATGATTTATCAAAATGTCTTCACATAAATAGTATAAAATATAATTACAATTTTTATAAAGTTTATTCTAGGCACACCAGGCCTCAAAATAGCTCGCCATCTCAGCACTTAGCTCTATAAATATATATAAAAATATTTCAAAGTATTATAAAGAAAAAACCAGGTCTTTAAATCATTCCCTCCTTCAATATTTTCATCCTTAAAAAGAAAAAATAAGAAAACAACTCAGGATATTGATCCTGCATCTAGATCTCCTATTCCCATGAACTCTCCTGCACATTTCTGTGTTGCCATTGCATGAGAACCAAAGGGATGATCCATCCACATAAGGTCTGCTCCTTTCAATCATCAATTTCCTCGGGGTGATCTACAAATAGGGCTCCATATTCAATTTCTACCTCACCCAATTCGATGACATGTGTATGATCAGACACGTATCACCTCAGCTGTGACCTGTGTAAGACTTCGTGCACCCGCTCTAGATATGGGAGTAGGGAGTGGTGGTAGGCAACCTCGCCAACCATAACCATGATCTCAAAAGTCCGATGAACTTTGGGGATAACTTTTCTCCCTGGCTGAACCTCTACATTCCGTATTGTGGGGAGACTATCAAGAAGATATGGTCTCCTAACTCGAACTCTAAGGCCCTAAAAAGGTGATCTATATAGGATTTCTGCCTACTATAGGCCATATTTATCCATTCATGGATGATCTTTACTTTCTCCATCATCACTTGCACCAACTCTGGTCACACTAGAGATGAACTTCTAACATACATCCAACAAAAATTTGACCTATAAGGTCTACTGTATGGGGACTCAAAAGGTGAAATGTTTATGGAAGAGTGGTAAATGTTGTTGTAAAAAAACTCTACCAATGGCAGGTGGTTCTCCAAGCTCTGACTGAAATATAACATGCAAGACCTCAACATAACCTCTAGCACCTGGATAGTGCACTTTATTTGCCCATCGGTCTAGGGGTGAAAGGTTTTACTCATTTTAAGTTGGGTCCTGAATGCCTCCTACATGCCTCTCCACAACCATGATGTAAACCGCATGTCACGATTGGAGACAATCATCAAGGGTACCCCATGAAGACAGATGATGTCTCACACGTACAACTGCCCCAATCTCTCCACCGAACTCTATTACCTGATAGAAAGGAAGTGAAATAACTTCATGAGTCAGTCCACTATCACCCAGATGGTGTCATGGAACATCACCTTGCATAGAAGACTTGTAATTTTGTTCATGGATATGTCTTCCCATTTCCACTCCGGGATCTCAAGAGGCTGCAAAAAAACATTCAGAACTAGTGATCAGCCTTCACCTCCTAACATGTGAGGAACCATGATTAGAAATCATCTATAATTCATCTCATTATGGACCACTAAAATTTCTATTAAAGATCTATATACATCTTTCCCACACTAGGATGTACAACTAATGGAGAAGTATGGAATTCCCACATCACCTCCTCCCACATCTCGACTGGAACCACCATTTTCCCTTAAAACAAGATTTCATGATTCACTCCTTCCGAATATCCATATGGTGTGTCTATTATGGATATTTGATCATTTAGAACTTCACAGTTGTTGTCTCATAGTTGGGACTCTTTCACATGCTCATGGAGAGAAGGAGTAAGCACCATTAACTATAGAAAAGTTAGACCCTCTTGCTCCATCAGGGTCAACTGTAGGGAAGCTAACTGCTCTAAAATTCCCATACTAGGTGATCCTGAGACTTCCTGCAAAGAGAATTTGATACAATTTTTTCCTTCCCTAGAGTAAAGAATATCTAGAAGTCATTGTTCTGTAGGAAATCCAACCAGAATTACTTCCTTAGGTTCAAGTCTCTCTATGTGAAGATGTACCCGAGGCTTTGGTGGTCTGAGTAAAACAAAATTCACTCTCCCAGAAGGTAGTTCCTCTACATCCTCAAGGCGAAGAACACCGCTACTAGATCTAAGTCATAAGTCACACAGTTCTTCTCATGGGTTCTCAACTGCATTGGCTTGTATGTGATGACTACATATCGTTGCATCAACACACAATTGAGCCTAGTTCCTGAGGCATCAGAATACACTACAAACTCAAAAAATTCTTCTGGTAGTCTCAAAACTAGAGTGCTCTTCATCCTCTTCGTCAACTCCTAAAATGCCTTCTAGCACTACTTAGACTAGGTAAACAAGAATCCCTTCTACATCAGAGTGGTAAAACATGCTACGATACTAGAGAAGTCTTCCCCAAATATCCTATAGCACCTTTCCAAACCAAGAAATATTTTCACCATTAAAAAATTCTTGGGTGGTTCCAAAGTAAGAAATACATCCACCTTTATTGGAACCATGACTAAAACTTGTTCATAAATGAAATTCCCCAAACAGAGAACCTCATGTATCCAGAACTATAACTTCAAAATATTTTTTAAAGATGGTGATCTCAAAGTAAAAAGAACCATCCTCAAGTGTTCTTCATGATCCTCTTTTGTTGTAGAGTAAACAAGTATGTCATTATTGAAGAAAACAAAAAACTGGTACAAGTATAGTTGGAAGGTCTGGTTTATCAAGGTAATAAGAAAAATGAGGGCATTTATCACACAAAAGGGCATCACTTTGAAGTCGTAGTTCATGTAGCGACATCAAAAAGACAACTTTTTAATATAAAACTCGCAAAACTAGAACTATTAGTATCCATACTTGAGATCGTTCTTAGAAAACCATCTCACACCTCATACCTTGTTAAAGATGTCATTGATTCTTGACAAGGGGCACTTGTTCTTTATCGTGTCCTGGTTCAAGTGATGATAATCCACACAAAGCCATAAGCTCCAATATACCTACTTCATAATCAAAACTAGAGCATCCCAGGGGGACACACTGGGTGTGATGAAACCTTTCTTGTGAAGGTCATCTAACTATAATCGTAGCTCATGAAGCTCAGTGGGTGCCATCTGATATGCCACAGAAGATATCAAGGAAGTCCCTGGTTGTAATTCAATGAAAAACTACAACTGCCACCTCAAAGGTAGTCCCATAACGTCTTCAGGGAAGATGTTTATATAATACTATGCAAATTAAGGAACCCAAATTCCTAATGATTCTTTTTCACCATGGGTTCTGATCACTAACTGGTGGGTAAAATGTTGTAGCCTCCTACTCACAGCACATGTCTTCTCTGCTTTGAGGTCTCTTTCAATGATAAAGGTGAACCTCATCCCATCAGTGCGTATGCATCTGACTAGCCTATGGTGACAATTGATCTTGGTTCAAACCAGGGAAAGAAAATCCATGACTAATATGATGTCATAAGGTTCCATAACGATGAATAGTAGGTACCACATGAACCTCTCTCTAAGTAATAGATTTTATTGTTGGAAGATGAAAGACACAGAAGAAGCACTACCCATAGGAACCTTGAGACAAATCTGTTGTGCAAGAGCCTCTACTGGGAGCTCCAAATCATGTACCAAGAGTAAGGAGATGAAAGAGTGTTTGGATATTGTGTCTAATAATACTAAAGAAAGAGTATAATAATAACAAAGTGTACCTCATATCATCTTGTGCACTGTGGGATCACGAACATTCAAAACATTCAACTACCAGTAGCCCTAGCTTCCAGCTCCCTGGGCCTAATGTGGGATGCCTGGTGGTGGTGGTGGAAGAACCTTATAGTGTCATACCCGATCTATATCTCCTCCTTCTCCTCTTCCAGCACCACCTCCCTAGGGACCACCCTATCCCTGCCAGAGGGATCCCTAATCATGGAATTGTCTCTACTGTGGTGGTCCACCTGCTATTTTCCTCGGAGGCTCAACACATCTGGTTAGGAAATATCGTTCCATGTGACCTCACCTATCATAATCATATAAACAACCCTTTATGAGATTGCTCAATTCTCTATGCTACCCCCATGCTACCTAACCACGTTCCCGAGTCTGATCCTAGGATGATCTGCTCTATTGATGCCCTTCCAACTGACGTCTACTAGCTACAACAAAAGTCTCAACTCTGTAGAGTCCACTTATAGTCCCAGTTAACTGGTGTCCCTCTGAGAGAAATTTATCTATCACAAGTGCCCACTCCATCACCCCAAAATAGGTGGGGATTCACAAGGGTACTATGCTGGCACAAATCTCTCTATGGAGTCCCTACTCAAACTTTCATGCTCAGATGTAGCCATCATAGATCATGTCTAGAGCATACCAAGTCAGGTATGTGAACCTAGATGAGTACTCTTCCACTTTCATCCCTACCTACTAAAGATCCAAAAGCTTCTTAATCTGAATGGAGCATAATCAAGAGGGGTAGTAATCCTCACAAAAACAGATTCTATAAGTCATACCATGAGATTTCCAACTCATCATGCATCTGAGTAACCAAGCTCCACCAATGTCCAGCTGTTCCATCAAAAATACTAGCTACCAAATCCACCATCTGATCTATTAGTGTTTGTATAAGCCTAAAGAGGTGGACCAACGAATCCATCCAATCCTTTGATGCTTTAGGATATAGCTCACTGTGGAACCTTAGTGGTCTCTGGCACTAGAACTTATAGAGTTCACTTAGCCTGCCCTCATCCTCAGCCTTCTCTACTAGGACTATTTGATGCTCAATAGGTGGAGGTACTGCTACTAGCCCACTTAGAGGAAGGGGATTGCATGATGGACCCTAAACGGAGGCCTCATTGCCTACATGGTTGTCATCATGAATCAGAGCTGGTATCCCAAATGGCTATCATTCTGAAGGCATCCTGAAAGTTATCAAGGAGTACAATGGTCAGATGAAGATACATATTTATTCATAACAACAATGGGGATCTAAATCAAGAAGGATAATTGAAGACTTAATATAATATGATGCATGTACCATTGTTCCTTGAAATAAATGTCTTAGGGTTCCGAGTTTACAATCGGGTAATGAGGGTCCTGGTGAATGGATACATCAGCTGCCTATACCATTACCAGACTCCCAGGCCTGAGATCCATTCTCAAGACACTTTGACATTGTTTCCATAAAATCAACCAATCCTTATAATGAGAAACACCCAAACAATGTTCCAAGTAATTAACATTATATGATACCATTTTTTCACGACCCGACCCATGTCGGGGCTCAAGCTACAAATACCCCAAGTCTGCCTCTATAGTCTAGGGGGTGATGACAAGCGCTAAAGGCACAACAAACTTAGATAGGCCTTTGATTGTGTACCTATACACATGCACATAGCCACGTAAGTGAAATAGTGTAGAGAGAAATAAGTAAAGGATTCTACACTACTATAAATAAACCAAACATGCATGGACCTCTAAAGAGTACAAGTACAATAATGTAAACTGAATGAAAAAAGGGAAAAAATAAATGCCCAACTAGAAAAGTGTCTCAACCTGACAAAAATTGGAAATGTAAAATTACTTAGAGATAGACACTCCTAGATCACAAGCTATGAACATTGTACACGGTCCAAGACCCATTATCCCAATGCTCCTATTAAGTTATGATCTAACATGTGCATCTTATGCATAAGGAATAATACATGTGGGAAAAGCCTATATAGTGGTGACTATAAACATACCTTCCAGGATGCCTTGAAAGGTGAAGGGGGAGCAGTAAGAGATACATTAGGAAATTAATGTAGTAGATAGAACAAGGTACAGTGAAAGAGTGCAGATTAACCCAATAAGTGAGTGAAGTAAGCTCATCCAAACTCAAGAAGCTAGAAACGGTGAGAATATGGACTTCTTTCCAAGTCTAATATACCTATAGTATTTGTGTAGACTCATCCCACCATGATAAGATAGACACAAAATGCACATGTCATACCTTGTGTATCTTTTCCTCTCCTGGAAAGAGAGTAACCAAAACCCATAGAGTAGGTGCTGAAATAGAATATATATACATATATATATGCTAAGTCAAAGAAATCCAAATGAGAGAGTAAGGGGATCTCTATCTCACATCTTATCCTAGGAAGAAGAGTCGCTAATAGATTCAAGAGTATCCATCAACGATTCCAAGCATCCCACACATCTTCCCTAAAGACTCAAGTCAAAGGGTCTCAATCACCACACCTTCATTCTATCCACTTTGGGCGGAAATGACTCACCCTCATGGTTTTAGGTCGCGTCACAAGGACGTGTCTTGGTGGGAAAAGAACCCCTAGGTATATCAAACCATATCTCGTCACAGATCCTCATAGTTGAGAGGTCGTCTCTCAAGGTTGAGTACCCATGCCCAGCCCGGATAGAGGGTTCCACTCCAGTGTCATCGAGGACCCATTCCAAGTCCGAGTGAAGGGTGCCACTCTAAAGATGTCGAGGACTCATGCATAGCCCGATTGAAGGGTGCTACTCTAAAGTTGTCAAGGAACCATTCCCATCCTATATGGTGGGTTCCACTCTAGTGTCCTCAAGGATCCATGCCCATACCAGCTATTGGGTGCCACACAAAAATCTTCAATGTCATCACCTAACCACTGCTATCATCAAACACCCCTAAATAAGTGTCATGATCATAACACCTTGCATCGTATCCCGAAAGATACATCTGAGGTCACCATTGTTTTTTTACTTGGAATAATATGATGGATAGGCTATTTACTTTCCCAGAATGGATAATCAGGGAAAATGGTGCTTTTTCACCATAATAATACTTACTGGGACATCATGGGTCCCATATCTTGACCACAAAATTTAAATTCAAAAACTAACCTCAAATAGTCTGTCTCGAAGAGAGGATCACGTTTCGTCAGACAAAAAATCAATTGGATGCTCCATTAAGAAGATATGGTTGTTTTAAGACACTGCACGAAGACCTTCCATGGACCATGACTAACCGACCATGGATCGACCTCCATGGTCGGTCCACCTACCATGGTTGGTCCATTGGCCACGCCAACCGGTCTCCGCAGTTGACCGATGTGGTCGACCATCTGGGACTGGCCGCAGTTGACCATTCGGGACCGGCTGTGGTCGACCGTCCAGGACCGGCCACACTTGATCATCTTGGACCGAATGCATTCGACCATCCGGGACCAGCCACAGTCACTGAACTCATGACAGGTCATGCTATCGCAGCTTCGCGGTCGACCGTCTTGGACCGGCCGCAGTCGCTGGACCGATGATAGGTGAAGCTGTTGTGACTTTGTGATCGACCATTGTGGTTCTCTCTAGCTGACCCGGATCTAAGCTAGGTCTAACCCACATGGTTGGGCTTTTCCCACTTGGCTGGGCCTGACCCACTTGGTTGGGCCCGACCTTTCATGCATCGACCCTTCCCACTTCGACACCACCCGCCTGCCTCACCTCAGCCCGACCTGCACCGCATCAACTGATGCAGTCACCAACGTCAATGTAGCCAACTGCTCAATGCATTATGTGGTGGTTATCATCACATTAGGTCATTCCCCATAACCTCGCCCGGATGACTGACTGTCGCTGGTCCAAATGGAACCCCTGCACCTTAGCTCACCACCAGCAGCGGTGCCTCACCAGTGGTCCCTTTCATGAAACATCAGGCCTCCTCTGGTTGCCCAAAAATCATAATGAATATAGATCTAGGATCCTTGTACCACGAACCTCAAAAACCTAAGCCCCGCTCGATGATCTGTTAATGATTCGATGTACCAAAAAGTTATTGATGAAAACCATGAAAAACTGATGAAGAACACAAGAAAAAAAATTGTTTCAAAGCAGCGATTGATGACCACGTTAGGTTGGTCATTGATTATGATGCTCAAAACGACCAAAAAATTGATAATGAATTAAAAAATATTTTTAAAATCAAAATCGTGGTGCATAAACAAAAATAATCCTACCTCATTGTATCTTTTCGTCGTTGAACACATTCTCTATGCTTCCGCTGCAATCCACCGAAGGTTCGTCGATGATTCACAAAAGGGGGGAGCTTCATTATGGAGGTTAGATTATTAGGAGGAAACTCCAATTCAATACCCATAACAAATATATTTATAACCATGGGAGTTAAGTTATGGGTATCCTATTAACCGCTCCACCAATAATTGTGGGATCCGAACATCACAAACTCTCTCATGTTAGGTATCTCTTAGGTAAAAAATCCCATTATGAACTCAATGGTGGTATTGGATTTACAATCTGTACCCTATATCAAATTTTATTCAATACAATGTCCATAATAATAAAAAATAATTTTATTATTTTATTTTCGGTTAGGTCCTCGGTTCCTTTTTCTATAGAAGACCCACACCGACAAAAGTTATGTTCCACTTAGGGTAAATGACACTTCCCAGACTCAACCATGCCCTCATACTTCTATTATGGGCTACTGTTTAAGAGTTATCTCATTTATTTTGTGTGATTACTATAAAATATATTTAATATTTTTATAAAATTTATTCTGGGAATATCATGTCTCGAAATCACATGCCGTCTCAACACCTAGCTCTGGTAATATATATAAAAATATTTCAAAGTCTTAAAAGGAAAAAATCAGGTCTCTACATAATAGAATCATGAAGATAATAAAACAAAAAAAGAGGTTTGGGTAGATTTTCAGTAAGGTTAAGAGTACAACATTATCTATCATGAATAAATAAGAATAATAAATATGGTATGGTAAATAACTAAAACACAATTCATTTGATCAATAGACTTAGAATAATATGGTAGAAAAAATAATGATCAAATGAATCCATATAAACAATCAAATAGTATTGAAACATAACAATGAATATTCAAAGTAATCAAATAATAACATATACATCACTTATTGACCCTATAATGAGGGAATTCATAATTCTAGAAATCATAAACATACCATCAATGCCTCATTCCAAGACATCATATCATCAAGGTCTCATATCAAGACATCTAACATAATTGGGTAAGGACTCAGCCAAATACCCATGCTAATTTGTCTCATGATACAAACTGGTGCATCGAGGGGATATATAATTTTGGGACCCAACCATCACCTAATTAGTCCAAAGAATTCCTCAAAATAAAGGGAAAAATAAAATAAACATAAAAATTCATATTGAAAAACTAATATATGAAATGTTAATTGTTTTCCCAATCCATTAAAAATTTAATAAACCATCTGGAGTAATAATTTGAATAGTAACTAAATTGTACATCCCTAGTGAATCAGATAACAATCCATTTGGAGTGTCATGACCTATCCCTAGTCGGGGTTTGAGCCGAAAAATCCCCAAACTAGAATCCATAGTCAAGGGGTTGTAGACTAATGCTGAAGGCATAATTATCACTGGGAGACCATTTCCTAGTAAACTGTATACACACACATAGAAATATCAATGTAGAAGTAAAGAGGAATACTAGTAAAAATATGTAATATCTAGAATGCAAACCAAGCATGAAAAACCTCTAGGGTTTATAAGAGTATGAAAGTGTAATAAAAAATGATAATGAGAAAAATAAAATCCCAAGAAGATTGATGTCCCAGCCTGAGAAAATTGAAACATAATCTATTGAGAGTGACTAGCTTCTGATCTCCAATCTACGACCACCATACACAGTCTAAATCACATAGTATACCTAAGATATTCTATAGTCACTGCTGACCAATCCATTATCTATATAAGACATGACACGTGCAGGAAAAATCCATCCAGGGGTGAGTATATACATACCCAGTAGCATTCTCAGAAAGATGAAAGGGGATTAGTAAGACACACAATAAGAATATAAAGATAGTGGATAGTGAGAAGGATGAAGAAACAAGTTAAATAGAATAGCTCAACCCATATAAAAAGAAACATTATTAGCATTCAATCATAGGGGTCTCATCACAATGTTTAAATGGAATACACTTCAAGTATTTTCCACCCACTGTAGGAGAGTAACCTCATTCAACCACGTGAAACAAAACGTAGAATGTAAGTGGAACAAACCACTTATCTTCACAACCCATTATAGGAGAGTAATTTAATCCAACAACATGAATATATATATATATATATAATTATATATATATATTATCAGCAAAAGAAGCCTGAAAAAGAGAGTAAGGGATCTCCATGTCATATCCCAACCAAGGAAAAGATTATACAATAGTTCCAAAAGTCCAACAATGATGCCCATCATATCGTGTTTCTTCGTACTAGAAAACACCCAACTTAATCAATGGCTCATCACATTGCCACTTAGTTGAGGGGCCAAAAAATATAGGAAGAGGACCCATGCCCTGGTAAAATAGGAGGTTTCCACTCAGTGGATAGA
This sequence comes from Viscum album, assembly GCA_963277665.1. Taxonomy (NCBI): domain Eukaryota; kingdom Viridiplantae; phylum Streptophyta; class Magnoliopsida; order Santalales; family Viscaceae; genus Viscum; species Viscum album. The sequence goes on along the minus strand of OY728145.1, from coordinate 732,746,068 downwards.
TAAAGGACCCATATAATGTTCTAATAGGAGGGTTCCACTCTAGTAGTCGATATAGGTGTTATGCCCTACCCAGTAGTAGGGTTCCACTCTAATGGTAGAGAACCCATTCCCTAACTCTATATAAGGGTTCCACTCTAATGGTAGAGGAAAAATTCCGTTAATTCGAAGGAGGGTTACACTCTAATAGTTGATAGAGTACCAATACCCATTCCAACTAGAGGGTTCCACTTTAAAGTATGAAGGACCGATGCACTATCCCAGTAGAATGGTTCCAAGGAGAAGCGTGGAGGACCCATGCCCTATCCTAGCTGGAGGGTTCCACTCCAATACATATGCAAAGAACCCACACCCTGTTCCAATAGGAGGGTCCCACTCTCTGATGCTAAAACACCCTTTTACTGGATTCATAGAAGGGTTCCACTCTGATGTCCAATAAAGGATCAATGCATAGCCCGGTTAGAGGGTTTCACTTCAAAATCCTCTTGTGATAATGTGTGACCACTGTCATCATCGAGCATCGCCTAAATAAGATTTTCTCTTGGAAAATCAAACATCATATCCCAAAATCTAAAAGAGAGGGAACCATCACATTCTACTTGAAAAAACACTCTGGACAAGATACTCAAGAGAAAATATGCAAGTTCAAATGAAGTATATACGAGAGATTGAACTTTCATCAAAAGGAATTAAGGGGTACACGGTGTGCGAGGGGGACCACATGGAATGTGGTCCCACTCCATCACCTGGAAATGTACCTGGAGGTTCCCAAATCACAAACTGTGTATTGATACATGGTGTGTAGGGTATCTAAAGAGTGTGACCATGCCACTCGGGGTCCCACCCGTGTATCCATCCCATGTCCATATACTCAAGTCATGTCCATGTACTCAGCACATGTCATGAACCTAGCCATGTCTGTGTACCCCAATACAGGGCATGCTTCTAGCCATGTCTTCCCACATGGGGTCATACCAGTGTGCTCTAAAACATGTCTCATCCACATGGGGAAAGGATTACATAACATTTAGGAAGGATACATGTCATTCCATCCATATAAATTTCCAAAACCTTAGGTACCACAACATAGGGACCATGAGCCTTGTGTTCGTCGAACTACATAGTGTGTCGTCTATTTTTTCATAAAAAACATAGATATGTTCTCATAATGTCAGATATGATCACCCGAACTTTTATTTTGGATTTTTTTCTTCCCAAAAATGAAATATATTTCTCTATCGAATGATTTATGGCCTTTCAGTGGTAGGATATTGAATGTGGTTTGATTATGTGAGAACCCGTACACACCATAGGCACCACACACTCCTTGGTTTCCTCTATCATTGATTAATTAGGTTTTATTCATAAAAAAATTCATAAAAGACCTACAATATATCAAAAAAAAAAATCCTTTATTTGTCGATCCATACCTTACACATGGACTCTTCATTATTCTAGGGGCCCGATAAGGGCTCGGTACTACCCTACAATGTCAAACTTGGACTGTGGGTTCAAATCGGCGATGAATGTGAATAATAAAGGGAGAAAAGAATAATAAAATTTTTTATTGATCTTTTCCAAGAATTCATGGAAAACGATCATGAATGAGCCTATCCGGGGTTAGATAACAGTTTCATATTCAATTAATCAGTACATATGTGCATGCCAAGGTTCAAAAATTGGCATAGATCACAAAAGAGAAAATCATAATCAAGCAATTTAATCAAAAATGTGTAATCAACAGTTTGAGGAGTCCAAATTTTATATTGCATTATTCATAGTCAAATAATGTTCTTTTCAAAGAATTAAAGATGTTTTTGTGTTCAATACACTCTAATCTTCTCTAATCGAGAGATTCATCATCATCTAGTGTGATCTTCCATTAGAATGAGGGAGGAAAAACTCTCAATTATATTAGGCTCATGTGGATAAACCTGGAGAATTTTATATAGTGATGTAATTATAAAATATTGTAATAGGTTTATTTAATTAAAATAAATAAAATTATTTATTTATTTTTACAAAATGAACCCGCCAATTGTCGTCATATCCGAACACCCCACACTGACCTTTTTCCGGTCGCACGTAAGTTAAACATCACGTTCTAACTCAATCGTGGGGTCAAATTTATGATATAAATTTATTTTTAATATTTATTCAGTTTTCTTTAAGAAACTGCATGTGTGTAATATAAAATATATTTAATATTTTTATAAAATTTATTACAGGAACACCAAGCCTCAGAATCACACTTCGTCTTAGTTCCTAGCTATGAAAATAGAAGTAGAAATATTTCATAATATTACTTTAAAAAAATAGGTCTCTAAATCATTCTATCCTTTAGTATTTTCATCCTTGGAGAGAAAAACTAAACAATCAATTTGGTATACTGAGCCTGCACCGGGATCTACCACTCCTAGAACCTCTCCTACATGCTCTTGTACTTCCATAACATTTTAACCAAGGGGATAGACCATCCATTTAGGTTCCTATCCTGTTGATCCTTGATCTCCACTGGGTTATACACAAATGTGGACCCATCCTCAATGTCCAACTCACCCCATTCGATAAAATGTGTAGGTTCATGATCATATGTCATCAACTATGAAACATGTAAGAGGTTGTTCACCTTCTCCAATTATGGGGACAGAGTGAGGAATTAAGAAACCTATCCAACCCTATTCATGATCATTAATGTCATGATGAAACTCAGGAATATATTTAATCCCTGGGAAAACCACTAAAATCCTCATCATGGGGAAACTCTTTGGAAAATGTGGTCTCCCTATTCGAACTCCATGGGACTACGATGTCGATCTGTATAAGATTTTTTTTATCTAGGATATCCTCATCCCCTCATGGATGACCTGGAACTTCTCTATCATCACATGCACAAACTTTATACCCACAATAGGTATCTTAACAATATCTATCCAGCATAAGGGTGACTCGAAGGGTCTCCTGTACATGTCCATAAAGGGTACCATGCCAATATTAGAGTGTTAGATATTGATATACACAGACTCTCCTAAGGAAAAGTTATCCTCCCAGATTTGGAAAAATTATAACATGATGTCTCTCAACATATCATCCTATAACTGGATAGTTCACTCAAACATACCATCCATCTAAGGGGGAAAGGTTGTACTAATCCTCATTTGGGTCTCAAATTCCTCATGAAGGACTCTCCACAATTGTGATGTAACCCGCATGTCATGATTAGAGACAATCGTTGAGGGAACCCAACGAAGGTGAATGATCTCCCATATGTACAAATTCACTAAACTCTCCAATAAACTCTACTCTTTGATAGTAAGGAAGCATGTGGACTTCTTAATTTATTAAAATAAGACCTAGATGGTTTCATAGACATTATTTATCTACGGAAGCCCTGTAAAAAAATCAATTAATATTACATCCCACTTCCTCTCTGGGATCTCAAGGGGAAGTTACAAACCCACCAGAAACTAGTGCTCATCCTTCACTTACTGAAAGGTGAGGCCCTGAGAAACAAACTCATCTATGTTCCATCTCATACCGGACCACCAAAACTGCCACTAATGGTCTATGTATATCTTTTCCACACTAGGATGTATAGATATGAAAGAAGTTTAATTCTACCTTATCAACTCCTCCCACACTATGATTGGAATCAACATCCATACCAGGATAAGGATGAAATTATTCCCTTTATTAGAATATAAATATGTTGAATACCCCATTGATATTTGGTCACATAATACCTCATAGTCAAAGTCTCAAAATAAGGACTTTGTTACATGCTTGAGAAAAAAAGGAGCTAATAACATTGACCATAGAAAAGATACACTCTCCTGCTCCAAAAGGGTCTGCTACAAGTAATCTAACTAATCAAAATCATCATACACAAAGAGAGGGTGGGAATTACTTATAAGGTAATATTCTATAACATTTCCTTTCTCTGAAGTATAGACTATCTCGAAGTCATAGTCTTCTAGGAAATCCAATCAGCACCATTGTCTTCGATTCAAGTCTCTCTATGTGAAGACATACTTGAGATATTAATTATCCAGGTAAACCAAAAAGAACTCTCCGAGAATATATTTCCTCAATATCCTTAGGTTGAAGACTACCACTTCATACTCTAAGACATGATTTGTGTAGTTTTTATAATGGGGTCTCAACTGCCTTAACTCGTATGAAAAAAATGACCGATGCTTCGTCAACATGAAACCAAGACCATCTCCTAAGGCATCACAATACACTACTTGATTGAAACCATCCTCTGGTATTCTAAACACATAGGAAATTTTTATACTCAATATAAACTCTCTAAAGGCCCTTTAAAACAGCCCAATCTTGGTAAATATCTACCCATTCCATGTCAGGGTGATCGAAGGGGCTACAATCCATGATATATCTACCACATACCTATTATAGTACACTGCCAAGAAAAGTAAACTACACACCTCTAACATGCTATTTGGTGGATCCCAAAAAATCACTACATCGATATTCATCGGTTCCAGGTCCAAACAACGCTTAGAAATAAAATAACCCAAGAAGTTTTCCTCATTAATCCAAAACTCGCACTTCATGAGCTTACTATAAATCTAGTTCTCCTGAAGAAAATGTAATACCATTATGAAGTGCTCGGCATGCTTCTCCTCTAAAGTAGAGTATATGAGTATGTTATCAATGAATTAAACCACAAATTAGTTTAAGTATTTCTAAAAAAATGTTTCATCATAGCCATAAACATGGCATGTTTATTCATAACACCAGCAGGTATCACCAAGAACTCATATTTTCCATAGTGGTATTGGAATGCCAGAATTGATATATTAGCCTCATGAACCCTAAATCCATGGTAGCTAGACCGAAGAATGATCTTGTAGAACCATATCCTACCTTTAAACTCGTCAAAAAGGTTTTAAATTCTAAATAAGGGGTACTTAATCATTATCGTGTCATGGTTCAGGTGATGATGATCCACACAAAGCCTCAAATTCCTATTAGCCTTTTTCATGAACAACATTGGAGCATCCCATGGGGATACACTGGACTTGGTGAAGACATTATCTCAAAGGTCCTCCAACTAAAACCACATCTCCCAGAGCTCAGTAGGTGCTATACGATATGCTGCAGATGATATTTGAGTTATCCCATGATGCAAGTTGATACAAAAATCCACATCTCATATCATAGGTAGTATCATCACATCCTCAAGGAAGACGTCTATATAATACTCCAACAATGAAGTAATCCAAAAGGAAGATGACCCTAATGGACCAAGGTTATAATTATAAATAGATGGTTGATGGGTGGTAGCCTACTGCTCGTAGAACCCACTCATCCTTCCATGAGTCTCTCTCACCCACAAAGGAGAAAATCATCCCATCAGTGTGTAGGAATATGAATCATCTTCGATAATAGTAAATCAAGGATTATACCATAAAAAATACATACCCAATATGATTTCAAATGGTTCCATCATTAATAACAACAGGTCCCATGAGAACCTCTCTCCACCAAATTTTTTCTCACATTGTTAGTAGATAAAAGATACAAAAGAAGTGTTTACTATAGGAACCTCATGAGAAAGCTACTAGGCTAGCACCTCAACAGGGATCCCATGTTCTTTCACTAGGATTATATATATTAAGGAATGATAGGATACTCTGTTTATTAATAAAAAAGAAATAGAAAAAATATATAGATCATTCCTTGAATCATCTCATGTGACACCATGTCATACACCTATAGAGCCTGCAGATATCCACAATCACAACCGAAACCTCCCTAAACATGATGTGGGATGCCTTGTGGTGGTGATGGAAGGATATCAAAACATCATCCACCAAACAAAACTCCTCTTAATCATATTCCATCTATGACTCCCTATGGACACCCTAGACTCACCTAGGTGATCCCTAATCCCAACAATATCTCTACCGTGGTGTCCAGTCAGCTACATGCCTATGCTCCTCAACATGTCTAATCGGGTAGGCATGCACTATGTGACCTATCCCATCATAAGAAAAGAGTCTCTCAATATGATATTCCATGGTACTTTACATATTCCCAGTGCTTTATGACTATGCGTCTATGTCTGATCATGATATGATATCATGTACTGAGATCCTATCAATGATTTCCTGATAGATGATGTAGATGACTTAGATTTATAATTCCTATTGCCAAATATATTTTCCTAGAATCCCTCTAAAAGAAACATCTTTATCACTAGTGTCTCTCCAACACCTAGGTATTATTGGGAATGAAAAATGGAACCAAACTAGAACATATCTCTCTATAGATTCCCTGCTCAAATTTATATTCTAAAAATTAGCCATCCCATATCATATCATGTGAGTACCATGTAAGGTTTGTGAACCTATCCATGTAATAACCCACTATTATATGTCCTTGATGCATCTCTATAAGCTCTTGAATTCCTACTGAGTGAAATTATGAAGGGTAGTACTCCTCATGAAATAGATGATGAATGTGTGGACATGAGAGATTCTACTCACCGTGCATCCGAGTAACAGGGCTCCACCAGCGTCAAGATACTCTGTAAAAAAGGATAGCTTCTAGGGTATCCAACTGATCCATAGGTTTTCAGATGATCCTAAAAACATGAACCACTAACTCTAGAAAATCCTCCACTACCTGGGGACCTATATCTCCTTGGAACTAGAGTAGCCTCTAGTTCTGGAACTCATGGATTACACTAATTATATGTCATCCTTAGCCTAGTCATCTCATATAATATTCTTATCAACAAGTGGTGGTGCTACTACCTTCCTACCTAGGGGAAGGGTCTCATGGGGTGGACTATGAACTGAGGCCTCATTGCTCATCAGATCTTTATCAAAATATGGAACTGGTATCATGACTGACTACCATTATGGAGGTAGCCTGAAAGTTATCAATACGTACCGTGGTTAGAAGATCATATATATGTATATATAAATTGAGTAGCTGATGCAAGAAATATATTCAAATAATATATCCTATATGATTCATGTACCATTGATCCCTGTAAACAATGTCTCAATATATCGAGCTGATAAAAAGGTAGTCACATTCCTAGTGAATTGATACATAGACCACACATACCATCACTAGACTCCATGGAATGAGAGATTCACTCAAGACACATTGAAATTATTTCCCTAAAACACAATGAAAACCTCATAAGGGTACTAATTCAAACACTGTCTGAAGGATCGAACCAGATTTTATATCAATATTACATGAACCAACCCTAACTGGAGCTCAAGCTACAAATACACCAAGCCCTCCTCCATATGCCAATGGCTAGAGACCAGTTCCAAAGAAACTACTAGTATGACAAGGCCTTTTCCAAGATTTTTTTTGCACACACACAACCATATCAATACTGAAGTGTAGACAAATAATAGTAAAAATATGAAATAAATAGAATGTAAACTAGGTATAAAAAACCTATAGGGTGTATAAGAGAATGATAATGTAAAATGAAAAGTAAAATAGAAAATAAAAGACCAACCAAAATGATGTCAGAACATGAAAAACTGGAATGTAAACTATTGAGAGATCCCATCTTATAATCTCCAAGCTATGAACACCGTAGGCGGTATATAACACCAAGTATCCCTTTGATCCTATGTAGTCACCACCGAACTATCTATATTCTTAATAAGACATGAAACATGTGGGAGAATCCTATGTAGGCTTTTATATATACATACCCCGTTTGATGCCCCAAAATAATAAAGGGAGAGTAGTAAGAGACACAATAGGAATAGAAAGACAACAAATAGTGAACAGAACGTAGAATTCATTGCAAGTGAATATATCAAAAGAAAATAAAAAAATGGGTAACCATTCCCAAGAATAAGGAGATCAAAACTGTGTTTATATGGACTACACATGGAGTCTTCTCCACTCATAATAGGAGAGTAACTTCTTCCAACCATAAGAAGATAAAAATAGAAAGCATGTGGAATACCCTATTTGTCTTCGCAACTCATGAAAGGAGAGTAATTGAATCCAAAAATATGGATGAAGATATATATATGATCAGAAAAATAATACTAAATGAGTGAATAAGGGGATCTCCATATCACATCCCCAGATAAGAAAAGAGTCTCCAACTATTCCAAAAGTCCAAAAAAGATGCCCAAATTCTCATATGTTTACTCGAAGAGAACATCAAGTCAAGCCACACCTCATCAATATGCTGCACAACTGATTAGCCATAAATAGTAGGATGGGGAAACATGCCCTGGTATAATAGGAGGGTTCCACTTAGTGGATTGATAAAGGACCCATACCCTATTCCAATAGGAAGGTTCCACTATAGTAGTAGATAGAGGACCCATTCCCTACCCAGAAGGATGGTTCCACTCTAATGGTAGAGGACCCATGTCCTGACTTTGTTTGAGAGTTCCACTCTGATTGTTGATAGAGGACCCATACCCATCCCAACCAAAGGGATACACTCTAAAGTATGGAGGACCCATGCCTGGTCCCAATAAAAGGGTTCCATTCCAAATTATGGAAGACGTAAGCCATATCTCGGAAGGTGGGTTCCACTCCAATAGGTAGGTAGAAGACTCATGACTAATGCCAATAGAAAGGATACATTATATGATGTTAGTGGTCCCATTCCCTAACTCTATATAAATGTTACACTATAATGGATGATATAGGACCGATGCCAAGCACACCTAGATGATTCCACTTTGAAATCCTCTAGTGATCCTGTGTGATCACTACCATCATTGATTGTCACCTAAATAAGCTCCATTCTTAGAACATATCACATTATATCCCAAAATCAAAAATGGATGGAACCAACATGTTTTACTTGAAAAAAACTCAATATAGGAAACATGTGGGATAAAATCCAAGTTCAAATGATTTCTATATGATAGATATAAATTTCCTCAAAAGGAACCAAGGGTAACATGGTGTGTGATGGAAACACGACGTATAAGGGATCTACATGGAATCCACATCCAAATCAGGGTCCAACCCATGTTCTCAATTATGTCTGTTTATCTAGACCATGTATATGAACTGAAGCTATGTTTTTTACACAACACATGGTGTGTACCCGGTCATGTTGGTGTACTATAGTACTTGGAATTCCTCTGGACATGTCTTCCCATACAGGGTCCAACCTATGTGCTTCACCACATAGCTCGTCCACCTGGGGAAGGGTTAAATGGTTTGTATGATTACTATAAGTTTTTCCTTCCATATAGATTTTGAAAACCCTATCCATTGTAGTATAGGGCATACACATTGTGTTTTCAATGAACTACATGGCGTGTAGTTGAAATTTTCATAGAAAATCATATTTATCCACCACATGTTAGATATGGTAATCCCATCTTCGATTTTGTCTTCATTTATTCTTGAAAATAAAGGATCTTCCCTAACCAGTTATTTCCAGTCCTCTTGAGGTTGGAAGTTGAATTTGGTTTGGTTTTTTGTGAACCCTAACACACCACTTGCACTGCGTGTGCCTTAGGTTATTCCGTCATTGGGGATTTGGATACCAATAGTTAAAAATTTCACAAAAAACAACAATATTTCTAAAAAATCCCTCATTTTCAATCCATCCCTCACATGTGGATTCATCATGATTTTAGGGGTTTGATCGGGCTCAGTACAACCCAAAAATGTAGAATTGGGACATTGAGGTCCAGTCTGGGAAGAATGAAAATAATTAAGGGAGAAAAGAACCATAACAAAGGTTTAATTTATTTTTTCCAAGAATTATTTTCCAATGATCAAGAACTAGGATATTTGGGGTTAGAAAACAATTAAATGACCAATTAAATAGGTAAAAATACTCATAACAAGGTTTAGTTACTAGTGCATATCATTAAAGGGAATATCCTGCTCAAATAGTTTAATCAAAAGGGGGTAATCCACAATTTGATGATTAATACCAAGATATTTTGTCATTTTTTGTCAAAGAACTCACTATTTAATCAATGTCTGAATTATTTGTGTTCACTATTCCCAGATCTACTATGGTCAAGAGATTCTTTATCGTCTGATGTGATCTTCCAGCAAAAGGAGGAATGAAAAGATCTTAATTATCTCAGATGCAAGCAGCTAAACCGAGAAAATTTTCTATAATGATGTAATTGTACAATCATATGATAGGTTAATATAATTTAAAAAAATAAAACTAATTAATTATTTTAACTAGATGCACCCACTAATAATCAATATAACTGAATGCCTTGCATCAACCTATTTTAGGTCACACCAAGGGTAAACGTCATATTCCAGACTCAACTATTCTCTCCAATTTATGATTCAATATTTCATTTAAGATTTATACCATTTTATTTAAGAAACTTAATGGGCCTAATATAAAATAAATTTAATATTATTATAAAATTAATTTCAGGCACACCGTACCTCAGAATCTCACACCATCTCAGCGCCTAGCTCATAAGAAATATGTAGAAATATTTCAATGTCTTACAAGGAAAAAACTAGGTTTTAATAGGGATAAATAATAATTATCTTATCAATAAAACATATCTGTAGTGGATTTTAAGTTTAATTAATGGTTGATTTTGTTTATTTATAGAGATACCAAAAAATGTCACTAAAAACATTTTGGAGAAAAACAACCATTTTACTTTGAAAATATTTTAAAAAATCAAAGTTAAAAAAATATTTTGAAAGTAATTTTCATTGAAAATAACCTTTAAATAAATGAAAAATAATTTATATAAAATTTAGTGGTCATGCTGGAAGAAAATTTCATTCATGTCATATAGGTTAAAAAAAAGATTCCTTTCACATTTTTTATAAAAGACAAAAGAGACTTGTTTTGAAAATGAAGTGATGACCCCATTAAATATTTTTGATAAAAAAAAATATGTTTCAAGATGAATTTAATAAATCATTTTAAATGGGTCAAAACATTTTTTTTAAATAATTTAATGAAAACATGGATTTTGATGAAAAATGATTTTTGATTGAAGAGAGAAATAAAGTCACATATTCTTTAAAACATTTTCTCAATAATTTTATGTACCAAAGTGTGAAAAATGGTACTATTATTTTAAAAATTTCATAAATTTCTTGAGGAGAATAATATATATATATTTTAATATATAAATATCTAATAATTCTCCCAAAAGCGACTTAAACAAAAATAATCATGAATAATGATGAGATTGTAAAATACAACCCTTACAACTTTGGTAACTTTTGAATCATAAGCCCCTTGAAATACAAAACATAAAATGAAACATTAAATAACATTAATATAAATATAATAATGATATAACATATATAAATAGGTATTATATACACCAAACAACAGGATAAGTTGTGAATATGGCGTATGTCTCACTAATGTAAAAGTGAGATGAGAAACCCTTACTTCTTGTTTGAATTCCACTGTATGTGTTCAAATGCCCAATATGATACTTATGGGTTTATTAATAATACATTAATACCCATAATAATATATATAATAGCATTTAATATTCACATATATGATTTTATCACTCGTTTATTATAAATTCTTTGCTAAAATAACTTTTTTGGGTGATAATTGCTTCATTTTTCATCTATGTTTTGGTTTAGTAATTTTGGTCCTTTTAATCTAATTATGGTTCTATAATATATATAATATTAACCATGTTTTAAATATCATATATATTCATTATAAATTTAATTAAAATAATAAATAAATGATAGTTATAGAAAATGGGTTACACCATTTATGGAGTCAGTAGGTCATACATATGCTTGAACGTTGATTATTTTTTTATATACATATGAAACGAGAGATAAAAAAATATTAACTAAACTCTATTAAATTATTATAAATTTATATATATAATTTATATTAATAAAATACATACTTATTTCCATCCATGTAGAAATTAAATGAAAAACATTTTACATTCCTACATAGAGGCGGTAGTCCACATGTATGCACGAGCGACGTTATTATTTCCAAGTTGATTGAATGGTAAAAAGTTAGATGTTATATTATATTTCCAAGTATGGTTAGATGATAAATATTACATATATTAATTAAAATTTATCCATAGTACCTTCAATTTAAAGTGTAAACAAAAAATGAATCGCATCACTTTACGAAGTGGTAGTTCTCTGTACACCTAAGCGATGTTATCGTATCCCACAAAAAATGAAATGAAAGAAAGTATTTGTGATATGATAATTAAATAAGAATAATGATATCATAAATATCATATAAATCTTCTAAATTCATCATTAAATCCAACATTGAATGGTGGTGATGGAAAACAAATTACATCGAGAGGTGGTATTCTAGATTACAAACGTTTCACAGTTTCTTTTTTCCATTTAATTGAAGTGGAGATGGATATTGGTTATAAAATTAATATAAAAAAATATAATTATATAATATTTATTTGTTTTATAATTTATAAATTGTTTTATATGATTATAACGAGTTAAAAGAAGTAAAATGAAAACACGTAGTTAAAAGCATTACCTCTTCTATGAGAAACCTATTTAGTTTTAATCTAAATCATTCATAAGATATATTTACGATATAATAAAGGACTCTAGGATGTGGTAAGGGATTTAAGGATGGTTTGGGGTAGATATTTTCTGATCTAATGGTATTTTCAAGTGTTAAGAGGGGAGGATAGGGGTCGAATTTTATAAGTGGGGGAAAAGACACACTTGTTGTATTTGAAAAGAATAAATTACATCCAAATTGTTATAAGGACAAAAGCCACATAAATTTATCATTAAAAAACCATATATATTTTATAGTCCAATTATTTCCATAAAATAGGGTTTAAACAAGTTTTAGGTCATTTTAACTCTTATCTTTTTAGTTTAACCCTCAGTAAACCTATTTTTACCTTAGTCACGACAATTATTTTTTACTATTTTTACTATTCTTAATGGTAAAAAATTATGTTTAAAACATTTTATATTATAAATTAGTTTTATTACAAATATTAAATCAATTTTTAAGAACTAAATTCATTGAATTGTAAGATTCCAATACATGATTATACCCGCAGACGCGATGAAAAGGCGAGTTTCCAATAAAAAACTTTACATAAGTATAGAATGTTTTAATATAAAAATTCAATATGAAATTTATTATAATAACCTAAATTAGTTAAATTTTAATATATTTGAACTATTTTTACTAAAAAAATTAAAAATATAATTTAACTTTTTAAAAAGGTTAAATGAAAATACAAATTCCAATTAAAATTCAGTATTTTTCACAATTCATCAAAAAAATAATCTTAGTAGAAAATTATAATAAATTCACCCAAAGATAATTTTGATATTTAAATTTTAAAAATTAATTTTATTTCATAAAATAAATTTTCAAATATTGGTGAAAATTAATTTTAATTATGTGCTCAAATCATGACTAATCTACCATTCAAAAAATATAGTTTTTTTTATAAAACATTTCTTTATATTTAAAAGGATGATTATTTTATTTGTAATTAAAATATAACAATTGAATTTATATCACATATGTTTAAACCATATAATATAAAAAATTTATTTAGTCATATTCATAACCACCAATATGATGACTATGTTATAATGGTCATTTAAAAAAAATTGAATAGAGTGTAGTTTAAACCTAGTGTTTCAAACATCAAAATCTATCAAAGAGATTGAATTTATTTAAGAGGAAATATATAATAAAGAATTTATATGTCATATTTTATTTTAATATTGGTTTCTAATGTCATAAATCCTATCAAATAAAATGTTCCTATTTAAAAATATCATGGTGTTACATTAAAACACCTAAATTAAATTTTGTCCTCACAATTTAATCTTGATCTAAATAATAAAGGGTTTGATATTTGAAAATTAACTTATTGAAATACCAAATCACGTGGAGGGTTTAAAAAATCCTATTAATAAAAGATAATGGGATGTACAATGTTCATCTAGCATAATCTCATAACTAGGTATCCATGTAAGATATAATAGGTTGGAAGTGAAGATATAGACATGGAAGAAAAGGTTAATGCCCCAATAATGATAGATGGTGATAGTGGTCATTAATAAAAAGAAGGAAAATGATCAATAGAAATCCAAAAACCACAAAACCATAAATCTAAAATGAGTTAAGGGATCATTTGATTCATCAAAAATGAATGTACAAGGATAAAAATTTGTTTTCAATATATTTTTTATATAGTTGAGGAATTACATTACTATTAAGGCTAATAACACATGAAAATTTAATTACATGATATCATCCTATTTCCTAGGAAAACTTTTATCCTTTATGTTTTCATTGATCAATTATCACTTCATATATTACTCCAAAAAATAAATATCCAAAATGAATTTTTAATCCCAAATATCATTTAATAGATTATTATAATGAAAAAAATCTATCCTTCAATCTCAAGCTATTTTCCAAAATTAATATGGTTAGAACACATTATTCAATAACAACCAAATTTTAACTTAACCCATTATATATACAGTTAACCTTAAGACTCATCCAAAATTGTCTCTCTAAATTCAATGTACAAATTTTTTTAACTAATGTTTACAAATCAATATTGTTGGTCATAGTGGACACTCAAGAGGGGTGTGAAGTGAGTTCCAATTAAAATTTCTGTTAAAATATTTTCTATTAAAATACCTAATTTATAAAACAAGTTAAACTGTAGTGAATTTGTAAAACTGTAAAGGTTCAATTAGATTCTCAAAAGATTGATTAGTTCTCAGTTAATCTAATCAGAAGATTAAATTAGATTTTGAAACTTACCTACTGATTTGCAATAGATACAAATACTTGCTAGATTAACTATCAAAGTAACTGTAAAACAGATTTTTATTTCAAAGTAATAGGCAATGGTATATTAATTAGACACTGTATATTTTGAAATTAAACTAAAAATGCACAGAAAATATAACCAAGAGGTTCAATATCATGCTGAGACTTAGTCCTCTCACATTTATATATAAATAAAAGTGATCCATACCCTGGATTGAGGTTAACAACAGTACAGGACTCTTCAGGCAACGAATGGACCTCTACCACTGTTCTTTGTGGGAATTGAAAATAAATACCAGGCGACACAAGGACCTCTTCCACGGTTTTCGTGGGTAAACAAGAGTAAGGAGTTTCAGTATGAGGATTGTGATATCCTCCAGTTCAGCATAGGAGACAGTGTTTGTGTAAAATAAACAGAATACACACACTGCTTGAAAGTAAATAATAAATCACTTATAGAAAGTATATGAAAGTTTAGAAAGCTCTAGTGATTTTGCAGTGCAGCTCTGGACTTTTTGGATTCAACATAATAGCTTCTGAGTCCTTCTATGATTTTTCTGTTGAAAAACAGAGTGTCGTGGTTCAGATTTTGTTTCTCCAGGAGAGAAGATGTTCTCTTGACTCTAGAGTACTTCGTGTGTTCTTCAGAAATGAAGGATTACATGCATGGAACTTATTTGAGTATCGTGCAATGTGTTCGTCACAGTTGTGATCAGGATTGTTCTTCTGTTCAGTGCAGAGCTTTCTAGTATTGTAGTATGTGCGTCGAGATGTGTTAAGCGCGCGTGTATCTTCTCTACTGTATCTCAATCTTCTTTATATTCCCCAAGCTCTGGAAATAGGAATGATTTCCTTTCCATAGATATGAGGTATGGTTTCCTGACAGACCAACAACTATCATTAAATAATATTAATTGCATTAAATACATCAAATATGACTGTTAGTATTATTTAAATAATATAGACAAAAAGGTTAAGAAACGGTGTCACAGTGATTAGGTAAACGGTGTCTTCATCACGGTATGTCCTTCATGGTATGTGCTTCATGGTGTCTGGGTCACAGTGTGTCCTTCACGGTGTCTGGGTCACAGGGTGTCCTTCACGGTGTCTAGATCATGGTGTGTCCTTCACGGTGTCTGGGTCACGGTGTGTCCTTCACGGTGTCTGGGTCACGGTGTGTCCTTCACGGTGTCTGGGTCACGGTGTGTCCTTCACGATGTCTGGGTCACGGTGTCTCCTTCACGGTGTCTCGGTCACGGTGTGTCCTTCACGGTGTCTGGGTACTTAGGAAAATATATGTATTTAGACTTAAGCAGTAATATGCAGAATATGAATTAATCTTAACCATTAGAAAGTGAGAGAATTTGAAACATAAATACAAAGGTTTGATAAGATAAGTGAGATTTTTGGTCATGCATAAGATTTGTAAATAATAGTTAGATTAATTAATCATAAATACGATTTTCTATCATCAAAACATGATATGTAATTATTATTGTGATTTGTGATAATTAAAACATGAGTAATACATGAGGATTCCAACAATATCCCCCTTTTTTATGATCACCAATCATGTATAGGTAAAATATAAATTAAATGCAATGTTAGAGAAAATAACATATATAATAACAGATTTATAGAATAATAGATTCTACAACCTTCTCCCCCTTTTGGGATTATCAAAAAGTGAAACAGAAGGAATGGAGTTAAATAATGCATTTGTCATTAAAAACGTCCAGAATACAAAATATAGTAGAAATACAGACAGTAAACAGCCAAAGACATCCCATAAAAAAGAAAGTAGTCACTTGACTCTTCAGGGATCAGCCTTTGACTTGCCTTTATCAGCAATAGGAGCTGATGCTAATGTAGAAGAAGGCATGGATGTGGTAGAAAAATATGGTAAGGTTATACCTTCAAAAATAAAGGGAGCCAAAGTAGGAGTTGTAGAAGATCTAGTTTGTGGTTGGTCAATAATGACTGGCTGGATCTGAGAAAGGGCTTGGCTGACTGACATGGCAGTTGAGGCTAAGGTAGGTAGACCAGGTCTGAGGGGTGAAACAGCTAGAGCAATGATAGCAGTACTCTACACATGAAGATACGACTTCAAAAGATTGATGAAATCAGTAATTATTTCTCCACCATATTGCATAGCCTTTTCAAAATCATTTTTAATATCCATGAACTTGTCCAACAATTTGGTAAATTCTGTAAGCTTCTGAACTTGAGATTTAAAAGCTTGAGTCACTAGAGGGATTTTAAGGTTCTCCACAAGATACTTAAAGTTATTTTTCATGTCACTTTTAGAGAAAATCCAGGTGAGATAAAATTCTATCTTCTTGGTGATCTCTTGTTGAGCATCATTTGCAATCTTAGAATGGATCTGAAAAATATCAAGTGCCCTATCACTATTCTTCATAACTTCAGAGAGAGGAGACAGATCGAAACCACTAAGGGAATTCTGAAGTTCTTCCTTGATTATGGACATAAGCAAGGAATCATCCAAAGAAGGTGTGGAGGTATGACCAGGGGGGGGATAAGCCTTGACAGCTTCAGTAAGAACTTTGAGTTATTTCAAAACTTTTTGCAGACATCCAGTGTACTCATCTGTGAGCTTATTCATATTTTCCACAAGCTCTCTCATGCATTGAAACATCTTGGAGTGTCTTGGTCCAATCTTCTCATAAAAAGATAGAAGATAAGGATTCAATTGATACACAATCTCTCAAGAAAGGTTGGAAACATCTGGTTCATTAGAAGTAGCAACAGGTGCAGGAGCAGAAACAGGAGTAGAAGTAGGCTGTGATCTTGTAGACAATTCTGTTTGCAAGTTTTCCACCTAACCTTTCAAATTAGAAACATCATCACTGAGCAACCTATTTTCAACTCATAATTCTTGTATTTCTAGAATTATCCTTGGTTTAATATGCAGAATAATATTTTCCAAAAGAATCGATGCATCTTCTTGACTTAGTTGAGTCACTGGTCGAGGTTGAGTGGATAAAATCCTCTCATCACCAGCCAAGATAATATCTCTAAAGACTTTCAAATAATTCTTAGTTAAAATGGATTGTTGCTTGGTTAACAGTGTAGGTCAAGGTAGTGGTACATGTTCTGGTGCAGATTCAGATTGTGACTCATAATTAGTTTCAGATTCAGATGAAGTTTGAGGCTCTGGTTCTGGTTCTGGGTGAGCTACTGACTTTAGTTGAAATAAAGAAGAGAGATCTATACCAGTTGCAGTCACTTGTTGTTATTCACTTACATCATAAAAATTTGGAAACTCATACCGAGTGTACATAGAATGTGTGAAAATTGGTTGAGATGTTCCAGCAAATCTAGCTTCTTTAATCTCAAGGTTTTGAGGTTCTTCCCCCTAAAAATGTTCTTCCATTTCAGGTTCTTATGGCACAACTGCATGATCAAGATCCACATGATCATCTCTAATCTCATTAGTAAATTCTTTTCTTCCCAACTGAATGGAAATTTCCATCTTCTCTTCAGCAGAGGGTATGTACTCAAGAACTGATTGTTCTATTGGTTGTGCTTCAAGAGTCGCTTCTTTTTCAACAGGGAGATCCTCTTGATTAACATTTTTCCTAGCATGGATTTCTCCTAGAACAGCTTCATCCATGACTTGCTGCTCTAAATTAGGGATAACCAATTCTCTTGCAGCCTCAAACTGAACTTATTGATCAACATCATTTCTGGAAGCAGGAGCTTCTTATTCTCTACAAACATCAACAACTTCCTCTCTAAGAGGTATTTCAGCAGGAACATTATCGGGGACAACAACCCTTTCTTTCTCAACAGGAGATGCTTCCTCTTGAGGTATTTCAACCTCTTCTTCTTCTTCTTCTTCTTTTGGGTACTCAACCACTTCATCTGGTTCCAAACCAGGATCAGTTATATTCTTTGGTCTTCTTGGATTATCAATATGATTGTACTTCTTATAAAGTTGATCATTATCCTCAACCCACTGCTTCTTCCAGGGGTTCCAATTTATCTTCATCCTTCTGATGATAGTCTTGGATAAATAGAAATCAAAATCCTCTAGCCTTTCTTCATTCGGTCCAACTAATACCTTGGAAACTAGCATGGCTGAAATAATCCTTGAGTAGAACAAGGAGGTGGATTTGTAAGTGACTTTAATCAGCTCACATAAATAGTTAATGACATATTTACATAAATTTATCTTATGGACATTATTCAATAGATGAATCAGGACCACATCCTGATAATTCAACACATCAAAATCTCCTTTTCTTGGACTAATCAAATTCTAAACAAATTTGAACAGTAGTCATGTCTCCCCATCCAATTCAGCGGCTATGGCCCTTCTCTTGGTTCCATTTCGAGTCAGAATTTCCAAAGCATTCTCCAGATCAAAGATGTCAGTTGTTGGATGAGGTTCTCTTTGGTAATCATCACAAATTCTTTCATGATGAATCCTCAGGCATGCATCCTATATCCTTGAAGATAATGAACACTTTTGTCCATTGATCCATCTTATTACCATATAGATTTTTCCAGCATCAAAAGAAAACCTTACATGTTGGTAAAATTGAGATACCAACCTTGGATAAATCGGTCTATCCTGTCTAGAGAACCAATCGATCCATCCTTGTTCTCTTAATACTTTCAAGACTAACAACTTTCTAGACAGCAGCCACTGAGGGAAAATCTATTTTTCAGGTACTACAGTACGACTTACAAGGTTCAGATTTAGAGGTCCTTCGGGTGCTATCCTTGGTGCTCTTTTCTATTTCTTAGAGCGACGCTTCTCAGACGAGGGTGAAGATGGAAGCCTCATCCTTGACATTCACTGATGGTTCAGGTGAGGGAGAGGATAAGGATTTCAAGGTAAAGAGGGTTCGAGAGAGTGAGCAAGAGAGATCTCGGGTAAGGAATCGAGTGAAAAACCCTTATGTTTTATCATTTGGGAATGTCAAACGTCATAAAAAAAGAAACACAGGAAATCAAATAGCGGTGAATTAAAAAATTTTGTGATGCGGGTTAAAATAAATAAATAAAGAATCTTCATGGTGAGATCGTGAGTAGGCATTACGGTGCGATGAAAAATAGTCGTCATGGTGAGATAGTTGGTGGTCGTCACGGTGAGACAGTAACCATTCTGTACAGTCACAGTGAGACAGTGAGTGAACTGTTCTGTCATGGTGAGACAGTTAAGTGACAGACCGTGAACACAAGGTGTTTACTATGAGACCGTAAGTATGAAACAATAACTGAGAAACAGTGAATATGAAACCGTAAAGTAAAACTTATCAAAAAGTAAATAGTAAGATCTGTAAGATGTCTATTTATGATTAATCATACCAAGATCATGTATGATGTAGTCTAATCTCTCATAATTTAATGGTTTGGTGAACATATCATCAAGTTGATATTTACTACCAATGAATTCCAAAGTGATATAACCTTTTTGGTAATGATCTTGAAAAAAGTGATGTCTTACATCAATATTCTTTGTCCTATAATTAGAAACAGGATTCTTTGAAATGTTAATAGCACTTGTGTTATCACAATTTATTAGTACATGTCTGAATTGATATCCATAGTCTAGTAATGTGTGTTGCATCCACAAATTTTGTGCACAACAACTTCCTGAAGCTATGTATTCAGCTTCTGCAGTAGATAATGCAATAGAATTTTGTTTCTTACTACACCATGATACTAGTGACTTGCCTAAAAAGTGACATGTTTCAGAGGTTCTTTTTCTATCTAACTTAGATCTAGCAAAATCAGTATTAGAATAGCTAACTAGTTCAAACGATTGTCCTTTTGAATAGAACAGTCCTAAATTGGGAGTATGCATGAGGTATTTGAAAATTCTATTTATAGCATTTAAATGTGACTCTTTAGGGTTTTCTTGAAAAGGAGCACACATGCACACAATAAACATAATATCAGGATGACTAGCAATAAAGTTGAGTTGACTTCCAATCATTCCTCTATAAGTGGTTTGATCAACAGATTTTCCATCTTCGTCAAGATCCAACTTACAGGTGGTACTCATGGGAGTGTCACTACTTTTAGTTCTATACATTCCAAAACGTTTTAAAAGATCTATCGTATATTTACTTTGAGTTAAAATAAATCCATTATTGTTTAGAAAGATTTGAAATCCAAGAAAGAATTTAAGGTCACCCATTAAACTCATTTCAAATTTTTTTTGCATCATTTTAGAAAGATCAGTACATAGGGAATTTCTTGAAGATCCAAAAATAATGTCATCTACATAAATTTGTATAACTAAAACATCTTTAGAAATTCGTTTTATAAAAAGATGAGGATCAGCTATTCCTTTTGTAAAACCTCTCAAAATTAGAAAAGTACTTAATATATCATACCAAGCTCTTGGAGCTTACTTTAAACCATATAAGGCTTTTGATAATTTGAAAATATGATTTGGAAAATGAGGGTTTGTAAATCCAGGTGGTTGTTCAAAAAAAAATCCTCAGCTATATACCCATTTAAGAATGCACTCTTGACATCCATTTGATATAGTTTGAAATTTAGATGGGCAGCATAAGCAAGTAAAATCCTAATGGATTCTAGTCTGGCTACTGGAGAAAAAGTCTCCTCATAATCAATTCCTTCTTCTTGACTATAGCCTTGTGCAACTAATCTAGCCTTGTTTCTAACTATATTTCCAGATTCATCTACTTTATTTCTAAACACCCATTTAGTGCCTATGGTGAAAGTGTCCTTAAGTCTTTCTACTAGTTTCCAAACTTTATTTCTTTCAAACTGATTGAGTTCTTCTTGAAAAGAAATTACCCAAAAATCATCATTAATAGCATCATCAATGTTTTTAGGTTCAAGCTATGAAAAGAAGGCTTGATGTTCAACCTGATTTCTAAGAGAAGCTCTAGTCTGTGTCCCTCTATCAAGATTACCAACAACAAAATATAAAGGATGATTCTTTAGAATTCTAGTTGATCTAGTAAAGGTAGGACTAGAAATTTCAGGTTCATCTATAGGTTCAGGTTCATTAGGTGCAGATTCTGAAATATTTCCAGAACTGGTTGTCTTTATAGTAGGTTCATTGATTTTATCATTAAGGTTTAGAACAGATAAATCTTCTTCAATATTTTCAAAAGATGACTTAGGCTCATGTGGAGCAGTTTCATCAAATTTGATGTGAACAGATTCTTCCACACATTTGGTTCTTTTATTAAAGACTCTATAGGCTTTTCTAGTTAAAGAATAACCATGAAAAATTCCTTCATCACTCTTAGAAGAAAACTTGTTAAGATTATCCTTTGTATTAAGAATAAAAACTCTACAGCCAAAGACTCTAAAGTAACTAACATTAGGTTTTCTATTATTCCATAACACATATAGGGTATTCTTGAGAACAGGTCTTATCAAGACTCTATTAATAATATAACAAGATGTATTCATAGCCTCAACACAAAAATAAATAGGCAGGTCATATTCATTAAGTATGGTTCAAGCAATTTCTTGAAGGGTTTTATTTCTTCTTTCTACTACACCATTCTGTTGAGGTGTCCTAGGGGCAGAAAATTTATGACTATAGCCATTGTGTGAGAAATAAGATTCAAACTCTTGATTTTCAAACTCACGGCCATGATCACTTCTCAGGGTCTTAATCTTAAGTCCACTAAGGTTTTCTACAGACATAGAGTATTTAATAAAGTAAGAACAAGCTTCACTTTTGTGAGCTAATAAGTATACCCAAGTATGTCTAGAAAAGTCGCCTACTAAGACATAGATATAGTGCTTCCCATTTAAGCTAGAAACTCTAGAAGGTCCAAACAAGTCCACGTGAACCAACTCGAGAGGTTGAAAATTTGACACTTCTTTCTTTGGTTTGAATGAAATTTTGTGTTGTTTTCCCTTTTGACAAGGATTACAAACTTTGTCATTTGGAAACTCAAGTTTGGGTAAGTATCTAACTAATTTATTCCTAGTTATTTTTCTAAGTGAGTGGATGTTGCAGTGTCCTAATATTATATGCCATAACCAAGATTCTTTCTAAAAATCATTTAGGCAAGTAACATTTTTCTTAGCTAAAGAATTCAGATCAACAACATAAACATTTTCATTTCTCAATGCCGAGAATACTAAAACATTTTTAGAGTTAAAAACATTACAAGAATTATTTTAAAATTTGACATTAAATCCATCATCACATAATTGAGATATACTTAACAAGTTATATTTCAATCCATCAAAAAATAAAACTTTAGAAATTAAAACCGAGTCAGTGTTACCAATTTGGCCTGGACCGATGATTTTTCCCTTATAATTATCACCAAAGGTGACATGGCCTCCATCAACCTTGATTAGGCTTTTAATGCATGAGTAATCCCCAGACATATGTCTTGAACATACACTGTCGAAATACCATGTCTTCTTGTGGGAAATCTTCAAACAAGTTTCCTACAAAATAGATTTAGATGGGAAATGACTTTGGTACCCAGATCATCTTGGGTCCAGATAGGTTAGCAATCAATGATTTTGGTACCCAAATTTGTCTTATGGGTCTCATGTATTTTACAGTGTCAAAATATTTTGAGAGGTAAACTCTATTTGATCTATAACTATGTGAATAACCAGTTGAAGCATGTGAATTTCCAGAACTGGAACTAACAGTATTCTGTCCAAATTTAAGAATAAATCTGTTCTTAGTAATCCGTCTCTATCCAGGTTGGTAGCCTATTACAGTAGTGTATTTCGGTGCCACTTTCTTTCCTAGAAATTGAGTAAGTGTATCTTTTCCCTTTGTGAATTTTTCTAAGTCCTTTCTAAGTTGCTCATTATACATTTTCAATTCTATATTTTCCTTCAAAAGTTGAGAATTCTTTTCTTTTTCAATATTAAGAGTAGATTTAAAATTTTAAGTGAGAGCATGTTGTTTATTTAATGACTTATATTTTTCATTAAGTTCATTGCAAGTTTCTTCTAACATGTTACAATATTCAGATAATTCAGCCTTATACATATCTTCAGAATCAGAATCAGATTTTGCATCATCTCCAGAATAATAGGAATTTAAAACAGGAGTATCTAAGGTTACATCAGATGTGTTAGTCGTGAAACACATGTTGTCACGATTCTTTTCAGAATAAGAGATTTCAAATTCACTTGTTCTGTCTTCGGAAGCACTCCAAGTAGCTTTCATAGATTTCTTGTACTTACTATCCTTATAATCATGTTTCTTTTTAAACTTCAGTTTTGGGAAGTCTGCTTTTATGTGACCTTTTATTTTTCATTCCTAGCAGACAACTTCATCATTTTTATCAGCTTTCTTCCAGTCCTTTTTCCAATGACCTTTACTGTCATAATTTCCTTTGTAATTTGATTTTATGAAGAATTTATTATTCCTATAAAACTTCTTAAATCTTCTGGCTATTTGATCCATCTCAACTTCACTATCTGAATCCAAATCTTCACTGGTTGAGCTTTCAATTTGTATTTGAACTTTTTCTTTGTCCTTTCTCTTAGAAGTAGTAGATTTATAAGATACTGAATTTCTTTTTTGTTTTATCATCTTCCTATTTATTCACATTGATTTCTTCCTCATACATCATTAATTTACCAATAAGATCTTTGACAGGTAGATCTCCAATGTCACATGAATCTCTTATTGAAATAGATATGCCTCCCCATCGGTCTGGCAGACATCTCAGTATCCTCATAATTTGTTCCTTTGCTGGAACAACTTTACCAAGTGAACTCATTGTATTGACCATCTCATTAAACTTGAGATACATATCAGAAATAGGTTCATCAGTCTTCATTTTAAAATTATTATATTTAATAGTATAAGTATTTAATCTCATTTCTTTAACATTGGTTGTTCCTTCATGAGAAACACCCAAAGTATCCCAAATTTCATAAGCAGTTTTTCAAGAAGATATTGTGTTAAATTCCTCATCTCTTAATGCACAATACAAAGCATTCATAGCTTTATAGTTATTATTGTAAGCTACTTTAGTAGGTTCATCCCAAGTTGTTCTTTCAGTTTCTGGAATTTTATATTGAGATTCTATAGCAGTCCAGATATCAAAACCCATACTTTCCAAATGAAATTTCATTTTAAGTTTCCACTGGGCATAGTTTGTACCATTAAATAAAGGTGGCCAGTTAGTAGCAGCACCCTCTAGTCTATTGTCCATAGCTAGATTTTAGAAAGTAAAATTAAAGAGATAAAATTTAGAACTAATAGAAATTTAAGATCTTTAAATATGAAACTAAAATCACAGTTGATAAACAGAGTGTTTTGAAAAGTTGTATAAATAAAAACAACCTTTGATAACAAATGTTGGTCGGAGTGGACAATCAAGAGGGGGTGAATTGAGTTCCAATTAAAATTTGTTAAAATATTTTATATTAAATCCCCAATTTATAAAACAAGTTAAACTATTGTGAATTTTTAAAACTATAAAGGTTCAATTAGATTCTCAAAAGATTGATTAGTTCTCAGTTAATCTATTCAGAAGATTAAATTATCTTTTGAAACTAACCTAATGATTTACAATAGATACAAACACTTTCTAGATTAACTATCAAAGTTAATTTAAAACAGATTTGTATTTCAAAGTAATAGGCAGTGGTATATAAATTAGATACTGTATATTTTGAACTTAAACTAAAAATGCACAACAAATTTAACCAAGAGTTTCAGTCTCAAGCCGAGACTTAGTCCTCTCTCATTTATATATATATAAATGTGATCCACACCCTGGATCGGGGTTAACAACAGTACAAGACTGTTTAGGTCACACAGGGACCTCTACCACTGTTCTTCGTGGGAAATGAAAATAAAGACCACGCCACGCAAGGACCTCTTCCATAGTTGTCGTGGGTAAACAAGAGTAAGGAGTTTCGATATAAGGATTGTGATATCCTCCAGTTCATCATAGGAGACAGTGTTTGTGTAAAATAAACAGAATACACACACCACTTGAAAGTAAATAATAAATCACTTAGAGAAAGTATATGAATGTTTAGAAAGCTCTAGTGATTTGGCAGTGTAGCTCTGGACTCGTTGGATTCAGCAGAATAGCTTATGAGTCCTTCTCTGGTTTTTCTATTGAAAAATAGAGTTTCGTGGTTCAGATTTTGTTTCTCCATGAGAGAAGATGTTATCTTGACTCCAGAGTACTTCATGTGTTCTTCAGAAATTAAGTATTGCATGTATGGAAATTCTTTGAGGACCGTGCAATGTGTTCTTCATATTTGTGCTCAGGATTGTTCTTCTATTCAGTGCAGAGCTTGCTAGTATTGTAGTATGTTCCTCGAGATGTGTTAATCACACGTGTATCTTCTCTATTGCAGCTCAATATTCATTATATTCCCCAAGCTTCGGCAATAGGAATGGTTTCCTTTCCATAGATATGAGGTACAGTTTCCTGACAGACCAACAACTATCATTAAATAACATTAATTGCATTAAATACATCAAATATGACCGTTAGTATTATTTAAATAATATTGAAAAAATGGTTAAGAAATGGTGTAACTGTGATTATGTAAACGGTGTCTTCTTCACGATATGTCCTTCACGGTATGTGCTTCACAGTGTCTGGGTCAGGGTGGGTCCTTCACGGTGTCTGGGTCACGGTGTGTCCTTCACAGTGTCTAGATCATGGTGTGTCCTTCACGGTGTCTGGGTCACGGTGTGTCCTTCATGGTGTCTGGGTCACGGTGTGTCCTTCACAGTGTCTGGGTCATGGTGTGTCCTTCACGGTGTTTGGGTCATGGTGAGTCCTTCACGGTGTCTGGGTCACGGTGTGTCCTTCACGGTGTCTGGGTACTTAGGAAAATATCTGTATTTAGAATTAAGCAGTAATATACAGAATATGAATTAAGCTTAACCCTTAGAAAGTGAGATAATTTTAAACATAAATACAAAGGTTTGATAAGATAAGTGAGATTTGTGATCATGCATAATATTTGTAAATAATAGTGAGATTAATTAATCATCAATAAGATTTTCTATAATCAAAACATGATGTGTAATTATTATTGAGATTTTTGATCATTAAAACATGAGTAATACATGAGAAGTCGAACAAATATTATATTCTCCCAGAAAATAAATAATGTCTCTTAATTTCACATTACAAATATTTTAATACCACGATCACATTAAAAACACAATGAAAACATGTACTCATCTAAAAATAAAATCACAGGTTTTCAAATATATTACTTATATCTAAATATACAGTAAAATCCTATAAATAATACATAAACCATAAAATTAATAGTAAATTTCTTGGTCATAAATACTACCCCATAATAATTTTGTTGTCATTATTTTCTATGAATAAATAATATATTAAGGGTTATCTTCCCTTAATCATTTTTTACAAAAACATCAGCTTTCCACTGAATAAATTTTCTTAGTACCATTTAAAACTTACTTTAAAATACCTAATGAAATACCACTATAGAACAATCCTTATACATTTCATGATTCTTATAAGAAGATTTTCATAAATAAAATATATTCATAAAATATTTAATGGATCCAAATATAGAATAAAAATGTTCATTCAACTTTGGTTGTTTCAATAACATAATCATAACCTTTAACCCTTATCTTCTTCTGTGGTATATTCTTATGATGCTTGGGTACTTGGTTAAAATATGGCCCCATATCCTTACTATTAATGCACTATATATTGATGGATTATCCCTTACCCTTGAATTCATGATCATGATGTCCTTTTTTTTTATACACATGATGTAAACTCCTTCTCATTTTAGTCATGTACCAAGGTGATTTTTTCCACAATTATCACATTTGGGAAAATCATTATTTCCCTTCCCTTTATTAGTTTTTATTCTTTGTCATCATCTTCTTCAATTTCATCCACTAAAATACATAATACATAAATAATTGAATTTATTTCTTGATTGTACATTATACTATGTCATCATATTATCAAAAAATTTGAGAGACTACTAGACTTTGAAGGATTGGATTATGCACATCAAAGAAACAATCAATATTTCAATTTAGATTATATTCATAGTATACAACATGCCATTATAGAATTTTAAAGTTGGATTCATACATATAAACCTTTTCCTATTCTTCATGTCTTAGACTCATGAACAATCTTTCTATATCTTCTCATTTCTCATGAGGAAAATATTTTTCCAAGAAGAGTATGTCGAAACCCTTCCATTCACTATTTTATATTTATTCTTCATCCATTGAGTATTGAATCAATGGCCACCATTGATTCGATTCTCCTAATATACAATAAAAATCCATGAAAAGTTCCTCCCTTTCACCACTTCCAAGAGCAAGAAATACATTTTTCAAAGACCTTACACATTACTCAGCTAACAATGGATTTTTAGTCCCATTGAATGATAGAGTTTTCTAACGCATAAAGTACTCTAAAATTGTTACATCGTGGCATGGATCAGTAGACTACTTCGTACAGTAATGGTTATTACTCATAACCTCAATTAGAAACCCTAATATGGTTATAATTTGATTAGTTACAACTTTAGTTAGTACTCTATCTTCATTATCTATCCCAAGAGGGAAATCCCTATATAGAGTACATGCATTGATATGGTTCCCATTCCTTTATTTAGGTGTCATTTCTGAATAATGTAATACACTAGATTAGATCACAACATTACGAAACATAATGTATAATCCCAAAATTAGTGAAACACTTATCATAAATTAAAAAAATTATGCATATCTAATCTCATAATCTTAAACATGTTTCATTTAGAGATATATTTATTTTCAAATCCATCATAACAGTTTGAAAAGAAAATTAGAATTATCCTAAAAATATCCATCAGGAGTGTCAAACCAGTTGCATAGTAAGGACCATTGTCATTCACCAGGTGAAAATCAGGTCAATCCCAATGCACCCTTTTGGATTTATTAGCCTTAGATATATCTGATCTTGGACCAAATCCAATTATAGTATCTAGAAAGGGTTGTATTTATTAGAAAAATCACATAATATATTCTTTACCAAAAATATGCATTTTCTTATATACTTATTTGAAAATTATATCATAGGTTTATGTTCCCTAATATATGTTTTCCTAAATCTAGTACCAAAGGGTTCCACCAAACATCCCCTAATACCAATTGTAGTGAACTCGACCCTAGTAATCCAGAGACATTGTCTACATTATTACATTGGCATAAAATATAAGAAATCACATTCCAAATGACAAAATAGATTATTAGTCATGGTAAACTCGATACATATGTGAAATCTTCATTACATTTTAAAAAATAAAATAAAAAAACAAATATTTGATAATTACATTATTCCTCACATATTAACCATGCATATCAATCCCGAAACACATCTTGGTATCTTAAGGAGAATATAACATCATAAAGGGGTCATATTATATCCAAAGGGTATGTTTACAATGAAATATATCATGAATAAATAATCAAAAATAATATTAAAATGTATATAACTAAAACAAATTCCATTAAATCATTAAATTTTTCATACTATAGTTTTCAATAATATAAAGCCATATAAACAATCACATGAGCTTGAAATGTTACCACGAATATTCTAGTTAAAATAATAATCACACAGAAATCAATTACTAATTTCATAATGAGGTAACTCATTATTATATACATCATAAACAAATGATCAAGGCCTCATTCCATGAATTCTTACCATCAATGCCTCATGCCAAGAAATCTTACATTTTTTATAAGATGGTGCATGTCCATAAAACCAAGGAACTATAAATATAAAGGAAAAGAATTACAAAAGTCTAAAATACAGAAAGATATTATAATATTTATAATGAAAAGGAAGTAAGTCAGAAGGAAGATCATAAAGCCAGGTAATGTCTTGATTGACTCTCTTGTTTGCAAGACCATCCGAAACCATGTTATCTTCACGATATATATGAGTGATGATGTAGTTGATGTCAGAATGAGAACGAATGCAGTCCATCCAACAAGTAGTGATCAGCCACGCAAGATGTATCAAACCATTCCAAACTGCCTGCACAATGGTGGTCGAATAACTCTCAATCCATAGGTTGTTCCAACCATATTTTTTGAAAAGAAAGAAGGCATGAATCATACCCATCATTTTAGCCTCCAGTGAGGAAGCAATGCCATAACTACTATAGAAGCAACCAATGATCTGACCAATATGATTCCTGAAGATGGCGCCACAACCCGTAGGGCCTAGATTGCCTTTAGAATCACCATCAACATTAGAGTTAATCCATCCTAAAAGATGGGAACACCAAAAGACTTCAAAATTATGGTGAGTATGGAAATAATTTCTAGTAATACGTAATCGTCAAAGGATGTCAAAGTCGTGCACCATGTTCTTGTAGTGACCCTTTTGGATCGAAGCAGTTTCACGAATGGCAATGAGAATCTGAGTACATCCTACATTAAGATTGGATGATCATTTATTATGAATAATAGCATTTATATCATACCAGATCACCTAGTTAAGCTCAACAATGACAGTAAGGAAAATTCCTAGAAAGTTTACATAAAGGGGTAAGGCCTCATCAAAATACCCAATCTAATTTGCCTCATGATTCCTACCAATCCATCGAAGGACTATGTAAATTTGGCCTCTCCAAAAAAATAATATGTATAATTAATTCCTCATATGAAAGTGGTGAAACATAATCAATATAAACATTAATATTGAGAAACTATCATACAAAATGTTAATACTTACCCTAATCAATAAACATAATCATAATCTATCCAGGGCAATATGGTAAATGGTAATAAAATTGTACATCCGAGTCCGACTAATCATAAACCATATTAATAAATATTAATAATGTAATAAATATAATATATCCTCATTTTATCATATGTATAATAAAATTTATATTCCAATGATGACTATAAATACCATAAAAATGTGATTAAAATCTTTTTTGAGGAAAAAACCATTTCACTATTAAAATCAATCAAAAATAAATGTTCAAAAAATATTTTTAAAGATTTTTTTTAAATTAACTTTTAAAACATTTAAAGTAATCTTTTATACATTAATTGGATATAATGGATGAAAATTTTATCCATTCTCTATGAGTTAAAACAAAGTTTCCTCTCACATTTTTAGTAAAATCCAAATGGAACTTATTTTGAAAATGAAATGAATACTCTATTATAAAAATTAAATAGATAAATGGGTAAATATTTAAATAAAAAATCATTTATAAAAGGATAAACAATTATTTTTGAAAAATGATTTAGAAAATACAGATTTTTATGTAAAAGTATTTTTGAATAGAGAGAAATAAAATAGGATTTTCTTAAAACAAATTCAATTAATATAAGTAACAAGAGTGGAAAAATTGTAACATTACATGATAATTTCCCAAATAACCATAGGATAATAAAATATATTTATTTTAATATATAATATAAAATAATCCCCCAATAGATACTTAAACATAAAAATCCTGAATAATGATGACATTGTGAAATAAAACCTTAACATTTTGGTAAATCTTAAATCATAAGACCCATGAAAGAAATAAATTAAAAATAAACATTAATACAATTAATATAAATATATTAATTATATAAAATATTAAATAATGTTTTATATAAACTAAAAAAATGAACAAGTGGTGAATATTGTGTATGTCTCTCAAAAATAAATGTGAGATGAGAAACCCTTACCACTTGTTCAAATTCCTTCGTATGTGTCTGAAAATCCTTCATAATAAATATAGGTTTATTAATAATACATTACATAACTATAATCATATATCTAATATAATATATTATATACTTGAAGTCTTTTATCACTTGTTCATTTGTAATTATTTGTTAAAATCATTGTTTCACGTGATAATTTCTTTATTTTTCATTTATGTTTTGGTTCGGTAATTTTGGTCCTATTAATTTGATCATGGTTACATAATATAAAAAATATTAACAATTATATAAATATTATATATATTAATTATATATTTATTTATAGAAATCTATAATACATAGAGATAAAAAACAGATTACACCATTCATGGAGACTGTAGGCCGTATGTACGCATGAACGTTATTTCAATTTTTATTGATGAATGAAATGGAAGGGAAATAAATATTAATCAACCATAAATAAATCATTATTATGATATATATATATATATATAATTTAGATTAATAAAATCCCTCATTATTACCATCCATGTAAAAATTAAATGTAAAAAATTTCACATCACTACGTGGAGGAGGTAGTCCACACGTATGCATGAGCGGCGTTATTGTCTTCCAATGGATTTTAAGTTAATATTTTATACGGTATATTATATTTATAGAAATATTTTATATCATAAATAACATATATATTCATTAAATTTTAATCTTACTACATTTTATGTAAATTTTAAGCGAAAAATGAATCACATCACTTTGCGAGGCAATAATATTCCGTACACACTATAAACGTTATCATATACCTCAAGGAATAGAAAATAATAATTTATATATGATATGATAATTAAATATGTAAAATAATATCATAAATATAATATTAATATCCTAAATCCATCATTACATGTGTCCTTGAAAGGTGGTGATGGAAAAAAAACTACATTAGTTCGTGAGACGATAGTTTATCGTACATATGATCAAAAATTTAATTTTACATTTGATTGAAGTGAATATAGATATAGTTTTTGATATTATAATAATAAAATATATTTATATAGTTTCTTATAGTTTTTTATTTTATAATATTTTGAAAATATTATAATGAGTTAAAGGAATAAGTAAAATGAAAATTCATAGTTAAAAATACTACCCATTCATCATAAATCCTCTTTAGATTTAAACTAAATCATTCCTAGATTAAATTTAAAATATAAATAATGCTTCTAATATGTGGGTATGGATGTAAGGAATATATTTTTTCATGTAATGTATTAAAAAAATTTCTTTAGGGGATAGAATAGGTGAGGAGAAGGGGTTTCCTTTTATATGTGGAGGAGAGGACACACTTGGTATTTAAAAAAAAATCAATGATGACCATGTATTTATCATTCCAAAAGCCTATAAAATGGGTCATTATAGATCTATAGAGATTATAGTGTCAAAATAGGTCTATAAAATGGTTTCTGGACATGTTGGTAGGTTATTTTAACCATTATCTATTTTGTTTAACCCCTAGTAAAACCATTTTTATCTTAATCATTATAATTAATTTTTTACTATTCATACTATTAATAATGGTAAAAAAACTAAGTTTACCTCATTAGATAATATAAATTTTAATTATTAAAAATGTGGAATCCATTTTTTAAAATATATTTTATAGATTTTAAATAATTCAATTCAAAATTATACCCCCATACACAATGAAAACACATGTTTCCAAAGAGAAACTTCACATAATAATAGAATGTTTGAATAAACAAATTCATTATGAAATTGATTCCAATGTCCTAAAGTAGTTAAACATTAATATATTTGAAGATATGTTACTTTAACAAAATTTAAAATATAATTTTACTTTATTAATAATTTAATGTAAAAGGAAGTTTTCAATTAAAATTCAGTATATTCACTATTCATTAAAAATTAATCTTTTCATAAAATTATCAAAAATTCACAATAATATAATATTCGCATATAGATATAAAAAAATGAAATTTATTATTAGAAATAAGTTCTCTAAAATTGGTTAAAATTAATTTTAAATTATGTGTGAAAAGCAAGAAAAATACACCATTTAGAAAAATAAAACTTTTTTGAAAACATTTCTTTCTCTTTAAAATGGTTCTTATTTTATTTTTCATCAATTAGATAATCATTGAAATTATTTTATAGTTGTTTAAAAAGTACAATTTTCATAATATAGTCAGTATTATTTATTCAAACAAAGTTAATGTCTAAGATATAATGGGAATGCAAAATGATGTTTTTTAATAGAGTGTCATGTTTCGTTTAAACCCGGTGTGTGTGCATCACAAGCTATTGAAGAGATTTAAATTATTAAAATAAAAATATATCATAATTTATTTGGGTGTTATATTTTCTTCTAAGATGTTTTTTACTGTCATACATTTTACTGAACATGATATTTTTATTTTAAAATTTCATCATGTTACAAAATTTGACATAAAAACAATTTTATACATGAAAGGCATTTTTATGAAGAAAAGAATTTCCTTTGATTTTTTCTTTTTGATTATAAATTTATTACATTGAATTATATAAATTGAATATAGAAAATTATATTCCATTTTTGGAAATCATTGTTCCAAATTTTTTATATATTCCACTTTTATATTTGGCCATTTGAAATTGTAATTGAAATAAATAATTGTCACCATAGTAATGGAAATCATGTAATTAAGGATAAAAATAATATGATAAGGACATGAAAAAGACCCTAAAAAATTGCTTAATTTCAATAGATGAACATATTTCAACAATAATGATAAAATATTAAAATATATGATTGTTTTTTCAATTTGAATATAATTTGAATATTTATTTTATTTAAAGAAAATTAAATAATAAAATTCTCTTTATTTTTTTATCTCTACAGTTTTGAAATATGGGTAAATAGAGGCTATGTATGGTTATAAAAATGTATTTTATTTAAAAATAAATTTTTTTCATGATAATTTATTTATAATTTTTAGTGATAGAAAATTACCTTAAATTCTTACGCCACACCGACATAGTATTAATTCAACTTATAGAAAAATAAATTAAATAATTTTTTTTAAAATTATAAGTGATATAATTTTAAGAAATTAACGTGTACCATGAATTTTATAGATCAATATGTCATAATGGAAATATTTTAATGGATTACGTTCAAATTACACCTTTTTTCTTTATGTATTTAATGTCATATTAAATGAATATTATTAGAAATTAAATTAATAATATTTTATAATATATATTATTTCATTAAATGATTCAAAATTCATAGTAATATTATATTCATCCAAATTAACGGGATATGGTTGAAAATATAAATTTATTTTTCTTTTTTACTTTTATGATAACATTCTGGACTCTTACAATGTATAAAATTTTAATACTGAGTAAATTATCAAAAATGTTAATGAGAGGTTATAGCTAAATGATAAGGGTGAAAACATAAAACAACATGTTAATTTTTTTTAGGATTGCATTTCTACTGATACTCAAATTATCTTATCAATTTGGACTTAAAAATTGATTTATATTAATATAGTATGTTATGATATTTCATGGATACCCTCAATTGACTTATAAAAGTACACCCCTCGCCTCTCTTATTTACACCACTTTGAGTAAAATATCTTATCCAATACCTTCCCATTTATCTTATCAAAATACTTATAGGTGTTTTATAAGTTTTGGTATCCTCAAAATAAAATCTATAGGTTCCGTAAGAAATGGTTTAAATAAGGCCTCACAATAAAGAGGTAATCATTTTACTTAATCGATTTCAAATTTTTTCAAATTTTATCTCCTATATATTGGTGGTATTTATCACAAAATAGTAAATTTACTATTGTCAATATACAAAGAAAGCTCATGATCCAGTCAAAACTAGTCCTAAAAAGATATATATGAAAAGGTGAAATCAAATTAAAGGGTTTCAAGGGATTATTACACAAATGAGAATGTACTACATGACACATATCTATATCAACCATTGGGTCACAATAATTAGGGGTCGTGAAAGACCACATCATATTTATTTCCATGAACACATTTTTGGATAACACATCTATCACATGATTTTCCTCCCTATATGTATGAGAAATTACCAGGTTGAGGTGTGGGATCTTGTTGAGACACTCAACTCGAGAGTTAAAATTCTCCCAGGAACATCCCGAGTTCTTGCTTTTAGGGCCTTCATGGAAATTTCAGAGTCATATTTAATCCAAAATGATGTAAAAATATATTGGAAAACATATCTAGTTGCATACACCATAATAATAATCTCTCCTTTATTGAATGTTCCAATTACATTAAAAATATTGAAGAATCCTTTTAAAAATTCATGATTCTAACAAAAGGAACCTCTGTAACATAAGGGGCCAGGAATGCAAGAAGCTTCCCCATCAACATTGACATTGATCCAGGGGGTAATTGGAGGGATCCACCAGATGAATTTAACCATTATGGGTTTCCTCGGTCGACTTGCTACACCCAACAACCTGAGGATATTCATATCATGAGTAGTATCAGACATACCTCTTGTTTGTAGCATTAAAGCTTCATGGAACTCCTTGTGTAGTGTCATCATTCCCATGTGAACAATGTAGTTCATTTTCTTATCTCTATATTTTATTCATTACACTGAATAAATATATAATGAATATATATGATATTTATATGAATATTAATATTTTGTATATTATTGAACCATGATAAAATTAATAGGACTAAAACTACAAAACCAACACATACTTGAAAAACAAAGAACTTATTTCCTGAAATAATCATTTTTCAAGGAATTTATAATTAACATGTGAAAAATTATTATAAATAAATAATTTACGGTGTTATATATATATGATTATGGATCTTGAATAGATATATAATAATTCTATATTTATTTTAAAGGAGTTTCAGATGCATACGAAGGAATTCCAACATGAGGTAAGGGTTTATATCACAATATCATAATTATTTGGGATTTTATTTGTTTAATAATTCATTGGGAGAATTATTTGATCTTTTTATCCTAAAAAAATTTATTTTATTATCCTATGGTTATTTCCTGAAATTAATTTTTTTTCTTTCATTTTGGTCTCTTTATGTACTCAATATACTAAAATATATTTTAGTAAACTGTCATTATTTTCCTACACACTTGAGAATAGTTTTCTTCCATATACCTATTTTCCAAAAAAGATTAAATTAATATTTATAATATTATCAAATTAATTATTAAAATCATTTTTAACCATTATTTTTTTTACAATTTTTCTTAAAATTAATCTTCTTTTTATTTTTTGAACAAGTTACTTTTTGACCATTTACAAAAGTGTGAAAGGAATATTTTTTAAATTACATAAATTAATGGAATTTCCCACTATCATGATTTATCATTTATTTAATGTTTCCTTTATAATTTTACAAGGTTACTTTCATTAAACATGTTTTCCACAATATTTGGAAGTTTTTTAGATTTTAGTTAGTGTTTCTTAAAGTGAAAAAATATATTTTCCTCAATAAAATTTCTCAGGATATTTTAAAAATATTTTCGACTATGTAAACATCATTTGTTGAATATTATAATTTAATGTGGTTATACTCTTTTGATACCATCCACCATATTTATCTTCTTGTTTCTTGACCATAATTTCTAGGGAAATAATTAATATTTTATATCATACTTCATCTAATATAAATAATTTTATATTTTAAGACATGTTGATTAAGTTATTTTGTTTATCCATATGTTAAATGCATTTTATATATTAAGAAAAATGTAAGGACTAGAATTAAATATCCCCTTGATACATAGATAGGTCTCATAAGAAAAACTAGACTAAGTTTTGTTTGAGTTATTTTCATTTATGTATATGTCTCAAACCTAGGGCTTGACTTTATTTTCAAATGGCTTGGAACAAGGAATTGAAGGTTTTTTTTCATATGTATGGAGTTACTCATTATATCATTATGAAAATATTTATTGATGACCATGTGATTATTGTATTTGTTATGATATCCATGGATATGTTTTTAGCTAATGTGATTATTTAAATGGAATTATTTGATCATCATTAATTCTTTCCATATTATGCATTCATGATTTAGTTTCCACAATATGAATTCCTTTACTGAGCATATGAGTTCAACCCTTGATTATATATCCCTTTCCATTGATTATAATAACTTTTGTTATGGTTAATATCTTAGGGTATTCTAGATGTAATAAATATGATCACAAAGAAAAGACTATGTTGTATTTTATGTTTCAAATTTAATATGGGGTTTAAGAATATATCTAGTTTACAATAACCTATAAGATATTTAATCCACTGGGATGTCATTGATTTTATTTAAAAATAATATAATAATGTATCAATATACTTTTGGTTATGAGGGTAGGTTTCATTACAAATTTGGTACTTGAAAATTGGGAATATGTTTTCAGTGGTTTATTCCATGTTTTTTGGAATCAATATTACATAATATTTGTAATTTTTATATTCAATTTATGTTTTAGTGACAATAGGTGTTTTTAGAGTATTTAGAGAATATATGGGAAATTGAAAACAATCCCCACAATGAAAAGTTTTTTCACAGTGTGATAAGGGTGAAGATAGATTTAGCACCACTAATCCCTATATGAATTCACCATAACATTGACTAATAGATCCTAAGGGAGTTGCAAGTATTTGAGCTTGTTGGATTTTATATTTATTCATATTATGACACAGGGTATGTTAAATAGCCTTAGAACATGTATAATTTTAAATTATTATAAATATTTTAAGTCTCTTTGAAAAAATAAGATTCATCTCAGATTTCATGAAACAGTTTTAAAATTTTATATGTTTAATTCAAGATGTGATGGGGGATGCCATGTCCTGACCAATGAATCACAGATACAATTAATTCCCCCATAAGGAACTCATGTGTTATATATGTTATGGAAAAAATTAATCTCTTTTGGATCCTCACTATAATCATAAGATATTTTACTTAGTGGATGGGATGATATTTAACCCTACGACATTAATCATGAATTTGTGTCTCAATACGAGTCATCAAGAACACCTATAAGTATCCTAAAAATGATCTTTCTGTGAAAAATAATGATCACATAGTGCACTATTCTTGGATTCTTAAGGAAAATTGTAAAAATAATTATTTCATTAAAGTGGAATTAGAGTGGGAATTTAATAATTATACATGATTGGATACATGGGAGGAATGGGTTTTTTTAATTTTTTTTATTCAGTATTTTATGCCATTAAAATGAATGTAATTTATTTTGCATGGATTGTGTATGTTTTCCTTTAGAATCATTATTTAGATTCTTTTTACTAAGGATTTATAATTTTTCATGTGGGGGGATTTGATACTTGTAAATGTTACACATGTTTTTAATTTGGGTTTTATTAATTTTTTAATTAATATAGCTAAATATTTTTTTCATTTTTTATTGAAGGTTTGGTAATTAGAGGAGTTTGTTTTAGAGAATTTTGACAATTTATAAAAAATTTCACACACTTCACACCATAAAAGGTTTGTTTACAGCATGAATAGTTTGAATATAGATTCATATCCCCTAAATAATGGATGAACACACTACATCATGGGCCTGTTGCGTGATAATTTTTATGATTAAAGGAATATACTGGAATTCATATTGATTCAAAACATGACAATTGATATGTTCTAATGACTCAATACATGAAGAATACAAATGTTCTACATATTTCATATAGAACATTGAAAAATTCATTAGATTCATATAAAAGATTGTAAGAATCATATAAACATTCATTCAATTATTCCATACCATGAATTGGAATTTCACACCACTTTCATAGAATAAATAATTTTTCTATGTCCACCTACAAGGGGATATTTTGTTAGATATTTTTCGAAATGATTATTATTATTTTATATATTCCCTATAAAATGTATAATATATTACATTGACATTGATAATAAGTTTTTTGTTGAACCATGAAGCATGATGTTGTGTTATGACACGTGTTTATAAAGAATTCCTGGATGGAGACTATAGAAGATCACTCCATGGTGGATGGTTATCATTTCATGCACCAAACAACTTAGTTAGGGAATTGAATATATTATGATTCATGACTATGAGAATTTTATTTCACACCATGACATTTATGATCAAGTAAAAAATAAACTCTCTCTATCAATGATTCCCATTATGATTAGAGGATATGAATGATAGGATACATTGGTTATGCTAATTAGGTACCTATCATGTCACAAAATGTTTTATGGAGGATTTAAATTAAGAATCTATGATGTGGGACCTTATGATTTGGGCCACTTCACCTGCTATCATTACTTTATGACTAATTACTTATAAATAAAGTATATTTAGAGTTTGTAGAGAGATTAAATTGATAATTATTTTATAATTGTATTTATTTTTTCCATTAATATTTATTATTTCATTTATTCCAATTCAATTTTTTTAAATTTTTCATTTTAATTCAAGCATGTCTACTTTGTTTTCAATTTTTCACACTTAATACTCTTAATCTCTTTTAGAACGTTTTATTATGATGAATTATTAACATTTTATGGGGTATTCCTATATCATGTTTGGCCATATCACTTAAGGGGTGATAAATCATGACTATATGTAAGCATTAATTAATGTTTTCATAATTTAATTTGTGAAAATTCATTTTGATTATGAATTGTCCTAGATCATGATCTAATGTTATTCATATCTATGACCCTAATTTGAAGAAGCGTAGAGGGAGGAATTTGAATTAAATTTTCATGATTGGGACATTAACACTAGTCATTATTAATATAAATATTTATGAGTTGAATAGAATTAATAAAAATAATAATATTTCTATGAGAAATATATTTTTACTAGCTTGAATAAAATTAATGAACACCATTATAAGATTATTTTAACTTTAAAATGACTTTTAAAACATTTACATTGGTAAATCCATGATTGATATATGTAATATATTTTGAATTTAATCTTTGGAACTAATCTCGAAATCCTATTTTAAGATATTTTGTTCGTACTAATTTGTTAAAACATAGTTCTATTTAATACAAAACATATTATATATATTATTTAGTTAGAAATTAAATTCATCAGCACTCAAATCTCACACCATATCCTGATAAGACAACCTAAAATTAAACTATTCTATAATATTATATTTAGTAAATGATTTGACAATTTTTAATTTTTTTTAAAATATAATGTTTCATACAATATAACAAAATTTTAAGGGATTTATAGGTTTCATCGGTTGAATTATTTAAATATTAAAGGAAATTAATTATCTCATTCCTTTGTTTCTTATCAAGGGAGAAGTAGATAACAGACAAAAACCAACGTGAATGTAATAGATGAGATTATGAAATTCTTATCTATAATTATTTTTCTTTTGAAAAAAACCCTTAATGAACCTAAATTTATTTTTATTTCTTTACCCATAATGGATTTATGAAATTTAGGTAGTAAAAAATGAGACCAAATACATAGGATTATTTCCCTATGAGGCTATTAT
Organism: Viscum album; assembly: GCA_963277665.1. Classification (NCBI taxonomy): domain Eukaryota; kingdom Viridiplantae; phylum Streptophyta; class Magnoliopsida; order Santalales; family Viscaceae; genus Viscum; species Viscum album. The sequence continues at coordinate 732,705,048 of OY728145.1, read as the reverse complement.
AACTAATAAACCACGTTATATCATAGGAGAATGTGTCCATGTTTCTTTTAAAATGAATCCTTTTAAACTCATCGACCATATAAAACATTTAAATGGGTGATTTATTTCTCTACATGTTTCATTATCTACTCTCAAATTTTACTACACTCATTTTCGTAGATAAATTTTCAATGTATTTTACTCAAATTCATTAAAACAACAATAAAGAAAGGTCAACTAGGTTTGGATACAAAATCTATTACCAGTGGAATAACCTGAATACTTATAAAAACTATACTAAGATTTTCTTGTTTTGGTGATCATGTGTCATGAAAATTAATTTTCAACTCTGAACAACTCCCTTGTGAGGAGACTATACTAAGGGGTGAATCATGTTTTTGGAACTATTGATGGGGAATATTTTAAAGAATCTTCCATAATATTTAGTATTTATTGATCAGTTTATTATTTTATTTTCATTTTCTATTTTAATTTTTTCTTCCTTTTACATGAACACGTTCTTTTGTTTTATTTAAAATGATTCTCATGGATATAAACCACACTCCATACACTTTATTAGGGTTATTATATGATGGAAACCTACCTGAGTTCAACCTAAATATTAAGTGATATAATTTAAGAAACAATAGTTTACAGATGGAAAATCATGTACACTATGTAATACATAAATATTTGTAGAACATTGTATATGGATACCAGTAAGAACCATGCGAGATGGAAATGATAGATTATGGAATCTCAACCAAATATGGAGTTACTCTTTATACAGTGAGACAAATAATATAGGATAATAATTTCAATCAAAATTCATTCTTTCAATAGACGGTCTTAAAGATTTTTCAGTTTGGAGGATTCCTTAAGGAAAATCCTCATGGTCACCTATCTAATTTTTTATATGTATCTAACAACTTAAAGAGAAATTGTGCGACTGATAACATGATCCATACTTTAACTTTATCATTTTTTATGTGTTTATAAGATAATTATTGGTTAATTTCCCAATAACAAATTTCTATCACCACTTGGGGTGATCATTCACAAAGAATATAGAGCAATTATTTCTGACCAACAATGGTTTAAAATAAACTTAGTGATTGTAAAAAAATTTCTTAGTATCATGGTGAGTCCACTAACAAGGAATGGGAGTTATGCAAAGAGATTTTATAGAAATTGTTATACTATGGATTTTAACTATAGAAGAAATTATAGAACCTTTCATTTTTTGATAAGAAATAATTCCCATGTGGTGGTTGATACTGTAGCTGAGGAAGGACTCATAAGGATCCACCCATTGAGGATCAATTGATCATGGATCATTTAGCCTACAATATAAATCAATTTAATGGAGAAGTTGTTGCACCCAATGAGGGAGTTCAAAAAGTGGATGAGATTACCATGTTAGCCACTCAAATAGATGCAATTTTGAAGATTATGGGGGCATTAATATCTACACAAACTCATAGAGAACCACTAGATCAAAAAAACTAATTTCATGTTAAATGTGTAGAGGCTCACTTATTATCCAAGTTTTTTAAGATATAGATAATGATATCTTGACATGAGAGATGATTATTATTATATAAAATAGTTCCCAACAATATTTTCAATGTCAATTTAGGTAATAAGTGAGGATGATAAATAAAAATAAATACTAGAGATAAGGATGAATGGAAAATTAAAATCATGCACCAGGACCAATTGATTACCCACAAGGAAAACAAGTACCAATTTCTAGTGATAAAAAATTATAATCTCCTAGACAACCATATGTGTATAAATCACAACTGAAATTCCCACCACAATACTAGCCTATGTAGTATCCTTTTATTATTTTATGGATGAAGTAAACCATGAATAATTACAACATCCCTCTTAAGTGGATACCATAATTTTAAATCATGAGAATAACATTGAAAATATCCAAGTATCTCTCCATAACATCAAGAATAAATTAGGATATATTTCCTAAAAAATAACTCAAAGACCACTCAATGTTTTACCATGAAATAAAGAGGTTCTATAAAACTAATGAAGATATTTGAATTTACAAATCATGTGATAGATAAAAGGGAGATATGTTCCCAATAAAAAATAATATATAAATGTGAATATTTTAGAGTACGAAAAGTGAATGGATAAATATGGAAAATAAATATAAAAATTGGCATGTGTGGGAATTTTTGATGTTGTGATAATAGATCAACACACCTCGATGAAACTCAAAGTGTAACCATATCATCCACATCATCCATTTCTAGAGAGGATGTATATAGGGAAGATGGAAGAGTTGTGTGAAAAATTATTATAGATAATTGAACATATCTATATTGACACAACACTAACAATGTAATTTCTAAAATTATAATAAATTCTAATTTCCTCAAGGATCCCCTCTATAATAAGAATAAATTAAAGGAATTATGGATAATTTATCTTATTGAAGAGAGTTAATTGATTATGAAATAGAAAATATCACCAAATATTTGAGATATGGGATGTTATTCCATTTATTTTATGCTTATTTCATATACTTTTGGGAAGTACCAATCTAATCTAGGGGATAATGATGAGTTTATGACATTAACTATTTTACAAAATATTGGATTGATTGATCTTAATATGAACCTAGTTTCTATCCAATTAGTAGACACAATTTTTATGTTGCTAATTATAATTCTTAATGTTATAATTATAAAATTATTAAATAAAATAACCCTATGGATTTTAAAAAAAAATTCATGGATGAAGAAGGGGGAATCCTTATCATTCTTTTCACCCTTTTTTATCCATGAAGAAAGCTCTAATCAACATTAACTATGAATATTTTATTTTAGACATTTGATAAGATAATATCCAATTAAATATCATGAAATATGTGTAACAAGTACATGAACCTTAATATTAATATTCCACTACTTCTTTTGAATAAAGGTACTGAATATTTAAGATTCAATATAATATAAGTCCATGATGGAAATTATTATTGATGAAGCGGAGTATAATAATGAAAAAAACAATAAGGATTTGGAAAATATTTAAGGATTTATGAAAATAGAGTATAATTCAATTGGAACTTTTTTATAATTGATTCCATTAATAATAAATTAATTATAATTAGGAAAGAAAAAACTCTTAAGAAAACTTCAATATTCATTTTCTGAAGAAGGAGAGGTATTATTATTTTGAGTATGGAAATTTTAAGAGTAAGAGAATAGTATGATTGAGGTACATGATGTATGCTTGTCGTAGGGTATGAAATATAAAAATTTAATTGTTTTCCTAGTGCAACAATCTAGCTGAACATGGTTGTCTCACTTGAAATACTTCATTGTTTGTTCACTTACATAATCTAATTCACCCAAGTCTAATTATTTTTTTTAATTTTTTATTAATTCAATGAATCATGTGTTTTGGGTTTTTGGAAATAAATGAAATGGAAAACTAAAACAAAACAAACATGAAATTATAAAATATAATGAAATGAAAACAAAATGATATTATAAAATAAAGGTTGTTCTAACAGTATAGTTTTTCAGGGAGCACCTTCATTATCTTATTACAAAGCTACATAGTGAAAAAGTACGATGTATCTTCCCTCACTATAATCTACCCCAATTTTGAATACAAAGGGTACTTAGAAACCACCAATCATACTCTACATCCACCTCGTCAACCAAGGGATAATTTTTATAGAATATTGAGAAGAATTTTAGATAACCCTAGTGATGATTGCACCCATTTTAAATAATATTTATATTAATCCAATGTATAATTAAAATATGGCCTTGTTTTCAAGCACCAAATTACTCCTCTGGGATATTCCTTGGGTCATTAACTCATTAACATGAGTATATGTGTTCACATTGGAAGAATTCATGATGTGAAATGGAATCACATTAGGAATTTAAGAAAAAAAAGATGAAAATAAAAAAATTATAATGAGAGGGGGATAATGATAGAACAAATATAAAATAAAATAAAATAAAATAAAACTATTATAATTATTTGGACATATTAGGGGGATGGATTTGAAGAAGAATATAATGATGATAATGATTATAGTGATGATGTTGGTCGAGAACACTTGGATATAAATGTTCATGGATTAATTATTTATAAACTATATTAAAATTACATTAATAATATAATAAAATTGAATAACTATTAAAAGGAAATAAAAATAATAAAAGATGAAAAATAAAGAAGAAAAGGTAAATAGGAGCAACATCTATTAGCTGGTTCACTCCATGGGTGTCCAACATTTGGTAGTGGAGAAGTCCTCCTTTTATAAGCTTGATCAAAATCCAAGGTCTTCACAAATCTCTCTATATCATTAGTTTTATTTTTTAATAATTATATTTTTAAACTCTCTCGATACTTAGTGTATAAAATTTGGAAACACTCGAATAATTTAGGTGTTCAAATACCTAGAGGGTGTGGATAGTGTGGACCCATCCTTCATGGATTATGCATGGAAGGAGGGATGAAGAAGAAACTTGGTGGATGTGTAAATGGTGCATTCAGTCTATGAAAACCCACAACATTTATAATGGCTCGAGAGAGCTCCCCTCTTCATGAAAGGAATATAACTTCATCACTATAAACTTCAGGGTGGTCAGTTCAGGTAACTAAACTGATCGATGGTGGTTGAGATCTTCAACAATGGACTTCAGCTCAAGCTTGAGCTCGAGTGGTGGAAACCAAGATGTATTTTAGGCATTGAAGTATTGGTGGGGTTGAATTTGAGAGGTGGAAGGAAACAACGTCAGTGTAATGATGGTGTTTGAGGTGGAAGTCACACAAATCTAGTGATGTTGTGCCATTTTATTTATATAAAGAAAAGTAACCCCTGAAAGGCATCCCACAACAGACAAATGGTATGTCTCAACAAGTGTATATGTTTCAAGGCAAGTGATCCTAATACTCTGAATCCCAGACTAGGATGGGAACCTAGATTCACATTCACACAGAGATTGGGTCGAGCTGTACTGCTTGACCCATTTGGGATTTGGCCTAACCTATGCACAAGGATCCTCTCTCATCCCGCCCTTCCTCATTGGCCCATACAGGCTCTCAAGGAGGCCTTCTTAGATGGATGAACCTTCATAGGTATGTTTATGTCACTATGGATCATTAGTTGAGGCTCTGATAGGCTTGACATTATTTTTAACCTAAAAATAAATAAGTAATTCCTAAAATTATTTTTTTAATTAAAATAAAACATTTCAAACTTTGATTTAATTACATTTTAATTATTTAGTTCCAATTTACCACATTCTCATGAAAAATTTTATGCCTTTTCCATTTCGATTGAAATTAAATTTAAAATCGTTTAAATTATTTAATAATATGCATGAAAATATGATTCTATAAAATAACACCACACTTAATCTATGTAAGTCCTAAAGCATAAAATACAAACATTGATAATATTTATGTGTCTGTGATACCAATATTCAAATTTCCAAGTAATGAAATATAATGATTATCAATGTTAAATCAACCATTCGAAAATAAATGTAAAATATTTGTGTAATTTTACACTTTTAAAAATATTAATCAAACCAAACATTTTACTTTTTACAAATTAAAAATATGGAAATTATTCTTTCATCCATTGAAGATACTTCATTTATTATTATTATTCAACATGTGAAATCATGATTTACCCAACTTTTGAATCTTTTCTAAAATCACTCATGATATAAATTTATGTAGAGTTATTCTCATATCATGAGAAAAAGATCGTTATCTATAATATTTTAAAGGAAATACTTTCTCCACATTATAATAAAAAAAGGAACATAAAATGATGAGTACATTGATATTAAGGTTTAATTGACCATGATGCTTAAGGTTGGTAGGAATTTATATTTAAAAAATAAATATAAAAAATAGAATTCTCTCTAAAGTAAAGTGCATGCCCTTAAATACTAAAAGCTTAATGAATTTCTCCCCTTCAAATTATGATAACACCAACTTCCCAAGATCAACTTAAGGTAATGATTAATTAAATCATAATGAATTATTTCCTCCTTCTTGAATTTTCTCATTTTTTTATTTTATATGTTTTTATGTTTTTTTCCTTTTCTTAAATTTAGTCTTGGAATATATCTCATATCTATAACCTAACCAAATATGATAAAAATCATTGGTTTGGTGATAATAATTTTTGATACTTCCAACTTACAAACCACATCCTTTTCTTTTTTTTTAATTTTTTTATCAATAAGGGAAAACTATAATGAATAATTCATGAATCAATACATCTTTCAAAATACCTGAGATAAAATCCACACACCTTTCCATTATAATTAATTTCATCCCATATACCATGAATTCCTAAACACCAATACTTCAACTTTAAAATATAATGAATATAACAAGAGTAGGGTAGGAATAAATAAAATTCTCCTAAAATGTGACTCATCCCTATTAAGGTTATTAAAAGTCTTGATTGGATATACAAGGATTGATATAAATGTATTATCAAGGGTAAGGGAATTTCAATACATTCCTCAATAATTTTAAATGAGGTTTTCTTACTCATTTCATTGAAAATATCAAATGAAAATTCTAGCACGTGACATGTCCCATGATAACTTAGAAAATATATAAATATAAAATAAGAAATATTGGGTCTAAAAATCCTCTCAGTAATGGAAATTATAACATTTTATAATCAATAAAGGAATGAATAATAATAACAAATCAACTAACATGAATTTCAAAAATTCAAAGCATGAAAAATTGTGAGGGAAATTTCATTTACACGAATAAACAACTTCACTCAAATTACGAGTCCTCATATTAATATCCATGATTCTATATAGTCATTTAATTAATCATTTTCCTCATTTAATATCATTATCAATAAAATATAAAACATGGAATCATAGGATTCCTAAAAAACTCATGTATCCTAAATAAATTAGGTAAATAATAAATTCCAATCATTGACATGAAATTTACAGTTTAATAGCTCAAATAAGATTAAAATAATTAGAGTAAAATTAAATAAGGAATTAAAAAACCAAACACCCATTTCAATAGATTTTGTTTGAATTGTGCTGCTTTTACTTCTGTTCATGACTTGAAACCTTTTCTCGACATGAATTTTCATTTCATGACCCATTTTTGTAATACATTCATGATGTGTATTGTTATTAAGAAATGAATTCAATTCATGACATGTATTATTTCTTATTTATATAGTTTCTTCCAACTAAAATTTGGTTTCGTCATGGTTCTACAAATTTAAATCAATCGATTTAGTATAGGGGTCATGTCATTTAAGATAAAAAAGATAAATGGAGTTGGGAGCATGTTTGGCTAATCCTAATATTCGGATTGAAATCTAAATGCATAGAATGTAAATAAAAATACAAGACTTAGTATGATTCCCCAAGTGGGACCTGTGTTTTTACTGTCTCCATATGGGTTGTACTAACTGTTATCCATATTGTAGATGGTTAGTGGATCTTGTTTTACTTGAACCACCACATGCGGCTTATCCCAACTTCCACTTCTTGTTTTTTGATGAGTAATACATGGATAGAGTAAAACAAATACACCACCTTCAAAATTAAGTATAGATTTCATGGTGGGGGTAGGATGAACTATGGATAATCTTTTGTCTTGGTTTTAACTTGTTAAACCTTCACATTCCTATCCAGTGGTTGCTCAAATTGGGCTACATGAATTGAATATTTAAAGGTAAAGTAAGAAGGTTTCTTAACTTGAATAAAATATAAACATGAATGATCATAAATATTCACACTATCATAATGATCATCTTCAATCTTGTTTTCCTCAGTCTCAGCTACTTTAAATTCTTTTTCAGCTTCCTCAAATTCATGTTCATCAATATTAGGGATCTCCATGTGTTCCTCCATAGTTGAAGGTATCGCCTCTTCATCTTCCCATATGGCATAACATGGATTATATAAAGTTGAAAATTAAAATTTATGGGAATTAACACTCAATTCATATTGAATAAAATAAATTTAAATAGATTTTGAGATACGATCAACTTCCTTAGTAGGTTTTGCTTCAAACACTTCTTTAATGGTGAGTTACTCTTGGATTTGGATGGTAGAAAGTTAGGGTTGGTAGTTAGAACATCAATATTTACTTAAAATTACACAACTTGGGTGGTTAGATCATATTACATGGATATAAATAGGTATTCAGGTGATAATACTTCAATATTGTAGATAAGATGGTCTCATTGCATTTCACCATCTACCTAATTACTCCAAAATTGATCTAAATATTTTCCCATTTTCTATAAGAATGTTATTCTTAATATTTACTCTCCAGCTAATCATAATAATCCTTGATTTTATCATTGATATAGTTAGGTTGTGGATAATCATCATTTATTTCCAAAAACTCTTGGATGCCTTAAAATAATTTGGCAGATCCAGTGTTACTTCCTTCTTGGACTCAAATCTGTGCATGTCAATTCAAAGTTGATCGAAAATATCCATCAAACCATGAGGCAAGAGGCCTATATTTATCACATTTTTATTATTCTTTAATACTTTAATAATATTATCTTCCCATCATTTTACGGATTCCTAAGTATATTTTGTTTCTTGTTCTTTCTCATATGAGTAATTATTCCCTGCATAATGGTTTGGTATATTTTGATACATCATGGAAAAATTAGGTTTTTTATTTAGAATATATATATATATATAATTTGAATATTAGAAATATAAAATCAAACCCTTATCACATCCTCGGTAATGGTTCTAGTTTTGATGCATGACTGTCATGGGGTGTAGAAAAAAGAAATTTAATAGTTTTTCAAGTGCATCATAGTATCTAACTTGGACAATCTCACTTGAGGGATTCATAGTTTGTCCACTTACTTAGCCTAATACACATATTTTTAATTATATTTTTTGATTTAATCATTTATTAAATAAATTAATCATGAGTATTGTTTTTAAAAAATATATTAAATTCAAAACTAAATGCGATGGAAAAAATGATATTAGTAAAGAAACAATATTATCCTGGTAGTGTTTAATAGGGAGAACCTACATTATCCCATTTCAGAGCTTCGTAGTGAATACAATCCACCATATATTAACTCACCACAGTCTACCCCAATTGTGGATGCAATGTACACTTCACAACCGCCAATGAAAATCCACATCCACTTCTTTGACCAAGGTTTAGTGGTTGTAGAATAGGAAGATAAACATTAGAAAACCATAATAAGGATTACACCCACCATAAATCCTCCTTAGATTAAACCAAAATATAATTAAAACACATCCTCAGTTTCATGATCCAAATTAATCTCTTGAGATATTCCTATAGTCAGTATCTCATTACCATAAGTATAAGAGTTCAAGGTGTAGGAACTCATGAAGTGAATGGATTCACCTCATGAATTGAATAATGAAATGAATAAAATAAAAATAAAAAAATTATGAGAGAGGGATAAAGATAGAATAATAATAATATAAAATAAATTAATATTCAATTAATAGAATTAAATGGATATAAGAAGGATAATGAGAAGAAAAATAATAATTAATAGAAGAAAAAGATGTTGGTGGAACCACTTGGATAAAACCATTCATGGATTACATAATTTTTTAACAAAATTAAAATTTTATTATGAAAAAAATTAAAAAGAAGAAATATTAAAATAAAATAAAATTAAAAAATGTGGAAAAATAAAGAAGAAAAGGAAAGCATGAGCTTCATCCTTAGGCCAGTTCTCACCATGGGTGTCCACACATCTACATTGGATAAATCCTCCTTTTACAGGCTCTGTCAAGTACCTAGGTCATCATGAATCTCTCCATATCTTCATATAAAAATTTGGAATAGGTATATTTTAAAACTTTTGTGTTACCTAGTGTATAAAATTTGGAACACCAGAATAATTTAGGTGTTCAAAACCCAATAGGTGTTGAAAATATGGACTCAATATTCAGGGGTCATGCATAGAGAGAGGGATGTGACAATGGATTGATGGATGTGGAAATGGTACAATTGGACTCAATCAAAACCCATGGCCTTTAATGTGTCCAGAGGGAGATATTGCCTTCATGTAAGGAATAATAATTATTCAAAGAGGGCTTCAGAGTGGTTAGTCGAGGTCACGAAACTGATCCAAGTTAGTCACGTGCATCTAATGTGGACTTAAGATCAAGATCAGTATCAATAAATGATATAAATTGTTGATTTTCATTGTTATATAATTGGTGGCGGTGGTGTTGAGCGGTGGTCGGAGGAAGAATCGATATCATGGGGTTGTCTGAGTGGGGATTCATGTGAGGCCACCAAGGTGGAACATTTTTTTAAATGAAGAACGAAAACCCTTGTAAGGAATCCCACATTTGATTGGAAGTATGTCTCAGTGAGAATATAAGTTTCAAGGTGCAGATCCACTACTCATAATCACGCACTAGGGTGGGTACCCAGATTCACACCCACACAAACATTGAGATATGCTTCACCTCTCATCCCACAAAGGATTTGGCCCGATCTATACACTAAAATGACCCACGTTTGACGTATAAAGATATCATATTTCTTTTTCAGAAAACTTAATACATGAAATAAAAATATTACCAAAGACCATATTAGTTTATTGTATTTGGAAACTCAGAACATAATATTCTAAATTGGGGAAATATCTTCAACATCTCCCATAAATATCTTCCAATTTATTTTTCCTACCTAAAACCTATATTTATATTTTTCGGAAAAGAAAACATAAAAAGGGTGAGATAAAATTCTTAGTAAGGGTAAACATGAAGAAAATAAAACAAAATATAAACATAAGAATGTGAAAACATGAAAATAAATTTTGAAAATCAAAATTGTGAGTCATGAAATAAATCTTGGCAGTACGTAAGAAATATATCATAAAATAACATTAACCATGAAAAAATAACAATGGCATAAAACATGGAATTGTGGGGAAAAAGTAATCATATAATATGATTTCAATATTAGCCAAGACATTACTTCCAAGACCATCATATTTGAAAAAGTCCATTACTGAATCAGGTTTACTAGTCATTCTAGCCATGCAATACTGAACCGGATTTACTTGCCGTTCCAGCCCAATATTACTAAACCATATTTACTTGTCGTTCTAGTCATGTCTATATCATGATATATAAATCTTTACCCAATGCATTGGAGGGAGAAATAGGTCCCACCCATCTCATAATGAAATAATTATTACATGTTCTAAAAATACATAAATCATTCATCATATAATAACCCATAAAATAAAATGGTTTTATTAAACATCATTCCATCACAAACCATATAAAATAATGGGATTTTATAAAAATAATTCCATAATAAACACAATAAAATAAAATTAATAATAGGGATAGAAACATAACCCTATTACATCTTAGATGGAATATAATTTTTATAAAACACTTGAATTTAATTATTGGGGAAAATATACTTTCTTCTTAAAAAACATTTTCTTTTCTCAAAATGGCATGCAATTTTAAAAGAATAGTTTTTAGTTGAAAATAATCATGAAATTGTGTAGAGAATGTTTCAAGGAAATAAGGAATTATGAAGATGTAAAAATCAATTCAATCCATATAAGTTAAAAAAACATTCCTCTCGTACTTTTTCCAGAAATGTAAAAAATTACCTCATATAGAAAATGAAAGAAAGATTCATTACATACCGTTTAATAAATATTAACCAATGGGTAAAATTGAATTTAAAAAATAGTATAAGAATATAAATAATATTGTATATTTATAAAACACATATGTGAATGATAAATATACCCCAGTAAATACTTATGAATACAAAATCTTTTATAATAATGAGATTGCAAAATTATCCCTTATCTTAGGTCCAATTTCTTTCGTATGTTTCAGAAACTCCTCTTTTTCGGGTATCTTCTTTTGGTATGAAAAAAGGACTCCTTAATATGACTTTCTTCCCAAAGGGTGGCCTCTAGGATGAATTAGGGTATTTTTAGAGAAGATTTAGGTAGGGTTTGGCTGAGATAAGGGGCTTTGGAAGTGTGATTAAAATAGAAGTAGAGGTGCCCTTTTATAAGAGAGGGGAGGGACACCTTTGGAAGGTCTTGAAATATTAATTTATTATAAATTCATTTTCGGTTTATAAGGGTCCCAAACTCATTTATTTTAAATATGAGATGATTATAGGTCGAAATAATCTCAACCAATAAAATTTAGACAAGTTTTGATTTTATTTTAAACCTTATAATTTTTATTTATCCTTATTTAATCTATTTAATTTTATTTGTGGTAATAAAATTATAAATATTAAATGGTAATAAATATTTTCTCATGTGTTTTAAATTATTAATAATTTTATACTTTATTAAATTTTCGACCATATAATTTTCACTTTGTAATTTTTAAATATTTTATGATTTTTAAATAATTTAATAATTTGTTATTTTTATAAAATATTAATAGTGTCAATTTTGATACTATTGATTTATTTGAATTTAAATAAAATACACATAGAAGATAAATTCTAACCAAAATATTTAATACACTACTAACATGACATAGTCACCTAGAAAATTCATGGAGCACATTAATTAGTTAATATGATATTTATGTTAATATTTTTAAAACCATTTTTTTGATATTTGTATCAATAAAAGAATTTCTACATCACTGTTGTTTCATCATTAGTGGTAATTATTTAGTCTCAAAAAACTATAAATAAAATTCAAATGATGTAGATAATTTCATTATATTTTTTATTATATTTATGTTTTATGTTTTATCATGTTTATCACTATATTAAAATTATTATACTTATAAGATATATGGGAGTGATATGTTGCCACCTTCTTTTGTTTTAATATAATTACATCAATTTCATGAAAAAAAGTTCATTAAATGAATCAATTATAACCATTAAGTGAAATTGGTCGACATTAAGTCTTACAATAGGATTTTGGTAGGTTTTAGGGAAATTTTATTATCTTTATCATATTGTTTGTTACCCTAATTTACCGGATTTACCTTTAAATGTGGAAAATAAAATTTACCGTAGTTACCATTCATTATATAAAAAAACTAAAAGAAACCTATTAACATAATTTTGATGCATTTATTCCAAATATGGAATCCATTTTTCAAAATTCAATACACCGAAGCTACATTAATTATTTTAAAATTAATTTTTGTTGTCAAAACCAGAAAGCGGGTTTTTAAGAAGTAAAAACTATCAAAATATTGACATGTGTTTATGTCCAATTAAAATGTGAAATTACTTCCAATGACTAAAATTGTATTAAATGATAATAATATAAAAAAATTAAAAATATAATCTAACCATATATATAAATCAAAAGAAAAGGAAGTTTTGAATTAAAATGCAGTATTTTTCACTATTCATTAAAATATGAATTTTATTAGAAAAATACCAAAAATTAAAACAATGTAAATTTTGATGTAACACTTCTAAATAAGACATTTATTTTGTCAAATTCAATATATAAAAGTTTTAAAAACAAGATTTAAAATTAGTGTGCCAGGGAAATGTGGCAAAAATGCATTTTTTGAATAATACTTCTTTTATCCGAAAATTTGAATTTGTTCTTATATCATGTTCTATAAAGAACATAAAATAAATTTTAATGTTATATAAAATTCAAACTTTGGTTAATACTATTCATAATATCTAGTTTATATCCCATTAAATAATAATATTTTAATAATTTATTTTTGTTTAGTGAAACTTGGTATTGCATACAACACAAGTTATCGAGGAAGGTTACTCTTGCATGTAACGCAAGGCAAGTCAGTGCTGTGTGTAGAAAAAGATTCTTTTGGTTTTTCATATATCATAATCCAAAAATAGTTCTTTTATACATTGAAAAAAATCTATACTGAGTGTTGCATGACATGAGTTCTATCAAAAGAACTTGAAATTGTGTGTAACCCAAGCCAAGTATAGTGTTTTGTATACATCAAGCTAATACAGTGTTGCGTATTGTGAAAGAAAATCTTGGTTTAGTGTATAAAACATGAAAATAAAGAAATTAAAAAGAATATATCTTATAAAATCTCAGGCCATCACATTATACCCCCCTCAAAATGAATTTATCCCTCAAAATTCACCGAGGTTATAAAAGGTTTAGTACTTGAAAGTTTCTTTCATAGAAACCCACATCGTAAAAATAATACTATAAAATTATTTTAAAAAGGAAAGTTAGAAACATAATGGTTACCCATACTATATCATCACATGGTTTCCACATAGGAGAACATAGGTGGGAAGTGGAAACATGGATATAGAAGAAAAATCATACCATTGAGTTCTGATGGAGAGTGAGAGAGAACAAGGTTAGAAGAAAGTTGACAACCAGAAAGACATAAATATGTGATGATTTAAGGAACTATATGATTCATCATATAAGAAGATACTAAGATAATATTTTTGGTTTTCAGGATCCTTTCCCTAATGTTGAATAATTTTTTATAAGAATAAATACTTACTTGATTTTTGGTACAATATCACCGTTCTTCATGCCATTAACAATTTTAACTTCATCTCTTATTTAAATAAATGAAGTTGATTTTTTTCATTCTTTAAGTGTTAGCAGATCATGCAATAGAATGATAGGTTTTTTCCATCGGCCTCAATACAAAATCTAGCACGAGTTTTCAAATATGCAAGAGTCTACCTATAGTGAGATAATACAATGATCTAACAAACTTTAATAGGAGTATAACTTATTCAATCCACAAATGGATGACCATAAAATACTTCCAAAACCTAAAAAACAACAACATTAAAAATAGGTGAACTAAATCATCTTATCATTTATCTCCCATGTCACATAGTGAAGTTATTAGTTGTCACACTCCAACATGTGAATACCTTAATCATATATTTTCTTGAAACATGCTAATACCCTGATTTACTATACATCCTTATTGGGAACATGCATGTTTCCTTATTCTTAAGTCCAAAAATCTATAAACTAATCCATGATAGTATATACCACTTTTCAATAAATCCTTAATCAGTTCCAATGTAACTTGTGTCATCCAATTTATTTATTAAAATCCAGTATATCTTTGTCCAAATATCATTATCTCAACATCATGCTAATATTAAGGGTTATCCTTCCCTTAAGCATGTCTTTTCCAAAAACATTACCTTATTACCTCAATCACTTTTCATGGTCATCAGTAGCATTAAACATATTCTATTAATTAAAAAAATAGTGGAACAATACATAGATATTTCATTAATCCATAATACCATAAAAGTGATTCTACAACATTATTTTGGAATCTCATTACATAAATACTCAATCATTATACCAATTTTTTATCATACTCTTTATCACCAATATTGACTGCATGAGGCTCCCCTTTGTCTTCTTCCTTAAGAGGTTGCTGACACTGATCATCATCATTAACATTTGGATTTGGGAATTGGTTATCATAATGACCCATTTCCTTGCACTTATATCATTTAAGTGTGGGCGGTGAATTCACTGTATTATTTTCTATATTCACATCATTATAAACTTTTTTCTCATTAATTCATCAGTCAACTGATTGATGACCTTCTTTTACAAAATTAAAATATTTTTAGTCCCTTTAAGGAAATACCCACTACGCTTCTTTCCACATTTTGAGCATAAGAAAACATTCATCTTCTTCTCACCATTGTTTGAATATTTTCCCTTGAAATCTATCTTTCATTTCTTATCGAAACCATGAGATTGATATGTAACACCAACTTCCATTTCTACCTTGATAGAAAAATGTACAATCTCTTAATAGCTACTAAAGTATCTTATAGATAATTCCCTTGAAAGACTTGGTTTTAAGCCACCGAATAATTGATTAACTTTACATTCAGGTTAAATGATAATGCCAGAAGAATACCTTTCAAGTCTTGTAAAATTTTCCTTGTATGTACCAATGTATTAATTATCCTTTTTCTTAAGCTCAAGGATCTCCTTTTCCAAGTTTGTTCAAAAAATACAAGGAAATAAATTATTGAAAAATAATTTCTTAAACTCATACCATTCCATGGATTCAATTTCATCTTGCTGCCACATATTCTTGATTAGAGTCCACCACTAGCCTTCTTCTCATTCCAAATGATAAACAATCAAAATTAATTTTTTATGTTCCGAACAATGAAGGATTGAAAATATATTTTCAATGGTACTAATTAATTGTTCAGTAACAAGTGGATCAGAAGACCCTTTTAAAGAAGGTGGATGTTGCCTCATGAAAGACTGAACAGAATGTTGCTCCCTTCTCTTGTCATTTAGAAGTCCAGAATGATTCATAGCCTGTGTAAGTATCGAAATAAGATTTTTCATTCCATATCCCAAAAAATATGGTTGATTTGGTGAAAAATAATTGCACTTCCCAGTGCATTGATCATTAACAGGGTTTTTTTAGGTCCTATCCATTATCTAAAACCCAAAAAGAATAGTGTGAGATGCAAAAATCATACTAAGAAAACAACATAATCAAGGGGAGTACTTTCAATCTCTAACATATTTGGTTTAATACATGGTTATTCATGATCATTACCATAATTCTATGACCGTAACCTATACTTATACTTACCCTTAGGGATATCCCTATACATACCTTATAATTATAATTAGGAATATCACTAAAGTTTTCGCATCATAGTTTCCAAAGGTTAACTAAACCTTCGCTCTGATACCAACTGAAACAACCCATGCTGGACGTACATAGACATTGAATTTATTTTGTCTGAAACTAAATACATGACACAAAAAGACACCCAATGACCATATTAGTTTAGTGTCTTTGGAAACTTGGAACATAATATTCTAACTTAGTGAAGGATCTTCAATATCTCCCATAAAGATCTTCCCCTTTATTTTTCCTACCTAAAACCTTTCATTATATCCTAGGGAAAAGAAAACATAAAAAGGGTGAGATAAAATGATTATTAAGGGTAAACATGAAGAACATCAAACAAAACATAAAAATAAGAATGCAAAAACATGAACATAAATTTTGAATATCAAAATCGTGAGTTATGAAATAAATCTTGGTAGTACATATGGCATAAATCATAAAGGATCATTAACCATGATAAAATATCATGGGCATAAAACATGGAATTTTGGAAACTAAATAAACACATAATATGATTTCTATAGTATTCAAGACATTGCTTCCAAGACCATCATAGTGGAAAACGTACATTACTGAACCAAGTTTACTTTTTTTCCAGCCATGCATTACTGAACCATATTTACTTGTCATTACAACCCTATATTACTGAACCATATTTACTTTTCATTTGAGTCATGTCTATCTCATGAGATATAAATATTTACCCAATGAATTGGAGAGTGGTATAGGTCCCACCACTATCATAATGAAATTATTATTACATATTCCACAAAAACATAAATCATTCATCATAGCATAACCTATAAAAGAAAATTGGTTTCTTAAACATCATTCCATTATAATCTATATAAAACAAATGGATTTCATAAAAATAATTCCATCATAAACACAATCAGATAAAAGTAATAATAGGGATAGAAACACAACATTATTTCATGTTATATGTAAAATAATTTGGATAAAACACTTGAATTTAATTCTTGTGGAAAATATCCTTTCTTCTTCAAAAATGTTTTATTTTCTCAAAATGATGTGCAATTTTAAAATAAAAGAATTTAGTTAAAAATAAACATGAAATCATGTAGAGAAAGATTCATGGAAATATTGAATTATGGTTATGTAAAAATACATTCATGTAGTAAAAGTTAAAAAAACATTCCTCTCCTACATTTTTCAGAAAAGTCAAAAAGTACCTTGTATGGATAAGGAAAGAATGATTCATTCCATGTCGTTTAATAAAAATTCCCCAATGGGTAAAATTGAATTTAAAAAATAGTAGAAAAATATAAATAATATTATATATTTAGAAAACATGGGTCTGAATGATAAATATACCCTAGTGAATACTTATGAATAAACAATAGTGGATAATAATGAGATTGGAAAATAATCCCTTACCTTAGGTCTTATTTCTTCCGTATGTGTTCGAAACTCCACTTTCTCGGGTATCTCTTTTTGGTATGAAAAAAAGGACTCCTTAAGATGAAATTATTTCCAATGGGTGGACTCTAGGATGAAGTAAGGGATGTTGGGAGGAATGTTTTGTAGGGTTTTTCTGAGGCAAAGGGATTTGGAGGTGTGATTAAAAGAGAAGGAGAGGTGCCCTTTTATAAGAGAGGGGAGGGGCACCTTTGGAATGTCTTGAAATATTAATTTATTATAAATTCATTTTCGGTTTATAATGGTCCCAAACTCATTTATTTTGAATATTATATGAGTATGAGTCTAAATAATCTTAACCAATAAAATTTATACATGTTTTGATTTTATTTTAAACCTTATAATTTTTATTTATCCTTATTTAATCTATTTAATTTTATTTGTGGTAATAATATTCTAAATATTAAATAATTATAAATATTTACTCATGTGTTTTAAATTGTCTATAATTGGATACTTTATGAAATTTTAGACGATATAATTTTCAATTTATATTTTTTAAATATTTTTTGTTATTTTTAAATAATTTAATAATATGTTATTTTTATAAAATATCAATAGTGTCAATTTTAATAATATTAATTTATTTGACTTTAAATAAAATCCACACAAAATATAAATTCGAATAAAAATATTTAATACACTCCTAACATATCATAGTCAGCTATAAAATTCATGGATCACCTTAATTAGTTTATATGATATTTATTTGGATATTTTTAAAACCATTTATTTGACATTTGTATCAATAAATAATTTCTACATCACTATTGTATAATCATTAGTGGTTATTATTTAGTCTTTAAAAATTATTAATAAATTCACATGATGTAGATAATTATATTATATATTTTTAGACAATTTATGTTCAATTTTTATCATGTTTATCACTATATGAATAATATTATTCTTATAAGATATATGAGAGTGATATGTTTTCACATTCTTTTGATTACAATTTCATCACTTTCATGGAAAAAAGTATATCAAATGAATAAATTCCAACCATAAAGTGATATTGGCCGAATTTAATTTATCCAATATAATTTTGGAAGGGGTTTGGGTAATTTTATTATCTTTATCATAATGTTTGTTACCCTAATTTATGCGATTTACCTTTAACTTTGGTAAATAAAATTTACCATAGTTACTATTCATAATATCCAAAAAATTAAAATAAACCTACTAAAATAATTTCGACCCACTAATTACAAATATAGAATACATTTTTCAAAATTCAAAACACAGAAGTTCCATTAATTAATTTAAAATTAATTTCTGTTGTCAAAACCAGAAAGTAGGTTTTTAAGAAGTAAAAACTATCCAAAGATTGACATATGTTTATGTCCAATTTAAATGTGAAATTAATTTCAACGACCAAAATTGGATTAAATGATAAAAATATAAACCAATTTAAAATATAATATAACTATATATATAAATTAGGTGAAAATGCAGTTTTAAATTAAAATGCTGTATTTTTTACTATTCATTAAAAAATGTTTTTTTTTCATAAAAATACCAAATATTTAAATAAAGTAAATTTTTATGTCCCTATTTCAAATAAGGCATTTATTTTTTCAAATAGAATATATAAAAGTGTTAAAAATAGATTTAAAATTGGTGTGCCAATAAATGGTGGAAGAACTGCATTTTTTTAATAATACTACTTTTATCTGAAAATTTGAATTTGTTCTTATATCATGTTCTTGAAAATACATAAGATAAATTTTAATGTTATATAAATTTAAAAATTTGGTTAATAATATTCATAATGGCTAGTTTATATCCCATTAAATAATAATATTTTAATAATATATCATTATTAGTGAAAGTTGGTATTGCATACAATACAAGCTATCAAGGAAGGTCGCTCTTGCATGAAACACAAGTCAAGTAAGTGTTTTGTGTAGTGAAATATTCCTTTAGTGTTGATTATAACATAATCCAAACATAGTTATTTTATAAATTGAACAAAATTTATACTCAGGGTTATGTGAAATGAATTATATCAAAAGAAATTGAAATTGGGTGTAACATAATCCAAGTATAGTGTTTCGAATACAACAAGCTAATATGGTGTTGAAAATAGTGAAAGATAATCTTGGAGTAGCATACAAAACACATAAATAAAGAAATTATAAATAATATATCTCATAAAATCATAGGGTGTCACATACACCATTTACCTCCTATGTCATGCGTTTCCTCACTAGCCCATGCGAGCTCTCCTAGCGGCCAACTAAGCCGTTCGGCTCCTCATAGGGATGGATATGTGGTTGTGGTACTTTATTTGAAGGGATTCTAGGATTCAAAATTTTTTTTACATGAAAATAATTAAGTAAATACTCAAAACACTTTAAAATAAAAATAAAAAACTAAAACCCTTTATTTAATTACATTTTAATTCTTTTGTTCCAGTTTACCTCATTTTCATGAAACATTAGATTTTATAAAATTTTTTATTTAATTTAATTTTAAAATCATTGAAATTATTTACAAATATTCATTTAAATAAGATTATTTCAATATTCATACAATGGGAGAGGGATATTTTTATAGAATTTTTGACATAAATTGAAGAGATCATTCTAGTTATACGCAAAAACTATTAACTCAATGAAGTGAAGAACCATACTTGTTATCCATGATATAGATTAACTCATCCTGTGAAAGGATTCATAGAGAATAAGTTGATAAAGATTTTGTGTTTCAGAATCAGCTACCCCATTTCATATAGTTAATGGGTTAATCCACTCAAATTTATACTAAATAAGGGAGGAATAAACATTGTGTAAAAATGATAATGAGTTGATATTAAACCAAATAGATATATGGTAGAATTAATGTATAGATTACTTAAATCTCAATTATGTAAAAAATAAGAATCATTTTCATATTCACTAAATTGAACAAATGTTAGATAGATTATTTAGGAATATATTTTATTGATTCTTGGATGGATCACTTTGGTGTATCCAAATCCTAGTTTAAATTGAGCACTAATCCATGATAATTTTCACATGTCCCTACAAAATATTAACCTACAAACATATATTATTTGAAATATATAACACATTCCACAAATTTTATTGGTTTCTGAAATGTATTTTCCATGGGATGGAAATGGAATTACACCAATTCTTCATGGATGAATTTTTAGTCTATTGATGATCAAATTATGTGTGATTAAAAAATTTAGATTTGGTGTTTAAATGATGTTAAGAGGAATATCATGTTATTAATTGGTTGAAATTTCATTTCCTAGTGATAGGAAAAATTATATAGGGATAAATTTTTTTAAATTTTGAGACCTATTTAGATCCTATGATAATAAATGTAATCAAGGACCTATAATAGTTAAAGAGATTCAAACCATATAAAGACATGCATGTTTCTACCAATGTTTTGTTAAATACATATCATAGGTTATTAAACCCCTAAATCACCTCTTAGAATAATATTTTGAGTTTGTATTTCTTATTAGATTCAAATTATATTTAAAATAGTTTAAGATAAGGTTGTTCAGTCCTCCCATCAATCTTCCACCCAATTGCAAGTAAACTTTTTATCTGAAGTCTGTTGAATGAAACTTTAAGATAATGGAAGTTATTAGAAAAATGTTATATATGATTTTATGACCCATTTATTATTCTATAAGGAAATTGACATAAGTTCAATTCAATTGAACCATTAAAGAGAAATAATTAAAAGTTATATAAATTTCGACAAAAAAAGTTATAACTTACCTTGTTCTCTATAAAGTGGTTGATAATACTAATCACGTCGAGTTGAATTTGTTTTCAATGATGATGTTTTTAATCCAATTATTAATTTAGTGTATTATTTTTTATATATTTTTTATGTGTAAAAATGAATAGAATGCATCATGGAATATAATTTTTGATCATATTTTAAGAATTTAATTTCCTGAAATAGTTGGAAACAATGATGTTGAAATTTTTGATTTGTTTCTTGTTGAATACCCCTTTGAGTTCAATCTCATAACATTATTAGGGTTTAAAAAAAGTATATTATATTGAAACCAAAACAAAAAACCATAAGTTAAAATAATATTATAGGAAGACGTTTTTAGATGAGGATTGAAACTACTTTTTGGATAATCCACTATTATGAAAAACCTATGGAGATAGTATAATCTATAGATGTATTATTGTGATTAAAGTTAACATCATTCTATTTTTTTCACTCTACACCAATGGGAAGACACCATAAGATATATTGAAAATTTTAAAAGAATATTTATTGTAGATTACTCCATCCTACACATCATAACCAGTTAATAATATTTATAGAAACTTATAACCTATTCTAATGATTTAGGAATATTAAAAAAAGAGATATGATTCCACAACACTCTATTAATAATGGTGAAGTCTTTGGAAGTTTATAGATTGAATTCATGGGTCCATTCCCTAATTACTCCATCAACAGAAACATTTTACAGTGTTTTTACTACATCTTAATGTGGTTCAAATCGAAATCTACTAAATCAAAAACGACAAAAGATTTCATTAAATTCATGAAGAAAAATATATTTTCTTTTTTTTTAGTTTTGAAGCGGTAAATAAGCGATAATGGAAAACATTTTAACAAAAAACCGATTGAGAGGAGTGCTAGGGAAGTATATGTTTTAATATTAAACAATTACCTGATATATCAAAACCTAAAACCATTATAATTTACTATTTTTTATTTTTATTATTCCTTGACCTCATAATTATTTTTTGAGTTTAATTCCCACTAAAATATGTTTTTTTGAGTTTTTAAGATTTTTTTACTTTGTTCTTTTTTGCATACATAGTTTTGGAAAAATCATAAAACTAAGGATTTATAATGGGATTTTTTAGTATATTTCATTATTGTATGAGTTTTTCTATATCTTAAATGCATGGTTGAGTCTATATCAACTGATACTCAGAGGATACTATGTGAGAATCTAGTGTTTCTAGGAGATTATGAAAAAAAATTACATCATTGGTGGAAAATGTATTGTAAGTGTGTGAGTGTGCCTTTAGTTTAAAAAAAATTCACATTTGGAACATTGTTTATAAACAATGTGGCCATACCATCTGATGAAGGTTTTTCTATATAGTTTAGGTGTCACAATTGGTGAACAATATAGTAAACTAGGAATCATAACAATAAAAATTTACTAGAAATTTAAAAAGCTATAATTTCAATTTTCCCCTCCTATTTAAAACAAAAATTTGTCCTCTACCTCCCCACTCATGTGATTCACCCTTTTGGAGAATTCTTATTTTTTCCCTATCCTTCTCCTTGGGCGTTGTTCTACTATTTCATGATGTCAAAGTGGTTTATCCTAGGTAATCCTATCTTTATCATCTAAATCGTTATTTATCTTATTTTTTCACTGTTTCCTTGACTTGATTTATTCTCGGTAAAACCATAGGATGTGAGATAGATCAAGATTGTTTTTTTTATTTTGATATTAGGGTGTGAAGTTTGTTTCTTAAGCCTTTTTCTATTTGTATTTTCAAGTTTTGTCTCATCCAGACACTATGGAGTCACGCATCTCCTTCCATTTCCATTTTAAAGCACACCATGAAGTTCATGAAGTTCTATATACATGTTTTTGGAATTAAATGCCTGTGTTATTGATTTTAATATACTTTTAAAAACGATTATCAAGTAAATAGTTTGTTTATAAAGGGATATTCTTGGGTTATAATACTTTTGGTTATATATATAATATATATGAATATTATTTGTTTGAAAAAATTCATAAGTTTCCTTTCAAAAGGTATTATGGAATTTAATTTATGTTTTTCCTTCAATAAAATTATTTGAAATGGTTTGTGTGATTTAATAATGAATTCATTGGGTTTTTTCTCCTTTTTGGTTTGGTATTTTCACATGTCAGTTATAATGTTTTTAAGAAAATGGTTGGAATAAAGTGTCTTTATGCGATCCTAAAAATTCTTTATGATTTTGTATATATATTTGTGTGATTTGAAAATATCCATACAGCCATGTAGGTTTACACATATATGTACATATACATATATAACGAAAATTCATAGAAATCCGTTCATAAAAATGAAACAATATTTCTTGATATGGTATCTTAATTACAAAATATTTTATACAATGACATCTAAAATCACTGTTTCAAAAAATGTGTTTAAGGCCCGTTTGGTACCTTATGATTTTTTTTTCATTTACCTTGGATTTTGAAATGAATTTTAAATGGATAATATTTTTATTAAAATAATATTTTTAATTTCTATGGTAATTCTCAGTTGGAACCATTAAGTGGTTTCCATTGGAATGTGAACACCCTCATAAATGCCTTCCCATTTATAAAGAGTTGTTTCACATGGATGGTGCAAGGGGTGGGATTAAACAAAATATTTTCTTATATTGATTCATGATTACGATATTGTATATGCATTGGATACCTCACCTCCAATTTATATTATTGGTATGGGATTGTAGGAGCCTATATGAGAGGTGAGAGGGACTTCTATATATTCTTTGTGGGATAGAGTAAATACACCAGGGTGCCTAAGACTATAATGGGGTTATTCCAATATGGAGGCTAGTTAAGAAAAATTGGGATAATTATGGAATTATGAAATTATTTGATAGGCCATCAAATTGATTTGAAATGAGTATATCTTTGGTATCCTAACAAGATGTTTAGGAATTGACCAATATTTTTTATATCTTATTGCATTTGGATTCTTTCTGCCTCCCTAAAATTTATTTATTTTATTCTATTTATTTATTTTCACTTTCGTATTGTATTCTTTATTTTATGGTGATTCCATACTTATTAAATGACGTCTCCCCCATTAGTTTTATTTTAAATTCTTCCATATTATTTGCGTATTTTCTTTTCAAAATATTTTCAAATGTATTGGTTTTATGAAAGGCATAAAATATTTCATTAACATGTTTTTATTTTACAACAATGGTTTTAGGGAAAGATAGCTGTTCTTTTCCAAAATGATAAAAACATAATTTCTATATATATTTTCATACTTATGATTATGGTATATTTTTGGAAAGTAAATGAATGGTTTCTATGGTTCTTACCAACTATGATATTTTATGCTCACACCCTTCTTGTGCAACACAATATAGGTAGACCTAATCTATTTTGCATGTCTTGTTTCTGGTTGTTGATCACTTTTGAAACATGTTGGCTATTTGGATGCATGGTGAAATCAGAGTCACACATAGAAGAAATTTGGTATTTTGGGTATTCTTTGGATCTTAGTTGTATTGGGAAGTTTGACATTATATATATGGATATCATTTATGTTTATTTTTTACGAGTAGTTAGATTTTTATTTTTTATATTACCAATTTATTTATGTTTTTTCCCATTTAAAGTTATATTTTAGTGCATGATACTATTATATATAGGTTTTCCATGTCGGGCTTCCAAGAAAAATAAATTTTTTATTTTTTAATGGGTGAAGTCGTGCCCAAATATTGTTCTATAATTCCCATAATTCCTGTAGTCAGCCCATGGAGATTAGGATTCCCATTAGGTATATCATAGGACGGCTTGGGTGCCCAATTCGAGGGTTATCGTAATATTTTTTAAGAAAAAATTATAGTACAACATCCCTTAGTTATTTGGGATTCCCTGTCGAATTAATATTATGATTATTGGAACTATAGTGGTAGGTGGAGGAAGATTTTCATGTACTCTTACTCGACTTATTCCAAGAGTTACCAATGGATTTTGGGTTTTTCATCTTCAAATTTTCTTCAATTTTTTTCTTCATGGAATGTTTGATTGATTATGTGTTCGAGGGATAAAAACGGTAGTGAACATGCATGTAACACCCCAATATTTCATAGTAAATTATTTTCTTTAAAGCAATTCAGTAGTTAGTGCTACACACAACACCGAGGTCGAGCGTACCACAACATACCAAACTAGTCGTTCAAAAAGAGGTTATGAATAGTATTAATTGAATTTTGAATTTTATATATTCCATATAATTTTAGAATCCATATTATGTGTTTCTTAGGCATAATATAAGAACAAATTCATTTTTTTAGATAAAAGAAGTATTTTTCAAAAAATTAAATTTTACCGTCTTTAATGGGAAACCCTTTTTAAAACCAAGATTTGAAACTTTTATATATTCAATTTAATGAAATAAAATTCTTCTTTATAATCAATACATAAAAATTTATTTTGGATAAATTTTTGGTACTTTTCTGATAACTTTCATATTTTGATGAATACTAAAAAATACTAAATTGTAATTGAAAAAATCATTTTTAATCGAAATAATTTATAGTGATAAATTATGAATTTGAATGGTTTGGAAGTATAATTAGATTATATTTTAATCATTTAATACAATTTAGGTCATTATAAGTAATTTCACATTTAAATTTGACATAAACACATGTCAATCTTTTAATAGTATTTACTTTTTAAAAACCAACTTTTTGGTTTTGAAAATAGGAATTAATTTTAAATTAATTAATGCAACTTATATGTTTTTAATTTGGTAAAATAGAATTCATTTTTTAATCCAGATTATCAAAATTATATTAGGGTGAATTTTTGGATTTTTTCTGAAAACATTCATTTTTTGATGAATAGTGAAAACACTACGTTATTGTTTAAAACCGACTATTTATTTAAATAATTATTTATTTTATTTAAATTTATTTTAAGTCAAAATAGATACTTAATACATATATATGTTCAATTTAATTCATTAGAGTCATTTTATAATAAGTTTAGATATATAAATAGTTTTTGAATTTTTTACCGTATTTTACCCACCTTCTGGGAGCATTTGAAAATTTGGATAAAACTAAATTTTACCGCTTCTATGAGTTGAATTTCAAAAATCTGAGAGAAACAGTTAATATCAGTATGTAAAATGTGGTTCAATAAGATGAAAATAATTTTTGGTGAATAGTAACTTTTGACTTTTATTTACCACAATTAAAAGTAAATAGGGTAATTGAGGGTAAAAATGATATTATAATTACGCTAATAAATGTCCTAATTCTATGGGCTAAGTGTAATTCATCCAAAACAAGTTTAGGAATAAAATATGATCTTCTTTGGTCAGCTTGGATTAGATTAGGACATTTATTATTATTTTATTTAAAGAATAGTTAAAAGTGTTAAATTCAAAGTTTAATAACTAAACCATTTTTAATATTGGGTTACACATAAGATTTTGTGAAAAAATACCTCAAGGTATCATTGAAGCATTTTTGAGATGATTGTGTTTGTTGAAAATGCATGACTCCATGTTGTGTTTGTTGAAAAAGCGAGTCTCAATGACTGAAACTGTTGACAATGGTGGTTTTCCTGGAAAATGGGGAAAATTGTTTTTGGAAAAGGGAGTTGTTCTCTAGTGTTAAAGAGGTTTCTAATGTTGTTCTCCATGAATTTTTCAAATTCAAAACATCAAAAATTTGGCAAAGGAGAAATGGCACGCATGTCCAAAAGTGGCGCGCAAGTGTGCCGCGCAAGTCCTAAAGTGGTGTGCAAGTATGACGCGCAAGTATGGCGGGAAAGTATGGCACAAAATTCATATTTCAAGATCATCATATCAAAATATGACAAAGTCCTAACGTGGCGCGCAAGTGTGGCACACAAGTTTGGTGCAGATGTGTGGTGTGCAAGTCCTCAAAATGCCTATAAATAGGCGGCTACTCTCCTCATTTATTAATGAGATCAACAATTAGAAAAATACGAGCTCTGATTGCACAAGTGGAAGTGACGTGAAAGTTTAGTGTGCATGCAAGTGGTGCATGCCAGTGTATGGGGAAAGTGTGAAGCGCAAGTGTATCGCGCAAGTGTACTGCGCAAGTGTACCACAGAAGTGTATCGTGAAAGTGTACCATGCAAGTGTGCCGCACAAGCAGTGTGTAGCGCATGTTTGGTGCCCTAGTGTGGCGCGCAAGTTGTTTTTTCCGCAACGAAGGCAGAGTTTGTGCACTAGTTAAAGGGGCACACAAGTCACCCTAGGATTGTGTGAATGTTAGAAATTGACCAGAACATCTGTGGTAAAGAGATATTCATCAGTGGATAAACTTTGAACATTAATAGAGCATCTATCAATAGTTGAGGATGCATTATTTCATGCAAATGAAGAGTCCTATAGATCTATAAACTGTGAGTGGTTCTTCTGAAGAAGTAGTGATCTCACTTCAGTTGAAGAGCAGTGAGTTCTCAAATTGTGAGTGGTTGTAAACCAGGAGGGATAGTGAGTCCACTTCGAACTTTTAAACAGCAGTGCGCTTATAGTGGAATTGGTACATCGGCACACTGTCGGTGTATGCTCCTTCGACGAAGCCCAGTGAAGGTGAGCCAAGTAATAATCACTGTGTCATGTGCATGATTTAAGTTTTATTGATACTCTACATCAGGAAGGAGAGAGAAGAGGGTTTTTCCTAATAGAAAAACTAGATCCAAAGGGGAATTTATTTTAATCTGTCATACCCTGATTCACCCCTCCTCTTAGGGTATCTAACATAGTGGACCTAACAATTGGTATCAGAGGGAAAGGTTGATATCGGTTTTTCTCTCTCAAATTGAGGTCACTAATCATAAATGGATTCCGATCTTCGACGAGAGAAATTTTCAGCTTTGGAATAATCAAATCCAACACTACTTCTGATTATTGGGAATGGATGTGTTTACATCAGCAATGCATGGTATCACAGCTGATATTAATAGCGGTGCATTATCAGAAGCTGAGCGAAGAGAATTGGATGCTGACGTAAAGGGAATTAATGCTTCGGGATGATCCATATCCAATGCTATATATACCAAGGTGATGTCATGAAAAGCATCACATGATATGTGGGAAAAGTTGTTGAACATATATGAAGGAGATACAAAGGTTAGGGAAGTGATGCTGTAAGTATTATGGAACAAGTATGAAGATCTAAGAATGAACCCGAATGAGTCTGTTGATGGATTCTTTGACAGGGTAAATGTTGTTGTGGAAGATATGTGAGGTCTGGGAGAAGTCATTGAAGACATAAAGATCGTAAAGGGAATCTTGAGGAAACTTCCACCGCGCTTCAATCCGAATGTTTCAATACTAGAAGATAAAGATCGAAAGGAGATAACATTGGACAATTTTCACAGTACCTTGGTTGCATATGAAATGTGAAACGATGATAACGAGGCTGTGGAAAAGGGGAAATCTAAAGAAGTGGCATTCAAGGCCATGAATAAGCTCACTATTGAATATTCTTAGGAAGAATAAGAGACAGATGAGGTGATGTCATTCCTATCCTCAAACCTTCAATGAGGAAAAAGAAAACTTAAAATGAAACATCCACTGGCGTGTTTTCGATGTGCAAAGGTTGGTCATCTTGCAGCATGATGTCCCAAAAAGTTCCAAGAAGATGATGATGTCAACGAAGTCGAAATTCCCAAGAAGAGGTCATCAGCCTATGGGAAAGGCAAGAAACTGTTCAAGATAAATTTTTTAAGAAGAAAAATATCCTTTCAAAAGAATGAGATAGTTCTGATGAATCTGAGGTTCAGGAGGTTGAATAGATAGAGAACTGCAATGATCATAAAGAAAATGATATGGTGGAAATGGCCAGTAATTATCAAGAGAATAATGAAACCGAAGGTGATGAAGATGAATAAGTAGAAGGAATAATAGATATGCAAGGTGAGTTAGAGGCTTATCTTGAATAAATAGATGTTTGGAGAGCCAAAATAAAAGAAATCTAAAAAAATTGTTCATGACGCCAAACACTATATGCAGCATTAGGAAGAAGAGAAGTCTTAGTAGATGGATGAAATTGAGAAACTCAAGTCATCAACACCAGAGAACTTAGAATTAGTTAGTGAGTATAAAATCAAGATTGAATAATAGAAAAGGGAGATCGATGGATTAAAAAACACAAGGAAAGATCATGTGAAGCATATCGAAGAGCTTGAAGAGTAAGTTGTCAGTCTACAGAGAAAAGTTAAAGATCAGGAAAAACCTTTGATTCCTAACACATTCTTGGGAAAGTAGGACATTCTGAAGACTGAAAATATGAAAGAGGAGCCTAGTAGTTAAGTAGGAAATAATCAACAATTGAGCTCAGATGTTAAGGCTGATTCAGGTCTTGATCAGAAAAAAAATCTTTGAAAATTGAAGTCAGACTGCAAGCACTCATCCCGAGAATGAAGGTTGATTTGGGAACAAATAAGAATCAGAATATTCAGAGATCCCAAGGGGATACTCGTAGTGAAGAAGTAACACGAATGAATGCACCATATATCAAATGTTATTATAGTGGAAAGATAAGACATTCATAATATGTGTGTTCCATAGCCAAGAGATATTGAAGGGAACAAGAACTAAGGTGGCAGCCAAAGAGAGAACAGTTATCCAGAACATATTTTGAAGGAAACTATTTTTGGTGTGGAGGATTTGGGTACATGTCTAGGTACTGAACTTCGACCATACATAGGAATGTTCCAAAGAAGAATCAAAATGTTCAAAAGTAGAAGGTCAATAAACCAACAGGTGAGTTGAAAATGCAAAATAGATTTGCATCTTTTCAAGATGAAGCTAGTCCATCATACTCTCAGAAAGAACAGAAGTCTCAATCCATGCCGAGTGTAAAGTCAAAAATATGGACCAAAAAGAAGAAGGATGAGAAGGCCATGTTGGCAAAAATTTCCCTTAAAGCATCAGATCGCTCTGGTGTGTGGATCCTTGATAGTGGTTGCACATCTCACATGACAGGTAATAAAGATTTTGTTATAGGTGTAAAATATGATAAAGAAGGAGTTTTCAAGTTTGGAAATGATGAAGTCCTAAAGATTATTGGCATAGGAAAGGCCAAGTTTGGTGTAAAAGAGATTATAGGTGCTGATGTCTTAGTAGTAGAAGGCCTCAGTCATAATTTTCTCAGCATTGGTCAACTATGTGACTCTGAACATTCTATAAGGTTTACTAAGAAGATGTGTGTCGTCAAAGGAAGAGACAGGGTAGTAGTTCTACAGCGAAAAAGAACAAAGGGAAATCTCTACCTGGTAAGTGGAGAAGATGATATGTGTTTTCTGTCCAGAGAGGAAGAAAATAAGTTGTGGCATAAACGACTTGGTCATCTTTTCCAACTATCCCTGTAAGATCTGGTGAAGTTTGATGCAACAAGAGACCTCCATAAGCTATCACGTGATCGTACTCACATGTGCGATTCATGAAAACAAGGAAATATTATCAGAATGACATATAAGTAAAAAGAAAAGAAGTCAACAAGAGTGCTCGAATTGGTTCATGATGATGTTAGTGGTCCTATCACACCAAGAGAAATTGACGGAAATAGGTACTATGTTCTTTTCATTGATGACTATAGAATAATGGCATGGGTATTTGTTTTTTCCCATAAGTAAGATGTGTTCATATACATGAAATAGTACTGGAGGGAGTGTGAAAGGATGATTGGATAGAAAATTTTGAAGCTTCATATTGAAAATGGTACGGAATTCACAAACAGTCAAGTAGAAGGCTATCTCGAGAAACATGGGATAAGGCATCAAGTTTCCTTAGTAAGAACTCCCCAAAATAATGGAGGGATTGAAAGGAGAAATTGGATCATAAATAACCTGGCCAGAATGATGCTCATTGAAAAAGACCTACCAGAGAAATTTTGGAAGGAATTTGTTTTGACATCGGTATACATTTCTTATAGGGATTTGTTGTGTCTGAAGGAACGAAAGACTTCGTACGAGATGTGGTATGGAAAGAAGACAACAGTGAAATACTCTAGAATATTTGGAAGTAAGTTCTTTATCCTCAACAAGGAAAAAAATAGGAAATATGAGTCATGAGGAGATGAAGGGATATTCCTTGGATACTCAGGAAAAATTAAGGCATATAAATGCTTTAACAAAAGGCTTAGAAAAGTAGTTGAGAGAAATTATGTCACTATAGTAGAGAATGAGGAGATCATTAAATATCACAGTGAACAATTTGCTGATGAGAGTGATGAGTAAGAAAGAAATGTAGGGGGAGAATAAGTAGATGATGTTGATTCAGAAGAAGATACTGATGATGAGTATGAGGGAGTAAAATCTCTATCTGCACAAAAGCCAAGGAGTCGAGCTGAAATTGAAAGGAATAATATCATTGTGATCAATTAGATCCAGTTCAAACAATAAGAATGAAATCACTATATGAGACATATTTACTTTCACAGGTTGAACCAAAATGCTTCGTTGATGCAGCTGAAGATAAAAACTGGATTCAGATAATGAATGAAGAGCTAGATCAGATTGAGAAGAATCAGACGTGGGAGATTGTTTCGAGGCTAGAAAATAAGAATTTAATCGGGGCTAGATGGTTCAATCACAACAAGATGAATGAAGATGGAATAGTGAATCAGAAAAAATCACAACTACTATGCAAGGGGGTACTTCTAGATAGAGGGAATAGATGTTGATGAGACATTTTCATCAGTTGCGATACTAGAGACAATCATATTATTTCTATCCATTATAGTGCAATGAAAGTTCATAGTTTTTTAGATGGAAACCAAATCTGCATTTTTGAATGGGGTTCTAGAGTAAGAGGTGTATATTGAGAATCAAGATGGTTTTCACATTCATGAAGAAGAGAACAAGGTTTGAAGACTGAAGAAGGTGTTGTATGGGTTGAAACAAGCACCCATAGCATGGTAATCAAGGCTTGATCAGTAATTGAAGAAGCATGGTTTCCAGCATGGGGGAGTTGATTACAATCTCTATTTCAACAACAATAGTAATCAAAGGATAATGGTCCTCGTTTATGTCGATGACATAATATTTGACGGATCAGATGAAGCTTAGTGTAGATAGTTTTCCGAATTCATGAAAAGTGAGTTTGAAATGTCAATTATTGTAGAGATAACATTTTTCCTTGGTCTACAGGTGACACAAGGAAGAAATGGAACATTCATTTATCAATCCTAATATTCCAAGAATGTTTTGAAAATATTTGGAATGGAAAATTCCAAGGAGATGAAGTCTCTGGTTGCTACCTGAATGAAATTATCGAAATATGTTAATGGAAAGGCAATTAATATCATAGAATATAGGCAGATTATTGGGAGTTTACTATACCTAACAATGACTAGACCTGATATTTTTTTCGCCACCTGCCAAGCAGCACAATATCAGAGCAATCCAAAGGAAAGACACATGCTTGTAGTGAAAAGAATACTTCGGTATATCAAGGGCACGGTGGAATTCAGAATGATTTATAATAGAAAATATCAGATAGAGTTATTAGGATATACTGATGCAGATTGGGCTGGTTCAGTGGATGATAGGGAATCAACATCAGGAGTTGCATTCTATCTTGGTGGCTTGTGTGTTTCTTGGATAAGAAAAAAGAATGATTGCATTTCATTGAGCACCGAAAAAGGTGAATATATTTCCACCACTCAAGCTTGCACATAGTTATTGTGGATGAAGCAACAACTTGATGATATGGGAATAGAAGTAAAGTCTTTGATCGGAATCTAGTGAGATAACTCAAGTTCTATAAATCTCAGTAAAAATCCCGTCCATCACTCAAGGACAAAAAACATTGACATGAAGAATCATTTTATCTTGGATAAGGTTGAGAAAAGAATTGTAACATTAGATTATGTGCCTACAAAACTACATGTTGTAGACATTCTGACAAAGGCATTACCCAAGGAAGCGTTTGAAAGGCATCGACTGGCTCTAGGAGTTCAGTCGACTCCCTGCACATAAAAGAGTGCGGATGTCGAACCCCCTCTCCCTGAGGTATTGCTTGTTTCTAACAAATGTGCTAATGTGTGTTCTTTCCAATGTTGTAGACCACCAAGTGGTGACCTTTGGGTTTGTTGACAAAGAGGGAGACATAGTGACTCCTCAAGGGGGATAAACTGTGGATAAGGAAGGGAGAAAATGTCTTAGTAAAGGACATGGGGTGAAGCTGATAGGTGGAGCAGCGAGATAGGGGGAGAGAAATGATATATGGGGAGCATTTTAAATCAGACGATGCTAGACCTGATCG
The DNA here is from genome assembly GCA_963277665.1 of Viscum album. Lineage (NCBI taxonomy): Eukaryota > Viridiplantae > Streptophyta > Magnoliopsida > Santalales > Viscaceae > Viscum > Viscum album. Next base: position 732,670,928 of record OY728145.1, on the reverse strand, counting down.
ATCACAGAATATATATCACGATAGCTGAGGATCATGATAAAATTAGAAGTGTGGTTGGTATCAGGTTGGTGTGAAAATTACCATTGGTATTAGGTTGGTATCAACAGTGGTGTCAGAAACAAAGTGACTCATAGATGAACTTTTCATGATAATCTTGTTTCTCACACCGATCATTTCTCATGTGGTCTTAGAGTATGTGTTGAGTAGATCTTTGATCTCATTTTGTATCGCAAGAGGATAATGGTGGCTGAAGATGAATGAAGCCTTAATGAGGTATCAAGGAATGGAGAATTGTTTTGAGAAGAGTTTTCAACAAATCCAAAGGGAGAGATTTTTGGGAAAAAATCCCTCAAGGTATCATTGAATAATTTTTGAGATGATTGGGTTTGTTTATAATCCATTACTCCATGTTGTGTTTGTTGACAAAGCGAGTCTCAATGACTCAAACTATTGACAAAGGGTGTTTTTCTGGAGAATGGGGAAAAGTGTTTTTGGCAAAGGGAGTTGTTATCTAGTGTCATTGAGGTATCTAATATTGTTCTATAGGAATTTTTCGAATTCAGAACATCAAAAATATGTCAAAGGAAAAATGACGCACAAGTCCAAAAGTTGTGTGCAAGTGTGGCGTGCAATTCCTAATGTGGCACGCAAGTATGAAGCGCAGTTATGATGCGCAAGTATACCGCACAAGTCATATTTCAAGATCATCATATCAAAATATGATAAATGAAAGAAAGAGGCATGCAAGTACTAATGTGACGTGCAAGTGTGGCACGCAAGTGTGGCGTGAATGTCCTCAAAATGCCTATAAATAGATGGATAATCTCTTCATTTATTAATGAGCTCGACACATAGAGAAAATCCGAGCTCTGATCACGCAAGTGGAAGTGATGTGTAAGTTTAGTGTGCACAAAAGTGGGGCACGCAAGTGTACGGGGAAATTGTGACATGCATGTTTACCGCGCAAGTGTATCGCGCAAGTGTGCCGCGCAAGTGTATCACGAAAGTGTACCGTGCAAGTGTACAATGCAAGTGTACCGTTCAAGTTTTCTGCACAAGCAGTGTGGAGTGCAAGTTTGGCGTGCTAGTGTGGTGCGCTAGTTGGTTTTTCCACAATGAAGGAAGAGGTTGTGCACTACTTAAAGGGGCACACAAGTCACCCTAGGATTGCGTGAAAGTTAGAAATTTCCAAAAACATCTATGGTAAAGCGGTATTCATCAGTGGAAAAACTTTGAACTTCAATAGAGTATCTATCAACAGTTGAGGATGCCTTCATTCATGAAAATGAAGAGACCTACAGGTCTATAAACTATGAGTGGATATTTTGAAGAATAAGTGAGCTCACTTCATTTGAGAGAGCAGTGAGTTCTAAAATTGTGAGTGGTTGAAAACCAAGAGGGACAGTGAGTCCACTTCAAACTTGTAAACAACATTGCACTTATAGTGGAATTGGTACATCGACACATGGCCGGTGTATGCTCCTTGGACGCAGACCAGTGAGGGTGAACCAAGTAAAAATCACTATGTCCTATGCATGTTTTATGTTTTATTCATACTCTACATCGAGAAGGAGAGAGAAGAGGGTTTTGTCTAACAGTAAAACAAGATCAAAAGGGGCAGTTGTTTTAATCTATCATACCCTGATTCACCCCCCTCAGGGTATCTATCTTAGTGGACCTAACATAAGATAAATTAGACTATAAATATTTATTATAAAGATAAAATTATTTCCTACATAATGGTATTTTATTTATAATTTTTAGACATTAAATAATTTAATTTATTTATGACACAATAATGATGCAGTAATTACCTTATTAATTAAATATTAAAATAATTGATATTATAAATATCCAAATAAATGTAAATTGAGACTTATAATGATTTAAACTAATTTTATAGGATAATATTACATGTTAGGATTGAATAAATAAATTTTATTCAAAGTGATAAAGTTTTTATGGCTTTCAAAAAATCAAATACTAAATAGTGTCAAAATTGACATAATTGAGTTTTTAAAAGAAATACTATATTATTAGTTGATATAATATTCCTAAAAATTTAAGGTTATGCCAAAGGACTTATATAAGGTTATATATATTAATAATTAACCACTTTGGGTTTTATTGGCTTGTTATAGTAAGTTTATTAACCATATAATATAAAAATACAAAGAGACATGGTAAATGTCAAACTATTTAACTAAGAGTTAAATCTAAAAAATAAGGTTAATATGGTGACCTAAAACTGTCTAAAACCTATTGGTTGAGAGGATTTCGACCCATACCAACCTTATCCTATAAATAAATCATTTTTTAGCCATTAGAAACCGAAAATTATTTTATTATAAAATAATATTTCAAGATTTTCCTAAAGTGCCCCTCACCCGTCTTATAAAAGGGCACTTTCCCTTCTCTCAAAATCACACCTCCAAATCCATTTGGATTGGCCACCCCTACCCAAATATCCTCCCAAATTCACTCACATAAACCTAGAGTCCGTAATTTGATCATAAAGACAACCTAAGGAGCCCTTTTGATCGACTCAAAAGAAAACACCCAAAGAAGAGGTAATAATTTCACCACCCTCTTTCAAGTTCTTTTATTTTTCCAATTCCTCTTTCCTTTTTGTTTCCATAACTAAATAATAATTCGAGTAACTTATAAATACTTCTATGTTATTATAAATATGGTACAACTATATTTTTTATTCTATCCATCCTATAAATGACATAGTCACCATACATGCGTATGTACGACTTACCATCTCCATGTCGTGGTGTAGTTTTTAATTCAAACACTTCATTATTTGGATGGGTATATTAATTAGTATAAATGATGTAAATAATAAAAATAACATTTTAATGATTCTGTATATATGATATAACATCCAATTACATACGGTTTCACCATCAATATGATGATATTGTCGCTCGTTCGTATGTACAACTTACCGTCTCCACGAATGCAATGAGATTCATTCCCCATCATAATCATTCAATAATTTTTTTCATTTTATGATTAAAAATAATTTTTAAGGACTTAATATCATTCCGGAAATGAATAAAATACAGCTTATACATAAAAAACCTGACTTATGTAACAAAACATATAAAGGAAAAAGAATCAGGTAAAAACCAAAACAATTATACTACTGAAATATCATTAACAAATAAATATTAGAAGATAATATATGATATAATAATTATTTATTTAGTTATTTTATAATTTAGTAACATTGATTTCACCATTATATAGGAGGTTAACCTACCTTATACTAATGTAAAGTACAATGTAATGGGTTTTCATCTCACTTTTATTCCCGTGAGATTCATGCTATATTTTCCACCATTACCTTTTTGTGGTGTGTGTACTACCCATCATTGTATTGTTTGCGTAATATACGTTAATTTATAGGTATTTTAATCATTATTGGATGATACTTCTTTCATAGGGTGTATGTTTTGTAAGTTACCAAATTGATAAGGGAATTTCAAATTTCAATTTCCACTTATTCATTTTTACGCAAACTTCATTGATTACATTACTCCAAGATTATGCGTGAAATCACTATTTATTTACATATGTAGTAATTTTCACTCCCCTTTGTGTGTATATACTTTTGATACACATAATCACTCCATTGATAAATTCTAAAGTCCTTGATTTAAACTTGATAAGAGTAATGTTAACTCAATTTATATTCATTGAGTTAAACATCAATGTTATTGGTGTTGTTTTGACAAGAATATGTGTGAATGTCATCTGATTTATTTACACTGAATATCCAATCATATTGAGTGTATTAATATTTTTCACACATAATTATGTCATTGATTTATCCTTAACCTAAGGATATGGTCTTTATAAAACAATTCACCTCAAATTGTATTCAATTGAGACTTCTTTGTTGTTATACGCCAATTCACATTTATTTGGTGTATATAATGTACTTTGACATAGTATATCATGAATCCATTTATTCTCATGATATTATAATATATTTATTACCTAAAATATTTGTATTCAAGCGTCTCTCATTTGGTTAGGAACTCTAACTAAAATATCATTTTAAATGTTTTAAAAATTTATTCATCTAAATATTTCTCATTAATGTCCATGTTTTAAAAATGGTTTTAAGGTTTTATTTATATGGAAATTAATGTTTTAAAATTGAAATTACTTTTAAAAGTTTCAAAGTGCTATGGGACACTTTGATTCAAAAATCTATTATAAACATCTTCTTGATAAATAGTGAGACTTTTAAATGTTTTCATGAAAAAGGGATATTTCTCTCAAATATTTTTACTGATCATTTTCAACTATGTCAACATACATTATGGGATATTATTCTTGATCAAGGTTGATTTATTATTATACAATTATTTTATACTATATTAAAGGTTTTGTGATATGTCAGACCATAGATGTGTTATTTTTACACCATTAATGGTTTACAGATAAAGTATTAACATTTCGTATGATAGTTTTAATATGATTTTTATGTTATGATTAAACCTTTCTATATGAGGAATGAATTGGACTTATTTAGTGATAGGTAGAGCCCACTATAGCTCCTCGGTGCATCGGTAGGTCTTAAGAGACAAAATAATGTCTTGGCACAAGGTCTTGAAAAAATATTATTTGATGTCTTGGCACAAGGCCTTAACTATGTGGTTATGAAGTCTGGAATTATGCATTCAATCATTCTGAAATTGGATATTGATATTACATGTGATTATTAGGCTAGTAGAATATCCATGTGAATAATTAAATGAATTTATTTTATTTATCTTTTCCATATTATGCTAAAGTTTATGTTTAAAAGGCTTGTGTTATAGTCTTATACATTATATTAAATGTTTAATCTTATTTATGACAGTTTCCACTATATTGTTATCCTTACTGATCATCTGATCTCACCCATTTCCTATGTTTTATTTTTACCAGAATGCAAAGAAGTATATTATGATTAACCTACAGGAATAGTATAAGGGATATACGATTTTTCAAAGGGGGATACAATGTTTTTTTAATTTCATGATGTGATGTAAAACTTATGTATGTATCTAGTACTTCCAAGGATACTGAACTGATTGGCCTTTTGGGACATGATTTCTCGTATCATGCCAATGTTATGTAATAATGCACCGATTCTAGGTAACTTGGGTCGAGCCATTACAGTTGGTATTAGAGGAAGTTTTGTACAAACCTTGGATGATAGATTTAGAAATAACTTTGATTAGGAAACACTACCCTAATATAGACATTGAGGATTAGTATAGAAGAACATCCAAAAAAAATTGTAATGTAAATATTATGTGTGTTTTCCAAGAAATAAATCCCTATCTGGAAACGAGAAGGAAGAGGCAGATCTGGCAAAAATGTACCTCATAGTGAAAACTATGATAAGGAGTTTCGGGCTTGACCTGGGGTATCCTAGTACACGACAACGGGCTTTGATTCACACTTGGTTATGACACTTCCACAAGATATGATTAGGATAATTCACATTTTCCTTACAAACCGATTTGAAGGATTTTAATATAAGATGATAATAAATAACCTTGGTTAATTCTAAGGTGTTTTAGATTGAAAATATGCTGTTATGATATTCTCTAAATGATTTTATTACTCACACTATGCTTTCTTGTGTTAGTCAATGGTTGGATTCCAAGGAAGTCATAGTAACATTGAACATGATGTACAAGGTGGGAACAATGGTGGAAATGAGAAAAGAAATGGAATGTTGATAGGTGTAAAAGATATTGTGTTTATACCGAATTAGTTTTCCAAAAATATGACCAATAATATATATATTAACCAACTCCTGAACTCAACAAAGAAGAGAAAGGTGATGAATGATAAGAGCTCTAGCAGTGGAGACCATGGAGAAACGAAAGATTAATTTTTATTATATAGGAAATGTAGAAGGATACACCTAGGTAAGTGTCTCAATGTAACAAAGAAATTATTTATACATGGGAAATAAGGAAGTAAATTAAATAATTGCCAAGGAAAAATGAAGAGTACTATAAAAGAAAATAAAAATGATCCTAAGAATCCATTTACAGTCATTTTCCATAAATGTAGGGGACCTGGTCATTACCTGAGTGAATACTCTATTCTATAGGATAACCTCTTGGTCATGGAATAACCTATGTGTAAATAAATGGATAGTAAAATGTTTAAAAGTATTAGTGCTCTTTGTTGATGGTATTACTTTGGAAGACTTTTTTCTTATATGTGTAACCCTGGAGTTTGTTATGTGAAAATTCTATTTTAGGAAGAATTATATTTTCTAATATTGATATATTTATAAACAACCATTTGGGTTTTTATGATCCTTGAATTTGAGGCAATTACAAGTTATTAAATTTTGTGATGAATATGTGACATATGAGATAAAATTTGCGGTGAAGTTATGTTATAGTTATTTTGAGGAATTTATCTCATTTTTGGGAATGTCATAAAATATAGTTTTTGAAAAAGGACAACATGAAGACCATGTGACAATCTGTCGCGTTGGACAAATCTACAGGAATCGAACTCACAACCAGAGTGTGATTGGGATTTATCACTTAGCACTCATCTACGCGAAGTCCCTGGTTAGTGTAACTAAATATTTTTAGTTAAATAATTTTATTGATCAATAATAAGTTGATTTGGGATCTTATATATTATCAAATGGACATCCTTATTATAGGAAAATGATTTGGTGATTAAGTTATAAATATTATTTTGGAGGATGTTTTCTCTGTTGGGAACACTATATGACTAAGGAAGATAGAATACTATGGGATTTTATTTTAGGAGTAATAGTGGATTTTTATCTATGTTTTAATTAGGGATTTATAGAGATTTGGGTTATTTATGGAAATGATTAACCTATCATAGAGAATATGTGATTAGGTTAATTACTTTTAAGTATGTGACATTAAGAGTAGTCGATGTTATTTGGAGATAGAATTTAATGTGGAAGACTGCGTAATAAAATTCCTCTATGTTTTGGGTTTAAATATTAGTTTGTATTATATTAAAGGATTTTAAAGACAATTGTTTATTAAATGGTATTTATTGATCTTTGGGTATTGTTGGTTTAATTTTAGAAATTTATATTAGTATTTATTTCTCTAATGGATTATCATTTTTGGGGATCATCTGATCTTGTACTAACCATTTTGGTTTTGGTTAATCTCTAAAGAAAAGGTAAATATATAGTTTATCCTTTGTGGATTATGTGATTATATTGAAGTTGATTATATCACTTCTGGTGTGACCAAGCCATCTTGAATACTCATCTTTAAAAAAAAAAGATAAGTTAGTGGTAGAAATTTATTAAAGGATGAAACTCTACTTAAAAAGTAATTATATATCTTTATGTCCTTAGTCAATCTCATAACTAAATTCCTCAACTTTATGAAATGGAGCTTAAAAAAACGTTTTCTATTTACTTTTCCTACTAGGAAACTAATGACTATTTATCCCATCACAAGTTTGTGGTTTTATTGTTGTTAGATTTCTTCTGATCATGTTTTCTATCACTATTCATCACAACTGGACACTTAGTTTATCTTCTATATGAATTTTTTACTACATGTAATCCTTTTATGGGTTATCTTGGGTGACCTTTGTACCTCTCTTTATTTCTTATAAAGTGATTTTTTTATTAACTCTTTTTATGATGTGGGACATTCAATGAAGTTCCCAAGCCCAATTTTAAAATTGTGAGGATGAAATTTCCAAAATGGGGGAAGAATGTAACACCCCAATATTTCATAGTAAGTTATTTTCTTTAAAATAATTCAATAGATTTCACTACATGAAAAACCAAGTTCGAGCGCACCATGACTTACCAAACTAGCCATTTAAAAAGAGGTTATGAATAATATTAATCAAATTTTGAATTTTATATATTTCATATAATTTTAGAATCCATATTATGTGTTTCTTAGACATAATATAAGAACAAATTCATTTTTTAGATAAAAGAAGTATTTTTCAAAAAATCCAATTTTACCACCTTTTAATGGAAAAACCTTTTTAAATATGGTACAACTATTTTTTTATTCTATCCATCCTATAAATGAGAAAGTCACCATACGTGCGTACGTACGACTTACCATCTCCATGTCGTGGTGTAGTTTGTTATTCAAACACATCATTATATGGATGGGTATAATAATGGGTATTACTGATGTAAATAATAAATATAACATGTTAATGATTATTTATATGTGATTTAACATCCAATTACATGCGATTTCACCATCAATATAATGATATTGTTGCTTGTGCGTATGAACAACTTACCGTCTCCACGAACGCGATGAGATTCATTCCCCATCGTAATCATTGAAAAATAATTTTCATTTTATGATTAAAAATAATGTTTAAGAAATTAATATCATTCTGGATATGAATAAAATACATCTTATACATAAAAAACATGACTTATTTAACAAAACATATAAAGGAAAATGAATCAGGTAACAACCAAAACAATGATACTACTGAAATATCATTAACAAAGCAATATTAGAAGATCATATATGATATAATATTTATTTATTAAGTTCTTTTATAATTTAATAACAATGATTTAACCATTATACAAGAGTATAACCTACCCTATACTAAGGAAAAGTACAAGGTAAGGGGTTTTCATCTCACTTTTATTCCCGTTAGATTCATGCTATATTTTCCACTATTACCTTTTTTGTCGTGTATGTAATGCCCATGATTGTATTGTTTGTGTAATATAATTTAATTTAGGGGTATTAACATCATCATTGGATTATCCTTATTTCATGGGGTGTATGTTTCATAAGTTACCAAATCGATAAGGGAATTTCAAATTTCAATTTCCACTAATTCGGTTTTACGCAAACTTCATTGATTACTTTACTCCATGATTATGTGTGAAATCACTATTTATTTACTTATATAGTAATTTACACTCCCCTTTTTATGGATATACTTTTGATACACATAATAACTTCATTGATAAATTCTCAAGTCATTGATATAAACATGATAAGAGTAATTTTAACTCAATTTCTATTCATTAAGTTAAACATCCAAGTCATTGGTGTTGTTTTTAGAAGAATATGTGTGAATGTCCTCTGATTGATTTACACTTAAATATCCAATCGTATTGAGTGTATTTATATTTTTCTCACGAAATTATGTCATTGATTTATCCTTAACCTAATGATACAATCTTTATAAAGGAATTCATCTCAACTTACATTCCATTGAGACTTCTTTGTTATTATGCACAAATTCCCTTTTATTTGGTGTATATAATATACTTTAACATAGTATATCATGAATTCATTTATTCTCATGATATTATAAAGTATTTATTACCTCGATTAATTGTAACCAAGAGTCTCTCATTAGGTTTGGAACTCTAACTAAAATATCATTTTAAATGTTTTAAAAATTTATTCATCTAAATCATTCACATTAATGTCCATGTTTTAAAAATGGTTTAAAGGTTTTATTTATATGGAAATTAATTTTTTAAAATTTAAATTCCTTTTAAAAGTTTCAAAGTGGTATGGGACACTTTGATACCAAAATCTATTTTAAACAACTTCTTGATAAATAGCGAGACTTTTAAATGTTTTCATGAAAAAGGTATATTTCTCTCAAATATTGTTACTGATCATTTTCAACTATGTCAACATCCATTATGGGATATTATTCTTGATTGAGGTTGATTTATTATGATACAAATATTTCATACTGTTTTGAAGGTTTTGTGATATGTTAGACTGTGGGTGTGTTATTTTTAAACCATTCATGTTTTATAGATAAAGTATTGACATTTCATATTCTTGGTTTGATACGAATGTTTATGTTATGTTTAAACATTCTCATTTGAGTAATGCATTGGACTTAGTAAGTGATGGGTGGATCCCACTATATCTCCTCGATGCATCAGTTGGTCTTATGAGACAAACTAGTGTCTTCGCACAAGGTCTTGAAAAAAATATTATTTGTAGTCTTTTCATAAGGCCTTGACTATGTGGTTATGAAATCTGGCATTATACATTCCATCATTATGAAATTGGATATTGATATTACATGTGATTATTCGACTAGTAGAATATCCATGTGAATAAGTAAATGGAATTGTTTGATTTATCTTTTCCATATTATGCTAAATTTTAACTGTAAAAGGCTTGTGTTCTAGTCTTATATATTGCCTCAAATATTTATTCTTATTTATGATAGTTTTTGCTACATTTTTATCCTTACTGAGAATCTGATCTCACCCCTTTCTTATGTTTTATTTTTTCCAGGAACCAATGACGTATATTTTTATTCACCTATAGGAATATGCTAAGGGATATAAGAGTTTTCAAAGGGGACACAATGTTATTTTTTTATTTCATGATGTAATGTAAAACTTATGTATGTATCTAGTACTTCCAAGGATACTAAACTTATTGGTCTTTTAGGACATGATTCCTTGAATTATTCCAATGTTATGTAATAATGCACTGATTCTAGGTAACTGGGGTTGTGGCATTACAATGCATCACACCGGGATATCAAATGGGATATTTAACACTGTAAAGAATGGGTGCATGTTTAGAAATGACTCTAGGGGTGAATACATGATTGAAAATGGTATTATAAACCATGTGATAAAGTTATCAACCACCACCTGTCTCTCTGAAAGGATATTTGGATTAGGTTAAATTATTAGTCCAATTTTAGTTGGTGTGAGTCCATTTTAAAGAAATTGATTTTTTTAAAATATAAAAAGGTATTTTTCAATTAAAATTGTATTTTAATGGAAATGTAAAATCTAGATATTTTAAATTATGTATTGGAATTTGGAAAGTTGTTTTTAAAGTGAAATTGGGTTTTTGGAATTCATAAAATGGAATTAAAATGCTTTTGATTATTTTAGTTTAATGATATAGTTTTCTGAAACTAAAACATGAGTTGAGATGGTGGTTTTGTCTATGTTGAGATTGATATTTTTTTTTTATTTATTTAGTTTATTGTTTTCTATTATTTAGAATATTATTCCAAGAAATGCCCTAAATGTACTTAGGAAGTCTCCAATAGTGGATGAATCTACCTAGACTAATTTTAGAGTGGTGGATCCAGGATCTTTTCACTGATTTCCTTATTTTTGATCGGGTTCCTATAGTGGTGACTGAGTAGATAAAGGAATTTTGATGAATCTTCAAGTCACCAAGAACTCTAGAATACTTGTGGGTGAGAGATTTATCGAGTCTATTCATGCGATTATGTCTTGACTAGTGTAATTTTTTCATTTTATCCTTGTCTCTAGATAGAATGATTTGTGATTTCATGAATACAACCTTTTCCTATGGTTCATTCTTGAGGAGTTAAATACAAGAATGTGGTTGATCATTTGGGTCTTTAACACGTAAAGTAGGAAGTGAAGGAATATTTTGACCTTTTTGGTGATGTGGTCATCTTTTCTCTAAATATGGTGTTATGTGATTCCATAAAGTCTCATTTTTTCTTAAAGGATAATCATCTTGTTATTAGTGATAAATTCCTCTCATATGAGCTTGTATCATTTAAGGAATTATTGTAGGGGTATTCTTGGATGAGTTGGTTTTTAGAGGGAATCCAAAAATGGGTGGCATCCTTATCTCCCTTGGTGCTAATCAAGTTTTATCATTGGTGAAAAGTTATGACCAGAGGAAATTATTTCAAAGGAGAAAAATTCTCATGTTTTTTATTTTATAGAAAGAAAATTTTCATTTTTTTACTTTAAATATTGTTGGATTGGTAATTCCATGTCATCTTTAATTAGTTCTCTGAAGACCTTCCATCATCGTGGTTAGCTGTAGAATATCTAGACATATTGTTGAGTGATTTAAATGTATTTTATTGTATCCTTTGAGTGATTTTTATCCTATTTTTTATTGGAGATATATGTGCCTTGAAGAATTAAAGATTTCATTCAATCAGGTGGTTTATTTGAGATCTTTATTCTTGAATCTCATGTCATATCATTGGGAAAATGTTTAAGTGTATTATTTATTGGGATTAAAATTTTTATAGATTTTTAAATAGTGGGTAGAACCACATTAGTTCACACATCTCAATTTTCCTTGTAACACATCGAGTATTATTTTTGGAATAAAATTCATACATTTCTTGATAGTTTCATTTGGGTTATATTCGATTTTTAGGTTTCTATTCAGGTAGTTATTTCTTTTTAGTTATGAATCCATTTTTCCTTTATTCTATCAAAATTTTGTAAATTTAGAAGGGAATAAATTATTATTGTGGGGTGTTATATCACAAACCAACCCCATTTTTATTTATAATTTTATTGTTTTCTTGGTTATTGACCTTGAATTCCCTCTAAAATTTTGAGTTTTCCAGTTTTTGAGAAATTTTTTCCTCTACACACGGTTAGAATGCATGGTATAGAATAAACCATGAGACTAACCATATAAAATAGGTGTTTTTAGTTAATTTACTTATTTCATGGTTTAGTCTTCATGTGTAGTTCATGATTTAATCCAAACCGTGGAATGATTAAGAGATCTTGTGTGAGAGTATATGGTGTATAGGAGCTAGCACATAACATGGATACAGTTGGTGGAAAACATGTGACCAATATATGAGAGGGTATGTTATCATAATTGACATTTTTTTATTAATGATGAATGGATTCCATACTATGCCTCTATACCATGTGAGGGAGGTTTTTTCTTCTAGTATAAATCACATGGTTGGTGAATGTTTTTGTAAATTTTATATGCTTACCATGAAAATGTATTAAAATTTTAAAAAACTTGGAATTTTCCATTCCCCTCCTAAAATTTAACCCAAATTTATCCTCTCCCTCCCCACTAATGTAAAAACCCCCTTGGGAGGGTTCTTGGTGGTTCTCCATAATTTAACTTGGATTTAGAGCTCCTCATTGATGATTATGGTGTATTGTCTCCTAGGTAGTCAATTTTCCCTTATCTCCTAACTTATTTTTCTTATATTTCACTCATTCAATTTCTTGGGTCCTCCTTGTATGAAAAAAGGGTGAGAGTAGGCTAATAAGTATTGTTTATTTTATGTTAGTGTGTGTGGTTTGTTATTTAGGCCTCAATCATTTCATATTTGAAGGTTCCATTATATATGCACACCATTGAGGTTGGTGTATCTATCAATATAATTTTTAAATAACACCTTAAAATGATTTGATATTTATAAACCTATTTTTGGAATGATTTTGTTGTGTTAAAAAATTTAATATATTGATTAGAAATATTATTCTGTTAAATGTTCATTTATATGTGGATATTTATTATATGTAATTCTTTGGTTTATACATAAAATGTACATGCATACTTGATGTTTTTTAAAATGTCAATATGGATTTTAAAAATGGTTTTGGTGTTTAATTTATGGTTTTATCTATAGTAAAATTACATTTTATGGTGTGTGTGATGTAATTTTGAATTGATTGGGGATTATTTCTCATTTTTTGGTTTGATGGTTTCACATGGAAATTTTTATGTTTTATTGAAAATGGTTGGAATAAAGTCCAATAATGTGATCCTTATAATTACTTATGATTGTATATATGTAAATGTGGGTGATATAGACATATAAATAATTGAACGTAGGTGTACATTGTAACGTCTCAGATATGGGTGCCACCCAAAGGTGCCCTGCACCCGGTTGGTCACATGACCTCAAGCACATTTCCCCAAATGCCAGACGCTGCCAACTAGCTAGGAGGGCCATGGTCTAATAATAAGGAAAATATGACCTCATTGGCAGAGTATACACAGTGGAAACAAATAGTAAACAATAGTAGAAGAAGTAATACCAAAAAAGTAAACAGAGAAAGATTGAAAGTAAGTCCAACATAAGACAAAAAATATAAATATTATGCACGTAATATGTATATAATAAAATATCCAAACAATTTAAAATGATGAAAATAAATACAAAGACCAAAGTACAAAAGAAACAAGTAAACTCCAGCATCATGGTCCCATTCTCTCCATCTCCAATAGTAATCAAGTACCCGATGAGGAAGGGCACTTTTCTTTATCTATACCTATAACCATACAATATATTTGGGTCCAAAAGCATTACCCAAATAGGGTGTGAGATGAATCCCATTAGGCAACCACCATAAGATATGTGGATAACTGTCAGTGAATATATATAGTAGGAAATATAAAGAAATGAAATAATAAACTCAGAAGTACTCAAAATTAAAAAATCCTATAGTTTTCAATTACATTCATTTACATTTATGATCCATATTTTTAATCATGTAATCTATAGAACTATCCTAAGATCTATATCCCCCAGTGTAATATTAACAAAATAGATTTTTCAAAAGACCATCTAAACAATCAAGAAAGACAGAGTCCAATATTGTTCTTTGGATTTGTAGACTCATCACAATAATTCAATAATTCATAAACAACACTCTAGGAAAGATCTCATAGTTTAACCCCTTTGGATTAACACAACACTAATTCATTAAATAATAACCCTTTGGGAATATCTCATGGTCTAAGCCCTTTGGTCTAACATAGCACTAATCATTTACAAACAAACACCGGAGAAGCTCTCACGATCAACACCCATGGGTCCACATGAAATCAATAAATTATAAATGACTTCCTGGGTAGGTATCATGGTCAATAACCCTGTTTCAATCATCTACACCAAGGATATAATGGTCATATGTAAAAACAGTGGACACATAATATCAAAGCATCTCATGAAATCTTAAAATACTACATGGATAATCATTCACAATCATCTCACATGAATTTCATATAATCAATAAAACTCTATCCTAATCAACCAAGGAATGGAAATCAAGGTAATACTAACAGGAATTCTAGACCAAACTACCATAAACTACCAAATAAGGGAAACACACCCATGAGGTGTCCCATAAACCATGTATCTAACCTTACACATATTCAACTACCCTTTATCAATTAAATATACCATATTAGGTGATAAAATGTGTTAAATTCCAAATCAAGAAATTCCCCAAACATGGGTAGGCATCACTTTAAGCATATATAAATCAAGACAACACAAATAAGGTACAAACCACCTACCTTGATGTCATACAATAAATATACTTGAACTCTGTCCCTTTAATCGACCTAAAATGGAATAGATTTACAAAAAGGTAAAAAACACCCAACCTTGAATAAATCTCAAGAGAGGAGGAATTAAGAAGAAAGGATCAAGAGGAATTGAGAACTCACCAATGGGATTCTAATGCACCCAACAATGTCTCAACCAGATCTTGGATGGATAATTTGGGGTTTAATATTTATTCATTGTTTTTGAGTGCTCCTATTAGTAAAATGGGAAGAAGAAGATGTTTCTAAACATGTGTCATGACCCCACTCTGATATATCAATTATAAAGAAAACTACACAGTGTGTTCATTAAATGTACACGTCTTGTAGTATCCTTAACTGGCCCCCAACATAAGTGGTCTGCCTGGTCACCACACAGCCTTGTATTCAGCCATTACAAGGCCAGAACATGGTTATACCTGGTATGCAAGGTATATGATGTGTACTCATAAGCACATGATGTGTACTTATAAAATCCTCTTTTCTTCCTTTATCCTCAAAAAAAACCTAGAATCAAGATCCATTCCTGAAAATGAAGACCCATGTTCTTACAAACTTCCCCTTTAAGAAATTCGTCCCCAAATTTCCCTTACAAGGGTGGTGAATTAGGATATGTGAAAAAATCTAACCACTGTGATCGCATATCAGCCTCCCTCTCCCAAGTATCATCTTGAACTCTCCCATGATGCCATAGAACTTGTAGAGACCCATATCTTGACGTACATGTACATTACATTACATTTGCGGAATACTTAGTACATAACAAAAACACACACACAAGGATCGTAATAGTTTAGTGTCTTTGGAAACTCGGAACGTAATCTTCTAATCGTGGTGAAAGATCTCCAATATCTCCCATAAAGATCTTCCCTTTTTTTTACCTAAAACCTTTCTTTATATCCTGGGGAAAAGAAAACATAAAAGGGTGAGCTCAAATGCACAGTAAGGGTAAACAAAAGAAATATCAATCACATCGTATACATAAGAACATAGCTTTTGGAAATCTTAACCTGCAAAAGAGTTCATAATATCATAATATGGGATAAATCATAGAAGGGAAAATGAAATCCCAATAATAATAACTTAAAACATGAAACTTTGTGGCATACACACATAATCATAGAGAATCATTTCTTGTTAGTCAAGACTCATTGCCAAGACTATCTTAGTGGACAAAGTCCCTTTCTGAATCGAGTAACCCTCGTTTCAGTCCTGTTTCACTGAACCGGTATAACCTACCGTTCCAGCCCTGTCTATCTCATGAGATATAAAATCTTTACCCAATGCATTGGAGGGAGATATAGGTCCCACCCATCTTATAATGAATCCTTTCTTATGTGTTCCACATAATCATAAAACATACATCATCGCATAACACATGTAACAAAAATGGGATTCTTAAACAACATGACATCATAAAACAATTCATATAAGAAAAAAGAATTCATAAAAATATTTCCATCACAACATAATCAAACCAATGTAATAATAGGGATAAAAACAGAACCCTTTTATTATCTTAGATGGAAAATAATTTTGATAAAATACTTGAACTCCATTCTTGAGGAAAATATCCTTTATTCTTCAAAAACATTTTTCATTTCATAACATGTCATAAAACTTTAAAATAAAAGAAGTTGATTAAAAATAAACTTGAAAACTTGTAAAGGAAGCTTCTTGGAAATAATGTTTTAAAAATCCATTCATGCCGTATAAGTTAAAAAAAACATTCTTCGTACTTTTGTCGGAAAAGTCAAAAAGTACCTCGTACGAAAAAACGACAAAAGATTCCTTTCATATTCTTTACTAAAAACTCACCGAAGGGTAAAATTGGATTTAAACTATTGTAAGTGTATGGAAACAATATTACATATTGAGTGAACATGGATGTGGATGATAAAATACACCCCAGTAAATACTTACGAATAAACAATCTCGAATAAAAATGAGATTGTGATATTTCCCTTACCTTAGGTCCGATTTGCTTTGTATGTGTCTGAAGCTCCTGTATAATGGTTTAAATAATGTTATTGACTTATTCCAGAATCATACATATTGATATGATATCATATATGGTTCACTTATGACATTATATTACCCGTTCTTTTGTAAATTCCATGTTAAAGAAGCGTTTTGGGTAAAATCGTTTCATTTATCGTAGGTGTTTTGACTTGTTGTTATTGACATTATTATTACTTATATCATGATTTACTTACTTCCAGAATATAAAATATGATTTATATATCATATATATTCAGTATATATATATATATAATACATAGATAAATGAAATAAAAAACACCGTTCATGGAGACGGTAGTCCGTACGTACGCATGAACGCTGTTTTTCTTTCCTTATTGTCTTGAATGGAAGTAAGTAGATGACATACATATATATATATATACATAAATACAGTATCATTATTATGTCATATATTTCATTAGTACTTATTATATATACTTTATAATCATTCATGAATGGTTAATCATTAAGAATGAACCTCATCGCGTCGTGGAGACGGTAGTCCGTACGTACGCATGAGCGATGATATCATTTCCATAATTATTGAATTGAATTGGAGTGGATTATACAATATATCAGAATCAATATGATGTTGTAATAACTATGTATAGTTATTCTTTACACCATTATACCCATCCATGTAAGGTGGTGGTGGAAAATAGATTACACCACGGCGTGGAGACGGTATTCCGTACGTACGCACGCGCGGTGATTTCTTTTTCCGTAGGATGGATAGATGGTGAAATAGGGTTGTTTCATACTTAAAATAAAATATTAGTATATAAGTGATACTTATGTTATTACTTCATAATGAAACAACCTAAGAAGATGAATTGGAAGAAGAAATAAAGATGAAAGAATTGGTAACGGTAATTACCTCTTCTTTGAAGCGCCTCTTTGAGACCTCCTCTTAGGGCACTAAAATTGGTCTTTGAGGAAGACCAGAACCTCTAGGATGTTTCTAGGGAAGTGGAGAAGATATTTTTTCAGGGTTTGGCCGATCTTGAGTGCTCAAGTTGGTGTGAGGAGGAGGGGGAGGAGGTGTCCTTTTATAAGGGAGGAGAGGGGCACCTTAGGAATACCTCAAAATATTATTTTATATTAAAGTCAAAATCAGTTTATAATGGTTCCAAAGGGTCTTATTTCGGAGCTAAAGTGGGGATGGGTCGAAATCCTATCAACCAATAAGATTTAGACAAGTTTAGGGTATTATTTTAACCTTATCAATTATATTTAACTCTAAGTTAAATAATTTAACTTTTACCGTGTCTTTTTGTTTTCTTTCACTATATGGTTAATACACTTACTATAACATGCCAAACGAACCCCAAATTGTTTATTATTAATACATATATCCTTATCTAAGTCATTTGGCCGAACCTTAGATTTTTAGGAATAAAATAACAATTAATAATATAATATTTGATTTAAAAACTATTTTGTGTCAATTTTGACACTATTTGATATATGATTTTTGTGAAAGTCATAACAGAAATATATGTTCAAACCAAGTTGATTAAATAAACACTAATATATAATAGTAACCTAGAAAATTAGTGGAATTCATAAAAAGTCTCAAATTACATTAATTTGAGCATTTATAACACAATTATGTTAATATTTCTTTAAAAGGGTAATTAATGCATCATCGTTGTGTCATAAATAAATTAATTTATTTAAAGTCTAAAAATTATAAATAAAATATCATTATGTAGGAAATCTTTTTATCTTTCTAATTAATATTTATAGTCGAATTTATATTATGTATAACCCCATATTAAAATTTTTTTAGTTATTAAACTTTGATTTTAACTATTTTAACTATTCATTAAATAAAATATTATTAAATGTCATAATCTAATCCAAGTGGACCTAAATGGTCATATTATATTCATAAGGTTGTTTTTGGTTGAATTACACTTATCCAATAGAATTAGGACATGTGTTAGGGTAATAGTAATATCATATTTACCCTTAGTTACCCTATTTACTATTAACCGTGGTAAAAAAAAGTAAAAAGTTACTATTCACCAAAAATTATTTTCATCTCATTGAACGACATTTTAGTCCTTGATATTAACCGTGTCTATCGGATTTTCAAAATTCCATTCACAGAAGCGGTAAAATTAAGTTTTATGCAAAATTCAGTTTTTAACCTACCACTTAGTGGTTTCACTATTCATCAAAAATTGAAAGTTTTCAGAAAAATACCAAAATTTCATCCTAAGCTATATTTCATATTCCGAATTCAAAAATGAAGTCTATTTTACCAAATTCATAACATGGAAGTTGCATTAATTAATTTTATAATTAAATCCCGCTGTTAAAACAAATAGCGTGTTTTTAAGAAACAATATCTACCAAAAGATTGACACTTGATTATGTCTGGTTTAAATGTGAAATTACATCCAATGACCAACATCGTATTAAATTGTAAAAATATATTCTAAATATACTTTAAAACCACTCAATTTAATGATTTATCACTATTAATTATTTCGATTAAAAAAAGTTGTTTTTAATTATAATCTAGTAATTTTCACTATTCATCAGAATATGAAAGTTATCCGAAAAGTACCAAAATTTCACCCTAAGCTAATTTCGATATTAAGAATCCAGAAGTTAATTCCATTTTGAAAAATAAAATATACAAAATTTCAAAAAGTGGTTATTACTATTCATAACGGCTAGTTTTATTAATATTTTAATAGCATATTGTTGTTTAATGAAACTCGTTATTGCGTACTACACACGCTATCGAGGAAGGTCGCGATTGCGTGTAATGCAAGGCAAGTCAAGGATGTGTGTTGTGCAAGCTCCTTTTGATGTAGCGTAAAACACAAGACATTAATAAAATTAAAAAGAATATTTTTCATAAAATCTCAGGCTGTTACATTCTACCCCCCTTAAAATGAATTTCGCCCTCGAAATTCATTGGGGTTATAAATGGTTTATTATTCGAAAGTTTCTTTAATAGAAACCCACATCGTAAAAAGGAATATCAAAACCAATATTTAAAAACAAAAGTATGAAACGTAACGGTTACCCAAATAAACTAGTCACTGGGTTTCCACATAGGTGAAAATATGGATATGGAAGAGAAATCTAACCATCATGTTCTGATGGAGAGTGGTAGAGAACATGGCTATGGAAAAGCCAGAAATCACAAAGACATAAATTTGTGACGATCTAAGGTACCATCTGATTCATCAGATATAAGATCACTAGGACAACATTTTTGGTTTTCAAGATCGTTTCCCTAAAGTTGAAGAATTTGAATTAGAAGAAATACTTTCGTGATTTTGGTATAGTCTCACCGTTTGTCATTCTTTGGAAAATTTCCACTTCATCTCTTAAAGAAATGAAGTTTGAATTTGTCATTCGTGATGTGTTAGCAGATCATGTGATAGAATGATGGGTCATTCCATCTCTTTCAAACAAAAGGTTAGCAAAAGTTATAAGTCCATCTTATTGTTAATCGTATATGGTTCCAAAAATGAACTTATACTTCATATATCATACCGCTTAATAAAATAAAACTAGTTTCTACTAACCAGGGACTTCCTGTAGGCCAGTGGTAGGCGATAAAGGCCAGTCGCACTTCGGTTGTGGGTTCGATTCCCACAGCCTTATCCGTCGTGATGGGTTGTCGCCCGTCCTGCAGGTTGTCCTTTTTCTAAAACTATATTACTATAACATCCCATCAATAATATCGAGAAGAATTCCATCCTTAAACAATACTAACTTATGTCCAACATAATCCATTCCAATCTTTAGGCTTATCCATAATACTGCAGTCCACTCTCATAACATAGTGAAAACGATTACCAGAGATTTAATACCATCATTGATCCCCATATATCATAAGATATGTTTTTTGGTCACATTCCAAACATTCAAAGTCCTCAATCATGTATTCTTTTGAATACCTTAGTGAAAACATGAATGCAGTTAAAAGTTAACACTTTCCACATACCAAAATCCTCAAAATTCTATATACTCAAACCATGATATCACTTAGTCCTTATATCAATCATGAGCTCATGAATACTGTCAAACATTTCATTTTCTCCTTATCCCTTCATGATGCGCAAATCATCTACTTTCCAAAATATTTTAATCACTTTTCATGGTTACCGGTACCTTAAAATTATTAAAAATCACAATATAATAATACAAAAATATTCTAATAAAAGTACCTCAACAACATTATTCTTGAATACCAATACATAAAAACTTCAATCCATCCTCTTCAATTATTGTCCTGGAATAAGTCCTTCCTTTATTTAGAAGTAACTTTTTAGGTCAGGGCATTGAGTTGGGTAATGCCCATGTTCTCCACAAATAATACATTGAAATCCATAAAAGTCTGTCACTCTATGACCCTTTTCTCCACACAGATAACATCGGTCCCTCTATTTGAGGTATTCCTCAAGGTTCTTCTTCCCTTCTTTAGAAATCTCAATCTTCCTTTCTTTATGATCCTCAACATGCGAACATGCATAATAGTTTATCTTCCTCTTCTTTGATGAATTAGGCATACCACTAAATTTCACCTTGTTAATCATATATCGCGATGACTGATTCGGCATAATCACAATATCCTTCTCTCTAGGAATTACACAATTTTGTTGCTCATAATCACCAATTTGTCCATTGGATTCAATGTTAACCAAATTTCTTCTGGTTCCCTCCATTAACTAAAACACAAAAAGAATTCTGTGAGAGGAAAAAATCATGATGGAGAAAACAACATAGTAAAGGGGGAGTACCTTAAATATCTAACATCTTAGGTTTAATTCTATGATCGTTAGCGTAATTCTAGTACTATAACCTATACGTATACTTATCCTTAGGGACATCCCTAGACATACCTTAGAAATATCTCTAGGGATTTCACTAACGTTTTCGCATCCTAGTTTCCAAAGGTTGACTAAACCTTTCCTCTGATACCAACTGTAGAGACCCGAAGCTTATCGTACATGAACATTTCATTACATTTGCGGAATACTTAGTACATAACAAAAACACACACACAAGGATCGTAATAGTTTAGTGTCTTTGGAAACTCGGAACATAATCTTCTAATCGTGGTGAAAGATCTCCAATATCTCCCATAAAGATCTTCCCTTTTTTTTACCTAAAACCTTTCTTTATATCCTGGGGAAAAGAAAACATAAAAGGGTGAGCTCAAATGCCCAGTAAGGGTAAACAAAAGAAATATCAATCACATTGTATACATAAGAACATAGATTTTGGAAATCTTAACCTGCAAAAGAGTTCATAATATCATAACATGGGATAAATCATAGAAGTGAAAATGAAATCCCAATAATCATAAATTAAATCATGAAAATTTGTGGCATACACACATAATCATAGAGAATCATTTCTTGTTAATCAAGACTCATTGCCAAGACTATCTTAGTGGACAAAGTCCCTTTCTGAATCGAGTAACCCTCGTTTCAGTCCTGTTTCACTGAACCGGTATAACCTACCGTTCCAGCCCTGTCTATCTCATGAGATATAAAATCTTTACCCAATGCATTGGAGGGAGATATAGGTCCCACCCATCTTATAATGAATCTTTTCTTATGTGTGCCACATAATCATAAAACATACATCATCGCATAACACATGTAACAAAAATGGGATTCTTAAACAACATGACATCATAAAACAATTCATATAAGAAAAAGGAATTCATAAAAATATTTCCATCAAAACATAATCAAACCAATGTAATAATAGGGATAAAAACAGAACCCTTTTATTTTCTTAGATGGAAAATAATTTTGATAAAATACTTGAACTCCATTCTTGAGGAAAATATCCTTTCTTCTTCAAAAACATTTTTCCTTTCATAACATGTCATACAACTTTAAAATAAAAGAAGTTGATTAAAAATAAACTTGAAAACTTGTAAAGGAAGCTTTTTGGAAATAATGTTTTAAAAATCCATTCATGCCGTATAAGTTAAAAAAAAAACATTCTTCGTACTTTTGTCGGAAAAGTCAAAAAGTACCTCGTACGAAAAAACGACAAAAGATTCCTTTCATATTCTTTACTAAAAACTAACCGAAGGGTAAAATTGGATTTAAACTATTGTAAGTGGATGGAAACAATATTACATATTGAGTGAACATGGATGTGGATGATAAAATACACCCCAGTAAATACTTACGAATAAACAATCTCGGATAAAAATGAGATTGTGATATTTCCCTTACCTTAGGTCCGATTTGCTTTATATGTGTCCGAAGCTCTTGTATAATGGTTTAAATAATGTTATTGACTTATTACAGAATCATACATATTGATATGATATCATATATGGTTCACTTATGACATTATATTACCCGTTCTTTTGTAAATTCCATGTTAAAGAAGCGTTTTGGGTAAAATCGTTTCATTTATCGTAGGTGTTTTGACTTGTTGTTCTTGACATTATTATTACTTATATCATGATTTACTTATTTCCAGAATATAAAATATGATTTATATATCATATATATTCAGTATATATATATATAATAGATAGATAAATGAAATGAAAAACACCGTTCATGGAGACGGTAGTCCGTACGTACGCATGAACGCTGTTTTTCTTTCCTTATTGTCTTGAATGGAAGTAAGTAGATGACATACATATATATATATATATACATAAATCCAGTATCATTATTATGTCATATATTTCATTAGTACTTATTATATATACTTTATAATCATTCATGAATGGTTAATCATTAAGAATGAATCTCATCGCGTCGTGGAGACGGTAGTCCGTACGTACGCACGAGCGATGATATCATTTACATAATTATTGAATTGAATTGGAGTGGATTATAAAATATATAAGAATCAATATGATGTTGTAATAACTATGTATAGTAATTATTTACACCATTATACCCATCCATGTAAGGTGGTGGTGGAAAATAGATTACACCACGGCGTGGAGACGGTATTCCGTACGTACGCACGCGCGGTGATTTCTTTTTCTGTAGGATGGATAGATGGTGAAATAGGGTTGTTTCATACTTAAAATAACATATAAGTATATGAGTGATACTGATGTTATTACTTCATAATGAAACAACCTAAGAAGAAGAAGTGGAAGAAGAAATAAAGATGAAAGAATTGGTAACGGTAATTACCTCTACTTTGAAGCGCCTCTTTGAGACCTCCTCTTAGGGCACTAAAATTGGTCTTTGAGGAAGACCAGAACCTCTAGGATGTTGCTAGGGAAGTGGAGAAGAGATTTTGTCAGGGGTTGGCCGAGCTTGAGTGCTCAAATTGGTGTGAGGAGGAGGGGGAGGAGGTGTCCTTTTATAAGGGAGGAGAGGGGCACCTTAGGAATACCTCAAAATATTATTTTATATTAAAGTCAAAATCGGTTTATAATGGTTCCAAAGGGTCTTATTTCGGAGATAAAGTGTGGATGGGTCGAAAGCCTATCAACCAATAAGATTTAGACAAGTTTAGGGTATTATTTTAACCTTATCAATTAGATTTAACTCTAAGTTAAATAATTTAACTTTTACCGTGTCTTTTTGTTTTCTTTCACTATATGGTTAATAAACTTACTATAACATGACAAACGAACCCCAAATTGTTTATTATTAATACATATATCCTTATCTAAGTCATTTGGCCGAACCTTAGATTTTTAGGAATAAAATAACAATTAATAATATAATATTTGATTTAAAAACTATTTTGTGTCAATTTTGACACTATTTGATATATGATTTTTGTGAAAGTCATAACAGAATTATATGTTCGAACCAAGTTGATTACATCAACACTAATATTTCATAGTAACCTAGAAAATTAGTGGAATTCATAAAAAGTCTCAAATTACATTCATTTGAGCATTTATAACATCAATTATGTTAATATTTCTTTAAAGGGTAATTACTGCATCATCGTTGTGTCATAAATAAATTAATTTATTTAAAGTCTAAAAATTATAAATAAAATATCATTATGTATGAAATCTTTTTAGCTTTCTAATGAATATTTATAGTAGAATTTATCTTATGTATAACCACATATTAAAAATGTTTTAGTTATTAAACTTTGATTTTAACTATTTTAACTATTCATTAAATAAAATAATATTAAATGTCATAATCTAATCCAAGTGGACCTAAATGTTCATATTATATTCATAAGGTTGTTTTTGGTCGAATTACACTTATCCAATAGAATTAGGACATGTGTTAGGGTAATAGTAATATCATATTTACCCTTAGTTACCCTATTTACTATTAACCGTGGTAAAAAAAAGTAAAAAGTTACTATTCACCAAAAATTATTTTCATCTCATTGAACCACATTTTAGTCCTTGATATTAACCGTGTCTGTCGGATTTTTAAAATTCCATTCACAGAAGCGGTAAAATTAAGTTTTATGCAAAATTCAGTTTTTAACCTACCACTTAGTGGTTTCACTATTCATCAAAAATTGAAAGTTTTCAGAAAAATACCAAAATTTCATCCTAAGCTATATTTCATATTCCGAATTCAAAAATGAAGTCTATTTTACCAAATTCATAACATAAAAGTTGCATTAATTAATTTTATAATTAAATCCCGCTGTTAAAACAAATAGCGTGTTTCGAAGAAACAATATCTACCAAAAGATTGACACTTGATTATGTCTTGTTTAAATGTGAAATTACATCCAATGACCAACATCGTATTAAATTGTAAAAATATATTCTAAATATACTTTAAAACCACTCAATTTAATGATTTATAACTATTAATTATTTCGATTAAAAAAAGTTGTTTTTAATTATAATCTAGTAATTTTCACTATTCATCAGAATATGAAAGTTATCCGAAAAGTACCAAAATTTCACCCTAAGCTAATTTTGATATTACGAATCCAGAAATTAATTCCATTTTGAAAAATAAAATATACAAAATTTCAAAAAGTGGTTATTACTATTCATAACAGCTAGTTTTAATAATATTTTAATAGCATATTGTTGTTTAATGAATCTCATTATTGCGTACTACACACGCTATCGAGGAAGGTCGCGATTGCGTGTAATGCAAGGCAAGTCAAGGATGTTTGTTGTGCAAGCTCCTTTTGATGTAGCGTAATACACAAGACATTAATAAAATTAAAAAGAATATTTTTCATAAAATCTCGAGGTGTGACAGAACTCGTACCAGAGGAACAGACCATCCATAGAGAACCTTCGTGCTATGATTCATGATTCGAATAGGGTGCTCCTCGAAGGATTCATCCACTTCCAACTCAACTACCTCAGGTTAAAAAACATGAGACGAGTCTGAAATGTAACGTCGTATCTGAGAAACATGAAAGACACCGTGCATATCCTGATACCTTTGAGGAAACTAAAACTGATAGGAAATCAACTCAAATCTCTCCAAAACTTCAAACCACCCGACATATATCGGCAAAAGCTTCCCATGTATCCTAATCCTCCTTTGTCCCAACCTCAGCGTGACATGTAAGAAAATTTGATCTCCAACCTCAAACTCGAAAGGTCATCTCCATCGACCAGCATAAGATTTGTAGTGAGATTGTGCAGTATCCATCCTTTTCCAAATCAACTCCACCTACTCAAGGGTCTCTTGGACAAGACAAGGTCCCAACATAGCTGCTTCTCTCGCCTCCAGACAACATAGGGTTGATTGGCATGACCTACCGTACAAAGCCTCATAAGGTTCCATCTGAATCATTTCTTGAAATCTATTATTGTAGGAAAACTCCACCAATGATATGTGTCTTTACAAAGATCACCTGAAATCTAGGATTCATAATCAAATCATATCCTCCAAAACCTGAATCATGCGCTATAATTGGCTATCTGTCTGGGGATGGTATGCTTTACTCATAAGTACCTATGTACCCAAATCCCTTTATAGTCCCTTCCAGACATGAGATGTAAACCGGGTATCCCTGTATGAAATGATAGAGTGCAGAATCCCATGAAAACATATAATCTCTTGGAAGTAAAACATTCCAACTACATCAACACCAAAGTTCTTCTTGATCAGAAAGAAATTTACTTCCTTCGTGAGTCTGTCAACAACAACCCATACAACATCATTTCCTCAAGGTGACGTTGGTAAACATATCACAAAATACATTACGACATCATTCCACTTACACTAGGGAATGAGTAACTTCTGTAAAATCCCTGAGGGTCACTGTTGCTCCGCCTTCACCAACTAACAGGTGTAACATCTCATAAAAAAACTAACAACATCCTTCTTCATTCCTAGCCACCAATACTGTCGATGTAAATCACAATACAAATTGTTGACACCAGGATGAATTGACCATACCGAAGCATGAAAATCTTGAAAAATATACTCATGTATGTCTTCTGACACCCATATGCATCCAGAAAAGTGCAAAAAATCATCCTCACCTATGGTCCATCTAGGAGTAGGGTTCTCACACACTCTTCTATAGGACTAGGCCTTTAGAATCTGATAGCTTCCTCATTCTCACTCGATATAGTAGAGTAGATGTATCAACTATAGAAGAAATTATATTCTGTAACTATCTTTCTTAAACCTCCAAATGCATCTCAAAGAACATAGCCATAAGATTCTACTCAATGCTAGCCTTTTGAACTACATGTATCTGAGTCCTCCTGCTCAATGTATTAGCCACTGCATGGCCTTTCCCAGGCATATAGGCAAGCTCAAAGTCAAAATAATTATGGTACTAAACCCATTTTTGCTGTCTCAAATTCAAATCACATCGAGTAAATATATACTTAAGGATTTTTTGGTTAGTGTATACCACAAAATGATCACCCAAAAGATAATGTCTTCAACAACTCAAGGCATTCACAATTGCAGCCAACTCGAGATTGTGCGTAGGGTATTCCCTCTCATGTGGCCTCAACTATCGAGACCCATACGTAACAACTCCTTCCCCCTGTATAAGTACTACTCCCATCCTGATACCTAGTTCATCATAGTAAATAGTGTAACTCTAGCTCATATTCAAAAAAATATGTATTGGTGCTGAATTCAATCGCCCTTTAAACATATGAAAGGATGAATCACAAGAATCTATCTACAAGTACTTTTCACCATTCTTAGTCAGGCCCATCAATGGATCTACTAAGTGTGAAAATTTATATATAAAGTGTCTGTAGTAACCAGGCTGCCCCAAAAAACTTTATACCTCACAAATTTTCTTTGGATGCTCCTAGGAAACTACCACTCTCACTTTCTTTGGGTCTATTGATACTCCTGTCTCTGAGATGACATGACCTAAGAAGTGAATCTGGTCCATCCCAAAGTGGCACTTTGAGAGTTTAGAATAAAACTGATTCTCCCTCAGTGTACTCAATACAATCACAATATGAATGACATAATCATGCCAAGTGTGAGGGTAAACCAAGATATCATCCATGAAGACTACAACAAAATAATCCAAGTAAGGATGGAATAGTCGGTTAATCAGTTCCATGAAAACATCCAGCATGTTTGTGAGGTAGAACAACATAAAAAAATACTCATATAGACCATACCTACTTTGAAAGGCTATAAGAGGTATATATTATGGTCTAACGTGAAAATAATGATAACTAAATCTCAATTCAATCTTCGAAAACACCCAGGATCCTCGAAGCTAATAAAAGAGAGCGTCAATCCTTAGTAGGGGATATCATTTCTTGACCATAAACTAGTTCAGCTTCTGATAATCCACACAAAGTTTGATTCTACTATCCCCCTTCTTTATAAAAATGACATGAAAACCACAAGGGGAAGTTTTGGTTTAGATGAAACCCTTTTACTATAACTCCTCCAACAACTTCTGGAGATCCTGTAACTCTAGTGTAGCCATCCTATAAGGAGGAATGGAAACTGGTGCTGCTCCTTGCGCAATCTCAATAGATAAATATACCTCTCTCTGAAGGTATACCTATAAATTCGTCTGTAAATTCTTCTATGAAATGATCCACTACTGGAGGAAAGTCCATCTTTGAAGTCCCATGGTCATCTAGATATAAACTAGTAATATGGGCTATAATTACCCCAAACCCATGATGCTCGGATCCCTATATACTTTCCTGGACATCTCATTCTCCCTTGTGTAGAAAATATCCACCCTATAGTGATGTAAAACTCAACCTATGGTGATAGAAGTCAAAAAAGGCTTTAGTGGAGACCAACCAGTCCATTTTGAGAATGAAATCGAACCCTATCATCTCTAAGACATAGATGTACCATAAGAAGTGATACCCACCAACCTGAAGATAGAACTCCTTGAAATGACATACACTAGCCTTCCTAATCCCCAATATATTGGATAACATTATAACATCATCAGACATAAATATACATAGCCCAAGGCTCTCTACAATGTAAAAAGATATAAAACTATGGGAATCCCATATATCAAAAAGTGCAGAAGTTAAGACTGAGGCAACTAGAATTGTACCTCTAACCATAGAGGGTCTGAGATCCTGCTCCTTCTAGGTCTGTTCCATCACAGAAGTTTGACCTATACTGCGTCCCAAAAACCCTTCTTGGCTACCCTTAGCTGGTCCACCCTACTGTTGCTGAGAAACGGTTGTCTGGTTACCATGACTATGACCACCTCCTCGGCCTGATGAACCCCAATTCCCTGACTAATGATAAACTAGTTGTCCTGATTCCGAACATGGAGTCATAACAGATCCCCTATCACTCACTAATGGTGAGAACATCCGGAAAAAATGCTGAAGATTACCCAAATTTCCACAATATCTGCACTCAAATAGGTCTCTCGGGCACTGCGGTCTTGTGTGCCAAATCCTTCTGCACTAGTACCATACCGTTAGGCTACATGAAGAAACATCACGTGAAATCTTCATGTGGCGCTTCCTACTCTCGGTAAAAAGAGTACCAACCCTAGATGTTGAACCACACTAGCTCACAGCTCCTAACTCCTTCATATTGAGCTCAGTAATTTTCACCTAATTTACTATAGAAGTCACCAAAGTTATCCTGAAAACTTTAACTTGTGATTTAATGTCATACCTGAGACCATCTGCAAACTAGTTATCCAGTGATAACTCATAACATCCCAAAAAAGGTGTGAAGAACTAAATCTATGTAAATAGAGAGGATTAATCCATCACTGAAAGAGCACCCTACTCCAAATGAATGAACTCCCAGGCTTGTTCATCCATCAACATCTCGGGGTAGAAGTAATCATAGAAGGTCCTATGAAACTCTTCATAATCCATATCTTGATGACATCTTGCCTATGAGATAACAGTCCACTATATCTTGGAAGAATCACATAGCATGTAAGTCGCGAGCTTCACTATTCTCTCAAGAGGTTTCTCTAGATGCTTGAAGATAGCAATCATGGCCTTTAACCATGACTCTCCAGCCTATGGTCTTCTATCCCCGAAAAAAGTGGGAGGATGCTATTACTAGAACACCCACGTCAGTTCTACCATATTCAGGACATGATGCGGTGATAATTGAAAAGTATGCATCATCCTCATAAATCCTTGAAAGAACTATGCATTAACACCTGTATCTGGTATAATAGCTAGTGCTAGTATAGGCATGATGGGAGTATCTATTGGTAGTCCCTGATCTACCATTTCCATTGTCTGGTCATCACCCTGTACCTGGCGTACAACCAGAGGACATCTTATTGGCATGACTCTGTAAGGTCAAGTGCACACCTCAGTATAATATTAAAATAAATGTAACTCAGAAGTTTAAAAACATAATAGGTTAAAGAAAATTATTCAGGTTTTCCAAAATATGGTTACACAGCATGTAGAAACACCACAAGACGTATTCCCTTAAGCTTTAACATGGTCTTATACTTCAACCAACTTGGTCATGTAACACCCCATACACACGACATGTTCCTACTGAGACACAATGTGTACCTGAATATCCCATCCATCCCATGTAATTCTACACAGATAGAACTATATGGTTCTATCTTGGTGTAACACTACACGACGTGCACACTCTAGTCACGACATGTACCACGTATGTTCCATCCACCCATGTCGTTAGTTCCACAGTTGGATACACGTTCTATTACTACACGACGTGTATAATCTAGACACGACATGTAAAACCCTAGGTTCATCCACCATTGTCGTTAGTAACACATCTTAATACATGGTATTTTATAGAATGACATATACTCCCAGTACATGATGTTTTCTACTAAATGTTTATCAACATCATGTCTCTGCTCACATAGTTAGTCACATGGTAAACAACTACACGATGTGTACATTGGGTATAAGACATGAACTTAATAAAAGTCATTTTATCCATAATAGAAGAACACATGGCATGTGTTCATAAAATCACCCACCGTGTTTTCTAGTTTTTCTGGAAAACAAGCCTCTGAAACTTCTCATAAACCCCCAAAATCTTAAAATTTAGTCAAGGAATGAAAAATTAAGATCCATTAGAGACCATAATTCCCACGAATCAATGTTTGGAATCCTTTTTCACAACCTAACTTAACAGAATTCAATTAATGTTCATAAAAATGAAACTTTACATATATCAATACCCTATCAAAATAGTAGGTATTTCTATCCCAACATCTATCACAACAACATACATATCTAGCAAAAAATCTATCACAACAACATGCAATCATCAATGAACCCTAAATGGCATAACAAGAATGAATGACATGTGATCTCTAGAAAGTTCCTATATGATGCATGAGATGACATACCCTTATCTCATTAGGTTTCAAAAAAAATGAACCACAATGATATCAATCATAACAGCACAAAACAAGTGAATCACCCAATGATGAAATCAAAGAAACTATAACAATTGAAAAATAAAAAACATTGCAATATTCAAGGAGACTTGGGTTTTCCCTGTATATAGGATAGTTAATCCTGAGCAAAAATTATTACCAACTACCTATTCCTTCCTATACTAGTATATAGGCTAAAAATAGTAAAGTAAGTAGAAAAGAACGTGCCTCTGATACCAAATTGTAACGTCCCTAATCTGGGTGCCATGCAAAGGTTCCCCATACCCATTTGGTCACATGACCTCAAGAACATTTCTCCAAATTTTAGAGGCTACTGACTAGAAGCGGGGGACAAGGTCTGATAATAGGGAAACTATTCACTCATTGTCATAGTATACACAACGTAAAAAATAGTAAAAAATAGTGGAAACAATAATACCAAAAAAGTAAATAGAAGAAGGTTAAAAGTAAATCCAACAGAATCCACAATATATAAATATGATTCATGGAATATGTATATAAGAAAACATACAAACAATTCACTATGCTGGAAATTAATATAAAAACAAAAGTAAAAAAGAAACAAGTAAACTCCAGTAGAATCGCAAGCCTCATCTTGGTCCCATGCTCTCCATCTCCAATAGTAATAAAGTACCTGATGATGAAAGGAGATTTAACTTATCTATACATGCAACCATATAATCTATTTGGGTCCAAAATCATGACCTAAAAATGGTGAGAGACGAATCCCAGTAGGCAACCACCACAAAATCTATTCCTAACTGTCAGTGAATATATATAGCAGGTGATATGCATAAATGAAGCAATAAACTAGGAAGTACTCAAAAGTAAACAATCCTACAGTTTTCAATTATATTCATTTACATGTATTATCCATCCTTTGAATCATGTAATCATGGGATCTATACTATGCTTTATATCCCCCTTGTAATAGTAAAAAAACAGATATCTCATAAGACCATCTAAACAATCAAGAAAGGCCGAGTCCAAGCTTGTGCTTTGGATTGATAGACTCATCAAAATTATTCAATCATTTACAAACAACCTTATGGGAATGATCTCATGGTCTAACCTCTTTGGTTTAGCTCAACAATAATTCATTAAATAATGACCCTTTGGGAATCTCTCACGGTCTAACCCCTTTGGTCTAACATAGCAGTAATCATTTACAAATGACCACCTGGGATTCTCTCACAGTCAATACCCCCAGGTAAACATGGCATTAATAAATTATAAACAACCTTCTGGGTATCTATCACAGTCAATACCCGTGGGTCAATCATCTACACCTAGTCTCTCATGGTCCTATGTAAAAATAGTGTTCACATAATATCATAGAAGATCATGTAATATGAATCTATGACATGGCTAATCATTCACAATCATCTCACATGAATTTCATATAATCAATCAAACTCCATCCTAATCAACCAAGTCATGGAAAACAAGGTAATACTAATAGGAATTCTAGACCAAATGACCATAAACAACCAAACAAGGGAAACACACTCATTGGGTGTCCCATAAACCTGGTATTTAACCTTACACATATGCAACTACCCTTTATCAATTAAATATACCATAGTAGGGGATAAATAGGGTTAAATTAAAAATCAAGAAACCCCCCAAACATGGGTAGGCATCACTTTAAGAATATATAATCCACGAAAACACAATAAAAGGAAAAAACCACCTACCTTGATGTTGTAAGATTGATATAATTGAAAATCATCCCTTGAATCGACCTAAAATACCACAGATCAACAAAAAGGTGGAAAAAACCCAACATTGAATAAATATCAAGAGTGTAGGAATCAAGAAGAAATGCTCAATAGGAATTGAGAACTCACTGGTGGGATTCCAACGCACCTGATGGTGTCTCAATCAGAGCTCATACAGAGAATCATGAGTTCAATCTTCGTTCATCATTCCGAAGCACTACTATATGTAAAAATGGAAGAAAAAGATGTTTCCAAACATGAGATGAGACCCTGATACAATATATCAATTAAAAAGAAACCTACATGGTGTGTTCATTAAATGTACACACCGAGTAGTAGCCTTAACCTGCTCTCGACTTAAGAGGTCTTCCAGGTCACCACACGACCATGTATTCACCTGTTACATAGCTAGAACATGACTATACCCGACATGAAAGGTACATGATGTGTACACAAAAGTACACGGTGTGTACTTAGAAAATCCCCTTCTCTTCCTTTTTCCCTAAAACAACCAAAAATCGAGATCCATACCTAAAATGAAGATCTGGGTTCTTACAAACATATAGATGTGTACACACATATGTGTGTACATTTCATATAATGTCTCTATTAAAACGAAAATATAATTTATTAAGATGGTTTCATAATTTACAATCATTTTACAAAATAAGGTTAAAAGTGTATGTTTCCAAAAATGGGTTCAAGGCCCATTTGGTTCTTGAAGAAATAATTTGAAATTCCTCTTGGGTTTACAATGACTTTTAAATAGATACAATTGTTCTTAGAAATATATTCCTAATTTATAATGAGAATACTAGGTTGGAACCTTTAAATGGTTTCCTTAGAAATGTGAGAAACCTAATGGAAGCATTATTTATTATAATCATTGGTTTTAGATAGATGGAGTTAAGAGGTGGTCTTAGAATACTTGTTGTATAATTTTTCTTCATGGCTGATATATTGTATCTACATTATCTACCTCACCTATCCTTTATATTACTATAATGGGATACTATGTGTCTAAGTGAAATATGAGAGAGATTTATATCTAATTTTGAATAGATGAACTAGATCCCCTATAGGGTCAGAGAACGTAGGGGTTTTTAATCCGATAAGGCTAGTAGGGAGAATCTGGGTTGGTTATAGACATAGGGACTTCATCTAAAGGTCAACACATGGTTTCAAAATGAGTATGTATAGGGTTACCTAATTAAATATATATGAATTTCCCATGATTATATATGTTTTCCCATATTTCACTTATTTTCTTCCCCACTAATTTATGTTTTCAATTTTCTACCGTTTTTTACCCTCATATACTAAATTCCAAATCATATGAAAATTATTTTCCTTTATAGTAGAATATCCTCAATTTTTTTTCTTATAAATAATTATGTATGATTTGGGTTTTTTCTATTAAAATAGAGATTTCTAAGAGTTTAGTTTTGAATGGAATGATTTTATAAAAGAATTCACATATTCATTTAACATGTTTTATGTTTTGAAGAACACTTTTAATAAAATATCCTTGTTCTTTAATTAAAATGATAAAACTCAAAATTATTAATATATAATAAAACTAGTGTTAATGGATTTTTTTGGGAAAGTAAATGTGTGTATTTTTTGGTACTTACATAATAACCTGTTTTATGCTCACACCTTTCATACACCACATATTTTTGGTAGAACTAAACTATTTAATAGTTTTAATTTATAGTTATTTATCTCTCTTGGAGTAGGTTGTGTTTATGGATGGATAGTGACCCTGTATTTCACAAAGAGATAATGTTGGGTATTATGGATATTCTTTTGTAGCACAATTTTATCGGCCAGTTTAACCACCGATATCTAATTGTAATTTTTATTTATTTTATTAATGATAAGTTACATGTTTATTTTTTATATGAATAATTTATTTTTTATTTGTTTACTATTTCCGGTTATATTAGAACTCTTATGTACAGGTTGTATATGCTGGTCTTCTTGGAGGAATCCCTTGATTCTTTTTCTTTGTTGGGTGAAATCATCCCTAATGAATGTTTTGTGATGCCTATAAGGAATCTATTCATACCATGGGGATTATTGAGTCCCCTCAAGTATATTATAGGACATCTTAGGTTCCTTGTTCAAGGGTTATACTAGGTCTATTAATGAAACAATATAATCCCCAAATAGGTGGACATGTGGAGCTTTCAAACAAGGATTTAAAGAATATTAT
This sequence comes from Viscum album, assembly GCA_963277665.1. Taxonomy (NCBI): domain Eukaryota; kingdom Viridiplantae; phylum Streptophyta; class Magnoliopsida; order Santalales; family Viscaceae; genus Viscum; species Viscum album. The sequence goes on along the minus strand of OY728145.1, from coordinate 732,635,052 downwards.
TGAGATGACTATCAATGCAAGCTATAAATATTGTTTGATGAAGATCAATTATGCTTTGTGACATTATAAAACATCCTATAAGTCACTATTAGTAATTTTTCATTCTAGTTAATATATGTAAAACTTCAACACATTCTAGTGGAGTTCTGTAAAAAATCATATATGAAATTCCAAGCTATGAACATGAAGGATGGTGATGTTGAAATAAATAGACTATTGGAGCTTTATGAACATGAAATGATCTATATGAATGTCTATGAAAATATTACACATATAAGGATGATAGTATAATATGTAATGAATGATAAATATGTAGGAAAGTTCTGCACTCAGGGGTATGGTACCCTCATTTAACTATTGTTGGTTCTTTTTCTTAGGTAAAATTAGATCATAATGATTAGTTATATTCGTGATTTCGTAAATATTACCACATGGATTTATAAACATTCGAATTAATGGAGAGACTCAATTTAATGTGACTCAAAATGTGTACGTTATCATTTCATCAAATAAGGAGAATTTGGTACATTAATATCACAAAATGAGAGAAAACATAGTTATGTTTCATTTTCATTTTATTATTTTTAACTTTTTTATTTTAGGATAGATATTATTTAGGGGTAGTGTCATTTCAGTGACTCAAAAATATTATCCAAAAAAATTAACCATTTGAGAACCTCAACTCTTTCTAAAATATGAGAAGAATGAATAAAACCTTTTTATGGAAGAAAATACATGGTTAATGAAATATTGGAAACCCTTTTAAAGAGGAAAATATCATGATTCAACATAAATAGTTTTTCTATAATGATAGTACATTTGATCATTCAAAGAATTTTCTATATGGTAATAATTCATGTCATTTCATTAATATATGGGTTGATATAAATTTGGAGCTTGATATCACTAAAAATTTGTAAACTATCATGATGTCAGATGAATTCCATTATACAAAATGTGACATTAAAAAATTTAATAATATTATCATGGCACAATAGAGAACCATGTAACTCCATACATTCATATGTGGAATAAATTTGATTTAATTTTATCTTACCATAGGTATTTAAATATGTGAGAAATCACTACATCATAATCATAGTTTAACGGAACTTTTTAGTGGTGGTTTAAAAAACCATTACTTGATAAAATACATATATTTTAGCTATAATTTTTAAAAAACCACTAGTAAATATTTTCTTAAATTTAGAAAACTCTCTTCTCTACTCATATTGAATTTTTTTCCATGATCCAACCCCTCCCCCAACAATACCTAACACCGATTCCATCTCTTGAGCCCTCTTTATCTGTGATCCCCCACTTCCAATCCCTCAATGGAAATTCCTATACATATATCCCTTTCCACTACTAGTATCTCTCCTTTCCCCAACCCCAAATCTTTCTCTCAAGTCATTGTTTTCCTCAATCCCTCACCGTTGAGACCTCTTCATCGATCCCCCGCCACCAAGACATCTTCGCTGCAAATATCTCCTTCTCCATAAACCTCATGGTCACCCTCTCTCCCATTTCCCCCTACATATCCCTCATCCACTACCATCACACCACTCCATTGACCTCCTTTCTCCATGTGGTCATACTGGTTATGTGTTATTATAATACTCTCCCTATTTTAGTTTAATAATATTTTTTAATTTAAATTTGATTTATTTTCATTTATTCTATAATTTTAATTCATTCTTGAAAAACCATCAGGATGAGACATTATAGTCATTTTTATGTATTTTTTTCATAATAGACTATATTGGCATGTAAAAATGAAAAAATAGAGGCTTATAATACTCAATATAAAAATAACTTATATAGATCTCACAAGGTACTAAAAAAACTACAAAAAATAATGGATTGGAAAAATTCAAAAAATGGACCTAAAAACACTTTAGTATGGATTATGTGTTTTTTGAATTGTTTGATAATTTTTTATACTCATTATATCACATACTTTTGTCATTTATAACTTAGTAAACATGAATAAAGAGAAGATGTAATTTTGAGATGGATTATATACATTCAAATTAAAATCTATGAAAAACGATGTTCATCAAAAATATATCGAAATGTGCTAGATTGTAATGATATTGAATTACTAATGATGATAATTTATGTTTTAAAAAAACTTACTTTATATTTTAGATGAAACATCCCATAAAGCATTCCAGATTTGGGAATTATAATATATGGTAGATGAGTCGATAAATATCTTTTCCCACAAAATTAGTAATTGTTATTTTAATGAAATAATATTTCTTATGTTTTTAATCATGTTTAACTAAATTAAGGAAATTTATGATATATGAATAAAAGATGGATCACTTTACCTAGAAACACAACTATGTTTGAAAAGGGTGTAGATGATTTTTTTAGATTTTGAAATTTCTTATCTATATTTTATTGGGAAAATAACATGGAATTTCCATAAATGTAAATCTAAAAGATAGTTAAAGAGACAAGAATTTTAAAAACCACTTATATAGAAGTAATTACATAGTCAATATGTCTGTTGGATTTATCTCAAATAATCAAACATTAATTTTTTTTTGAGAATTGATGTTAGTCAATAGAAGGAGCCCCCAACTTTGTCGACATTTATGTAAAACATTATCAACATCATAATATATCAGTAAAACCAATTTTGGGTGCTAAAAATAGTAGCATAGAAAAGTATATATTTGGGACCATAAAATAACCAAATCATAATATTATCATATTAGTGGATCCTCCCTGTGATAATGTGGAGGTTAATGAAAGAGAAAAATATATTGAGTAGAAAAATTCATTTCATGATTTAGTTAACAATGGAAATGAAGATATGTAATAAGGATGTTGGAAATATTCAAAACATTATTTTCTATAGATTTTTTACCATATAAAATTCCTATATGGAACTACAAATAAGGTAATGTTTATGATATTGAAATTTTCGTGTGACCCATTTATTTAATCTAAGACACCTTAGTCGTTTTACATTATGAAAATTGTTATTAACACTCTTGTTCTTAATTATACATAAATACATGCTTCTACCAATGATTTTATGAAATATTCGGTAAATTATTCAAGTATAAATGATTGAAAAATATGTTCTTATTCTTTATGGAAATCAATGAGTACTTTTAGAATATTGAATCATAATACTACTAAAAAAATAATAAAAACAAAACTCAAGAAAATGTTTTCATTATTCCCCTTTAAATCCTTTATTAAAAAGATTATTCATGTCATTAAAAACCATAAAGAACATAAAATGGAATTCTATAGATAATAAAAATGATGGGTTAGTGTGACATCAAAGAGATTAAATATCATGGAAGATATTTGATTAATTATATCCATATTTTCCATATGATCCTATGAATGTTAGGTTATGATTAACTATTGATGGATTTAACCCATTCGGTACTTTTAGTACAATTTATATAATTTGTTTGGTTGATTTGATCCCTTAAAATCTACCTTCATGGACATGTATTCATTAAACATCCTTTATCATTTCTATGATTATTCCTCGAAAACAAATTCCTAGAAATGATATTAATGTATAATTATAGCATGTAATTGATGAATTATAGGGGTTATAGAGAAATGGTTTTGAGACATATGATGCATCTTCTAGATTTTTTTTCAAAATGCACGATGCTGGAATGTGGACTATTAGTGACTTACCTAGACTTTAAAACTTATATAATGGGAACACATACACTGGTTTAGCTTCTCATGTCATTAACATTGATTTTGAACCTGAACGACTACCATATAGAAATAAATGGTGCTTCTTATTTCATCTAACATTTTTCAATACATATCATATATTTTGGTTAAACAATTCAACATTCAAATTTTCCATTGATTTTAGAATAACTTCAAAATTGGTGACAGATTATGAAATATTATCACAACTAGTAGATGTTGAATGAGAATTTTGGAAGATTCATAATTTTAGTGATACTGTGAAATGATTTTTATGTGTATAATCCATTGAAATTGGAATGCAACAATGGAAGAAAAAAAAATATTCTTCAAACTTATTTATTCATAATTTAATTTTTTTCATTGAAATATTGATATTATACATATTGAAGATAATATTTGTGAATATTTTATATTCACATTACTTAATGGTAATAGAAAATTGAAGGACCATCTCAATGAATGGAAGGGCTTGTAAAAAATGAATATAAAGCATAATTTAATGTCTATATGAGAATGGAATATAAAACCTAGTGATTTTTTTCGAAGAAAAATATGGATAAAGACACATTCCATAAAATTTTTAAAAATGTGAAAGTATCTGATGGTTATTTAAGTAACATATCAATGTGTGTTGAATTAAATCATCATAGGTTATATGGTTTTAATAATCATGATTCACATATTATGTTAGATTAGTTACTATCATTGGCATTGTATACATTGTTTTTGGAAAAGATTAATGTATTTGTACTCCAAATATGCACATTTTTAGAGAACTTTGTGGTAGAAATATAAAACTTGTTAAACATGAAAATATTCTATATAGAGTTTTACTAATACTTTGTGCAATGGAGATGAACATTCCTCCATCATTTTTTATTTTCATGATGCATTGGACTGTGCATTTGGTGAGGGAAACAAAATTATGAGGTCCCATACATTATTAATGGATGTATCCAATTTATTTTTATTTTATTTACATGTTTTTTATATTAATTAGACCATTATTTAAGATTCATTAAATATGTAACAATGTTTTATTAATTTTATTTCACAAATACCATTTCCATTTGAAATCACACATGAAAAATAATACTCAACCTAAAGGATCTATTTCTAATGGATAATTAATATTAGAGTATGTCAAATAGTTTTCTAAATACATGGATGATATTGAGAGAATATTCATTTGAGTTGGACATGATGATTACATATATTCTCAACCTCAACTATATGGGAAATAAGAAATCATTATAAATTTTAGATGATCAGTTAAGAGGATCTCAAATATTACACCAAATGAAATGGAATTATTATAAGCTCACAGATGTTTCCTACTAAATAGTGAAGTAGAAGATTAATATATTGAAGATATTAGGATAAAATAAATATATCCATGGTAATTTTAATATGAAATGAGAATGATAAAACAAAAATATGTCAATAAAGAGCTTCTAGAATGGTTTTCACATCATGCAAGTTCACAACTAATAAAATCAACATGAATATTTGTTTGAAATATATATTTTTCAAATATAATAATGTACATTAACTTTTGTAGATCATGAATAATGACACTCGGTCTGAGTTGTTAGATGATTTGAAGTTTCTATCTTGGGGCCTCTAAAAAAGGCTATAATGTTAAACTCTTACAATGAGAATAGCTTCAAATTTTTTAAAGTCGATCAGAAAGATGGTTTAAAATTAAAGAATATATGTATATATATGTTTTTTTAATTGGTATACTTTATGATATTATATAATTAAAATAATATGGTCATTTTTCATTTTTTTCCAAATTAATGTGGGTTGACATTACCAGGGGTATTAAATGACATTCCATGCAATTTATTTCTATGAGCCAGTCTCACATGATGAATTTTAGAGACTATAAAGTAAATGATCCATATATATTTTCATTATAATGTAAAATTATATATTATTTTGAATATAAGATGGATAATGGTTGTAGTGTAGTTGTTCACATTAAAATGACAGACTTGTACGATATGGGAGATGAAATGGATAATCAGAACACTAACGTTGAATCCCATAAAAAACATTAAATTGATTTATTTTTATATCATGATATTTAAAATATTAGTCTTACAACTTTTGATCAAGTATAAGATGTAATGATGGTATATGATGATGATGAGATTGAATGAAAAAATTATTGTATGTGTAGTAATCCATTAACATATCAACTACTTATGTAATATGTTATTCATTTATAGTAATGTGGATATGTTATCATATTTAAATTGGGTTTGATAAAATTTTTGTCTAATTTTGAAGAATTTAATGATAATTTTTTTTGTATTTTATGTTATTCACAATGATACCTGTGTATAATATGTTTTCCTTTACTATGCATTTATTATCATTTATAAACCTATTTTTCAACATGAATCTTTTGAAATATATCATTTGAGGTTTTCTTTAATTTTCCAAATGATTAGAATTTCATAGAATAAGTGATTAAATGATCACAATCAACTCCCCAATGATATTTCCCCAGCTATACAAACTCTTTTACTGTTATCTAATGATCCCTTGGGCTCCCCCGTCGCATTTAGGACACCATCCATATCCCTCTCGTTAGTGTCTTCTACACCATCCATCTTCCTACCATCAACATATGGAACAACATCTATCTTTGTCTAATCACCATCTAGTACACTACCTTCCGCTTTAGTAGGTTCATCAAATGATGAATCTATAGTTATGGAACATGTCGTCACTCCTGTTTCATCAGGAGGATATTGGAAGGTGATGGATGTAATTAAGGTATTGATGTGAATAATTTTATTTCAATTTGTAATGATAATAAATAATTTTTTCATAAAATTTGGAAATAATGAAAGAATTTAGAGAAATATAATTTATTCATTTGTGTGGAATTTGAATTTATTGAATTTAGTTTCCCCATTTAACTTTTATGGGGTCACCCCAGTTGATGTTTCTGGAATATAGGTTCGGAATCTAGGCTAGTTGGAAGGTTATACATTTAGCCTTCTCATTACATATTCTCATTAGAGGCATATACCTACGTCTTGGAATAATGAAGTATTTTATTTCTCTATTAATGTAATTTTAATACATTATGGATCAATTGAATTTCATTTTTTAATTAAATTATAATATTTTAAAAATGAATCTCTTTTTATTGATGTTCTTCCACTTTAACATTGATGGTATTATCACATAAAAGTGTAAGTCAATTTTTTTAATAAATGTAAATATTTTAAATTTAGATTGTGGAATAATTTCAAGGATACATAATATTCCATGCAACAATAGTATGATTATGTACCTAAAGGGTTACTAATAGAGAATTGTAATGTGTTTGTTGATATCCATCACCATGAGAAGCACATGGTATAGAATAATATATTAATATATTAATATTATTTAACACATATACATTTATATGATAAGGAAATTAAATTCCATACATTATTATTAATATACATGTTATTTATTTTAGGATGTTTTAAGAAAATTTTTACCAAATGGAGGGAAACAAATCAACCACACATTACTAGTTTAATGATTTTTTCAATTAATAGATCCACTATTGTATTATTTTCACCATAGAAAATATTTACATGATAAAATTATCTATTTTTTATATTAAATTATTGATTTACCTTTGTTTAATTTTCACTTTAAATATAAAGAACCATGTCTCGAAGATGAAACTTTTTTTGGATGTTCACAAAAAAATCCTCTGGGAGTTATTGGAATGAACCTCCCAAAGATGTTGGGGTCTGAATTCCTTTTACAATGAAATAAATTATTTTTAGTTTTCACTCTATATATATGTATTACATTAACTATAACTAATATTTAATATATTGGTAAAAATAAAATAACTATTGGATTCCCACCCCACACAGTCCTTCTTGGTCATCTAGGATGATTCAGTTTGCCAAGTCCTTAGGAAGGAGAATCCAAGTCGCATGTGTAGGATGGGTTTATACCCATTACAATATGAGGTCTCTGGTAGGCCCCTAGGGATTGAAAAATAATATACTCTATATTTAATTTACTCTAAAACAGTTTATTCTAAAATGGATTTTCATGAAATAAAAAAATTCAAAAACATGGGGGAACAATCCATCAATAAAGAACTCATATATAGTTATAGGATGTGAATTTCTTTGTTCAAAAAAATTATTCGTTTAATTATATCATAATATTATTGGATGTATCCTTGGTTAAATTTCATAAATTGACGGATTTATTTAGTAGGTAAATGAAAAGATTTCATTTTCATTTAGTACCTAAATGATTATTTGTTTTATGTTCAGAATTAAATATATATCACTATTTAATTTTCAAAAGAAATATATAGGTGTCGAGAGAAGGGAGTGGAGATGGATACTGATAATGAGAAAAACATAGTTCATTGAGTAGTGATGGGGCATGAAATTGGATTTTCTGGTGTTCTTGTTTATGTAAACTCATAATGGACTAATATAATGATATGGCGATTAAAAAACATGATATTTTTTCGATGAATTTATATAATTTTACGACATAGGGGATATCTTCATATCACTTCCATTACAAGAAACTTTTATATATGGTTTATTTTCTATTTTTTTATCCAAATATTCATTTATACTCATCATTCATAGGATCTTATTATTTATTTTTTAAATGAATCCATGTAAATTATTCCATTATGGTTTGATGTATTTTTTACTTTTCCATTGGTAGAGTATATAAATGGGAATAATATTTATATACTAGGAGTTGGTGTAGAGTTATTTATTGAAGGTGGGTACCAATTCATTGGGGTTTATATTGGTATGTTTTTTTCTATTCATTATTGTGATAATAATAATATGATGATGTGATGTTTTTATATCATAATTTTTTTGGAAAAGTGTGGTAAAATAGAGAAATCGGAGATGGTTAGTATTTTACTAAAGTGTTGTTATTATGGTCTAGGGGTTGTGTTTTGTGATGGGTGATGTTTGAGAAGGTGTAATACTTGTATCCTTTTCTTAAATATTATATTAGTTTTGGGATGGGTCATATATGATTACTGTGATGAATGAAGGTATTTTAGTATGATCATTTTAGGAATTAGAATTAGGTTAGAAAACATAATGAGGAGGTTATGTAGTAAGTCATGGGTGTATAAGTGTTAAGTGTTAACCTTTAATCTCATGTTGTTATTATTATTATTATTGTTTCTATGGTGTTTTGTGGTATCCATAAAGAAAATGGGGTTGTGGTGGATATTTTGTTATCTTATAGCGAGGTAAGGAAGATTTTTGGGGTCTATGGTGGAATGGTCGATGAGATTAAGGGTTATTAGTTTAGTTTTATCCTGTTATGTGGAATCTTTGTTATAGGAAAATAATTATTGTAATTTATTTTATGTTATTTTTTCATTTGTGGTTTGTTGTATGTTTTTTGTTAATGATGTGGTAAACATTTATAAGGATGTGTGTAGTTGGTATATAGTGATATGGTAATATTTTTAAATGTACAATTATGTGGTTCGACATCTATTACAAGGTTATGTGATTATAATATTATGTGTTGTTATGTAGTGACATGGTAATATTGTGGAACATGGTGATATGTAATAATGGATGAATTGGACACATGATAAAGTTATTGTGTGTGATATGATGGATATATTGTGGTAAGAATATTTGATGGTGATGTTTTTTTGGTTTCGATTCTTGTGTTTTGAGTGATGAAGGAAGGGGGTGTCCTACCATGGATCACCACCCATTATTGAGTTTGTGTGAGTCCTAAAATAATAGGTATGAGTAGTGTTGATTTTAAAAACACTTTTATTTTTTGTTTATATTCATGGTGGATTTTTGTGTTTGGATAGGGTATTTCATTTATTGTTATTTGATATTGCTTCATAATATTTCCAACCTATTATTTTTATATTTTATTATTGGTTATTATTGATATATATAGTATTATTTTTGGTTTGAGAATTATGTTTTAGTTTATACTATTTTTTTATAGTTTATGTGGTTAAGGAATTTACATGTGTTTCATTGATGGTGTTTTGGTTAAGTGATGGTATTTTTATAGTTTTTCATATGTTTGGTATTGGGGGGATACTACTTCTATAGGTTTTATTTTTTTAATAGAATTATATATAAACGGTTTAAACCGCCACTATATGTAGTTCTTTTTTAATGATGATTTAAAACATTGTGAACCCTTTAGAACTTTTGATGTCAAAAAATTCCACTAAAAAATGAAATAACCTCAATTAAAAAAATATTTCACGACACTTCCAAAAAACCACTAATATACTGCTTAAATCAACACCAATTTATTCTTGACATTAAAATTACTGGCAGTATAAAACAAACATCACAGAAACATTCAGTAGTAGTTTAAATCTCTATCAAACAAAAAAATCGCTATTTTTACCCTTAGTTTTTCATTTGTATGTTTGAGGTTTCAGTATCATATTTAGGTGTATTTTTCTAGAGTTATCTTTATGGTTATACTAGATATCTATTGGAGATAAAAAACCACGCCACATCCAAGAGCATTTCTCAATGCTGAGTATCTTGCATAATATTGATATCTTACAATGTTGTTTGGTTTCACCACGTCCTTAGGGAACTACATCGGTGTGATACATGTGTTATATATTATAGAGGAACCACATCACCAAATATGGGTTTGTGTCATGATGATGGTTTTGTAGGAGTAAACATCTAACCTATGTAAGATTAATATTACTCTATGGGTGGATGATCAAGCCACAATCCCCTGAGATATATTATGAATGATTTCTTAGGGGAATAGGTTTCACTCTATAATAACCTTGGTTTGTTCCATGAAGCCTAACTAGAAAAATATATCTACACTGTGAAGGTGAAGGGTTGAATCATGAATCCTGACTGATGGGAGGTTGTTACACTATGATTAAAAGGATAACCCAATAATGTGACCTAGGGAAGAGATGTTGGGTTTGTAGTTCTATATTGGGTATTGAGTTGTTCCATAATGGGAGAGGACATGCTATAAGGATAACCCTAGAGGGTCATTGTGTTGTAACTAATATGTTCATTCTATAATGTATGTTTTTTTAGTTCTCTGTTGATTATATTTTCATTAATTAAATGATAAATAATAATAAATGGGGGTTCTTATTTTTATCAGTAGTGCACACCTATTACCCCTTCCTTCCTCATGACTCCTCTTCTACAATTATGTTGTCATTATCTTTAGACATAATAAAGTGTTTTTCATTATTGGGTGTCACCTATAAGAAAGCTATGACTCTTATTCTATTTATTGGTCATTTCTCTCCCCGTTTTTTCACATATAATTACTTATGAAAAAAATTGGTGTATCTTAAAAATATCGAGATTCTAACTAATTAGAGATAAGTCTCCTGATGATATTAAATGTAAAGAATTCTAGTTTATCAAGTTATTTGTTCTGTAAACATTCCATATGGTTTATGTGTGTTTTATATAATTTTTTGGAATGTATTCTCATCACCCATAATCCATTGACCTATAATTGTTTTTAATTATTCCCCTTCAAAAAGATGAGTAAGGTGAGGATTTCTAGTTCCATGATAGACCCTCTAATTGATATCCCTTAATTTGGTGTCAATATATGGGTGTGGTCTTGAATTATTGTTGGTTTAGACATATAATCTATGTATAAATTTTAGATCCTTTAGTTATGTTTCTTCATGATGGAAATAATTATGAGACTTTAACCTAAATTGAGTGTGGATTGGTTTTTATACTCTAGGAGTTGATTTAGGATTACCTTATAGAGAGTTGTTTAGTTATTATTTAAACTTTCTACCATAAAGGACTACATTTTATGACCAAAATGTAATTATTTATTAAATATGTTGAATTTTAAAAAATAATTTGAAAATATAGAGGTTCATGAAACCAGAGTGTTGATACCAATATATATATGGCCGCATAACCCATATTGTTCTAGATATTTTGAATTGGATCATGATTCCTCTTAACTAAAATCAATATGGTTTGGGACTAAATTTCCCCATTGTCCTTTTAGTGAAATGGTTTAGGGTGAAGATATGAAATGGATGATATCATTATGGACGTAGAATTCATTACTATTGGACATCAAAATCTAGATCAAGGGATACTTCTCCCTTCTATTTGAAGCTATCATTCCACTTTTAATATTCACATGATGTGAGACCTTATAGATAGGGTCTACCTCTTCCCTTAATTTGGTTTTATCATGTCATGTTCTAGTTGAATATTGGGTGATAAATTATAGACAAGGTACAGATCTCTTATTCTTTTTGTTATTTTAGAGTTTTATATGTTTCCTTACCATTTGACCTCCCATTGGTTCATAATATAAACTAAAGGATTCTTGTATCTGTAGATGAACCTATATTTTTATTTTTGACCCGGAATACTTCTCCTCCATGATGATGTTTTTCATATGCATTTATGCATATACGCATAACTACTTAAATAAAATTTTAAGTTCATTTTATATTAACTTTGAACTTCTTTAAAAATGTGTGAAAGAATATTTTTAACATTTTATGCCTGGTATCTCTCTTCCATAATTTTATTTGGTGTTTTATTATAAAACACACATTACATGTTTTCATGGTTCGCTAAAGTAATTTTTTAAATTATCATTAATTTTATAAAATTATTATTTTAGAAATAATTTCTTTTTAAAATAAATGTTACAACAAATTAATGTATATTTATTATTATTTTTAAAAGAAATTTTATAATTATCCTATAATTTGTTTTTAATATGTGGAGAAAGTGATATATGATAAACCTAAAATTTCATAGTTTGAAATGAACATGTCATAGTTTATGGAATATTGGGTTTTTATTTCCTTATCAAATTATTTCATACTCTAGATATTATTGTTTTATACTCACACTAGTCATTTTTGTTTTTGTAAGGGATTTAATACAAATTCAAAATATTGGGGTGGGGATGGGGATGATCATTATTGATAAAATCTTATTCTATCCTAGTTATATTAATTCATCAATATGTTGAAAATTATTTAATGAAATTAATTCATATACACAATGATTATATATTAAATTATCATTGATATATCTTAATAGTACAATGATTGAATCCTAATTATATTACTCTTCTGAGATAAAGTTTTGTGGGAATGTGCTACCTAAAAATATTGGTATCCCCCCTTTAATGAAATTTTATGTGATTTTATGAAAGTATTTTCTATCTCTAAATTGGTATCAAAATTAGTTATAATGATAATGAAACCACATTTCATATCCCAACTCAAAGTTCAATCATCAATTGGTGTAAGGATATCTATGAACTCTATATCAGAATTAATTTCTATATATTGGTATTAATAGACAATATTGAGGTATATTTTTATCAAATAGTTTGGGAAAATGAATATTAAAGATATTTCAATTTGGAATGAATATATTGATATTTCTTCAAAAGAGATTCCCAATATTCCCTTAGATTCCGCAGATGAGTTTTCAATAAAACTTATAACTTGTGTTATGCCTATATCAATGACTCCTTAAAAAATTATCTAAATTGAATTTGTGGGAATGAAGTAGAACCACTATGATAATATGGATATGGTTTTTTATTACCATGTATTTCACCATGGGTTTCCCTAGTACTTTTTTTAAGATGAAAGATGGCTCAATGTGTATCTACAATGATTATCGTTGACCTAACAGAATCATGATCTAAAAGAATTATCACCTACCCCATATTAAGAACTTTTTTGACTAGAAAATAGGAGATAAGAACTACTCAAATATTGACCTTTAATCTGTATATCATTAATTAATTTTAATAAAAGAGATATACCCCAGAAATCTCTTTGTATTAAATATAGACACTATGAATACATATTGATTCAATTTAGACTTAAAAATTACCCAATTATCCTACTATATCTAATGAAAAAATCTTTGTAGAGATTACCTATATCTACCTGTTAGATTATTTATAGAAGATATTCTTATATATTCAAAAATCATGGAAGAGTTTGAATATAATTTGAGGATTATGCTAAAAAACATGATAATGAATAAAGAGTAAGTAAAATTTAGAAATTTTAAATTATAACTACAAAATCTATCATTAATGGGACATATAATGAAAAATATATGGTATTATGTGGAAGCTTCAAAGGTATATTTCATTAAAAATGGAATGTTTCAACCATTATAATAAATATCCATATTTTTATTTTATTTATTATTTATTATCGGTGCTTTTTGATAAATTTATCATAAATGTCAAACACAATAACATTGTTAACTCATAAGGGAGTCAAGTTACTCTAGAAAAAATTATTTTAATATAATTTAATGGATATTAAGACATGTTTTGACACTAAAAATACACTCATAATAACATATAGTTCAAAATGTTTTGTAATATGAAAAGATACATTAAAGTAGGAATTGAGATGTTTCCTCATGAAAAATGACATGGTGGTAGCTTATGCTTCTTATCAACTAATGGTTCATGAGAGATTTAGATTTATTAGTTGTAATATTTTCACTAATTATATAGACACATTCGATCTATGGTAAAAAGTTTTAAAGAAATAATGATCTGAAGACCATAATGTATTATTCACAATGAAGGTGTTGAACATGAACTAAAGAAGATTGTTGGAGTTGATTGAGGAGTGTGACTACTCAATATATTACCACCCCGATAAGACAAAAAAGGTAGTTAATTCACTAAATATAAAGTATTATTCTAATGTTTTCCTAATTGGTATTAAAATAGACCGAATACATATAGACATTCAAAGGGTAGAACAAGTAATCATAAGGGAAGAAGGAAATCCAAACTTTCTTAAGTGACTAATCAACTATCCATCCATGTGAAGAGGAATGAGGAATATAAGTACGATATGGAATAATAGAAGAAGGTATGAAATATTATAGAATTTAACCCTATAAATTATATAGTCATATGGTTTGGGAAATTAATATATTCCCATTAAATATTATAATTTTAGAATGAGTTGTTTTATATGCTAGCATCAAAAAAAATTTGCACCAGGAAAGGGAAATTTTTCATAAACTTAGTATGAAACCCACCATAAAAGAAAAATTTCGTGGCTGAGTGTGTTTAAAAAAAATTAAAGTGATTTTTGAAAATAATAAGTTATATTTGTGAATGAATTTTGCATCGAAGGATCCTATAGATATAAATATTCCACGAGTACTCCCAAGGCCCTAAGTGATGTCCAAGGACTATGCATGAAAAATGATAGATTTTACAAAAAATTATCATGCAGGAATTAAGTTTTTTGAGAAAGGAAATGAAAAAATCCACATGATTCATGGTACAATACCATCCAAAATAGTTTGGAAGAGCACAACCCTATTATACGCTATAGTGAAGTTACATGACATTGACTTTCAATTTTAGCTATAAATGGAACCTCCCCCAACAATTTGGGGATGAATATCCAAAATATTAAGGGACATCAATCTCATGAAAAAATCTCTTAAATAACATCAAAAAATAGTAGAATACCATAGAACATCAAAGGAAGATAACTTGTGTGATCGGACACTCATCTGACCCAACAAGTCTTGGAATGTAGTTGAGAGTTCCTCACACAACTTCTCCTAATATTGATTGGGTTCACATAAGAGAAACATCCTTCGCACAAACTTGATCATTATGGAACACCAAATCATGCATAGAAAAACATCTCTTCAATCAATGTGTTGGACTTATACTAGATCCCATGGCTCTCACAACCCTATTTACTTACAATATAATAAATTTCCTAGAAAAAACATTCTAGTCCTTAACTAGAAACCCCCTATGCTTCAATAGATGCTGAGACCATCACCATACCAATTGATCCTAAGTATATATACCCTGTATCCTTTTTCTCCAATGAGTAGGAACCCTAATGCCGAGCCACCTTATTTCCAATAAGCTATGGTATTTTTTACACCATGACCCACCCATTGGCACATGATAAGTAGACACATAAGCCCTATGAGTGGAATCACAATGGGAAACAAAATTCTTATCTTGGTAAAGAGTTATTTTCCAACCCTTCCTCTCATGTTGACTCAGTCCCACATGCGGTGTAATCTTCATCCATGTCTGAGCTAAAAACAATAAACATCTAAGTAAAATGTCTTATTAATATTAAATTAAACTTCATGAAAATTTCCTCATCATATGATGTTAAACAGTAGTTATACCCTATGTGATGTAAACAAGATTTCCCATGCATGATTATCATGGGATTCCACCTCCTCCCTTACTATGAGATAAGGATCCTAACCTAGGAATAATTTATGTTTAATCCCTAGTACATCCCTCATTATGTCACACCCCAAGCTTCCATGGTACGCTTCCCTTTGAATAATATAGTAGCGTGTGTTGTACACAACTTCGAGTTCTAACACACACCACAACCAATCAAACTAACTGTTATGAATTGTAATACCCACTTTTTAAAATTTTATAAATTTTAACATTCCAAATGGACATCATTTTTGGATCCAGAATATCAAAATTAGCCTGGGGTTATTTTTTGGTATTTTTTAGAAAACATTCAAATTTTTATGAATAGTGAAAAATACTAAACATTAATTAAAAACAACTTTTTTAATCCTAATAATTTATAGTGATAAATTATACTATTGATTTTTTTAAAGTATAATTAGAATATATTTTTACCATTTAATCCAATATTGGTAATTGGATTTAATTTTACATTTAAACTGGACATAAACACGTGTCAATATTTTGATAATTATTATTTCTTAAAAAATATGCTCTTTGTTTTGACAACGAGAATTAATTTTAAATTAATATCTGCCTATTTTGTGTTTTGAATTTAGAAAAATGAATTCCATATTTATAATCAGGAGGTCCAAATTTTTTAAATAGGTAACTTTTATTTTTAGAAATTTTGAATAATTACTTTAGTAAATATTTTATTTTCCATGCTTAAAGGGTAAATCTGGTAAATAAGAATAAAAAATTAATATTATAATAATATTAAATTACCCTAAAATGTGTCCTACCCATATTAGTTGATACATTTTTGACCATGGTCATATTTGGGTCGATTTTGTGACCCCATGGAGCCACTTGTAAGTGATAATGACCCTTTATATTAATTAAGTTAAAGTAAATACAAAAATTACATAAGCATATATATTTTAGCAAAAAAAAATTTACATAGGGTTATATATTTTATATTTTATACTATAAATATTCAATATAAAGATAAAAATATTTCCCACATAATGGTATTTTATTTATAATTTTTAGACATTGAATAATGAAATTTACTTATGACACAATAATGATGGAGTATTTTCCTTATTAATGATAGAATCAAATAATTGGTATTTTAAATGTTAAAATAAATATAATTAGAAAGTTTTGATGACCTCCAATTATTTTATTTGTTAATATGACATGTTATAATTGCTTAATGTATTTTTTTCGAATTAATAATGTTTTTATGACTTTAACAAAAATCAATTATTAAATAGTGTCAAAATTCACATAAATGAGTTTTTAAAACAAATATTATATCATTAATTGATATTGTATTTATAAAAATATATGGTTCGGAAAAATTACTTATATAATTATAGGGGTATCATTAATGGACCACTTGGGGGTATCTTTGAAGTATATAGTAAGTTTATTAACTATATAATATAAAAATACAAAGAGACATGGTAAATGTCAAACTATTAAACTAAGAGTTAAATAAAAATGATAAAGTTAATTTAGTGACCCGAACATGTCTAAAACCGATTGGATGAGTGGTTTTTGACTTATCACCACTTTAATATTTAAATAATACACTTTAGAGCCATTAGGAACCGAATATGAATTTATTATAAAATAATATTTCTAGCTTTTCCTAAGGTTCCCCTCACCCCTCTTATAAAAGGGCACACCACCTTCTCTATAATTCACAGCTTCAAAGACTTTTGGATCGTCCAAAACCTGACCTAATATTCTCTCAAAATCCCTAAATTCATCCTATAGGTCTTATTTTGATCTAAAATCCCACTTTAGGAGCTCTTTTGATCAAATCAAATGGAAGAACCCGAAGAAGAGGTAATGTTTTCACCACCCTCTTTCAAGTTCCTTTATTCATCCACTTATTATTTCTTTGTTATTTCTGTAATAAAATAATAAATCCAGTATCTTATATATACTATGATGTGATTATAAATATGGTACAACCATATTCATTATTCTATCCATCCTTTGAATGACATGTCACCATACGTGTGTACGTACGGCTTACCGGGTCCACGTCGTGGTGTAATTGTTATTGAATACATTATTATTTGGATGGGTATAATAATGGTGTGTAATTATTTTAAATAATAAATATAAAATTATAATGATTCTGTATATATTATATACCATCCAATTATATATTATTTTAATATCAAAAGAGTGATATTGTCGCTCGTGTGTACGTACAGATTACCGTCTCCACAAACGCGATGAGATTCATTCCCCATCGTATCCATTCAAGACTAAATTTCATTCTATGATTAAAAATAATTTTTAGAGACATGATATAATTCTGGATTTGAATAAGATACATCCCATCTATACGAGATATGGATCACATAACAAGAATATAAAGGAAAATGAAACCGTTAACACCCGAAATGATGATAATACTATGATATTATTAACAAATAAATGATAAAAGATCATATATGATATCATATTATTGTATATAATTCATTAATAAGTCAATAAAAAATATTTATCCATTATAAAATAGGTTAACCTACCCTCGAGAAAAGAAAAGTATAAATTAAGGGGTTTCTTATCTCACTTTTAATTCCGTGAGATTTCCATTTTTCACCGCTTATTTATTGCATGCGGTGTGTGTAATACCCATGATTGTATTCATTATGTAATATATTTAAATTTATGGATATTTAAATCATCATTGTAGGATCCTTATTTCATGGGTGTATGTTTTTTAAGTTACCAAATCGATAAGGGAATTTGAAATTTCAATTTCCATTCATTCAGCTTTACAAATACTTCATTGATTAATTTACTACAAGATTATGTGTGGAATCACTATTCATTTGCTTATGTCATAATTTCCTCTCACCTTTCTGTGGATATACTTTTGATACACATAATCACTCCATTGATAATTTCCCAAGTCATCGATATGAAATTGATAAGAGTAATTTTAACTCAATCACCATTTATTGAGTTAAATATCCAATTCATTGGTGTTGTATTTACAAGAATATGTGTGAATGTCCTCTAATTGATTTACACTGAATATCCAATCATATTTAGTGTATTTATATTTGGAACACATAATTATGTCGTTGATTTATCCTTAACCAAAGGATATGGTCTTTATAAGATATTTCATCTCAAATTACATTACATTGAGACTTCTTTGTTGTTATACACCAAATCACTTATATATGGTGTATATAATGTACTTTGACATATTTTATAATTAATTAAATTATTATAATGATATTAAAAAGTTTTTATTACCTCAATTATTTGTATTCAAGTGTCTCTCTTTTGGTTAGGAACTCTAACTAAAATATCATTTTAAATGTTTTAACGATTTATTATTCTAAATATTTATCATTAATGACCATGTTTTAAAAATGGATATAAGGATTATTTATATGGAAATTGAAGTTTTAAAATGAAAATTTATTTTACAAGTTTCAAAGTGGAACGGGACACTTTGATTCAAAAATATATTTTTAAATGTCTTCTTAACAAATAGTGTGACTTTTAAATTATTTCAAGAAAAAGGGGGATATTTCTCTCTAACGATTTTGATGATTATTTTAATATATGTAAATATCTTTCATTATTCTCAATTGAGGTTAATCTGTTACAATAAAATATTTCATATTGTTTTGAATGAGTTATTTTTGACTGTGGATGTGCTATTTTTATTCCATTCATGGTTTGTGGATAATGTATTTTCATTATGTATGCCAGTTTTTATAAAAATGTTTATGTTATGATTAAAACTATTCATATGAGGAATGAATTGGACATAGTAAGTGATGGTTGGAGCCCGCTATATCTCCTCAATGCATCTGTAGGTCTCATGAGAAAAACTAGTGTCTTGGCACAAGGCCTTTACAAAATCTTATTTGTAGTCTTGGCACAAGGCCTTGACTATGTGGTTATGATAGTCTGGCATTATGCATTCCATCATTATGAAAGTGGTTATTGATATTTCATGTGATCATTTGACTAGTAGAATATCAATGTGAATAAGTAAATAGAATTATTTTATTTTATCTTTTCCATATTATTCAGATGTTCAAGTTTAAAAGGATTTTGTTCTAGTCTTATATGTTGTCTTAAATGTTTATACGTATTTATGAAAGTTTCCACTACAATGTTATCCTTACTGAGCATCTGAGCTCACCCCTTTATATGTTTCATTTTTCCAGGATGCAAAGAATTATATTATGACTGACCTCTAGGGATAGTCTATGGGATCTCATTGTTGTCTGTGGAGACAATGTTGTTGTAGTTTTCCATTTGATGATGTAATGTAAACCTTATGAATGAATCTAGTACGTCAAAGGATACTAAAATAATCGGTCTTTCGAGACTTGATGTTTTATGATCATTCCAATGATATGTGTTAATGCACCAACTCTGGGCTTATGAGGTTAGGGCGCTATAGTTGGTATCAGAGGAATTTTAGTACAAACCTTGGAAACTAGATTTAGATAAACTCTGATTAGAACACATAGACCTAAGATGGAATTTGGGGATTAGTATAGAAGAACATCCTAGAATTTTGGTATTGTAGAGATTTTGTGATTTTTCCAAGAAATACATCCCTATCTGGATACGATCAGGTAGAGGCGGCTCTGGCACAGATGCACCTTGGGGTAAAACCTAAAAGCACCACTTTGAGCTAGACTCAAACGGGAACTGGTGGACGACAATGGGCCTTACTGCACTCTTTGTTTCTCACACAATGCTTTCTAGTTTTAGTCAATGGTTGGATTCCAAGTATGTCATAGTAACATTGAGAATGATGTACAAGGTGGGAACGATGGTGGAAATGAGAAAAAAATTGAATGTTGATATGTGTAAAAGATATCATGTTCATGCCAAATCAGTTTTCCAAAAATATGATCAACAACATATATATTAATCAACTCCTAGACGCAACAAAGAAGAGAAAGGTCATGAATGATAAGAGCTCTAGCAGTGGAGACCATGGAGAAAAGAATCCTCAATTTCTATCATGCTAGAAATATGGAAGGAGACACCCAGTAATGTGTATCAATGGAAAAAAGAAATACTTTACGTGTGGGAAAGAAGGACATAAAGTGAATAATTGCCGAGGAAAAATGAAGAGTACTTTGGAAGAAAATAAAAATGGTCCCAAGAATGAATTTACAGTCATTTTCCATAAATGTAGGGGGCCTGGCCATTACCCGAGTGAATTCCCTATTCTATTGGATATTTTCTTAGTCAAAGAAGAAGCAATGTGGAAACAAATGGTTAGAGAAATTTTTAAAAGTACTTGTACTCCTTGTTGATGGGATTAATTTGGAATAATTTTCTCTTCTATAAGTAACCCTACAGTTTTTCATGTGAAAATGATATTTGAGGAAGACTTATCTTTTATCTATTGGAACTATTTATAAATAACCATTTGGCTTTATATGATCATTGGGTTTGAGGCAATTACTAGTTATTATATTTTGGGATGAAAATGCAAGGTATGAGATAAAATTTGTGATTAAATTATGTTATGGTTATTTTGAGGAATTTATCTCATTTTGGTAATGTTATAAAATATAGTTTTTGAAAAAGGACAACATGCAGACCTTGTGACAACTCGTCACGTCGGACAAATCTGTGGGAATCAGACCCCCAACCGAAGTTTGATTGGGATTTATCACCTACCACTAGACTACGTGAAGTCCCTAGTTAGTGTAACTGATTATTATTAGTTAAATGATTTTATTGATCAATAATAAGTTGATTTGGGATCTTATGTCTTATCAAATGAATACCCTTAGTATAGGAAAATGATTCGGTGATTAAGTGATAAATGTTATTTTGGAAGATGTTCGCTTTTTTGGAAAAACTATATGCCCAAGGAAAATAGAATAATATGGGATTTCATTTGAGGAGTAATGGTGGATTATTATCTATGTTTTTATTGTGTATTTATAGTGATTTGGGTTATTTATGGAAATTATTAACCAATAATAGATAATATGTGATTAGGTTAATTACTTTTAAGTATGTTACTTTAAGAGTAGTTGATGTCATTTGGAGATACAATTTAAGGTGGAAGACTACATAACAAAATTCTTCTAAGTTTTGGGTTTCAATATTATTTTGGATTATATTGAAGGATTTTAAGAATAGTTGTTTATTGAATGGTATTTATTTAAATTTGGGGTATTGTTGGTTTAGTTTTAGAAATTAAGATTAGTGTTTCTTTCTCTAATGGAATATCTTTTTGGCAGATCATCAGATCTTATACTAACCATTTTGGTTTTTATTAATCTCTAAAGACAAGGTAAATGTATATTTTATCCTTCATGGATCATGTGATTCTATAGAAGTTTATTCTATCTCTTCCAGTGTGACCATGTTTTCTTGAATACTCATCGCTTAAAAAATGAGTTAGTGGTAGAAATTTATTAAATAATGAAACTCTACTTAAAAATTAAGTATATCTCTTTATGTTCTTAGTAAATGACATAAATTAATTCCTTATCTTTATGTAATGTAACTTAAAACAAAAAAAAATGTTGTCCGTTTAATTTTCCTTCTGGGAGACTAATGATTGTTTGTCCCCACACAAGTTTGTGGTTTTATTGTTGTTAACTTTCTCCTGATAATGTTTTCTATCCCTCTCTATCAGAACTTGACAATTATGTTGGTTAGAGTGGACACTCAAGAGGGGGGGTGAATTGATTTCCAATTAAAATTTCTGTTTAAAATTCTTTACTAAAATCCCCCAATTAAAAATACTAATTGAATTGTAGTGAATTTTAACTAAATCAAACTTTTAGTTAGGTTCTCAAGGGATTGATTAATTCCCAGTTAATCTAATCATAAGATCAGATTAGATTTTGAAACTAACCTAATGATTTTCAAGTAATGCAAACACTTGCTAATTAAATTATCAGAGTAACTTTGAAAAACAGTTTATGTTTTAAAGAACTTAGCAGCAGAATAAAAGATTTTAGATAAAACTAAATAAATCACAACAGGTAAAACCAAGATGTTCAGTCTCAAGCCGAGACTTAGTCCTCTCAATAATTTATATAAATTTGATCCACACCCTGGATCGGGGTCACAACAGTTTACAACTGTCCAGGTCAAAGTCCTCTACCACGATTCTTCGTGGGAAACAAAAATAATAGCAAATACAGCTGTCCAGGTCACACACGACCTCTAACACTAGCCACAGTGGGACATATAAGATGTAAGGAGTTTTAATGAGGATTTATAGATCCTCCAGTTAAGGTTCAGGAGACAGTGTATGTGTAAATTAAAACTGATGACACACACTGCTCGTAAAGTGAATAATAAATCACTGAGTAAGATATAGAATTTAGAATGGATCTAGTGATTGCAGTGTAGCTCTGGACTCCTCTGTATTTGATCAGAAATGGTTTTGAGTCCTCTTCTGGTTTCTGTCTGGAAAACAGAGTGTCGTCTTCTTAACATTCAGGTTCATAGATAGTGAAAATGTAGTCGATGATGTTCTTCAAAATCCTCGTGAAAGTAAAGAACTCTTCTTGAGTAATCTTGAGTGTGTATGAGATTATGTGTCTTCTTTTTTGAGCATGTATATCTATATGAGCTCTTCTTGTGCATATCGCTTGTATCACTTCTTTATTTTCCTTGTATCTGGTATCTTGTATATTGTGCAGTAACAAAGACTTTTATAGCATGAGCTCTAGAAAAGGAAATGATTTATTTTTGCAGGTATGAGGTACGGTTCCCTGACATCCAAGAACCTTCATTAAATAAATGATAGAGCATTAAAATATACCTGATATGACTGTTGGTTAGATTAAACAAAGATAAAGAAATTAAGGCACCATCAGATTCTCTGGAACGGTAGCTTTGGATATCGGTAGCCTTGTGTATCGGTAAGTCATTGTATCAGTAAACTCTTGCATAACAGTATCCTTTCTATTGGTAGACTTCAAGTCTGTCGGTAGACTTGATCGGTAGTAGTAGAATTAATGTACCGGTGACCTTTCGTGTAACGGTAGCCTTTCTGTCGGTGGACTTCCTTCGGTAACTTGTCTGTAACGGTAGGCTTGAATAACGGTGACTTGTCTGTATCGGTAGGCTTGCATAATGGTAGACTTGTTTTTATCGGTAGGCTTTCATAACGGTGACTTTTCTGTATCGGTTGGCTTGCATAACGGTATACTTGTTTGTATCGGTAGGTTTGCATAACGGTAGACTTGTTTGTATCGGTAGGCTTGCATAACGGTGACTTGTCTGTATCGATAGGCTTGCATAACGGTAGACTTATTTGTATCGGTAGGCTTGCATAACAGTAGACTTTTTTTTATTGGTAGGCTTTCATAACAGTAGACTTGTTGTACCGGTGGACTTGATGTATCGGTGACCTTCACGTAACGGTAGACTTGTTGTACCGGTGGACTTGATGTATCAGTAGCTTTGTTCTGTAATGGTGACCACTTGTCTGTTTAAGCATTCTATTGGTAGAATGGGTTATGTTAGAATATATATCCATCTAGTAACCGAATTCTCTGAAGATAATATAAATATTATAATATAAGAATGTGTGCATGGTGTACAGAAATACTGAAATAAGTAATTAATCACTAATCAATATAGGGATTATCAAACTATAATTGAGCATAATTGGGATTATCAAAATATAAGTTCAACTAATTCTCCAAAGGTTTCAACAATGTCCCCCTTTTTGATAATGACAACTTATGCCAAAGTATTAAGAAAATTATAATGTTGTGAGAGGAAAAATTTCCAAAAAAAAACATTAAAACAGAGTTCTAATTTCTTATTCCCCTTGCATTATCCCCCTTGAAATTACACTCCTAGGTCTCATTAGTTTCATATTCTCCCCCTTTGGTATTAACAAAAAGAAGGGTAGAATCAGAGAAATGTAGAGACTAAAAGAGAATAGATTACACAGAAACATAGTAAAGTCAGTATTACAAAAAGTAACTTTCCATTAAATCACAAAAGATACAAACTGATAATGTCAGTATTATAAGAGAAAATACAAGTGAATCCCATAAAAAACCTC
The DNA here is from genome assembly GCA_963277665.1 of Viscum album. Taxonomy (NCBI): domain Eukaryota; kingdom Viridiplantae; phylum Streptophyta; class Magnoliopsida; order Santalales; family Viscaceae; genus Viscum; species Viscum album. The sequence continues at coordinate 732,610,004 of OY728145.1, read as the reverse complement.
CAGAATCACTCAATCTTCTTATGGAATAGGAGTCTTTCCCTTAGGACTAGAAGAGGGTTAAGGTTCATATTGAGTAGATGGCTTGGGAATAGCTGAAAAAAAACTGGAGGTTCAACCATTGAAACTGTACCGGATCTAAAATCTGTGCTTCTCTGTGTGATCATAGGAGTTAAGCTTTGAATAGCCTGAAATGGAGTCAATTGAGGTGTACTTCCAGAGGCAAGGGTAGGAAGGGAAGGAAGGATAATCACAGGTATGACATCCACATGCAAGAATGGTAGCAACAGGTTCCTAAAATCCATAATAATACTACCTCCTCTCTCCATTGCTGACACAAAATCATCTCGATTTTCAATGAATTTATCCAATGTAGAAGTAAGCTCCCTAAGCTTACTAACCTGTTCTCTGAAAGCTTGAGTCACTAGAGGCAACTTCATATTCTCCATCAAGAGCTTGAAATGATTTTTTATTTGATGCTTGGTATATACCTTCTCAAATTAAGCATCCACTTTATTCTTAATTTCCTCTTGAGAAGAAGTAGCTTCCCGTAGGTGATCAAGAAAAAAGCTACTAACTTCCCTAGTGGTAGCAAGGATCTGTGTATCTGAGGTTCCACTGGTACTGGCCTTAGCCAACTCTTCTTGGATCACAGTACTGATCTTGTCAATGTTCACAGTGGAGCTAGATGAGGGAAGGGGTTTTACCGAGAAAGCTACTGTCTCCTTGACAGATTGTGTCAGATTACTAACCACCTTATGAACAAGTTCATCTTGACTGTTCAAATGTTCCTTGACTGATTTCTTAAAAGCATAAAATACATCCAAAAATTTCTTGAATACTTCTTTGATATACCTGATATCAGTATTCACTTGGGTTTGAGATCTATTCATGGTAGTTAATGAAGCAATCGATTGTCTTAGAGCATCCACAGCTCCTGTCCAACTCTCAATTTGAGTATGGAATACTTTAACTTCATCCATCATTTCCTTCACTGGACTAGACACAACACATCCCAGAGATAGCTCTAGGGATTACTCCACACTCCTCATCTCATCAACCATGATTTTCCTCAAATCTTCCACTGATTCACTCAGTGCGTCTTTCATTTCAGCCTTCAAGGACTCAAGGTCCTCCTTGGTTTCCAAATTTTCAGCCACAACAGGTAGGATAACTGATTCCCTTTGAGGCTGGTCATCCTCATATGAATCTCCATAATCAAGTCCAATAACCATATATCCTGGATCTGATGTCCATCCTTCAATGTCATACAACACAGAAACTGAACCAAGATTCTCCCCCTCACTTAGAGAATTCTGCTGAGGTATCTCCTCCAACTGTTCTGCTTGAGGTAATTCCACAACTTCCTCTATAACTTCAGTAGATGCAACAAACATTTTCTCTAAGGGATCAAATACTCTCTCATCAATGGAAGTAGATGCTACTTTTGCTTCCTGATCAGGCATTATCTTGACTGTACTATCTATCAGAGGGCTCAAACTAAGCTCTTCTTCTTCATTTTCCTCATCATTAGCTTCAACAGCAGCCTCCTTTTCTCCATGAGAAAAAAGATCAGATTCGGTTGCCTCATCCTCTTCAGAGGTGTCCCTGACATCATTTTGATATGCTTCTTCTTCTTTTTCTTCAGTGGACTCAGTATTGTTGTCCTTCAGAATAGATTCTCTCCTTGGTAGTTCTTTTCAAGGGCTAGCTGCTCCATAGGAAATATTTTGGTGCACATGACTAGGGGGTAAATCTGGGTCTCCTCTTTCCTCAACTGATGTCTCTTCCTCCTCAGCTTCAGCTTCCTTATCACAGTAGACCGGTTCTGGCTCATCTGGTCCAAGACCAGGATCCCTCACTTCCTTTGGTCTAGAAGGATGGTCCATAGAAGTGTACTTGTCATAGACTTTACCTTCATCATTAACCCATGCTTTCTTCCAAGGGTTCCATCTAACATTCATAAACTTACAAACAGTCCTGGTGAGGAAAAATTTATCCTTAACCACAATAGTTTCATCCTGAGGTCCAGCTACCTCCTTTGCCTTCAACATAATAGAAATCAACTTTGAGAAGAAAAGTGCATTGGACTTAGACTTTAGTCTAGTCATATCCTCAATCTGAATCATTATCAATCTGCACAAATTCACCTTTACTCCATGATTTAATAGATACAACAAATAAATATCTTGAAATCTGAGGGTAGAAAAATCTCCTCTCCTTGGACAAATCACATACTGAATGAACATAAAAAGTATTTTATCCTCCCCTTCCATTTCTGCAGCAATGATCTTTCTAGGGGTTCCATTTCCTGTCAATTCCAATAAGGCATCCCCATATTTGAAAAAGTCACTAGAAGTAGGTATGGATTTTGAATAAAATCCATAATCACAACTATGAGGAACTCTAAGGTTCTCAGCCCATTCAACTGATGAAAACAAAAACTTTTGACCATTCACAAATGAAATCATCATATTCTCCTCTTATAAAATCTCAAAACAGACAAAATCATAGAACTCCTTTACCAGTACTGGATAATACTGTCCATTATTGTTCATGAAGCATTCGAGCCATCCTTGCTCTTGTAAAGTCTTCAGAATCAAGGACTTGCTTTCCAACAACCATTCTTCACATAACTCCTTTTCCACTACAATTTCTTGCTTCGATAAATACAGATTCACAGGATTCCTTTGAACAACACTTCTACTGCTTCCACTAGCACAAGTATTGGTTACTTTTTACTTCTTAGCTTGCAGCGTGTCACTCCCTTCATCCACTGAGGGTCACTTCACACGGGCCATTTCAGATTCTGAGGCTTAGGGTTTTGCAAGCTTGAGAGGTTTTAGGTAGGAGGGTTTCAAACAGATGGGTTTGCGGTGATTTAGTGATATCTAGAGTTAGGTTTAATATCATTTAGCATTCACATATAAAATAAATCTCATATTAAAAATGGTTTGAAGTCTCGACCTTAATACAAAAATTTAAAACAGCGCAAGAGATGTTCCGGTGAGGTGTCCTTAAACGGTGAGGTCTATCCTAACGGTGAGGTTTGTCCTAATGGTGAGGTTTGTCCTAACGGTGAGGTTTCTCCTGACTGGGAGGTTTGTCCTAATCGGTGAGGTTTCTCTTAACGGTGAGGTTTGTCCTAACGGTGTGGTTTCTCTTAATGGTGAGGTTTCTCCTAACGGTGAGGTTTTTCCAAACAGTGAGGTTTATCCTAACGGTGAGGTTTGTCCTAACCGTGTGGTTTCTCCTAATGGTGAGGTTTGTCCTAACAGTGAGGTTTCTACTAACGGTGAGGTTTTTCCTAATGGTGAGGACTCTCTTAACGGTTTAAGAGTAATTTATCATTCCTAATTTGTGTCTAATGAAACTCAATATTTCTGAACATAAAGGCTTAGTGGAAATATTAGCTAATTGGAGTTCAGTGCCTATAAATTCAAGAATTATATCAACTCTTTGATAATTATCTCTTAGAAAGTGGTGTCTAACATCAATGTGTTTGGTTCTAGAGTGAGACACAGAGTTCTTTGAGATGTTGATCGCACTAGTGTTATCACAGTTAATTGAAACATATTTAAAATCAAATCTATAGTCTAATAAAGTGTGTTTCATCCATAGAATCTTTTCACAGAAACTACCGGCAGCTATATACTCTTTTTCAGCCATAGATAATGCAACTGAGTTCTGTTTCTTAATACACCATGATACTAGGGAATTTCCAAGTAAATGACATGTTCTAGATGTTCTCTTTCTATCTAAATTGCATCCAGCAAATTCAGTATCTCAATAACTTATTAAATCAAATGATTGTGTTTTTGGGTAAAACAGTCCCAAATTAGCAGTATATTTAAGATATTTGAAAATCCTTTTAACATCAATTAAGTGTGACTCTTTAGGGTTAACTTGAAATCTAGCACACATACATACACTAAACATAATATCAGGTCGACTAGAAGTAAGATAAAGTAAACTCCCAATCATACCTCTATAATTTGTTTGATCTACTGGTTTCCCAGTTTCATCAATATCTAATTTACAGGTGGTACTCATAGGTGTATAACTTCCCTTAATACTATCTAACCAAAACGTTTTAATAAATGCTTAGTATATTTACTTTGATTTAAAATAATACCATCTTTAGTTTGAAATATTTGAAATCCAAGAATGTACTTTAGCTCTCCCATTAAGCTCATTTCAAACTCATTTTGCATAACCTTTGAAAAATCAGTACATAAAGAATTTTTAGAAGATCCAAAAATAATATCAGCAACATATATTTGTACTATTAAAAAATCTTTTGAAATTATTTTTATGAAATGAGTGGGATCAACAATTCCTTTTTTAAATCCTTCTGAAATAATAAAATTTGTAAGTCTTTTATACCAAGCTCTTGGATCTTGTTTTAAACCATATAAAGCTTTACAAAGTTTAAAAACATGCTTTTAAAAGTGAGGATTTGAGAAACCAGGTGGTTGTTCTACAAAAATATCTTCAACAATAAAACCATATAGAAGAGCACTTTTCACATCCATTTGATATAACTGGAAATTCAGATGTCATGCAAAGGAAAGTAAGATCCTAATTGCCTCTAATCTAGCTACAGGTGAAAGGTTTCCTAATAGTCAATTCCTTCTTCTTGATTGTAACCTCGTGCAACTAGTCTAGCTTTGTTTTTAATGATGTTTCCAGATTCATCAACTTTGTTTCTAAACACCCACTTTGTGCCTATGGTTAAAGTGTCCTTAGGTCTTTCTACTAATTCCCAGAATTTATTTCTTTCAAATTGATTTAGTTCTTCTTGCATAGCCATTACCCAAAATTCATCATTGATAGCATCAATGATATTTTTAGGTTCTAACTGTGAAAGAAAGGCTTGATGTTCAACCTGATTTCTTAGAGAAGCTCTAGTCTGTGTTCCTCTATCTAGATTACCTACAGCAGGATCTAGAGGATGGTTCTTTAGGATCCTAGTTGGTCTCGAAAAGGTAGGGCTAGAGATTTCAGGTTCATCAATAGTTTGGGAATCAACAGAAGCAGGTTCTGGAAAATTTCCAAAACTGGATGTTTTAACTATAGGTCCACTGTCATTATCATTAAGGTTCAAAACAGAGAGATCATCTTCAAGATTTTCAAGAGAGTTCTTAGGTTCGTGTGGGTCAGTTTCATCAAATTTGATGTCAATAGATTCCTCCACACATTTGGTTCTCTTATTGAAAACTCTATAGGCTTTACTAGAAATAGAGTAACCTAGGAAAATTACTTCATCGCTCTTGGATGCAAACTTGTCAAGATTATCTTTGGTATTAAGAATAAAGACTTTGCAACCAAAAACTCTGAAGTAGTTAACATTAGGTTTCCTATGGTTTCACAAATCATAAGGGGTCCTCTTAAGAACATTCTGATCAAGACTCTATTGATAATATAACAAGCTGTATTGACAGATTCAGCCCAAAAATAAATAGGTAGGTCATACTCATTGAGCATGGTTCTGGAAATTTCCTGAAGGGTTCTATTCCTCCTTTCTACTACACCATTTTGCTGAGGTGTTTGAGGGGCAAAGAAATTGTGACTATAGCCATTGTGTGAACAGTAGGATTCAAACTCATGATTTTCAAACTCACGGCCATGATCACTTCTCAAGGTTTTAATCTTATGTCCACTAAGGTTCTCTACAGACTTGGAATATTTAACAAAGTAAGAACAAGCTTCACTTTTGTGAGCTAGAAAATATACCCAAGTATACCGAGAATATTCATCTACTAGAACATAGACATAGTGCTTCCCATTTAAACTAGAAACTCTAGAAGGTCCAAACAAATACATGTTAACCAACTCGAGAGGTTGAGAAGTTGACACATCTTTCTTTGATTTGAAATAAACTTTATGTTGCTTTCCCTTTTGACAGGGATTACAAACTTTATCTGCTGGGAATTCAAGTTTTGGTATGTCTCTAACTAAGTTCTTCCTAGTAAGTTTTCTAAGTAAATTTACATTGTAGTGTCCTAATCTTCTGTGCCAAAGCCAATACTCTTTGTGAAAATCATTTAAACAATTAATATTTTGCATAGATAAAGAATTTAAGTCAACATCATAGACATTTTCATTTCAAAAGGCAGAAAATACTAAAGTATTTTTAGAATTATTAACATTGCAAGAATCATTTTTAAATTTAACATTAAAACCATCATCAAATAAATGATAAATAATTAGTAAATTATACTTAATTCCATCAACCAATAGAACTTTAGAAATTAATACTGAGTCAATGTTACCAATCTGGCCTAAGCTGATGATTTTCCCTTGAGAATTATCACCAAAGGTGACAAAACCTCTATCAACTCTGACTAAGCTTTTAAAGCATGAGAAGTCTCCTGAGATATGTCTTGAACATCTACTGTCCAAGTACCAAGTCTATCTACAGGATCTCTTTAAGGAGGTTCCCTACAAAACAGATTTAGATAGGAAATGATTTTGGTACCCATATTTTCTTGGGTCCAGACAGGTTAGCCAATAAAACTTTAGGTACCCAAATTTGTCTTATGGGTCTCATAAAATTTGTAGAATCAACAGATTTTGGAAGATAAACCTTGTTAGATCCGTAACTATGAATATAAATAGTTGATGCATATGTACTTCCAGAACTAGAACTATCTACATTCTGTCCAGATTTAGAAATAAATCTAGTTTTGGTAATTTTTCTTTGTCCAGGTTGGTATCCTATACCAGTAGTATATCTAGGTGCAATTTGATTACCTAGAATTTTAGTAAGAGTATCTTTTCCATTTGTAAACTTTTCTAAATCATTTATAAGTTTCTCATTTCACAATTTTAGTTCAGTGTTTTCTTTAAGAAACTGAGCATTCTTTTCCATTTCTATGTCAAGATCAGATTTATGTTTAACAGTTAAAGCATACTGTTTCTTTAAAACTTTGTATTTGTCTTTCAGCTCATTACAGGTTTGTTATAACACATCACAATATTCAAACAGTTCATATTTTGACATATTTTTAGAATCAGAATCGTCTCCAGAATAATATGTATTTAAAGTAGGAGTTTCAGATATTACCTTAGAAGTGTTTGTCATAAAACACATGTTTATCTTATTTCTGTTTTCAGTCTCAGAAGATTTAGATCCACTGGAGCTATCCTCATAAGCACTCCAAGTATCCTTCATGGCTTTCTTATACTTATTGTTATTATACTCATACTTCTTATTGTATTTCAAATTTGGACAGTCTGATTTTATATGTCCTTTTCTTTTGCATTCATAGCAGAAAACTTCATCAGATTTTTCAGATTTCCTCCAGTCCTTTTTCCAGTGTCCCTTGTTGTCATACTTACCTTTGTAATTTGATTTTCTGAAAAAATTATTCTTCCTATAAAACTTCTTAAATCTTATGGCTATGTGAGCCATTTCTGCATCACTTTCAGATGCACTTTCACTTTCTTCACAGCTTGAGCTATCACTTACAGCTTGAAGTTTTTCCTTATCCTTATTCTTTGAAGTAGATATCTTTAAGGAAACTGACTTCCTTTTTGGTTCATCTTCTTCTTCTTTGTTTACCTTAAGTTCTTCTTCATACATCATCAACTTACCAATAAGTTCCTTGACTGGAAGTTTACCAATATCACAAGATTCTCTAATTGAAACAGAAGTACCCCTCCATCTTTCATGTAGGCATCTCAAAATTCTCATGATCTGCTCCTTTGATGAAACATCATTTCCCAGTGAGATCGTTGTATTGAAAATTTTGTTAAACCTGAGATACATATCAGAAATGGGTTCATCAGGCTTCATCTTAAAATTATCATATTTAATAGTATAGGTGTTCAATCTCATTTCCTTAACGTTAGTTGTTCCTCCATGAGAAACACTTAAGGTATCCCAAATTTCATATGCAGTCTTACAAGAAGATATTCTATTAAATTTCTCATCTCCTAAATCACAATATAGAGCATTCATAGCTTTTCAAATATTAGTGTAAGCTATCTTAGTAGCTTCATTCCAAGTAGATCTAAGAGTAGTGGGAATTTTTAATTCTGATTCTATGGCAGTCCAAATATCAAAACCCATGCTCTCTAAATGAATTTTCATCTTAATCTTCCACTAAGCATATTTGTTTCCATTGAAAAATGTTGTTCTTTTAGTAGCAACACCTTCAAGTCTATTTTCCATGATAACTAGGTTGAAACAAAAATTTTAAAGAGATAAAAATTTAGAAATAACAGAAATTATAAGAACTTTAAAATACAACTAAAATCACAGTTTAAAAACAAAGTACTTCAGAAAATATTTTAATCCTCTGATAACAAATGTTGGTTGGAGTGGAAACTCAAGAGGGGGGGGGGAATTGAGTTCCAATTAAAATATCTGTTTAAAATCCTTTACTAAAATCCCCCAATTTAAAATACTAATTGAATTGTAGTGAATTTGAACTAAAGCAAACTTTTAGTTAGGTTCTCAAGGGATTTATTAATTCCAAGTTAATCTAATCAGAAGATCAGATTAGCTTTTGAAACTAACCTAATGATTTGCAAGTAATGAAAACACTTGCTAATTCAATTATCAGAGTAAATTTGAAAAACATTTTAAGTTTTAAAGCACTTAGAAGTGGAATAAAAGGTTTTAGATAAAACTAAATAAAGAACAGTAGGTAAAACCAAGAGGTTCAGTCTCAAGCCAAGACTTAGTCCTCTGAACAATTTATATAAATTTGATCCACACCCTGGATTGGGGTTCACAACAATTTACAACTTTCCAGGTCAAAGACCTCTACCACAGTTCTTCATGGGAATAAAAAACAACAGCAAATACAACTGTCCAGGTCACACACGACCTCTACCACTATCCACAGTGGGAAATAGAAGATGTAAGGAGTTTGAATGGGGATTTATAGATCCTCCAGTTAAGGTTCAGAAGACAGTGTATGTGTAAATTAAAACTGATGACACACATTGCTCGTAAAGTGAATAATAACTCACTGAGAAAGATATAGAATATAGAATGGCTCTAGTGATTGCAGTGTAACTCTAGACTCCTTCAGATTTGATCAGAAATGGTTCTAAGTCCTCTTCTAGTTTCTGTCTGGAAAACAGAGTGTCGTATGCTTGACATCTATGTTCAGAGACAGTGAAAATGTAGTCAATTATGTTCTTCAAAATCCTCTTGAAAGTAAAGAACTATTCTTGAGTAAGCTTGAGTGTATATGAGCTTATGTTTCGTCTTGGTTGTGCATGTATATCTGTATGAGATCTTCTTGTGCATGTCACTTGTATCACTTATTTATTTTCCTTGTATCTGGTATCTTGTATATTGTGTAGCAACATGGACTTTTATAGCACGAGCTCCGACAAAAGAAATGATTTCTTTTTGCAGGTACGAGGTACGGTTCCATGACATCCAACAACCCTCATTAAATAAATGAGAGAGCATTAAAATATACCTGATAATACTGTTGGTTAGATTAAACAAAGATAAAGAAATTAAGGCAGCGTCGGATTCTCTGGAATGGTAGCTTTGGATATCGGTAGCCTTGTGTATCAGTAAGTCTTTGTATCGGTAACCTCTTGTATAACGGTAGCCTTTCTATCGGTAGACTTCATGTCTGTCGATAGACTTAATCGGTAGTAGTAGAATTAATGTACCAGTGACCTTTCGTGTAACGGTAGCCTTTCTGTCAGTAGACTTCCATTGGTAATTGTCAGTAACGATAGGCTTGAATAACGGTGACTTGTCTGTATCGGTAGGCTTGCATAACGGTAGAATTGTTTGTATCGGTAGGCTTTCATAATGGTAGACTTGTTTGTATCGGTAGGATTGCCTAACAGTGACTTGTCTGTATCGGTAGGCATGCATAACGGTAGACTTGTTTTTATCGGTAGGCTTGCATAACGGTAGACCTGATTGTATCGGTAGGATTTCATAACGGTAGACTTGTTGTAACAGTGGACTTGATGTATCGGTGACCTTCACGTAATGTTAGACTTGTTGTACCGGTGGACTTGATGTATCGGTACCTTTGTTCTGTAATGGTGACCACTTGTCTGTTTAACCATTCTATTGGTATAATGGGTTAAGTTAGAATATATATCCATCCAGTATCTGAATTCTATGAAGATAATATAAATATTATAATATTTGAATGTGTGCAAGGTGTACAGAAATACTGAAATAAGTAATTAATCATTAATCAATATAGGGATTATCAAACTATAATTGAGCATAATTGGGATTATCAAAATATAAGTTCAAATAATTCTCTAAAGGGTTCAACAAATTATTTTATCATCCATATCCATGTTTTCCTACATGGAATCCTATTATGGGTTATCTTGGATGACCTTTATACTTCTCTTTCTTTCTTTTAAAGTGATAGTTTTATTGACTCTTTTTCTAATGTGGGAATTTACATTATACTCCCAAGCCTAATTTTAAAAAAATTTCAGGGATGAAATTATTTTAAGGAGGAAAGAATGTAACACCCCAAGCTTCCATGGTACGCTTCCCTTTGAATAATACAATACCGTGTGTTGTACGCAACTTCGAGTTCTAACACACACCACAACCAATCAATCTAACTATTATGAATTGTAATACAAATTTTTTAAAATTTTATAAATTTAATCTTTCAAAATGGACATCATTTTTGGATTCAGAATATCGAAATTATCCTAGGGTGAATTTTTGGTATTTTTTAGAAAACATTCAAATTTTGATGAATAGTGAAAAATACTAAACATTATTTAAAAACAACTTTTTTAATCCAAATAATTTATAGTGATAAATTATTATATTGAGAGGTTTTAATGCATAATTAGAATATATTTTTACTATTTAATCCAATATTGGTAATTGGATGTAATTTCACATCTAAACTAGACATAAACAAGTGTCAATCTTTTGATAGTTATTATTTCTTGATAAACACATTCTTTGATTTGACAACAGGAATTAATTTTAAATTAATTTCTGCTAGTTCTGTGTTTTGAATTTAGAAAAAAGAATTCCATATTTATAATCAGGAGGTTCAAATTTTTTAAATAGGTAACTTTTTTTTAGACATTTTGAATAATTACTTCGGTAAATATTTTATTTACCATGGTTAAAGGGTAAATAAGGGTAAAAACAATAATATTATAATAATATTAAATTACCTTAAAATGTGTCCAAACCCTATTGTATGATACATGTATGACCATGGGAATATTTGGGTATATTTTGGGACCCCATGGAGCCACTTGTAAGTGATAATGACACTGTATATTAATTAAGTTAAAGTAAATACAAAAATTACATAAGCATATATCTTTTAGAAAAACAATTTTTACATAGGGTTATATATGTTATATTTTCTACTATAAATAGTCATTAGAAAGATAAACATACTTCCTACATAATTTTATTTTATTTATTATTTTTAGACATTGAATAATGAAATTTATTTATGACACAATAATGATGCAGTATTTTCCTTATTAATGAAAGAATCGAATAATTGGTATTTTAAAATTTAAAATAAATATAATTTGAAAGTTTTGATGACCTCCGCAGATTTTATTGGTTAATATGACATTTTATAATTTCTTAAATGAATTTTTTTTAATTAATAATGTTTTTATGACTTTAACAAAAATCAATTATTAAATATTGTCAAAATTGACATAATTGAGTTTTTAAAACAAATATTATATTATTAATTGATATTGTATTCTTAAAAATCTACGGATCAAGAAAAGTACTTATATAATAATATTTGTATCATTAATGGACAACTTTGGGGTCTCTTGGAAGTATAAATTATGTTTATTAACTATATAATATAAAAATACAAAGAGACATGGTAAATGTCAAACTATTTAACTAAGAGTTAAATAAAAAAGATAAAGTTAATATTGTGACCGAAACCTATCTAAAACCTATTGTATGAGTGGTTTTTGACCTATAACCACCATAACCTTCAAATAATACACTTTGGATCCATTAGAAACCGAATATGAATTTATTATATAATAATATTTCTTTCTTTTCCTAAGGTGCCCCTCACCCCTCTTATAAAAGAGAACTCACCCTTATCTCTAATTAACTCCTTCAAAGCCTTTTGGATCAGCCAAACCCTGCCAAAATATTCTCTAAACTTCCTTAAATTAAACCTAGAGGCCTTAGTTTGATCATAAATCCAACCTACGGATCCCTTTTGATCATATCAAAAGGAAGAACCCGAAGTAGAGGTAATGTTTTCACCACCCTCTTTCAAGTTCCTTTCTTCTTCCACTTCTTATTTGTTTGTTATTTACATTCTAAAATAATAAATCCAGTATATTATATATAATGTGATGTGATTATAAAAATAGTACAACCATATTCAGTATTCTATCCATCCTTTGAATTACATGTCACCATACGTGCGTACGTACGACTTACCGTCTCCTCGTCATGGTGTAATTTTTATTCAATACTTTATTATTTGGATGGGTATAATAATGATGTTTAATTCTTGTAAATAATAAATATAAAATGATAATGATTCTGTATATATGATATACCATCCAATTATATATTATTTTAATATCAAAATAGTGATATTGTCGCTCGTGCGTACGTACGGATTATCGTCTCCATGAATGCGAAGAAATTCATTCCCCATCGTATCCATTAAAGATTAAATTTCATTTTATGATTAAAAATAATGTTTAGAGACATGATATAATTATGGATATGAATAATATACATCCCATCTATAACAAATATGGCTCACATAACAATGAATATAAAGGAAAATGAATCTGTTAACACCTGAAATGACGATAATACTAAGATATTATTAACAAATCAATGTTAAAAGATCATATATGATATCATAATAATGCATATAATTATTCTATAATTAAATAAAAATTATTTCACCATTATAAACTAGGTTAAACTACCCTCGAGCAAGCAAAAAGTACAAAGTAAGGGGTTTCTTATCTCACTTTTAATTCCGTGAGATTTTCATTGTTCACCGCTTATTTATTGCATGTGGTGTGTGTTCTACCCATGATTGTATTCATTGTGTAATATAAATAAATTTATGGATATTTACATCATCATTGTATGATCATTATTTCATGGGTGTGTGTTTCATAAGTTACCAAATCGATAAGGGAATTTGAAATTTCAATTTCTATTCATTCGTCTTTACACATACTTCATTGATTATTTTACTCCAATATTATGTGTGGAATCACTATTCATTTTTTATGTCATAATTTCCACTCCCCTTTCTTTGGATATACTATTGATGCACATAATCACTCCATTGATAATTTCTCACGTCATCTATATGAACTTGATAAGAGTAATTTTAACTCAATCACTATTTGTTGAGTTAAATATCCAATCCATTGGTGTTGTCTTTACAAGAACATGTGTGAATGTCCTCTGATTGATTTAAACTTAATATCAAATCATATTGAGTGTATTTATATCTATCACAAATAATTATGTTGTTAATTTATCCTTAACCTAAGGATACAGTCTTTATAAGATATTTCATCTCAAATTACATTCCATTGAGACTTCTTTGTTGTTATACACCATATCACTTTTATATGGTGTATATAATGTACTTTGACATAGTTTATCATGAATACCATTATTATAATGACATCACAAAGTTTTTATTACCTCAATTATTTGTATTCAAGTGTCTCTCTTTTGGTTAGGAACTTTAACAAAAATATCATTTTAAATGTTTTAAATATTTATTATTCTAAATCTTTCTCATTAATGTCCATGTTTCAAAAATGGTTTTAATAATTATTTATATGGACATTGAAGTTTTAAAATTAAAATTAATTTTAAAAGTTTCAAAGTGGTATGGGAAACTTTGATTCAAAAATCTATTTTTAAATGGCTTTTTGACAAATAGTGTGACTTTTAAATGATCTTAAGAAAAAGGGGGATATTTCTCTCTAATAGTTTTAATGATAATTTTCATCTATGTCAATATCCTTCATTATTATCGATTAAGGTTAATATGTTACAATACAATATTCCATATTGTATTGAATGAGTTATGTTTTACTGTGGATGTGCTATTTTTATTCCATTCATGGTTTGTGGATAAATTATTCTCATTACGTATGCCGGTTTTAATACGAATGTTTATGTTATGTTTAAACCTGTTCATATGAGGAATTCATTGGACTTAGTAAGTGATGGGTGGAGCCCGCTATAGCTCCTTGATGCATCAGTAGGTCTCATGAGACAAACTAGTGTCTTGGCACAAGGCCTTGAAAAAATCTTATTAGTAGTCTTAGCATAAGGCCTTGACTATGTGGTTATAATAGTCTGGCATTATGCATTCCATCATTATGAAAGTGGTTATTGATATTTCATGTGATCATTCGACTAGTAGAATATCCATGTGAATAAGTAAATGGAATTATTTGATTTTATCTTTGCCTTATTATACTGAAGTTCATGTTTAAAAGGCTTTTGTTCTAGTATTATACACTGCCTTAAATGTTTATGCGTATTTATGAAAGTTTCCACTATAATGTTATCCTTACTGAGCATATGAGCACACACTTTTCTATGTTTTATTTTCCCGGGATGCAAAGAAGTATATTATGACTGACCTCAAGGGATAGTCTATGGGATCTCAGTGTTTTTTATGGAGACAATGTTGTTGTAGTTTTCCATTTTATGATGTAATGTAATCCTTATGAATGTATCTAGTACTTACAAGGCTACTAAACTAATCGGTCTTTCGAGACTTGAACTTTTATTATCATTAAAATGATACGTAATAATGAAACAACTCTGGGCTTCTAGGGTCAGGGCGTTACACATTGACTCTCCTTTAATAACACAAGCATCCTTACAACATGATGTTAAACTACATGGAACATTCCTATCACATGACCTTAAATAGAAGTATCAAACTATATAGGTTTTGATCCCAGTCTATCAAAAATTCTATGTAGGAATCCTTTCTATGGGTTAATCCCAACAACCCCAAGTTTGGATTCCCCCCTATGGACACACTCCATCACTATCTATGTGTAAAAATGTTCTCCCTAAGAAAACATTTTACAAAATCCTGATAATCCTAGAGTGAAATATTACCCCTTGGGAACACACTCGACCAAATCCTGAGTGTGAAATCTCCCTCCATGGGGATGCACTCCAAAATATACCCCCAAAATATAGTAAGCATGTGATCAATCCATCTTTGTAAGATGATATATTTTTGACCTGATTCGGAATCCTTACACCATGAAATAAAAAGTGGAATCCATAGGAAAAATACTTCGAATACATACACCTTAGGTATCAACTACCTCATGAAAGACATGAGATGCCTTGGATTATGTGCCTAAGATTATTCACACATAAGATTCCCTCCAAAAGAGGATAACTTTTTAGGATCCCAGCAAATCTTTTCTTTTGGAAATTCTAGACATTCCCAAACTTAATACCACTTTAGACCAATGTTTTCTATAGTTTTGAGAAAAAATCAGTGTAATTAGCTGACTTCCACTTCAAGATGTCAATAAGAATGAGTTTCCAAAACATGAATTAAATCTATGAAGGAGACCTATACTATGTGAAGAACTCTATCGAGGAATCCATGGAAGAATGATCCAACATCCCAATATCCCATTTTGATCAAAGAGATGATATCACTGTTTAATGTGATTAATGATGACCAATATTGGAAAGTAAGAATGCTAGGAAATAAGTACATGTGGTACATGTACTTAGAGGAAACACATAAAAAAGTTGAATCTGATGTGAAACTCTTATCATTCAACTACGAGTAATGTTAGTGTTTGGAAACTGGTGGACTTTCTTGTCACCTGATTCATAAATTCTGTTCTTGGTCCCACTAAGAATGTGGAGAGCCTAGTATGAATATCTCCTATGATTTGGGGAAGACAATGTTTGGAATACACCATTATAAACATCACCAGCTTTGATCCATCCTCTGTTTTAGTAAAAATAGACAACATTGGGTCATTGAGAATTTTTCACTATATCTATTCTAATGGTTGAATCCACATTCCTCAAACGACTCTATCTGCGGGAAGCCAGTGACCTAATGACAACAAGAATATGGGAAGTGAAAAAGTTAGCATAGAAAACTTACAAGACTATAATATGACCACAAAATTCACTACCCCTTCATCTTCTGAGATCCCAATCCCAATTTTAACCTCCAAGATAATTGAGATTAGGGCGTTTGATTACCTTAATTTCTGATATGAGTAATAATGGGTTATTAACACTAGAGATATGGCCCTCCAAGATCTTGAAGCATGAGTGCATTGCTGACACCACCACCCCAAGAGTTCCTAGGGGGAAACTCACCAGTTTTAATGATGAATCACTTTAGGAACCTATCCCCATATCTCTCTAATAGTTCACTCCCCTATTATGAGGAGGTATGGGAGGTTTGAGTTGTACCTATTATGGACACTTCTTGGGAGCTTCCAAGGTGGGCACCATCTAGGTCCGGTTAGAGTTGAAACTGACCAGTCTAAAAGGATGATGAGTGGATTGAATCTATCCCCTATCTTCCAAACCTGACCTATAACATTTGATACCGACACTGGTGGTTGATCTAGAAAATTTATCTATAAGAGGGATATTCTAGAGCTCCATTGGAACCTTCCACCACCAGCATATCCCATCAGATTCCCACAATTTCTCAAAGTGAATATGTATTCACCATCCTTGGATTGAAACGAAAACAACCTCACATGAAGTAAGGGTTTACTCTCTTAGTCATTGGTTCCACTGATAACCTTTACGATCCATATCAAGATGATGAATAACAACATAGAGGTTATCTCGGCAGCACCAAAATTCAATGTAGTGATCCTCTCTACACCCCTGAAAACCAATGTAGAAGCTATCCCTCTACCACAATAAACCAATAATGGGGTCCTCCCTTCACCACCATAAAAAAATTTGATTCCCTCCTATAACTACTATCAACTAATGTGGAGGTCTTCCCCACACCATCAAAAACCATTTCGAATGCCTTACCTACACCTCCAACAACCAATGTGTAGGTACTCCCTGAATCATCAAAAACTAATGAAAAGGAAATACCCACACTAACACTAACCAACATAAAGGTCCTCCACATACTGTAGACACTCCCTCCTTTGAAATACCATCCTAGGGTAGGAGGTAAAACAACAATCATGGGGTCCATGCCTCTAGTGTAGGTTGTAAAACACATAGGGAAAACCCAAGAAACTCTAAAAATCTCATTATTGAAGAGGTATCATTCCATTAGAGATGGAACCATGGGAAGTATCATGTCATAATAAACCTATAAAACTCTAAATAAATGGATGAATCAATAAGGGAAAAATTACCCTCCCTACCAGATATTGGGGCATAATCCCATCAATTTAATCTTACGATATAGAAAATCAAAATCAAGAAGGTCTCTAAATACCCATGTGGATACCTATAGGTGTAGGAAGTTCTGGTCTCCTTCTAAGGACTTGCTCTGAAACATTCTCCATCACTATAATATTCCATCGTTTCTTCCTTCATACAGGATGTTAAAGATATGTCAGAGTCCAGAATGGTTCCCTCAGATGAAGATGAGCACTCTACTGAGCTGCAAAGGGATTCTACCACCATATCACATGAGGAAGTGGTAAACACCCCATCTAAAAACATGAAAATAAATCCAAATCCAAGATAAATCCAAATATGTAGCAAAAATTTTAGAACTAGAATTTGGGACAATAGTCATGGACCTATAGCCACGATCAATAAGGATCATGGCTATATGTATCCTATACCCACAACACTTACATGGCTCATAGAAGTAGCCCACCATACTCCCAAAATTTCCATACCTTCATGAGATTCCTCTTCTAACATACCCTCATGACTGTCCTACATTACCACCCAACCACACACAATACTACTCTGACACAATAACCCAACTTCTCTATGATCCTCTTCCTCCTCCGAAGCGGCCACCATACCTCCCCACTGACACTTCTTCAATGCTACTCTGACTTGGCCTCCCCATATCCTCCTTTGATACACCTATGATCCATCCAACCCACCTACATGTGATCATCATAATTCAACGAGGCCCCTACACATCTTCGACGTAGCTCGAATAAGGCTCTAACGTGGCCACTCCACCTTTGGGGATCCTTCTCCTTCGACACAGCCACCACTACCATTATCCTTCAACATACCAACACTACCTCTTAGATTTATCATTTGAACTAATCCATAACCTCATCATCTTGATCCTCCCATGATTTATCACTAACCACATTTAGGTGAACCTAGAAAAATCTCCATTTTCATGCAACATATCTTCCGTCTTCCCTTATACTGAAGTACATCTACATCACTGGTTAGGGTTTCCCCAATTTCTCTTATAACCTATTTTTTATTATGATATAATATTTTTTTAGTTATACATTGAGCCATATTTATTTTATTAACATAAAATTTAATTCCTTTCTCCTAACATCATTAACTTATTTGGATCTAATAGTATTGTTGTTGTATAATGTGATTTTCCCACTGTTTATACATGCTTAGACTATGTCAAATGTATGACTTTTGTATTTAATATTCTTTAATGTTAATATTTATATATGTTTATCATGGTGAAAAAACATCATTTTATGCATTACATTTTCAAATATAGTCATACCCAATTTGAAGTGGTACTAATATTTCAAGGATATTATAAGTATAATAATGTTTTAAGGAACTACTACATGATTTTTATCATGTTATATTTAATTTGATGGCACTTACTCAAAACTAATTATTGAACTTATCACTTATTATAAGTATTTTTTAGAAATGTTTCCCATTTAAAAAATACATTTTTATTTCTAATTTATCCATATTATCAGTAATAAAACAAACACTTCATATTTTTTAAAATTAATTACCATATGTGATAAGTGTTTAAACAATTTTCAATAAGTACAATAAAAATGACACTAAATTATTTTGTATTAAGTAATTAAAATGTTTTAAGTATGTATAATTTGTTTTTTCATGTCATAAATGACTATAAATCTGGTGCATAAATTAATTATTTTTTGGTATATGATATTTTTCATGCATTGTTGACAGTTTTCTATAACATTTTAATAACGATGTTTTACACTAAGATATATTATAGTATTTATTTTCTATGGTATAAAATTTTACTTTTGGAGACCTCATGATTTATTATTTTTTATTTTGTTTCTTTTACCAGGACACATGATAGTGTTTCATGTAATTGAAAATATGGATAAGGATTTTTTAAGTAAATGATGTATTTATTTATTCATTAATAATTTTTGGGGATTAATTTTTTTATTGATAACAATGTCTTTTTATGACCATTCTAGAATTTTTATTTTGTCTATAGTTTATTCTAAATTTTCAAATATTTAAATATTATGAAATAAGAATATTTTAGAAACTATAATTTGAGTGTTATAATTTTTTTGATAAATTTTACTACAAGACAAACATAAGCAACTCAAACATTCTCTAACATTATTATACACTAGATGAAGTTATTATCATAGTGTATTAACCAATTTAAATGTTTGAAAATAGATTTGATTTAAAGAAAACTATATTTTATTAACCAATACAGTTCAATCCTTGTTATGTGGTGTTTGTTTGTGCACCTAATTGGATGAAACATTTATTATGGTGAAAAAATCTAAGTCAAAGGATTATTGTTAGTCAGTTATCATATTTTTTGTTTTAACTAATACGATAAATTTAGTTTTCATTAGTATGTTTTTTTGTTTAGGGAAATTTCAAGTACAATGTTTTATTATTTCATAAATCATATTTTTATTAGATTATTCTAGCCACATGTGTCCAAAATATGCGTATCCATTCAATCTAAATTTATTTTTTATTTTCTTATAGGGTTCTGGTTCTAATGCAAGATCCCAAACAACTGACCCAAGTGTTATTTCAATGCCATAAATGTAACTAAAGGTATGTAATAATTAATCTCATAAAAAATTCAGTTATATATTAAAAATTCATTCAAATATATACGACTCACTTTGTATTTATGTTTAGTTATTAATGTTTTAGTGAATCTATTTTAAAATTATTCATAAAAATATGAGCTTATATGTTAACTTTTTGAATTGTTTGAGCTTATATAGTAATAGTTTTTTCAAAATTCGCACCCCTTAAGTCCATATATTTTTTATGTTAATTTTATTGTACAAATAAACATTCAAATTAACATATAAACACTGTTTAAATATTGTTTATAGTAACATAAATGTTTTACAAAATATAAATGGTTTATATATATATATATATATATATATTTCAATATATTTTATATTATTATAAGATTATATGTTAATATTTATTATATGTTCTGATTGATTATTTGTTAATATAGTCTATAAGATTATATGTCAACATATATTTAAATTTTCTTGGCTTCAGGTATGAGAAAACAATACATAGATGAATCATAATCAGATGTTGTTGTTATATATAAAAATATAGATGTTCATGAATCATGCCCAAGATAGAGGTGAGCCCATGGAATCTAGGGATCTTTATCATAGTGAAAAAATTTATTCTTTCAACTTTGATTATTCATTGGTGGTTTATGTTTATTAGAATTATTGTAACATTCTTGATTATGATAATGATGTGACCATAATTTAAATTTCTAAGTGAGGACCCGGGTCCAATGATATTATTCACACTAGGAAAATATTAAATATTACATATTTCTATTTACCTCTAGGTAAAAAAAGATTTATTGATTTTTTTACTGAAAACAATAAGAAATTTAATAAAACAAATATTTATTTTTTCTGTCCATTGATAGTTAAATCAGATGTGATGAAATACATTTCACTATTGAGTGTGTGTTATGTATATATTATTCTTTTTGGAGTGTTAAATAAACGTTGATTTTATATTTAAATTTCATTTATGTAGTTTAGAGTTTGTGTATAGTTACTCTTTATTTTATCACTGTATTCTGTGGTAGATAAACACTTTGATAATCTATCAATATGAAATAGAGTTATTTCATTATAGTTTTTTGTTAATATTCCACTTTAAAAATAGTATAAGTGTGATTTATTATGGTTTTGTGATATTCAATGAGTGAAATATATTGAGGAAAATCATTATATCCAATGAGGAATTTATTTCCATATATTTTTATGAATTTCTTTAATCATTAATATTTAATACCATTAAATTTGGTTATTCATGTTTCTATAAATCTTTGGATTTTAATTTTTTTTATAAATATATTATTTCATATTATGCATGCATAGAAAAACATATTACTTGCCTCATCAATTGTTCATTAGGAAGAAGAGTATTTATGAAATTATTCATAATCCAATTTATGTATTTTTGTATGTTTATATATTTATAATATTATTTCTTCTTTATTTATCTATACTAATTCATCTACTCATTATCCTTATGCTAAAAAGGACATTCTGAATGTATTTCATTTTTAACACATGTAACATTATTTTAACATTCCCAAAGTCTCTTATTTTTAAAACATATAACATCATTTTTACTTTTACATTTTTAAATGATTCATAGGATCTGAATATGGTGATATATTAGGTTAAAATATTCAAATACCTTATAGTTGTGATGAATTATCTATTACCATATGACCTATGTTGGTAAAAACATTTACTTTCTACTATATCCTTAATATTTTTACTATTGATCATTA
The DNA here is from genome assembly GCA_963277665.1 of Viscum album. NCBI lineage: Eukaryota > Viridiplantae > Streptophyta > Magnoliopsida > Santalales > Viscaceae > Viscum > Viscum album. The sequence continues at coordinate 732,588,255 of OY728145.1, read as the reverse complement.
TTTTTATTATATCTGAATTTATTAAAGATATAGATGATAATTTGGAAACTAGATTCCAGATCTTATAAATTGAAACCAATGTAATGTGTTTTTTAACATTTTATCTTTTGAATTTATTTGTAGTAGATTTGATAAGTAATGACATTACCATTTTTCAAAATACCAATTATGATTCCATAAAAACCATGATTAATTATGAATTACACTTAATTATTTCAATTTAATTCTAATAGATAAAAAATATTTTTTTCTATAAACTATTAATTTTGGATCATGTGAATGACCTTATTTAATTTTTTCCATTATAAATGGGATCCATTTCTATTCCATGAAAAATGAGTGTCTTTTGTTTTATGAAATTTTTTCCATTGTTTCAACTAGAAATTTGAGCTGTAGTTCGTATATTAAAAAAATTCCTGAATAGAGAAAGGAATTATAATTGATCAACTATAGTTTATCTTCAAGAAGGAATGAAAAGAAATATTTTTTATCAATATTTCCTTAACCATTATTTCATGAATCATTTGAAATAGAATTCTATAACTTCATTTTCCCATCACATTTAGCCTAATTAGTTTTACATATTATTTTAGATCCTATCACAAACCATAATAATAATCATCTCTATATGACTTCATATTTTACAATTCTATTCTAGACTACTTCAAATAGTGTATATAATTATTTTCTTAATCTTTTGTTGATATTATAATTGGTGGAATTTTATGTTAGGGCCTTTCATATAGTGTTAGAACACCATTAATAGAAAACTAAATAGATCATTTTTGTTATTTTATAAAAATATTTATTTCTATTATTACATTGAATATCATATAGTGGGATGAATCACCTTGGCCTAAATAGAGTTATGAATGCTGTGTTTGTTGATCTCAGTTACCTATAAGATATGAAACTTTTCTAAATTTATGAGTTCATTATAAAAGACAATTTGATATAAAGTATATTTTCTCTTTTAATTATTTAGCTGATCTCCATGTTTTGAAATATGGGATTAAAAACTTTATTACATGAGTATATTATTTTTATTAGAGAGACATCACTTACAATTTCATTAATGTATCTATACAGGAAAACTTTTTAGTGGTTACACTAATAAACATATATGTTTTTTATGGATTTATTCAATAGTTTTTATTTAATTTCCTTTTAAATTATGTTTATTTCATAGTATAAAATCCATACTATTAGTGCATGACATAAATCATGGGGTAATTCATCTTAGTGGTCATTTTCATACGGAAATACACTTGAGGGCCATGATTTTTTCAAAATTTGGATGGAAACAAACTTTTCAGATCACTTTATGATGTGTCTTGGAAATTGGAGTAATTTTATGAGAATTTAAGGCCACTTCCAAAAAAAGGATAAAAGAGATAAGTTATCTAATTAATTTTTGGAAATCAATTTTGATATTTTATTTTCTCTCTACTATTGAGATTAAAAAAATATGCATGGTATGGTTAGATTTCTTAATTTTTTTAACCTTTTTGGCATCATCATGAGAAGTTGATGCTTTGGGTATCTAATTAAATATATTTTTTGTTTTCCCCATAAGAATCGGAATGTCTAATGCATAGTTCAAGGAATTTCATAATTCCATAGGTCATCTATAAAGGCTGAAAAAGCTTCAAAGAATACCTGACCCCATCATCTATGATACAGGATTCCAAGAAAGTATCTATGAAATGATGGAGTAAATTCTATTTCCTACATTCCCTCAACCTGTTATGGTAATTCATCTAATTTCAAAACTTTTATTCCATTACTAGTTAGCAACTATTTATGATTTATATTTTTAAAATATCCACATGAATTTTTAGGTATCAATTATTTGTGATATATATTTTTTCAAGAAACCCTTTCAAACTACTTTTTGTGAATTAATTATCTATCATATGTCTTTTATGATGATACTCTCATTTCAGTGCTTATATTTATTCGTTTTTATACTCATGATACTCTTTACACAATTAATGTAACAATATACCTACACATTATTATTTTGATAGTGCATATGAAAATTTAATAGTGCATATCATGTTATTCCTTTCATGATTAATTAAATAAAATACAAACACATTTTGAATTTCATAGTGCATATGTGAATTCAATAGTGAATATCTGAATTTGATATTGCATATTCATACCTAAACATATATTACAATACATGTACATGATCAAATTTACAATTCCATTACTATTGTTTATGATTACATTTAGGGTCATTCAAATACTATAATACATAGACAATTTCAAATATTGTAATATTTATAGCCTAAAAAATTCATTATCTTTAGCTTATGATGATACAAAAACCATGTTAATTAAAAAAATTTCCTTTTATCTCATAATATATATTGACTAACAAATACATTATATATAGCTTATGCTTATACAAAACGAGTTACATAAATACATAATATTTTGATTATAGTTACTCTTATTCTAGTTCTTATATAGATACTAAAATAAATATAGAGTTTTCAACCTAAATGTGATTATGATTATATCAATTCCTATGATATTATATATACTATAATACACAAATATTTTATAATTTAAATTTCTTATTCATATTCTTCTATGTATTCTAATAATTTCACAAATAATATAATACATACACATTTTCATATACTATAATATACAAATATTGTAATAAGATTACGAATATATATACAAAATTTCACATTTTCATATACTATAATATAAAAATACTATAAGGATATAATACTATAATATATATTCATATTCTTATTTTATGATATAAAATACTAAAATATTCAAATATTTCAATACTACATTTCTATAATACTTTTTCAAATAGTGTAATATAAATTTTCATATACTATAATTTACATTTTTACATTTTCATATACCAGAATACTAGAATACTATAATATACAAATACTGTAAAAAGAATTTCCCTCATTAAATGTATATTTTGAAGGTAAAATCATTTATAATGTCAATATAAATTTTATATTATGTTATATTAGATCACTAATGAACCTTTGATAAGAAGACACAAAATTTTGTTCATTACTAAAATTTAAGTGCTTCTCACGGAATTATAGAAGTATTTTTACTATACACAGGTAGTATTGTTATCTATAATCATATTTGATTAGATATTTTTCAAATATATAACAACACGAATTAGTTTTATGGTACCTTTTAATTTTTACCAGGTGCATGTAATTATTGGAGTATCATGTTGCAATAATGGACTTGTAGAATCCATGAGTTCAATTATCCAGACTAGAACCTCTGTGGTATACACCTCAAATTTTAGTCCATTCAATTACTTAAGAAAGTTTTTATAACATGATTACATCAATATATGTAAAGAATTTTTAATTAACATTAACTCTTTTTTATAGCTTTTTCTGTGGGTAATTTATAAATTTTTATAAATTTCAATTCCTTTCTATGTAATTTCTTCTACATTCATATATATCAATATAAATTTTAGAAACCTTCAATAATGCATTAACAGAAAAATGATATCCTATAGAAACACCCTAGGTTGATATAAAAACTTATTAATAAGCTGATAATTGTAATATAAAACCCCACAACACAAACATATTTTAAAATTATAAAATAAAAAAATATTTTATTAATGGTTAAAATACCTTATAATTAGGTACAATTGCATTGGGAGCCTAAACAACCATTTTTTATAAGATGATTTGGATAATAAAATCTAAGATAATAGCCATACGTTGGAGTGTGCGACCCATATGTGTGAGGTTTTCTGTCCAATATTCTTTCATTTTTTGACAAATATTGAGTAACATAAAAAACATTTATCAATTATGATGCAAAAAATAAAGTTATTGATGCAGAATATCCTTTATGGTTAGTTTTATGTAGTTTTGAGGATTTTCTTCGTATTTGAGTTATAGTTTTTGTGACTATAGTTTTTGGGTAATGTTGTTTCATTTAGTTATTTAAAGAAAATATGTTTGGAGAGGTAATATAGGTAAAAGTATATTTTTCATGTATAAGTGCATGTGACACTCATCATGTAATACTTATGCATTATGCATATTGTATAAAGAATATGTTTCCATTTCAAATAAACTAATACAATATATCTATCAAAAGTCAATGAAATGAAATCTATAAATTTTTGTAGAGTCTGAAGGGTAACTTCATGGTTTGGATGTGATAAAAGAGTCAATATAGGTGCTTCTAAATTTTTATAATAAGAAGGTATCATTATATAATTGAAAAGTTTATTGAGAAAAAATCTAATGGGGGAAATTGAACCCGAATATATTATCCTAAAGATTATTATGTTTTTTGTTAGTAAGGAGTTATGTAAAAATGAGTTGAATATAATTATACTAAGTAATTATTACCTAAAAGTATATTTTGTATCTTAAATGTTAACATGATAGAATATAGGTAGAGTCCATATCTTCTTTTTGAAGGCTACACTGAATAATATTATGTGTCTAGATGATTATTATGGATAACTAAGGAGAATATTTTCCTAAAAATATTGATGTTGAAGAATTATTTAATATGAAATTAATTTTAATAATATTTAAATATGAATATTTCATGAATCGGTAATATATTGTAATCATTGAGCTGAACATACCTGATGAAATTAAAGTGGGTAGGGTAGAGATTTTTTTTTCTAGAATCATCTTCTAATAATGTATTGGAACATTTATTTTAGGATGATATTAGAGGTATATTCTAAAATAAATGGGATCTATATAATAAATTAGTATCATTAAAATAACTAGAAGAGAAATCCAGTTATGAAAGGTAAAGTGTTTGGGAGACTATAAACTTTAGTAAGGTAATGTCTAGATAATGAAGAATGGAAGAGGATTCCTATGAACTAGGAACTCAAGAAGAAACTTATGAATAACTTTACTTTTAATGTTTAATTATATTATTCACTGAAATCTTTGCAAACATTGGTTGAAGTTTTGATTTGTGAAAACTGGTGAAATTTTTTTTGTGGGATATTAAAGACATTATAAAAGGACTATGTATTTAGGATTCATTCTAAATAATTACTGAGTATGTAAGAGTAACTATAAATATTCAATTTATATATAAAAAATTCTTTGAAACCCCTTATGGTGTGTAAAATCCATTTACTCATACGTATGAGCATTTGAAAGTTATATATTAAGATAGATCTATGAAATATGTAATGGAAAATATTTCTTAAATATGAATGCTATCATGGATAATGAATGTTTCAGTATGGAAGAAATTGAGTTAATAAAAGTGATTAAAGCATATTTAAGTGTAAATTAAATATTTCATAATGTTTTTATATTTTAAGAAGAATGAAATATGTTTCTTAGAGTTATTTTTTTTTGAAAAAAATTATAAGATGTTGTGGTGATCTTTCAATGTAATAAATTACATTATTTTTTGGATAATGGGATTTATTCTAAGTATGAAAGGTGATGTTTTTCAAGATGAAAAGTGTTTTCTATATAGATAGAATATTCCAAATATAATATAATGATCATTTTGTTCGGAATGAAATGTGATCATCATGAAACATGAACGTCATTTTTTTAATGTCATCTTCCAGGGAGGATATTATCTTTAGTTGGATATAGGGTAAAATTGTTTTCTAGAATCTGGAAGCTATAGCCATGGTTCAAAATCATGGAACTAAACCTAGTTTCATGGATTAAACTATGGTTATTGACCGAGAACCATCTTTTTCAACCTTCGTAATAAGTCTATGTGGAAGAGGTTATAACCATAATTTAAAATAGTGGCTATAAGTCAGTAAGGTAGAAGCTATTTCCAAAGTTGGAACTGTGGCTATTTCCATATTTCCAAGGGTAAAACTATGGAAATATGGATATTTCCACTGTTTCGAATCATAACAATAGTTTTTTCCTATATCCACGACAGTAGGATCCATGACTCCTTAAAAAGTGCTATTACCTATATATATGGTTTTCTAGTCTATATCCAAGGCTAAAAAACAAGGATATAACCTAGTTTTATAGTAGTTTTTGACACATGTAGTGACCACTATCCCATTCAATAAACTGCAATGTAACTCTGTATTGGGGATGTCACCCTTATCTCATCCTATTATAATTGTGGATTAGGTCAATCAAGAGTAATACCATCTCCTTAGTGGTGAAAAATGGACATGTGGAAGCTTCTAGACACTAATAAGATATTAGTCCTATTTTTTCCTCCTATAGCTCTAGATTATTTCATCCTAGAGTCCCTCATATAGAAATAGGTAGTTTGTTTTCACCTAATTATCTTGGAAAAACTTCATCACCTCTAGGACAATAATCTAGCCTAACCAGGAATCCATGAGCACCTCGACATCATTCACCAATTGTTAATGAGGGTTGATATCATGACACTCCTGGTAGCTCATCATCCAGAGTCATATGGATACAACCAATCTCTCTAGAACACCTGAATTAAGAGCCTTACTGTGATCTGATGGATTATGGAATATGAATATACATATATTAATATTATAAGTTGGGGTAGAATACTTCCCTAAATTTCATCCCTATCCTAAGGCGGTTCCAAGACCTTAAATTTGAACCATTTTTTTTGAAAATAAATGACCCCCTCTAAATACTTCCATAGTGAATGTGGTCTTCACCGACCCACCATTGGATTAGAGGAAGATGGTCTCCAATGAAGGAAATGACATGGAAAACCCATCCCAAGGGGTGACACAATACTAATAATACCCATCGATAGGAATCTACACTCGTCATTATATATAGGAAATGGGCCTTAGATGTCCTCCCAATAATACGTTATTGCCTGCTTATTGGTACCTTGAAAATTGAATGGACAATTTGATCCCACAAAAGTATTCTAGGTTTCACCAAGAGTGGATTCAGACACTCATAAATATTCCTTTATTAAATAGGATGAGTAATATAAAAGGATCACTAATGATGTTATTATTGAGAAGCGCCTGGACCATGAAACCATCATAAGGGCCCCTTTCTCTCCTCTAATGGGGAACTGTGTCCTCCTTAGTCAAATGCCCCAACATGAAATCGGTGGTCCAAGCACCTAGTTTGGGAAGAAGCCTAGTGATATAAAATTGGCCATTATATGAGTTTCCCACTCCACCTAAGTAGTAGGACTATCCTCCTCGGGAACAATACCATGCTTCTACCCAAGTCGATGATCCCATCAACGCATTAGTGGATACAAATCCTCACCTAGATGATGTAATAGCTACTCTCATTGTCGTTCATCAGGCTCTAGAAACATGATAGGTGGGAATTATTCTTTATGGAGAGTTATACCTTGAATTGGGGGACCATGTTCATAGACCCCCATAGTTTTGTAATCTTGGATTCACCCTATCTAATGGGATGAGTGACTCACTATAGAATCAATCCCACATTGCCTCAAGGTGTAGGCTAATGTTGGGGACTCCAAAACAGTAGGGAGATTCGAAACATAGATGGTTTGTGTAGTCTCAGGAAGGTCATGACTTTCTATAGTACAATCATCCTCCAATAATGTCTTTTTCCAATTGGGAGGACCACATTAGACTGTTCCTCCACCTATTCAGCACCACATCACATAAGATGAGTATTGGTGACCTCTTCAATTTCAAGCAGAGGCCTAATAAGCGAGTGGCTGAATTTTTCACCCAATAGAATGGACTCAAGTAATCAATCGACCTTAAATTATACCAGGAACAATTTCTTATGATGTATGTGGAGAAAGTCAGAAATGATGGGGTATGCGCCCTAATCTCTCTAAACTACCTAGGTAGATTTTGGGACTTCTTCGAAAATGATCAGTGTTTGGATGAATCCTTTCACTGAAATAAACAATAGTCATATCCATTTTTCCTTCCATCTAAAGTGAGAATACACATAAAAGAATATATAGATACCGATATGCATTCATAGTTCCTCGAGCTAGTTCACCTACTTTCCTATGTACCAAATTAGCCTCTCTAAGAACTACCTATCACTATGAAACCCTTCTAAGTGCAGCCTTGCCTAGAACATCCTCCTCATCATAATTAGGTGAAACTGAATTCTAATTAATAGCAAGATCTTAGGATATCTTTCACACAATAGGGGAAAGAATTATTACTTAATGTATGTGAAGGTACCATGATATTACATTTGTTCCCTAGAGAAGTGAATCTTGATGTTTCCAGATAAAAAGATACCCTGGGAGGCTGGACTACCTTGTTACCCCAATCACTACCCATATCATAGGATCCTCAGACACACCATCAATCAATTAATTTTATTCAAATATTAAATCTAAGACAATATAGTTCATGTATTATTAAAGTTTCATGAAATTTCAAGGAATGTGACACATGTCAATGTTTTGCTTTACATTATAGAAAAGACTATAGTTAGTGGAAATAGGTTACTAACAATAAGATGAAAATGTAAAATGACTAGTTTTCTTGTAAAATAGACTCTTTTACCCATGTTATTATTCTTTACTAGTTGAGAACGACAAAAACTATTGTGTTTTCTAGGCCTCCTCAAACTGCATCCTCCACATCAGTGTCAAAACCTTACAAATCTTAGAAAAAAATATTCTTATAGTGAAAGGGAAATAAGAGTCTCCTACTTGTGCCAAAACCAACTTGAGATCTTATTGACTTTATCCCTCATAAATTGGGAGATGTGCCTGTGGTATTTATATAACTATACTATTCCACTGACGAGGAGAAAGAATACACCTTACTAGATTTTTTTAAGCTAGTGGACCACTTCACAATTAGTGAAAATGAGGAATGTCATACCAAAACTTAGACCACCTCTAGTCTACATTATCGAATTATATGTAGAAGAAACACCAAAAAATATAGTGATCATATAATATCTTCAAACCAGGATGTTCATGCTTCTTATACTAGGAATATAGCCTTATATATGTCCTAATAATAACAAACCTCCTGATTCACCCTAGTAGGCACACCCCAACATCTAGCTTGTATTGAGTGATCATGCAACTTAGCCATGAATGGTCCACAATCTGCCATGCCCAGATAGAGACCAACCCCAACCAATGAAAAATTAGACATATATTGTTTAGATAAATCTAGATAGATAGCAGCAGAATAACACTAGTGCCATCCAGGATCTAGCAGGTCATCCAAAGTCATCTACTACAACCCCTTACAAGGAACCACCCTCTGTAGAAAAACTATACCCCTAGCATGAAATTATGATGTGATAAATCACCTCATCAGAATATCTGTTCATCTTTCAATCCTTGAGGCTCACCTATTTGTAATGAAATGCATGCACTCCTCTGCAAACCATTTAAAACCCCCCTTCAGTTTGAGGATGAGGTAGTTTCCTCTGAGGAATACTATGAAAATGAGTTCAATAAAGATGAGTTTCAAGCTATTATCATGTTATTTAGAGGATATTATTTTGTCACCGTTTAGTGGAATATATGCCCATTGTAGATCATTAGTCAGTTTAATGGGGTGGGAATATATTTTTGCCTAGTGTATAATAGAACTATGATCCATCTCATCTAGACAAGGAAATTGGGTCTTATAGAAGTAGTTCTAACTACCACCATCATGATAATTCATGTGTATAATAAGAGTGAGTAAAAACCACATTAAAGTATTCTGATAAGGACATAATTTGGTGTCTTTGAATTTTGAACTAAATTTATGGTAGTCTCATAGGACACTACCTACAAACACACTTTTGGAAAGTTCTTAGCTTAATTTCCATGCATTAGTCCCCTATTTGTATGATCATTGCCCTAAATTCTCCCTTGATGGCCAAGTAGGGGTACTACTGGGTGATGTATCCCCCTTTGAAATTTTTGGGGCCCATTATCTAGATGTTGGTTATTATAAAAGGGAGGGAAATAAGGTTTATACCAATAGGGTTGGGAACATCAATATGTATAATTACCTAAAATACACTGCAACTAATCCATAGATAGACATAAAAGATATTTTGGAACTCCCAGTTCATTGGTTAGAGCCCACGATACTTGATATAGTGGTTATTTTATTGTTTCCAAAAAAGGAGTTCTTGTACATTTACTTGTACTACTATATAAGATAGGATCAAATAATATCAGAATACCCTACTCCTACGAATTACTGAGAAGTAAACCCCATGGTCACTGATCCAAGGAATTACCACATGTTCCAAAAATATGTGATAAATCAAAAAATTCATGTCATCAAAATTTCTTCCATATCAAGTGTTTACTTCATAGACAAAAGCCAAATGAAATTGTATCAACATATTTTTTCTCCTCAATATCAACAAATAAAGGACCCATAGGGGAGGATTTCATATCCACTAGAGTAGAAACTAGTTCTACCCTTGGACTATCTATCCTATTAGAGTCACCTCCCCCTCTGAACCCTCTTCCTCATATGACAAAGATGATTTGGAGGACACCCCACCTGCATTATATGATGATGTATCCACCACTTTTCATGAGTTAACCAAGAATGAATAGTATAAGTTCATCTATATGAGTTTAAATACCTATGGGAAAAAAGGATTCAGGCCTTACATAATGTGGAAAGGACTAGTATGACATGGAACAAGATCTCAAAATGCTAATGATACCCAAAAAATAGCCGAAGTTAGAACCCATGTGTGAAGGATCTTACATTATCGGTATGTTTTAATCCAATAAAGCATAAAATTTAATAATTTTTGATGGATAGTATATCACACCCCAAAAAATATATGGTTCTCATGCAGTACATTGCATGAAACCTATGGTTCATACTCTACTACATTAAACTAGGAGTCATCATCAAAGCTATGAGACCTTAAACTACAACATCATGGGTTTGAGATCTATGACCTTAAACTAACGACATACCATTTGGTCCATGCATTATGACATTAATTTTTTTCACCCCTATGTTCTGAGCTCTATGAATTTAATCAAGTTGTAATCATAGTCTAAGTTTTACAACTTATATATCTTAATGTCCCCAACACACAACAATAAACTTCATTCTTACCCTATGAAATAAACATAGGATTCACCACATACCATATGTGGGATGAATAAAAAATCCAACGTACTCAGCACATCATGATCAAATGTCGCATTTACCTATGAAAACAATGTGGGTTCCCCATTGAAGTTTTGAGATGCCTCAATTCCCTCGTTAGAGAGGATAAACCCCCACATATGGCATTGGTCTCCTCTGGAAAAATTTCCAAAAACTTCATGTGTCTTGATTACCATTTACTTGGTAGATGTAGTTACACCTAGACCCCCTATTTTTGGCCAAACTTCATATTCATAATAAACCTCCTCATGGAGAGAATAAAAGTTACTCTCACCAATATTTGGTCCTTTAGCCTCATTTATGATCAAAGCATTGTGACCTTAAAATATGTATAGTTTTTTCATATATTTATGTGTAATATGGGATTTCATTCCCCTTATTACATGTTAGGTTTTACCTCTTTATTTTCAACCAAACAAACCTGAAAAAACACTACCCAGTCTAATAATAATGTCCTTAAACTATTTTCCAAATTTCCCTTGGTCCTAGATTCATGAGCTTAAACTGTGTAACTAGTGTCCTTTTGTTCAACATTTAAACTATAGAACATATGTCCCATCCTTTTCTGATAGGATAGACCCACATATTTTCTATTTTGGTATTCTATCATACTGTATCTCTAGTACTTCATGTGGATCAATTCCAATTCCCATGGAAAATATAGTAATGTCTAGACATCTTATATACATTCCTAGCCTTATTTTCATCAAAAATTTATGCATTACATGCATAACTATAGTCCTTAAATTTCATTTTGGTAATCCCCTTTATATATAATACCCAATCTTATTCCTTGACCCCCCAACATGTTGATATTCCCTTATAACCCAACACGAGGATGAAGAATGGGTAACATAATGCGCATTCCCTACACACATCCTCATCCCATGACATTAAACTATAGCCTTGCCTCATATAAAAATGGGAGGTCTCATATGAAAAGAATGTGATGAAAGAAAAAAAAAACATCCACAATATATGATATTAAAATATTGGATTAAATCATATAAAATTGAGATGCCTCATACGATAAGTATGGGATGAACAAAAAACCACATCCACGTAACATGAAATTAAATAGTATCCTTACCCCATATAAATATGGGATTCCTTATATCATAAATATGAGAGGACACCACCCCCTTATGGTGTACATATACGAACACAACGTGACCCCAAAAACATGTGTCTCTTGATTCCCATTTCAATTGGATACGTAGTGACACCTATACCTCTTATCTTTTGGACCATCCTCAGTTTCAGCCTCTTTTTGGACTATCCCCGGGTCCAAAAAATATAACCATAAATTTTGTGGAAATGATTTCATGAATTTTTATTATATCTCCTCCATGACTCCTTCAAGTTGGTTTGTAACTCTTTATCATCATTAAAACATCATCAGATTACATGATCCAGATCTAAAAATTATTACAATATACTATGTGCATCCTCCCTCCTTGTCCCCATCTTATTTTAGTTTTCTTCACCCATAGTGTTTTAGAAAAAAATTCACCCATATATTTTTTAATGAAACCTCACTCAAGAGGATTTCACCTTTGACATAATTCTTCTATCATGACACATTCCAGAACAATGTTTTTCCTGATTCACATTGCCATGAGATACCTAGTGATACCTAGATCTCATATCCTACATCCAAAACCCTATGTCAACTCATTACTAGAACATTTCTCTGAAAACATATTGTTTTCGTCTTGGGAATGGTTTTTCAAGTTCAATGTGAAAGAGGGTATCTTTTTCATTCCTTTCAAATTATGTTATCACTCTTTCATGTCACACAATATTCCTTAGGAAATCCATTCCTATTGGTCCTACCTCTATGACCATAAATTTACAACCAACCCTTTGGTCCAAACTCTTCAAACCTAAACTATAATCTACCCCTCTATTCTACCCTATATGGTAATGAAATAGTAGAATCCATAATATGAGTTTTACGTCTTTAGACTAAAATGCCCAATGTACTCATCACATGATGTTAAAATGCAGCCTTACCACATATAGAATCAGGATGCCTCATATGCCATGAATGGAATGAAAAAAACCAATTCCCTCAGGGCCCAACATTAAACTATAGTCTTTCCCAATTTAATATACATGATATGCCTCACGTGACTAGTATGGGATTACCGAAACCAAAAAACTCAGAGCACTATGTTAAAATGAAGTCTTACCCTGTGAAACATACATGGGATAAAACATTGCACAAGTATGGGATGACCAGAACCAACATCCTTAGTGCACGTTGTTTAACTTTTTTATTACACTATGAAACAGACATAAGATTATTAATATATCCAATATGATATGATTTGAAATCCTCACTAGGTATTTATTCACACCTCCAGTGTTAGTCTCCTACCAGGTTGTGTTCCAAAAATTATGTACGGATTGATTCCCATTCTAATGTGACACATAGTAACGATGAGAGAACATATACTAGGTTATTCCTAGCCATCATCAAATTCCCCATACAAGATATGATTTATCCTCATATACCATCATGTTAATCTAGTGCATTTGATCTTGGGGTGGGATAGATACCACAGAAATCAGAATTCCTTCCAGTACCTTCCCCACAATCACTTTTTCACTTTGTTCTTTCTATTATTTTCATAAAAATCATCTTCCAGATCTAAATGGGATCCCTAATGGAAATGGTGCCTTTCCTCTTTAGATCACCCACCAGGCTCACACCTAATAGGATACTCAGTAATAGTTGGAGGCTATATTATTTCAAACATGGTTAATGACTGATCCCATATTTTTCACCCAATACTAAAATAATGATGATGTTGGGATTGTGTTTCATACATGGTCAATAGCTGTTATGTTCCCATAGGTCATCCTCTTTTCATTATCAATGTCTTAAAACTCATAGTATATCTTCTCTTGAGTTCCATAATTCAATCACTCTTTCATATTATTTTCCTATCCACTAAAAATAATGGGAACCCATACTGCTCCTTGTTTCTCACATCGTGCATGGATTAAAAAGGCTTACGAGTTGGGAAGGGATTTTATTCAAGAAAAGTTGAGACTCATTGGAACCCATTGTTCAAAACTCTATGAGCATAATAATGAAGCCCACATATAGTAATAATTATTTTAAAATATTTATAATTCTCCCTGAGAATGTTTCATGTGGAGCCAGGCCTTCATAGCCCTCAATTCACATCAGGTCACCTCTGTTTCTTTCCATGCACTCTTTTTTTTGATGCTCTTACCTATGGTCCAAATATTATGACCATTAAACTATATGTGACCACTTGGTACAAATAATATAACATTAATATTGGATATAAAGTCCAATCTACATGAAATTAAACTATATGAATGTTTTCCTTGTCATGTGTCATGTGGATCCAGGCCTTCTTAGCCCTCAATTCATGTTAGGTCACCTCCTTTTAATTCCATGCACACATCATTTAGACGTGATTCTTTATGGTTCAAGAATTATATCCTTTAACTCATTTTGACCTCTTGTCATAAACTCCATGACCTTAAACTAGGATTCCAAGTCCATGAATCATTAATTTAAACTATTCTTCAAGTCATCTTGGGAATGTGTCATGTGGTGTTGGTCATTATAACCCTCAATTCACATCGGGTCACTTCTCCTTCATTCCATGCACAATCCTTTGTGATGCACATCCCTATGGTCTGATATTATAAACTTTAAACTGTTCTCAACCCTTGGAACTGACTCTATGACTATAAACATAGATCCTATGTCTAGGAATCATGACTTTAAGCTAAGCGCGAGTCACCCGGAGAAGTTTTCATGTGGATTTGGGCCTCCATGGCCCCTAATTCACAATGGGTTTCCTCTCTACAATGAAACACATGGTTTTTTGGGGAAGTAATATAATGGTCTGAACTCTATGACCATAAACTAGGATCCCATGTCAAGAATCACGACCTTAAGCTATGTGAATGATATATATCGGGTGTTATGTGTAGTAGGTCCTCCTAGGATCCTCATTCATATAGGGTTAAAACTCCCCTATTCCACACACATCCTTTTGAGACAAACAACCATATGATAGAAACATCATGACCTTAAACTATGTATGACTATCCTTAGATTATTTTTCATGGTGTAGGGACTCCTAGGAACACCATTTCCATTTATTTTGAATCCACTAGCATCATATGAAATTTTCTAGGGGTGCCCATTAGTTCCATGAATTACGACATTAAACTATTTATATCACCATCAAAAAATATATATGACCTTAAAATTGATGTTAGAATGACCATAAACTATTTAAAAACCTATGGTCTAAGCATTATAACCCTAAAATATTTGAAAATTTTTATTCTAGATAGTATGAACTTAAACTATCAATATCAAGAGGCACAAACATATGTATGGGTAAAAACCAACTGAGGAAACCTCATAAATTATCACACTCCACCAAAAGGTCACTCCTTCTACTTTGGAAATAATAATAGGATAAAAGGAAATTGGTAAAAAGCCAATAGGGACCAACTATAGACCCCATAAAAAACCTAGATGTTCTAACTGAACCCGTCTATTCATGAAAAACATAGAGTTAGACCTTATAATACCTTTAACTCATGAGTCCCTCCAGTGAGTACCAACACTATTTCACCCTCCTACACCCCCGAAAAATTTTATCGGTGGGTGATATTCACATTGGTTCACACGTTCTATCCCCAAGATGCTAAACTATTCTATAAAAGTCCTAATCACATGACATTAAATTTTATGACTCATCATCCTCACCACACGATGTTAAAAATTCTTGTACATCATCATCACTATATGTAGTTAAATTATGTTTCCATCATCACTATATTATTACATTAAACGAAATGTGTATCATCCTAATTGGATGAAGTAAAAAAATGAAGCATCTTAGGCCCTATCCCACAAATATCACTTGACACTTGGGAATAATCTCCCCTTTGAAGATGTGTTTGACCTTTGTTTGACTGATACACCCACCCAATGTGATCAAAGACACTATGGTGTAATTACAAGGGGGTTTAACTCCATTTGATCAATCCATCAGTTCATCTCCACACTTCGTGCCTCCCATGATTTGGATCCTTGTCCTCCTCCACTTATGAATGGGTCCCCCTAACAACAATCACTATTATAAAACTGGGTTTATCTAGTGCTAGAATTTTAACAGCTCTTGCTAAATTAGCTCTTAAAACCACCCTTTCTCAGTGCTAAAAAAAGAACTGTTAAATGGATTCTTTAACTATGCTAAAAATCACTCTTAATGGGGTTCATTTATTAGAGCTTGTAAAAAAGTGATGATAAAGGCCTTCCATTTATCAGTGCTAGTAAAATAGCACTAATAAAATTGGAATTTATCATCGCTTTTAAAAAACCACTGATAAAGGGGGGGTCTTTATCAGCGCTTCTATAAAAATGTTGATAAAAGGGTGGTCTTTATCAGTGATTTATTAGAACTGCTGATAAAGACCCCCCTTTATCATCATTTTTTTACTAGCACTAAAAAAGGTTATATTTAAAAAAAATTATATTTCAGTAACGAAAACCCGTAGCAGATGTTATGGCCATTTAGATGCATTCTAGGCATTATTTAGCCTCAATAAAGGTGATTGGGGGTTCTTGTTGGTCATCGAGGCATATAGATCATCACGAGATTCTATTTAATATGTGATAGAGGAAAAACAGACACCTAGATTCGAACTTATGCCCATGTTAATGGTTGTCAAATGTGAAAAACCTTTAAAACCCCAAAAAACCCAAAAAACCCAAAAAACCCTGAAAAGATCATAACCTTCGATCCAGGTGTCCATTTCATCTCCATAAATAGTAAAATATAATCTTATGAAATTATCTAAAACCACATGAGATTTAAACCATTTAATAATTAAAGGAATAAAAAATATTATAGTCTCAAAAAATTCAGTAATTGAACTTGAACTTCTAACAACCATAAATTTTGAACCAAGTGTCCGTTTGGGATCTACCACATATCATATCAAAAATTGCAATGAAGTATATGATTGAGATGATCTTGGACTAAGTTCAAAGTGTTCTGTCTTGTTTTTTAAATCTAAAAAAGTCCAAAAGGCCTCCAAAACTGAGTTTTTTATCCCTGAACCTAATTCCTTAAAATTTAAACGCCTATAACTTTTTATCCAGGTGTCCATTCATCCATTAAAACACATCATATTGAATATAATTTCATTATATTTGATTTGGATAGTTTTGGAGTTAAAACAGACTCTGATATCTAAAGTTATAGTCATTTAATAGTTTTTAGGGGTGTGGGTTTTCTTATTTTCTTAACATTTTTATGTGTTTTAAGGGTTTTTAGAGATAATATCCATTTTTAAAAATATATATAAATAAATATGTTTTTAAAAAAAAATATATGACTATATATATAAACATATATATAAAAATATATAAATATATTTAAAGAAAATATAACAAAATATATATTAATATATAAATATATCATAAAATGTAAATCAAAATAGTATAGTAGAGTGGAAAAGGAACTGATCTATAAGCTAGAGGTCTCAGGTTCAAAAATCGCTAGAGGGAGGGGCGCGTGTTGGGGGTGGGATTATCTAAAGTGATGATAATGGGGTGGGGGAAGCACTGATGAAAGGGGTGAGGAGTGTTGATAATGGTGGGGGTGGGCCGTGAAAAAAATACCTTTATCAGTGTGGCCTTTAGCTGTGCTTTTTTAGCACTGTTAAAGGCAGACTTTAACAGTGCCAAAAACGCACTAATTAAGGGGGCCTTTAACAATTCTAAAAAAAGTGTAGATAAAGGCCCCATTTATTAGCACTTTTTTATAGTAGTGTCAAAGGGGACCTTTATCAGTGCTTTTTATGAGCACTTTTAAAGCTAACCCTTTAGCATCACTTACATTATCTACGCTTATATAGTGCTGATAAATCCATTTTAATATCACCATTAAAGGTCTTATTTTTAGTATTGAATAGTTCATGACCGTAATGGATCACATTTCATCCTGGGAACACACCCTAAAAGACATTTAGTGACATTTTTAAATATGTCTCATGTTTTTAACAAGGAAAATGATATACCTTCATTTGTTTGTCCCCATAATCTATAAAACTTCAATGTATTATGTATTCTAAACTTGTTCAGTAGTTATCCTCCATAATCCTGGAACCCCCATTTTGTTCATGATCTTATGTGTCATAATTATTTCCCTTCATACCCCCTTTTTTGGGTAGAATTCAACACACTCAACGTTGCCTGATTCTTGAACCTGACCGCATTAAGAAATAAAGTCAGTTTTTTCATAGAGTCCCGCTCTCTGAACAGAACATTCTTAGCTAGTACACTCCCTATGGTCAATAATAAAGATCCAATCTTGAGTGTTCATCCATTATTTGACACTCTAATATGAGTGAGCGGTCCCGTGATCATCCCATGTTTCTCAAACTGAACTTGACTCTCTTCAGATAATGGATTGATTATTGGTCTTCTTTTTAATGTGAATGAAGTATGGTGGTGAAGTGTCAAAAAAGAAACTTTTTCAATAATATGAGGTGTTTTAAAAAATAATCTTCAATTGTTTATAATGGTCGTCCACATACCGTAACCTCTCTTTTATTACAGAAAAAATAATTCTCCCTAGGGATCCACATCATAAATTGAGTGCTCCAGACCAAAAAGTATCTAGATTGTAGCTTCTATAACCTATTGTATCCATGTGAGATCCACCTCTTCCTCCTTGAACATGAGGAGAAGCTCATTGGTCCCCATTTTCACCTGACCCTTCTCAACATGGAAATCAATTATATGAGATACCATATATTCTCCTCAAGCTTTGTCCACCACTAGAAGATCCCTCAACCAACTCATTATCAACACTAGGGATTTAATGATAGTAGCATACTCATTCAATTTCTCTTATAGTCATTGATGTTCTGGATCAGCTACCTAGATCTTCTTGGTTCCAATAGATTTATCCCAGTTTTTAGTGATGTTAAATTCTTCTCTTTCCACATGCACCCACATGACATGATAATGATATAATAGTTCATTTAGAGTGTGGTAATCTACCCTTATGTTGACAAATTTTCATATCCAGTGGCAGAGGGACCCCATACAACTCACTAGCTCTAGCTTCAGAGTATTTTTATTAAATTTCAGCATTATTCATCGTTCCCCGAACTAGAAAATGTGATTTTCATCATCAATTTCAGACCCACAACCTTAAAATTTCTCAGGTATAATAGGTTCAAACTCTAGGAATTTATTGAGGATAGGGGTGGAAGGTTATTCCTCTAGGATCCCCTTGTATGGGTTAGGTTCTAGGTTGAGAGGGAGGAAATCATCATCAGAATCATCATTGAAAACTCCATTTCTTCCACCCTCAACTTATGCCTCTTTGGAGGTATCACCCATGTCCTTGATATGCATCAAACCTAGGATTAAAACCTGACTATATTGAATGATCGACTCCCTAAGTATTGGAATATGCATTGGTGGAGGTGCCCTAAGTTCCCCAAATAGAACTATTTTTTGGAACACACCCTCTAAAATACTACTTTAAGATATAACATTCTTGTATGTTTGAGTAGTGATAAAATATTGGGAAAACATGTCTCACATAATGGTGAAATACTTAAAAAGTGAATGATTTTGGAAAAAATATAATTCCATACTTTTTAAAGGGAACTCCTCCATTGGAGAACCCTCAAAATCTATTGGCACTTTAACTACTACCACAAGAACCCTCAAAATATATTGGCACTTTAACAACTGATGCCATACCCCATAATGTTGGTTGATGGGAAGCTTTATAAAAACAAACAACTATATTGATGTAATTAACTTGAGTATCTCTATTAATGTCTGATGAGAGAATGTCTGATTGAAGTCTAGAATTACACTAAAGCATGGTGATCTCAATGATGAGTCACATTGGAGGGTATTCCTTACTAACCACAGACTTCATCACCAAAATTTCATGGAGTGGCCACCCATAGATGAATAGTAGGACGGAGACCTTTGAAACCACCCATCCAACCACCTCGTCAAACCCCTACCCCCTTATGGTGTCCTCAATCATAGAATCTGAGTTGTAACCACTAGTATCCATTGGGGAATGGTCATCTACCATGACTAGGCCCCCTAACTCATCCTTTGATGGATCCTTCATAGGATAAAATTATGATTAGAACCATCTAAAAAAGAAAAGTGTTGGAAGAGATCAGAAGTTCAACAAACTATTGTTACCACAATGAACAAAATCACATTCAGTTCATCAACCATAGAGGTGACCTCTCCACTCTCTTGTGGAGTTGTTAAATTAATGGATGCATCCCAGGATTCCTTATCCCTACTACCCCATGTATCGACACTGAGGGATGATGCCTCCTGGGACAATTCTTTTAAATATTTTATCCCCTTAGGATCACCTATGAATATCACACATGCTTATAGAATGATAATATTTCCTCCCCCATGTTAGTTCTAAAGGCATCCATATCTTATAGGTGTGAAAATACCTTATGTAAGTTCACCCTAATAGTGATTCTCACAAGCCCAACCTTTGGAATCTTGATTACCTCTAGAGTCAGCCTCCACCATAACTGTTCGTCCATCAGAGTCAGCCTCAACATTCTCTAGCACACCCAGAGTACAGGAATGGAGGCATCAGTAGCTGGGAACAATATATATTATACTATTATTTCAAGTCAACCATGGTTCTACTGGTCCCATCCTAATATTGCTCTGCCTTCTCCCAAACATGCTCATGGGGGAGGCCCACCTCATAATAAGGTAGGGGGTAGAAGAACCTTGAGTATACCATGTTGAAGCCCTGAAAGGAGCCATCAATGCTTTATGGGTACATCGAGGAACAAACTATCTACCACCATGCTTCTCTTAAGATTTTCCTAATTCCACAACATGCCTAAAACGTTTACACAGTATTGCACCTGGATATGCTACTATCCAATTGCTAGCATAAGACTTAGAGATACCATCATTGACATTGGTGGGAGTCAAAATAATAACCTATACTATGAATTCATCTATGAAAATCCACCACAATTAATGAAGGATATATGGATTACTTTCTTCATAGATCCTAATATATGCTGGATTCATCGGCTGATGGTTTCAACCATATTTTTGGGAGAACGAAGTCAGAGTATATAGTTAACATTAAGTGTTACCATCTATTCCGTAGACCAATAATCCTCCTCAGAATGTCTTAATATTTTCTCACTACTCCCACATACCTTTCTAATTTTCAATCATGTCCCTAGATGTAGTCAAAAATGGGTGAAAGATGAATTTCATTGTGCTGTCGATACTGACTAGAACACCAATTTTATTGAGTGTTATCGATCAAATCCCAACGATGTTGAGGACCAAGGTCCATAGTCTGAATATTTGGGGAATAATGACATTTTTAAATTTTTATCCACCAAAATTCATTTCAATATACCTGTTTAGAAACTAGAATAGACTGATGATATTCTTGGGTAGGCTTCCATTCAATACATGGACAAAATAACTATAGTGTTGGGCCGACACTAGTAATCCCATGTTCACCCATCTTTTAGATTCCATAATTTTCTACATTATGTGTGTCCCAAGATGTAAACCCATGCATGTGTCACTTACTAGAGACATCCAACTATTGTGGGAGGTTTCCAAAAATGTTGTATAATGGACTACCATCTTCCATATTTTATTTATGTTGTAGTAATACACTTGTTCATTCCCTTCAACCAGTACCAACCAATAGTCTCATGGTTTCCTACTCTGTCACACCACTGGACAATGTTTCATGCACCACATAATCATTACTATTAGAGTATTATGAAACATCCCTAGCCAGGTCGTGAATGTAATATCCCAATGAAAGAGAGAATGATGGTTCTGTACCTGGGTCAACCCATCCATGAGAATATAGGCTATAACATGTGTCTCCTCCCCATCACCCCATTAATTCATCACTTGGAGGAATTCATCATATTATAATCCCATAAGTAGGATTCCACTAATGTAGTGAAGGTTGTATAGGATGATCCCCACCTCCCCATGATAGAGGTTGAAGGTTTTAGTTTCTAAGTATCACCTAATGATATGATTTGTTAACAACTCCTATTTTCGAGAAAATTGGAATTGGGATTTCTACACTACTTCATATAGCCCAATGTGATACACCTCATCCCAATACTCCTAACATGTAATGTGAAACCACTACACCCACACACACTCATCAGTAAAGTTAACCCAAACCTAGAGGTCCAAATTTTTATACCATCCCATATTATTATTATGGATTCTATTTAGGAAGATTCCTACATAATAGGATGAGAAATTTTAATTCTCTATTAGTTCCCTAGTGATTAACCTTGTCTATCCACTCATAGTGTAGATAGAAATTTCTTGGTGTTCCATAGTAGTATGACCTAAGGTGGTGATTTTCTATAAGGTAATATTGTCATGACTAGTTAAATAGTACTGTGATGTGTAAGATCTAACATTTATTAGAGGTATTTACTTGTTTAAATTTTGGTTTAAATCACTTATTTTTTGATAATTAAATGTTTAAAAGGTGTATAAGGAGGCTTGGGGGTTTCTCATAGGTTCAAGATATTAATTTAAATGGGAAAATAGACTTGTAATGCATGTTTCATGGCTGGTTCATGGTTATTGATAATCGTGTCTGTAAATTGTGTTAGCCAGGAGGAGGGGTGCACAGTTAAGAAAAACCTTGCTATGGGGAAAGACAATCTATGTATCCTTGGATAGAGGTATTCCACATAGTTGGTGAATGGTTTTTCAAAATCTATAGAGTCCCTAGGAAACCATGTGACTTGGACCCCTCTTGGATAGAGGCGGGCATACAATTTGTGCATGGTTTGGGAAACCATGCATCCAAACCGTGCACATTATTAAAAAGTGATAAATTAATAAATTTCCCCTTGGGATCTTAATTCTCTCACAAAATGTCTTCCACATTTCTTCTTCTCTCAACTCTAGTGAAGAACTATTTTGACCCAAGATTCCAAGGTACCATTATCTATCTATTATAGGCCATTTGGAGACTTGTTGGATGTCGAATGAAGGTCCAGGAATGTCTAACCCTCCTCTTTTTTTCTCAATTTTGAATTAGGTCTCGTAACTTGGGTTATCTCATTCCAATTCCCTAAAACCCTCTTTTTCTAGAGGAGTCTAGTTTAATGCTTCAAAGGTTACTTAAATCAAGATATATGGATAAGTTTAACGATGTATTCATATTCATATTAGAGTTAGGTGATCTACAAGTTATATCCCATAGACATTATGTTGAATTATGCATGCGTGGTTGTGCGATTATTTCTCCATTGTTGTGAAAATGATGATTTTATTAATATTTGATAAAATGGTTGAATAAATGGGGATTTGGATCCCTAACTATCACCACAGGATGTGTTGAGTTCGACTAGACCAAATAGGGCCACCCATGGGATGTGCTAATGAACTCGAACATGGAAAGTGGCTATGATAAGAACATAATTGGTTTTTGATGAGATAGATCCAAAGATAAACATGTTGTCGTGTGAGTTTGAACAAAAATGGGAAAATGAATGCTTATTTCTAGACCTTGAATTTCTCAATGGAAGTTTTGTCATGGCGTAAAAATGAACAAAATGGATTAATGTGAATATGTCAATTAGATTATGGATATGTATTGGAAATGCATGAATGTATAAAGTCATGTGAATTTTTGAGATTTGTTAAATGGGTTAATGTATGAGAATTGTTGATTATTCTTAATGGGTTAAGACATGAGAAAGGGAAATGAATAAAATAGGCTATGTAATTAAAATGGTAAGTGTGATAAAGTGTTAATGCTTAATGATGATTTACATGTTTACTGATTGTTAAAATGTGGATGTTATGTTTATTGATTATGTATGGTTAATTATATGGTATATGTGGTAAATGTATGGATAAGAATTTCCACATGGCTTGGTGGTGTGGGATAAAGGACTGACACTCCTCCCATGCGTCGGGTTGGACTGATTCTCTAACCCACCCCTAGAAAGCACATGTTAGGGTGACAGACTGATGCTCTAGGCCCTAATGGTTTCATTGGATGAGAATACATAGGCAGATTATCTAAGGTAAATTTGATTTAAATAGTTGTGAAATGGGTTTCCCTAGTGATATAAGTAACTTGAATTATTATTTATGCTTGATAATTTATTGATTTGGTATATTGTGTAAATGATGTAAATTCCTAACCCATTATACAAATAATGAAATAAGCTAAAGTAAATATTTTTAACTAACATAACTCATGTTGACTTTTGTTTATAATGTCATCTATTTAGTAATTTCAGGAACTATCTATTTAGAATAGATACTTTGTAGACACCATTGGTGGTGGCCTACTGATTTGTACTCATACACTTCTTGGGTCATCATTGGGTACCTAAGAATATTTCATGGTTACCAGACATGACAAGGGAAAAGTCACCTTGATAGAGAATTGAGTTGGGCTTGGGAAATGCATGAATAAGGACCCAGACCTGGGGTCAGGACCCTTATTTGAGTTTATATGGTTGTATTTATTTTAGGTTTTTATTTACTTTGGCACTATTATCATGACATGGTATATTTACTTGTTTAGTTTTGGATTGTACCCTATTTGGAATATGGTTAATAATGCATGTTCTTGTTTATTTTTTATTATATTATTTATCTCATATGTTATCTTTTGTTCCATACTCTAGTAAAGAGGGTATAGTTTCCCCATGTGATCCATTATACCCTCAGTACTAGTTGAAAACCTATGTCATATGGGGAGGTGCTCTTAAGGTCATGGGGTGGCTCAACACAGTGCACTGGTTTAGTGGCTTCCAGGTTTGGGATGATATAAATTAGTATTATAGAATGTCTTTTCTAAGATTTAATATTTGGGAATGGTAGATAGGATATTAGGATGTGTTACGGTTTTTTGAAATGAGCTCATGCATGGAAGTAGCTAACCCATGTAAGAGGGAGAATGGAAGAAGTCATTGAGGTGTATGTTTGGAATTATAGGAGGATGACACCATGACATCATGTGCTGGTTGGGACAATGGAAAGAAGTCACTGACAATGATCATACAGAAATGGATCAAGGAAACCTAGTGATCTAGGGTGATAAGGGAGAAGGGAAGTTCTGTGATAACATCACTCATTTTAGACAGATGATGGAAAGAGACCCAAGGATGGTTGTTCCGAGTATGTTTGATATTACTAGGGAGTTTCGTCTATAAAAACCTATTACTTTTATAGGATATATTGGACTTGATGTAGGTGAATTTTTAACAGAGTCCATTTAGATTATTCTTTATCACAAAGAGACTCCTCTTGAGAAGAGAGTCAAGATGACAGATTACATGTTGTGGGGCCAGAAAAATAGTTAATGGGATGTTTTGGTCTAGAATAGTAGGCTGATAGTATATCATGGAAGGATTTCCATGAAATGATTCGAAAAAATTACAATCTAGAGACATTGAGGTAGGAGAAGGCTACAAAATTTATAATTTTGACCCAGAGATCTATGTCAGTGATGGAGTATGGTGTCTACTTCACTGATTTACAATGCTTCATTATGACATTGGTAGGTGATGAGGTAGCCACAAAAATATGTTTATAGGATGTGATTAGACCTTATATCAAGTCTAAGGTTAATAAATTCTATTCGAAGATATTATATGAATTATTGGATCATGACCTTATTTCATAAGGGAACCTAAAGGAGGATTTTGGTGGTGAAAACACAGTTATATTTAGAAAAAATTGTGTTTCAACTTACGATGGTAGGAAGTTCCACTTTGATAGTTTCTAGTAGGCAGTGGTGGGAATAGTAATCAAAGGAAAGAACTAGTATCTCTGGGTAACAATCGAGTTTAGTGATATTTTGTGGTAGACATGGCATATTCGTGGTTAGTTTCCCTGACCATTGATTGAGTGTTGATCATGTGGTAGAATGAGGAATGTGTAGAGTTTATATAAGAACCCACGATAGCTGGACACATATGGAGGGTAGAGGAAAATGGTGAGTTTTGGTAGGGGGTCGGTTACCCCATATCAATAAAGTAATAGGAGCTCGACTGGTCATACGAGTTGAGGCGGTATATGTGGGACTCTAGGGTGAGACCACCCATATCAGTAGAGTAGTACAATGCCAGGAAATCAGACCAAAGCCTAGAGAAAATGGGTAGGTCAGCTTCATGAATTTCATCCTACACCTCGAGGTGGAAAGGATAGACCATTAGTTGTTTTAGGTATGATCCTTGTAGCTTACACACTTTCTAGTTCTCTATTCTGTATAGGTGCATCACATTCTTTATTTATACAAGGTTTGTTGTTTTTTTGGGGTTAGCGGTGGAGCAAATCTATGGGGTTGTTTCAACTATTACACCATTAGGGGTGAAAACAGAGAATCTTAGGATGTGTAAGGGGTGTGCTCTAGAGGATGGTGGGTATTGATTTCTATGGTATTTGTCCATTATTAAGATATAATGTTTTTATTTGACATTGAGAATAGATTGGTTACTGTTGTACTAGGACCAAATTAACAGTTACCATTGTAGGGAAAAATTCTTGTCTCTTAATGGTGACATTTATATCCTCCGTGGTGAATGGATTGTTTGGATAGGCTTTTCATGGCCAGTTTTTCAGTTGTTGGGTGAAATCATAACCCAAGTGTCTTTTCATATACTCGATGATGGGGGAGTAGAGATAAATTTCCTTCCTCTTATGGTGGATCAGTTACACGATTTATTTACCGAGGACTTCTTAGGGTTACCTCTAGAGATATATGTTGAGTTCAAAAAAGAGTTGATGCTGGGAGAATAACCAATTTCTATTATTCCATATAGAATAACACTAGTAAAACTTTAAGAGCTTAAAACTCAGTTGTAAGAACTAGAGAAATATGGGTTTGTTCTTCCAAGTACATCACCATGGGGATCTCCAGTGCTATTTCACAAGAAGGATGGCAAATTTTTTGGGATTATGTGTTGATTATAAGAATATGAATCATTTAGAAGTCATGAATAAATATAAAATTCCTCAAATAGATGATTTGTTTTACCAGATAATAGGTGGATCAGTGTTTTATATGATTTAATTAAGGTTCGGGTATCACCAGCTGAGGGTGGGGCCTTGTGATGTATTTTGGATTGGCTTCAGAAGTAGGTATTAGTTTTATGATTTTCTCTTGATACTGTTTGGGTTAAACAATGTGCTGATAGTATTTATGGACTTAATGAATCGAATATTTCACCCATATATAGACCATTTCATAGTTTTCTTTGTTGATGAAATCTTGATGTACTCTAAAACCCATGATGATCATTCCAAACTTCTTGACATCATTTTGAGTACACTAATATAGCATATATTATATTCCAATCTATCAAAATTTCATTTTTTGGATTGATAGGGTGAATTTATTGGGTCACATTATCTCAGAGGAAGGTGTGTCAGTGGATCCGGATAAATTGCAGGTAGTTGTGTCTTTAGAGAATCCCAAGAATGTTTCTGATATATGATGTTTTTGGGGGGTTTTGGGTTATTACCGAAGATTCATTAAGGATTTATCCCATGTGGTAGTTCCACTTTTGGTCTTAAGCAAGAAACGAATCATGTTTGAGTGGACCAAGGATTATGAGAATTTTTTACAATAGTTAAAGAAACAGTAGATAACTACACTGATTTTGATCTTACACGTGTTAGAAAAGTGTATATCTTGTTTTTTGATGCATCTAGTGTGGGTCCTGGAGCTAATGCAGGGTGATCGAGTTGTGGAATATGGATCACAAAATTAGGGTTCTCATGATAAAAATTATCCCACCCATGATCATGAGTTGTCCAAAATGGTATATTCCATGATGTTTTGGAGGCACTACATGTGGGGAAAATAGTTAACGGTATACACCGATCATAAAATCATAAAATATATCTTACCACAACATGATTTGAATCTTATTTTGAAAATATGGGTTGAGTATATACAATCCATCGATTTTATGTTGTTTATGCACTAATAAAAGAAAACAATGTCACCAATGATTTGATCTAGAAAACTGAAAAATAGGTAGTTCAGAAATCCAGTTCCAAGTAAAAGATGAAAGTGTTTTGTGTTGAGATGCATGTGGAGGTTCAGGATGTCCAGTGTAAGATGACCATTGCATAATTGGTAGTCTAGTCCATGATTCTAAGTCAGATCAAGGAGAAGCAACATGATGATTCAGAATATTTGGATTTAAGGGAATGCTTTAAAGGTGGGGAGTCACCTTCTGGTAAGACTGTTGGGAATTATGGGGGTTTTTATATTTGTGGCCATGTTATGGTACCAACATGTTTATGGGAAGAGTTAATGTGTGAGTTCCTATCATTGAATGGGGAAATGAATCCTATATTTACTAAAATGTATCATGGTCTATGCATGTAGTATTGGTGTCCAGGGATGAAGAAAGAAGCTATAGGTTTTGTGGCATGATGCCTTACCTATTAGTAGCTTAAGTCCAAAAAACAACAAATAAGTGGTTTTTTGCAACAATTACCCATTCCATAATAGAACTTGGATGATGTAATGATGTATTTCATGGTGGGTCTCCCAAGGACACCTCATAAGAATGATGTGATTTGGGAAGTTGTGGATGAGTTGACTAAAGATGAACTTTTCTTTCAAATTCAAGAGACTTTCACCAAGGACCAATTTGGCGAGTTTTATCTTCAAGAGATAGTATGATTTCATAGGGTTTTGTGTACTATAGTTTTGATTTGTGAACCATGTTTTACATCATTCCACTAGAAAGTTTTATATAAGGATATTGGTACCTTGGTGTTTTTTAGTTCATCTTTCCACCCATATATGGATGGGAAGTTGGAGCATACAATTCAATTTCTAGAGGAAATGTTGAGGGCATGTGTCCTATTTTCTTGTAGATCAATGGAAAAGCATTTGGAACTTGTTGAGTTGTCCTACAATAATAGTTACCAAGATAAGATTATGATGGTACTATATGAGGTTCTCTATGGTATCCCATGTATTTATCTATTGTGCTACATAGAGGTAGGAGAATTAGAGATGTCGAGACCATGTCCTGTGAAGGATATGGAAAAATATGTTCAGTTGATTCCGAAACATTTGGAAATAGATCAATTCAGATAGACACCATTTGAGGATCGATGTTGTAGACCTCTTGAGTATGGGGTAGGTGATCATTCAATTGTTTGGGTGTTTCCAAGATTGGTTCACTGTATGATTTAGAACTAGGGTAAGTTGGTGTCATGGTAGGTGGGCCCATTTGAGATTATGGATAGGATTGGGTTGGTGGCATACTTTGTTTTGACTTCCATGATAGTGTAGTGGTATGTGTGATGTTTTTCATGT
Organism: Viscum album; assembly: GCA_963277665.1. Taxonomy (NCBI): domain Eukaryota; kingdom Viridiplantae; phylum Streptophyta; class Magnoliopsida; order Santalales; family Viscaceae; genus Viscum; species Viscum album. The sequence goes on along the minus strand of OY728145.1, from coordinate 732,558,756 downwards.
TTCATAGCTTCAAAAGTGTCACCCTGACCCATCTCATGTGATTTATGTTGAGGATGATTAACTTGAGGCGGGTGCGTCCTTTGAGTAGAATCTGGTATGTATTGTGGATCTTAGTGAGAAGGTCTTGTGAGTAAAATACTATTCCCTTGTTATGGGTTTCATGGAAGCATGAGAATGTTTTGGAAGAAACTTAAGAGAGAGAGAGAGAGTTGGATATTTAGGCCCATTGGAAAAATATATTCTCTTTAAAAGCTCAATGAAACCTGGAATAGAGTCTCAAGGATAATCCATTATAATGTGGGGATATTCTAAGATACCTCAATTCTTGGAGGTATTACCTTGTTTAAATTCTGGTTTAAATCCCTTATGTTTGGATAATTAATTGTTTAATTGGTGTATGAGGAAACTTGGGGGTGTCCCAGGTGTTTGAGAAATGAAATAAAAGGGAACATGGTTAGAGATAACCATGAACCCAAACAATGCTAGCCAGGAAGAGGGGTGCACAATTAAGAAAAATCATTCTAGGGGGAAATCCAAACTGTGCAGTCTTTGATAGAATAATTATTCATGGTTGGCACATAGTTTTTCAAACCATGTAGAATCCCAGGTAACTTTGTGACTTGAACCTCTCTTGTATAGATGCAGGATCATGGTTGGTGCATAGTTTGGAAATTTATATAACCAAACCATACGCCTAATTAAAAAGTGAAAAATTATGAAACTACCCCTCATGATTTTATGTTTCTCACACAATTTATTCCCCATTTCCTATCCTATCAACCCTATTAATAACCCATTTTGACCAAAAATTTCAAGTGACCTTTATCCATAAATTCTAGTCCATTTGAAGCATTGTTGGGTGTAGACTGAAGCTCTGATTAAATCAAACACTCCCGATTATTCTCTATTTTGGATTTGGTCTTTTAGCTTGGGTTATCTTTTTTTAAATACCTAAAACCCTCTTTTTCTAGTGGATTCTTGGTTGAGGATTCAAATGGTTATGGTATCCATATCTAAGGCTATGTTTAATAGTGCTTTCATCTTTAGATTCAAGGTAGGTGGTCTAAACATTATATCCCACAATCTTTAGTTTGATTTATGCGTTTTTGGTTATTTTATTACTTCAACCTTGTTTTGTAATTGATTATTTTAGTAATATTTGATAAAATGGTTGTATAAATGGTGGTTTGAATCCCTCATGATCCCCACAAGATGTGTTAAGGTTGACTAAACTAAATAGGGCCATCCATGGGGTGTTCCAATGAACCTGAACATGGAAAGTGGGAATGATAAGCCCTAAATTGGTTAATGATGAGGTAGATCTCAATCTGAACATGTTTTTTATGTGGGTTTAAACAAAATGGGGAAAATGAATGTTTATGTCTATACATTTAATGGCTTAAGATATTTTTTGGCAATTCATGAAAATGAAAAAAATGGATTAATGTGTATATGTCAAATGGATTATTGATTTATAATGAAAAATAATGAATGGATTATGGAATATGAATTGTTGATATTTTTTAAATGGGTTAATGTATGAGAATTGTTGATTATGCTTAATGAGATAAGAAACGTGGAAGGTAAATGGGTTAAATGGTCTATACAATATAAATGGTAAATGTGTAAATATGTTAATTCTTAATGATCATTTACATGTTGAATGATTGTTGAAATTTGAATGTTATGTTTATTGATTGTGTATGGTTTGTTATATGGTATATATTGTTAAGGTATGGATAAGAATGCGAACATGTCTGGGTGGTGTATGATAAAGGACTAAGGATATGTCCATATGTCATGTTGGAATGATGCTCTAACCCACCTCTAGAATGCATGGGTTAGGGTTCCATACTAATGCTATAGTCCCTAATGGTTGCATTGGATGAAACTACATGGACTGATGCTCCAAGGTAATAGTGATGTAAATGACTGTGAAATGGTTTTCCTTAGTGAGATAAGGAACTTGAATTATTCCTTATGCTTGATAATTGATTGTCTTAGGCTACATTGTAAATGATTTAAATAACCAACCCCTGAAAAAAATGATTGAATTAGTTAATGTAAATATTGTAAACTAGCAACAAAAATATTTTATTTTTTCTATAATTTCATCTATTTGTACTTTCTTTCACTATCTTTTATACTGGATAATTTTTAGACACCATTGGTGGTGGCCTACTGAGTTGTAATCACACCCTGATTGGGTCGCTGTTGGGTACCCAAGGATATTTCATGGTCGTAGGACATTAAAAGGAAAAAGTCCTTATACTGGGAAATTGATTTGGGCTTGGGATATGAATGGATGAGGATACAAACCTAGATTCTGGAACCATTTTCGTGTTCATCTTGTTGTCTTTATTTTTGGGTTTTATTCACTTTGGAACTGTTATCATGACATGGTATATTTACTTGTTTAGTTGTGTCCTATAACCTGTTTGGAAAATAGTTAGTAATTCATGCTCTGGTTTACTGTTTATTATTTTCTTTATTTCATATGTTATCTATTGTTCCATACTCTGGTAAAAAGGGTATAGTCTCCCCAAATTATTATCTATACATTCACCACTAGTAGTAAACCTATGGAGTATGAGGAAGAGTACATGAGGTGATGCAGATACCTGAAACAGAGTACCAGTTTAGTGGATTCTTGGTTGGGATGTTACACAATGTTTTCAATTTGATGGTTGTTATGGATACAATGTATATTATTCCAATGTTATATCGGGGGGGGGGGGGGGGTGATTTATTAGAAGTTATTACCTTTAGGATTCAGTCAATATTCCAAGGAGATCATTGATTCTGGAAAAAACTATTATGCCATTTAAAATTTCAGGATTCCCTTCCATTTTATCCCTTTGGGTCACAGAGGTAGATTAGATCATAGCTTGATCTGTAGGGTTTTCCATTTCTGAAAAATATTTGGTTTCAGAAACGGAGTCATCCAAGATTGGGCTTCATATAAAAAATGTACCCATGATGTTCTACATTGGATGTGGTCAGGAAAAATTCTAACTAAAGAGAATAAATTGTTTCTTGAAAAGAAGAGTTTGTGAAAATGTTAGGATTAAAATATTAGGATTTCACACAAAGCTAAGGAGTTTCATGCAAGGGAGATAGTTACGCTTGCATGGAAGTCCAGTGACTAGATGAAGGGTCCCTCGCCTTGTTTATTGAAACATGGTCTATGAATTTGGAGAGTTGTAAAGATAGTTTCGTGACAAATGGTGGAAGTTGTGAGACCATGTAAAAATATTCGATCCACTTTGGTGTTTCCCTTGGGACCCAACTTTTTGGTCCCGTACCAGCTCTGATTTTGAGTGGGAGAATTTTTTGGCACCAAAAATATTTCTTACTCCCAAAAAAGGATAGTTTTTTATAAATGAAGTATGTGAAAAACCACAAAGAAGCATTATTATTCCAAGGATTATTTTACACACAAATTTAGAGTGTTTTGTAAAAGTAAGAGGTTCTACGCACAAAGGACTTATGAGCTAATGTTTTTGGTAGAGATAAAAGTTTCGTAGGAAATATTGAGTCCTGAAAGAATGTCCAAAGAATGTGTACTCAAAATTAATGAACTTTGGATAAATCCATAAATTTGGAGTCTAGTTGTGTTAGAAAGGTTTCATCAAAATCCATATGTTGTGCGGTCATGCCCCATCAGCAAATGGTTTAGAAGTATAAAACCATTTTATGCTATATAGTGATGTCCCAAAACAAAAAACGATAATTTTATTTATAAATACATCCTCCCCCACACTTTGGGGATGAATCTACTGAAGTAAAATCGATGATCTTACTCACATAAACCTATCTTGTACAACATCACACACCACAATAATACCATGGACCCTCGAAGGGAGAGAAATTGCACGACCAACCTCCCATGGAACCAACATTTATTAGCCTATGGTTTAGAGTTCCTCATGTAGCACCTATTAATTATAATCAATTTATATCATGAAAATGACCATTCACGCAACCTTGATCCACAAACAACACAAAATTTTTCATTCAAACATGAATTATGAATCCATATGTTGGACTTGTGGTAGATCCCATGGATCATGCAATCCAATTTTTATGAAATATAAAAAAGTTGTGTGAAATAAATTTCTAGACCCTAAACATATTCCCCATATGATTCTAGTATAGCCTGAACCATTACCCTACAAATTTCTTATAATCATAGGTACCCTAATTCGTTTTGCAACTAATATTGGGAACCCTAAAATTGGGCCTCCTAATTTCCACTCTTCCATGGAAGTGTTTATGCCATACCCCACCTAGAGAAACATAATAAATAGACATGTAATCCTTAAGTGTGGATTCACTGAGGGAAATGGATTACCAGTCTTGGTAGAAAATCATTTATCTAGATCGTCCTATCACCTTAACCCAGTCCCCCTTGAGGTGGAAGCCCCATCCACATGTGGGATACAAGATGTAAAATAGTCTATCTCTACATCCTAGTCACATTGAATTACACTACATGACAACTACCTTAGTACAAAATAGTAAACTGTAGCCTTTCCCTATGTGATGAACAAAGAATGAACCATGTATGATCATCATGGGATGCCACCTCCTCCACTTATACTGGATGAAACTCATTTTATGAGTATTATTCATGTATAATCCCTACACCATATCTCATTGACGGTCATTCAGTGAATAGAACATCCTTACCATGTGACGTTAAACTGCATGGACCTGTCCTATCATAAGAGGTAAAATAGTCTTGATCTATATCCTAGTCACATGGAATTAAACTACATGAAAACTTCTCAGTACAAAATGGTAAACTAAAGCCTTACCCTATGTGATGAATAAAGGATGAACCATGTATGATCATCATGGGATGACACATCCTACACTTATACTAGATCAAACTCATTTTATGAGTATTATTCATGTGTAATCCCAACAACATATCTCATTGAAGTTCATTCAGTGAAAATAACATCCTTACCATGTGACGTTAAACTAAATGGACATGTCTTATCACATGACCTTAAACTATGGATTCTAACTACACGAGTTTTGATATCGGTCTCTCATATTGGATATGTTGGACACCACCCCGAGGTTCAATCACAAAAACCCCAAGTGTGTAATCACCATCCCTAGGGACACACTCCATCAACCTCCAAGCTATAAATCTTCTCCCCTAGGGACACAATCCACTAAATCCCAACAATCCTATAGTTGAAATATTTCCCCTTGGGAAAAGACTCAACCAAATACAAAGTGTGAAATATTCCCCCCTATGGACACCCTCCACCATTAATTAAAATTTAAATTAAACATGTTACCAATATGTCTCTAGAAGATGTTAAAATTGTGACCTGATTCAAAATCCATACCTTAAGAAATAAATGTGGGATTCATGAGATAAAAACCTCAGAATACATACACCGCTAGTGTTAACAACCACATGAAATACATTGGATTATTTTAGTCCCATGCCTAAGATACCTCAAAAATGAGATGTATCCAAAAGAGGAATTATTTACTAGTTTACAAAAAACACAACACCCAGTAACTTCTATACATTCCTAAAATTAATACCTTATTTGACTGAATTTTTCTTCATTGTCAAGATAGAAGCAACATGATTAACCATTAATCACCTTGATATAGAACCTAGAACTTGTTTCATGAAGATTAATTACATCTACGAGGGACACCTAACATGGGGATGAACAAAAAGGAGGAATAAATCATTATACAAACCAATATATCTTCATACTTTTTTATTATAGAGCCAACATCACTAATTCAAAGAGATAGAAGTCTCCCACTATTGGATAGCGCGAATACGGGAGAAGAAGTTCACATAATGCATGGACATGTGTGAAAAAAGAGTTAGAAAGACTATAATAAACATAACTCATTATTATATATCTGTAATGGAAAAAAACATTCATAGAGATATTAGATTGAATTTATAGAGTGGAATCATAAAGGGAGAGACTGCAAGGTATATATCTTCATGCATGGTATGCTAGAAAGTCACATAAAGATTTTATAACTCTTAGGGGATGATGAAACAATTTCCAATAGCCTTATAAAAATAGTATTATATTACCATATATTACTTATAAGTCACCCTAATACCTATAATATCCTTAATTCCATTTGGGTTATGGATGATCACTTTAGGTAGTCATCAGATTTCATTAGAGTTAGAGAATATTACTCACTTGGTAAAATTACAAAGAAATACGAGAGAAAATTATAAAGCTTACATGGATTACAACTATAAATTGTATTTGATAATGATATAAAGTTTAACTCAATATTATAAGTAATTATTCAATGAAAATTGGTCATATAGTGGATCTTTTGAATATTTTATCATCCTCAAATTTAACATCAACATGAAAGGAACATTTAGAACCTAGGATATATGTTGATATATCACTCAACATATTTCAATAGAGTTTTTAATTGACACCAACCCTTGGTAGATTTCACATATAAAAATAGTATATATTATTTAATTCAAATGAATCCATATGAGGCTCTGTATGGGAAGATGTTAAGAAATTAAAAAATCTTGGATGATGTTAAAGAGTGTAAGATTCTACTGCTAGATATATCTCTAGAGATGTTATAGAAGATTCAGAATATTCAGTAGCACAATAAAATAACAAAAAGTTAAAAAAATCGATACACATATATTCATCGGTGATATTTAGAGATTGAAGTCAGAGAAAAGTTATTCCTTCAAATATATATATGAAATGTGGTTATAAGATTTGGTAAGAATGGAGAGTTATTCCCTAGATAAATGTTACCCTTCAATATCCTCAACTATGTATGGGTAGTATCATATCACCTCAAAAATCCACTAAACCTACCCCAAGTGCTTGATGTTTTCCATGTATTCCTTTTGAGGAAGTACATGCCAAACCCTCCACATGAACTTAACCTTGAGGTTGTATAATAAAAACATGGTCTCTATTATGAGGAACAACCAATAGAAATATTGGATCATAGAGATAAGTTAATATGAAAGAAGACCACGTTCCTTGTTAACAGTAATTTCGAGAACAATAATGTTGGGGAAGCGACCTGAAAACATGAATATATAATAAGAAAAAATTACCATTATTTTTTCTAATCTCAGTAATGAAATTTGGATGGACAATTTGTTTTAATTGTTATAGAATGTAACACCCTAAAACTATAGTATGTATTTGAATTTAAATAATTCTTATAGATTGTGATACATGAAACATAGAATGAAATTAAAAAATATATTTAATTATGGTATAATATTAGAATAAAATAATATTAAATATTACTAAATGAAAGATAATTCATAAATTTACTAAATTATCAGAATCATAAATAAATAAAACCTCAACATAGTTTAAATTCCCATAACAATAATCATCCTTTAAGATAATACAACACATGATAACTATAAAAAGAAAAAATAATTCTAAAAATGTTATAAACATACTATAAAAGGAATTAAAGAATAATATGAATTATTTGAGAGAGATATATAAATATATATATATAGAAATTCAATAAAACTATTATATATATGGTCCTTGGTTATATGGTCATTGGAATATGGCAGATAGATATATTTTCATTACATATTGGGTCATCGCATATACCTATATCTCAAAGGTACATTAATGGTTTCTAATTTATTTTAAACATTTTAATAATATAATCAAAATATTAGAAATTACACGAGAGAGAAATAAAATAAAATAAAATAATTCATATTCTTTATTGTAAAATTATGTATTTTTAATTGATACATATTGTTATTATTATTAATGAATTATTTTATTTTTATGAAATCTAATGTAATATTATAATACCAATAGATCAATAAAGTTTAATGGTGATATTATAAATAATGTAATGTTATTAAAATCCTATAATGTTAGGGGTATTTTTCAAAGAAATAGTTTTCTTAGTGTTTCATATTTTTATCTTAGTAAATTAAATTGATCATTTATAGAAGATAATTATAATAAAATTTAATGTTTCTATGTATAAAAAATATATTAGGATTCATTTAATTAGTTATTGATATGAAATAATACTAAGAAAAGTTAATGTTTAAAATGTCATTCCTCTATAATTTTTTTATATACTTTATATTTTCATTTAAAATATAAATTCATCAAATATATAAATTGAATTATATTAATCATAAAAACATATTGGCATCAAAACATTTAAATTAGGTAATATAAGTCATCTTTTATATTTAATGAAAAAATGTATTGTTGTAAATAAATAAACAAAGTAAAAAAAGATTCAAAAAGAGGTAAAAATAACTATGATCAATTTTTTTAAATAAAAATGGTATAAAAAAAAATATAAGGAATTTTTTATGTTTTAGAGTTAATATGGTTATTATAACCAATATTTACTCATGAAACTCACCATAATACCTTCTGATTCAATCTTTACCCTTCACTTATCTCATGTTTCAAAAGTAATGTCACTCATTTCCACCTATAAATGGATATCTATTCCACCCACTCCAAAACACTTATATCAATTAGTTTTATCATGAATACATACCCAAATACCATCTCTTAATTTCATATTATATATTTTTTAGCTTCGCATCCTACTAAAATATCATAAATCCTTCATTTTGAAGGAACCCAATTTTAGAAAGAATGATTCCATCAAAGTAAGTATCATGTTCTTCTATAACATTTTTAGTTACCATCACATCATAAAAATTTATAAATATCAATGTCCACTCTAATTATACTCTATTAAAATTATTATTCTTTTATTATAATCATATTACTATAATATAACTATAAACACTTATCCATTATATAGTATATCATGTTCTTGTTTGGGTTGGCTCAACCACCTACAAGAATGATGATATACTATCTTCATAATTTCCAATGAATGATTTTTAAGTCATTAATATTTTTAATACATGGAATTACATATTAATATATTTTATGAATATGGTTTTTTAAGGGTGACAGAAAAATAAATTTCCATTATAATGTATCTAATTGTTATCAATAAATTACAAGTAACATACACACTATAAATTCTTCTCTAGTGAACTATACCCACACCTTCCATAAAATGAAAATTGGACAGAATAAATCATCTAAAAAAATTATTTTACTAACATTAATAACCTATTAATGGTGAACTTGTTATAAATGAATGAGTATTGACATCGCCATTTTGAAACTTTTATGAAACATTCAAAACAACTGACATATGATGATGAAAATAAATAATAAACTTATATATGTGTAATAAATGATTATAGTCAAAGTATATAAAAGGTAATATATATATATATATAACATTACAAATTAAGTGATTAATATTGGTATGAATATTATATATGAGGTCAAAGAACTTTCTTGGATGTTGGGAGTAATGGTAAGGGTTTCTCATCTAAATATCACTTTATTGTAATATGATCTATATTCACCACCTATTTTTTGTTCTATATAATGGATAACACATTTATTCTATCATAATATTTTTAAAATTAAATGGTTTTAAAAATGCATATTAGGTATGATCTTTCATCATCTTTTTATTCAAAAGTTACCATCACTACAAGATTGTATTTTATTATCACATTTTGAAATAATAATTCTTTATGAATAAATTTAAATTAGGTGAATTTTTAAATTATACTCTCTAAAAACCTATATATATTCATATGATATCTTTATTTTTAGGATTTATTATCTCCTTACCATTTCATCTCTCTTTGGTTCATAATTTAGTCAAAAGGATTCTTATAAGTGAAGATTTCAATATCACTTCTTTTATACAGGGAATATTTCCCCTCCATGTAAATGTTTATCATATGATTTTTTTAATTTTATTATCCATAAATATATTATTTTTAAGTATTTTTCTATTTACTTTTACAGCCTTTCTAAAAATATGAAGGGGATATTTTTTTTACATTTTCTGTATGGTCACACTCTACCACTAATTTCAAAAAAATTCATTATGAAGCATCCATTACTAGTTTAGAAGGTTCTCCAAAGTAATTATTATTTACATTCTAATTATTTATATAAAATTATTTATTATACATTTTTAGTTTTATTGTAAATGATATATATATGTAAATGATATTTATTATATTGTTCAAGGAAATATTATAGTTCTTTTGTGATTTTTTTCTTCTATGTCTCAATCCTTCAATGTTTTTTATACATCACTAGGTATATTAACTAATGATAGAATCCAAGTTATTTATCTAGATGGATTATTATGGGGAAGATTTTATGAAACAAGTTTCATCCTAATGTGTTAATTAATTTTTGATGGAATTATGAATGAATTCATGTTCATGTTGCACATATAGGTGTATTTTTTTATTATTTTTGTGGGTGGGATAAAAAATATAAAGCCCTATAAAGAATGGGGTAAATATTTATATCTATCTATTTGAAATATAATAGACAAAAGTGTAAACCATATTAAATATAGGACTTCATAAATGTTTATGATAATGTGGACCGAACCCAATCAACTATGTGACATTTTCCAATATGTGTTGATGGTCTTGTATGTGGTATTTGATGTTACAAATGAACATATAAGATTATGTATGTTCCACATTATTATGCTAGATTTAAATTTTATGCCACATTATTTTTTTATATATCCATGGATTATGGTAATTTCCACATGATTCCACATTCGTATGACTTATTTAGCATGTCATGTTGAAATACATACATCCTAATTTAGGATTTAGGATCATAGTTTTATTGGTAATTATTTCCTTAAGTTATGTTCATGTACATTTTTTGGGTTTAAATAACAACATGGTCATCTTATTCTCAGTTATGATCTTCAAATGAAACCACTTTTCGTTAACCCTTTATATGTTCCTAAGTTCAATATTTCATATGATTATATTTATAAAATAAATAGGAATATTATTATGTATGATGTTTTTTCAAGGGTTTCATGTGAGAATATTATTTATAGGGTATGTGGAATATTTTTTGTAAAATAAATAGTTAATGTATGTTGTAACACCCCAAGATTTTCTGAAAAATGTTCTTTTTTAATTTATTGATGTCTTGTGTTGTATGATACGCCAAAAGGAGCTTTCACTACACACAACACTAGATTGGCTTGCTTTACACGCAATCGCGACCTTCCTCGATAGCTTGCGTTGTACGCAATACCGAGTTTCACTAAACGATATGATATTAAAATATTATTAAAACTAGCCGTTATGAATAGTAATACCCACTTTTTGAAATTTTGTAAATTTTATCTTTCAAAATGGACTTCTTTTTTGGATTCATAATATCGAAATTATCCTAGGGTGAATTTTTGGTATTTTTCTGAAAACATTCAATTTTTGATGAATAGTGAAAACACTAGGTTACTATTTAAAAACCGACTTTTTATTTAAATAATTATTTATTGTATTTAAATTTATTTTAGGTCAAAATCGATACATAATATCTATATAAGTTCAATGTAATTCATTTGAGTCATTTTCTAACAATTTTAGATATATAAAAATTTTATTGAACTTTTCACCATCTTTTACCCACCTCCTAGGAAAATTTGAAAATTACATAAAACATAATTTTACCGCTTCTGTGAGTGGAATTTTGAAAATCCGAGAGACATAGTTAATATCAAGGAGTAAAATGTGGTTCAATAAGATAAAAATAATTTTTGGTGAATAGTAACTTTTTACTTTTTTTACCACGTTTAAAAGTAAACAGGGTAATTAAGGGTAAAAATGATATTATTATTACCCTAACACATGTACTAATTCTATTGGATAAGTATAATTCGACCAAAAAAGACCTTAGGAATAAAATATTACCCTTTAGGCACATATGGATTAGATTAGGACAATTATTATTATTTTATTAAAAGAAGTTTTAAAATAGTTAAAATCAAAGTTTAATAACTAAAAACATTTTTAATCTAGGGTTATACATAAGATAAATTCAACTAAAAATATTCATTAGAAATTTAAAAACATTTCCTACCTAATGGTATTTTATTTATAATTTTTATACATTAAATAATTTAATTTATTTTTGACACAATGAAGATGCAGTAATAACCTTATTAATGAAATATTAACATAATTGATGTTATAAATACACAAATTAATGTAATTTGAGACTTTTTATGAATTACACTAATTTTATAGGTTAATGTGACATATTATTATTTATTTAATTAACTGTTTTCGAAATAATCATGCTGTTATGATATTCACAAAAATCAATTACCATATAGTGTCAAAATTGACATAAAATAGTTTTTAAAACAAATATTATATTATTAATTGTTATTTTATTCATAAAAATATATGGTTCGGAAAAATAACTTATATAAGGTTATATATATTAATAATGAACAACTTGGGGTTCTTTTGGCTTGTTATAGTATGTTTATTAAGCATATAGTGTATGAAAACAAGAAGACATAGTAAAAGTTAAATTATTTAACTTAGAGTTAAATGTAAATGATAAAGTTAAAATAGTAACATAAACTTGTCTAAAATCTATTGGATGAGATGATTTCGACCCATACCCACCTTAGCTTCAAAATAAATCAATTTGGAGCTATTAATAACTGAATATGACTTTATTATAAAATAATATTTTAAGATTTTCCTAAGGTTCCCCTCTCCTCCATTATAAAAGGGCACCTCCTCCCTCTTCTCTTCACACCATTTTGAGCATTTAAGCTCAGAAAACCCATTCCAATTAATCTTATAAACCTCTATAGTTACACTATAGAGGTTTTGGTCTCTTTAAAAGACCAACCCTAGTGCCTTAAGAGGAGGTTAAGAAGAGGCGCATCAAAGAAGAGGTAATATCCTTTACCGATTCATTCCAATTTATTTCTTTTTCTACTTCTGCTTAATTATTTGTTTTTTCATAAATTAATAACATCAGTATCACTCATATACCGATGTGTTGTTATAAATATTAAACAACACAATTTCATCTTCTATCCATCCTATGGAAAACGAAATCACCGCGCTTACGTAAGTACGGAATACCGTCTCCACGTCGTGGTGTAATTTGTTTTCCACCACCACCTTACTTGGATGGGTATAATGGTGTAAATAAATAACTATATATGATTATTGTAAAGTGATATTTATTCTGAAATTATATACAAACAATTCAATACAATTCAATGATCATGGGAATGATATCATCACGTGTGCATACGTACGGACTACCGTCTCCACGAACGTGATGAGATTCATTTTCCATGATTAACCATTAAAGTATGATTATAAAGTATATATGATAAATAATAATGAAATATGATAAATAATAATTATACTGGATTTATGAACATATATTTTTCATTTACTTAATTCCATTTAATTCAATAAGGAAATGAAAATAGCGTTCATGCATACGCAAGACCTACCGTCTCCATGAACGGTGTATTTCATTCCATTTATCAATCTATTATAAATATTTATATACTGAATATATATTACATATAAATGATGTTTTAAATTCTGTAATTAAGTAAATCAGGATATAAGTAATAATATCAAGAACAACATGTCGAAACACAAATGATAACTGAAACGATTATACCCAAAACACTGCTTTAACATGGAATTTTCAAAAGAACGGGTAATATAAAGTCATAAGTGAACCATATATGATATAATAACAATGAATATGATTCTATAATAAGTCAATGAAATTAGTTAAACCATTATATAGGAGGTTTGGAAACGTACGAAGGATACCAGATGTAAGGTAAGGGATAACTATTCCAATCTCGTTGTTATATGAGATTGTTATTTGTAAGTATTTACTGGGGTTATTGTTATCATCCATGCCCATGTTTTTTAAAAATGTTTTCATGTATTTTTAAAGTCCTTTTAAACCATTTTTTAAATTTACCACATGTTATTAAAGGAATCTTACTTTTTTTACCACATGGGGAACTTTTTGAATTTTCTGACAAAAGTACGAGAAGAATGTTATTTTTAACTTATACGATGTGAACAAAATTTTACGGTTTCATAGAACCTCATTTTCATGAAGCTTACTCTACAATATTTTATGAAAATTTTCAACAAAATAATTTTCTTTTTAAAATTTCTGGTAATTTTGTGTAAAGAAAATCATTTTGAAGAAGAAAGGTTATTTTCCTCAAGAATTCATTTCATGTGTTTTATCAGAAACATTTCCCATATAAGTTGACATTATTTCATATGTGTATGTTTCAAGTATAATGTATCTTTGATTTACATGGTTTCACTTCTCTTATGATGAAATGATATCCATTTGTTTTATATGGACTATGTTATGATGGGATGATGTTTATGAAACCCATTCGATTCTTTGGGTTATGATGAATGATTTATGTTTATGTTGTGGCACAAGTAAGAATGATTTCATTATGAGATGGGTGGGACCTATATCTCCCTCCAATGCATTGGGTAAGGATTTATATGTCATGAGATAAACATGGATGGAATAGTAAGTTAATCCGGTTCAGTGTTACAGGACTAGAATGAGGAGTGAACTCGATTCAGAAAGGGACTTTGTCCACTAAGATGGTCTTGGCAGCAATGCCTTGGCTACTATGGAAATAAAATCAAGTGCTTAATGGTTTTCCACAATTACATGTTTTCTTCCCTGGCTATTTTATCAGGATTGATGTTCCATTATGATATATGCCTTACGTACTTCAAAGATTTATGTCTTTTCTCAAGATTTTGATGTTTAGATTTTATGTTCAAGTTTTTGCATTAAAATGTTTATTGATTGTTTTATGTTCTCTATGTTTACCCTTACTGAGAATTTGATCTCAACCATTTTATGTTTTATTTTCCCCAGGATATAAAGACAGGTTTTAGGTAAGAAAACAAAAGGGGAAGATCTTTATGGGAGATATTGAAGATCTTTCACCATGATTATAATATTACGTTCCGAGTTTCCAAAGATACTAAACTATTACGGTATTTGGGTGTCTATTTTTTTCATGTATTAGATATTCTGCAAAAGTAATGTAATGTCTATGTATGTCAAGCTTTGGGTCTCTATAGTTGGTATCAGAGGAAAGGTTTAGTTAACCTTTGGAAACTATGATGCAATAACTTTAGTGAAATATCTAGAGATATGTATGAGGTATGTCTAGGGATGTCTCTAAGGTTAACTATACGTATAGGTTATAGTCCTAGAATTATAGTAACGATAATAGAATTAAACCTAAGATGTTATATATTGAGGTACTACCCCTTTATTATGTTGTTTTCCTAGCATGATTTTTTCCTCTCACACTATTATTTTTGGGTTTTAGAAAATGGATGTAAACATGAAGATTCACTATAATGGAGGATATTATGGACAAGGGAATGATACTATTCATGAGGAACCAAATGAAACGGGATTTGGAAGTCCAATCATTATTATAATGCCTAATCATCAATCTCATAATATGATCAATAATCTCAACTTTGGTAAGTTTCCTGACTCAGTTAATAAGAGAAAGATGGAGTTTCATGATGATCATAGAGGAAATAAAGTTCAATTTCCCTCATGTAAATCATGTGGTAAGAGGCATCAAGGAGAATGTTTCAAAGGAACTGGAAGATGCTTTGGGTGTAGAAAAGAAGGACACAAAGCCAGTAAGTGTAAAGGAAAAGGTTCAGTTAACACCATGGACAAGGATAATGGTATTGCTAAAACCTCAACAACGATTAAATGTTTTAAATGTGGAATGTATGGGCATTATGAAAACCAATGCCCTAAGGGAAAGTGTCATGAAGAGAATAAACATGGTCGTATGGGTAGTATTTATGTTGATGATGATGAAGAGACTACAAATGATATGTAAGATGAAATAATTATTCATGCTCGGTCAATGGTTTAAGAAGGTAGTGGAATTATAGTATGGTTATCAAGAGTTATGTTGTATAGGTAATTTAATGGTACTATGGAATAAAGAAACATCTTAGGATTGTTACACTATTATTTTTCCTAAAGTATTTGAAAGTATATGTTGAATGGTACTGGTAACCATGAAAGTTTATTCAGTTATTTTTGGAAAGAAGATGATATGTGCATAATGAAGGGATAAAGAGAAAATGATATTTTGATAGTATTCATGAGCTCATGACTGATATAAGGACAAAGTGATATCATGGTTTGAGTATATAGAAATTTTGGGATTCTGGTATGTGGAATGAGTTAAATTTTGACATCATTCATGTTTTCACTAAGGTTCTATGGTAATTCATGTTTCAAAAGAATAAATGATTAAGGTATTCACATGTTTGGAATATGACCAACAAGTTATATCTTATGATATATGAGAGATAAATGATATTACTCACATTCTTGGTATATGACCTCTCTGGTAATCATTTTCATTATACTATGAGATTGGACAGAAGAATTTTAGATAATCCTAAAGATTGGAATGGATTATGTTGGATATAAGTTAGTATTGTTTAAGGATATAATTTTTTTCCGATATTATTGATAGGATGTTATAGTAATGTAGTTTTAGAAAAAGGAAAACCTACAGGACGGGTGACAACTCGTCGCGTCGGAAAAGGCTGTGGGAATAGAACCCACAACCAAAGTGCGACAGGCCTTTATCTCCTACCACTGGCCTACAAGAAGTCCTTGGTTAGTAGTAACTAGTTTTATTTTATTAAGCGGTATGATAGATGAAGAATAAGTCCATTTTTGGATCCTTATACGATTAATCTCACCCTATAAGGACTTATGTATATAACTTTTACTAACATTATGTTTGAGACAGATGGAATGACCTATCATTCTATCGCATGATCTGCTAACACTTCACGGAAGAAAAATCTAACTTCATTTCTTTAAGAGATGATGTAGAAATTGTTCGAGGCACAAACAATAGTAATATTGTACCAAAATCAAGTAAGTATTTATTTTAATTCAATAATTCTTCAACATTAGTGAAATGATCTTGAATACAAAAATATGTTGTCCTAGTGTCCTTATATCTGATGAATCAGATGGTACCTTAAATCATCAAAACTTTATGGCTTTGTGATTGTTGGATTTTTCATATCCATGTTCTCTACCACTCTCCATCAGAACATGATGGTTAGATTTCTCTTCCATATCCATATTTTCACCTATGTTCTCTTATGTGGAAACCTAGTGATTAGTTAATTTGGGTAACCGTTATGTTTCATACTTTTTTAAGGATAAATTTTGGTATTCCTTTTTATGATGTGGGTTTCTATTAAATCTTTCGAGTAGTAAACCATTTATAACCCCAATGAATTTCAAGGGAAAAATTCATTTTAAGGGGGGTAGAATGTAACACCCTAAGATTTTATGAAAAATGTTCTTTTTAATTTTATTGATATCTTGTGTTGTACACTACACCAAAAGGAGCTTGCAGTACACACAACACTATATTGTCTTTCTTTACATGCAATCGCGACCTTCCTCGATAGCTTGTGTTGTATGCAATACCGAGTTTCACTAAACAATGATATGCTATTAAAATATTATTAAAAATAGTCGTTATGAATAGTAATACCCACTTTTTGAAATTTTATAAATTTTATCTTTCAAAATGGACTTCATTTTTGGATTTGGAATATCAAAATTAGCATAGGGTTAATTTTTTGTATTTTTCTGAAAACTTTCATTTTTTGATGAATAGTGAAAACCCTCGGTTACTATTTAAAAACCGACTTTTTATTTAAATAATTATTTATTTTGTTTAAATTTATTTTAGGTAAAAATTGATACATAATTCCTATATAAGTTCAATTTAATTAATTTGAGTCATTTTATAATAATTTTGGATATAAAAAAATTTTATTGAAATTTTCATTGTCTTTTACCCACCTCCTAGTAGAATTTGAAAATTTTCATATAACTTAATTTTATCGCTTCTGTGAGTGGAATTTCAAAAATCTGGGAGAGACGGTTAATATCAACAAGTAAAATGTGGTTCAATAAGATAAAAATAATTTTTAGTGAGTATTAAAGTTTTACTTTTTTAACCACGGTTAAAAGTAAATAGTGTAATTAAAGGTAAAAATGATATTATTATTACCCTATCACATGTCATAATTCAATTGTATAAGTATAATTCGACCCAAAATAACCTTATGAATAAAATATTACTCTTTAGGCACACTTGGATTGGATTAGGACACTTATTATTATTTTATTTAAGGAAGTGTTAAAATAGTTAAAATCAAAATTTTATAACTAATTTTTTTTAATGTAGGGTTATACATAAGATAAATTCGACTATAAATATTCATTAGAAAGATAAAAATATTTCCTACCTAATGGTATTTTATTTATAATTTTTAGACATTAAATAATTTAATTTATTTTTGACAAAATGAGGATGCAGTAATTACCTTATTAATGAAATATTAACAAAATTGATGTTATAAATAACCAAATAAATGTAATTTGAGACTTTTTATTAATTAAAATAATTTTATAGTTTAATATGACATATTAGTATTGATTTAATTAACTTTTTTCGAACTAATCATGCTGTTATGAGTTTCAAAAAAATCAATTACCAAATAGTGTCAAAATTGACATAAAATAGTTATTAAAAGAAGTATTATATTATTAATTGTTATTTTATTCCTAAAAATCTTATGATCATTCAAATGACTTAGATAAGGTTATATATATTAATAATGAACAACTTGGGGTTTTTTGGCTTGTTATAGTAAGTTTATTAACCATATAGTGTAAGAAAACAAGAAGACACGGTAAAAGTTAAATTATTTAACTTAGAGTTAAATCTAACTAATAAGGTTAAAATAGTAACATAAACTTGTCTAAAATCAATTTTTTGATATTATTTCGACCCATACCCACCTTTTATTTGAAATAAATTAATTTGGAGCTATTAAAAACCGAATATGACTTTATTATAAAATAATATTTTAAGTTTTTCCTAAGGTGCCCCTCTCCTCCCTAATAAAAGGGAACCTCCTCCCTCTTCTCTTCACACCATTTTGAGCCTTGAAGCTCGGCCAAAACCTGAAAATTCCTCTTCTAAACCTCTATAGTTAAATCATAGAGTTTCTGGTCTCCTCCAAAGACCAACCCCAGTGCCTTAAGAGGAGGTTAAGAAGAGGAGCGTCAATATCCTTTACCGATTCTTTCCAATTTATTTCTTCCTCTACTGCTTCTTCTTTATTTGTTTCATCATAAATTAATAACATCTATATCACTAATATACAGATGTATTATTATAAATTTGAAACAACACAATTTCATCTTCTATCCATCCCACGGAAAATGAAATCACCGCGCGTGCGTACATACGGAATACCGTCTCCACGCCGTGGTGTAATCTATTTTCCACCACCACCTTATTTGGATGGGTATAATGCTATAAATAAATAACTATATATTATTATTGTAAAGTTATGTTTATTCTGAAATATTATACAAACACTTAAATACAATTCCATGATCAGGGGAATGATATCATCGCTCGTGCGTACGTACGGACTACCGTCTCCACGAATATGATGAGATTCATTTTCCATGATTAACCATTCAAGTATGATTATAAAGTATATATGATAAATAATAATGAAATATATTTTTTAATAATTATACTGGATTTATGAACATATATGTTTCATTTACTTAATTCCATTTAATTCCATAAGGAAACGAAAACAACATTCATGCGTACGCACGGCCTACCGTCTCCATGAACGGTGTATTTAATTCCATTTATCAATCTATTATATATATTTATATACTGAATATATATTATATATAAATCATGTTTTAAATTTTGGAATAATGTAAATCAGGATATACGTAATAATATCAAGAACAACATGTCAAAACACGTATGATAAATGAAACAATTTTAACAAAAATGCTGCTTTAACATGGAATTTACAAAAGAACAGGTAATATAAAGTCATAAGTGAACCATATATGATATCATAACAACGAATAGATTATGTAATAAGTAAATGAAATTATTTAGATCATTATACAGGAGGTTCGGATACGTACAAAGGATATCAGACCTAAGGTAAGGGATAACTATTCCAATCTCATTCTTATCCGAGATTGTTATTCGTAAGTATTTACTGGGGTTATTATTATCATCCATGCCCATGTTTTCTAAAAATGTTTTCATGTATTTTTAAATTCTTTTTTACCCATTTTTTAAATTTACCACATGTTATGAAAGGAATATTACTTTTGTTTACCACACGGGGAACTTTTTGACTTTTCCGACAAAAGTACGAGAAGAATGTTATTTTTAACTTATACGGTGTGAACATATTTTTATGGTTTCATAACAGCTCATTTTAAAGAAAATTACTCTATAATATTTTATTACTATTTTCAACAAAATACTTTTCTTTTAAAATTGCATGGAATTTTGTGTAAAGAAACTTTTTTTGAAGAAGAAATGATATTTTCATCAAGAATTCATTTCAAGTGTTTTATCAAAACCATTTTCCATATAAGATGAAATTATTTAATATGTGTATGTTTCAAGTATAATGTCTCTCTGATTTACATGGTTTCACTTCTCTTATGATGAAATGATATTTATTTGTTTTATATGGACTATGTTATGATGGGATGATGTTTATGAAACCCATTTGATTCTCTGGGTTATAATGAATGGTTTATGTTTATGTTGTGGCACAAGTAAAAATGATTTAATTATGAGATGGGTGGGACCTATATATTCATCCAATGCATTGGGTAAAGATTTTATATCTCCTGATATAAACATGGCCAGAATGGTAAGTTAATTCAGTTCAGGGTTACAGGACTGGAACGAGGAGTGAACTCGATTTAGAAAGGGACTTTGTCCACTAAGATGGTCTTGGAAGCAATGCCTTGGATACTATAGAAATCATATCAAGTGATTAATGGTTTTCCACAATTACATGTTTTCTTCCCAGGCTATTTTATCAGGATTGATGTTCCATTATGATATATGCCTTACGTACTTCTAAGATTTATGTCTTTGCTCAAGATTTTGATGTTTAGATTTTATGTTCTTGTTTTTGCATTCAAATGTTTATGGATTGTTTTATGTTCTCTATGTTTACCCTTACTGAGCATTTTAGCTCACCCTTTTTATGTTTTCTTTTCCCCAGGATATAAAGAGTGGTTTTAGGAAAGAAAACAAAAGGGTGAGATCTTTATGGGAGATGTTGATGATATTTCACCATGATTAGAAGATTATGTTCCATGTTTCCAAAGACACTAAACTATTACGGTCCTTTGGTGTCTATTTTTTTATGTATTAGATATTCCACAAAAGTAATGTAATGTCTATGTACGTCATGATTTGGGTCTCTACATATGTAATCTCTAAATACACTTATCCTATTTAATTATAGGTAAAGTTTATTGTGATATGAAATGAATATTCTTGTAAAATGATGAAATATGTATGTTCTCAATGATTGGGTCATATAAATGAGTAAAAATTCTATCACTCACTTGGATAAGTATTTAAGAGTTTATCATTCCACACTACAACATTCTTCTCTTATAAATATTGAGCTAATTGACCTCCATCCATTAGAAAATATTGGATTTTTATGGAAGGATTAAAATATGTTTGATGTGGAAGAGTATTATGAAAAATTAAAATAATTGTAAAAGGATAATGATATCTAGTCAAATGTGACCTCCCATCCATATGAAACTCCTATGTCATGAGAGATATCCCTGAGAGTTACAACATAGGAACCACTACCATCAAATCCATATAAGTATTAGAACTGTTATTTGTTGTAGGATTTGATTACGATGCAAAATTATACCTATGAGGTAATATTATACACTTTGATCCATCCCCAATTCCACTATATGTGTCATCACTATAGGTTCCCCGTTCTTAGCTATCTCTAGGGAAAACATCTTGATTTATACCCACCCATGGTTAAAACATGACTCATCCCTCAGCTTTCACCAGTATGAGGATTTCCCCATTAGTATATTTTTTATCACACATTCTAGAGGACACATCATTGGAAAATACCTCATAAGAAAATGGATCCTTTAAATTATTGTTTCTACATGGTGGTAACTAGATAAATATGCACAACTTAATGGAATGTATAAGTTCTACTATTTACCTATTGTACAACTCATTTTGGGAGACACA
This sequence comes from Viscum album, assembly GCA_963277665.1. NCBI lineage: Eukaryota > Viridiplantae > Streptophyta > Magnoliopsida > Santalales > Viscaceae > Viscum > Viscum album. The sequence goes on along the minus strand of OY728145.1, from coordinate 732,536,574 downwards.
CATAAAACTCAAGGTTTCAAAAAACTATATAACCTTAGTAAAAATATCTCCTCTAGAGGTAAAATATATTCATACATATGAAAAAACATATAGAAATGACCTATTTTGGGTAAAACATTGAGATGGCACTCACTTTAGTTACATTAACAACCAGTAATTACATTACCTCGACACCAATGACAACAAATGTTTCCACAATTTCATATATTGTGCCTATCCATTCTAAGTCATAGGGTCTTGAGTAGGACCATCAAATTTAGGTTGCCTAAAGAGATGATATATTCTTGCACACATTTATAGTTGTGCTCCATCAACCATTAAGATACCAACACCAATCCCTAAAATATTGAATAATACAACTATTTTATTAACTAATCATATATTACTATAGTATTCAACATCCTTATTTTTATTCATTCAGTTACCATCAATAGACCATCATATGTGGGTTGCTAAGGAGGCTATTGGGGTGATTGGGGAGTGAACCAAGGAGTCTTTGCATATTACCTGCCCAATTTTTTGGGTTCATTATCACAATTTTTTTTACATTTTTATTAATTTATCATATGTACATAAATTGAATGTCTTTATTGAGTTCATTTATTATAATTATTATAGTCACTTATAGATATACATCAAACCTATTTTGAACATAACATTCTATGATAATTTCATTTTATATTTAATATCTGAGATAAAAATATTTCCTATAGTGGATTTCACATTACATGAATTAATGTGAACACTCCAAATGATAAGGATTTCAATGTAGCAAATGATTAAGGAAGATAAGTGATGATAATCATAGTAGAATTACAACTCTCTATCATCATTTTAACTAAACCTTTACAAAATTTCAATTATTATTTTTCATGAATCTCTATCTCCATTTTTAAAAATTTAGAAAAATATTTAATTCAAGTATGGGGAATGGATCCTTATACCCGCTTTGAATTCATTCCCTTTAATAAGATAAGATATACAATCCTTTAGGCTAAAAAATTTAACATGTTAACAAATTTGATTAACCACACATATAAATAATAATTACATAATTTAGAATTGTCAAAATTTATATGACCACTTCAACTTTGTTCTATTTATAACATTATTATCAATATTATTTCAATTTTTTTATTCTAATATTTGGAAATTTTCATTTATTTGACTAATTGTTTTTTTCCATTCCATGAAATAATTGTCCAATATTATAAATTCACATTCTCAAGAGGTACCCTAATCCTTTTAAATTTTTTTTTTTTACATACTATTTCATGAGAGATTCTTAGGATATGAAAAACTGCTATAATTGTTTTTATATTAGTGTATTGATAATTTTAAACCATATTAAAATTATAATGACCATTGATTGAGTAATGTTTGTTCTATTTGATACGGAGAACAACCCTATATTCAGTCCTTTTACAAACCATAGATACCATATATTTCTTAATAATAAGACACATTAGAAGACTATTTATAAATCCTACCCAATTTCAACAGTATAATTTTATGATTTTAGTTTATCATAAAAGGGATGTTTTGGTGATTTTGTGGTGAATTTTAAATTTAAATTATATTAATTAAGAAACTAGGTAGTTAATTATTTTATATTTGGGAATAACATTCATAATTATTTTAGATTATTCTACATAGATTCCAATAAATTTTTTAATAAAGGTAAAAAATGGGAAAAACACTTAAATGGGATAAATTTGAATTCCATTTAACTAGACACCCTCTCCCTTCTATTTTGACCATTACAAATAATTTATAGCGAATTTTGATTGTGGGGATCAAGGTGTTAGTTTTTTTTACCTACATAGATGTGTGGCTTATAATTTCACACATTCTACTAAAAAGAGAAATTAAAGATTAGTAGAAATAAAAAATATGAAAGGAAAAAAAGAAAGTGATCACTATTTTGAATACTAAAATTGTTATCCATCGAGGAAGAGGATTATAAGGGTTTTTTGGTTGATTTATTTTAATAGATATAAAGAAGAATTATTATTCATTAAGTTAGTTGAATATCATGAATCATAATTTAAGGATTAATCCCTCCAATACAATCCTTTAATTCAATTTTTACATCATGACTAACCCATATTAAGCCTCATATAAATTTCAACATGAATAAAAAGTCTAATTGATTTTTATGATTTGATGTCTAAATGGAAATTTAGGTAATATTAACACCCATGGATAGAGTTTAAATTCATGAGAAATGTCATAAATCTAATTAAATTTCTTCTAGTGATGATTCAATTTCATTTCAAAAAAGGTATATCATAAGGGACATGGGTAAGGGAGAGGAGTTTAATGATGTGATTTTAAGTTAAGATGAGTCTAAAATTAGAATTTATGGTGGAATAATTACAAAACCATTATTGGATGAGTTTTATTTTTTTAAATGTCATATATATGAATAGAAATTTATGATAAATTTTAATTAAATTTTTTCTTTAATGAGGTTTGAATCCAATTGATTTTTTGTTATGTTTTTTGGACAATATAATTTTTAAGTGAAGGGGAATTTATCAAATCGAAGACATACTTACAATATCAACACAGTTTTATTACTGAATTTAATTAATTGATGATAAATATATATATTTTTCATATTATTGTTTATAAATAATACAATTGAATAAATTTTTTATTATTTTTAAATACTTAAATATATTTCATTTATTTTTCTATACAAGAATCCTCATTGCGATGTGACTGCCGTTAAGAAGGTTATTTTGTAGTTGATGGTCAAAATCCTATCATAGTAAAATCCATTACAACACACTAAAAAGTTTCTATTCATAAATAAAAATGATAAATAGAAAAAAAATCCAAGGTTAAAATTGATACAAATTAAAAGGATGTTTCACCTTTTAACTTTGAAAAAAGAAGAAGGATGAGATAAAAATATCTTGAAAACTGCTCCTACATGAACAAATGCACCAATGTTGAAACTGGTCACTGGATATGTAAAGTATATTAAATGGAATGGAATAACTCATTGGAAATAAATATATAATAGGGATACACATTTTTTAATAGAATTAGTAGAGGAAAAGAACCATGGAACATAGTGTCACCATGGGAGAACCATCGATTGATGGTCGACCGTCCATGAATGTTTTACAGAGAATACTTCCAAATTATATACAATATAAGCTAGGGAGGTGAAAACAACATAATGTAAATGAATATCCCATTCCAATGGAAATGGATACATGAAATTAAATTTATTTAGAAGCTAAAATAGATATTAATCTAGGGTAATTTTTTATCTTGGAATCACAACCATAAAATTAAAAATTTATAGAGGAATTGAGGAGAATGTGTTTTTTAAATCTCATAATATGATAAATATTCAGGTAATTTCAAAAGTCTTAGAGTTACAATAATCAATAATCACGTTTTAGCTCTTTTATTGAGAAGAAATGTTCTTATTGGGAGATAAAATATGGTCAATTTTTTAATGAGGATTTCAGCAGTCGGACCAAGATTTTTGAGATACTAGAGAGTTTTAATGAATTTATTACATAAAAGTTCCATGATAAAATCCTATACAATATAATGATGTTAATACAATGTGAGAAAAATGGTGTTTTAAATGAATCAACCATATCCAGTTTCATGTTTCATGATGATGTCAAGGCCGATAAATATTTTATATGGATGATTTGTTTTAAAAAAAAGCGATTGATTGGACTATATGTAAAATGGGAGAGAGTTCATTTTTGTGCAGATTTTTTCTCTTTTTTGGAGATGTGGAAATTAGATTTTTTATATATGAAATACTTAATATTGATAGAGAATTAAGTTTTCCAATTACCCCTTCATGATTAATTTAGTTATTCCTCCAATGTTCATGTTAAAAATATCCCATAGGCCTACTTCTTCACTTGTTACGGATGATGAGAAACTAGAGAGAGTGCATTCGAGGGAATATTGAAAATAATTTTGGATGAAAAAGACATTGGGATTTGAGTTTTTGGTTTTAAAAGATTGATGTTCGAATGATATTTATACCCATTTACTTCTCCTTTATGCTTATTTTGGTTCTTCCTATGATGTCTATGTTCCTACAATCTCATATTCTTACACTTTCACTCATGATGGATGGAAATTCTATCATTAGTGAGTAGTCTCATAAAGGGTGGAAGATCCAGAGTAGAAGGACAGTTTCGATATTCATATTACTGATTTTTATTATGGGTTTCTTTCATATAATTTCTAACACATTGAGCTAACAATATTATCTCAATACTTAGTTACTATTAAAGAGAGCTATAACTAAGGGATAAGAATAAATTTAGTTGGAAAGGATGGGATTGAAATATACATATCTTTATATATATATATATATATATATTTTAACCATATCATAATTCACATAAATTAAATAACAGTTCTCTGAAAATATTTAATTTAATAATTTTTGGTAGTGGTGATTAAGACTGAACACAAGAGATTATATACATTGGGAGAACCCCAAAAATAATCGACCATGTTTTTCAATAATATAATAGAGTTTTGATGGTTTGAAACCATATTATATGAAACTAATCAATTATTATTTATTATTTATAAAAAATATCAATATTTTTTGTGATCTACTATCACCCTAAACTTTTTTTTCTCAAATATATTGTCAATTGTTTTTATTAAAATTATTAAAACTATCAATGATGAAATTTCAACTAAGTTATGATCAATATTATATTTCATAAATAATAAATTGATACTTTCCATTATTGTACTATAAATTTGTAGTTAATGTAATTAAGTGTTATGAAAATAAATTCTAATCATCGACTAAAAACCTCAATAGGTGATTACACATTGGGGAATATTAGGTGAATGATTCCAAGTATGGGGATATAAAAATAAAAAATTAGATTCTGAATCATAAGGAAGATCAATGAGTGGATTTTGATGAACCATATTTCTAAAATAATATATTTTTATTTGAAGTAAGATATTTGTGATACAAAGTGTATACACATAAACCTTATTTGATATGGGGTAATATCTAATTCCCTAAATATAAGAGAGGATATTAATCATGTGAGAGTCAATCTGATGTTCTTATTGGTGAGCCAAAAAACATATAAAATAGAAGATATAATTTCATAAGCATTTTAATTTTCTATATGTAACTTATAGGAGGTATGTTAAAACTAAACACACAACCAATAAGTGTCTCACTATACAACATGAACAATTTTTTATGAATAAAAAGTCAAAATCTATTAAGAGGTGGTGTGATCATGAAATGAAATTATTGTTGGAGGTTTCTAACAAATTAAAAAAAGCTGTGAAGACTTGAATACTGGATAGTTATTCTCATAATAAATCACTTGAAAAAAAATTTAATTACAACTAATTGTATAATTGATGAGTTATCACATAAATAAATAATGGATCACCCATGGTAAAATGAGTCAAAATCACTAAAATATGTGAGAATAAACATGAATCTATTAATGTTTTCTTATTTATAAGTTGATTCATAATTATAACACCCCATGTTTTTATGGATTTTGTTTCAAATAAATTAAATTTTAATTTATGTCTTGAAATTTACTAATTCAAAATTCCTTTCACACACACTTACTTGGCGTACATTACATGCAGCATCAATGTTACTACAAAACATCATTTTATTGTTATAATTATTTAAATGATATAAATATAACCTATATGTTAAAAATAGTTATATTAATAGTAATAAATAAATTTCAAATATTTTTTATAATTTATTTATATAAATAAAACATATTGTTAATGAAATATATGACTTTTGGTAATGTCCTTATATGTTTAAAAATACTATTTTATCAAATGAACTGCTTTAATGTTCTTCTATGAAAAATAATAAAATTAATTATAGACATATATAGAAATTGAATTTTATAAAATAAAATTAATTTTTTAATTTTTAATTTGTAAATTATTTTAAGGTGAATTTTAGAAATTTTTCTAAGAAACATCATTTTTAGATGAATAGTGAAAACTACCAGATTTTATTTCAAAACTGCATTTTCATATAATTTATTTATATGGTTAAATTAAATTTTAATTTGATTGAAAAGTTTAATTAGATTATATTTTTATCAATTAAGACAATTTAGGAAATTTTAAACAATTTTTAATTGAAAATGGATATTAAAAGCTTAGTAAACTTTTGGTTATTTTTACTTTAAGAAAAACCTTCATCGTCAACCCGACCGCGAGATTAATTTTAAATTAATTTATACCACTTATATAAATATAATTTTAAAAAATGGATTCCATATATAAAATAACCATAATTTATTATTTCTAATAATTTTAACTTAGTTTTTGACCAAAATCATTAGTGAAAGTAATTAAAATTAATTACATCGATTAATGTAAAATTGAGCTTAATTAAGGACATAACCTTAAATTTAAGAACAAAAATGACTTATAAAATTATCAATAACCCATTTTTTTTACATTACATGGCCATTAACATCCATTATTTAGTTGTTTTAGTTTCTTATGTCTTTTTTAAGGTAAAAATGTTCATACACCTAACTAGTTTAAAAAAATGCCAAGTGTGTCCTTTCTTTTCTCTATAAATAGACACCAACTCCCCCTATTATTTAACCCTATAAACCCACATAGGTTAGGAAATTATCTATCGAAATAACTTAAAAAATCACTCCCTTTCTCCTAGAATCATTCCTTTCAGAAGAAGGCAATCCAAGGAAGCCTTGTGGAACAAACCAAAAGAAGTTACATGGTTAAGAGGTAATAAAATCTCTCAAGCTCCTTTATTTTATTTTCCTTGTCCACCCCTACAATATATTTATTTATGATTTTATAAAAACAATAGTATCATAAATTTACTAAGATTTATTATGTTAACGGTTTAATATACACTTACACACACCTACATCTAATGGGTAACAATTATACTGTTTATGTGTACAGAGAACTACCACCACACTAAATGATGATTGTTTATTTTTCCTTCACCTCATCTTATGGTGGAAATTATGATAGAACATATGTTTATATATGTTTTATATTATATTTTAATGTATTTAATATTATTTATTCCTTTTAAAACACATATATTTTTACTTTCCATTTGGGGTAAATACGATAATTTCTTTTGAGGAAGTGTGGAATACCGCCTCCTCAAAGTGATGTGAGTCATTCACACACTACATTGAATGTATTAAAGATGGGTTCAGTGAAATTATATGATATATATAACATTATAATTCTACTATAATTATATTATGTACATATATAAATATAGTTCATTTTCTTTCGTTCTTTCAATATAATAATAAAAACAGAAACAACGGTCATGCGTACGTATGACTTACCATCTCCATGAATGGTGTATTCCATTTCATACTTATATATTCTATATATTATTATAATAAAAATATAGTGAATATAATTTATTTTTATATAATGGTTTAAATTTTTTAATAATGATATAATTATAATGACAAAATATTTAACAAATTAAGACACAAGTGAAGATCAAAACGAATATTACCTGAAGTGAAACCTTTACATATGATTGTTAACAAGAGGGTAATATAATGCCATGATAAAAATATATATGGCATTAGATAATTAATATGGTTATTTAAAATATTTTTAATAAATTTATATTTATCATACTTGAGGTTTGAATGAGTACGACGAGAGTTAATACATAAGGTAAGAGGATTTCGTCTCACTCTTTACTTCTGTGAGATACCTGATTTATTCACCATCCATTTATTTTGTGTGGTGTGTATACTGTACATTGATGTATTAAATTATTATTATAAATAAATTTATGGGTATTTAGATATCAATTTTATGATATTTCATTTATGGGTTTTATGTTTCAAAAGTTACCGAATTGGTAAAAATGTTTTTTCTCAATTTTCTTTCTTTGAGACTCATGTTTTCTTATACACCTAAATTTTTTTTGAGGTGTATATATGTAAAGACTCATAAAAATCAAGGGAAATTTTTTTTCTAAATTTTCTTTGGGATTTTACAAAAACGCAGTTTCTGACGGCGCCTGATTCTGAGGCCCGGTGTGCCCAGAATTAATTTTCGAAGTTAGGCTCGGGTACGTTTAGTGAACAAACGAGCGGGTTTTTCTAACTTTTGAACCGGTGCTCGGAATCAAAATCTGAGGGCACCGATGGAATCGCAGCACCGGTGATTGCTTAAGATGTCCCCTTTCAGAAGTTTCATTTTCTCGGGATGGGTTGTTTTTTTTAAAGTGAGGGATAATAATATAATTGTTTTACAATTATATTTTCCTTTTCTTGTTAAGTGGATTAAGAGTTGTGTCACAACACTTTTCCTCTCTCTTGCGGTTATAACCTATGTCAGGGATTTAGGGGTGGGACCCACTTGTTGATAACTACCTTTGAGAGGATTAAGGTGGGGTGGGGCCCACACGAGCCCCACCGTTTCTTTTCTTCTTAAGTAACGCACCTGCACCCCCCTATTAAATAAAGTCAACTCATGCGTTTCAACTTTTTAATAAATGCCTCTATTAATTGGGCTGTTTTAAACCCTTAAATTAATTGATCATTTCTTTTCTTTTTGAATTTCAAGAGTTGGTTTGTGTGTAAATAAAATAAGACACCACTTATTTTATTTAATTGGTCTTGTTGCGTTGAGAGGATTTTGGGAGAAAGGCTAAGGGGCTTGAAGTTCTTCTTCTTTGACAAAGAATGCGAAGAACGCGAAGAATGCCGACCTCCGATGAAGGTCGACAAAAACGCCGAATCGTCGTAGATCGACTACGCGACGCCATATACCACGACGCCAACGACGTTCCTTCCGTGACGCTTTCTTCCGTGACGATCCTCTTTTTCCGCGACGGTTAATTCTGCGACGAACTCTCGTTCGACGACAACGCTTGAGGTAGGGAATTAATTTGAGAATGATTTTATTCCCTCGTTTCGTTTATTCTAAGGAAAACAAATAACACATATCAACTTATTATCTAGTAGATCCCTGAATGTTTTCCTTGCGGGTTGGGAATAAATTGTTGCGGGAAGTGGTAGGGGTTTATTGCTTCTTGTTTGTGAAAACATCCATTGTTGTTCCTCGTTTTTTCTTTTTTTGGGCCGCATGTTGTCAACTTAATGGGAGGAGGTCGGACCGCACGAACACGGATGACTCTCCTCCCCCTTTTTTGTTGTGTGGTTGCGGTTTGGAAGATGGCGACACGACACGAAAACACCACGTGGGAACTTGGAGGGATGCGGCAAGGATGTGCAGCGCCGTCGCGTCGCGCCATTGAGGCCGAACGAAAGTGTGGTGGTAGTCGGGGCCGCGAAGGTGAACCGAAGACTCCGCAGTTTGTTTTCGAAGTGCGGATCGGCGGACGATGATGAGGCGGGCAACAATGGCGTTTTCAATCCTTTGCAGTGATCTTCGGCTCCCGGGAGGACCACCGGCCCAGACGGAATTGAAAACGGACCACCGGAGCAACTCCGGTGGTCCGCGAAAGACTCCGCCGGCGCCCGGCGTGCCGCTGGAAAGGGGCCGCCGCAGCTGAAGCTGCGGCGGCGGGCGGCTGCTCCCGCGGCCATGCGGGAGCAGCAGGGTGCAACATCACGCCGCGTCCGTTGACAGGGAGCGGCCCCCGCGTGGGGGCCGCAGTTTCGTCCAGGGGGCGGTCCCCCCTTGCGCGGCCGCTCGGCCAGCGCGCCAGGCCGAGCCGCCCGACCGGACCGCCAGGCCGGGCCGCGCCCAGCCGGGTCGGACCCAGACCCGGGTCGGGCCGACCCAGGGGGGTTGGGCCGGGTCGATCCGGGCCCAGACCCCCCACTTTCGGACCTTTTTCGGTCTTTCGCCCATATCTTGGGGTACGGACCTCCGATAGATGCACCGTCAGTTGCGTAGCAATCCTTGGATTGAGACGGTCGTTTAGGTATATTACACTCAAGGTTTATGAGAACTTTGAGTATGGCCTGGTTGGTTCGGATACGAAACCAACCGGGCCCTCGGAGTGGAAACACTTATATCTTGAGTTTCGGACGTCCGATTGATGCACCGTCGACATTTTTGGATTCCTCTTGATGAGATAGAACTTTTTTCATACTTTTCATGAGATTTGGATGCAGTCGGATAGTGGTCGGGATGGATTGTATCCGAAATCCAACCGGGCCCCTGGAACAGAAAAGCTGATATCTTTCAGACCAGACGTCCGTTTGACGAACCGTCAGCGGCGTTGGTGATCACGTTGAGAATCGGTCTCTATGAGTATACCCTATGTGAGTTAGGGATACAGTTGAGATAATGCCGAGTTGGTTCGCACACAAAACCAACCGGGCCCCTGGGACAAAAAGGCTAATAACTCGTAGACCTGGCGTCCGATTGACGCGTCGTCTGTTGTGTTGAGACCCCTATGATGAGGCGGTCCTTTGAGATACTTCTTCGAGGGACTTTGTGATACTTGGAGTATCTACCAGTAGCTCGTGGATCAGACCCTCCCAGAGATAAGCGTGCGGAGTACGGAGACCCTGTAGCCGGCTGAGACCTGACGACTGCTTGACCGATCGGCTCGGTGTGTTTCAGATAGCCCAGTGGGGAGCGCTTGGTTGTAGCAGCAGACCCATGGTGGAGGAGCGCTTAGTTGTAGCGGCAGACCCGCGATACTCAACAGAAGGAGTACCTCTGGAGGCTATGAGGGGGAGCGCTTGGTTGTAGTGGCAGACCCATGGGGAGAAGCGCTTGGTTGTAGCAGCAGGCCCACAGTACTCGACAGGAGGAGTACCTCAGCAGTCTTAGGTTAGTGAGCAGTACCTCGGAGTCGTGACAGGACCACTGTACACTCTAGAGACGGGGCTCTTGAGTAGTTACAGTTTCGATAATGAATATCCTGGTTTGAGCTGAGTCTATGACCTTTGTGTTACCTCTTGATTGAGATGGGTCACTAGATAACCTAGGTATATGTATGGGCGTATATATGGGTAGTGGTTATCCGTTGATTTAGTTGCAGGGTTGGATTGTACCCAAAATCCAACCGGGCCCCTGGAACGGAAAAGATGATATCTTTCAGACCGGACGTCCGTTTGACGAACCGTTAGTGGCGTTGGTGATCACGTTGAGAATCGGCCCCTGTGAGTATACCCTATGTGAGTTCGGGATACAGTTGAGATACGAACAGGTCGGTTTGCAAACGAAACCAATCGGGCCCCTGGGACGAAAAGGCTAATAACTCACAGACCGGGCGTCCGATTGACGCGCCGTCTATTGTTGAGAATGAATTTATTCCCTCATTTCGTTTATTCTAAGGAAAACAAAGAACACGGATCAACTTATTATCTAGTTGATCCGTGAATGTTTTCCTTGCGGGTTGGGACTAAATTGTTGCGGGAAGTGGTAGGGGTTTATTGCTTCTTGTTCATGAAAACATCCTTTGTCGTTCCTCGTCTTTTCTTTTTTTGGGCCGCTTGTTGTCAACTTAACAGGAGGAGGTCAGACCGCACGAACACGACCGACCCTCATCCCCCTTTGTTGTTGTGTTGTTGTGGTTCAGAAGATGGTGGCACGGTGCAACGACACCGCGCGGGAACCTGGAGGGATGTGGCAAGGATGCACGGTGCCGTCGCGCCGCGCTGTTGAGGCTGAACGAAAGTGTGGTGGTAGTCGGGGCTGCAAAGGCGAACCGAAGACTCCGCAGTTTGTTGTCGAAGTGAGGATCGACGAAAGATGATGAGGTGGGCCACAATGAAGTTTTGAATCCTTTGCAGTGATATTTGTCTCCCGGGAGGACCACCAGCGCAGACAGAATTGAAAACGGACCACCGGAGCAACTCCGGTGGTCCGCGGAAAACTCTGCCGGCGCGCCCCGCCGGCACGACGGCCGGAGGCGGCAGCGCCTGGCGCGCTGCCGAGAAGGGGACGCCAAGGCTGAAGCCGCGGTGGGGGGCGGATGGTCCCGCGGCTGCCCGAGACCAGCAGTACGGGTCATCACACCGCGTCCGTTGACAGGGATCGGCCCCCGCGCGGGGGCCGCAGTTTCGTCCAGGGGGCGTTCCCCCTTGCGTGGCCGCTCGGCCAGCGAGCCGGGCCGAGCCGCCTGACCGGACCGCCAGGCCAGGCGACACCCAGTTCAGGTCGGGTCGCGCCCAGACGGGTCGGACCCGGACCTGGGTCGGGCCGACCCAGGGGGGTTGGGCCGGGTCGGTACGGGCCCAGACCCCTCGCTTTCGGACCCTTTTCGGTCTTTCGCCCATATCTTGGGGTACGGACCTCCGATCGACACAATGTCAGTTGCGTAGCGATCCTTGGTTCGAGACAGTAGATAAGGTATATTAAACTCAAGGTTTAGGAGAACTTTGAGTATGGACGGGTTGGTTCGGATACGAAACCAACCGGGCCCTTGGATCGGAAACACTTATATCTTGAGCTCCGGATGTCCGATTGACGTGCCGTCGACTTTGTTGGATTCCTATTGATGAGACGGAACTTTTGGAATACTTATCCTGAGATTTGGATTTAGTTGGATAGTGGTCGGGTTGGATTGTACCCGAAATCCAACCGGGCCCCTAGAACGGAAAAGCTGATAACTTTCAGATCGGACGTCTGTTTGACGAACCATCAGTGGCATTGGTGATCACGTTGAGAATTGTTCCCTGTGAGTATACCCTATGTGAGTTTGGGATATAGTTGAGATACGGCCGGGTTGGTTCGCACACGAAACCAACTGGGCCCCTGGGACGAAAAGGCTAATAACTCACAGACCGAGCGTCCGATTGACGCGCCGTCTATTGTGTTGAGACCCCTATGACGAGGCGGTCCTTTGAGATACTTTTTCGAGGTACATTGTGATACTTGGAGTATCGATCAGTAGCTCGTGAAGCGGACCCTCCCAGAGATGAGCATGCAGAGTACGGAGACCGTGTAGCCGGCTGAGACCTGACGACTGCTTGACCAATCGACTCGGGGTGTTTCGGATAGCCCAGTGGGGAGCGCTTGGTTGTAGTGGTAGACCCACATCGTAAGAGCGCTTGGTTGTAGCGGTAGACCCGCGGTACTCAACAGAAGGGTTACCTATGGAGGCTATGAGGGGGAGTGCTTGGTTGTAGCGGCAGACCCATGGTGGGAAGCGCTTTGTTGTAGTAGCAGGCCCACAGTACTCGACAGGAGGAGTACCTCAGCAGTCTTAGGTTAGTGAGCAGTACTTCAGAGTCGTGACAGGACCACTGTACACTCCAGAGACGGGTCTCTTCAGTAGTTACAGTTTTGATAATGAAAATCCTGGTCTAAGCTGAGTCTATGACCTTTGTGTTACCTCTTGATTGAGATGGGTCACTGGATAACCTAGGTATATGTATGGGCGTATAACTAGGTAGTGGTTATCCGTTGATTTCGTAATCTTTGTGTTTCATCATGATTGAGATGAGTTACCTGATTACTTAGGTATATTTATGGGAATATACCTAAGTAGAGGTTATCTGATGAGATCTTCTTGGTGGTTATCCTTGTTGGTTTTATTGAGACCTTGAGGGTCTCGAGGTCCCTACTGAGTATCGTTATACTCACCCCTGCATGGGCTATGCCCGCACCTCATTGTGTTGGTTGCAGATGATGGGCAGTGCTGACAAAGGCCGAGTGTTCAAGGACTAGACGGTACCCGGAGGTGGACTACACAACAAGTCAGTATCCGGTAGTGGACTTCACGGCGAGATGACACTCAGAGGAGGTTTACGGGTGAGAGCATCCAGGAGCTGCGCTATCTGTACCTGCCCTTCAGGTAGGATCTGTGGTGGACGATCCAGGAGATGCACTTTCTGTACCTACCCTTCAGGTAGGATCCGAGGAGGACGACCCAGGAGCTTCTTCCTTTCTTCCAGCTGTTTGTCTTTTTCTGTTGTACTTTCGTTTAGTTGTAGCTGTACTTTTAGTTGGGTTGGTATTCTGGACCATTTTCTTTTCAGCACTTTCTTTTGTACTTAGTGTTTTACTTCCTCTTGTACTCTGTGGTGTTTTGTTTACTTTTATAAAGGCAATGCCTTCCCAATTATCGGGATTTACTCCTTTGGTGCTAGTCTCCAGCCCCTGGCCTATGGAAGGCGGGCTTGGGGTAGTCACGGCACGGGCCCCGAGGACGGGTCGTGACAATATAATTCCATTTTAAATTTTATATCATGAATCTCCTTATTTTCCTGTTAATTTATGCTTCATGAAATTTACTTTTCTTAAAAGGAGAGTATGATCCCAATTTACCACATTATAAGGGTTTTTTAAAACAATTTCATCACTTTTTGAGATTGTTTATGTTTATGCTTCCTTTGATGAAATATTATGATACATATCTCAAGAACACTCATGAGTGTCCTTATAATATGTTTATTCAAGATATATCCATTAGTTATTACCAATTTTCTACTCTTTGTAACTTAAGTTAATGTTTCTATGTAAAATCTAGATGTCTCTCTCTTTGGTTGGAAATCTATTATATTCAAAAACCATGTTTTAAAAAATATTTCCCAAATTGTTTCCAAAATATCCTTGAAGCCCATTTTCAAGGAAAAATGATTTTAAAACGTTTATGGTTTTCAATACTTCCTTTAAAAGTTTTCGAAGCTATTTTCAAAGAAATATGTTTTCAAAAAGGTTTTATGTTTTAAAAATAATTTTCAACGCATAAAGGACATTTTCCTCAAGAAATATTTTTAAAATATCTTTAAAATTTATTTACCATATAAGATAACATCAGTTAATGTTAATCTTGAATTTAGGGGGAAATTATTGAAGGTTTTAATTCATATTATTTCTCTAAATTTATTATGTTTTGATCGCATTATGTTTACGAAACCAGTTCCTCTTTCACGGGTTATATGCTTTTGAAACCCACTTCTTTTCACATGTCATGATTATTATAAAATGATGATGAAACCTATCTATTTCCATAGGTTATGATATGATTACATGTTTATAATATCTATTGCATTTCCTGGATTATGATATGGTTATTTATAATCAGGTGGCACATGTATGTATGATTTCACTATGAGATGGGTGGGACCTATATCTCCCTATAATGCATTGGGTAAATATTAATATCTCATGAGAAATTAATGGATGAAATGGGAAATGGTCTTGGTTTGGTATAGTATAAATGTACTGGGAAATGAACTCAATTTATTAATATAGGTCCAGAATAAGGTGTGAACTCGTTTTAGTGATACAGGGAGGGAACAAGGTGTGAATCTGATCCAGTAAAGGAATTTGTCTACTAATATGGCCTTGGAAGCAATGACTTGACTAACATGGAAGTCCGTATATATAATTATGTGACTACCATAATTCCATGTTTTATTCCTATTCTATGCTTTCATGGATTATGTTATTTATTTCCTTCCGATTCGTGTCTTATGAACTACCAAGATTAATGCCATGATTTATGTATATGATCTTTGATATGAAGGGTATGATCTTATATTTTCACGATCATGTTCTCATACCCTTATGATCATAATTATTCTTATATATCTCCCTTGTTTACCCTTACTGAGCATCTAAGATCACACCTTTTTTTACTTTTCCCAAGGTTATGAATATATGTATTATGTTTAATGTGTCTAATAAGGGTTCTAGTTAAGAAAACCAGAGTTCAAGATAACGTATCTCACTTATTTATCAGTGTTTATGCTTCCATGTTTCCAAAGGCACTAGACTAGTATGGTCATTGGGTATCTGTTTATATAATTTTTTAATTATTATGATAAAGTTATGTACTATTGATTTCTGAAAATGAGGGTATCTATAGTTAGTATCAAATAAAAGGCTTGGTTATCCTTTGGAATATAGGATGAGAAAACCATAGCGATAACCCTAAGTACATGTCTAGGGATAAGTCTAAGGATAAGAAAAATTATAGGAAAATGATTTGAAATTTTGGTAAATAATAGAGTGAGTAGTTTCCTAGTAATAAATACATTTCTGGATACTACAAGTGGATGTGGCACTATAAAATATTTACCTAGGGGTAAAAACTCTGACAAGATGTTTCAGGCCTGACTCAGGGTAATCTGGTACATGAAAATGACCCTTATTATACACCTGGTTTAAAGATCCTAGGGGATATTCTTTTGGAATTCAATAATTCATCATGAACCACCATGAATGATTTAAATATATGTTGCCTATGAATAAACTAGGATAAACCTAAGGTGTCAATGATTAAAGAAGGTGTCATAATTTAGATATCATATATGTAAATTTTTAGGATTATGTGGTTCCTCATAAATATTTCTTAATCTATTATTTTTGGTTTCAGTCAATGGATAGAACCTGAAGTAACTACATTAATGGTGATTGTGATGGATAATGAAATGATTTCTATCTTTAGAAACTAAATTCTATGGGATTTTGAATGAAAAACCTCATTGATATGGTCACAAAATATTATTAATCTATGAATCATAGTGGAATTCCAAATGAGTATAGGAGGGAATAACATTTTGTTGAGTCTTTTATGAGGAAATGTCCACCCTCTTTCAGAGGGTCTTTTGATCCACTTTTTCATGAATATTGGATTAATACTAATTAAAATATATTCCCCATTATTCATTGTTCGGATCATGAGAACATTATTCTGGATATTTATCATTTAGAAGGTGAGCCAGACTAGTGTTGGACTCTAATTAAGAAAATGAGTTCAAGAACTTATTTTTCAATATGTAATTTCCTCTAATTCTTCATACTAAGACTGGGAAATGGTACCTTGAGTCGAATAAAAGGTATACTGAATCTATTGGGACCTGAGAGGCTAATTTCATGAGACTTGAGAGGTACGCTTCATGAATTACCATTCAACCCAAAATTAAAGTTGATAGGTTCTTTAGTGGATTAAACCCAAGTATCATAAGGGTGTTGAACATAATATATTTTATTTTCTAATAATAGATTATTATTTTCACAATCAAGGTTGAAATAGAGGTTGTAGTCACATATCAATCTAATGGTTTTGATAAGAATAGAGATATGGAGTTTAATGGAAAATATAAAAACAATGGAAAAAGATAAACAAAATGAAAGGGAATGCCATTGGGAAATTGATTGTCAAAATTATGGGAAGAAGTTAACTCAAAATGCTAATGGAGAGAAATATACACATAATGAAACTCCCATGATTATGTGCTACAAGTCTAAGGAGAATGGTAATTATGCTAACCATATTTTAAACCCAAGGGATAGTGATGATTATTGACATCAAAAACCACATAATCAAAGGGAAAAGGGGAAATCTCATGCAATCACTATTTTAGATGAGGGTTGGGATACTGATGTGATGATAGGTACACTTACCATCCAATCTAGATCTTCTAATATCATATTTGATTTTGGATATACATACTCTTTCAAATCTAAATATTTTGTTATGGGTGTTAAGATTCCACCAAAACAATTAGATGTGGAATTAGTAGTGAAAAACCCTAATGGTATCATAATTTTATCTCAAGTCTATGATTCCTTCCTAATTTATGTTTGTGGGAATGTGCTTCCTATAAATCTTTTCATTCTTACATGATTTTAATTTTATGTCATCTTCGGCATGGATTGAAATTCTATAAATAAATCCCACATAAATTATTGGGGAAGGGAAGTTAATTTTGATATTTCAAACCCTAATATGATCATACATCCATGTGATGATAAGTATGAACTTCCTATAGATATTACATCTAGTTAGTTGGACTTAATTCCCATTTAAAAGGGGTTTTTATCTCAAATGGTTGGGGATAAAATCGACATCGATGATAT
Organism: Viscum album; assembly: GCA_963277665.1. Taxonomy (NCBI): domain Eukaryota; kingdom Viridiplantae; phylum Streptophyta; class Magnoliopsida; order Santalales; family Viscaceae; genus Viscum; species Viscum album. The sequence continues at coordinate 732,518,787 of OY728145.1, read as the reverse complement.
GACTATTGTTTAAGATTTTTTAGATGTCTTTCTAGAATAATTTTATAGTTTTCCACCAAAATGTGAAGTTGAGTTCTCAATAGAACTTATAACTATTTCCACACCAATATCAATATAACCTTATAGAATAGATCCAATTGAGTTACAGGAATTGAAGAAGAAAATCCATGATAACCTTGATAAGGAATTCATTTGGAGAAGTGTTTTACCTTGGGGTGCACCCATTAATTTTTTGAAAAAGAAAGAGAAATAAATGAGGATATTCATTGATTATTGGGAGTTAAACAAGATCATAATCAAGAAAAAGTATCATATTCCATGTATTGATGACTTTTTTTATTAACTTCATGGAGCTCAGTACTTTTCCAAGATTGACCTTCATTCTGGATATCATCAATTGAGGGTAAAGAAGGAGGATATACCCAAGATGACATTTATAAAAGGTATGTGCACTATGAATATTTAGTGATGTGTTTTTGTCTTATTAATTATTCTTCTATCAAAATGGAGTTAATAAATAGAGTATTTGAAGTCTACCTCGATCAGTTTGTGGTAGTCTTTATAGATGATATTATTATATATTCAAAGAGAAAGTAAGAGCGTGAATATCATTGGATAATTGAACTAAAGACCCAAAGGAAGAAAAATTTATATGAAAAGTTTACAAAGTGTAATTTTTTGATACAAAAGCCTTCAATTTTGGGTAACATAATCTCAAGAGATGATATATTAGTAGTTCCATAAAAGATGGAGGATATTGAATGATGTCCTAGACCAACCATAGTGATTGATATGAGTATAAATATTGATTTAGTTGGATATTAATTAATGGGCTATGGAGAATTTCTCATGACTATCTAATCCTCTAACCAAGTTAACTCGAAAGGTTGTCAAGTACCTCTAGATAGATTAATGTGAGGAAAATTTCAAGGAACTACAGAGAAGGATAGTCAATGCACTTGTTCTTACCTTACCCTATAGCGGTGAAGGGTTTGTAATCTTTATTAATGAATCCAAGAAGGAATTAGGATGTATTATTTTGTAGAATATCATGGTTATAACATATGCCAAAGGATAATTGAATATTCATGAGAAAAATTACCCAACTCATGATTTGGAGTTAGCAGTAGTAATATTTTCATTAATGATATAGAGGCATTATCTTTATGTAGAAAAGTGTGATATATATACTGATCATAAAAGTATGAAATATATATTTACAAAAAAAGATTTTAACATGTTCTTGAGAAGATGGTTAGAGTTGATAAAGTATTATGACTTCTCAATACATTACCACCTTGATAAAGTGAGAAATTTGGAAGATTCTTTAATTTGAAAGGATCATGCTAGCTTATCCATGATAAGGATAAAAAAGATTCAATATTTCTATATATTTAAAGGATGGATCTAGAAATTATGAAAGAAGGGGAAAAATATTATCTTTATCAAATGAATGTTCAACCTTCTATCCTATTAAAGATAAAAGCGGTGAAAAAGGAAGATGAATATCTAAAAAGTAATTTTAGAAATGTTCCTAATATTAACCCTCATTAGGATGGAATGATATAGTTCAAGAACCATGTATGTGTTCCTTGCATACCATATTTAAATAAGGAGTTGTTAGAGGAAGATCATAGTTCTTCATTCTCTATTCATCCTGGAGGTATAAAGATGTATCAGGACTTGAAATAATACTTATGGTGGGAGGGAATGGAGAATTATATCTCATAGCTTGTACATCAGCAATTGGTAATCCAACAAGTTAAATCTTAAAGAAAAAAGTCTAAAGGGATGTTGCATCCATTACCCATACTAGAATGTAAATGGAGGAACATCATGATGGATTTTTTTCATTGGACTACCCAAAAAATTTAAAGGGTTTAATGATATATGGGTGGTATTAAATTGCCTTACTAAGTCATAACACTTCATCAATATCAGATAAGGCATCTTTATGGATCATCTAGCTGGGATATACATTAAGAAAGTGGTAAGGTTTCATGGAGTACCACATTCCATTGTATCAGATCAGGATCCTAGGATTACCTCAATGTTCTAGTGAAATATTCAGTATTCACTTGATACATAGTTGAGTTTCTACACTGCTTATCGTCCTCAGACAGATTGTGAATTTGTAAGAACAATTCAAACCCTAGAGGATATGTTGAGATATTGTTCTTTGGATTTCAAAGGTTATTGTGATCAACACCTTCCTTTGGTTGTGTTTTATTAAAATAATAGCATTCAATAAATCATTTAGATGGAACCTTATGAATCCCTTTATGGGAATAAATGTAGATCTCCAATGTGTTGGGTTGAAGTTGGATAAAGAAAGCTATTGGGACCTGAGATTTATGGATAAATGGTGGAGAAGGTTAAATCCATTAAGCAACATGTCAAGGAATCTCAAAAGTCAGTAGAAAAATAATGCTGATAACAATCATTGATATCTAGAATTTTTACGTTGGCAAAAAAGTGTTTCTATGAATATCTCCCCAAAGGATGTTAGGATATTCAGAAAGAAAGGAAAACTAAACCCCAGGTATATTAGTCCCTTTGAGATTATTGATCATATTGGTATGGTATCCTATCACTTGGAAATTCTTTCCGATCTCTCTCAATCCATGATGTGGTCCATGTATCTATTCTGAGGAAGTACATACCTGACAATGCACATATAATGAACTCAGAGGTAATACCTCTAGAGAAGGATCTGTCTTACGAAGAATAACCGGTTGAGATTCTGGACCGATCAAATAAAACTTATACAAAACTAAACCACTCACCTGGTCAATGTTTTGTAGAGAAATAACCAGTCAGAGGAAGCTATGTGAGAACATGAGGATATGATGAATCTGAAGTATCCTCATTTTTTTACCTGAGTCATGAATTTTTAGGGTGAAATACATTTTAAGGTGGGTAGAATGTAACACCCCAAGTTTTTATAGACCTTTTTTTCTAATAAATTAAATTTTAATTAATTTAATACAATAATCTAAGTTAAATATTCCTTTCCCATGAAACCAAATTATCATACGTTACGTGGAACATCAATTAGTAGTATGTTACACACAACCTTGACATGGTGTACGTTTCACGCAACACTGGTGTTTTTTTTTGAAACATCATTTTATTGTAATAATTATTTAAATGAGATAATTATAACATATCTATTAAAATTATTTATATGAATAGTAATAATGACTTTTCAAATATTATTTTTAATTTTTTTTAAATAAATAACAAAATATATGCTTTTTGGTAAAGTCCTTATATGATTAAAAATATTATTTCTCGAATGAACTGCTTTTAATGTACCTCTGTGAAAAATAATAAAATTAATTTTAGATAAATTTATAAATTTAAATCTGATAAAATAAACTTAATTTTTTAATTTATCATGTTGAAATTATCACAGTTATTTTTTTTGGATTTTTTATGAAACTTCATTTTTTGATGAATATGAAAAATATCAGATTTTAATTCAAATCGGTTTTTTCGTCTAATTTACTTATAAGGATAAATTATATTTTAATTTAGTTTAAAATATTAATTAGATTATATTTTTATCAATTAATCCAATTTAGTTAACTTGAACTAATTCCACATTGAAATTGTATATAAAAAACTGAGTAAACTTTTGATCATTTTTACTTAAAAAACCCTGCTTTGTCGACCCGATTTCAGGATTAATTTTAAATTAATTTCTTCCAATTATATGATTAGAATTTTAAAAAATGGATTAATTTTTTTAATAATCATAATTAATAATATTTAATAAGGTCAATTTTTTTTGACAAAATATATTAGTGAAAGTAATTAAAATTAATTACATTGATTAAGGTAAAATTAGGCTTAACTTATTACTAAACCTTAACTTTAAGACCCAAAAAAACATAATTTTTTTCCAAAAATACATTTTATATACATTAATAGGCCAATAAATTATATTATTTAGTTTTTTTGTTTTTTTATGAATTTTATAGGTAGAAACGTGGGTACACATAACCTGTTTAAAAAAATGATAACTATGTCCTTTCCTTTCCCTCTAAAAGGCCACCGACTCCCCCTCTTATTCAAACCTCTCAAAAAAAAAAAAAGGATCAAACAATATCTTCCTAATAAACTTCCACAAATCCCTACCATTCTCTTAAAATCTTTCCCTTGGTAGGAATGAAATTCTAGGAAGCCTTTGGGCACAAACCAAAAGGAGTTACCCAATTAAGAGGTAACTTCTTCTCTCAAGCTAATTTATTTTCTTTTTCTTATCAACCAATTACACTCTATTTATTTCATTATTTTATAAAAAACAAGTATAAAAAATATAATAATCTGTTTTAATTATAAGGGTTCAATCTACACTTACACACACATCCATCTAATGGGTAATGAAGATAATGTTTACATGTATGACAAACTACTGTCTCACTAAACAATGATTTTTCATTTTTCCTTTACCACATATCATGGTGGAAATTATGATTAAAAAATATGTTTATATATGTTATATTTTTTTATGTCTTTATGTTTATTTATTCTTTTTACAAAACATATCTTTTTTACTTTCCATTTGGTATAAATATGATAATTTTGTTTGAGGAAGTGTGGACTACAACCCCCTCAAAGTGATGTGATTCATTCTAACACCACATGGAATGTATTAAGGATGGATATAGTGAAATTATATGATATTTATAAAATTATAATTCTACTATAATGATATTATATACATATATACTTATATCTTCTTTTATTTCATTCTTTCGATGGACAATAAAAATAGAAACAACGTTCATGCGTATGTATGACTTACCATCTCCATGAATTATGTATTCCATTTCATAATGATATATTTTATAAGTTATTATAATTAAAATATAATGAATATAAATTATATTTATATCATTGTTTAAATTATGCAATCATTACTTAATTATTAGGACCAAAGATATAACAAATTAAGACACATGTGAAGAACAAAGAAAATATTACCTAATGTTAAACCTTACTATAGGATTGATAACAAGAGGGAAATATAATGTCATGATCAAACCATATATGATATTATATATAAAAATATGGTTCTTTAAAATATTTATAATAAATTTATATCTATTATATAGGTGGATTTAATGAGTACGAGGAGAGTTAAGACATAAGTTAAGGGGATTTCATCTCACTCTTTACTACTATGAGATACCTCCTTTATTCATCTCCCATCACTTCTCTGTAGTGTGTACAATAAACATGTATGTATTCAATGACTAATATACTTAAATTTATTGTTATTTCCATATCCATTTTATTATATTTCTTTTATGGTCTTTATGTTTCTAAATTACCAAATCATTAATAATGTTTTGTCTCAATTTTCCTTCTTTGAGACTCATGTTTTGTTATGAACCTAAATTATTTTTTGAGGTTTATATACTTCCATTTTACATGTCATATCATGAATATCATTATTTTCATGATATTTTAATCTTAATTTAATTTCATTATCTTACATGGAGAGTATGATCCCATGTTACCATGTTATAATAGTTTATTGAAACAATCTCATCGCTTTTCAATATTGGTTATGTTTATGATTCCGTTGATGAAATATTTAGAGAAATATCTCAATAAAACTCATGAGTTTAATTATTATTTGTTTATTCATGATATATTAACATATTAGTACCATTTTTCCACTCTTTGGTACTTAAGATAAATTTTTAATTAAAATATGATCAAGTCTCTCTTCATTTGAAAATATATTTTTTTTAAAAACATGTCTTAAAAAATGTTTTCAAAAGATCGTTGAAGCCCATTTTGATAAAAAAATATTTTAAAAACGTTTTATTATTTTCAATGATTCCTTTATAAGATTTCAAAGCAATTTTAAAAGAAATATGTTTTCAAAAAGGTTTTATGTTTTAAAAAACATTTTCAATGCAGAAAGGATATCTTTCATAAGAAATGTTTTTGAAATATCGTTCAAAATTATTTCCCATATAGGATAATTTCAATTGGTGTAACTAATGTCTTTATAGGGAAATTATTCAAGTTTTAAATTCATATTCTTTCTCTGAATGGTTTATGTTTTGATATCATGATGTTTATGAAACTCGTTTCTATGTCATAGTTGATATTCTTTTGAAACCCACTTCTTTTAATGGGTTATGTTTATGATGAAATGATTATGAAACCCTTTATCTTTACATAGGTTATGATATGATCACATATTTTTAATACTTATTTAATTTCATGGGTTATGATAAGTTTATTTATGATAGTGTGGCACATGTATGTATGATTTCACTATGAGATGGGTGGGACCTTGTTTCGTAGGGTTTTGACGAAGAATGTGGAATTAGATTCCCTTTGATGGTGGGACTGAGGGATATTTTATGGACTCACTCAATCATGAACATCAGGATCACCATTTTTTCTATCTTTCCTATAAACTCTGAATGGTTTCTTTATCCATAACCGGGTACATACCTTCTTTCCAAAAGCCAATGATCATATGGGTTTTTAGGACCAATGACTATTGGGGACTCACATTGGTCGAGAAGATGGGAGCCCAGGCTCATTTAAACATTTTTCTTGGAGTTGTTTCCTACTCCAGGACTCGCTTAAATATTTAAGACATGTTCGTGAATCTCTTACTAATCCTGATATAGGACCGTTTACCCTAACTAAAGGACTATATGTTAATTCTATTTTATATGAAAAACACAAGGATCTATTTACTGAATCTATTTGTATGTATCCAAGGTTCTGAATCATTTTCAATTAATGGGTGACTTCTTATATGTTGAATCTATATTACTAATTGCTTCATAATATGATTCCATATAGGGAGGTGGTTAATATTATGATGGGATGGACCCATTATGTGGCATCCTACATATCTTGGTTATTATATAAATCAAAACCCAAATTGTTATTTCATGTCCTTGGGACTGAAAATAAGGTATATTACCTTCTATAAGGTGTTACCATAACATTTCCCTAGTTAATGAATATTCATGATGCCCAGTGAGGTGTTCTTTATGTCCCCCTGATCCATAGTGATCTATTTTCGGTGTGAGAAATAATGGGGTAGTAGGTGATCAGCCTCATGAAATGTAGATTTAGTTCTTTGGTATTGAAATAGTCCTTGGGCTGTTTAGTGTAGAGCTTGGGCCTTAACAAGGCATCCTATGTATCCTAAGTATGGAAGGAATCAGAGTCTTCATAGTTTGGTTTGTATCAGGGGGTTACACACTGAGGCTACCCTATACCATCGTGAATGGTTTATAGTGTTGATATCATGATCATGATGATTCCCTAACCCCATGCGATCCAATCTCACTATTAGAAACAATGGATAACAAGTAATAAATATCATTTATTTGAGTAATGTCCATAGATATTGAGTTTCCCTCAATGATTAGTATGGATATCGAAGCTGGAGGAGAGTTTGACTATGTATCCTGGATATGGAAGGAATTAGATTTTTCATAGTTCCCATTATGTCAGGGTTTACACAATGAGGTTTACCTATTGGTTGGGGCTTACACACCAAGGACATAAAATTCTTGTTAATTTTTGGGATTCCCTATTGAAATAGCCTTCTTGTGAAGTGGGTGTCACAAGACCCCATTGGCATGTCCTAGAAGTCATCGCATGGCCAAGATTGACACATATGGAGGGTGTCACGGGATCCATTATGGAATAGTCTAAGGGATTTCACATGTCATGGATAACACCTCTAAGAGATGTCATGATACCTAGCTGACATGTCTAAAGGCCATCGCGAGTCTTAACTAACTTGCCCAGAGGGCATCACAAGAGCTTGGTTACCATGTCTAGATGACTTTATGAGACTCAAATGACATAAAAAAGTTCCATTATTTGAGTCAAGAGATGTGTTTGATGGATGTTTCAAGTCGTGGTTGATAGACCTAGAGGGTTATCATGATCAATGTGATGCCAGCGGGGGGAACTATGTTACTTTCTTTGACATGTCCAGAGTACTCCGAGTGTCCGAGATAGTGTTCTAAAGAGGTGTGGAAATATCTATGCAACAAGACATGGTGCTGTCACATGTATTTTGACTATTCATGTGAAGTACATGAGTTCCATTGATGATGCCTTTTTCTTGAGTCTTCCAATTTGATTCTTGGTTCTCACCCATGTATTGTAGATTCCATGGTTTTATTCAGTGTCAGTTTTTTCTTGAGTCTCATGTGATCTAGTGGGCTTATGAGATGTTCTTTGAATAACCCACCAGAGGTCCATTTTATGATCTATGGATGATCACATGAAGAGATTTATACCTAGCACATGACTACTCCAGCTACCTATTGGTATATTACCTGAAATAAAGCTAGAGGGTCATGTGATCGGTTTCTTAGAGAAGTGCGTAGAAGTCGACAGTCAGATCTTATAGAGTCTGGGTGTTCAATATGCACAATATAGCTCATAGTACAACCCTTTCATCATGTTGGGCAGGAAATTTATAGGCATATCCATGCCAGATGCTCATTGTTTTATGTGGAATATCTGGAGGAAGTCTATGATGGATTCAGTGAAGGGTCCTGACACCATGTGTTTTTTCAAGTATCTTTCGTGGAATTATTTGGTTGCATCACATGATTTTCAGTGATCATGAGTCTCCTTCATCAATGCATCATTTATCCATTTGTTTCTTATTATCGAAGACTTTTTCAATCATGTAGTTGTGTCGAGGAACTTCCATGTTATTATGCTAACATGTCTGAGGTCGTTCATAAGATCTAAGTGCCTATTGGAAGACACTCATGATACCTTGGATGACTTGTCTTGGGGTCTCACGGAACCTTGCCGTAGGTGAGCTGAGTATCTCGTATATCCTTCAGCGACCATGAGTACCTTCCATATCATCCCATTTTATTTCCGTTGTTTCATGTGAAAAATTTTGGGAATAATGAGAGATTGTATGAGTAATGTCAAGGAAATTTACTCAATTTTTTAGGGATTTATTTCATGACCAATATGGGTCATATAGGGAGGAATGAGCATTTCATTGGAAAAATCCATTTGTTCATCCTTGGTTTACTGAAGGGTTTCCTGAAAATACCCAAGGATGTATGTGTGGCAAGGCTGACAAGACAAATGGATTTCGCAAGATGATGCAGATATGTCTCTGAGGTCCTCTGATGTGTCACATGTCCTTATGTGACCACGAACACCTCTCACATCATCCCCTTTATCTTCATTGTTATATCTTTAAAAGGTTCATGGTTCATGAGTGTTGTCTTGGATATCATCAAAGAATCTTATTCATCCAAATGACGATATAACACATGATCTTAAAAACTAATGGGGGTCTCTCTATTTGGATATCAACCTCCTTATTTTTTAAGGATTTCGGGTGGCTTGTTTGGAACTTTCCAATGAAAAACCATGAAGCTTGGGGGTGTTCATCCAACTGTCACCATGCAGCCATTGATTGTCTAGTGAGCCTTCTCAAGAGAAATAAGGTTCATCAATGGGGGATCTATAGAACTTTTTTTAGGTTATGCACCCTACATAGAAGCCTTTATATGACCTTGAAATGGTCATACGATTGTGAGTCCCTCAGAGGCTCATATGATCCGTAGGTCTCATCCATACTGTTGTTCCTTTTCTTTTGTGAGGAAAATAATACCCATATTCATGTATTTATTCCTTTGATATTTTTTCATTACTTATTTTTAAGACATCAAAAAATGACCCCCTCATGGGAATCATCCATGAGGATAAGGACTCGGTTTAGAGGGAAACTAATGCCCTTCCGATTCTTTTACTTGACTGCTACCTTACTTTAGTTTAGGGTATTTTATATTGGACCTAATATTGCGTTAGTTTAAGGTATGTTTATCTCAAACCCAATATCACTTTGTTTTGAGGTATTTTAGATCAAACCTAATTTTACGTTAGTTTAAGGTCATTTATCTTAGAACTTTCGTTGCTTTAGTTTAGGGTCTTTTAGCTCAGATCTTATGTGGATTTAGTTTAGGGTATCTTAACTTGGAACATCTATCACTTTATTTTAAGGTATTTTAGTTCGGACCATATTCACTTTAGTTTAAGGTATTTTAGCTCAGATCGTCTATCAAATTATTTTATGGTATTTTTGCTTGGACTATACAATCACAGGATATGGTGAAAACATGCTAGGAGTGACCCAAAACAATATGAGTTGTTGGATCATACCATGGTATTACTGAGGCTCATGAGGATTAGAATTCACTTTTTTTAGAGTGACATGTTTGGTTGATGGCCATATGCACATATACATGAGCCATGAGAATTTATGCATAGGCAAGAAAAGGGTCCTTGAAGTCAGGTGTCTTTTCCAAGGGCTATAAAATATTTTTGGTGGTAATATTTATAGGGTTGGAATGCTAGGAATACTAGGACTACCTAGATAGTTGGAGCATGTATGATGTAAATAATATTTTGAAAATTTGAGTTAATAAGTATGAGGTGGTGAAGACATGATGGGTATGTCCCATGACATTTTGAAATGCTATGTTCCACTGGGGCATTACCAAGGATCACAAAGATTGAAGCTCCTTTCTGGAAAGGGGAATATGCCTTTAGTTGGTGGGTCAATGCCCTTATGCGTCGGTATCATGGAATGAGAAAGATGATCACCACTTGTTTCTGAGGGATATGATATATTTTTGAAGACTCAATCATCCAAATGGTGATGTTGTGTGCAGGACAAAGGCTATTAGGTAAGGGTTATGACACCCTAGTGCTGCTATCTCATAAATTGAAACTCAATATCTATACCCTATGGTCTCTAATCAAGATACTTGGGACATATAAGGTTAGGAAATGATGTGTCACAATCCATCCTTGAAGAAGGGCATGAAACTCAGTGATGTAACATTGAGGTTATCGAATCTCTTTTGATAGATTGGTGTGGGGACTTATAAATCATGATTTGGAGTGCTTGAGTTTGGTGAATGATATAGGACAATCATGAAAGGAGTGGTTCAGACATGTTGAGATGTTGAGTTTTTCCATGGTGATGTTAATGCTTACGAGAATCAGAATGTCCTTTTTCAGAGTGTCGCCTTTGGTTGATGACTATAGGCGCATATGCAGAATACATGTGCATGTATTCATAGTCAAGAAAAGGGTTCTTGAATCCGAATATCCTTTCCAAGGGTTGTATAAGTTTATGGTGATCCAAGAAACCCCAACTCATGAAGTGTGGTTTTCCGAATATGTAAAATACAAGGAGGGTTCGAGTACCCTAAAAGCTATGTCACCGCCTAGCGAACATATTCTCACGATGAGGAGATGTGAAAACACTGCCCTAATTTTTTCTAGACTAGTGGGTCCATAGATCATAGCATGTATTTTACTAGGGTTATATATGCTATGAGATTTATGCCTCTTATGTTTAAACCCTAATTTTCTCCTAAACTATGATAATGATGAGTTTTGCGAGTGGAGACTCAACCTTTTCTCTGGTCTCCCTTTATGGGTTTTTGACCTCATGAGTTCTGTGTCTATTTTATTAGTAGTTCAAGGTCTTTTGATTTAGAACATTATGAGATAGAATTTAAATTCATACAGTTTTGGCAAAAGTATAGGCATTTTAAGTTCATGACTCTTTTAGACATAATATAGAAGATGTTACACAAGAGCATAATTTGAATACACCAGGCCAAGATCACTCCAACATATTTCTAAGATAGGGGAGAAGGTGTCATAAATCATGGATTGAGATTCTCAAATGATTAGTAATGATGTGGGATAGTAATATAGGGAGCGGTTTAGACACACCGACATGTTGAGTGATTTCATGAGGATATCAGGGCTCACAAGAATTGGAATGTCCTTTTTCAGAGTGGTGCATTTGGTTGAAGACCATAGGCAAATATATAGGATCCATATTCATGTATTAATAGTCAAGAAAAGGGTCCTTGAATCCACATATCCTTTCCAAGGGCCATGGAATGTTTACGGTGACTCAGGATGTTCAATCCATGAAGTGTAGTATATGGGTCTAAAGTACTCTTAAAGGATGGTGGAAGCACTCCATACTCTGGTTGACTGAGGTAAGTCTCATGTGGTGCTTTGATAAGGAATGAAAAGTATGAGATGGTCTACATAGTAATTGTCATGTATGGGGGACATTCATCTTTGTGTAGATTAATGTTATGCAATGAGGATGTATTTCTGTGTTGTTTAATGTCATACGACAAGGATGCACTTCCATGCAGTTTAACATCATGTGGTGAGGATGTATTTCGATATAGTTTAACATCATGCGGTAAGGACATACTTCATTGTAGTTTAACATCATGCAGTGAGGATGTAGGTGAACTAATGCGAGTAAATGGGAATGTCGCGGTTGGGACCAAGGATATAGACTGGTCATCACTTTGTATCTCATGATAATGATAGTAAAACCACACATATTTCTGAAAAGATGTGAATTTTAGCATCTTGTAGTGAGGATGATACATCACAATTTAATGGCATGTTGTAGGGACATATATAAATAGTTTAGGGTCATGTGGTGCAGACTGCGAGATGAAGCTCCTAACGTGGAGATGCGTAGTGTGGTTCCCTAAAGAAACTTGATGTGAATGAGGACCAAATAGGTATTGTTCATAATATGTACTAGTTTGAGGATGGTATCAAAGAAAAAATTTCTGGGCATCGCAATGTATCTCATGAGGATGAGAATCAATCTAAATATATTTCTAGAAATTCCATAGAGTTTAACATCATGTGGTAAGGACGAAGGAGGACCATCATGAATTGATGGGGAAATTGTATATGGGCCATAGAGTGGAGTTTTGGGCTTCACTACATATCTCATAGGGATGAGAATCAAACCACATGTAGTTTTGTAGAGGCTATGCAATATAATGTCATGCGGTAAGGACCCATGGTATGACTTTATCATCTTGCATCTTGGATGGAAATGGTCTTTTCATGTACCTTTAATCCTTTATTATGAGGATATGTCCTTATCACAATTCATAATCTCACATGATCTATGATCGGTGTGAGAAACAAGGAATGATGTAAATCTTCCTACAACATAGGGAAAGGAAAGGGGTATAATAGAGGCATTTTATACCATATAATGGCTGAAAAAAGGCATATAATCAAGGAATCCCTATGTATCCCATTGGAAATAGGAATCAAGTTGTACATATTTTTAGAATGACTATGTAGTTTAATTTCATGTAATAATGATAAGGGTGACTCATCATGAATGGAAGGGGGAAGCTACAAATCCATGTCATTTTATATCATGCGGTAAATACATTGGATCACCTATTATGAGAGGGAGATAATCTTATAGATAGGACCGAAATTTTTGATTTGGGTTTCACCACGTATCCTAACATGATAGGAATCAACCCATACATAGTTCTTGAGAGACTGTATATTTTAATATCTTATGGTAAGGATGAGCCCCCATACAGTTTGGCATCATGTGGTTAGGATTAATTCTCATAGTTTAATAATGTGTACTCAAGACGAGACATTCCATGTAGTTTAACGTTATGTGGCAAGGATGATTGATGGAACTTACACTAATGTGGACGTCCTATTACTGGTAGCTATGAAAATTATTTCTTGAGAAATATTGCATTGGTGGGTGGTGTGAATTGCTACCTATCTATGGAGGCTAGAGAATATGGTCCATTATGATAGGCCTTATGTATGAAGTAAGGTCCTTCCAACAAGGGATTCAATTTTAGGGGATTCCTTCCTAGTATCATTTTGGTTCTGAGAGCTAATACAAATTCTGCTTAGAGAAATGAATGGAGATGAACTTTTTTATTGAAGGCTCATGTTGTCCAGTTCTAGTGGACCTCCAAGTTGTGCAATGTGCACAAACTTTTCCCATTTATCCATTCCAACCCATACTATCACTTTTGATATTGTTCATCATCTGAGAGTTGTCTACAAATGAATATTCAGAGTGAGAGAAGATGGACCACTATGGGTAACACTGACTCAGTCCTGTACACCAATGAGTATGGTGTTGCTTGTGTAGAAGTACACATGGTGGTACGGTAGGCCCATAAAGTATGGATGAGTTTATACGACTTGGAATGATTATATTTGTTCACCATAGTATGGATTAAATTTGATAGAGTCTTATTAAAGGCCTTTATTTATCCATTTTCCATTGCATGATAGCGACACGAGTGATTAGACTCGATGTTTTACTCCCAGTAAAGCTTATTCAACTACATGGGATAGGAGTTAGTGTCGTTGTCAGTCAATATTGTGTGAGGGACTCTAAACCTGGTGATGATATGGGATTTCAATAAGTTAATGATATTCTTTTCCCCGACTTCCTCGAAGGGTATAGCCTCATCCCATTTGGAAAATAAGTCAGCAGTAGTAAGGATTTACTTAAACTACTTAGTTTTGGCTGTGGCATATGGACCAACAACATCCATCCCCCAATAAATTAATATCCAAGATTATCTAGCCATGTGCAGCAATTTTGGGGGCTGATGGATGATTTTTTCATGAATATGGCATGTATGACATTTTCCAGTGAATTGTATGCTGTCTTGTATCATAGCCTGCTAGTAATACCCCAACCTCCTAATTTAGTGGGAGAGCCTTATTCCAGTTTTCTGGGTGATGTAGAATCCTGCATGAACTTCTTCCATGATGGTGGGAGCTTCTCCTTATACTATACACCTAAGGATAATTTCTTCAAAGACATGCTTGTAGTGATTTTTTTCTCATTCGGACCATACTATAGAGTGATGTTTTCAACCCAGTGCTAAATCTATTCCCTTCTAGTATGGTATTTTGGGAGAGTCCTGTCTCAAAGACAACATACTATAGGATCCATCCATATAGGGGTGGTCACTGGTTCATCACGCTTTGTGGTGGTGTTGACTTGATTGATCTCCTCCATATCACATATGATGATCTATGAGATCATTCTTTGATGCGGGATATGGAATGTTTCTTCCTCCTAATCTGGGTCAGTAAGGATGAATGTTTTATAAGACAGTTTTTTCGATACGAGCATTCTATGATCAAGGAACATAATGCAGTGTAGGATAAGGTTAATTCATCCATCAATCCCTTCTCATATCCAGTAAGAGGGGAAAGTTATTCCTTTTTAATGAAATATTCAACATTAATAATATATATCCCTTCTTCAAAATCCAATTTGATATTCAGGTCAGCGATGTGATACTATATTGTGAGTTCTAATCTGGATATGAGGGCTTGGTAATTGGCATCACTATTTGTGCAACCTTATGACAATGAGAAAGAGTTGGGAAAACTCACTTTTTCGGGAGAGACAAATGCAATCACTGGACCAACCCTATTGAGGTTTGGGTTCTCTATTCTTGACCCAATGAGAATCTGAGAGGTGCCACCAAAAACACATCTCCCATGTATGGGGAGTGTCATGGGAATAAAATACCTCTTTATCAAAAATCATGATATCCTCCAGTGTATTTTCTAGTGTAGGATGTGTTGTGAGGAAGTTAGCCATGGATTTTCCTTTCACTGAATTCTGAGATATGAACTGAATATCATATTTCTATAGAATGACAACCTGTCGATCCAAGCACCCAGTCAAAATAGCGTGGCCAAGGATGTACTTGATCATATCAATACAAGAGAATAGGTGGAATTTGTGGTGATATAAGTAATTCCTCAACTTTTCCACTACAAAGATGAGTGCCATGAATTTCTTTTCGACATTAGAATATCATGTCTCAGTACCTAGCATGTTCTGGATAAGTTAGTAGATATTATTCTTACTCCTTTCATTGTTCTCTTGTGTGAGGAGCATGCCCAATGAGAGTTCCATGGTGGACACATATAAGATGAGTGGCCTCACTTCCATCGGAGGCATTCAAACTGGTTGGTATAGAAAGTAATCATTGGTAAATTCTAATGATTTTTGAGATTAATTTCCCCATTGGTAGGTAACTCCCTTCTTCATTAGCCTCATCAAGGGGATAGCTTTTCCAACTAGGTTGGATATGAATCACTGAATGTAGGAGAGGTTCCCTTAGTGTCCCTTCAATTAATTTATATTTATGGGGGATACATTTATAAGATAGGACATGTCTTTTCTGGGTCAATCTCAATGAAATGGTGGCATACCACAAATCCAAAGAACTTTCTTGAAGTCACCCCTAAATCACACTTTAGTGGATTCAACTTTAGATTCTGTTGTCACAGCTTGTTGAAGACTTCTCAGAGATCCGTGAAGTGATCACATCACTATCAGGATTTGATGAGTAGGTCCTCAATATAACACTCATTTATCCTCCCTAGGAATGGATTAAAGATGTGTTGCATGGTTTGATGGTATGGGGAGCCAACATTCTTTAATCTAAAGGGTATGACCTGGTAATAGAATATTCCCTACGGTTCTCTGAAGGTAATGTATTCTTCATCCTTAAGGACAATTTTGATCTGATTGTACCATAAGTATACGTCCATGATGGAAAGGTCTTGGAATCTAGTAGTTGCATCGATCAAGAGTTCTATGATCAGTAATGTGAAATCATCCTTCAGGAAATTCCAATTAAGGCCTCTGAAGTTAATGCAGACCCTAATCTTCTCATTCTTCTTCTTGATAGGGATTATGTTGGAAATCCTTCTAAGGTACTGTACTTATTGAGAAAAATTTTATTTTATTAATTTTTCACATTTTTCCTCATCATTCATAGCATGCAAAGGGTGAATTCTCCTAGCTTCCTACTTGAAGCCTCAATGATCATCGAGTAGTCTGAGATGGTTCATAGCTAGATCTGGATTTAGTCCATGAATTTTTGTATCATTCTAGGAAAACACATATCAGTTAAGATTTATAAATGAAATTTAAATGTATTCCTCTTCAGGGGACATGGTGGTGATAATCAGAGTAGGTCATGGATCTTCTTATGTACCGGGGTTCATCTTCCTGATCTCATCTATGGTGGTGGAAACACCTTCCTCGAATGATAGAGGGGATTTCATGAGATATTCCTCATATTCCTCCATTTCTGAGTCTATGGAGATGTCTTCAGGTGATGATGGAAACCTGGGGGCCTCTCCATCACTATTATGGAAAAGGAGTCCATGAGAATAAAAATCATCATCCCTTTCCAACTGAGTTGCTGTATAGAGATTATGGAGTAGATCATTGCTGAGGACAGGAGAGGCTTGGACCAATGAAATTGGATCATCTATTTCAACTATGTTTATAGGGAGACCATAATCATCATCGATCATGGTTCATGGATTTTAAGGTGTGTTCCCTAATCCATTGGGATATATAACTTTTATATCATCATCCTCCATTGCTTTCTTACCTCCCTTCTTGTAGAAATATACTTCAACATAGGTGGCTCCACAAGTCTCAAAGGTGGCACTGTCACAATGAAGTATGTCAACCTTTCCATTGATGGGGTACATCAGACATTGATGGAATGTTTATGGAACAACCATGTGACTATTAAGACAAGTCCTCTCGATCGGGACATTATATGTAGTTTTTACTAGATAACCATGAACTAGACATCAGATGTGAAGTCCCAAAATTGGGTCCCAAGATTGATCTTCAAGAGGGGCCTTTTCTCATGCTTATAATACCCCACGATGGTCAGATTTATATGGGTAAAGTCCCCTTCACCATACCCCAAACATCGGAGAGTTTGGACTGGGTTGAGATTGATCCCAGATCCATTATCGACCAACACCCTTTAGAAGTTGATATTATTGAGTTTTCCCAAAATGTATAAGGGCTTGATGTGCCCTTGGATGTCCTTATATTTATCTTTATCAGTGAATGAAATGGTAACATGACATCCTAAATACATAGTCTCCACTCAATAGGCCTCATATGCAAAGACTTATATCTCGAATTCTTGTGGGCTCTAGTGGGATTCAACAAGTGCCTCCTTGATTTATTTTGAAAGAAAAAGAGAATCAAGGATTGATAGATTTATTGAAACCACATCTAGCTATTCCAGAACATCATAATTTTGTGTTAGAGGTCGGTGCTTTCTGATGTGGGGATACTTATTGGCATGGGACTCAGGGGCCGTATCATGCGGTTCAAGAGTTGAAGCAGTCTAGGTAGATGGACCTAGATATTGTGTGGATGTAGAGGGGGTATCTTCTACCAGTAGCACAAGTCGCTCTGACCTTCCTTGTTTCCTGGGTTAATCAGATTGAACCCCCGCTAATTGATCATGAAATTAAATTGGGTGTGGGTGACTACAAGAGGGATCTAAAGAACCACCTTTCCTCCTTTGGTCTTACTGGAGTGCTTAACCATGTGCCTTGATTGCATATATATCCTCTATGGGGATATGCCCAGAATATTGAGTCTGACCATGCCCGCACTATCCCCTGTATCCTTGGATCTGACACATGAGGCCTCTCATTCCCTTATCATATGATGGAAACCCATATTTGGGGGCATACTCATCTCCAAAAATGGTTTTTTTTAATTGTATTGTGTTGAAAAAACAAAAGATTAAATCATTGTCTGATGAGGATTCCATTTGGTGGGGCGGTTCTCATTCTGTAGATGTTGTAGGGATGAAATCTTCAAGACTTAGGGCTTGTTTTGGAATATAATATGAATCTTCCTCCTCTATCTTTTTTGGTGTATTATGGTCACTCCCACCCTTAGGAGACACATATGATACCTCTTTATTAGATGGTGGATCCATTGCGAGTGTTCACAAATTTTCTTTCAGAGTGAAATGAGATCGATAAATAGTTTTTCGAGTCATGCAGTTGTCAAACTTTTGCGCTCACTTGGCAGGAACATTCTTCCAACCTTCCTCTCATTTTGATTGGATGACAGTTATGCTGGCCACCTACTCTGGGAAATTTTATAACATCACCTATCCAGTGTCGACCATGACTTGAAGGATATCCTTAATGACAAAAAATTTGAGATATTATGACCCAACCTTCTGTGGAAAGGGAAGTTATCAAGACATTCATTGAGGTTGACTTCATCAGGACTCCTAGGTTGTGGGTGTGTGAGTATATTATTATCCATGGATGCTAAGAAATAACATGGGACTTTTTCATTTTGTAAGGAGTATACATTTTTCATCTGTTCCTCAAATACCGAGCAACCCTGATTTCTCTATAATTCTATCCGAGAGTGATTTTGTGGTTCCTGCCACTCGATAGGTGGTGTTGGGTAGTTTTGATATTTCCTGGGTGCTTGGATGGGCACCACTGTGGGATTGAGAGTGATAGTTGTAGCTTATGCTCTGTATAGATTTTCCCTTATGTTCTGGGCATGAGTTGGGACATGGATCGAGTCCTCTGAATGGCCTCTTTAAGTTTTTCTACTATTTCAACGAAGTCATAGAACCCACCTTGATATTTCATGGGGATTAGGGGTGTCTTCCACTCATCCCTAAGATTTTCGTCACAGAGTTCTAGTAGTTGTTCCTACGAGAGGGTATGATAAGCGAATAGGTCAAAATATTCCATATTACTATGAAATCATACACCCTCTCGTTCTATCATTGCATTTATTTTTTCAGGTTAACAATCATAATTTTCCTTAGTTTCGAACTGAACTAATAAAGGAATTGAGGATGAAGGTCTTCCCATCATATAATATATCCCACTGGCAGACTACTATACCAAACAAAGGATAGATTTTCTAGGGTCTGTATGAAACCCCTTAGCTTTTTTACTGCCTTTTGATCCCAAAGGCCTATCATTAGACCAAATCAAGACCAGAAGTGTGTGATATTTTGTTCAGTGTCTCTTACATCGTTGAATATATAAAATTTAGGGTTTTCAAAGTTGAGCGAAGGTGGGGTTTTATCCACCCATTTGGGATATGGCTTCCATATAGGCTGTATAGGTTCACTTAAACCCTCCATGGTTTCCATCCAATTAGCCATATATTCAATGACATTAAGTATCTATGGGGGAACTACTGTCTAAGACACCTCCCATCCATAGTGAGCGGGTGGGGGCTGATGAGGTGGTCCTTCATTTATCTCCCACCGACCCTTGATTTGTCCTATGACTGAAGGATTACCCTGGTGAGGGAGAGGATTTTTTCACACTGGAGGGAAGTCCCAATCATCTTCAGCTTACTCATTTTTTTGGATTGGATTTCTAGATCCAGAGCCATTCTGACATCCAATACTGATCTTTCTTGTGAATTGACCATGGGAGGGGAATATTCAAATTTGGATATATATGATACCCAATGGGAATGATTCCCATAAGTATCTCTTAATTAAGTTGTTGGAGAGCTCATATTTCACTCTCATATCCTGAAAATTGTTCTTCCATGGATGTAAAATGAGATGTAGTTGCGCCATTCCATTTATCTTTTCCAATATTCTACTGAGGATATGAAAACTCGTTATTTGGCGTTGCCAAATTTTTAATCCTTATTTAGTTTCAGGTGTGTACAACCTCATTTGGTGCATCCAAATCACCCTCCTCCTAGGGTATATGTTCCGTGTTGCATCCCATTACATTTTTGTCTTGATCGATATCTTCCATGTTAAAAATGGTCACATTCACAGAGGAATATTGGGAAATGGTGGTTATGCCATTTCTTTCCATGCAACAATTTGATCCATCATGTCTTCCATCATGGTCATTATTCGAACACTTGGCCTTATTATGCCATTTTGGCTTGCAACCCCAGTGGGGTATGATTTTCATTTTTGTATGCTTCTCTCCACTTGGTTTATGAACAATGACCTTGAGGGAGTTTTCAGTGGTGATTGTTGAGTGATCCCCAACTAAAAGTGGCTTGTCTTGTAGTGGGAGGAACTAGAGGGGCACCGACCATTGATTCCTTCCTCCCAACCTAGAGAATACTGATTCCATATATGGTGTTGATGATGATGAAACTGACCCATACATATAGGGTGTGGATCATTTTGTGACACCATTAGTTTTAATTGGTCTTATTGTCAAGGATCCAATGACTCCGTTCAGGGAGTTAATGATTCCCAGGACGGACATGGAGATATAAATGTCCCCAACCTTGTGGGATGGGGATTCTCTCGAATCACCGCTGATGTATCCATGGTCCTTCTGGGAACAATAATCCTTGGTGATTGTTATTGAGATATAAATGCCCCCAACCCAGTGGGATGGGGTTCACCTACGGCTACTGAAGGTATGACTTGAATATTCTCAGGAATTGATGACCTGATGGGTGGAGGAAGTAGTAGATATTCTCCTACCCTAGGGGTCTGTGTCCTTTCCTAGATGGCTGTTAGGATAACTGCTATTGTGGTCTCCATGATGTGGCACTGCTGTGCTCGCATGGGAACTGAGTGTGATGAAAACCCTTGATGAGGATTGTTCATTATTGGAAGTTTTCCGAGTGATCAAAAACTATTTATCCATGTTGGAATGTACTCTTATTGTACTAAGGGTCTTTGTTTGAAGTATTATTGGATATCCTCCCTCCCCATCTGTAGTGTATAGGCACCGTTGGAGTGGGAGCATTATGTTTCAGTGACCAACTCGCCCGAGCATTACCTAGTCCCCTAATTTCGTCGAAGACTATAACATTTAAGGATACCATTTCTAAGGGGCTATAATATTTCAAGGGATCAAAAAAGTGTAATGATACATATTTTATATATCCTAAAATGAAGATTCCAAATGTGGATTATAATATCAACTACTGAAGCATCACGATGCAATGGAGGCAAGCGTGTTGCAGATTCAAACTATGCTTTTCCAGTTTTGGATCCTGATCCATGGAGATAGAAGCTAGGTAGAGCTATAAAGAGAGTATTGTTATTTTTTGAAGGTGAAACTCGTACCCTAGATAAGGGAGATATCAATCCTTTAGTCATTAATGATCATCCCACATATTCTTGTATAGATAAGGAATGCATTCCTTTTATAGATAATTTAGGATCTCATAACTAGAAGTTTCAATGGGCCGAAACATGATAGAGATGTTGGTTCCAGATAACTCTTTCTATATTTCAATGTTGGCCTCCTTCTCATCAGACATACATGACTCCATCTATCTAGACCATAGAAGATGACTCTGATGGTTGCCTGCTGATGGGAGTGGAGTGTTACTGGAAGTTGATGGGGGAACCATATATTGTTGACCCCAGTCTTTTGAGAACCTCTCTATATTAAGGTGTCAGAGTTTGGACCACCTATCTATATGGAGGTGTCTAGAAAAAGGGAGGATTTCCATGTCGATGGGATATATCACCATAATGAGGATGACCATGGTGGATGTCTAGAGTGGAGTCCTTGCGATCTATCTCCACAGTACCACAAAGAGGGAAATCATGGTAATTAATGTCTTCTACTTATGCTTAAATAAAATAGATTAAGGACCCTTTAGGTGTTTAGAATATGTCCCAAGAAACATTAAGGACACTAAAATTGAGAAGATTAAAAATATAGTCCATGTTCTGCTTCATGGTCAGACTATTCTGACCTGCCTTTTGTGATTGTGCAGGGATATGAGCCTGCTGTGTGAAGTTTATTAGAATTTGTATATAACCCCCTGGTGTTGTGGGAGTATGATCCAACTTCTAAGAATATGTTGGAATATGAAGACAATTTGTATCATTATTTATAGGGATATGAGCCTGTCGTGAGGTATGTACCACTCTCACTTGGTGAGCCTCAGTCTAGACGGGAGTATGAGACCGATCTTGGGCCTTTGGGATATTCCACTAGTCTTTATTGGTAGGAGTGTGAGCTTCCCCTAGGCATGTGCCACTCTCACCTGGTAGACCCCAGTTGAAACGAGAGTATGATCCTGGGCTGAATATGTATTCCCTTCCAAAATATACCAATGGAACTCCAAGATGGGATAAGGAATATGAGCCTTCTTCTATATTGCCTTAGAATGATGCTAGTGTAGTCATTTATTGGCACAATTAGGAATGTGTACCTTGCTTCTATGACCTTTTGGATTATTCTAGGATAATTCAAAGATACGAATATGAGAATTTCTTGATACTTGTGTAATTATCACTTAGTTAACCTCAACCAGAATGGGGATATATGCCTAATCATGGGCCATTGGGTTATGCCGCTAGAATTTTTAGACATGCATGTGTACCTATCCCAAGTCATGTGGAACTCTCACCTGGTGGGCCCTGGTTGGAATGGGAGTATGGTCTTCATTCGATGCCTCACCCTTTATTGGGATCTTCCAATAATCCTCCCAGGCAGGAGTCAAAATGTGTACTTTCTCTAATACAACCACTTGATCTCGATGATGAGAGTGTTGAGTTCTCCGGGATGTATGGATAAAAGTATACAACTATCCCTTTATCTACAATAGATCCTGAATATGCCGACGTAGCTCTTCAGCTGTTGCTAAAATATATTTACATTTTTGAAAAGTGTGTGTAGGGATATAATTCTGCATATTTTATGTCTCCATTATCTTTTCAAAGACATATTTGATTGAAGTAGGGATATGTGCCCACTTTATCCCTCTTTGTTCCATAGGAGTATACTAATGGGATTTGGGTATAGGGGTAGGAGTATGAGCCCCCATGCCTATTGCAGGAATACACCCACAAACTTGTTTTGAGAAAGAAGGGGTTTGATCCTTCCTTCTACTCGCTTCTAGAGTAGGCCATTAGGCATTGTCAATAGTGGTGGGGATATGGGACCTTTCCTAGATGGCTGTGGGAATATGCCCAAAGACTTGTTCTGAGTCAGCAGGGATATGAGTCTTATTACCAATTCCTTTAGAACTATGTCTAAAGTAATCATCAGCAGGAGCATAAATATGATATCTCTCATGAATGTACAACACCCTCACCCTCTTATGATTCTTCCTTGGAGCCCATTCATGGGCATCAGAGGTGGTTTTGCGTCAGATGGTACCCTCAGCAGGAGACTGGTGGGTTCAAGTAGGATGACGCTGGCGAGAACAGTCTGCTGGTGACCAACTCAGTAACACCTAGACTGAAAGGGATCTATATTGGGATTTTTGGTCCACCTTGATAATATATGAAAGGAACTGGTTTTCCTGATTTTGGGATAAGGTCCCAAAGAAGATGGTCATAGTGATGGGGGCTACTGGCTTAGAAGATGCCTTTGCAGGGCGATGTGGAATTGTTGGGTACCATGCTTGAAGGATCTCATGGGAAGATTCTATAGTCTGTATTGTACCATATCATTGGTACTCTTAGATAAATTTATTTTCCACCAACTATTGCATCCATATAGTAGTCAAGATCACTTTATAACATTCGGGGGTCATAGCGGTGGATGAGGTATTAGAACAAGTGATGGAAGATGAAGACATTATATCAGGTTAGGAGTTTGTCGATGAGAGCGGTACCTACAATCACACATACAACAAGGTAAAAGGCTACTAATTGTTGCTATATCATAGGCATGAAAATGATCAATTAGATATTCATGGTTCACATAATTGTCCTGTATTTGTATTCTGACATTTCTATTCATATGGTCTTGTCAATGGAAGGATGGAATTAAAGGAATCCTAGTTTATGTTGGTATTACTACTTTGTTTGTATATGTTTAAAAAAAAGTATCTTAAGAGATTCATGTTGATTTTATTAGTGATGTCTGCATATAAGGGGAAATAAACCTGGCTCGAAGGATTATAACCCAATCGTCTGTTATTAGAGAGATTCACATCGGGTTCACCATTTTTGTTTCTTTATGTTTCGATTCGGAATGTGGAATGGGATTACCTTTGATGTTTTTATTGAGGGGTATTTTTTGGACTCATTAAAATTTTCACATCGATTTCACCAATTTTTCCATCTTCTCTAGAAACTCCCAATTGTTACTTTATCCATAGCTAGGTATAGAACTTCTTTCCAATGGCTAGCGATCAACTAGGTTTTAAAGACTAGTGACTCTTGGGGACTCTCATGGGTTGATATGCTGGGAGGTCTATCTCATATCACCCTTTTGGGGGGAGTTGTTTCCTACTTCAGGACACTCTTATAGATTTATGATATGTTCATGAATCTCTTCCTAATACCAATATCTGATCGGTTACCCTAACAAAACATTAGTAGGATAATTCTCTATTTTATGAAAAACACAAGGATCTCTTTAGTGAATCCATCTATATATATCTGAGGTTCTCCATCATTTTCTAGTAACATGTGTCAGCTTATACGTTGAAGTTGTATAACCAAGAGCTTCAGGATATTCTTCCATGTAGGGATACAATTTATATTCCGAGAAAGGGATTTAGCCATTATGTGGTGTCCTACGTATCCTAGTTATTATAGGAATAAAATCCCACATAGTTCATTCGTGTCCTTCAGACTGGCCGCAAGGTATATTCCCTTGTATAAGAGTTACCCATACCATTTTCCTAGTTAATGGATATTCATGATGCTCAATGTGGTGTATGTTGAGTCCCCCTAGGCCCACATGAGCTATTCTTGGTGTGATAAACTAGGGTGTAGTAGGTTATCAGCCTCATGGCTTGTAGATATGAAGCTTGGGTATTGGAATGGTCCTTGCGGTGTTCATTATAGAGCTCG
The DNA here is from genome assembly GCA_963277665.1 of Viscum album. NCBI lineage: Eukaryota > Viridiplantae > Streptophyta > Magnoliopsida > Santalales > Viscaceae > Viscum > Viscum album. The sequence continues at coordinate 732,493,276 of OY728145.1, read as the reverse complement.
ATCCTTGAGAAGTTATCCTATGTATCCTGAGTATAGCAAGAATCAGAGTCATCGTAGTTCGGTTTATATCGGGGGGCTTACACACTAAGGCTTCACTATACCATTGTGAAGGTTTTATAGTGAATATATAACGATCATTGTGATTCCCTAATCCCATGTGATCTATGATCATTTTGAGAAAAAGGGACAATAAGTAATCATTGTCATTTCTTTGAGTAAGGGCCTTAGATACCGAGATTTCCCTGGATGATTAATATAGAGATCGAACCTTGAAGAGAGGTAGCCTATATATCGTGGATAAGGAAGGAATCAGATTTGTCATAGTTCCATTTATGTTTGTGATTACACATTTAGGCTTCTCTATTGGTTGAGGCTTACACACCAAGGATAGACAATTATTTTCAATTCTTGGGATTCCTTATTGACATAACCTTATTTTGAAGGGGGCGTCAGATGACCCAATTGGAATGTCCTGAAATCCATCGTATGAACTGGCTTGACAGATATGGAGGGTTACATGGGAGCCAATATGGAATAGTATGATAGGTTTTGTATGTCTTGAATGAAACCGCTGAGAGAAGTTTTGATACCTAGATGACATGTCCGAAGGCCATCGCAAGTCTTAACTGACTTTCCTAGAGGGAATCACAAGTTCTTGGTTATCATATCTTGATGCCTTCACAAGAGTCAACTAACATGAAAATTCACCATTATATTAGTCAGGTGATGTGTCCAAAGGATGTCAAAAGTCTTGATTAATAGACCCAGAGGGTTAGAAAGATGAAAGTGATGCCCACGAGGGGAACCATGTGACTTGATCTGATAGGTCTGGAGTACTCCGTGTGTCCCGGATGGCATGCTGAATAGGTGTCTCAAGATCCAAAAGACACTACTATTTTTTCTATAATGTGTCTTTTTATGATTCATGCGAAGTTAATGAGGGCCAATGAGAATGTATTTTGCTTCAGTCGTCCAATCCGAGGCTTGGTTTTCACCCTTGTATTGTAGATTCCTTGGTTTTATTCAGTGTTAGTTTTTTCTTAAGTCTCACATGATCTAGTGGGATTATGAGATGCTCTTCACATAACCCAACCGAGTTACTTCACATGATCTATGGATTATCATAAATGTTGGTTTATAACTAGTACATGTCTACTCCAACTACCCATTGGTATATTTCCTAATGGAAAGCTGGACAGTCACATGATCGGTTGCTCAAAGAAGTCCGTATAAGTCTATATTAAAATCTTGTAGAGTTTTGGAATCCAATGTGCATAGTAGTGGTAAGATTCCAACCCTATAATCATGTTGGGGTGGAAAATTTATAGGCCTTTTCACCCCTAATTCTCATTATTTTATGTAGCGTATCTGGAAAAAGTCAAAGATGGAGTTGGAAAAGGGGCCTAGTGCCACATGGTTTCGCACGTCTCTATTGTTGACTACTTCTGGTATGTCACTCGATTTTAAAAATCAGGATTCTATTTCATCAACAAATTCTTTATCAGATTGTTTCCAATTATAAAATACTTTTTATTATTATGCGGTTTTATCGAGGTAATTCCATTTTGTTTTGCTGACATGTATGGGAGACTTCTGATGATCTAATGCCTCTTAAAAGACACTTGGGATACATTGGATGACTTGTCTTGGGGTCTCATAGAATCGTGCTATAGGTGCACTGAGCACGTCCCATGGCCTTTAGCGATTGCGAGTACCTTCCACCACCTCCCTATTTTAATTCCTTTATTTTAGTGACAATGGTTTGGAATCTTGTGGGATTTCATGAGTAATTTCAAGTATATTTACTCTATTTTTTGGTCATGTGTCACATGACTAATATGGGTCATATGGGGAGGTGTGAGCATTTCATTGGGAAAATCCATTTGTTCATCCTTAGTGCGATGAAGGGTTTCATGGACATACCTAAGGACTTATGTGTGGAGAGGCTGATGAGACAAAGGAATTTCATGAGATGAGGTTGATATGATGTTGAGGTCATGTGGTGCATCACATGTCCTTATATGACTGTGAACACCTATCACATCCTTCCCTTTATCATTTTTGATCTATCTTTCAATGTTTTAGGGTTTATGAAAGTTGTCTTGGATGTCATCAAAGAATTTTATTCTTTAAAATGATGACATGGAATGTGAGATTCATATCCACTATGGGTATCTCTCTTTGAATATCATCCCTCTTTATTTTTAGAGGATTTATGGTGGTTTGTCAAGAAATTTCCAATGAAAAACCATTCAGCCTAGGGGAATTCCTTCAGCTGTCACCATGCATCCATTGATTGACTGGGGAGCCTTCACAAGAGTAAGAAGGTTCATCGAAGGGAGATCGGTAGGTCAACTATGTGTTATATGCCCTACATTGGAGCCTTCGCGTGACCTAGAAAGAGCCACTCGATCAAAAGTCCCTCAAAGCCTCATGGTATCGTCATGTCTATACAATAGTCCTCATCCTTTGATTTTGTGGGTAAAATAATACCCATATTTAGTTATTTCATCCTTTGTAATTTTGTCGATGCTTATTTGGTAGGCATCAAAAGACTTATATAACCCTCCAATGCATTGGGAAATGATTTATATCGAATGAGATAGACATGGATGGGAAGGTAAATTAAATTAGATTAATATTATATGTCTAAAATTGGAAATGAACTCGGTTTAGTAATATAGGGCTTGAACGAGGGGTGAACTTGGTTCAATAATAGGATTGGAACGAGGTTTGAACATTGATTTGTAAAGGACTTTTCCAACTAATATGTCCTTAGAAGAAATGACTTGACTACTATGGAGATCATTATATATGCTTATGTGTCTGCATAAATTCAATGTTTTATTCCTATGTTATGCTTTTATAACTTATGTTATTTATTTCTTTATTATTCATGTCTTATGAACCACCATGCATTATACCATGATTCATGTATTCGATCATTGATATGGAGGTTATGATCTTCAATTTTTATGATCATGTTCTCGTACCCTTATTCTCATGATTATGGTAACATATCTCCCTTGATTACCCTTACTGAGCATATGAGATCACCACTTTTATATTTCCCTTTCCCCAGGTTATGAAGATATGTATTATGTTTGATGTGTCTAAGAAGGGTTTTAGTAAAGAAGAAACCAGTGGGAGACAATGTAGCTCACTTATGTATCAATGTTAATGTTTCAATGTTTTCAAAGGAACTAGACTAGTAAGGTCATTGGTCGTCAGTTTGTATAATGTTTTAAGTATTTTGTAAAAGTTATGTAATATTAATATATGAAAAGTGAGGGTCACTATAATAATCTCATGAGTTTTTATTGATATAATGATAATGGGAATGAGGAGATACTTCTCTATAGTAGATATATTATTATGAGTTTGGTGGATGGAATTATAAAAATGAAGGGATAATAAACCAATGATAACTTTTTTCATATTTTAAATGGTAAAAATTAATGTCCCACGATCATGAAGGAGGATAATGAAATGTGGAATATACATCTTAAGTATAGGGAGAAATAGGATATAAATAGGCTTGAAAAATATGATTTAGTAATGAATCTATCAAAGTTTAGTTTTTGAACATTTAAAACTTATGAAATATTTCATAAAGAAAAATTATTGAGAAAGGGTCATGAGGAAACATATACTAAAACAATAATACCTATTGAATTAATTTATTTTTATGTGTGTTTTATGATGATCCAGATGTCAAAAAATAGGAATTATATTGTAATTAATTTTTAATGATTTCACATATGTTGGGAAAATAATATCTTAAGACTTATAATTTTTTGGATTTTTCCTAAAAATATATTGGTATGTGACATCAAAATATTTTGATCTAACTGTGAATCTGAATACAATAATGGATAATAATAATCATTACATGATAATGGATACCTATATCTTGAATCAGTGATTTCATTACCCAATTAAGTGGACACGTCTTGTGAGATATATTTTGGATAGAATAATTACTTGAAAAACATAATTGTATTCAACAACCCATGTTATATATGGATTTAAATAATATATTTCAATGATTTTTATGACAGATTTTATGATGAGATATTACATAGAAATATACACAGTGAAATGAATTAATTTAGTGGTGAAATAAGTTTTTAAAATTCTCGTGATGACTCTGAAATAAACAGTGATCGAGAAGGTCTAGATTAAAGAAAGGATAACTTCCAAATTATTAATAAATATATTGATCCGAAAAATATACACAGATAAAGTACTATGGGTGTTAAAACTTAGGAATATATGAGAATCTCCAATCACAATAGATTTATCAAATAAGTTAAACAAAAAATCATTAAATTGGGATTGTAACATGAGGATTATATAACAAAAAATGCAATTATATCTGAATTAGATAGAGAATAATACCCCATGGAAATTTTTTTCAGGTCTTAAATAAAATAATAATATAAATAAAAGGTGTATTTTTTAAATAATCTCGATGAAAAGGGAGATGTATCTTGGAACAAAGTATACCATTTATGAAAAGGTTACTCTAAAAATATTTTTATAGATAATGATAACTTATTTTCTCTAGTAATATAGATTGAAATGGTTTGAATATTTGATATGAGATGTTCTCAATGTATTTAATATGTTTTTTATATGGAAAAAAGTTATATTTTTTGAATGGTGTAGTTAAAGAAGAGGATTACATTGAAAAAATAAAAAGTTTTGTAGTTGATTGTGATATTTCTCAAGTTATTAAGGTTATAAAAGTAAATTATAGGATTAATTAACTACCATGGTATTTATAGTTTTATAGTATCTCATGATTCATGGAGTTAAAAAAAAAGGAAAGGTGGATTTGAATATATATATCAAGGGAGATGACACAAACACACCCATTGTGATGTTTTATATCAATGAAATTATTTTTATTGAAAACAAGATATTTTGGGGAAATTTATTTCCATATGTGTAAACAAACACACAAACACACAATATATATATATTAATTATTAATGAGATTACATTATTTTTAGTCTTGTATGTTATAAAAATATTATGTCTTTAATTTTTTCTCACATAAAAAATATTAAAGTGAGTTATTAAATATTTTTATAAAAGAATAATCAGGATAGTTTTATAGTAAAATATAACTTATGTAACACCACATAATTTTAAAAATAAAACTTTTTTGGATTGAGTATACAACACATAACACTGAGCATAAAAAAACCTTGAAATATTGATATTTAAATGTTTCAGTTATAACCTCTCTGTTATATTGGAATGTATAAATAAAATTAATTATATTATAAAACATATATATAAATGTATTAATCAATAAACATTTATTGATTAATTATTTGGATATTATATTTCAATTTTTAATAAAATTCATTTTATTCTCCACATACATGTTCTCTTAAAAACATATTTTTATTGCATTTTAATAGAGAATATTATAATTATTTTTAGATATTTTAGAAAGTTAAATTGATAAAAATAATATCATTTTTTAAATAATCATATAAAAATTATCTTTGGGTGAATTTTATGGATTTTTATAAAAACATTAATTTTTCTTTGAATAGTTAAAATATATATTTTTGTACAACTTTCTCTTAATTTTGTTAAAATGTCAGATTATTATTTGAATTTGATATCAAAATAAATATATTATTAATAAATTATATATAATATAATTTATTACATTTGAATAATTATTATACCTGATTTGGAGAGATGTCATTTTTAGGCATAAAATCTCATTTTTCTAATTACTGGTTTTCGTTGTATTTTGAATTTTAATATATAATTAATTTTTACCAAATAAATAAATTGAATCTAAAAACCTGATTCAATATTTTGAATAATTAGGTCTAAATTTTTTAAATATTAACCTTTTTATTTTTGGGAATTATGAATAGTATTCATGGTAAAAAAATATCACATCAATAGGGGGTAAAATGGGATAAATAAGGAAAAAAATATAGGGCAAGGCATTAAAATAACCAAAAAACATGACCTATTACATTTTTTGAGCCTTTTTAGAAACAATTTATTATTAAGTAGTTTTATAATGTATTTTGAAGATATTTTTTTGATAATGTGAACCCTATATTGACTTTTATGAAGAAAATTTATATTATAACCAAATTAAAAACTACTTTTTGGTCTTTTCATTTAATGGAATGGTTAGATGATTAAATTAAGATTATTATTTCATAAAATATTAAAAAATTAATTTTTTTATTTAACTGTTTTTTTAAACAAGTTTATTACTTTTTTTTCATTTTGAAATGATTTTAATTCTAAAATCGTGTATTTTTCTAAAAACAATTATTTTTCTATTTGTTTTATATAGGTATATTAACAAAATTATGAAAATTAATTAAGTTTATAATAATAAAATGGATTCCAAATTTATTATTATAATTTCCAAAAAAAATTAGAATAGACCTAATATTTTTGGTCATATAATCATGTTATCAGGGTGAATGTTTTGTTATCACCGTTAAAGTTAAAATGAGTTTGAAGTGGGTTGACTAAGAGATAAGGGTTCAAATGTAAATAATAATTATATAAATCAATTTTTTTAATCTTATATAAGTCATATATCATAATTAATTTTTAATTAATATAATTTTGAAACACGTCTCTATAAATGCAACTATATAATATTTTAATGTTTTTAAACATTACAAGAATACATATCCCCCACTTATAAAAGGTCACCACCTCTCCTTTCTTATAAAAACATTTTTAGAAATATATCTCATAAAAAACCTTCCCAAATACCATTATAAGATACTTAACTATTTCCTAGGTTTATTATTGTTTTAACAACACTAACTGTAGATGGATTAGTTGTAAATTAATGGAGGTTTTCCAAAGAAGAGGTATAACAATTAAATTAATGGGTTATTTTTATTTCTTCCTATACATGATTCATATCTTATTCAAAGATGATGAAATAATAAAAACAACATTATACATATACATATTTGTGGTTATGTTAATGTAATAACCTATTTCCATAACCTTATTCCATAAAAGGGGTAATGAATCCATTGTTCGTGTGGACACAGACATACACCTCACAAATAGAAATAATATTTTCCTAACACCACCTCTCATAGATCATTATAATGATGGATTTAATATATGATATTAATGACATATTTATCATTATTAAAATAAAATATATCATATAATTTCTTACCATTACACTCATTTAAAAATGATTTCATCATTTGTACATAAGTGTAGACCACCACCCCCATAAAGCTATGTGATTCTTTATCAATAACCAGATCACGTGGATGATATATATAATTTTATTTAATTATATAATTTTATATTAATTATTTAATTATCATTATATAAACATAAATTAATTGTTATCTTAATTCCATCAAAATCATTGAAAAATGGATACATTACTCATGCGTACATATGTCCTGCATTCTACATGATTGAAACATAGACCATTTCTCACTACCATCATTCATTGTTTTTTGTAAAAGTATAATTAATATATATATAAATGATAATTTTTTCAAGATTATTATTATGAATAATTTCAAACAAAAAACTCTTTGACCTCTGTCAATATAAATAAGTCATTTTACAACATTGAACCAAACGTCCTTAAAACACACTACATGAACATAACTGATTAATTAATTAATTATTTAATTAAAATAAATGGTTCATTAATAATGAATTAAAATAGAAAATTTTTCATAAGCAAAAAATTAATTTATACAAGTTTATAATATTGCGGTTATTGTATATAAATAGAGTTTTTGGACTTGAGGTTAGGGATTTCATATCAATTTCCATTCATTGAAGAATATTTTAATTTTATTCCCCAAAATTATTTTTTATAGTGTATATACTAACCATTTACATGATAAATAATGAATCATAACCACTTAAAGTATTTTATTTTTCAGATCATGATAATAATCAATGTGGGTTTGACATAGATGTTTCTAAAGCATTATTAGTTTTGTTGACTCAATCTTTATTTATTGGTCTGTATCACTTATTTATTGATTATATTATTCAAATTTTATTGATTTATGAAGTATATAAACTTATATTGATTTATGAAGTAAAATTATATTGATTTATGAAGTATATAAACTTATTTATCTATGTATATACATTTTCTACAAAAAATATATACAATTTTTAATTATCAATTCAATGATATGTTCTTTTTTAGTGTTATTTGTCTCATATTTTCCTTCTTTGGGACATATATTTATGTTATGAACCTATATTATTTTATGCGACGTATATAATACCACTTAAAAAATTAATATCATTAATAAACTCATTTTTATGATTTTTTTTGAAATTATCCTTTCTTGGCGATTATGTTTGAAAAGTTACCCAAGTTGTAAATGGATTATGTTTCAATAAAATTTCAATCAGGATTCTTTATGCGTGAATATATTTTGAAGAAAAAATATGATCCTTAATTGATAAACCCATTTATTTTTTTCAACTCTATAGTTGTATAAAATTTCATTATTTTAGTACCATTTACCTATCTTTGGTACTCAAAATGAACCAGGAAATCTTTTTAAGAAAATCTGACTTTATTTCTTCTTTTCACTTAGAAAACTTTCTTCTTCAATATCTAGGAATTGAAAATTTTTATAAAAAAATTATATTAATATTATTAAATTATTCTTTAAATACATTTTACACATTTTTTAATTTTAAAAAATGATTTAAAAGGAATCTTATTATAGTTTTCTATAATAGTTACATTTTACCAATGGTTTGAACAAAATCATTATTTTACCAATTATGCCTTGATTTAAATTTATTATTTTCATAAGAGATCAATGATTTGAAGAATAATTTACAAGTATCCATTTTTTCATTTTCTTCTCCAAATATTCAAGAACTTTTTAGTTTATATAAAAATGACTTTCAAAGTGGAATGTTTATTTACCTTTGTAATGTTTTTAATGAACTTTTATTGGTATATCTATTCATCAATGACATCAAACCTTGACGTTACTTATTCCCCACTTAGGATATATTATAATTATATCATTCATATTATTTATGAATATTGATTATTATTGACTGAATGATATTTTCAGGTAATCCATTTCTCTTCCATGGACTAATAATGTTATAAAAGGAATAATGGTTGTCTCTATGATTTTTATGATGAAATGAGTTCTATATATATACATTAAACACATTATGGTTCTTGGAAATTATTTATTACAATGTGTGGTTCTATTATAAACCATGTATGGGTGGTTATGTTATAAAATAAGGATTATTGGGCCTGTTATATCCCTCAAATGCATTGGGTATTGATTTTGTTATCCATATAATTTTTATGGAAGTTGAAAATATTGGTTATTCCATAAGTAAAAGTGATTTGAAGAGTGACTACAATATTGATATGATGATGATGGTCCAAGAAGCCAACACGTTTTCTTCATTATTTATATGAGTTTTTAATGGATCTTTTGATCATTATTGATATCATGTGGCTCATGACTATTGATTCGCATGATTATTTCCTTTGATAAGGATTTATACAATGCCACATGTTTTATGATATAAGACATGATGGGTGTAAATTAATTTATGGTATTATTTTGAACATAAATTATTTCATGATACCATTATTCTATTTTTAATATCACGTATTTTATTGAATTGTAAATGCGGTTTTACCCTTATTGAGCATTTGATCTCACCTTTATTATGTTTAACTTTTAAAAAAGTTATGAGAAATAATGATAAATGAATTATTCCTAGAAATTATTCACATGTGAATAATTTTATAGGATATTTTTAGGATATAATGTATAATAATAAAAATAATTTATTGTGGAAATATAATCATTTATAGACACTGTTATTATTATGTAAGATTTTGTCCAAATTATATAAAACTGTAATCCAAAAAAGTCCTTGTGTATGAAAGTGATCCAAAATTTAATTTTGATTGTATATGTTTTATACAATTTAAATTGAGTCACATTTATCAATATCAAAACTAGATATGTAAATATCATCTTTTTATCACTAAATTCGGGAGTGCGGGGTTGGGAAAATTATAGTTGGTATCAAATGGATTGTTTAGATAACATTGTAGATTAGGATGTTTTCAGGTGAGGTTAGATGAAGAGTTTTGAATACTATTATGGGTTTATATATTTAATTGTGATCATATGTTAAATGAATTAATCACAACTTTTGAGTTTTTATGTGATGACATTTTAAGATGATTAATGATATTTTGTGATAATTTTTATTGGTTGACTTATATTAAACCCTTAAGATAAAAATGAAGTATTATTTCAGAAGAATATTATTAAATTTATAGAAATAGAGAGGAAATTTATCAAATTATATTTTAGGTTAAAACATTTTTTAATGTAGTCTTATTGATAATATAATGTTAAATATTTATTGATTGATCCATGTTGAACATTTGGTGTTATTGTTAATTTTTTAATTAATGTATTATCTAATCACGTGAAGTTTTATAAATTTTTGATATTCGATTACCATTTTTGAACGATTTTTGTTTTGGATAATAACTAAAAATATAAGGAACATATTTTTATGCATTTCTAGATTATGTGATTAGTTAGAAGTTTGTTTTAGTGCTTCTAACATGAATAACTCATCTTGAATACTCATCTTCTAGAGAGAAAGATGAGATTATGGAATAAATTGATTAAAGGATGAAATTATACTATTCAAGAAAGTATATTTCAATATGTTCTTAGTCTATATGGTAAAATAATTCATTAACTCTATGAAATGGATCTAGAAAAAATGTTATCCTATTATATTTATTTGTTATATTTTGATGTTCTTCTTAATCCCGTATTGATTTATGGTTTTTTGAACATTATCATTCTCTTGACTATATTATCTATCACATTCCATCATTTGAACAATAAATTTATCTCCCATTTCTATATTTTCACTTCCCTCTAAATCTTTTATATTTCGAAACTAAGTATGTTTTATTCTAAATGACGTTTGTATTTCCCTTTCAATCTTCTCAAAAGGATTCTTTATTAACCCTTTGTTTTCAGATTTAACAAGAGGTATTTTCAAATTTATAACAATTAATTAATGATATAATGTTCGAATTAAGGGGAAAAAATTTATTTGGGGTAGGTAAAATGTAACACCATAAGATTTTAAGAAGAACACTTTGTTCAGTAGCACATATGACATTCAAAACCAATCATAAACATATCATTAAGTATTAATATTAAAAAAGTTATAGTTATAACCTAGCTATTAGATTGGTAGGGACGAATAAAATTGACCACATGATAGAACACACACACACAAACACATATATATAGATAATTTCCCAACTCGATATAGATGTATCGATCAATTCTTAGGTAATATGAACACAATTTTTCTATAAAGTCATTTTATTCATAAAAAATACATTTTCTTTAAAAATGTTATTTATTGAATATTATAAGTAATTTATAAACTTTTTATAAATTTTATTTGATAGATATTATATCATTTTCTAAATAATTATTTCAAAATCTTATTGTGGTGAAATTTTAGGATTTTTCTGAAAAGATTGATTTTTCTATGAGTAGTGAAAAATATAAATTTCCATAAAACTATATTTTCATTGCATTAAAAATTTTCTTTATGATTTTAGTTTGATAAAAAATTATTAATAGTTTATTTTGATTATATATATTATAGTTAACTACATGTGAATCATCATTATACAAATTTTTGATAGATTTTCTTTTTTAGGGTTAAAAGTTAATTGTTATAAAAATAGTTTTTCACTGTGTTTTTTATTTAAATATCAAATTATTTTTTCCCACATAAAAAAAATGAATCTTGAAAAATAAATTAAATAATTGGAATCAGGAAGGCCAAATATTCTAAACAGTTCCCTTTTATTTTTAGGCATTTTAAATAGTATCTGTAGTAAAAATTATCACATCGGTAAAGCAAAAAATGGGGTAAAAACATTAAAAATATTGGATAAAACTTTAAAATTACCCTAAAACATTAATTTATCCAATTTTATTACTGGTTTTAATCGAAATGTATTATAATTGGTTTAAAAAATTTATTTTAAACCATTATGTTGAAATTAAAACCCACAAGTAAATTTTATAAAGATAATTTAAATTTTATTCAAACTAAAAGCTAATTTTTGGGTAATTTCATTTCATGGAATGGTTTGAGGAGTAAATTACCTTTTTTGTTTCCCAAAAATTAATTAAACCTGAATTTATTTATTTTTTATCCAAAAATATTATTTTAAATTTTTCATTTATTGATTTCATGGTGGAATTATTTATACTCTAAAATTAGGGTTTTTTCCCGATGAGTTGCTCTTCATGTGTTTTATGTTCATATATTAAATATAATTTATACCACTTATATAAATTTTGTCTGATAAAATTTATTCTGAATTAGAGATAATCATTTCCAATTTTTTTAATAATTCTCCTTTTATTTTTGGTCTACTAATTCCTTCATCATGGTAAATGACAAGTTACCACCATTATGATTAAAATGAGTTTAAAATGGTTTAAATAAGTGATAATTTTTAAAATGTTTCCAGAACTTATCAAAATAGGTTTGGCTATATTTATTTTAAAACAATCTCATATTAAATTCATAATTACACCAATTTTGAATCACATTTCTTGGAATGTGACTTTATAATATTTTAAATCTTTTGAAAAATTATATTCATTCCCCTACCCTAACTTATAAAAGTGAACCTAATCCCCTACCTTCATAAAAAGTTTTTGGAACACTTTATCAGCCATGAAATGCCTAGTTCCCTTTATAAAATCCTTCCCCATTCTATATTGGTCTCATTTTGGGCATAACGATAAACATATTGGGATTATTTTTTACAGATAATGAGGTTTTTTAAAGAACATGTACATAATTTATCCAAATGTTTTATTTTTATTTATTATTTTATATCCTTTAAATATTATTCAAACATGTATAAATAATAACACTATTATATTCCATATACTGGTATGATTTTATTTTAATGTAGTAACCTATATCCATCTCTTTATTCAATCAAATTGGGAATTAAACCTTTTCGTGAGTGTATGGAAGACTACAAACTTACACATTTATTTAATTCAATTTCCATCACCGCCTCTCATAGATTGTTAAAATTGTAGATTTAAATTTTTTATATGACACTAAAGAAATATTTATCATTATGAAAAGATAAGTTATTGTCTAAATATCACATTTTTATCCATTGAAAATGAAAAAAATGTTGCTTCCAAACCTCCTGTTTACTGTATTTGGATCACGGTTGGGGAGGAATTACAGTGCAAGAAAGCAGTGTTTTTTGAATATTGGACTAACTTATGCTCTTCATGTCATCAATTGGGGAATTTATCCTCTATTTGTCGGTGTGGTCACTCACTACACCAAGGGTTGGTGAATGGTGTTCAACATAATGGTACAATTTCTCTCATGGATCTTGTAGTTGATAATATAGGTGTCAAGGACTCATTAATGGATTTTCATCTCTAGAAAGAAAAGGACCCGAGAATACAAAGGTCTCTGAAATAATTTGTATCTTGAAGCATTATTTGGGTGTTAAAAAATAATAAGGACAAGTTCTGAAAGAGGACCATCTAATTTATCCTTTGGTTTCTCCTATATTTATAGAGACTATGAAGAATGGATTCTTGAACAATGGGATGGAGGTAGCCTCCATTTTCAGTTTCAAGGAGTATGTTAATATGCCTTCAGTTCCAAGCTCCTCATTTTGGGCTGAACCATACAAGAATGATCTAGACACTCAGGAGAGAGTCGAAACTAGAGAGAATGATGTTCCAATTCAACATGGTTAGGTCCTTTATCCTGCAGGTGTGGATCATGCAACAAGTAAGGGGGTCTTACTAGTTACATGAAGACACAAGTTGCTGGTAATGGAGTGAATACATTGAAAATGTCCAAGAAAAAATAAGATATGGTAAACATTAGCATATAAAACCATTTTTAAGGTTCGATGGGGGAAGTTATAGTTCTGAAGTAGGATATAGGCCATCCATCCAGTGGAGGTATGAAAGCCTCTCACCAGGTTCAGGACTCGTGGACTACTCTAGATGTGGGCTTGCCATTGACATTGGTGTGTCCCTTGAGTGAATAGGTTCTATATGAGGGTGATTATAATGATGAGGTTTTTATCCATTTATCTATTAGTAGTGATGAGGGAGGGAGATTTAGAGGTCTTCGCACCCAAGGAAGAAGAAGGGTCAGAAGGGCCATCGTGAGGCGGGGTGCTGCAATGTGATTAAAGGGAATAGATATAAAGTGAGGAAAGACTACTACAAGCTTCCTAAGCTGATGAAAACAAATATCAGATAGTAAGGAAAAGGAAAAAGAATATGAACCAAGCCCTTAATACCTAGAACACAGGTTATGTTCTGGCCTATGAAGTTGAATGCTTAAGGAAAAGTGTGGATACATTAAGAGTCAAGGGAAGGCTGTTGAATCATGAATGAAAAAAGTATAGAAAAAGAAATACCTTGACTTAATTCTTCACTCTATCGAAACAAATTTATGAAAATACTATCAAACTTAATCCCCAATGGAGGATGTGGAAATAATCCTACAAATTTGGGTTCAAATGAATGTTATTAAGGATCAATGGGACTGGATCTACCAACAATATTTTATTTTGGTATGGGGTTTCAATGAAATAAATATCAATGTGGAAGAATATATCTATATTTGGGACAAACCAACTACCCACATTGAATACATAATTGTAACAGCCCGAGATTTTATGAAAAATATTCTTTTTTATTTCACTAATGTCTTGTGTTGTACGCTACACCAAAAGGAGCTTGCACAACACACATCCTTGACTTGCCTTGCATTACACGCAATCGCGACCTTCCTCGATAGCGTGTGTAGTACGCAATACCGAGTTTCACTAAACAACGATATGCTATAAAAATATTATTAAAACTAGCCGTTATGAATAGTAATAACCACTTTTTGAAATCCAGTAAATCTTATTTTTCAAAATGAACTTTATTTTTGGATTCGGAGTATCGAATTTAGCCTAAGGTGAAATTTTGGTACTTTTCGGATAACTTTCATATTCTGATGAATAGTGAAAATTACTAAATTATAATTAAAAAACAACTTTTTTAATCGAAATAATTAATAGTGATAAATTATTAATTTGAGTGGTTTTAAAGTATATTTAGAATATATTTTTACAATTTAATACAATGTTGGTCATTGGATGTAATTTCACATTTAAACTAGACATAAACAAGTGTCAATCTTTTGATAGATATTGTTTCTTAAAAACACGCTATTTGTTTTAATAGCGGGATTTAATTATAAAATTAATTAATGCAACTTTTATGTTATGAATTTGGTAAAATAGACTTCATTTTTGAATTCGGAATATGAAATATAGCTTGGGATGAAATTTTGGCATTGTTCTGAAAAACATCAATTTTTGATGAATAGTGAAACTACTAAGTGGTAGGTTAAAAACTGAATTTTGCATAAAACTTAATTTTACCGCTTCTGTGAATGGAATTTCAAAAATCCGAGAGACACGGTTAATATCAAGGACTAAAATGTGGTTCAATGAGATGAAAATAATTTTTTGGTGAATAGTAACTTTTTACTTTTTTTTACCACGGTTAATAGTAAATAGGGTAAACAAGGGTAAATATGATATTAATATTACCCTAACACATGTCCTAATTCTATTGGACAAGTGTAATTCGACCAAAAACAAACTTAGGAATAAAATATGACCATTTAGGCCCACTTGGATTAGATTAGGACATTTATTATTAATTCATTTAAAGAAGGGTTAAAATAGTTAAAATCAAAGTTTAATAAGTAAATCATTTTTAATATGGGGTTATACATAAGATAAATTCGACTATAAATATTCATTAGAAATCTAAAAAGATTTTCTACATGATGGTATTTTATTTGTAATTTTTAAACATCAAATAATTTAATTTATTTATGACACAACGATGATGCAGTAATTATCTTATTAATGAAATATTGACATAATTGATGTTATAAACACCAAAATAAATGTAATTTGAAAATTTTTATGAATTACACTAATTTTCTAGGTTACTATGATATATTAATGTTGATTTAATCAACTTGGTTCGAATATTTAATTCTGTTATGACTTTCACAAAAATCATATATCAAATAGTGTCAAAATTGACACAAAATAGTTTTTAAATAAAATATTATATTATTAATTGTTATTTTATTCCTAAAAATCTAAGGTTCTGCCAAATGACTTAGATAAGGATATATATATTAATAATAAACAATTTGGGGTTCGTTTGGCATGTTATAGTAAGTGTATTAACTATATAGTGAAAGAAAACAAAAAGACACAGTAAATGTTAAATTATTTAACTTAGAGTTAAATCTAATTGATAAGGTTAAAATAATATCCTAAACTTGTCTAAATTCTATTGGTTGATAGGATTTCGACCCATCCCCACTTTAGCTTCGAAATAAGACCCTTTGGAACCATTATAAACCGATTTTGACTTTAATATAAAATAATATTTTGAGATATTCCTAAGGTGCCCCTCTCCTCCCCTATAAAAGGACACCTCCTCCCCCTCCTCCTCACACCAATTTGAGCACTCAAGCTCGGCCAACCCCTGCCAAAATCTCTTCTCCACTTCCCTAGCAACATCCTAGAGGTTCTGGTCTTCCTCAAAGACCAATTTTAGTTCCCTAAGAGGAGGTCTCAAAGAGGCACTTCAAAGAAGAGGTAATTACCGTTACCAATTCTTTCATCTTTATTTCTTCTTCCACTTCTTCTTCTTAGGTTGTTTCATTATGAAGTAATAACATCAGTATCACTCATATACTGATATGTTATTATAAGTATGAAACAACCCTATTTCACCATCTATCCATCCTACGGAAAAAGAAATCACCGCGCGTGCGTACGTACGGAATACCGTCTCCACGCCGTGGTGTAATCTATTTTCCACCACCACCTTACATGGATGGGTATAATGGTGTAAAGAATAACTATAAATAGTTATTACAACATCATATTGATTCTGATATATTGTATAATCCACTCCAATTCAATTCAATATTTATAGAAATGATATCATCGCTCGTGCGTACGTACGGAATACCGTCTCCACGACGCGATGAGATTCATTCTCCATGTTAACCATTTAAGAATGATTATAATGTATATATAAGAAATAATAATGAAATATATGACATTATAAAGCTACTGGATTTATGTATATATATACATATGTAAGTCATCTACTTACTTCTATTTCAAGACAATAAGGAAAGGAAAACAGCGTTCATGCGTACGTACGGACTACCGTCTCCATGAACGGTGTTTTTCATTTTATTTATCTACCTATTATATATATATATATACTGAATATATATGATATATAAATCATATTTTATATTCTGGAAGTAAGTAAATCATGATATAAGTAATAATGATGTCAAGAACAACAAGTCAAAACACCTACGATAAATGAAACGATTTTACCCAAAACGCTTCTTTAACATGGAATTTACAAAAGAACGGGTAATATAATGTCATAAGTGAACCATATATGATATCATAACAATGAATATGATTCTGGAATAAGTCAATAACATTATTTAAACCATTATACAGGATCTTCGGACACGAACAAAGCAAATCGGACCTAAGGTAAGGGAAATATCACAATCTCATTTTTATCCGAGATTGTTTATTCGTAAGTATTTTCTGGGGTGTATTTTATCATCCACATCCATGTTCCCTCAATATTTAATATTGTTTCCATCCACTTGCAATAGTTTAAATCCAATTTTACCCTTAGGTGAGTTTTTAGTAAAGAATATGAAAGGAATCTTTTGTCGTTTTTTTTTCCGTACGAGGTACTTTTTGACTTTTCCGACAAAAGTACGAAGAATGTTTTTTTTAACTTATACGGCACGAACGGATTTCTACTGTTTTACAAAGCCTTATTTTCATGAAGCTTCCTCTAAATGATTTCATGACTATTTTCAATAAAATCTCTTTCTTTTAAAATTGCATGATGTTTTGTGAAAAGAAATTGATTTTGAAGAAGAAAGGATATTTTCCTCAAGAATTCAATTCAAGTGTTTTATCAAAATTATTTTCCATATAAGATAATAAAGGGTTCTGTTTATATCCATATTTTTACATTGATTTGACTATGTTGTTATGGAATTATGTTTATGAATTCCTTTTTCTTATATGAATGGTTTTATGATGTCATGCTGTTTAAGAATCCCATTTTTATTACATGGGTTATGCGATGATGTATGATTTATGATTTTGTGGCACACATAAGAAAGGATTCATTAAGAGATGGGTGGGACCTATATCTCCCTCCAATGCATTGGGTAAAGATTTTATATCTCATGAGATAGACATGTCTGGAATGGTAGGTTATACCGGTTCAGTGAAACAGGACTGAAACGAGGATTACTCGATTCAGAAAGGGACTTTGTCCACTAAGATAGTCTTGGAAATGAGTCTTGACTAACAAGAAATGATTCTCTATGATTATGTGTGTATGCCACAAAGTTCCATGTTTTATGTTATGATTATTGTGATTACATTTCACTACCATGATTTATCCCATGTTATGAAATTATGCTCTCTTTTGCAGGTC
Organism: Viscum album; assembly: GCA_963277665.1. Taxonomy (NCBI): domain Eukaryota; kingdom Viridiplantae; phylum Streptophyta; class Magnoliopsida; order Santalales; family Viscaceae; genus Viscum; species Viscum album. The sequence goes on along the minus strand of OY728145.1, from coordinate 732,474,554 downwards.
ATGATTTCCAAAATGTTATGTTCTTATGAATATGACGTGATTGATATTTCTTTTGTTTAACCTTACTGAGCATTTGAGCTCACCCTTTTATGTTTACTTTTCCCCAGGATATAAAGAAAGGTTTTATGTAAAAAAAAGGAAGATCTTTATGGGAGATGTTGAAGATCTTTCACCACGATTAGAAGATTATAGTCCGAGTTTCCAAAGACACTAAACTATTACGGTCCTTGTGTGTGTGTTTTTGTAATGTACTAAGTATTCCGCAAAAGTAATGTAAAGTCCATGTACGTCAGGCTTCGGGTCTCTACAGTTGGTATCAGAGGAAAGGTTTAGTCAACCTTTGGAAACTAGGATGCGAAAACTTTAGTGAGATCCCTAGAGATATTTCTAAGGTATGTCTAGGGATGCCCCTAAGGATAAGTATACGTATAGGATATATTCCTAGAACTATGGTAACGATATTAGATTAAACCAAAGATGATAGATATTTAAGTTACTCCCCCTTTATTACGATTTTTGCATCTAACACTATTCTGTTTGGGTTTTAGAAAATGGCTGGAAACAAGATGATTCACAATAATGGAGGATATGATGGACAATGGAATGATATTCTTCTTGAGAAACCAAATGAAATGGGATTTGGATGTCCAAACATCATTATTATGCCGAATCAGCAATCTCACAACATGATCAATAAAGTAAAATTTGGTAAGTTTCCTGACTCGGCTAATAAGAGAAAGATGGAGTTTCATAATGATCATAGAGGAAAGAAAGTTCAATTTCCCCTATGTAAATCATGTGGGAAAAGGCATCAAGGAGAATGTTTCAAGGGAACTGGAAGATGCTTTGGGTGTGGAAAAGAAGGACACAAAGCAAGTAAGTGCAAAGGAAAAGGGTCGGTTAACACCATGGATGGGGATAATGGTATTGCTATGACATCAAAAATGGTTAAGTGTTTTAAATGTGGAATGTATGGGCATTATGAAAACAAATGCCCTAAGGGAAAGACTCATGAAGAGAATCAGTATGGTCATATGGGTAGTATTTATGTGGATGATGATGAAGAGACTACAAATGATATGTGAGATGAAAGAATTGTTGAAGCTCGGTCAATGGTTTAAGAATGTTGTGGAATGATTACATGTTTATCATGTGTAATGTTGTATAAGAAATCTCATGGTACTATGGAATGAAGAGACATCTGAGGATTGTTACACTGTTGTCTTTCCTTGAGTTATGAAAGTGTATGATTAATGGTACCACTATCCATGAAAGGTTATTCAGATATTTTTGGAATGTAGATGATATGCGCATAATGAAGGGATAAGGAGAAAATTAAATGTTTGATAGTATTCATGAGCTCATGATTGATATAAGGACTAAGTGATATCATGGTTTGAGTATATAGAATTTTGAGGATTTTGGTATGTGGAAAGTGTTAACTTTTAACTGCACTCATGTTTTCACTAAGGTATTCAAGAGAATACACGATTAAGGACTTTGAATGTTTGGAATGTGACCAACAAGACATATCTTATGATATGTGGGGATCAACGACAGTATTAAATCTCTGGTAATCGTTGTCACTATATTATGAGAGTGGACTGTAGTATTATGTATAAGCCTAAAGATTAGACTGGATTATGTTGGACATAAGTTAGTATTGTTTAAGGATAGAAGATTTTCGATATTATTGATGGGATGTTATAGTAACGTAGTTTTAGAAAAAGGGACAACCTGCAGGACGGGCGACAGCCCATCGCTTCGGACAAGGCTGTAGGAATCGAACCCACAACCGAAGTGCGACTGGCCTTTATCGCCTACCACTGACCTACAGGAAGTCCCTGTTTAGTAGAAACTAGTTTTATTATATTAAGCAGTATGATATATGAAGTATAAGTCCATTTTAGGAACCATATGTGATTAATCTCACTATAGATCGACTTATGTATATAATTTTTGCTAACCTTTTGTTTGAGACAGATGGAATGACCCGTCATTCTATCACATGATCTGCTAACACTTCACGAATAACAAATTCAACTTCATTTATTTAATAGATGAAGTGAAAATTGTTAAAGGCACGAACAACAGCGAGATTGTACCAAAATAAAGTAAGTATTTATTCCAATTCAAATTCTTTAACTTTAGGGAAATGATCTTGAAAACCAAAAATGTTGTCCTAGTTCTCTTATACCTAATGAATCAGATGGTACCTTAGATCGTCACAAATTTATGGATTTGTGATTACTGGCTTTTCCATAGCCATGTTCTCTACCACTCTCCATCAGAACATGATGGTTAGATTTCTCTTCCATATCCATATTTTCACCTATGTGGAAACCCAGTGATTAGTTTATTTGGGTAATCGTTATATTTCATACTTTAGTTTTTAAAGCCAAGTTTTGGTATTCCCTTTTACGATGTGGGTTTCTATTAAAGAAACTTTCGAATAGTAAACCATTTATAACCCCGACGAATTTCGAGGGCGAAATTCATTTTAAGGGGGGTAGAATGTAACAGCCCGAGATTTTATGAAAAATATTCTTTTTTATTTCACTAATGTCTTGTGTTGTACGCTACACCAAAAGGATCTTGCACAACACACATCCTTGACTTGCCTTGCATTACACGCAATCGCGACCTTCCTCGATAGCGTGTGTAGTACGCAATACCGAGTTTCACTAAACAACGATATGCTATAAAAATATTATTAAAACTAGCCGTTATGAATAGTAATAACCACTTTTTGAAATCCAGTAAATCTTATTTTTCAAAATGAACTTTATTTTTGGATTCGGAGTATCGAATTTAGCCTAAGGTGAAATTTTGGTACTTTTCGGATAACTTTCATATTCTGATGAATAGTGAAAATTACTAAATTATAATTAAAAAACAACTTTTTTAATCGAAATAATTAATAGTGATAAATTATTAATTTGAGTGGTTTTAAAGTATATTTAGAATATATTTTTACAATTTAATACAATGTTGGTCATTGGATGTAATTTCACATTTAAACTAGACATAAACAAGTGTCAATCTTTTGATAGATATTGTTTCTTAAAAACACGCTATTTGTTTTAATAGCGGGATTTAATTATAAAATTAATTAATGCAACTTTTATGTTATGAATTTGGTAAAATAGACTTCATTTTTGAATTCGGAATATGAAATATAGCTTGGGATGAAATTTTGGCATTGTTCTGAAAAACATCAATTTTTGATGAATAGTGAAACTACTAAGTGGTAGGTTAAAAACTGAATTTTGCATAAAACTTAATTTTACCGCTTCTGTGAATGGAATTTCAAAAATCCGAGAGACACGGTTAATATCAAGGACTAAAATGTGGTTCAATGAGATGAAAATAATTTTTTGGTGAATAGTAACTTTTTACTTTTTTTTACCACGGTTAATAGTAAATAGGGTAACCAAGGGTAAATATGATATTAATATTACCCTAACACATGTCCTAATTCTATTGGACAAGTGTAATTCGACCAAAAACAAACTTAGGAATAAAATATGACCATTTAGGCCCACTTGGATTAGATTAGGACATTTATTATTAATTTATTTAAAGAAGGGTTAAAATAGTTAAAATCAAAGTTTAATAAGTAAATCATTTTTAATATGGGGTTATACATAAGATAAATTCGACTATAAATATTCATTAGAAAGCTAAAAAGATTTTCTACATGATGGTATTTTATTTGTAATTTTTAAACATCAAATAATTTAAGTTATTTATGACACAACGATGATGCAGTAATTATCTTATTAATGAAATATTGACATAATTGATGTTATAAACACCAAAATAAATGTAATTTGAAATTTTTTATGAATTACACTAATTTTCTAGGTTACTATGATATATTAATGTTTATTTAATCAACTTGGTTCGAATATTTAATTCTGTTATGACTTTCACAAAAATCATATATCAAATAGTGTCAAAATTGACACAAAATAGTTTTTAAATAAAATATTATATTATTAATTGTTATTTTATTCCTAAAAATCTAAGGTTCTGCCAAATGACTTAGATAAGGATATATATATTAATAATAAACAATTTGGGGTTCGTTTGGCATGTTATAGTAAGTGTATTAACCATATAGTGAAAGAAAACAAAAAGACACAGTAAATGTTAAATTATTTAACTTAGAGTTAAATCTAATTGATAAGGTTAAAATAATATCCTAAACTAGTCTAAATTCTATTGGTTGATAGGATTTCGACCCATCCCCACTTTAGCTTCGAAATAAGACCCTTTGGAACCATTATAAACCGATTTTGACTTTAATATAAAATAATATTTTGAGATATTCCTAAGGTGCCCCTCTCCTCCCCTATAAAAGGACACCTCCTCCCCCTCCTCCTCACACCAATTTGAGCACTCAAGCTCGGCCAACCCCTGCCAAAATCTCTTCTCCACTTCCCTAGAAACATCCTAGAGGTTCTGGTCTTCCTCAAAGACCAATTTTAGTTCCCTAAGAGGAGGTCTCAAAGAGGCACTTCAAAGAAGAGGTAATTACCGTTACCAATTCTTTCATCTTTATTTCTTCTTCCACTTCTTCTTCTTAGGTTGTTTCATTATGAAGTAATAACATCAGTATCACTCATATACTGATATGTTATTATAAGTATGAAACAACCCTATTTCACCATCTATCCATCCTACGGAAAAAGAAATCACCGCGCGTGCGTACGTACGGAATACCGTCTCCACGCCGTGGTGTAATCTATTTTCCACCACCACCTTACATGGATGGGTATAATGGTGTAAAGAATAACTATAAATAGTTATTACAACATCATATTGATTCTGATATATTGTATAATCCACTCCAATTCAATTCAATATTTATAGAAATGATATCATCGCTCGTGCGTACGTACGGAATACCGTCTCCACGACGCGATGAGATTCATTCTCCATGTTAACCATTTAAGAATGATTATAATGTATATATAAGAAATAATAATGAAATATATGACATTATAAAGCTACTGGATTTATGTATATATATACATATGTAAGTCATCTACTTACTTCTATTTCAAGACAATAAGGAAAGGAAAACAGCGTTCATGCGTACGTACGGACTACCGTCTCCATGAACGGTGTTTTTCATTTTATTTATCTACCTATTATATATATATATATACTGAATATATATGATATATAAATCATATTTTATATTCTGGAAGTAAGTAAATCATGATATAAGTAATAATGATGTCAAGAACAACAAGTCAAAACACCTACGATAAATGAAACGATTTTACCCAAAACGCTTCTTTAACATGGAATTTACAAAAGAACGGGTAATATAATGTCATAAGTGAACCATATATGATATCATAACAATGAATATGATTCTGGAATAAGTCAATAACATTATTTAAACCATTATACAGGATCTTCGGACACGAACAAAGCAAATCGGACCTAAGGTAAGGGAAATATCACAATCTCATTTTTATCCGAGATTGTTTATTCGTAAGTATTTTCTGGGGTGTATTTTATCATCCACATCCATGTTCCCTCAATATGTAATATTGTTTCCATCCACTTGCAATAGTTTAAATCCAATTTTACCCTTAGGTGAGTTTTTAGTAAAGAATATGAAAGGAATCTTTTGTCGTTTTTTTTCCGTACGAGGTACTTTTTGACTTTTCCGACAAAAGTACGAAGAATGTTTTTTTTAACTTATACGGCACGAACGGATTTCTACTGTTTTACAAAGCCTTATTTTCATGAAGCTTCCTCTAAATGATTTCATGACTATTTTCAATAAAATCTCTTTCTTTTAAAATTGCATGATGTTTTGTGAAAAGAAATTGATTTTGAAGAAGAAAGGATATTTTCCTCAAGAATTCAATTCAAGTGTTTTATCAAAATTATTTTCCATATAAGATAATAAAGGGTTCTGTTTATATCCATATTTTTACATTGATTTGACTATGTTGTGATGGAATTATGTTTATGAATTCCTTTTTCTTATATGAATGGTTTTATGATGTCATGCTGTTTAAGAATCCCATTTTTATTACATGGGTTATGCGATGATGTATGATTTATGATTTTGTGGCACACATAAGAAAGGATTCATTAAGAGATGGGTGGGACCTATATCTCCCTCCAATGCATTGGGTAAAGATTTTATATCTCATGAGATAGACATGGCTGGAATGGTAGGTTATACCGGTTCAGTGAAACAGGACTGAAACGAGGATTACTCGATTCAGAAAGGGACTTTGTCCACTAAGATAGTCTTGGCAATGAGTCTTGACTAACAAGAAATGATTCTCTATGATTATGTGTGTATGCCACAAAGTTCCATGTTTTATGTTATGATTATTGTGATTACATTTCACTACCATGATTTATCCCATGTTATGAAATTATGCTCTCTTTTGCAGGTCATGATTTCCAAAATGTTATGTTCTTATGAATATGACGTGATTGATATTTCTTTTGTTTAACCTTACTGAGCATTTGAGCTCACCCTTTTATGTTTACTTTTCCCCAGGATATAAAGAAAGGTTTTATGTAAAAAAAAAGGAAGATCTTTATGGGAGATGTTGAAGATCTTTCACCACGATTAGAAGATTATAGTCCGAGTTTCCAAAGACACTAAACTATTACGGTCCTTGTGTGTGTGTTTTTGTAATGTACTAAGTATTCCGCAAAAGTAATGTAAAGTCCATGTACGTCAGGCTTCGGGTCTCTACAATAATTCTGGATGACCCGAGCATGGATATTGAAATAGTATAATGGGGATTATACCGGGTAAGTTGTTCTAAAAATATTAGAATTATTTTCAACAAATTTTTGAGTTCTTTTTGTGTTTACTAACCTTCATATTTGATTTTACTTGTGTGGTTTCTCACTTTTTCCAAAACGTGTTTTTATAATAAAAATTTAATTTTCTAGATAACGTTGTTTGTGTGTATGTGTGGACTACCACCTATTCATATCCATCTTATTATTTACTCATAACTATAACATATGTATGATATATATTAGTTTATTTAATGATATAATATTATATTCATGATATAATGATCATTATAAAAAGATAAATCAACACATACCTTATTTCCATCATTCTTTTAAGAAACAACAACATTATTTATCATTTTTATTCAGAAAACCATTTTTTCCATATCCTTGTTATATAATATTATTCCAAGAATTATTGTGACTATTATTAAAATATTATTTTAAGTAAATTTAACCATTTTTCAAACAAATATTATGAAAAATCTTCTTTTCATTTTCTGAACAAGGTACTCTTTATCCAATGTGTGATTACAATCGTTGTTTTAATGATAAGGAAAAGAAAATAATTTACTAATTTCATGACTTATCAATTTTTTGAATCTTCCTTTAAAATTTACAAGGTAATTTGCATTAAATTTTTTTCTAAATATTTTAGAAATATTAATTTTTAATAGTGATTTTCAAAGTTGAAAGGAAATTTTCCTCAAGAATTCTTTAATGATATTTTAATGGTATTTCAATTCATAAATGAAATCAAACCATGATGTTACTTATTATTCAATAGTTATATTTTGTAATTATACTATCCTTGTTATTTTTATGGATGTATTATTATTGTTTCAAAGTTATTTTTATGGAACCTATTTCTTTTACCTATGTTAATCAAGTTATGACATGAATAAGGGGTTTTTTATGAGTTTTAAGATGAAATAAAAACTATATGTACTTTATTCATGTTATGGTTCATGTAAATTGTTCATTATTTTGTATGGTTTCATTATAAACCAAGTATTTGTGGTTATTTTGTAAATCAAGGATGGGTGCGACCATTATATCCCTCCAATGCATAGGGTAATGATTATTTTCTCTAGCGAATTGTGTTTGAAATTTACCATACTGGTTATTACACTTGTTAGAGGGATTTAAAGTGTGATTGTAAGAGTTATATGATGATTATATTCCATTATTCCAGAAATTAATCTTTATTATTTATATTATTTTTAAAGGATCCTTTTATCAAGATTTATATAACATGTCTCACGATTATTGATTCTCCAGACTATTGGCTTTTATAAATATTTATGCATGGTCACATGTTTTATGATAAAAGTTTGTATGGTTATGAATTATATTTTTTATTATCATGAAAATTGATTAATCCATCATACCCTTATTCTAATTTTCTTATAACTGATGTCATTGAATTGAAAATGCTTACATTCATCCATACTAAGCATTTGAGCCCACCCTTTGTATGATTTCATTTTCCCTAGGTTATGAGGAATGATGTTAAATGAATTATTCCTATAATGGATTCTTTTGTGAAGAATATTATAGGAAATGATGAAGACATGTTATGGTATAGGAAAATATAGGTATAGTAAAAAAAATAGCAATTTTAAGACAAGGTAATTTTTATGTAAGAGTTTTTATAAAATCTCTAAAACTCTAAACCAAAAATTTCATCAAGTATATAATTTATTCAATATTCTCGTTTTATATTATATATTTTTTATGATTAAAATTGGTTCATCATTATCAATATCAAATCCGTATATATAAATATTATTTTTTATCACTAAATACTAGAGTGAGAGTCCAAGGATGTTAAAAATTAAAACTATTCTTTATAAAGATAAATTAAAATTGGTTTTGGATCAAATATATTTCAAGAGACTTATTAGTATCCTAATCTAAATAAAAAAATATATATTTAAAATCATGTTTATTTTTGCTCTTTATTTATTATCAAAAGTAAATCTCAAGTATTTGTATGTAATATTAATGATACATATCTTATGTTGTGTAAAATGTACAATCAAATATGAATTGTAGTATAAAAAAGACACATTTTTTTCTAGAAATATATGTTAATTTAGATTGGGTAGATGATCTTGGTGATAAAAATTTATCTTTTAGAGACGAAATATTTATTTTAGGAATATGGTTTATAAGAAGTAAAATTCATCCACTATATTCCTAGTAGAAGCTATCTATTTTGTTGAATCTTGGACAAGGAAAAATGTTAAGGATGAAGTCACAACATGATGGAAAAAGTACAATCTCCCACCAATCCTCATTTTCTTGAGAAGGTGGTGAAAAATTACTTGGCCTTAAGCAAAATCCCCAAGATTCTAGAGGCTGGCAATAAATTCCACGAGATTCATTAATATATTGGGGAAAATTTTCCTTTTTAAATAAAAACAACCAACCAAACTTGACATGGACCAATAAACCACTGTATGATTCATGATATAAATGAAAGACAACTCAAATAAATACTTTTATCATAAAATCCAATCTCTAAAGATTACCACTACACAAGACCAAAAAACAGCCAAGTATACAACAGAAGACTACACCCAAAAAACCCAATGACCCAAAATAAAACTCCAAAGCTGCACAATTATCCATGATCCACTCCCCAAAACATCTCAAGAATCACTATGTACTACTAGATAAGTGTGATACTTTACCTTTGTACGTGTCTCGATAGAAAATATCTATATAATCTCCAAATCTTCAAAGAAGTTGTTGTAATGAAACTTAGTAGGATTTTCCCAGATGACTTCCATACTCACGCCACTGGGATAGAACATGTCATCACCTCTATATAAAATAGTTTATATCAAACTATTTCTGAAATAGTTTTTATAAAAATATAAAAAACATCCATAGTAAAAAAAATTTCTTACGAAACATCAAGTTCCAAGTAAATCAACCAAAAAAACTATTTAACCACTTATCAATTTCCATGTTGGAATATCCTGTTCTATTTCACACACACACCCTTATATACACAACCAAAATTCTTGGTGTTACCAGTAACAATGGAACTTTACATCCATAATATATCCTTTTAATGGTGTTACTTCAAGACCCTTATAAATCCCATCATAAACACACATAACCATTTAATCCAACCACATTCCATAAACATAATTTCTAAACCAATTCAATCATGCCAATAAATAGAACTTTTACTGAAAACCTTAACAACAATCCACTTTAATCATAATAAAATTTTATTATAAAAAAAATTCAAATAAAAAATTTAAATAAAATAAGAATTTTGTTGAAAACCACTTTCCATGCATTGAAACCAAATCACCATTTTAAAATCATCATTTTAAAATCATGTTACCAAATTCAAATATTTCCAAAACACATGATTTTTCACAATACCACAAGCCACCTCCAATGAAGGTTCCCAAAAATAAATTCACAATGATTTCACAATAAATTTTACAAAAACCAAGTAATTTGAAATCATGCCTTCAATTTCGAAATATATGAGTCAAGAGTGAAGCCACCTACCTTATAATTTATGGAGAAAATAAAGAACGACATTAAAATATTAATAAAACTAGGTAGAATCTCAAAAAACCCACCTTAGATCTCTTACACTGGCATAAAAAATCCAAACCTAATCATATTTGTAACAAAAAACCTTATATCTATCCATAGTGGATGTTTATCTAAGAAAAATAGAGAGGGAGAGAATTTGATCTTTAGAAAACCACAAAAAAAACCATAAACGATTACTTACCATGATAGTCTGAATTCAATGAACCAATAAATGCCTTTGGATTGCTTCTAAATAAATGGAGAAGGTATGAACAATTTTATAGAGGGAGAAATATTTAGTTACAGTTGGTTTGGGAAATAAATATGGATCAGAACACAATCCTGACATATATCTACTTTTTTCAGATCTCGTTTTTAAACCATGCACCGTTAGTTGGACGTTCAGGAAAACCATTTTCTAACCATGAACCATGTTCTACCTCATAGAGGAGCCTCACATTATTGGATCATAGTGTTAGTAAACCGTGTTCCAACTATAAAAAAGCCTAATGTGCCATTATTCACAATTTCTCAATGGTAGCCGCACGGTTTGAAAAAACTGTGCACCTACCCTTGCACCATTCTTTTAGCAACTATCTCATTATGCATGGTTTCCTGTAGGGTTTTAATAGTTTCTTACTAACTATGCCGCAACCATGAACCTTTATAAAGTCCCCAAAACATTCGAAAAGTTTTCTAAACCCTCCCAAACCTCACCCAAACCCATTATATTCATAAAATAAATAAATGAAGGGTTAATTACATGAAACTGAGGGGTGATAAATTATCCCCACCATTGGCCTTTCCATCCCTAGAATGTAGGAAACCATCATTGTTCTGAAAAGAGTTCTGACCATTTATCTTTTATTTTTTTATTGCATTCCCATGATTCTTCTTGAATCTAACCATGCTGCCAAAAAACCTGTACTAGATCAATTCTTTTTCCATGAAAGAATTTTTCTTTCCTATCCAAAATCTGAACATGCACATAAACCAACATAGAATCTGGCTCAAGGTCAATGTGATCCAATTGAATCATGTGGTATGGATCCAGATGGTACTTCTTCAAAATAGATACATGAAACACATTGTGCACAACAGTAAAACGTGGCTGCAAAGAAAACCGATATTCCACCTCACCAACCCATTCAAGTATCCCAAAAGGGCCTTTTTATCAAGGATATTACTGGATCTCATTTTCAAAATGATGATTCCAAAGCCATTGAAAGACCATTAAGAACACATGATCACTAACCTATAATGAAAAAGATCATTGTTAATGATCCACATACGACTTCTAATGACTATGATTAGACTCCATCTATTTCCTTATCAACTTATTCTTCTCCATTGTTTGTTGGAAAAGGATCGACCCAACAAGTGAAGTCTCACCAGTTCTCACCCAAAAAACTGGAGAATAAAAACGATTATTATAAAACAAATCAAAATTATCCATTTTTATTGAGGCATAATAGCTTATTTTTACATGATAACTCCACTAATGGTATGTGCTTTTCTCATGAGGCACCAAATCCATTACATAGGCCCACAACTTTTCTTCAAAATTCTGTATCATCTGTTAAAATTTCTCATCCGTTTGAGGATGATATGCCATAATAATAGTCAACTAATTCCCAAGGGATTTCTATAAGGATTTTTAGAAACAAGAAATAAACCTTAGATCTCTATCTGAAACTAAGGAAAATGGTATTCCATGACTCTTTGACACTTTTATGATATAGATTCTTAACAAGTCTTCCACTATATGATATTCATAAATAGTGATGAAATGGGATGACATTGTGAGGTGATCCACTATCACCCATATGGAATAATGCTTCCAAACCATTCTTGGGATTTCTGTTACAAAAATCCATAGTTATCTTCTCTCATTTTTAAACTGGAATAGGTAAAGACTGCAACATACCTACTGGTCATTGATGTTATGCCTTAAGTTTATGACAAGTTAAGTATCTTGAAATGAACATAGCCACCATATTTTTCATGGTGAACCATAAAAATTGTGCTTTTAATTCATTATAGATATTTTTTATTCCAGGATAAAAATACCATCTCAAATTTTGGTATGCATGAAGATGTTGTCCCTAAAAATCCATAGGTACAACTATTCGATTTTTGAACCACCACATTGAACTCCGATCCAGCCTCCAACCCTAAATAGTCTCTATACCATTGATTCTTGAAACCATAGCCACATATTATACATTTTATTTCATGCATAAAGAAGTGGAGCACCGCATTTGACCGTTCCTATAAATAAGAGGCTACCCCTCTTCATTTCAGATGATTTTGAGAGAGAAAATCTAGGATCGCTTTGGCTTCACGAAGCAAGGGGTGATTCGTGAAGTAGGTTGTTCTATGTGACCTTGAGTTTTGTGAAGAGAATTTTAATGTAGCTAATAATGTCAATGATTCTATGTCATATGAGATTCACAGAGATAGTGTGTTCCCCATTGGGTCAGTGAGAGTCACGAAGTAGGTTTCTCTATGAGGTAGGGAGCTTCACGATGGGTTATGATATGTGAGGCAGCGAGCCCCACTAAGGGTTGTTCTCTACGAAGGTGTGAGATTTTCAAAGTGGTGTGCTCTAAGAAGGGGAATTGAAAAGCATTTTATTGAGTATCAGTGTTGAGTAGTCAGGGATTTCAGTGAGCATATACTCATGTCATTGATGCATCCAATGTTTGGTTCTAGAAAAAGACAAAGACTCCAATTCCTATATAATAATGTGACATTTAATTCGATAAACTATGCTAGACTTATCTCACAATAGTGAGCTAGGGGGGTTTATGGAAGTGTTATGAGGGAACCGATGAGCTAATCTATGAAAATTTGTAAGGCAATTGTGCCTGGAATAGAGTGACTGTGACCAAACTATAGTACTTCACAACAAGTAAAGATTAGTCTATTTAGGTACAATATAAAAACTATCACTGTATGATCCAAGGAAGTATCCCTTTGACGTGAACCCAGTAAAATTATTTTGTCATATCCTTGATTAAATTTGATTGACAGATTTAACAGGTTCCTACCAATGTGGGAATAAGATCTACAACATTAAAAAGAAAAATCTAACACCCTAATTCACCCCTCCCCTGTCAGGCTGTTCTGGGGTCTTTTAACATCAAATACCATCACCTCATCCAAATCGACCATCAGTACTCTACCCCCTTCCTGATGAGAAGTTAGGAAACTCTCTCTTGAAAATGTAGTTGTTGATGACGGTCTCTCTCACTGGATGCTGGTGGAAAACTTCTGCAAATATTTTTTACATATCGCATCTTGGCATAATACTGACACTTGATTGGGCCCCTCTTACACAATGACCTTATTTTTCCTGACCTACGACACTGGTATCACCTCACCCAGCTACATGAGTTTTTGCTCTGGAAACTGGAATCTTATTGTGGAATCTCTAGACAATGATTACTACTACAAGTCAATGTAGTACTAAATGTTAGTGTCAAACCTCCTAGTATAACACCCCTATTATCTCTTAGGTAATTCTCTTTGAGTGCCTAATTCACTATTCCAGAAATGATAGTCAGCTGAAAGGAATTCACCTTCGACCGGATGTCACAACTGAGACCATCCTTAAATCAAATGCCTTTAAATATTTTTTCACCCAACAGAATAGGTGTTAAACACTTAGTCTTAGTAAAATATTCTAAGTAATCGATAATAGATAGTGCACCCTTCTTCAGGTTCAATAACTCCCTGGCTATATCGAACATCAATTTCTAATGATATAAATAACCATATAATTTTATATGAAAATCCATCAACATCATATCATGATGATGATCTATCTGAGTTGTAATGCCCCACCATCTCTTGGAGGATTCACAAAGTATATACATTTTGAGCATAAACCTCCTCCCAGGAGGCGTCTCAAGATGATCAACGATAGATGGAATGGACTCTAGTCATGAATCTGCAGCTTGTGGTCTTCCATACCTAAAAAATTTGTGCGAATTCGACTGTTGTAACTCACGCTTCAACTCATCCATAGTCATTACAGGTCGCAGGGCTCCCAGAACAGTTGCATGACGCACAAAAAGTATTCATGGAAATGTGCCTCAACACCTGTGTCTTGTACAACTACTTGTGCTGAAGCTGGCACTACTAGATCATCAACTAGTATTCCATCACCCACCACCTCTAGAGCATGTTCATCGCCCCTACTAGAATATGACTAGAGGGCATTGTGGTTGAATACCTATACAAATTACAAGTGCACAACACATTTTATGGTCATTATCAACATTCTCATCTCAAAATCACAGATAATTAAGAAGTATTGGTACAAGACTTCCTATATAAGAACACGCCCCTATCCTTTCTCCTTGATTCAGGTCTGGGCGATGTACAAATTGTATAAAAGAAAGATATACCACCTATTTTCCACTACTAAAGATGAGTTTGGGTCATGTTATCTTCTATAAGAAATTCAATTTCCATTTCATTTTCACTTGAATTCATAAATTCATTCCATAGTTTTATTCATACACATTTCACATTTATATCACAATTCATTTTCAAAAAGGTTAAACCAATGGTCCACCAAATTATGAGCCATGAGGGCCAATGATCCTGAGGAACCAAAGTATGGTTTCCATATGAATCAAAAAATAACACATTACAGAATACCTATTATAATAGTTGGAATAAATATCACAACACCTATCACAACAACATTGAACTAGTAATTCATCCTAAATGGCTTGACATAATGCATGTCATGTGATTTCTGTAAGGTAGCTAAAATGATGCATGAGATGGAATACCCCCATATAATTTGGATCCATCACCATTGAATCCAAAATCAAATAAATAATAACATAAAAATTCCATTGAATCATAAAAATGTGGAATCAAATCTATTGTAATAGTAAAAATTAAGAAATCAACAATTTAAAATTGAGGCAATTTTGCTTTTTTCTATACGTGGGTTAGGTACACCCATGCATAGCTCATTTTCAAACTCTATTTCATTCCCATCCATTTATATTTTCACAAAATAGTAGATACAAATAGAAAATAATAGCTCTTATACCACTTTGTATCATTCCAAACCTAGATTCCACTGAAAGGAGCCTCGAGCCCAATTGGCTACATGGCCTCAATCACATCTCTCTAAACACTAGAGGCTAAAAACTAGAAGTTATAGACTAGGTGTCTCAGTGGGAAGACTATTTTATCATCACAAGACTATATAATAGCACAATATCAATATCATACAAATAGATTAAGTAGTAAATCATATAGACAATAGATACAGAATAAGAATAAATTACAATTTCCAAAGAGAAGATCATAGACAATGATGATGATAATATGTGTCATATGAACCTAATAAATCAACATAAACCTGTATACATGGTAAATATAAAATAGATGGAACAAAGTGAAAAAATAATAAAAGTATCACAACTATCATTGGGAGCCTCATCTCAGTCTCATTCTCCTATACTCTTAAGGAGCAATTAAGAACATGTAGTACAATGCTTTCTCTTATCCATACCTGTAATCATATTGTCTGTTCAAGTACCCAAGGTGGCCCAAATAAGGCATGATGCATAATCCCAGTAAGCCACCACCTATGTTCTAGTTCCATAAAATCAGTGAATATATACAACAACATTGTGAAGGTATTAATACAATATGAAAATGAAGTACTGAAAGTAAACATCATGTTAAGTCTGGGTTTTCATTTATAATCATGTTCATTTAATGACTCCACATCATTTGAATAATATATCTTGATACTTGTAACATAGCCTAACATCCCCTTTATAACTTAATCAAAGGATTCCTAAACACTTATTCCATAAAGTTAAATACAACGACCGAATCCAAGATTATGCTTTTTCTTGGCAGACATGTCATATAAACCATTCATTCATTAATCAATTTAGAATCTTTTCCTGTCCCTATAATTCCTAATTTAGAATTCAGTTATCTCTCTATGAATAATATAAACCATCGCCCTATAATCCCATCCATGGTTAACCACTCATGAACCTAGGTATCATTATAGGTGTGGTGTAACATCACTACCACTAGATTCTATCCTTGGTGGTCCACTAAGGTATCCCAAGTATCATCCATTCCATAATGATCAATGCACCTTGAATATCTCCATGTAATTATCATTTGAATCCATTTTTCACACATAATATGATATTCAGCCCCATTGAGTCTGACCTTGGAAGTCCATATCAGGAGTCTAAGTGTCAATTAGGTATAAGAAAGGTTCAAACAAATTGGGTCTGTCCATGGAATTCATTGTTTGAATCCATGTGTCACCCAAAGAATATAAACATTTAATATAGTTAAAACAATTTCATTTAATCAATTTCACTTAAAATATCATGGCCATTGGCCAAGATTAGAAGACTTTGTCCCTAAATTACTCACGTGGTAAAACAACATAAGGGAAACTCTAGATTCAAGAATTTGTAACATAACCAAGGCCAAGGGCATGGTTATTTATCCCTTCCCATTAATCCACTTCAATTATAATTTATAATTAATATTTCATATCAATATGCAATTAAAATAATGTATTCAATTTAATTTTCACATCCCATGAAAGCGAGTAAAAGGAAACACCTCAAAGGTATCCAACTCATATGCTGTCAAAATGGACCATTAAAATAAACAACACACTCAAAGGGTTGGTTCGGATTTCATGTTATTCAACCATTTAACATTTATCAATAGACCTCATTAATTCAATATATTATACCTATCAATTCAATTCAAGGTGCCACCTGAGAATTAGTTGCATGACACAATGACATATATAAACCCATCAACTTTTAATAAAAGAAACAAGAACACCTACCATAAATTCATAGAGGATAACTTACCTAGTATCAACACCTGATTCGAATCATATTGGAGAAAATCAACAAATCGTCAAAGAACCTATTAATAGAAAACAATAGCTTTCACCTTAATAGTGTATCTGATAAAAAGAAGAACAAAAAATTAATAAAAAGGAATTGTGTACTAACCAATGTAGATCCAAAAATATGAGTGACAATTGAATCATAGGTCAGATGAAGAATATACCTCAATTCCTACTTTAGGTTTCAAGAATAGATTCCCAAAGTGGATTCTTTTTGTGCATTATAATAAGTAAAAATAGGGTAAGAATTAGATTTTAATTTGGGGGAAATCAGCAATTTTACCCAAAATAATAGGATTGCTTGGCTTGGCAGCATGGTTTGGCCAAACTATGCACCAAACATGGATACATAGCTGTAGGGAAGGTCACATTGCCCAATTTGTCTACACAATTTGACTAACCATGCACAAATCGTGTAAAACTCCACTTACAAAATTGAAAACAAGGTCGCACAACGGTGCACCTTAACTTGCATGATTTTCTCTAACCGTATAACTTCTAGCTCTCAATTTTCCACAATCGTATAGTTTTATCAAACTATGTGGTCTACCCTGCACAATTTTATCTAACCATGATCTAGGATTATTTCTTCCAAATATTTCAGTTCCAAGCTCCAAACCATCCCTAGACACCCCCAACACATCGGTGACTACAAATGGAATTCACATTTGGACATATTTAAACAATTTAACTGATAATTGACAGAAATTAAAGTATCCACACCTTAAATAATTACAATGTTTTTAATATGGGTATAAGAAAATTGACACCTCATAAGTATAACTACAAGATGAAACATCTTGATTCAATAGTGATAGTAATAGTGCTGAAGATTTGGAGAAAATACCTTATGGGAGAGAAATTTATCATCTAAATTGAACACAAGAGTCTAAAGTACATATTATCTCAGAAGGATAATAATTTGAGAAAGATTTTATTTCAAGATTTTCTCTAGGATTATGAATTTTAGATAGTCTATAATCTCAAGTAGAGTAATATTGTATTAGATTATCTTAGTAAGAGATCATATTCTATGTTATTGGACGAGGCATTAGAGAATTTTACCTCATTATAATTGTCATTAGAGGACAAGGATTGTGTGGAATATATATAGCTGGTGTTTTTTACTCCACCACATTTATTTCATGTCAGGGAATCCCATCACTAGGATTCTTACTGTGACATAGTGCATACTTGGATATCCACTGGACATTACCCTAAAGGATTTTATGAAGATGGGAAGCTTGTTATCCTTTTTAGAGGATGAATTACAGTACTAGTGATGTTGTAGGAATAGGTAATGAGGGAGATTAAAACATCCCCTTTGGCGGTACATCTTAAAATTTAAAATATTTACTGGGACCTCCATCATTAGTTCATGTGGATAGGCATGTAATTTTATATAGCTGAGTTTGTCCCTCAATGCATCACTTGTCAGTAGGTAAAAGCTGAGCACTATGTTCAAGTGGGATTTAGTCAACCCCTTGAGGATCTAGAATGGATGTGGGATTCTGTATCTATGGAATTCATGACATGGTTACCAAATATTTCTAGAGGAAATGATTCCATCTATGTGACCCTAGACCAACTCACCAATTTATACCACATCATAGTTATCCGAGATTAGAGTTTAGTAGAGACATTAAGATTTATTTACATGGAGGATATAGTTTGGCTTCATTGAGTTCCCTTGATGTTCATTTAATATGTGATGTCCCCTTTACATCATCGTTATGGAGAAAATTTAAGACTATTGTACTTAGTTACATTTTAGCATGGAGTTTCACCCCCATAATGATGGAAAAATAGAGAATAACATTCAGTTCATGGATGACATATTGCATGATTTATTGTTGGTATTTGGCCATATTTGGGATGATCATATACCCTTGGTAGTGTTTTTTTTCCAATAACAGTTACCATTCCACCTTTGATATGGCATCATTAGAGGCCTTGTACAGGTGACCCTGTAGGTGACTACTTTTTTGGGATGATCCTAGCGATTCAGCACTCATGGGACCAAAGTTGGTTTTATTTATTATTGGGAAGGTTTAGGTAATCTACGAGATGATTAAATTTTCATAAATCCATCCGATATTATATACAGACTAATGATGAATGCCTTTGGAGTTCTAGGAGGTTGACCATGTGATCCTAAAGGCATCATCTTGACATGAATTGTGGATATTTGTATGATGTATCTTGTTATCTTCAAGATTCATTGGAACCTTTCAGATACTATGTAGAGTCGACAAGGTGGTGTACTGCTTAGATCTACCACCACTGTATGATTTAGTACACAATGTCTTCTATGTGTCCTTGTTGAGGAGGTACATGCATAAACCATAATATTTTATCAATTTGGGAAAGATGTCACAAATTATGGATCCACCTTTATGGATTACCTGATAAAGATTGAGGATCAGCATTAGAAGATGCTCAATGGGTGAGAGATTCCTTTGCCGTGTCCCCAGTAGAATCAGAAGAGTCTTTAGGAGAGCCCACTGGAGTGGGAGACCCATATCCATGCTTAGTACCCGCACCTTTTTGAGTAGTATTTTTTGAATTTTCTGGATGAAAATACCTAAAGTGGGGATAATCTAATTTATATTTATTTTCATTATAAGGCACTCAAATATATCATGTAATATTTTAATATCCATGCATTAAGACAATGTAAGATTCAATGTCCTGGTTAGCCTATAATTGATATTTGACAAATATTAAATATATTAATATCATAAAAATAGTTTTCATGAATGATTAGAATAACAATCAAACATATTCTAGGATTAGATATATATGGATATGGTTTTGTTCAGAATGATGTATTTACCATACGTACAATGTAATCTTTGTTGGAATCAGGTGTTTTTGAAAATGTTTTCATGTACACAATTAATAAATAAATAAAATATAATAATAAAAAAAATAAATAAATAATTATTTTATTTAAATGATAAAATGAACTAGTTCATCCTCTATAAGTACCCAGTTATGAATAAATCGATGGGTTAGCTCTACAACACTAAATGTATAGAGAGAATCCATTAGAGAGACATTGGCAGATTAAAATAGATTATGGGATCAGATCAATACTGAATGGATCATCTATTACAATTGAGTTTGAGGATATTACTAATGACTACAACACAAGATCATTCATCATTAGTTATGGGACCAAAAATGAGGTAAGAAGTTTATTTTATTTGGATTTATCCAGTCTGATTATCCCATTTTGTATGAATACAAATTGGCATAACAAAACCAATTTCATGGATTGATGGTCAATTATGATAGATATTCATTTCTTATTTTTTTTATTAATTCATTGATTTTTCTTATAGAAATAGATTAAGAGAAATCCCAAAATTCAATACATTCATTACTCATTCGTGATCTTTGAATTTATCTCCCATTTCTTCATGTGTTCATCATTGAAACCACATTTGGTCAGTTGTTATAAAAGTACCCAGTGGATGATCATCGAACAATGGATTCATGGAAAAATATTTTGTCACTATGATCTTGGGATTGAGATCGAAAACACGAATATGTTGAATAGTGATGGAAGTGGACCGGGTTCATATTTTGGGAACTAAGGTTGTAGTTTTGACTTGTTGTGATGGAATGAATTGATGATAAATGGATTTTAATGTGATTCGGCTAACAAGAATTGGTTATTTAGTGATTGTGAGGCTCTAATGAATGAGATCTACGATCCACATTGTGACAGGTGGAAATAATCATAGGAAAAAGTGGTGGAGGAGGAAGATTCATGATGATCCATGGGTTCTAAAAAAACCCATACTACAAAGAATGTAACCTGGGGCTACATGCTATGTGGGTCCTTAGAAGTGGAAATATAGATTCCAAGGAGAATAAATGATCACACATCATTTTCCACATGTTACACATCATGTGACCCAACCTAGGGAATCTCTATGTACCCCTGGGTATACAAGCTTGACCAGAGTACATGGGCTATGCTTTGTACTCGAACTAGGAAAGAGTAAATAGGTTGAGCTATATACTTGGGCATGATATTGTATACTGGAATGATGTGGTGTACATTTAGAAGTCCATGTGTACTTTGGCATGGTCTAGAGTACATGATCATGGGATAGATTACATTAGGAGACCTAAGACTAGAATGGTGCACTATTTATAACTAGTGCATGCCTTGTACATTTCCTAGATAGGTATGAGGTCCTTGTTCTTTTTAGTGTGGACATGTCTATTTAGGATTTTTTCCTTATATCCATTCCATTATGTTATAACATGATATTACATCATGACCAATTTATTTTTGATCCCCACTAAGGGGATTAGTCTCAGATAACGTTTTTGGAATCCCCCATGGCCTTGGGTGGAGTCCTATTTTGTATTCATCCCTAAGGAGGGTTCTCAAAACTGACATAACCAACATTACATGGGTTTTAGATGCCCTACATAGTGGGTGTTTTTTTATGCTTTCTACCAGGGCGCTCACATCATTGGGATTCACATGCTATGTCACATTCATCTATTTCCCCGCAGTCCGGATTTCCAAAGGCAGGTGACATTCATCACCTGTTCAAAGATTCCTACTCCTTGGTTGAAATGAAATGATGGGATGTCGGTCTATCCACCCATGGATTCCTCCTCATAATTCATCTCCTAGTATGACTCTCCTCTATAGATTAAGATGTTGTTAATGAAAACTATTCCTAGTTCCATATCATTGTGGATGCTGGTTAATTGCACGACTTATTTCTAGAAATTACAAGGAATCTAGTCAGGGAATCATATTTTTGTTAGGGATGAAGGTATGCTGGGCGTTAGTGGCATGTCTGGATTCTGGAACATTTGTCACCTGATTTATCCATTATAAGGGAGATTCTCAAGGGTAATGCAACCTGAGGCATCCCTCATTGATCATGGAATATATTATACCAGATGCATGTCTTATGAGGTTTTCCTCAAGTGTCCCATGTTTTTCACAGTGTATTCCACAAGTTTAGAATCTTGTAGAGATGGATCAGACTGATCTGAATGTCTCATGGGAACATATCAGAAATGTGGGCCCATAGGAGGGAACACATGGAAGTGTTACTAGATGGGTGGATCAGATTTCTCAATATGAGTGGGCCCAATATGGTGTATCCTATAAATAGAAAATGTCACACCATGGGGGATGGTCTGGACACCATTGAAGGTGGATCAAGGAGGTGGAACCCATGGAGGGGGACACTAAGGCTTACCATTGGATGGGATTGATCCTAGAGGAGGATTCCTACATATACCATATGCAAGACAGGGAGAAAAACCCACATAGTTCTAAAGGGTGATTTTGGGATTACACGTGGCTACCCGCCCATCACAATATAGTAACTCTTAGTTGGATGGATGTGGATTATGTAGGGCTCACTCATAGTTAGCTACCAGAGTGCTACCAAGAGTAGAAATGGGTTGAATGGGGCTTACCCACTGAGATGACCCATATGGATGGCGTAAACCCATCAGGATGTGGTTTCCCAAGAAAAAATCAAGATAGAAATGGAGGATGTATTGAAGTGGAATGGAATAGATGAGTTCAAACTGATGTTAATGTGGAAGTGTTGGGATTGAACCTCAGGAAGGTTTCTTACATATCCTTGATATCTGGGAATCAATGTCCACATAGTTCTGTTTTGGAATTGGGGCTTACACCTGAAGAGGATTCCCAAGCATGTGGTCCGGGGCTTACACATCGAAGCTACCAAGGTGGGCCCAAAAGAGATGTAACCTCCAGGTGGGGCATGACCTTCCCAATATACAATGGCTCAAGGGAAATACCTTTATGGGAATGGATGATGGTGGATACTGAAATCTGAGGGGTGAACACATCATAGGAGGGAACTAAGGTTTACCCATGGTTGGGATTGAACCTAATAGAGGATTCCTATATACCCTAATTATAAGACTAGGATCAAACCTATGTAGTTCGGTATTTTTGAGGTTTATACATGGTTAGCGGCCTAGAAAGGCAGATGATGGGGATTATTCCAGGATGGAAACTCGAAGGAAGGGTGTCTCAGTCACAACTAACCTCTAATACCACATGTGTCATGCACAATGTGATAAATAAAAGGAATGAGAAGAGTATACTATCACATCATGAATTGTGTGCCTGCAAGAAATGGAGTGGAGCATATGCATAGGAGTGGATCATGGTAAAAAATATCAAAGGGGAATGAATTGGGTGTTGAGAGTCCCTTGTTCCCATCTCACCTCTGGTATTTATATTCAAAGGAGTAATTAAGGATCAAGGGTGCTAAATCATGTAAGAAAGGATATGGGCATATACCAGGATGCCTTCCCTTTCCCCACAGGTAGATGCCATTCCACGCAAGGAGGATCTCATTCCATGTGAGGAATATCTCACTCCTACAGAGATGAGTGGGTATGAGAAATTCCTGAGGTGGGGAACCCCACGTGCATTGCACATAGTAAGGCTACAGTTTAACATCAAGTGATAAAGATGATGGTTCATGGAAGTTTAATATCATGTAGCTCAGATGTGGGGGAATAACTCCTCACCCCTTATACATTCATAATTTATACCCATAAACACTTGGGAAGGGAATTAATCATCAAATCCATTATTTAACCTGGTGGAGGAGTTTTTAATCAAGGGGTCCACTTTAGTGTGTCTATGTGAAGAACAAATAGCTATTAGAATACCTATGAGTTGAATCATTAAGTACAACAAAAAAACATGAGATACCACACATGGAACCATGAAATCACTTCACACAAGCATGAAGGGCCACATAGGAGAGAAGCTCATCCATCAATGGGGATCACCAAGAGGATATTCGTAAATCAAGGGTGCTTCATGATGGAAAGGTACATCATAAATAATAGACCATTACAGATCATGGGTCACCTTCCTTAGCATAGAGATTATTATAAGAGTGCCACGTGAAGGCTTAACGCTTCAAAGAGCCTCAAGCAACCTAAAGGGGATACCTCCTTCACAAAAGGTGAAGGCCTTCACGAAGGGAATCTCTAACAAAATTAGGGGATATGAGAAGAAAATAAGGAATGGCTCGTGATGGTCATGTACCTCAGGCGATCCATTTTGGGTCAATTTTGAAGTGCTTGGGAGATTCATGAAATGGGAGACTATAAGTTGAAAGGATAGGGTAATGATTCAATTTTAGGTGGTGAGAGCCATGTATTTATAGAAAATGTGGCTCGTGATACTCGCAAGGTTCACCTTGAAGAAAATGGATGTCATGAAGTGGTAGGGCTCCATCAGAATTATAGAGGTACCTTCAAATACACTCATGCATTCATGGTTCTTATTGAACTCATAGAGTTACCATCATCCACATTCATCTGCATGATGGTGATGGGTCTCCAAGAAGGTGATTCTCAAAATAGTCTCCTTTGATAAATTTGGGTTCATTTGAGTCTGAATTATATTTGAACCAGCCATGAACTTGTCTGTGTCTTCAGTTTCATGATTTTTTATGCCAAACAATTCCCCCCTTAGAATGGGAGAAAATGGTAAAATAGGGTCAAATTCAGAGGGTCCATCATTGAATAACATGTCTGATCACCAACCTAGCTTGTGAGGTATGTGTGGCATGATGCACTATGAAGCTCAGGCACACAGAGGTCATTATGAAGCTTAGGCCAAGTAATATTGATGCGATGATTGGGTTAGAATCGCCTATAAATAGCATGTTATGGGGGCATTTTCTGTAATGGATCTCCCAGAATTATTGCACCAAGGATATCCTTTCATGAAGTGATCCGCCTTTCGAAATCATCTATACGAACATGGTTTCATGGTCCTTTTCTCAATGAATGCTCTATAGAGATCTGAGAATCGTGATATGATGCTCCTTTGAAAGGAATTACAAATCCATCAGTCCCATACAAGTGGACCCATGAGTAAGGGGAACCATCAAGGGGGTTCCATTTGAAGTCCCCTCTAGCTCTTAGGAAATAACTATTCCATGTGATGCTTCCTCGTGATGTTGTTTATTCTGTGGCCGAGAAGAATTGTGATACCTACATACAATACCTCAATATTGATGATGTGTGGTATCAGATGAATAGGTATGGGATGCAATTGGAAGGGATCATATTTTCTAAAGGTGGCTTCAACACATCCTAGGCATGTGGGAGACAATTTGTGGTGGACTTATAAGACTTAATTCACTCCTACGGTGCCATACATCTTATGAAAATTCGAGTGAAAGTGCTTTTGAACAAGACTTCAACCCAGTGATGTCGATGACTCAGTTGGTAGAACACTTACCCTTTCTTGAAAACTCATATGGATCATGTGGGGAAGAGGTTAATGAAGGAAACCCTAGAGGATACTGAGTTAGTAGCCTCAAAAGAATCCTCTTTGGAGGAAGGTGAGATAGTAGCCTTATAGGACACTTCCTTAGAAAGGTAAACTAAATCCCTTGAAGTAAGTGTGGACTCAACTCCCTATGATGTCGTATCTCTTTTTATTTATCTATATTATCAACTAAAGTCTATTTCATGTAGGATAGTCTTGTAACAATGACCCCCTCTCATGTGGATGAGGATGAAACCAATACAGAGGAAACAATTGTAAGCTTTTTCCCCCAAAGTAGGACGAGCGGGTAGGACAGATAGAGCCAAGGAGGTGGTAAATTACAATCTAGAGTCTTAATACCACAGTATTATATATGGGGTACCAAACCTTGGTATCCCAAAAATTAAAATATGAGAGAACAAGTAACCAAAACTTGTCCTTTGTATGTTTCCTACCTTAAGGAGTCATATTTTCTATTTTCACAACAAGATTGACTGATACGACCCATGTAAGAACAATCCCCAGGGTAGAGAATGTTTTTCTGGTAAGAATTACCAGAGGACCTGAGGCCCCTTTCATAATAGGATAACTGGTCTATACAGGACCATGTATCCAAGTTAACTAGGACACAATTTTTTATGAGCAATCAATTGTGATCGTGGGTGACACTACTGACAAGGAGGAACCCGGAGTGAGTCGGGACGACATTGTCAAGATAAAATAAATTGAGGAGGATCAACATGAAGACATGAAGATTGACCCATTGAACATGATTCCAAAGGTTGATCCTTCTGCTGAACTCCATGATGCATTTTCATAATTTGAACCTGTTGATCTGGTGGAGATAGACAAATCTAATTATGATACATTCGAGGATGGTCGGGCTAGCTGATGTTGATAATGAAAGTTAATCAAACACTTCATTAAGAAAACTATAGAATCATAGTGTGTAAGAAAAATGATATGATATCACCATGGGTTGTATGATCTCTGTGCTAGATGGAAATATGCACGAGGTCCTAACATAACGATCTAGGACTACCTTGCTGAGAACGTACAGAAAAAAAACCATCATTTTGGAAGCTTCTTGGTGATAGAAGAAATATGAAAACATCTAGAAGCTTAATGAGGCTAATTATAAAATCCATAACCTTGAAGGTAAAATGAACAATTATTCCACATTCATCACCAATTATTTGTAACTTGTTGAATTATTAAAGATCCATCTGGTGGAAGCCCATGAGCAACTAGAAAAGGAGAGCCATCAAGTGGCTAAGCTCTAAAATAAAAAGAACTGAATGAAGATCACAATTAAAAATATTAAATCTATAACTATCGACTAGGAGAGGGATCTCAGGAAATGTAAGGAGACTCTGGAATCCACATGCCAGAAAGTGGTGTTGTTGAAGCATTCCATCGAAGGGTTAAATCCATTAGGGAAATGTTTTGGCCAAACATATGAAACATTCATTCTTGATTGATTAATTTTTTCTTGAACTATATGAATGATATTATTTCTTGATAATTCCAACCACTATATCTTGATAATATATGTGAATAAACTAATGATTAATCCCTAAGATCATGTGGGTCATTCCTAGTATGAGAAAAATGGACAAACACATAATCATTCACTCTGTATAAGCGTGCCCGCTGATCATTAAATACTCAAGGTCTTCTATTGTTTACTGACCACCTATAGAGTTCAGGCTAAGTGATGTTTTTATTGGAGAATATGGCTCTTGGAATAGCCAACATGAATTTCCCAACGTGATCTAGTGTATGAGTGAGATAATGCTAGGGGCGCTGGGATCAACCAGAACAAAGGGGAAATGGGAAGTGTGAATCACGATACCCAAAATTAATAATCATGAAGAGGATAACATACTAGTATGAGATAAATTATGACCATATTTGAGACATAGTATTAATAACATTATCTTGAAATGGGGACAAACAAATGAGGGATGACCATTGGCCATATCTGAAATACGAGACCTAACTTGAAAGATTGTTTTATATCTTCCAGAGAATTGAACCAGAGCGGAAGGTGATCCAAAATAGAACATCCAAACCATTAAGGGGTCCCTTTAGGCAGGAAAAATGACGATGATCCAAATAAGGGCCATGCAAAGCGTGGAAATGGAGTGATGGAATGTTCGAATGGTCTCTATAAATATTGTAATTATGACACTGTGTCTTAGATCACATTGATGTATGTGTAATGTTATGAACAAAGATAAAACATATCTTCCATGGGTGTGTCGAATTGTATGCTGAGTGATAGATGAAGATGTGAACAAAATGGTAGGTTTCCAACACAATGAGAGAGGACCTCTCTGGTGAGGGATTTGGATTCCTTGAAGATTTAACTCATGCAATCATGAATGATGCATATGTAGTTTAATTTCATACAATGAGGATGATGCATGTAATATATTAACGCCATATGATCAATATGTTTCACATATTTTAAGGTCATAATTACTAGACCATGGCTAATAGTTTAATATCATGTTTAAAAAACTATGATGTCTATTCCTATAATTATTCTAGGGAATAGAGGAGATGAACCCAACGTGAATGATCCAAATGAGTCTTGTGCACCATACATATACCAAGGAACATACATGAATGAGACATATGTGATGTGGTGTGGTAAAAAACATAACATGAATTAGAACATAGGAAGACTGACGTCACACCACACATTCTCTATGGGGATCTTAGATTAAGGTTATGGATTTTAGACCAAAGTCCACTTATTTGTATCAACTATATTAGTATTTTCCCTATCATAAATCCTATGCCTACAAAAAACATGCTCAGTGTAGTAAAAAGGGAATGGTATAAGGGGATTACTTGTTATTTGGGAGTACACATAGAGGGTGAAACTAAGTATAAAATTCTACCATGATACAATAATGTTAAAAGGAGGGTAAGTCAAGACTTTAAGGTCTGGACTAAAGGGTGACTAGTACGTAAAGGCTGATTGTTGACCATGTTCAAAACATAGATACCATAACCACACCAGACAAGAATGGGGAAAACATATTTGGGATCTACTGTTGATCATGTTCGAAACATAGGACTCATTGATTTCTACATAATATCCAATAGGGCATTGACCCTTGATGGGAGGTGATCCAAAGATGGAATGAGAGCGTCACTATTATGGGGTCCTTCTAGGTGTGAAGGATAATAGAAAAAAAACAAAGAAAGACTCTAAGTGTGGACCAAGCACATCATAGAGTGATATTCAATCCCATGCATGCAAACTGTTTATGGTCACTTTTCCTTGACCATGAAAAATAGTTTAAATTTATATTCATCAGACTAAGGAAAACTATTTCGAATCATTCTTCCTAGGATACTTGAAGATGCTCAACCATAGGGTATTTATAAAACATGTGGGAGGAAAAACCAATATAAATTGGGATGAAGAGGCTCACATGTTTCATACACACCTTAAGATGAACAAAGGCCTAAGGGATGAAAAGGGTTAATGAACCTATGGTTGGGCCTAAGAAAAAATGTCTGGGAATCTCTATGTATCCCATGAGGTTGGGAATCAAGACTTATGTAGTTATTGAAACATAGTGTGTTGGGATACCAACAATGAATATGGAAATCCTCTATGACTAGGAAGATCCCAGAATTATTATGGGGCCTGCTAAACTTTCTCATGGTATGGTTTCACTGTAACATCAATCATTAAGGATAGTGATTTCTTAGTTTAACATCATAGAGTTCTGACCATGATCAATGGTATTAAAAATGGGTATGTGCGGTGTGGTGTTATGATAAACCCAACATGAATGAGGCCATGGAGGACTAAATCCATACAGGACATATCGGAAGAGATAAAGTCCATAAGCTCTTATTTTAAGTTCATATAGTTTGGACCGTGGGGGTGATCCATGAGGAACATGTTTAATGTGTAAGCATAATATGCCCGATGTGAATGAGGACTGAAGAGGCCCACACACACCACATAAGAATTCTCGAAGAAGCTTGCATACACTTTAAAGTTTCACATATTGAACTATAAGGATAAAATCTCAGCCCAAGGGTACATAGATGACAAACAAGAGATAAAACCTGACATAAATGAGGCCAAGAGAGACCACATGTCACATGGATGTCTTGAGATAGACTGAACACAGTTTAAGGTCATAGATCTTGGGAAATAGAGATTGTGTCAGGGCCCAAAGAATTTTTTTTGGAATTACTATGTACCCTATAAGGATGGGAATCAAGCCCTACATAGTTCTAAAATCCCATTTAATTTAATTTAATTTATTAAGGATTAGGATTATTCAACATTAATAACGGTAATAATGTCACGGTTGGACCCGATATCGATGATCTAGGTGTCACTACCAATCCCATTAGGATGTGAATCTAGACACATGTAGTTCTTGAAGGGTAATTTTTCTGTGCATGTCTGACCCATACATACAGAGAAGAGGAATTAGATATTTCTTGTTTTTTCTTTTGTTTTTTTGAGAAATTGGACCAGGATGAAAAATTCAGGTGTCACTATAGGAATCAAACCATGTGTATGTCTTGATAGGTGGCATGATGGATGACCAATGCCAAGGGTGATGACCTATCGAATGAGAAAACCACAATGTTGTGTCAGTTTTCATCGTGCATCTAGGACAATGATGCAGAAATTTATGTTCCTATGACAAGACCATATGGTTCCTTTTAACATCATTTGTTAAGGTTGTGTTGCTATTAGTTTACGGTCAAAGAATTCGGAATATAGGGATCCAATTTTAAGTTCATAGAATTTGGACCATTGGGTTACAAAACTTTTCCATGTGGGTATAAACTATACTAAAACACCTAATCCCATGGGATCCATGATTGGTGTTGGAATCATAAAGTGATGTTAGACATTACCCATCATATGGGAGAACATAATGTTGGAAATTAAATGTCAGGAGGGAAAGTCCCAATCACACTAACATTATCAATTGACGTGTACCAATGCATGGAGGGACAACATTAGGGGTATTAGGGATCCACCAGAACATAGGAAGGTATAAAATGAGAATCACTACACACGATATCTGGAACATAGTGGGGGTAGGGAGATAATGGAGTATAACTATTGACCTTATTTAAAACACATTACCAATATCCCACCATTAGGAATGGGGATAGACAAATGAGGGTTGACCACTAACCATGTTCGAGATGTGGGACCAAACTCAAAATGTTATCAAAAGTCATCTAGGGTATTGGACCAAAATGGTAGGTAAGCCGATGTGACATAGCCAAGATATTGGGGGGGGGGGGGTCCCTTTAGATGTGGATGGGGATGGGGAACCAGATAAAGGGACATATGAAGCATGTAAATGGATTAGGGGAATGTCCCTGTGAAAACCAACACTCCAAGTCTCATACCTCCGCACATTCAAACATGTCTGTGTGGAACTTCTACAATTGGGCTCAGATTTTCCTTAAAGGATTGAGTTTTAAGGTGAAGAATTGAAAACAATTTAAGGGTCATGCGGCTCAGACTAAAAAATATCATTTTAAAGTCATATACTGTGGAATATGGTTTCCTAGTTTAACTTCATGCGCATGGTAAATATCTGTTCAATTTAGCATCATGCATTAAGGGAGAAAATTTCATGTAGTTTATCAATATTCAACTAGGAAATATGCATCTGATGGAGAGGTGTGTGGTGAAAAAAAAATAACATGATGTGAATGAGGACAAACAATATCTGCACCACACCACACATTGAAAATGTGGAACCCATGCCAAGAAAGTGTGAAAGGTTTCACGTTTCTATGTCTAGGGTTGAGACCAAGATGTCCAGGCATCGCTACATATCCCATCAGGATATGAATCAAGACACAAATAGTTCTGGAAGATGGAATGGAATATGGGAAGACCCAAAATAGGGTGGGTAATATTCTTTTAGATGAGAATATCATGGTTGTTTACACGGTTTTTTTCATGTGACTAAGACATTGAAAAATTGTAGATTAAGTTCATAGAGATCAGACAAACTAAAGAGGATATGTACAATACAACTCTATAATGAAACCCAATGTGAATGATGATTAAAGAGATCCCTACAACAACACCCATTACTAGATGATATCCAAGCTAAAGGGAAAAAGGGATGAGTTTGTGATTCTATGGCTGGGCCTAGAGAAAATATGTACATGTATCTCTATGTATCCCATAAGGATGGGAATCAAGACACATATTGTTCTTGAAGATGGCCTGGTAGGATACCAATGCCTAGGGAAAATTCTTCTCAGGCGAAGACATCATAGCGCTATGTAGTTTATCATCATATAGCTAGGATAAAAAATTTGATGTTCAACATCTAATGATACGTATGAGGGATATTAAATAGTTTATCATCATGAAACAAGGACACTGGGGATTTTAGTTTAAGGTCATAGAGCTTAGACTATAGGATGAGGCTTCTAAAATGGAAATTTGTAGTGTGTCTTTATAAAGTAACCTGATTTGAATGAGGAACAAAGAGTTCCACACCACACGAAACATTCCTAATAAGAACTCACATATAGTTTAATATCCTAGGGAATGTGGGAAAAAGGATTGAAGAGTTTATGGCTGGTACCAAAGATGAAATGTTTGGGCATTACTATGTATCCCATAAGAATGGTAATCAAGCCATATGTAGTTGTAGAATCATATGTATTTTATCGTCATGCGGTTAGGATGCTGGTGTAACACAATTTTTGTCAAGATACTAAGATGTCGGTGAGAGATGTATCCAAAAGGGGATGTGTATCGAATGTAAGAATAACTCAATGTGAATAAAGACCATAAAATCCCACACCACACTACACACTTCTAATAGTGGAATCAGGAAAAGGGACTGGAATTTGGAAATTATGACTGGGCTCAAAGACTAAACATCATGGAATTTCTACATATTCTATAAGGATGGAAAAAAAATACATAACTAGTTTTTAAAGATCCATGCTATATAATTTCATGTGGTACAAATGATGATGGGGCCGAATTTAATGTCATGCAGGATAGAGAAGTTTCACATCATGCAGGGAAAAGGGGAACTTTCCATTTAAGGATGTACATAAAGGACCATTAATTTTGTGTGGTTTAACATCTTTCAACTAGGAATTATTAGTTTAACATTATGTAGGAAAATAAAGATCTTAGTTTAAGTTCATAGAGATCAGACCAATGGGGAATTGTGTAGTTTTTCATCATGAAACTAGGATGCTGATTCGTTACACAGTTTAACAATATGAAACAAGGGTGTAATAGAAGTTTAATAGCATGTAGGACATGGAATCATAGTTTAAAATCATGTTTATTGGATGAACGAGATATTAGTTTATGTTCATAAATCATAGACCATGGGAAAAACTGTTTAGTTTATTGTCATGCAGGATGATCAAGTTGTTCTGTGCAGTTTAACATCATGTGGTATGGAACATTTTAATGTAGTGTGGGATGATAGAGATATCTCTCTTGAAAAGTAATTTTTAAGGAACATTAATTGGTGGGAGAAGTAATTTTCTCTTCATACATGGTGACCAAATAGTATTCACCCTTGGGATAGATTTTATGAGTGATGTAAGGTCCTTCCCATTTAGGATCCAATTTTGAAGGTTTTCTACCTATAATAATTGGTGCTTGGAGAGGAAAAATCATGTCACTATGAAGGAAATAATAGAGGATAACTCTCTTGTTAAAAGCTATATCTTTTTCTAGCTCCTCTCTAGATTATACAAGGCCTGAATCCTATTCTCATCTATTGCTTCTAGTTCTGAAAGATATGGTTTTTCTACTTTGAATGACACATTTTAATCACAAAATGATATACAAAGAAATGGAAACTGAATCTCTATGTGGATTACTGCATATGTTCCATACACCAGGGATTATGGATTCACTTAGGTGGAATTACGAGTCATCATCTGATATTCCCATAGATCATTGGGGAGATTTTTCAGCCAACTTATCTTGTTCTACCCCACAATCTTCTACCAAATGTTAGAGAGGGTATTTTTAGATTTCTTATTCTACCAATTTTCCTATGCATTATAGAGAGAGGTGTGATTGTACTCGATACTATACTTGGCATACAATTTCATCAACTCACCTATTCAGAAGTTTGTGTCAATATTAGTGAGAACAATGTGAGTGACTTTTAATCTATGGATGATGTTGGAGATCATGAATTCAACAGTAGACTTTTATTTTACTTTTTTTAGAGGAATAAATTATCCCAAATTGGAAAATAAATCATTAAAAGTTAGAATAAAACAACACTGAAATGATATTTAAGGTGGGTATGGTCCCACAATATCAAATCCCCAAACTACAAAGGGCCCATATTACATGGAAGTATGGAGGGTGTAACGCCCTGAGTTTAAAAAAAAATAAGATTAAATAAATTATAATTTAAAATGAATAATTTTATAAATAAACTATAAAAGGAGGCTTTTTTAAAATGAAAATTTATGAATAATTTGATTTATTAAAAAATGTCATGTTTTTAATACGCGACGACATCAAATATATTTTAAAAAACGTTGTTCTAATAAAGAGAGAATAAAGAATGATGTTTTATTATAAATAATGTTTTGAATTAATCTATGTCATATATATATATATATATTTACATAGATAATAGCTAAAAAAATATTAACAAAAATTAAGTGCTCAAAAAGATTTACTAACATGCAATGAATTTGTTAAGATCATTATTTTTTTTAAACTAAAATAAATACTATGTTAAAGTAAAAATATTAATAAAAGTTGTTTTAATGAAATAATTTTTGGTTCATAAAAATTTAGTTTACAAGCTAAAAAATATGTAAATCAATTTATCAAAATAAATAAATAAATGAATAATGTTGATAATCTAATAATATTTTAATTATTAATTTTAAAATTCTAAGTATATATATATATGTATGTGTATGTAATATATTTACATATAAAAATATATTTAGCAGTGTATTTTATTAATATATGTATTTTTTTTATTAAAATATAGACTTATTCTAATTAGGTTGATAATGATATAAATCAAAATATTAGTTTTGAATTATTTATTAATAAAACTAATATTAATATAATATTATAATTTTATTATACATGTAATTTAAAATTATTATAATTATTATTTTTAAGATAATATATATTATAAATATATGATATATATTATGCTTTTGTTTATAAAATTTATAAATTATAAATACATATAATTGTTATATTAAAAAAATGCATAATAAATCTATGTTTAAAAAAATGTAATTTAAATAAATTATAAAAATGAATTATATATATATTTATATATATATATAAATATATATAAATGCTAACATGGTATATATATATATATATATAATGCTAAAATTGTGTCTATATATATATAATGTGTGATTTGAAAAATTTAATTTAATAAAACACATTATATATATATATATATATATTCATATAAAAAAATGATAAAATGGTGAATATATATAAATATATAATTTATGAGTTTAAACGTTTTTAGCTATTAACAAAATGAATAAATAAATATATTATTATTAAAAAAAATAAAGAGGCGTGAATGCAAATAGAGGATTGATTGAACCACCTATTTTTTTAATAATATATTGATTTTTTTATGTGTGGCATGGATTTTGGGGATAAGAAGTCAAAAGTGGTGATTACTTGTTTTGTGTGTGTGGCGTGATATTATTATTATAATATAACGTTTTATATGTTTTATTATATATATATATATATTATAAATCGTGCTATTATATATTACATGTATAGATCATTATATATTATATGTTTGACTATATATTACTCGTTATAAATAATATTGTTATTATTATAATAAATATCATATTAATATTATTAGATCCAATAATGGATGTCATTTTGGGAGGCGTGAAATGATATATTATTATAATTGTATTCTGACAATCACGAGGGAGGGTTGAGTCATTTTGCACCACCTTTTGACATTATTTTAAATAAATTAAAATAATGGATGGAATGACTTGGAACAAAAAAATATATAATAATGTATCGTTATGATGCCCGTGAATTGGGTTAAACTTTACTGAGAATCTGCCTTCATGTTTTGTTATAAATTTAGAACCCTCCTTCATGCGGTTAGAAAACTTGGGTAAGATCACTTCCACAGGTTCTTGTTTTTGTTTTAGTCCTTCATCTTATTAAATGTTACACACATGCTGTGAGGAGTATTTCATACCCTACTTGAGCACTGCACCACCTGTAGTGATTTTTGCGCCCCTTCCTAGTGCATCCAAGCCTTAACATGCAGTCTAAATCCACTAAGGTAAGGTTTTATTTAGTTTTGTGTTTGTAAAACCTATATATTCATATATACATATATAAACTTATATATAAATACAATAATTTTATGTTTTATGTTTTCTAAATGATGAACATTTTTATTTAAATAATGTTCTTTATTCATATAATTCATGTAAGGGTCTATTTTCAATTATCATTATTTTACAAACCTTTATTAAATAATTATGTAGATGTTGTTTTAATTTCAATCCCTCTTTTAAAAATTTCTAAAGAGTGTTTTACGATTTTATTTCATTAAGAAGGACCTATTTTTTTATATACAGGTATATATATATATATATATATTATATATGTATATCAAAACCAAACTAAATATTTATTATATTGGTTGGTTTTGGTTTTATGTTATTCTGCATAATTTTAAGAGTAAAATTATTTTTTATGATTTTATTCTTATTATTCAATTACGCTATTATACATGGTTATATATATATATATATGTTTTTATATATATATATATATTTATATTAATTAAATGGTGGATATCATTTTTACAATTTTATTCCAGTTTATCGACATGTTTCGGAAAAAACGCACATAAAATATCAACATGTTTTTTTCAATATCATGGGCATCACATTTGCATAGATACATAGCCATGATATTATGTTTATCTTTACACTCATCGTGTTATAATCAACTCATAAATGTCGTATAGGTAATGACCATTATTTCTATTAATGACAATGTCGTACGCATTGGTTTCGCTAACCTTATATGGAAATTATTTATACATTTTGTTTGCACTATACATATATATGATGTATGGTTAATGTGTTATTATGTATAAAGAAATTTTAAATGGATGATACGTATGAAAAATCGTGCAGAGATATGTTGATGTGTAAATCGACTAATTCAGAACAAGCATATGAAATCTTATAAAAGTATATATATATATATATATATCTGTGTGTGTGTGTGTACGAATATGTATATATAAATTTGTACACATGCATTACTAATGTATCAAACGTTGTTTACGAGTTTTAATATATGAAAACCCAGTGCAAATGTATACGTAATTAACGAAAGCTTAAAATGTTTTCAGAATACCCGACTCTTGAGTGTGGTAGAAAGGAAGGGATTGGGCATGGAACCATCATGGCCCGTAATTAGTCGAGCAGCCATAGAATTAGTTATTTTGTGTTCAGAAGCTTGCATAATGTTTTCAGAAAAACACTGGATTATATTTGAGAAAAATTTAAACGTATGTATCTTCTAAAAATTGAACTAGTATTTTGATGTCATAATTAATTTCAAACAGTATTTTAAAAAATGGTATTCCTAAATGTTTATATACCATTTTTAAAAGAGTATTTATTGAAGGTTTTTAAACCCCTTACTGGGCATATTTTGTGCTCACCCCAAGTTTTAGAAATGTTTTTTTTATAGGTTTCCTTGAAATCCAGAGTTGGTTATCATTGTTGTAGCACGCGGAAGCGGAGAAGAACTTTCAGTTCGTTTTAATTTTATCTTTGTAACTCTGATGTTTTTTTGTAAGCATGTATCTTTTTTCTAGAACCTAGACCGGAATAAGGTCCTCTTGTTTGACATTTCTAAGGATTTGTCCTTACACTTGGTATTAGAGGAACGATCTAGACAACTTTGGAAGTCGATGTTGTTGTTTAACCTTAGTGTCTAGGAATCTAGCGGGCTTAGATTTCTAAATTCTGAAGAAGGAAATTCAAAATTAGTTTTAGTCCAATGATCGAATTACGAGGATGCAATTCTGTTAAGGGGGGAATATTTTAACGCCCCGAGTTTTAGAAAAAAATAATAAGTTTAAATAAATTATAATTTAAAATGAAAAATGTTATAAATAAACTATAAAATAAGGATTTTTTTGAAATGAATATTTATGAATACATTGATTTATTAAAAAATTTATGTTTTTAATATGCGACGACATCAAATTTATTTTCAAAAATGTTGTTCTAATAAATGAAATAATGAAGAATGGTGTTTTATTATAAACAATGTTTTGAATTAATCTATGTCATATATATATATATATATTTACATAGATAAAAATTTAAAACAAGATTAATAGAAATTAAGTGTTCAAAAAGTTTTACTAACATGCAATGAATTTGTTAAGATTATTATTTCTATTTAAACAAAAATAAATATTATGTTAAAGTATGAATTTTATTAAATTTTATTTTAATGAAATAATTTTTGGTTCATAAAAATTTATTTTACAAGATAAATAAATATGTAAATCAATTTATCAAAATAAATAAATAAATCAATAATGTTGATAATCTAATAATATTGTAATTATTAATTTTGAAATTCTAAGTATATATATTTGTATGTGTATGTAATATATTTACATATAAAGATATATTTAGAAATGTATTTTATTTATATATGTAATTGTTTTATTAAAATATACACTTATTCTAATTAGGTTGATAATGATATAAATCAAAATATTAGTTTTGAATTATTTGTTAATAAAACTAATATTATTATAAAATTATAATTTTATTATACATGTCATTTAAAATTATTATTATTATTATTTTTAAGATAATATATATTATAAATATATGATATATATTATGCTTTGGTTTATAAAATTTATAAATTATAAATACATATAATTGTTATATTAAAAAAATGCGTAATAAATTTATGTTTAAAAAAAATGTAATTTCAATAAATTATAAAAATGAATTATATATATATTTATATATATATATATAAATGCTAACATTGTATATATATATATATATTTATAAAAAATGCTAAAATTGTATATATATATATAATGCGTGATTTTAAATATTTATTTTAATAAAATAAATAATATATATATTCATATAAAAAACGTTAAAATGGTGAATATATATAAATATATAATTTAATAGTTAAAACGTTTTGAGGTATTAAAAAAATGAATAAATAAATATATTATTATTAAAAAAAATAAAGAGGCGTGAATGAAAATAGAGGATTGATTGAACCACCTATTTGTTTAATAATATATTGATTTTTTTATGTGTGGCATGGATTTTGGGTATAATAAGTCAAAAGTGATGATTTCTTGTTTTGTGTGTGTGGCGTGATATTATTATTATAATATAACGTTTTATATGTTTCATTATATATATATATATTATAAATCGTGCTATTATATATTACATGTATAGATCATTATATATTATATGTTTCACTATATATTAATCGTTATATATAATACTGTTATTATTATAATAAATAACGTATTAATATTATTAGATCCAATAATGGATGTCATTCTGGGAGGTGTAAGATGATATATTATTATAATTTTATTTTGACAATCATGAGGGAGACGTGAGTCATTTTGCACCACCTTTTGACATTATTTTAAATAAATTAAAATAATGGATGGAATGCCTTGGAAAAAAATATAATAATGTATCATTATGATACCTGTAAATTGTGTTAAACTTCCCTGAGAATTTTCTTTCATGTTTTGTTATAAATTTATAACCCTCCTTCATGCGGTTAGAACACTCGGGTCAGATCATTTCCTCTGGTTCTTGTTTTTCTTTTTGTCATTCATCATCTTAAATGTTACACACATGCTGTCACGAGTATTTCATACCCTACTTGAGCACTGCATCACCCGTAGTGTTTTCTGTGCCCTTGCCTGGTGCATCCAAGCCTTAACATGCATTCTAAATCCACTAAGTTATGATTTTATTTAGTTTTGTGTTTTTAACACCCATATATACATATATGCGTATATACACATATATATAAATACAAAACCTGTTCTGTTTTATGTTTTCTAAATGATGAACATTTTTATTTAAATAATGTTCTTTATTCATATAATTCATGCAAGGGTCTATTTGAAATTATCTTTATTTTACAAACCTTTATTATATAATTCTGTAGATGCAGTTTTAATTTCAATCCCTCTTTTAAAAATATACAAAGAGTTTTTTATGATTTGATTTGATTAAGAAGAACCTATTTTGGTATATACAGGTTTATATATATATATATATTATATGTTTATATCAAAACCAAACTAAATATTTATTATATTGGTTGGTTTTGGTATTCTGTTATTCTGCATAATTTTATGAGTAAAATTATTTATTATGATTTTATTCTTATTATTCAATAATGCTATTATACATGGTTATAAATATATATATATATATATATATATGTTTATATATATATGTATATGAATAAAATGGTGGATATCATTTTTATAATTTAATTCCAGTTTATCGACATGTTTCCGAAAAAACGCACATAAAATATCAACATGTTTTTTTCAATATCACGGGCGTCGCATTTGCATAGATACATGGCCATTATATTATGTTTATCATCGACACTAATCATGTTATAATAAACTCATAAATGCTCTATAGGTAATGACCATTATTTTTATTAATAACAATGTTGTATGCATTGGTTTCGCTAACCTTATATGGAAATTATTTATACATTTTGTTTGCACCATATATATATATATATTATGTATGGTTAATGTGTTATTATGTATAAATAAATATTAAGAGGATGATATGTATGAAAAATAGTGCACAGAAATGTCGATGTGTAAATAGACTACTTCATAACCAGTAGATGAAATCTTGTAAAAGTATATATATATATATGTAAGAATATGTATATATAAATTTTTACACATGCATTACTTATGTATCAGACATTGTTTATGAGTTTTAATATATGAAAACCCAGTGTAAATGTATATGTAATTAACGCAAGCTTAAAATGTTTTCAGAAAACCCGACTCTTGAATGTGGTAGACATGAAGGGATTGGGCATGGACTCATCATGGCCTGTAATTAGTCAAGCAGCCATAGAATTAATTATTTTGTGTTCAGAAGCTTGCATAATGTTTTCAGAAAAACACTGGAGTATATTTGAGAAAATTTAAACTTAAGTATCTTCTAAAAATGTGACTAGTATTTTGATGCCGTTATTAATTTCAAACGGTTTTAAAAAAAATGGTATTCCTAAATTTTTATATACCATTTTTCAATGAATATTTATCGAAGGTTTTTAAACCCCTTACTGAGCTTATTTTGTGGTCACCCCAAGTTTTCTAAATTTGTTTCATAGGTTTCCTTGAAATCCAGAGTTAGTCATCATTGTTTTAGCGCGCGGAAGCAAAGATGAACTTTCTGTTCTTTTTAATTTTCCCGCTGTTACTCTGATGTTTTTTCGTAAGCATGTATCTATTTTCCAGAACCTAGACCGGAATAAGGTCCTCTTGTATGACATGTCAAAGGCTGGGTCCTTATAGAGGGGATCTAATGGTTGATTCACAAATTTGGCAAGGATCTAACCCACATGGTATTTCCTAGAGAACTCAATACATTCATGGACCATGGTGGTCCAAAATTAACCAAACCTTCAAATATAGTGGGAATGATTCATTCCTTCACGGAAATCAGAATATGAACTAGCATGAACTTCCTACATAACTTGGGGGATCTTGTCTCATTGAATTAAGTGGAGGATAATTCCATGAATACCATTTCATTAGAGAGTGTGCTCTAGGCTGGGACCACTCTAGAGGGTGAATTGAACTGTACGATGATAGATTAGATCACGTTCAGATCTAACCAATTGGAGATTTCCATGTTGGAGATACTCAACTAAATTAATTTTCCAACAATTTTTTTTCATCTTCAAGGGTATCCAGAGGACCTGATGTGGGTTCATCAGTTGTAAGGTGGTTTACCTAGATGTTTTCATCGTCTTCTGAACTGATAGGCGAGATTGACCTTTGATGCATCACATAAATGAACATATATTCTTGGTTAGGATCTATGAGAGAAGAGGATAGACTAGACCATGCATAAACTCAACCATTTTGGGACCGGGAAACAGGAGTTACCTCTAGTTGAGAAGGGAACTATGCCATCAGCTGGAAAGCATACTTAAACAACAACACGATCTCAGGATTCCTAATGATGTAATCACTGTTAATCTTCTTGATAACTACCTCAAATTCTACTTTCACATGTAGGTGGGGAACATCAATCTCAGAATCCAACTCAAGGAAATTAATGAGGGCCTGATACTCTACCTCATTTATTGTGCATCCCTCTTATATAAAGAACAAATAGGTAAAGATAACATGTGTAGTTGTGATGAAGATAATCTAGAATCCTACTATGTTGAGTTGCTGATCATTAAGACATAGGCCTGTGGGAATTCTAAAGGTTTTGTTGAAGTGCATCTGTCAACTTGGAACAACCTGATCCCCTGAGGGAATGAATTTCTTAGGAAAATCAATATCTAAAGACAGAACTCTGGGGCCATATGGGAAGCTAGAAATTATGAAAGTTCCGGAACCTTGATAGACTTCTACAAAATGAACCTGATGTTGAATTTCTAATGTATGAATACATATTGAGCTAGATGTTCTGTAAACATAGGGAAATTCAGAATATACTTTAACATATCTATGTGGTACACCAGATGTATCTCATGATGCAGAAAATAATTCCACAACTTCTACACTACAAAAACTAATGCAAGGAAGATCTTCTTGGTAAGAGAATATTTGGTCCCTATGTCTAGGATCATGCGACTGAGATAGTACAAAATTTTGTCTATCCCTTCGTTATTCTTCTGGGATAGAAGGGAACCGAGGGATCTTTTAGGGAGATCACATAAAGGACTAGTGGATTCCTAGTGATGGGTCACATCAAGATCATAGGCTTCAATAGATACTACTTGATCTCTTCAAAAGTGGTCTCGTATTCTTCGTCCCATTGTTATATGGAACCATTCTTCATAATTCTAGAAAATGGAATACACTTTCCCACAAAATTCAAAATGAATCATCATATATAGGCTATGTGGCCATAA
The DNA here is from genome assembly GCA_963277665.1 of Viscum album. Lineage (NCBI taxonomy): Eukaryota > Viridiplantae > Streptophyta > Magnoliopsida > Santalales > Viscaceae > Viscum > Viscum album. Next base: position 732,431,678 of record OY728145.1, on the reverse strand, counting down.
AATCCTTTGAGTTCCCAGAGGTTTCACGAAGGATTCATATAAATGATATCCCTGATCTTCTCTAGTTTGTTGATGATGCCTCTGTATCGAACAATGAAACCATGAAAATTTCCCAAGGTCACCCATAAATCACATTTCAAGGTGTTCCTCTTCAGATGTCAAGAGTATAGGAAGTCAATCATCATATCAAGATCTCTGAGATGGTCCTAATGCAGGTAGTATTTGACCACCAAATCATTAAAGTAGTATTCCAATAGAGTCTTGAGGATTCGTTTGAATATGAGGTTCATGTTATATTGATAGGTGTATCCTCCATTATTCAAACCAAAGGGCATCAAATGATAGAAAAAGGTAACCTAAGGATCCCTAAAGGTGGTTGATTCCTCATCTAGGGGTCCATCTAGATTTTATTATACACATAATCCATATCCATGAAGAAGATATCCTAGAATATAGTAGTAGTATCAATCAGCAGCTCCATCACTGAAAGGGGGGAATCATCCTTCGAGAAATGGAGGATGGGGTCCCAAAAATTGATACAAACTCAGATATATACATTCTTCTTCCTAATATGAATGATGTTGGCTAACCACCTGGTGGATTATATTTACTTGAATAAGTTGGATTTGATGACATTATTAAATTTGGCCTCAACCATGGCACCATAGGATGGGTGCATCTTCCTAGGAGGCTGTTTGAACCCACAATGAATCAATGGGAGGCAGAAATAGTGGATTAAGACCTAAGTTTCTAACCCTAGAAACTTGTCATAACTCTAGGAAAACACATCAAAATGTTTCTTCAGGAAGTCCACATACTGATGTTGATCCTCTACAGGAATAAATGTACTGATCAGTGTCGGCCTCATATTTATCTCAGTGCCAAGATTCACCCATATCAGCTCATTTTCGGTGGTTTAAACACATTCTTAAAAGGATATAAGAGCATATTCCAAATCCTCTTCATCATCCGATGTGAGGGAAACATCAAGAGGAATATATTATTATGAGTTAATTGGCACTAAAGGAATTTCGGTACTGGATTGAGTGGTAGTAGAATATTTTTTAGGAGACACCTTCACTATTGAAACTTTCAAAACAAAATCCATCTACCAGATTTGATAAGGACTTCAATTGAGGGGACCACACTTGATGATGTCAAATAAGTGGTGGATGGTCGGTCTGTATTGACTTATCCTAGCCTGATGAAACAAGAAAGTATGGCTTACTGTTGTGGCCATGGGGAAAACATCCCAATACCTCATAGGGGTAGAAGGATATGGTATCAATCTTTCCTGTATTGTATAGAAGTATGAGGTAATATTACAATGTTCCTTATAACAGGGAATGTTTCTCCCACTAATCTGGTAGATAAAGAATCTATGTCCCAAGTCTTGCATTGTAGCCTCCCACTGGTGAATTGGTAAGATGAAATCATCATCCATGTCCATATAGGGATCATGCACAATTGTAGTGTGCTAAAACTCATTGGTCTAAACCCATTTTATATTGAAATTGTAATAGTGAACATCCAATAGTGGGCTTTGCAGGAGGAAAAAGGAGATTTGTCACCCTGGAGCATGCCCACTCAACCGTTGAGGGAGTACTTGAGGTATTGATTATAATAGGAGGGAACTTCCGCATAAAGATGGAGACATGGTCTATACATTAGTGCATTATAGGCGGTATCTTGTAAGCCCACCAAAAATTCAGTGCTTTCAACTAGGCCATTGAATTAGGGTTTCAGGTGGATTCTTCTACATGTTATCTGCTTGGTCCTATCATAACCTTGAATTTTGTAGTCAGAGGGACTCAGATCTGCTTCAGTCAAAACTAGCTTATGGAGTGTCTGGGTTAAGATGAGAATGATCCTAGAACCTGTGTTGACAGAACATCAGTGGACTTCCATTCCATTGATATGGACTTAAATTTATAGTGGATGGATATGCCCCTTCATGGGAGAACCTTCATCTTCTCATGAGAATGAGATGATGACATAAACATTCTTATTTCTCAACTTCCTCAGCATAGAAGACATCTTTAGTAGCTACGCCAACCAAAAAATAATTGGGGATTCTCAAAACATATGTGACTGCTTCATGTAGATATTCTAATAGGTGTAGGGCCCCAATAATCAAGAGCTTTGTGGGAATGTTGGAAAGGTTCTTAATCACGTCATAATTCCATGTTAGGCACACTTTTTTTATGGTCAATGACATGATGGGTGTCACATGTTAAATTTCCAGATTCTGGATGGTGTTAGGAATATCTCATTGCTAACTATCTAAACCATGAAAAATTACTACTAGATGATTATCAGATAATTAGGGCCTAGCCACAACTGGACACAATTAATCATGACATAGTTGTGGTGTCTTTTCTATATCAATTGGTACGAACGATGGTGGTAGTGAATGTGATGAGTTTGGGTGAGAGGACTTCACATGATAAGTTCTGTACTAAGCTTTTTGTCTATTCTTGGTAGTGTGCATGACTTGATTGAAACCGCTAGCCTAATCATTCTGATGATTCATATATATATGTCCTCATCAATGATGGCGTCAAACAAAAACATTATGAGGACCATATTGACACTCCTTATCATTGGGAACCATGTAGGGGACTTCTAGATCGATGATATTCATATAGGCATACTACTACTCATCATCTAAGGAATCTTTCAATACCATTCAGATTTAGGGGAGATTCCCATTTTTTGGGGAATTACATCACTGAGTGTGCGAGATGGGTTCAACATAGAAGAGAGGATTTTCTTTCCCCTGCATCATCGGTGACTTCTCTTCTGAGAAGTAGAAGGGTGATGTGTTGATTCAGAAGTAATAGTGCGAGTACACACAATAGTTTTAGGAGGCTCGGGCTGAATTAAATGAGCCCAAATGATGCAATGGGCATAAGAAACTACTATGTGATTAATACAATCATCATAATTCTGAGACTCTTGGATAGATATGTACTGTCACGATTTATAAAAATTCATGATACCTGTTCCAAGGTAGGTCCCAACCTGACAATATTGTTATATACCTAGTCATGGAGCCATTCCTTGAATATATAGCCCTTACGAACATAATTTCAAAGGAACTAGTGAAAGGGTTAGTTGTTGGGGAGATCAATGAGATCAACCTACTCAGGTCTTCTACATTCCATAAATTTCATAATTCCATAAACCAAGTCACTTTGGAAATAACCAGGGACCTATGCCTCATTGAATTATTAGGTAAGGTTTCTCATATCATGGAAATGAACTATGTGATCCAGGCCCTGTCAAGGGGATGAAGCTTGATGAGAGACCTAATCCTGATTGACTCTCCTGGGTGGTATCACTGAGTTGTGTAAAAGTGCCTTCCAATTTTTCATTGGGCAATATTGAGCCTGAATCTAGACTTGAGGCTGATTCCTTCAATGAAGTTATAGAGGATTCTTTTCTAGTAACAATTTTAGTAGCCTGGGGGAGTCAATATGCATGACCATAGGAGTCTAAACCTTAGCAAATCTTCTTGTTGGATTTGTAGGAGGAAATGGATGTTCCTGTTTATCTTACTACAAGGATTTATCTAGGTGAAGATCCTTATTCGATAAATCCTGAAATCCACTTCATAAATTACGAGTGATGAAAGAGGGAACTAGTTAAGTCTTTAAATTCCCCATGCACATAATAAGAAACTATTAATGAGTCAGCGGCATGTCAAGTGAATATGTGAGGCCCTTCCACCTAGTGAAAAAGTCTATGACTCATTCATCTGGATGATACTTTCACTTGAAGAGGGTTGGTAATACTTGTCTTGTGACTGGTGGAACTTAACTGATAAATAAACTGCCTGCGAAGATCTTCCCAACCAGCTATGGACTTGATGGGAAACTGGATATAGCAAAAAACATAGGCCCTTCCAATGTCTGTATGAACATATAGATCTTGGAGGATGCATACTATCATAAAGTGTCCATCATGGGTTCACATATTGAAATAAAGTGGGTAAGATGCTACAAATGTCTACCATCCCCTTAAAAGAGGAAAAATTAGGATTCAAAAATCTGGGGGTGTCAGCATATCACACACCCATGTCAGATATAGAATTTTATTAGGTGGGATTGCCACCTGTAATGTCTTAAGGGACTCAATTTGGTTAATGAGATTGGTTATCTGATTCTCCTGGTGGGGATTCATATCTTAGATAGGATTTATGATTTCCAGTGTGTTAGTGTATACTTCATAATGGTAGGTAGAATCAGAAGCTCTTGGAGTTGAAAGTGGAACTGCTGTAAGAATGACATTTGGAACCACATGAGGAATGGCCTAAGTTGGGTCCCAAGGATGATTATCATTCAACTCGAGTGGATTGGGTGATACATACCACAGTCTATTTCCATAAGATCCGATATCTACCCTATCGGGGTGAATGGTATTACCAAGATTAATAATAGCCAACTCACGAATATGGACTTGTGGCTACCCCTAACACCCTAGTGGAGGATTTATAGGATCATATCAATGATAAAAATAGTCTAGATGTTGTTTCATAGGTCATTTGATAAAGAGATATTCAATGTAATTTTTCTTATCTACAAGATTTTGGGGAACTAGGCCCTATTTGAATCAACCTCCATATTCTACATTGAACCAGATAGGTCATGGGGAATAAAGGTACCAATCTATCATTTACCTTTGTTGGTGTTATAATTGACGGGAAAAGATGAAGGGGGGTCTCCAAGGCCAAGAAACTATCTCTGCTGATGAGTGTAGACACATTTAGGTTCCATCAGGTGTTGGGATGCCCCATGGGGTAGTTCATTCTCTTTAGACCCTGTTCCTACACCTCTTTCTGGGTATATCTTAGAAACGACCATATTTATCGTGATGGTACACGAAGGCATATCCTTAATATTGCTGGGTAGGTCTGGCTGTGGTAGGATTAGACTGAAATGGAGAGTAGAATACTACCCCAACCTTGGATATACACATGTGGAGACACCTCTTTGGTAATCTTGAAGACCATAGTAAATCCTTGAATGAATAACTATTGAAGAGTCTAGTGACAGTCGAGTGATGTAGGCATTGAGACAAGAGAAGCAATGCTAGCTCAACCATGTCGTACTGCTGAGAAATGAAGTTGAAGGGATCTTGACTTTTTGGTTTAGTCATCTGATGGTTATGAAGGTAGAAATGTGTCACCCAGATAGTATGGTAGAATCACATGACCTCATCATGGGTGAGTGACTCTAGGATATCGATGTTGGGGGTAGTGATCAACCAGAACTTCTTGGACAACTGATTTGTAGGTAGATTGTCCCATAATATTCTCTGCTCAGACACTAGATATATCTCTTGGGTTCCCCATTCTTTCATCAGGGCCTACTAAGGAACTATAAATGAAAATTATGTACACCATTTGGTCGTGGACCCACCAGTAGAGAGAATGTTGCATGATATGGTAGGACACTTCTTACAGGGTTATCTCTCAGGGGTGGTACAAAATGCATCATCATGTCCCTCTAAGAAGGGGTGTCAAACATTGATTCATGTGCGAGGTATATGATCATTGTTGGTTATTATGGAAGGTTATATTCATCTATCATTCCCTAGAATAACTATCTATTATCTCATGGTGAGGTATCAAATGTGTTTGATGAAGGTGGAGAAGAATGCACAAGAAGACCCTATAAGGGAACCAAAACTTCCTCCTCCTTCATGATCTTACAAAGGTTTTTAGGGATCCAAAATATTTCACTTCTCCTAAGGATTAAACCCACACACTGGGCTCCTTCCCCAGACTCTGATGCAGAGGATTAGGGTGAAGGCTCCATCATCAAGTCACATTCCACTTCAGAATTTGAGAAACTAACTATATTGGAAATGATATGGTGCTTCTCAAAGTTCTTCCCTCATTGGTGAAAATTTTCCCTTCTTCACTGTTATTGTTCTTTAGGATAGGTTAGATCATCGACATGGGGAGGAACTCCATTATGGTTGGTGCAAGATCAGGTAGGGACTCTACTTGAGGTAGTTTTGACATAAGGAAGGTCTTCATATCAGTTGTCATTGGGGTGGGTATAACCTCATCTTTTTTGAGATAAGTTGCGAGGAGGACCTGGTAATATGTCAAAAAAAACATAGGGAGGAAATTAGTGTTGATTGATGAATGGGCAGGGATTACCTACATAGTTGGGAGTAATGGATTGGGGAGGACCTCCACTGGAGTAGGTGAGAACATGGTGAGTACCTCCATATCTATTTTCAATTCCATGGAGAGGACCTCCACGCTGGTTGGAAGTGGTTGCACAAGGTGTTCCTTCATAATAATCAAATTGGACACCGGGAGGACCACTGCATTGAATGTTAATGAAGTGGGGAGGACCTTTGCTTGAATGGATGCTGGACTAGTGAGGAACTCCACCGAATCTAGTGAGAATATGGTTAAGACCTCTATACTGAGGGGTGAAAAAGTGAGGAAGTCCTTCACTCTGGTTGATATTGTTCCGGGGAGGACCTCTTCATGAATTAAAAATGGAATAAGGAGGAAATTTTTATTGATGATCGGAGACACATGGAGGACCTCCAAATATGGAATCAAAGGAAAGGGGAGGACCTTCATGATGGATGTCAACAAGATGGGATGGACTTGTTCTTGAAATGATGGTGGTGACATGGGGAGGACCTCTATAATGAGTATGAGAGTGGGGAAGACCTCTATTATGGATGGTGATGGTACCGACAGACCTCCTTAATGGATCTCATCAACACGAGTCAGCATGAGATAACTAATGATCATGCTGGGGAATGGAATAGTCAAACTATCCCACTCGTGGGGTGTCTAAGGTCTCGATCCCAATTGGGAATAGGTGGGTTTATGATCAGTAGTAGAAGGGACATGGTAGAATTCACTGAGGGTGGCATGGGACAATGAAGATATAGAAGGTGATTCCCCTTGAGGGACATCTTCCTAATCTTTCACTCGACGTTGACATCGAGTCAACTAGATTGGGGTTAGGGGAGAAGGGGCATAGACTTCCTGTTCATCGGCTTAAGGGACCGATTGTTGGTGGAGTTGATGTGACACAGTGGGAGCCCTCCTTTAGAGATATCGAGTAGTTTCCATAGTTGTGATAAATTGAATATACCTTACCTCATCAGAAAAGGGTAGTGAGTTATTGTAACGTTCCTGGGAGAGGCTCTCGAAACAGTTGAATGTTGGAGTGGGGAGCAGTGGCTTCCTGTGCTACCCTTGCGGGCAGCAGTGACGATGACGCACAAATGCCTCTTAGTCCTGGAATTCTATATCCATCATGGGAATTCCCCCCTTATACTCATATCATCAGATAAGAATGTCTATCACCATCCTCTTATTAATTTATGATGGTGATATGGGCTGTGGGAGACTGATGGTTGTGGTGGTATACGATGTTGTGGTGGTGATTGAGTCGTGCGATATTGTTGCATTATTATTCCTCCTGGCCTTGTGTCTATGGGTGGGGGTGATTGGTTTCCTATTTCATAGTTACTTCAAATAACTAAGATTAAGATGTCAATAGGTATATTAGGAAATAAATTCCCAATGTCCCATCGTCATTCAGTATTACACAGGTGTAGAGAGAGATCCACACTGATAATGCCACAAGTCGGAATGTACAAAGATTAACTGCCCCAAATTCTAGTGAGTTTCACACCAGACCCATTATCCATTTAGTGGGACCTAGAGTTGGATATATTGATCTAGGGGAACACTTATCTGTCGATGTATCTAATATTACTAATCCTCATTGTTTAAGGAAAACTAGTTCACATAGGGTTCACTATTTCTGTTTCCGACACTTTCTTTCGGGATGCATGCACAATCGGGCTCCACAAACTATGAGGCATGCATCTATTTCTCCTCATTCTTTCTTTCCAAAGGTGTACAAAATTAATAAACTCTTTATAGATTTTTTATCGTTGATTGAAATTGGATGATGGGATGTCAGCCCTTCCTTTGCTGGATTCATCCTTGGAATTCGTCACCTAGTATGGGTCCCACTTATAGATTAAGACATTGTTCATGAATCTCATTCCTAGTGGCACCACTTTTTGGACACTAGTTAATTATGATGCTTTGGTCTAGACATTCCAAGGGGTCCAGTTAGGGCAGAAACCTTTAGCCAGATAAGTAATCATGCTAGGCATCAGTGTCATGTTTGGATGCAAGAACATTGGTTACCTGAATTCTCCATTATAAAAGGGATTATCAAGTGCACAAAAACATGAGGCTACCCATGTTGATAATGGAGTATCTTATCCTACAGGAATTCCTACCAAGGTTTTCATCTAGAATCCCAAATCTAACATAGGGTATTTAGTGAGTTTAACAAATTGCATAGATAGAACAGGCTGGTTGTAATGTTTCATGTGAATAGATAAAAAATGCAGTCCCCTAGGAGGGAACACATGTAAAGGTTTACCAGATGGGTAGATAAGAATGCTCAATAAGTGCAGACCCAGGATGGTGTATCCATTGACGGTAAAATCTCACACCATGAAGGTTTAACTGGACACCACTGATGGCAGATCAGGGAGGTGGGACCTATGGAGGGGGCCACCAAGGATTACCATTAGCTAGTATTGATCCTCGGGGAGGCTTCCTAGGTACACTGTATAAAATATAGGGACCAAAACCAACATATTTTGAAAGGGTGATTTGGGGATTACACATGATAACTACCCATTGCAATAGGGGAACTCTTGGATGGAAGGATATGGATAGTGTGGGGCTTCTGCATGGTTAACATCCTAGGTACTGCCAAGAGAAGAAATGGGATAAATATGAATTATACACTGAGACAAACTAGATGGATGGTGTTATCCCACTTGGATATGACATGCCGGGTAAAAATTAGGATCTAAATGGATGAAGTGTTGAAGTTGAATGGAATGGATGAGATAAAACCGATGTGAAGATGAAAATGTGGGGTTAGAATATCTAGAATGTTTCCTCAATATCTCAGTTGGCTGGGAATCAAATTCCATGTGGTTATTTTGGGGGATTTGGGGCTTACACATGAAGAGGTGGCCCAAGCATATGGGGTGTGGATTACACATTGAAGCTTCCCAGGTGTTCCTGAAAGAGATGGGATCTCCAGCTGGAACATGAAATTCCTAAGATACAACGACTCAAGGGAAAGTCCATGATGGGAATAGATGAGAAAATATTCTATGATATAGGGGGTGAACCCCAAGAGGAGAAAAATATGGTTTTCTAATGGTTGGTATTGAACCTCAGGGAGGCTTCTTACGTACCTCTTTTAGAAGATAGGGATAAAACACACATAGCTCAGTAGTTTCAGGATTACACACGGTTAGTGTCCCGAAAATGTACGGGGCCTCCTCCAAGATTGATTCTTGGAAAAATGGTGTCTCGGGGACAACTATATTCAAGACCATGTGATTTATGCTTGGTTTGAGAAAAAAGAGGATGTAGTGGACTATACTATCATGTCATGAAATATACATCAACAAGGAATTGAGTGAGGCTTATGAATAGGAGTTTCCCATGGCAACAAATCTCAATGGGAGAGGAATGGGGTGTTGAGAGTCCCCTATTCCCATCTCAAATATCACCTTTGTATCTTGAGGAGGCACGGAGGGGCAAGGGTGATACCTTCTAATAATAAATGAATAGGGCTTACACTAGGAAGGAATCCCTTTCCCCATGGGAAGATTTCATTACATTCAATGAGGATCGCATTCCATGTGATTAATATATTACTCCTATGGAGATGATTGGGCATGAAAAATGCTTGAGGCGGGGCACCCCATGTGCATTTCACGGAGTGAGTCTACAATTTAACATTGGGTGTTGAGGAAGATGGTGATTGAAAGTTTAACATCCTATAGCTTAGACATGGTGGAATCACTCCTCACCCAGTGGAATTACATAACTAATACCTATCCACACTTCATGAAGGGGAGGAATTCAGAATGCTAGTATTCAATGGGGTGGAGGAGTGGTCACTCGAGGGGTCTAAATTAGTATATCTATGTGAATAAGCAATAGGTATTAACATAACTTTGTAGAGAAGCATTAGTTAGTTCAACAAAACATGATACAAAACATGAGAAACCATGAAATCACTTCACACAAGCCTGGATGGACGCACAAGTGAGAAGCTCCTGAGGCCATGGGCTCACCAAAAGGATCTTCACGAAGCAAGGGTTCTTCGCGAAGAGAAGGTGCATCATGACGGAAAGACCCACACCAAGTGTGGGTCACATTACTTTATATAAATCTTATAATAAGTGTGATCCATTAAGGATTAATTCTTCATGGAGCCTAAAGAAACTTGAAGTGAATCCATCCTTCAAAAAGGGTGGATGCCTTCTTAAAGGGAATCCATCCTATAAGTAGGGGATATGAGAGACAACATAAGGCATGGATCACGATGCTTAAGTACATCGAGCGATCCATTTTTAGGTCATGTTCATGGTGCTCGAGATATTTGAGAAATGGGGGACTAGATGTTGAAAGGTTTGGGTAACGATGCTATTTGAGGTGGGGGGAGCCGAGTATTTATATAAAACAAGGTGCACGATGCTTGTGTGGTGCACCATGAAAAAAGGATACCATGAAGTAGAAGGGTTCCATCGAAATTTTAGAGGAACCAAAAAATATGATCGCACATTAATGGTGTCTTTTATACTCATAGTGGTACCATAATTTTTCTTCATGCGTACGCTGGAGAGGGGTATCCACAAAGACACAACACAAAACAAACTCCTTTGATAAATTTGTAGCTGTTTGAGTCTGAATTAGCATTGAATCAGCCATGACTTTGTCTATGTCTTCAGTGGCATGATTTTTAGGGTCAAAAAACAGTTAACCCATAATGGGGTTATGGTATACTTCATAGACATTGGTGTTATCTCCATCTATATACCAAATTCTTCGGACTTCCATTGCGTACTTAATTATGGTGTGACCCGATGAGCAAGACCACTCAAATTGATTTCGATTAGTTCTATCAGGCCCAGAGAGTGAATTATCTTAGGAGAGTGTTGCTCTAAACTCTCAAGAATATTATAAGGATGGAATTGCAGTTTTAACCTTACCATGAGACATAAGCTCTACCAGGATTATATCTATACGTTTTTGTATGTCTCAAATTATGATTGACATTTATTTATGATGATATAATTACTCATAATGACGTATACATAGTTATTTTAGAGTGTCTTACTATATATTATTACAATAAATCCTGTATGGGCTCTTCCTGCTGGTGAAATATCTGTTATAAATGTAAAACCATGCAATGGGGTTCTCAGTGGATTATGAGAAAATAAAGGATATATTGTGATAGAAAGAGTACATTTTATACTAGAAGTCACATCTAAATATAATTCCCTCATTATAGAATGTTATATTTCATAATTTTTTTAGTGGAATTTTATTTGGACATTTATTCTTTTCAACATTATTCATCATACACTCATTGTGCGGTTTAGATGCATAAATAAGTATGGAATCATTTTTATTTTAAATTTCACCATTGTATGTTCTTGAAGATGGTGTGCACATAAAGAAAACTAAAGATAAGGCCACCCATGAGAGTTTTATGGCTTCTCGAGGTTGGTTAATAGCACCTTTACTATAGGTATTAGGTTTGGGGTAGTTGTAGTCAACTTATTGATGGCTGGTTGGGACCTAGTGGGGATGGTCATGGCACATCTAGTCAATGATCTATAGATGAATAATAAGTTTGAGGAATCTATATTGGAATATGAGGATTGAATAAAACAAAATTATACTCACATTTTTAATCCTTGTAATAAAATTCCAATTGTGAAATTCTTTATAAGAGGTTTCAAATGTGACAACCCATGAGTTTAGTGAATATTTCTCCTTATAATAAATAATGTGTAAAATAGAATGTTTCACATTACACACTAACCAAAGTAAACCATGAAGCATTTTGTTAATATAAATTTAATTTTCATCATGTATCCATTAAATTTGTGGTTATAAATAAAGGTAACCAAATTTTTAAATATATATAAAATGAAAAATAATGATCAAATTTAATAATAATACACTAATGAAATTTAATTAGTATAACTAAAGAACTAATATGAGCATTTTATGATTAAATATATTTTTTATAAATTTATATTATATGTCCTATTCATTTTTATTTGAATAAAATAAAAATATTATAGTTAAATGATGGAAAAATAAATTTTTGACCAGAATAGTAACATAACACTAATTTATATAGAAATTCATAGGAAATAAAAATATGAAAAGTTAATAATTGAAATAGTCATTTCATTTAAAAATATTTTTATTATATGTTTCAGCTAAAATATAATATAACTAAATTTTAGAATTTTGAATTTGAAAAAATGACATTAAAATTCCAATTAATCATAATAAAACTTCATTAGGATTTTAATTTTATTTTTCTAAAAATATTGATTTTTAAGTGAATAAAAAAATACATTTTAAAAAAATAAAGTGACTTTTATAATAACATTAGGATATAAGTATGAATTATAAATTTATCAAAAAAAATTCCAAGCTATATATATATATTTTATATGTAATATTATAAATTTGAAAATATTTGTTTTAGCTTACAAACATATATTTGTGATTTTAGATAATAAGTTATTTTTCCTCTAAAACTATATTTAAGGTGTAATTAATTTATTATTCTAATTTTTTTTACCATTCTTAGAAATTTTATATAAAAAATTTGTTTCATATTTGGAATCATTAGGAATGACTTATGTAGTATGTTTGATTTTATTAATAGATAAAAAAATTTAATTACGTTGGTAAAAATTAGTTACCATGGTAATATTTAAAATGTTAAAAAGGGTAAAATAAAGGATAAATTAATTAAAACATGTTAAAAAAATGTATTCAAATACATTTTTGTGTGATTTACCTACCAAAAATCATATAATATATTAATTTTCCACTTTTGGATCCATTTTCTTTGAATAGAACACATTTTATTAAAACAATGTCACTCCTCTAACTTATAAATGGTTCCCTTAAACTCACCCATTATCCTCAAACCAAAAGACCCATATTTCATTTAAAATATACTCAAATCCATCTGAAACACTTATATACATTTATTACATGTTCAATTTTCCCCAAAACTCCACCACTCAAAGGCTAATTCCAATTTTCAAAGTAGTTATTTAAAATGGTAAGGTAAATATTCCTAATTACCCTATTTAAATCCTTTTACATTAATAATTATTCTTCTACCTCAAAATCTATAAAATCATCATATAAATATAACATTAGTATCACTAGTATAATAAAATTTTATTTCATTTATGTAAAAATTATTATATATATATATATTATACCTTTCTCCTTAGAATAATGAAATCTTTGTTCATGTGTACATGCAGACTACCACCTCCAAGAGTGACCTTTTTTATTTTTCATAATATCTATAAATGGTTGGTTAAAAAGGTGTATTTAATGAAAAAATATGACATTTAAAACATTATTATGATTTAGAAAAGATAAATCAATTTCCGATATCTTTCTATTCTATGAAAAATAAAAATTCATCCATGTGTATGTTCGAATTACCACCTCAATAGAGCGATGTGTTCCATTTTTCATCACCAACATACGTGGATATTTAATATATATATATATATATATGATGAATTTATATTATTTTAGTGATTAATATATTCCATTAGGTTTTTTTAAATTACAGAAAAGAGATTTATGATCATTATACAATAATCCATTAATATTAGTAAATTATAACAAACAAGCTTTTCATGAATTAGGTGCCTATGAACCATGCCCATAGATACTATTAAATGAAAAAATATATGAATAAATCATTATTTTTTTAATATCCTTTATAATCTGGTAATGATGAATTTTTTCTCATTAAATGGGGTCTGATGAATGAATTACAAAACATATGATAATTGATTTTAATTACAAAACATGATAATGAAAATAAAAATTAATTAGATATTGTATGTATACTGAAAAATTATCTTTAAAGAGTATAAATGGTAATATATATGAAAATGTTTCTGAAATATATTTTTAATATGGTTATGTTTTTGATATTTGAGATTAAATCACTTTCACAGAAGGCAAGAGTAAAGGTAAGGGATTTCTAATTTCATTTTTTATTATTTGAAACATTTCTCATATTCACCAGTTGTTTTAATTTTTTTGCTGTATATACTGACATTTGGTTTCAATTTCAATACATTTCATGAAATTTAATGCATTTAAACATCCATTAAAAGTTATATTTTTCATGATATATTGATTCAAATTCTATGGATGTTGTTAATGGATTTCTTGAGCCAACTTCTTTTATTGAGTCATAATTATTTCTCTTTAAATATGGTTTTATAAGATTTATTTGTTCTATCCTGTGATTATATTATATTTAATTTAGTCAATATTTTATATGGATTTATAGTATCACATCACTCACACCTTCTTTTATGGATTTTATTCTTCATAAAATTTAATGATTTTTGAAATGATTCCAATCATCTTTGAATATGCTCTTTCTCTTCGATGTTTATGTTATTTATTCAAGAAAATTTCCCCTTTACTAGTTTGAAATAAAAATATATATTATTATATTTTATCCTTAAAACATGTTGAAACCTTTTTAAATGAGATATTTATCATTCTTTTTCTGATGTTAATACCAATAATGGTATTTTTAAAATGTTAAAAAGGTTTTTCCCATTCATGATCACATATTTCATCTTCCACTACAAATTTAATTTGGATAAAATATATTTAATTGTATAGGATATATTATTTATATTTAATTTCAATTTTTTTTGGAAAATAATTTATTGAAATAGCTAAAAAATGATATTTTTTAAAAAATTTACTTCTTACATATTCTATTTATGATGATGTGAAGTATTTTTTTCAAAATATTATTATATATCACTACAATTTTCTACTTTAAATCAGAAAAATATATCTCATATTTTGTTATATTATATAAATAACACTTATAATTAATTTATATAATAATACTTTTGATAATTTGAAATTTTGGTGTCAACTGATCAAATTCATGAAGACATTTTATATGATACAAATTTAGTGATGTTAAATTTTTTTTTATTTCCACGGGTTATGTATGATTTAATGAATAATTAATTTCAAGTAGAACACATATATATGGATGATTTTTTGTGGGGTTTTTTATTTCCTTACTCATGCATTGGTTAAGGATTTATAACTCATGATTTATGTATTCATGGAACCGATGATGTTTGTTCACAAGAGTGGTTGTGTTTGAGTGACTTTTGAAGGTTATGTTTTAATATTATATATTTGTACCATTTTTCTATGATATTTAATTTTATTCAATTTTAATCCCATGATTCAATGTTATTGTTATATCCATATAAGATATGCTATATTTTTATACTACCTTGGTGACATTACAGTGTCATTATGCTCTAATATCATGATCCCTATGCTGAAAGAAGTTTAATTATTACCATTGAATACATAACAATAATTTAATTACATATTTATCCCCTATCCATGTTTTCCCAATATTTTTGATCATAGTGTTTTGAATTATTAAGAATTTTCCCCTTACTAATCATTTGGGATCATTAATTCTATATGTTTCTAATCCCTAGGTTATGAAGATGAATTTAATTTATGAGAAGTTTATAAGGGAGTATAGTGCGGGAAAATTGTGTGTAAATCTTCAAAAGTATGGTAAAATAAGTTTCTAGAATATCTAATCCTTAATGATACTTAAGCTTCAGTTCTTGGGATTGTGATACTTTTTATAAGATGTAATTTTTATCTTATGAATATGAAGTATAATTAATATATATTTACCATGGGTCACCTCATATATGGCCAATGTTAATAAAATTAGATGAGTTTCTTAATAATTATACACCCTCATTCAACCCCCTTAGTTCATAAAATAACCGTAGTCACAAAACATTATCTCAGATCCTAAAGGTTCTAACAAGGGGTAGTTAAATCTATAAATATATTTTTCAATTTTTTATGTAAATGTATTCAAATATAAAAAACACATTTTCTAGTGGTATTAAATCAGATGGTTTATTAAAGGATATATATTTTTTCTTATGGTCTTTTTCTAAGGAGTTCCTAGAGTATATAATTTGAAATATTTATTCTAGTAATCACAATGAATGAATTTTTTATCCAAGGATATATAAGATATTATTCCTTATCCATCAAGGTACATATGGACACCTCTAATTATGGTACTATATTCATGATTTGTAAGAATCAAAAAATTAATTATAGATAAATATTGGAAAAAATTAGATGGAGGTATCATCCTCAGATACTAATGAATATTTCATTTTTTCATAAGGAAAGAAGAAGTGGTATAAGAAAAAAAATACTTTTCAGAATATGGTATCTCTAATAAAGTTGATAAAATATGAATTCATGGATAAATAATATCCTAACATTATTTTATGGGGTACGTGAAAATAAAAAATTTAATTTACCCCCAAAGAGAATAATTTTGATGGTTATTCAAGGAAATAAGAGGAAATGAAATTAATTAATCAATATGGGGAATTATTATGCATTAAACTAGGAGAAAAAACCATATATGAGAATGTGGATCATATATATAATAGGTATAGAATATTATTTTTACTCATTGAAGAAATGGATTTTTAGAATAAAATATTATATAAATAAAATATTTAATTGAATGGATAAATTATGAAAACGGCTGTAAAGATAATTGTCCAAGGTGAAAAATATGATGTAGTTTGACTCAACATGGGAAATAATTTCCATAGGGAAGGAGCTGATACCTTGTATTATCCATCTAAAAAGACATCTTGAATAGATGATAATTTTATTAAATAAACAAGATTAATAATGGAGAATATTGATTTAAAATTGAATAAGAAAGATGATAATATCAAGGATCATAAGCAGTTATTAAAAATATCTTTTGAAAATAATAAACCTCAAATTACGGAATCAATGATTGAATAATGAAAACAAATAAATCATGAATTATGAATTTACTGAACGATTCTTAGAAAAATTAGATGTGATAATCATTTGAGGAAGGTAGATATGGGCACACCATGATAATGTATGTAGGAAAAGATGATATCCATAGTGGATGAAGACTTATTACATCATCTCATTAAAGAAATGAATATATATGGTTTGAATAAAATGGGATATATTTTAATATTTTAATCCATAGAAATATGGATAGAAGTTATAAAAAGAGTGAAGCTAAACAAGTCAATATGAAATCATCCATTTAAATTACAAATAGGATGATAAAATACAATGAAAGAAAATATGTTGTATTAGAGTACATATCTAATTATTTAGAGGAAAAATATAGATCTCAATAAATGTTTCAAAAAACACCAATAATGATTCACTCATAGGTTCCCTCATAGAAACAATGAAAAACATATTAAATAAAAAGAATGAAGCTACACCACCTATTAAAAAGGATAATGTTTACTTAAATAATGAGATACTAGGGATTAAAAATATTGATGTGGATATAAGGGAAATTAAAGAAGATATACTAGATGAATTATTGAGTAGTTTTAAAAAAAAATTCCGCAAGGAAAGGGTTGAATAAAATTTGATGTTACCTCCAATAGTGTAGGAATCATGATTAAGGAAGAAATAATAAAGCATCGTAGGAAGAAACATACAAAAGTGGAATTAGTCAAAGAATTATGGTAAATCACAAGCCCTTAAATGAGAATAAAAAATCAAATATTCCAAACTAAGATGTTATAAGTGTTATCACCCAAATTAGAACTATTAAGAATGATTATAGATAAGTTAGAAATAATGGGTTGGATCACAAAGATGAAATATAATACATAACATGAGAATGTTTAGGAATTACCCCACTCATCATGTGATTAGATTTTGTTAATAATTATTTTAAGTGATCCCCATTTATGGGGGATATGTGATCCATAGGGTGTATGATCTAAAATTATATATAATTTCATTGAAAAATGTTAAATGAAATAAGTGGGATTAGAGTTATTACCATTATTAAAATATATCTAGCCATATCTCAAGAGGGATTGAACTACTAAATTAAATTGAAGATAAAAAAAGAAGAATTTTAAATATTCATAAAATTATTATTTGTTTGTTCATGCACTTACATTATGTTATTATAGGTTTTTTATGAAACTGAAGGCCACAAGGGAGAAACTTTTATAATAGACAAGTTTTATTTCTATAATGATAATTATTACTATATATGGAGTTAAAAAAAGATATTCAGAGGAAGTTGGTTATTACCCTTTCAAAGTATGGTTAACCGCATCTAAAAATGGTAATTTCCTATGATGAAAGGAAATATTATAGACACCTAATGGTATAACTAGTATGTCATAACCAAGTGATTTTATTTGGTTACACATGTTGTATGAATCAAAATTATCCTTCCAATGCCTTTTTTAATTTCTAAAAAATTCACTTTTTTGAATTAAGTGGGAACCTTAATATAACACAACAATAATATAATAAAAACAAAAAAGTGAAAAAACTAAAAAAAATAAACACGATATAGATAAAATGACCCTAACACACATGTAAATTTATTTTTTATTCATTAAAAGTTTTATGTATATGTGATTGAGATTATATAATTTGTTTAAGAATGTAAAACACTAAGTTGAAATTTTTTTATTGTTAAAAGTGAGTGACATAGAAAAATTCAATATTGTTGTCTTAAATTCTTATATCCTAATGTGATTTTTGGATCAATGGGATTAGAGAATATTTTGATGACCCAATTGCATGTTTTAAATTCACTAATTTAAAACCTATGATTAAAATATAGCTGAAGAAAAAAAGTGGTTTAGAGAATGAATGAAAAAAATATTGAATTATTTTGTTTAATAATTTGAATCAGCATACATTATGAGGGGTGGAGTAAAAAATATGAAGTTACACCAATACTAAATAAAGGACCATGTTCAATCAACAAGTTTTTGGGAAAGCCTCAATGTTTAATGGTGTTAAATAAATACAAAATACAAAAAGATAAGTCTCATATTGAAGTGATTTAAATATTCTAATGTATTTTAAGGTATCTTTCAAGTGGTTTATGGATAAAAGAGTTTTGGATGTTAATTAGTGGTATCAAGTGGACTATGAATAGGCTAAAAGAGCTAGATATCAAATGGGTTATGAAATAATTTTCTGAAAAAGGGAGTGTTAAAACTCTCTAAATCTATATTTTAATATTTTAGGAGAATCATAATGTCCCATAAGGACTTCTGTAAAGACCAGTGAAAATATAGATTAGGCCTTTTATATGTCAAGGGGGTATTTATAAGGGGACATCACTATGGAATTATGTGAGAAAGGATGATATTGGAATGCAATATATGGATAATAATACCCATTAAAATTTATTGAAACATTTAGGGTTATAAAATTGAACCATATATTAAGAAATTATTTTTAGGGGATTATTTTTAGAATATTGAGAAAGATTTATGGTAGTATTGTAAAAAATTATAAACAGGGAAAATTTTTAAACCAATTGTTTCTGTATTATATTAGTTAATAATAATAATTTTATTTACTGAATAATAATTAAGGGTGAGATTATTATACATGGATATATGGATGATGAAGTTTATATGGTTACAATACACTTGTAAACCACATTATATTATTTAAAGAAGAATGAAAATGATGAAACATCGATATCATTATTAAATAAATGGAATATGAATCATTTTAGATAATATTGTATTTTAGAGTGTTATTTTATATATGTAATTAGAATACGTTTCTATAAATAAAAATAGGTTTGGAGAAGGGTGATACGGTTTTAGAATGGTCAGAGGAGGATGAGTGATGAACACTATTGTGGGCGGTATCCAATGATTTTTTTGAATTAATAAGTGTAGAATTATAATTGACCTAGGTTGTATCTCTTTTGGAGGAAGTGAATTAAACTACACATTTAGGAATTTAATTGTTTTAAGAAATAATAAGAACTATATTTATTTTATTTGAACAAAGAAACATGTCACAAAAAACATTCAAAAAGGCAAGAGGTAATAATAATAAAAAATTAATAAAAGGTAAATGAAAAATTGGGGGTATTTTTTTGAATATAAATTAATCATGCTATAAATAAAAAATTCAAAACATGGTGAAAAACTGAAAAGAAATAAGAAAATTAACAAGTTTTATTTTTGTTTGAGTTAATTTATTTTAAAAATGAATAATTGGTATAACCAACCCTATAAATTAATTAATTATAATTATCTCAAATTATTTTATTCATTAAATTTTTCTATTAATATTTTTCAACCAACGAACCCTATATGATTTTTTCAAGACCAAAAACATTGAAGAATTTGTACCCTTGGTTAATTTTAGAACCTTATATTGTTGCACACTTCTATTTTAATCATTACAAAGAAAACATTATGTTATATTTCTAATTAAGAAAACATTTAAAGTGTATAAAAGTGAAATAATTGATTTTTAGGATTATTTTTCAACCTTATAATTCTATATAATTTAGTTGTATTTATCAATTTAGGTTCTCTCTCACAATTAAACCAAACTCAACCTCACTTTTTATGTGTTCATCGATTGAGTTTCTTAATTATTGTTTAAGAATAATTTAAGTGATAATAATTTAATGAATTAAATTATGTTGATTGATTCAAAAATAATTAATTTAAGATGGGCTAATTAGGTCAATTTGAAGGATAGTACACTTCAATGGGTGGACTGGTCGTCCAATATATATTTTACTTAAGCATTTTATTTATATTGGAAAGACCTGGACTCATCTCAAATCTTATATTACAACTAAAGAATAAAAAAATGAATAATAAAAACAAAATAAAAACAAAATATTGAATAGGAATGTATATAAATTTATTTTATAAATGAAATTCCCTTGAATATAGAAGAGGGGAAAATATTTATTGGATAGTTAGGTGGAAAATATTTGGTTCAACTATAAAATTAAAAATTTTATGAATATTGTCACAAATAAATGGATGAATCTGAACCTTTTTTTCTCCTAAATGATTGTTAGATATCTCATGCAGGTCGGCCCACAAAATAAAATCTCTATTTTCCACATATTTATAGAGATATGGATCAATTATTAATCAAACTATTTTTTTCTAGAGAGAAAATCCAGTTTTTATATACCCAATGTCTATGTTTTTTTGGATAAATTAATTGAAAAATATTTTTTTACGTTCCTTAGTGGACATTTCCTCCAATATATTTCTTAGCTATTATAAAATTATGAATCATTAACATATTATTGATGGATTTAAGGTTGAATCAATGATGATAATATTTTTTTTCATGGTAGATTCATAAAATATAGATGCATCAAACTCACAAATGTTTTGGAACATGATTACATTCAAACCATAAGTACCTATAATTGGACGAAATTATCCCAATATATATTTCAAACATTTGTCAAAATTTCAATCCAATCCAATAATAGAAAAAACTTATATTGTCGAATTATTGTGGTAGGGCCCATATATTCGGATCCATTCTACTATTGACTTCATGGACATTCCTCACCCCTAAAATGGTGGATCCAAATTATATTATCTTAGTAAAACATTAAGATATTTTGTTAGATAATTTCTTGAAAACATTTCAAATTACAGTGTGTCTAAAATAAAATTTCATAAGAAAAGGGAAAAAATGGAATCCACATGAAAATTTCCAATTTATACTCTAATTATAAATTTAGATAAAATCATCTATTAAAACAAAATATGGGAGAATGAAATTATTTATTGTAAAACAATATTCATTAAAATCATGGTTTATCAAATTCCCCACACTTACCATTTTTCACTTATAAGAAAATGTTATTTTATATCCATATAAATATTAACAAAAAAATCAATAATGAGAAATTATAAAATGATATTTTTCCATTTTATTAATTTTTTATCATCTATTAAAAGTGATTCACTTTAATTTTATTCTCTTAAATTATAAATTGTTCATACTCAAGTATCTATTCAATACCCAATTGCAACATATGAAAAATTTATTTCTTTACTCTACACTATAGAGATATATAATTTAGAGTTATTACTAGAGTTCAAGAACATGTTATTTCTTAGATGATTTTAAGGAATCGAAAATCTCCACCATATAAAAAAAAATATCAAAATAAAAAAAGAGGTATTTTTATTGAGGATCTAATAACTTAGTGGCTTTGGGTTGATGGGAAATTACGTGAAAAGTCTAATATATTTGAATGGAGAGGATTAAATCTAAATTAAAATTAATAATAATCATAATATAAGTAAAATGAAAATACTCATCCAAAGAAGATATTATTATCTCTCCAATATAAAAAACACAACTATTCTAATTAATAATAGGAAGAATAAGGTATGAATATCCACCTTGATTTTTTTTCTTTTTTTTTATTTAATATCATTTTTTCAAAATATGAATATAGTGAAGATCTCACGCCCCCCAGCTGACCTCATATGATCTTAAGACCATCAGTCTAGAAATGGTCATTTCATAACCTAACTATGAAAAAACTCTTTTTTTTAATTTTTTCAAAGAGTTATAAACAATAATGTAAAATGAATGATAAATCATGCCCCTCCCAAATTCAATGAAACAACCACACATATCCTCCTCAATTTGAAACATCCCTTTACATCATAGAAACAATATCCCAAAAATTTTCTAAGTAACTTTCAGAAATATTATGAAGAGTGTGGTAGGATGTAAATATTTTCTTGTAATGTTTCCCTTTGCTATCAAAGGTCATTCATGTATTCTATGGGCTATGTCATATTCAATGTCAGGGTTAGACAAAAGATAACGAGAAAAAATTTAAAATTACCCAATAATTTTATAATTATAACATCCAAAGTCATTAATTTTTTCCTTTTATAATATTTTTTGTATATATCTTGAAATTCAGGTAACACTTTGGTAGCTTTAACTACAAACAAGATTGAGTTTTACTGAATACTATTAATATTATTATTTAAAATTAAACTTATTTCCCAGAAGTTCAATTATTGGTTATGAATAGGATTAACTAAATTATTAAAATATATATGTTATATATCCAATGAATTTTTTTATATTCATTTAAAATATTTTATATACATAAGATAAGAAAAAACAAAATTTTATACATAAAAACCTGTTTTTTTTTCTAAAGGCAGTTTTTTCACCTTCTAATGGAGATGCTATTTTAAATCCAATTTTAAAATTTTTTATAAATTTGATTTCTTGAATTTTTTTGGAAAGTTAAATGTAATTTTTTTAGGGTAATTTTTTGGTATTTTTAATGAATTTTTATTTTATGATGAATAGTGAAAAATATTGAATTTTAATTGAAAGTTGTATTTTTATCTAATTTATTTATAGAGATAAAATATATATCAATTTTATTTTAAAGAATATTTAGTAAAATTGTACATAAATTAATCCAAATTATGTGATTATATATATTTTAACGTAGAAATTGGATATAAAACATTTTCAGTATTTGGAAATTTTCACTTTAAACCCTGCTTTTTTGTCCTGTCTGTGGGGATAATTTTAAATTAATTTCTACCACTTATATGATTTAAATTTGAAAAAATGGTTATAATTTTTTAAATAATCATAATTTATAATGTCTATTAATTTAAACTTAGTTTTTGACAAAAAGATATTAATGAAAGTAATTAAAATTAATTACAACGATTAAGGTAAAAATGAGTATGCTTATTGGTTAAACATTAATACTATCTGAATAAATGAACTATATACATGTTTAAAACATATTTTATTGACTTATTTCAAACATATAATTCCTTTTAGAAACTTTTATCATTATTAGTGTCAGATTATGTAAGGGTGACCTCCCAATAGTGTCTACCTTTTTATATTTACAAGAATTCCACTTCTCATCCACTATAAAACGGAACTCACCCACTCACTTATTCACACATATGAAGACATTTTTATCATAAAAAACTATCCAAATAATCTCACATATCCCTCCCCTCATCCTATAAGACTCAATTTATAAAGAAATAAAACCAAGTAAGACTATTGGTATAATGTAAAAGGAGTTACCTGAAAATTGGTAATGTTCTTCAGTGCACTCTTTTGTTTTATTTATTTATCCACACATAAATTATTCTTATATAATTATTGTATAAAATTTTAAGATTAATAAATATAATAATATGTTTTTATGCTAATATTTAGACTTAAACTGTCACACACTTCCTCAAATGGGATAAGTAATCATTATTCGTGCGTATGGTGGACTACCGCCTTGCCAATGAATGACATTTCTTCTTACATTACCACATTTTATGGTTAGTAATAATGATTTATTTATAGTTTATAAATTATATATATGATATTTTTATTTTTTTATGATTATTTAATTTTAATATAACACGGATCTTCATGATTTCATTTTTGAGGGAATATAATAACATCCTTTGGGGATGTGTGGACAACCTCCTCCTCAAAGAGATCTGATTCAGTCAAACATTACGAGGTGTGTTTTAAGGATAGTTTTAGAAAAAATATGTGATTTATATAACATCAATATGGAATTATAGATACATTATTAATATATATCATTTACTTTTCATTCTTTTAAAATGAAAAGATAATGCAAAATTCATTCAGGTGTATGTACATCCTACCGTCGATATGAACTGTGTATTTAATTTCATACATCCAAAATTTGTGGATTAGTATAAATAAACATATAATGAATACATATGATATTTTAATAATATTTTAAATTTTTTATATGATGAAAATAATTATCTATGTAATATTAATTAAAAATAACAAGTCAAAACATACTCGAAAAACAAGGCAATTAACAACCAAAACAGTAAAAATAATAAATGATTATTAAAAATATGGTAATGAGATGTTATAAATGGATTATATATGATATAATAAATTTTAATATAGTTATTTTATTACATAATAACTTTATTAAAACCATTATACATGATTTTAAATAGAGTTCCACCAAAAGGAAGTGTACGGTAAGGAAGTTCATTTCAATTTACATTCCATTAAGTATTATTTGTTATTATGAACCAATTCACATTAATGTGGCATATATACTTCCCCTATTTCATTTTATATCACGACTATATCATATTTCTTTGTATTATATTTTTTAATTTAAATTATCTCATATAAGGGGGTTTGACACCAAAATTACAAAGTGGTAAAAGTTAACTTTGCATTCTCACTTTGTTTTGTGATCGTTAATTTACCTTGAAGCTATCAATTATTTATAACCATTTTATAATGAAATAAAATTTATTTTACATATCCATAATCTTTTTTGATGTGTATAATTATTTCTTAAACCATATACCATTTTTACATATGGTGTGTACTTGAAAATTATTTATTAACTATAGAAATATTTGTAAATTTGTATCTTTTACTCAGTATAGATATTAGATATGGAATGTTGTTCATGAATTAAAGATATAATCTATTATATGATGAATTATTTAGATAGGTAATACATGGGTGGGTACCAATCAATGATATTTTATCGATGAATTGGTATCCCCAAGGGATAAATCATTTGGCCAATCAGATTGGTATTTACCTAATATGATATATACAATATTGTGAAAGGTCTTGATAGTAAAGGTAACATGCACCGAGGAATCATAGAATCCAATAATTATGCATCAACTTCATTTAGAATATATTATTATTTATCAATTATTTTTTTTCTTTTACATTATCTATGGATGTAGTTCATTTTCATTTTATAGACTAAATGGAATGTATTTCAGTTACTTAACATTCCATATTGATTTATTATTGTCTAGTTAAATAAATGGAATGTGTTCTTATTTATTTAACATGACATTTTGATTTTTCTAATTGAATCATTACTGAGTCTATTTTAATTAACTTTACTTATCATTTTATTTAACCCTTATTTTGTCCCCTTTCCCTAAGATATGAAGAATAAATATTTGAATGAGATTTCAAGGATTCTATTCATTTAATTTTATTTTGTATCGGGCATTATTTTATAATTTCCAATTTAATATGGGTGTTACGTATGCAATATGGTTTTATAAAATTTATAAACTAATCCTACCATTAGTTTTTGATTCCTTTTAATCATGCCAATGTAATAAAGTATGGCACTAACTCCGGACTTCTAGGTTCGGGGTGTTACATTTTTTATCAAAGGAATTTTAATATAAACCATGGAAACTAAATTTTGAAAAACATATATTAGGTAATATAACCCTAAGATTTAATTTGGGTATAAGTATAAATAAAAATACAAATGAATCCATGTTTATGATTATGGGAATGTCTATGAATATTTTGTTTCAATTTATCATAATTAATTCACTAGCTTTTGGATTAATCATCATGTAATTTAATGTTATGATCTAATATTGTGTAAGCCATTGTTTAGATAATGAACCTGGAAGGAAGACGGGTATCAATAGTCATGGAAAATATAGAGTTTTACCTATTAATAAAGCCAATATATCTTGTATTATAACAATGAAAGTTATGGATATATTAGGGAATATAAATCAGGTTATGAAACATAACCTTTCCCGGATGGAGAAACCTATTCCACATAATGATTCTTAGATTCTAGATTGATTTATATGATAGAGGCCCACATTATGTATTGTGAATAATGATATTATAGGCATCGATAAATGGATTATATCATTGGAGAATATTATTATGGTATGGGGATGTGGTGAAAAGGAAATTTATACAATTACAATGTATTGTCTCAATGGTGATGCTGATCAATAGTGGTCGTTGATCCATAATATTTGGGAGGATGAAAAAATCGAACTCAGGTAATAGAAATATTCTAAGGATAAATTATTTGAAATATATTTTACTAATGAAAAACAAGATAATATGAAGAGGAAGTTCCTTAGTTTAATTAAATGGGAAGAATAAAGTGTTGTAGAGTTTGAAGTTACCTTCACAAGGTTTGAATATATTTCTCTCATGATAAAATAGCTAAGATTAAGAGTAATTTAATTAGTTTAATGAAATGGGAGGAATAATGTGTTTTAGAGTGTGAATCTACCTTAAAAAGGTTAAAAAGTTATGCAATATATTACATATGCTACTTAGAATAGAAGATATACCATTTTATTGAAGGTGTTAATCCATGTACCTAAAGGGAACTGCTATCTCTAACCTTTTATTCATGTGATGAAATAGTATTATGTTCTATCTAGAATAAGAATGAATTATCCATGTTTTATGGAATCAATGGGAAGAAATATATGTAGAGGATGAAATATAGTACAATGGAAAAAAGGGAATAAGGGAAAGAATTATTTTTCCACATGTGATAACTATGGAATGAATCACCCTAGGAAATTCTTTGATGGTTTATGATATTGTTATATATGTGAAGAAAAGGGTCACTAGGGTTCTTATTGAAAGTGTAAGAAACAAATAAATCATTTAAAATGATAAAACTACAAGAATATGCGGAAGTATACAAACTAATTCACCACGACTCAGTGAAATCTAACAAAGAAGAGGCTAAGGGGAGATGACCATGCTTATTCAATTAATATTTATAATGTGAAATGATTATTTATATACTATATTTAGATCCTTTAATAATTTTATAAGAGTATTTTATTGATTATATCCTAGTTATAAGTATTATGGAACATATACGGATTATACTATAGTAATTTTTCATAAAGGATATAAAATCTTGTGTTGATCAGTATCAATAACCAGGAAAGATGATTCACATAAAAGTTTAAGTTCTTTTTAAACATATTATTGATGGAAATCCAATCTATAATATGTTCATAATATTTAGATAATTATTTTTGATAAAGAGTTGATTGATATGGATAAATAAAATTTGATATTACTGACTACACAAGAACTGATTAATGATTTTTGATGATGTCGGTAATGCTATCATTAATGGATTTCAAAATAATTTTTGATTAAATGAATATATCTAATAATATATGTAATATTTTAGGAATAAAGAAATCATGAATATTTTCAAAAAATTTTATGTTAATCTAGGTTATTACTATGTATTAGGAGAATGCATGATAAAGGTGTTCACTTGTTCAGTGTGTGATGATTAAGAAGCTTCATCATGTTGATTAAGGGCTAATGATATGTTCATTTTGGAAATTCAGTGACCTTCCTTCTAAAGTCTTGAATCTTTTTTTCTTGAATGTATGTCCATGGAAGGGTGTGATATGGTTTGGTATGAAGGGGAAGTTGATACACAGGTACATTAGACCCAATTAAATTCATGAAATAATTTGAGATGTTTCATATCATTTTTAAATTCCTCAAAACCTTTAAAAATTACATGATTTTTTGAATATATATTTTCCAATAAATTACATGCCATACCAAAGATATGCGCTCATCTATGATGAAATAGAGCCGGAATAGGATCTCACATATTATGAAGAACCTATCCTGATTATTTATACATGAGATAAAGTATTGAGGAATCAGAAAAAACATCTGTTAAATGTACTTTGGAGAAATAAAAAAATAGAGGAATTTATATGGAAACTAGAAAACTCTATTCAGGAGAACTACCCACATCTTTTAGAAGGCAATACCCATGACATTTCAAAGATTAAATTTTTATAAGAGGGAGAAATGTATCACACTATGAATTTAAAATATTTTAATTTTATAATAAATTTAATTTTTTTATACAGATTTAAATGCACACAACACTTAGTTATCCTTCTCTACATGCAAGACTGAGTTTTATCAAATGCTATTAATATCATTATAAAAAATATAAATTATCTCATAGACATTAAATTAGTTGTTATGAATAATATTTAATAACTTATGAATATATATATATATTATATTAAATCAAATGTTTTTAATTTAATTTAATATATTTTATAGTCACAATATAAGAACAAATCCAATATTACACATAAAAACCTATATTTTTCTAAAGGAAGTTTTTCCACATTTTAATGGAAAGCATATTTTAAATACAATTTCTGGAACTTTAATAAATATGTTTTCAAGAAAAATAACCTTCATTTTTTAATTAGATATGTCTGAAATAAGATGCAATTAATTTTTGGTATTCTTTAGAGAAGTTTAATTTTTTATAAATAGTGAAAATTTATGAATTTTAATTGGAAACTATTTTTAATAAAAAAAATTTTATAGTTGAATTAGATTTTAATTTTTTTATAAATAATATTTAGTTCGTCTATAGTTATACTAATCAAATTTTGTTCATTGGAACTGATTTTAATTTAAAATTGGATATAAAAAATTTCAAAATTTTGGACATTTTTAGTTAAAAAAACCCTTTTTCCATCCCATATATGGGATTAATTTTAATTTAATTTCTAATAATTATATGATTTTAATTTAGAAAAATAAATTCCATATTTTAAATTAGAAATATTTACAATTTATAGTAAGCTAAAATAAGATTTTTACCAAAAATATTACTGAATTTAAATAAAATTAATCAAAGATGTTAAGGTAAAAATGAGGTTACTTAGTGGTTAAAATTTAATTTTAAGTGAGAAAATGAACATAAATATTATTCAAGACCTATTTTCTAGACATATATGAACCATATAATTCATTATATATATTTTGTTTTATTATTGGATGCACATGATGTAAGGGATACCACCCAATAGTGTTTATGTTTCTATATTTACAATAATGTCACACCCCCTTGACTATAAAAAGGCACTCACCCCCTCAATTATTCGCACATATCAAGACATTTGTATCATCCAAAACCTAAAAAAATAACCTTAAAACCCCCTTAAATCATCTTAAAATCCTCACATTGTGCATAATACATTCCAAGGAAGTCTTTTGGTATATACCAAATGGATTTACCCGAAGAAGATGTAACATTCTTTATCAAGATCTTTGGTTTTATTGTTTTTATCCACCACTTAATTGTTATTACAAATTTATTATATAAAAAAATAAGTATTTTAAATATACATATATGTTTTAATTATAATATTTTGACAATAAAATTTCACACACTTCGATCGAATGAATTACACAATCATCGTTCATGTGTATGAAAAACTACTGCCTCACGAACCAATGTCATTGGTTATTCAATTAACACATTTCAATGTTCAAAATAATGATGAATTTATAGTTTATATATTATATATAATATATTTATAATTTTTTAGGATTATTTAGTTTTTATATTATACAAACCTTAATTCTTTCCACTTTTTGGGAATATGATAACATCCTTTGTGAATGTGTGGACTACAACATCCTCAAAGCGATGTGATTCATTCACACGTAACATGGAATGTATTATGGATGGTTTTAATAAAATTATGTGATGTATATGAAATAAATATGATACTTTATTTATAATATACATATATATCATTTACTTTTTATTCTTTTAATATGATGATAAAATAAAAAAGTGTTTATGTGTACATACACCCTACTGTCTCCATAAATGTTGTATTTTATTTCTTATCTGTAGATTTTATGGATTAATATAAATAAATATATACTATGAATATTTCTATTTAAATCATTATTTATATATTTTATATGATGGCATCATGTTTTAAAAAATATGAATGAGAATTATGATGTTAAAACATACATGAAAAACAAGACAATTAACACCCAAAATAGTAAAAATAATGTATGATTGTTAACACATAGAAAATGAGGTGTTATGAAAATAATATATATATTATAATAAATATTAATATGGTTATTTTATATGTTAATAAAAATATTAAAATCATTATACATGAGGTTAAATAGAGTTCCAACAAAAAGAAGTGAAAGGTGAAGGATTTCATCTTAATTTACATTCCATTGCGACTTATTTATTACTATACCGCAATTCACTTTAATATGGAATTTATACTTTCCACTTTTAATTTAATATCATGATTCACTCATATTTAATTATATTCTATTTTTTATTTTTTATTATCTAATATAAGGGTATTTCACTTAAAAATTAACAAGTATTAAATGTTATCTTTTCAATATTACTTTCTTTTGGGATTTGTAACTTTATCATAAAACAATCACATCATTAATGCCATTTTCAATATAAATAACATTTATTTTATATTTATATACTATTATGTGATGGGTATAATAATTTCTTAAACTATATACCATTTTTACATATGTTCTGTACTTGATAATTATTTGATTAACTAGGTAAATATTGGTCAATTCATAAGTTTTACACAATAAAAATATTTGAAAAGGAACATTGTTCATGAAATAAATAGATTGTTCAATATATGAGGAATTATTTGGACATATATTAAACTTGTGTTCTATGTTATAGATATGTCTTTGATGTATCATTATTTTCATGAGATGAATAATTTTTCCAATGAGATGGGTTTTTACCCGATATATTATAAACATTCTTATGATAGGTCATGATGGTAAGGGTACCATGTACCGAGGAAACATAAAATCCAATAATTATGAGTTAATGTCATTTAGAATAATTTATTATTTATCTATGATATTTTCACTTCGACATTGTCTTTGGATTTAGTTCATTCTCATTTTATTGATTAAATGAAATGAGTTTCAGTTACTTACATTTCCATATTCAGTTTTCCTTATCCAATTATATAAATGGAATGTGTTATTAGTTATTTACCTTTACATGTGGATTATTCTCATTAATTAATTAACTTACTATGAATTTTATTTCAACCTTAGTTTTTTCCCTTACCCAAAATATGAAGATGAAATCTTTGAATAAGCTTTAAAGGATTATATTTATTTCATTTTATTATGTATCATGATTTATTCTCTAATTAACAATGTAATATGGGTATTATGTATGTAATATGGTTTTCCAAAATTGAAAAACATATCATCCCTTATGTATTTTATTCATCATAATCATTATAATGAAATAAATAAGTCATTGGCTCTGAGCTTTTGGGGTCGGGGTGTTACAAAAATTGATGTTACCCAATCATATCTTTAATAGAATCCCATGAATGTTAATGAAGAAAATATGATCAAGTGTCAATAAAAAATGGTTATTTGAAATAAGAGGTAATATTTTGTTTAGAATACCTCATATGATTGTAAAACTATTTTGGGTAAGTGTTTCATGGACATAGATATGAAGAATTGGTCAAACACATAATAATGTTTGGACAATAACTTTCAATGATTTTTTTCATATCAACCATTATTTTAAACCGCTTATTTGAAAAATAAAATCAAGATTATCAATATAAATTCATGGGTGAAAATTTATAATGGATTTTATTTTAAGATAATATATCCAAAAAATGAAAACAAAATAAAAACACATATGAAAACGAATAATAAAAGAAAATCTAAAAATAGACATAAAATTAAATCCCCTCCCACACACATAATTTTTTATAATTTTCTAAAATGTTAGTATTTGAAAAGATGTATACACCTGATATACCTAATTTTATTAAGTATAAATATTATAAAATTGAGAGGATAAAAGACAACCTGATATGCTCAAATAGTGACGGGCCCTTATAGTTTGATGGAATCAACTGTATGTGATGGTAATTCATCAAAGTATTTCCTTAAGTGATTCACATTGATGTTAATGTTCCTTCCTATATAATCTTGTGAGATCTATAGTACACTAAATGGAAACTAGTGACATACAATATAGGGGCCTCATCATCTACAAATCAAATTACTAGGCATCATCTTTGAATGTGAACTGCCAAGAAGGACTTTGTCTCCCAATTTAATCTTCCCTTATTGGATCATCTAATAATTTATCTCTTTAGTTCATTATTTGTAGATCCATGAGCTCATATATTATTATAATTGAATCTCATGATTCTCCAAATGTTGTATCTTCTATTAATATTTTTCTTGGGATAAAAATATGTTTCATTCCATTATTTCCCAATATGATCTGTGCATGAATTCTCTAAGAAGATGACTTCTTGTACTTAAAAATAATCTTATAGAGTGACATTCATTTGGGTGTTTTAAACACCACCCTATAAGAACATAGTTCATCATCTTAATTTTTTCTCCAATTATTCATACTTGGTTTTATAGTTTTCCTTATATTTTCTTTAAACTATTAATTAGAGACTCCCTACTAGACATTTTTTTGGCATGAAACGATGTTTATGTTTTGTGTGTCACCAAATACATCTGAACAAGGTAACCAAAATTTCAATAATAGAAGTGTGAACCATGGTTTT
The DNA here is from genome assembly GCA_963277665.1 of Viscum album. NCBI lineage: Eukaryota > Viridiplantae > Streptophyta > Magnoliopsida > Santalales > Viscaceae > Viscum > Viscum album. The sequence continues at coordinate 732,398,336 of OY728145.1, read as the reverse complement.
TAATGATATAATTCCATATCTCAAATCTAAAAAATATATAATCTTTAAAAATTCAACTAAAATATGAGAATCAGTAGTCCTGGTGGCCTTTCCCCCCACCCATTTTCTAAAAAATCAACCAGATCTATAATTTACAAGAAATAGAAATTATTATGAAATGGACCCATGTATTCAATGCCCTAAACATAAACAATATTGTAGATATGTATGGTTTGTTGAGGTATTACACACCATGTAAATATTTCCAATGTGTTGGAAGTATGAACATGACTTAATACACATAGGAATAATGTATGAAACTAAAGAAATATAATCCTACATCTGTGAAATTTATATCTATTCATTGGGGGCCAATGTGTTCAAAAATAATTATTATGAAAAAACAATGAATAAATTATATCTCATGATTTAGAATGCCTATAATATGGAATTTTTCTCTGTAGATTCACCAATGATATGGGTTATCCCACACATAATACAAATATTCACTTTTAAAAATTTTTACTTGGTGTTTCTATAGGATTGTATGAATTTAATAGGTTACCAAATAATTCACCAATTCAATATACCAAGGGTGTTTTCCTGAGATAGAATAGAGATTCTCATTGTAAAAAGTGTTCTAAAGTGGCATGAGGTTTGGTGTATCGTGTTCTTCTATATGAGTGATCCTGATCATATGGTCAGCCACCAAATTCTCTAATACATTATTATCCTTTATCTCAATTCCTTATTTGTGAAGAAGTATCTCCCAATTAATTATCCTCAATCATTTCATCCTAAATGTTCAAATGGCATTTCAAAGATACATGGTTAGAGAAAACAATTACATTATAACCCTTTAAATAAGAATGAAATTTATCAATAGAAAATATGATAGAAATAAAACCAGTTTACATTATTTATAGTTTTCTAGGGATGAATCCAATGTCCTTTAATAATATGAAATAACATTATATATCAATTCCATCCTCTGAGATAAAACTACTCTAACTACGATGCTTGAATTATTAAACATACTCTCAAATGGTATCTCCCACCATGGAGATTATATGATGATTTGTTTTGTGAGATATTTCTGTAGACCATAAAAGAAAACCATAAAAGAATCATCAAAAAAATATTTTTTAATAAAATAATATAAGGGTAGGGAAATATTAGTAAGGTCTCTAAGGAGGTTTCGAAATAAACTCACATTTATCAGTAAAGAAATAACATCACACACACACATAAAGATATGGTAATGTGAAAATAATTTCATCATTATATATATCTACCTCAATACCATTATTATAAACTATATACCCTCATAAAATCCCTTTATCTACAATGAAATAATAGTTTTTAAAATTCAAAACTAGGTTTGTTCTCAATATAATGAAACAAAAATTTTCCCAAGATATAAATAAAATGATCAAATGATTAGGAAAATATTGTGGAGAAATTCATGAAAATCTCTATAAATGAATCAATTAGATCAGAAAAGATAATGGAAATATATATCTGGATAGTTCTTGTGGAATTAAAAAGTCCAAATAGCTTCTTCTCATATGTGAATGTACCACATTGACATGTGATTTTCATATTATCCTACATTAAGGAAATATGTACCCGAAAATATTAAAAAATCATGGAAAAATAGTTCATCATACCTTTAATCTAATCAATCATTTTATCAATGAATGAGAGAGGTAAATGGTCCTTGTGGGTGGATTCACATAGTTTTATATAGTCTATACATAACCAGATATTTTTTTATACCATTATTAGAAGTAATTCCACTATATAGTTTTTCAAAACTATGAATTTAATTTTCTTTTGTACACCATGGATAGAAAAAATTAATTATGAATCAAATATGGTATAAATAATACATTTATTATGTTTTTTTTCCACTTCATTAAATACAACCTCCAATGATATTGAATTAACCCCCCTTTGGGGTTATATCATCAGTTGGTCTTGATCCTCCAAATAAATATTGTACGTGAAAATAAAAGCTCTATTATCTAAAATTTTAGTAAGGCTACACCAAATTTACTTGATGTTATCACTCTAAATATCTAAAATTCACACATCTTATTATAGAATAATATTTATATCCATGATGAAACGAAATTTTTCACAACTCAATAAGTAATAGTATTCTAGACTTATTGTTAAAGGCTTCAGTTCCAATTTTTATGGGTCATTTATAAATAGAATAATAAATGGAAATGAAATATTTTTACAAATAATATTAATATTAAAATATATACTATCAAAATCAAATAATAATGTATCAAATCCTTCAACATACTGAACAACCAAGTCAAAATTATAAGAAACATGATTATAATTAGAATAAAAATATATATCTAAATCAAATCAAATAGAGATATTCTAATTAATTATAGAAAAATATATAATCATTGACATCAAACTATATCAAATTTTCATAATCTCATTAATTATTGATCAATAAATAACAATTAAATTTTTACAATATTGGTTGGAATGAGAGATCAAAAAATATAGAATGATTCTCCAAGGGAAAATTAACGGATTCAATAATATTATATATAATACATTCATCTCTAAATTCCATGGAAAACATAACCTTATGGAAATTAATGTTGGTATTTTCAGTTTTGAGGAAGATCCTTTAAAAGATAATGGGATCATGGGGTCATAGTTGATCATACACCATGAAATGAATATAAATGTTATAGGAAACAATTATATGTCACAAAAAAGTATATCTTCAAGTAACCCTTATATAAATGTCTTAGATAAATTTCCCTAATATACCACCACCCTTGTAATCTTCAACTCAAAAATCAACGATGATGATAAAACTGAGTGAGGAATCAAATTAATAGAATCACCTAAATCAAACAAATAATTTTAAAATTTTGACTCCCCTGTGCTTTACAGTTTGTTGAATGTCCCATGGTCCTTGAACTTTGTCAACATTTCTATATTGGGTTGGATGAGTATACAGACTTTTCTCCCAATATTCCCCCTTCATTTACAATGATCCCTTTTCAGTTGGTACATTGTTATTTCAAAAATTTAACAAACCTTTTCATTTTCTTAGTGGCCTTAATAATTTTAATACTGATCACAACATTCTTGAAAGTTCCTAGAACCTCTTTTTCATCTCTTCTTCTTCCTATTTCACGGTTTTTATACCCTTATTTGGAAATTGAAGGGGTTTCGGAGGAATAAAATCGATATTATTATTAAATTTATATTTCTCATTTGGTTTCCCACCTGTTTTTCTTAAATGGATATTCTATAGATTTGGGGCGAATTTGGGGGGATAGATATCTGTATAAAACTCAGTTATTTACTTCCCACCTCTAAGTGTGATGGAACTAACTTTACCTTTGTAATTTATAGTAGGTTGTAAGGGAAGTTTTCTGTAGTTCTTAATTACTAATTGATCGAGGCCTAGGAAATATGAATCATTTACATATTTATATCCCATTTTTTCATTACTTAACACATTATCTCATTCTATTATTAAAGAATTATTTTTTAGAATATAAACTTTAATATAGTTAAACTTATTTTTGAGAATTATTTTATTTTTTAACTTGTTTAATATTGGGAATTAAATTTCCTTTGACTTTTTAGAAAACCCTATTGGTAAGGAAGATTATAATAGATGTTTTATTAAAATGATGTCCTTCATTGTTATCAAGTAGCATACCTATTCCCAAGATGATCATTCAACCCAAGATTTTATGTGGTACATAATGCTTTATTCATGGTTTTAGGATGTAGTTAACATTACTGATATGGTCTCCCTAGAAATTAAACAAAACTATCTTATGATTCCTTAAGTTTTAGGGATGTACCAGTTGTGTGATTAGGTTTTTAATTTTTTTCTACAAACCCTTTTAGAAGTGGGGTTTTTAATCTTTTAGACCATTGAACTTAGTCCCCCCATAGTTTTCAATTCATCCATCTAGTTATGAAAGAAGAAATTATCCATAATAAGGACACATACCTAAAAAAACCTCTATGTACATGGGTTTCATAATCTCAATATTAATTGGATTTATATTAACTTTTATCAATAATTTCTCAGGAATATGATGGTATTTTTTCTACCAATTATCTCCCTACTATAGTATCCACCATGGTCAGATCCACATGCTTGAGTCCTTCATAGATTTACAAGATGAGTATTTTATCAATAATTTGGTGTGGGAATCTTGAACATAGCTTGTTGAATATATCATAGTACTCATACATTGAATCCTATTATACTTTATTTATTCATAAGATCTCTATTCAAATTTTTGTGGCCCTTGATTTTAAAAATAATATGTGTATAAATTTTCTTCTTAAATAATTCGAACATCAAGCATATTTAGGTCGTAAATAATAAAAGACATCCTTCAAGAATCCATAGAGTGAAAAAGGGAAAGAACCCAGTTTTATTTTATCTTCAGGAATAAATCTTGGTTTTATTTTTGAATAAAAAACATTGAATTATTTCAAATTCTTGTTTCGGTTCTCACTAGAAAAATCATAAAATTTTGGTATAAGATGTATTAACCAAGATCTATATTCAAAATCTAATTCAATATTTATATATGAAATGTATGTTAGTTGATGGTTAATATAATATGTAAAAAAATCGGTAATGGTTGATTATGTTCATACTTATTTTTAAGATCCATTATTTCATATTCAAATTAAGATATAAAGGTGCTACAATATTTAGTGCATGTAGGATAGAGAAAATCTAGAAATTTATGAATTTAAACACATCTTGTATGTTTAAATTCTATGATATGTTCTCTAAATCTACATTCAACATAAAATTCTAGTTCAAAAAGAATATTATCAGGGAAATATTTCATCAATGAAGGAAAAAAGGAAAAATGAAAATGATATTTTTTTACTATAATATAATCAAAATATTTTCAATTGATTTTATATAGATAAATGAAATTCAATAATGAATAAATAAATGGGAAGAAATAAAATAAGAATGAAATATAATGTAAAAAAATAATCAATGAGGTGTTAAATTATTCAATAACCTCTCCAAAAGTGGATCCAATTTGATTAACAAAATCATGGATTCTCTTAAATAATTTTTTTTACTATGTGTAGAAAAATGGATGAACTAAGACATATCCCTTTAGGGGGACATAAATTAAAGTACATCATTAGGAGTTTAAAATTTGTACAATTTCATAAAAAAATTAAATTGAAAAAAATTTGGGGATATTATATTGAATGTAAATTAATCAATAAGTGAATAATAAATATAAATTTGGTTACAAGGTGAAATAAAACAAGGAATTAAAGAGGTGTTCATTTTTTTCGAATAAAATTTATATTATAAAATAATAATTTATATAAGAAACCAAATTAATTAATTATTCTTGAGTATCTCAAATTATTTTATTTATTTATTTATTATATATTAATTTCTTAACCCCATAGACCATACATAAACTTGACACAACCACAAAAATATAATCGTTTGTACCCTTTGGATAATTTTAGAACATTATATCATGGAACAAATATTTTAAAATAATTACAAAGAAAGATTTATTTTTTATGGGTAATTATGAAAAAATTTAAAAACTAGTAATGTTAATTAATTTATTCTCATGATTATATTTTAACCCAACAATTATATCGCTAATATTTGGGTTTAACAATTTACCTTATCTCTCACAATTTACACTAACCAGACCTCTCCTGTTAAGTGTTCATCAATTTAGTTTCTTAATATATTTTTATTAATAAATTGATTGATAATATTTTAATGAATTCAATTATGTTCATGGATTAAAAAATATATTAAATATGGTGTAACTAGATTTATTAGAATGAAATTACACTTATATGGGTGGAAGAGTCATAAAAGAGACTTTTTTCTTATGCATTGGATTTAGATGGGAAAGATAAGATCTTATATGAACTATTATTTTTGAATACAAATAATAAAAATAAATGAAAAAGAAAACTATATTAAAAATAACTAATTTTGGATAAATGAATATAATTATATTTTATGAATGAAGTTCTCCCAAGCATGGAATAGAAGGAACATATTTATAGAAAAGGAAGGTGGAAAATATTTTCTTCAATTATACCCTCTAAATGTGTGTTTTGTTTTCAACAAATTAATGAATGAATCAAGAGATGTTGTATTCTAAAAATTTAGTAATATATATATATATATATTTCATTTCAACCTTGAAAATATTATCTCCATTTCCCTCAAATTTAAGGATACATGATTGGATGATTGATAAAAGTGTTTCTATCTCAATAGATCATTCAAAATAATTTTTCTAATTTCCACATATTTTTGGATAAATTAATGGAATAATATTATAATTTTTTATTCTAGTAAAATCTTCTTGATGGATTGTGTGTCTACCATAAAAATTAAAACATCGTTAACATCGTAGTTAAGGATTTACTGTCGAATTGTTGATGATAATATTTAAAAAAATGATGATTTACTTGACTTGGATGAATTGAAATCAAACGTATTTTAGACCATGATAAAACATGACGAAGTAGTTCCTATAGTGTTATTATATTATACCAAAACCTATATATAACATCTTTTAAATTTCACTCTAATGAATTTTGGGATGAAATGTTATCGTTGAATTATTATGGTGGAACACATCCAATCAGATCCAGGTTAGTATTTATTTCATGTTCTATTATCACCCCTAAAATAGTGGAGACATATTTCATTATCTAAATGAAAAATGTAAATATTTTATTTTTTAATACAACCTTAAAATTTAAAATTAATATATGGTGGAAATAAAATTATATAAGAAAAATACTAAAGTGAAATTTATAGGGAGAAACATGAATTTTCATGAAATTTTCTACCTCATGATCAAATTAAAATTTGTAATAGAATAATCCATTAAAGATCACTATGAGAGAATTATATTTTTTATTAAAAAAATACTCAACCAATTCCGAGATTAAGAATGAGGTAACTTTTGGACTAATGGTTCTGGTGTATAAAAACAAAAAGTTATTGAACTTCATTGGAATATTTATGGGTTATTAATCCCATGAAAAAGAGTTATCCCCTGATATAGAATATTTCATAAATTTAATTGAAGACTTCAAAATGGAAAATTAATGAATCTAGGTATTCTTAAGGTTCAATAGACTGATACCTTAAAAACAAATGTGTCCATTAGGGTCATCAAACTTAGAACTTGACAATGTCCCCATATGCTTATTGGTTCTCAAGAGAGGATATGTAAGAGTTATCAAATACTAAATATAATGAAATAGAGAACTACATGAAATTTAAGGGATACTAGAACATTCATGGGGATATATTAGGGTAACCTTCATGATACATAAATTTCTTCAACATTATATGTATGAACTATTAAATTTTTTTACCGATGAAAAACATAATACATATGGTCAAAGATCCAATATGAATGAGTTTACTAGACTTTAATTGTTTAATTTTTTTGTTATTTATTAGGCATATAAAAAGTTTACAAAAGAGTTACAAGGCTAAAAAACTAATACATGAGGGTAATCCTTTTACATATGGAGAGATATATATAGAATTGGAATATATTAAATTATCAACTATAAAATATAGTTTTTAATGTATCCATACAAGGATTAAATTATGAAATATTATTCATAAATTATGTCTGAAAATATGAAAATTCATGGATTATAACATCCAAGGATTCCACAATACGTTTCCCTTTGAATAATGCAGTAGCTTTCGTTTTATGGAACATTGAGTTTTAACACACCACGACTAATCAAACTAGCTATTATAAATAGTAATAACCACCTTTTGAAATTTTATAAATTTTATTTTTCAAAATGGACATAATTTTTGAATTCGGAATATCGAAATTAGCTTAGGGTAAATTTTTGGTACTTTTCGGAAAACATTCCATTTTTTATGAATAGTGAAAATACTAAATTTTAATTAAAAACAAATTTTTTAATCAAAATAATATATAGTGTCAAATTATAAATTTTATTTGTTTTTAATTATAATTAGATAATATTTTTATCATTTAATATAATTTATGTCATTTTATGTAATTTCACATTTAAACTAGACATAAACAGATGTCAATCTTTTAATAGTTATTATTTCATAAAAACACGCTTTTTTGTTTTGACAAAGGGAATTAATTTTAAATTAATTTTTGCCACTTCAATGTTTTGAATTTGGAAGAAGGTATTCCATATTTTGAATCATTAGGTCAATTTTTTTTTAAATATCTAACTTTTATTTTTAGAAATTATTAATAATTACTTTGGTAAATATTTTATTTACAATGGTTAAAGGGTAAATATGGTAAATAAGGGTAGATAATAATATTATAATAAGATTAAATTACCCTAACAGGTATCCTGTTCCTTTTGGTTGATACATGTCCGACCGTGGGCATCTTTGAGTCGATTTGGGGACCCCATGGAGCCACATGAGAGTGATAATGACACTTTATATTAAATAATTTAATGTAAAGACAAAAATGACATAAACATATATCTTTTAGTAAAACAATTTTTAAATGTGGTTATATAAGTTATCTTTTTGACTACAAATACTCATTATAAATATAAAAATATTTCATACATAAGTTTATTTTATTTATTATTTTTAGAAATTAAAAAATTAAATTTATTTATGACACAATGGTGGTGCAATATTTACCTTATTAATGAAGGAATCAAATAAATGGTATTATAAATATTAAAATAAATATAATTTCAATGTTTTTATGAAATAATAAAATTTTATAGGTTAATATGACATGTTAGGGTTGATTAAATATATTGGGTTATAATTAATCAAGTTGTGATGACTTTCACATAATTCAAATACTAAATAGTGTCAAAATTGACATAAATGTGTCTTAAAAAAAATATTATATTATTAAATTATATAATAGTCCTAAAAATATAAGGTTCTTAAAAAGACCTTATATAATGATAGGTATATCATTAATGAACCACTTGATGTTATATTTGAATTTTATAGTAATCATATTAACCAATTATTATAATAATACAAGAATAGATGGTAAAAGTTAAACTATTTATCTAAGAGTTAAATCTAAAAGATAAGGTTAATATGTTAACCCAAACCTGTATAAAACCAATTGTTTGAGCGGTTTTCAACCCAAAACCTCATTATACTCTAAATAAATAATTTTAGAGCTTTTAGAAATGGAAAATGATTTTATCATAAAATAATATTTCCATCTTTTCGTAAGGTTCCGCTCACCTCTCTTATAAAAGGGCACTTCCCCTTATCTCAAAATCACACCTCCAAAGCCATTTAGATCGGCCAAAACCTTCCAAACTATCCTCCATAGTCCCATAAATTAAACCTAGAGGGAATAGTTTGATCATAAAGCAAATCTAAGGATCCCTTTTGAAAAACTCAAATGGAAACACCCAAAGAAGAGGTAATAATTTCACCACCCTCTTTCGTGTTCTTTTCTTCTTCCACTTCCTATTTCTTTGTTGTTTCCATTATAAAATAATAAATCCAGTATATTCTATATGCTATGATGTTATTATAAAAATGGTACAACCATATTAATTATTCTATCTATCATATGTATGACAAAGTCACCATACGGGCGTACGTATGGCTTACCGTCTCTACGTTGTGGTGTATTTTGTTATTCAAACACTTAATTATTTAGATGGGTATAATAATGAGTATAAATGATGTAAAAAATAAATATAACTTGTTAATTATTGTTTATATATGATATACCATCCAATTAAATATGATTTTACCATCAGTATAATGATATTGTCGCTCATTCGTATGTACGGACTACCGTCTCCACGAATGCGATGAGATTCTTTCACCATCATAATAATTAAAGAATAATTTTAATTTTATGATTAAAAATAATGTTTATGAACATAATATCATTATATATATTAATTAAATATATCCTATTCCTAAAAAACATGGATTACGCAACTAAGCATATAAAGGAAACACATCAGTTAACACCCGAAATAATGATACTACTGAAATATTATTAACAAATCCATATCAGAGGATCATATATGATATTATATTGATGTATATAGTTTTTTTATAATTTAATAACAATTATTTAACTATTATACAAGAGATAAAAATACCATCCACTAAGGAAAATTAAAATATAAGGTTTAATTTCACAATCTCTTTATTATCCGAGGTTGTTTTTACACAAGTATCTACTGGGACATCTTTATCATCCACATCCGTGTTTTCTTAAAAATGAAATTCAAAACATTTTTAATATTTATTAATCTATGGGTTAAATTAATTTATACCCTTATTTGAAAATATATTTTTTGAAAGGATTCTTTCCGTCCTTTTCCAAACAGGGTACTTTATGACCTTTTCAACAAAATTAAGGTAAGAATGTATTTTTTTAACTTATACAGCAGGTGTGGATATTTTATACTGTTATATCATCATGGAAGCTTCCCATACAAGCTTATAAGAATATTTTCAAAACAAATGTTTTATTTTATAATTATACGACTTTTAAATTATTTCAAATTAGAAAGAGATATTTCTATAAAAAAAGTTTTGATTTCATTAATTCAACATACTTTGATGGATTTTAAGCTTGTTTGAAGTTGATTTATTATGATACAAAACATCCATATTGTATTGAAGGTTTCTTGATATGTTTTAATGTAGATGTGTTATTTTTACACCATTAATGGTTTATAGATAAAGTATTGAAATTTCGTATACTATTTTTAATACGAATGTTTATAATATGTTTAAGCCTTTTCATATGAGGAATGAATTGGACTTAGTAAGTGACAGGTGAAGACCAATATAGATCCTCAATGTATCAGTGGTTATCATGAGAAAAATTAGTTTCTTGGCATAAGGCCTTGAAAAAAATCTTATTTGTAGTCTTGGCATAAGGCCTTGACTATGTGGTTTTAAAGTAGGAATTATGAATTCCACCATTATGAAAGTGGATATTGTTATTTAATGTTATTATTCAAATAGTAGAATATACATGTGATTAAGTAAATGAAATTATTTGATTTTATATTTTTCATATTATTCTTAAGTTTATTTTTAAAAGGTTATGTTTTAGTCTTATACATTGACTTAAATATTTATACTTATTTATGAATGTTTCCGCTATATTGTTATCCTTTCTGAGAATCTCAGCTCACCCTTTTCTAGGTTTTATATTTACCAAGATGTGAAGAATTATTTTATGGTTGACTTGTAAGGATAGACTAAGGATATAAGTGTGTTAAAAGGGGACACAATGTTGTTGATGTTTTTATTTCATGATGTAATGTAAAAAATATGAATGTATCTAGTACATCTAAGGCTACTAAACTGATCGGTCTTTTGGGACATGATTCCTTGTATCATGACAATATTATGTAACAATGCACTAACTCTCGGTAACTGGGGTCGGGGAGTTACATGGATGATGCCACATTATGGGAATAATATCTACAATATGAGGTAATATAAATGGATTTCAATGGAACTATTTTCTTTGACATTACAAATCAATGGAAGAAGATCACACCATAATAGTTTTGGAAATCAAGTAGATTTAAAGTGACACACTATGATCATTATAGGTATTCTAAGTAAGATATTTTCTAGATTTTGTGGATATGATATTTGACTGAGCATCATGTTTTGAATAAGGTTTTCATATATTTATAGGATAATGAAGTAGAAGGTAACAATTTATCAATGAAATAACATCTTAAACATGTTATTTTATTATTAATTGGATGTTTCAAATGATTTTTAGAATTATATATTTTGAATTATATTTATAGTGTATGAATTTTTTTAATTATTATATGAAGACCACATTAAAATGTGTTGTTCACTAGGCATGATCATTGAAAAAATAAAGAACAATTATTCAGTCCAGACCATCAAATTAATGTTCAATATTTTTTTAAATTTTATCAATAATGAACATAGAATTATTGTAAGATAGGTATAATCATATCGATATATCAAATTCAGATAATAGGTAGATATGAGAGCCATAAATAACTAAAATTTTTACATTTGGTTTACTTAATATAGATGTCATGAATAAGGAGTTACATTTCTATATCTAGTATCCGGAGGATTAAAAAAATTCTATTCTAATATAGATTAATATTTATGTAGAAGAATATGTTTATAATTCCCAAAGATTTTACAATAAAAATTCATTAAATATATTATGTTTTTTTTGATATCATGCATCTCATAAATACACTATACAACAATTAAAACCATGATACATTTTATTAAAATATTTGTTAGTAGTAAATATAACCATTACAATTAAATTTGATGGTATAAATAACAATTTTTTTTTTCAATAAATTTTGAAATAAAAAAATTAATATTTGATAATATCAAATGTTTTATAAATTCAATTAGTGTCATTAAATAACTAATACAACCATTTTATTCTCAAAAATGTATTTTTATAAAAAAAATCCTTCTCAGGAGGTGTAAGTTTTTTAGAAATCAATTTTTGTTTTAATTATTATTAGATATATTTAATAATAACAATATATTAATATTAATTAATTTAAAGATTGATTGGAAATAGGAATAAGAACATTCAAAATATTAAACATTCATTTTCCTTTAAAAATGATTTTGATTATATATTATTTTTCTAATTAAAATTTAAATTATAAAATTTCATAATTTTTCATATATGAAATTATATTAATTTTTTTATTCATCCAATCAAAATTATCAATGGAATACTTTTTGGTATTTTTCTAAAATAATTTATTTAAGTGAATAGTGAAAAAATATTATTTTACCAGCACTGTAACTATGTTGACAATATCATTATATCAGAAAAATATTATATTATAAAAATATTCATTTTATCAAGGACTAATTAAAAAAATAAATATATTCATTTAAGAACACTAATTTTTATTTATAAAACCCATGTTAATCAATTTTGAAACTTGTGTATTATTTTCCACTAACAAAAATTATCTTTGGTATCTTTCCTTTATCTATGTAACCATAAGATATAATTTTAATTTTGAATTATTTTAAAGAAACAAAACTCCTATTTTATAAATAATTAACCAATAAATTTCATATAAATCAAAAAAATTGATAATATTATCTTAATAATAACTTGTAAGAATAAATTTACACATTTTCGAAAAATGGTTTTTAGGCATTATATGGTAAAATATTAAAATTAATTTTATCACCCACATAATTTTTATTTGAAAACTTTTATTTTATATTTTGAATAATTTGTTCCAAATTATTTTAAAAGAAATATTTTTTAGGTATTAAAAGTAAATTGCTATTATAAAAGACTAAAAACATGTTAAAAACTAATGTGAAAATATATGTTTGAGGCTTTTATTACCTGACCCATCCCCCCAACACAATATTTTATATTATGTAATCAATATAGCCTTTTAATATTTTATTTATCTCTTATATTATTACAAAAAAATTCAACCCCACTCTATTATAAAAGGACCGAACACCCCCCAATTCTGTTCACACCTAAAATCTCTTATATTTGACAAAAATATACAAAAATAACTCCATAATATTCCTATACATGTCATAGAGGTTATGATATTCTCAAAATACCATCTCTAAATGCCTTAACCTAATTTCTAAAGTGTCTATTAAAATGAATAATTAAGTTAAAGTGAATTATACTAAATAAGAATACTAGGTAAAGTTTTTTTATTGACTTGATTACTTTTATTAAGTCATAATGAATAATTTTTGAATTTGATTTTATATTACAGTTTTATTCTACTAAATGATGGAATTTTAGTTATTTTCCTTTTTTTCAAGAGAATTACATTAATGGACTTCTTACTTCAAACAATTATCAATGTTAGGAATAATTCTTAACCCATTAAAGTAAGGTCTTTTTCTTTTATGACCACATTACCCATTCCCATTAATGTTACCCTTTAATAAATTAAAATGAAAACTTTATTTATTTATTTTGATATTACAAATTCTGTTTACCTCTGTTAAAAATAAATATTTATAACTCTTTTTTAGATTTTTTCTTCATCAATGTAATTTTAAAATATTCAAATGATTTTGGATTTCATGATTGTAAATTTCATCTACCACTATACATTTCCCCACAAAAAATTATGTCATTATAGGATCTATTATTGAATATTATTTTTAAAATAAAAATATTAAAAAAAAACATTTTAACTTTTTGAAACTATTTGTTTTTTAAGGTTTCTTTATTGATATTTATTTCTAAATAATGCTTTTTAAAATTCTTTTTTTTAATTTTCTCAATTTTGATATTTCATAATGTGATACATATTTTATAGATTGTATGAAACTTTTATGAAATATTTTCTAATGATACTTTTATGTTTTAATTGCATTTTTAAATTTATTGCAAGAATAATTTACCTCTATTAGAGTTATGTTTCATAAATTATCCTATAAATGCTCCCATAATAATTTTTTGGGGGATTAAACTTATGTAATGAAATAATATAATTTTTTATCCATTCTTATCTGATACCATTTAATATGCTCCTATTATAATGATATTTTATATAAATTTCAACATACTAGAAATTAATTATGTTACACTTAAGATATGTTATTATAGTATCATTTCTTGATTTATATAAATGTCTTATAAACTTTAATGGGGAAGTTTTCATTAAACTATTATATATTTTCCATGGGTTTTATAAATTATGTTATAAGTATAAAATTTTTTATGATTATGGTGGGACTGATTGAATTTTCTCATAATTTTATTATTTCCCTATTCTTATTTTTTCCCATAATTATTTTAAATAATATTCTTTAATGATGTGAAACATTAAATTTTATATTCTAATGCTTTACTCTATGGATATTGATTATTTTATTATGTTTCCACACACTTATTATACTTGATATATTTAATCATTTCAGATTATATGTTCTCTATGTTATCTAATGGGAAAATCCTATTGTTCAATGTTATTTATAGTACGATACGTAATCCTTGATCATTTATCTCATATTATAATGATCTAACAATTGATGTCATGTCGATATGTTTTCCTTTAATAATAATTTGATACCACCCATGTCTAATGCTTTCCATTCCCTATGTTATATAGGAATAGATAATATATAACATTTTTAAGATGGAGTATAATGTGGTTTTATTATGAAGAAATGTTCAAAAGTATTAGAAAATAATATTTTTATTTAGTTGATCCTCAGATACTCTATAAATTTCATTATTAAGATTGTGTAGTGACTGTGAGAGGTATATTTTAACATATGGAAATGATGTGAGCTTAAATGTTTCCAATTTTCATGTAACCATGACATATGAGATTTGTTTGGTACCCACAAAGTCAGTGGTTCAACATCCAAAGGGAAAATTTTCAGTGGTAGTACTATGGATATACTTTAGTTGGGGTGTCATTATTAATTAGTGGGATTTTATTCCCTCTAATGGGACATCAGGAGTCTTAGGTCTCCCAAACATTTGTACAAATCCTATGGGAAATTAGTCACATGTAAAAAGGAATATGATGGAAACAAAATATAGCTTGATGAACCAGGTAGACATCACAAGCATAGAGACATAAAAACTCTATCGAGCGAGAATCCTCAAAGGAGGATGGGTATTATCATACCTATCAACTAGACATAATTCCTTTGATAAGGGAGGGATGGTTTCACTTTTTGGTGATATTGTTTACAATGGGACTAGTTTGATGGTGTGCAGAAATTTTTTTATGGTTTATTATAATGATACACAAGAATCATCGGGAGGGTGGCTCAAAAGAGAGATAGGTGTGATGACACCTATCATATTTTCTTCCTCTCACACAACATTTTGTGATAAAGTGGTTACCAATCAAGGTACATTGATTTAGAACAATTCAAAGAATTTTGAATATGGGAAGAATAACAAACATGAATAAAACCACTTATAAAACAACTAATGAAATGGGGGAAGGATGGATAATAACATATAAAATGGAATATTTCTTGTTTCTTGGGAAGGGTAAAACCATAAAATTTTATTTCCAGACATATATATGCCTTCAGGATATTTATGTTCTATTTCCTCTATGCCTCTAGGGCTTCAAGCAATGTAATATAATAAAATTTGTCTAGCCGGTGCATATTATTCCTTATAGGGAGGGTTGAATCTTGACCAACATAGTTGCATGGGCGAATCTGTATTTGGTTTTGTGAAATCCCATATAACTATAATAAATTATGGAAATTGTGTAAAATAAATATATTCTTATATTGGATCATATCAATCAGTATTAAATCCTGTGTGTAAATTATTTTTTTAGCCACAAACCTAGGGGTATAGGATTAGGGCACCTAAGTTGGAATTAGAGAAATGTTTAGACCTTTTTGGGGATTAATTTAGATATTTTTGGGTATTAGGATGAGATAACATTAGTAAACAACCCTAAGGATATGTATGTGTATAGTATAACATATATCAATTTTGAAAAATTATACAGTGGTTTTAATAGTAATGAATTTTGTGCTTGTATACTATATTTTGGTGTAGGATCTAACATTGATTTCCATGGGGGAAGTAACCTAGAAATATGTATATTGGGTATTAACTTAATAACTACTCGATTCATTACAATGATTCATAACTATACACCTGGATTGAAACTCTTCGGGGATATGCCCTGGATGATACCATTATCTTTATAATAAATTATAAAGGATTTATTATGATTGGGAATAAGGTTAAGGAGTATGGAAGAAAAAAACCAAAGGAAACCAAGATTGAAAAAATATGTACTTAAGTTTAACTAAAATATATCGTGATGGTTTCAAATAGATATAAATTACAAGGTTATGTTTTTCATGATATTATTTATAATAATTCCATTATGATGCTATTTTTTCTTCACTCACATTAACACATTTTTGTTTTAATAATTGATTAATCATAAATAAACAATGATAATGATGAGTTCCATGGAAAATTTAGATACCATCCAAAAGAGAAAACTATTAGGATTAGATTTAAGGAAATAAATAATATAATTATTTTAAACTAGATATCATGAATTATGATAAACCATTTTAACATAGTTTAATTACTAAACACACCAAAAATGAGAAGGATAGTGTTTCTGGGATATTAGGGTGATAAACATAATGAATGAATAAGATTTTATTTTCTACATGTTTAAAATATTAGAAGAAGTCCTGGGAAAAATTATTTAATAGAACTAGGAGATGTTATATTTTAAGAAAATGGTGGAATAGAATGACTAATTACTGAGGAAAAATAATTATTTCCATTAGCATGATGGAGGAAAATAATTTTCATCCTAAGGTAACAATTAATAGTTAATTTTATTAAATAAGGGTAATTTTGGAATTATCCAATTCAATTCCCCAACCAAGTGTCTCATTGAGATAATATACCTATTCAAATTCTAAGAACATAGGAACAAGTTAAATCCTTTTAAAAGAATAATGAAGAAGTGGGTCATGAAAATTAAGAAAAAAATATCATGCACTCTAGAGTTGTGTGTATATTTTTGGATTTTAATTATAGGTTATCTAGTATATCTCTGAACATTTCTTAGAGCAATAAATCACTCCCCTAAATATTTAATTGTAAAAAAACTAGTTCTTAAATATTTTAATCCTTATTAGGAGTTTGTTGGGAATATGAATCCTGTTATTATTCCTTTATTAAGAATTTAATTTTATTTTGAAAATGTATTCTCCATCTTCCAACAGATTCCATATTAACAAAACATGGAAATCCCATTTCATACCTCAAATCAATTAATAATCACATATCATTGCAAAGTTGGCTATAAACTCTCAAGGAAATTTAATTCCATTATAAAGGAATTAAAAACCAATTATGGGGGCTTTCTAGAAAAATTATTTGAGAGACTCTCAATATAGGGAAATTCTTATAATAAAAGAATGTATGAGTTTTATATTATTACACATGTTACTTTGGTTCATTGCACATTTAAAATTGATTATCTATTTATCACTATATTATGAACAATATTAAATTATTCATTAGTGAGTAGTGATTAAAATTATGATGAAACAATCTATTTTTTGTGTGTGGAGAATCAAATACCCCAATATTTGACTATATATAATTCCTTTATATTAAAAAAATGCATTCGATATCATGCTTTACAAGAAACCTGGAACTAAAAAAATCATGATACATTTCATTAAGGTAATATTTCAAGGGGAAATAAAACCATTATATTTTAAATTTAAAATATGAATAAAATTAACCAATATTTTATGTTTATGTAGAAATAAAAATAAAGGGCTAGTTTTTAATATAAATTCATTGATAAAATTTAGTCATTATAGCTAAATAACTAATGAAATCATTTTATGATTAAAAATGTATTTTCTTAAAAATTATATTTTTATGAACTCTGTTTTCTTTTTTGAAAGCTAAATATGTCTTAGTTGACTTTTGATGAAATATTTTTAATTTGAATAATATATTAAATGTACTAGTTTAGTCATCGGTATAAAATTAGAGTAATAACAACTAATATTTTTGAAATTTTTTTTATAAAAAGTTATTTATTAAATTTTATGTTTCCATTTAAAAAAAATTAAAATATTTTGGAATTTTAATTTTAGAAAAGTAAATTCATTAATATATACTTCCTTTTAATATTATATTTTAATGCATTTTTATTATTTTTCTTGTATAGTTGATTTTTTGGTGAATCGTGAAAAAAACTATTTTTACCTATACAGAAACTCATACAATTAAATAATTATATAATAAAAATATATAATTATATATAAAATAAAATTTATTATGGAATAATTTAAATAATAAAATTAATCATTTAAAAAAATATTGTTTTGAATATTTAAACCCCATGTTTCAATTTTTTGAAATGTAAGTAATAATTGACTCCAATAAAAAATATTTTTTGTGTTTTTATTTTAACTAATTATAAAAAATCTGGAATTAAGTTTTTCATTTATTTTAAATACATATTAATAATAAAAAAATTAATTTCATATAAGTCCAAAATATTTAAAATATTATCTCAATCATAATTTTTAAGCATTAAAATAAACTTTTATAAATATTATTTCTTTCACATCATGTGATAAAACATTACAGTTAACTTTATCAACCTTATAAATTGAATTTTAAAAAATATTTTTAATATTTTTAATAATACATTCCATATTATATTATAAAGTCCATTTTATTTTTTAGAATTAATGAAATGTACTGATGTAACAAATCAGTTTCCTTAGTAAAAAATAAATATAGAAAAAGTGAAAAATCATGAAGAAAAAAAATAATTAAATTCATTTTAAAAACATGCGTGAAAATATATGGTTGAGAAATGCTCCTCCATAACCCTTAACCCACTATTTTATTTTAAAAAATTGGATTCCCTTGAATTTTTAATAGTAACTTCACACTTGATATTATTACAAAATTCTACTCCTCTCACTTATAAAAAGATCCATCATTACCCCATTTATTCTCACACCCTTCATCCTATATTTTTCCAAAAAGCTATAAAAATAATTCCTCAAAACTAATATCCATGCCCTTGAGTTTTTTGTTTTTTCAAAATACCACTAGTGAAACTGTTAATATAACATTCAAAGGATTTATTTCAAGGAGTAAGGAATTTAGAGCGCATTCAACTTAATTAAAATACAGGGTAAAGGGGTTTTCTTGACTAAACATCTATTATTAAGTCATAATTATAATCATTTTACTACTATTTCTTAAGAAGTTATTATCTAGTCTATAGTGAAATTATAATGCCTTTCCTACTTCATTTCTAGAAAATTACATCTATGGACTTCTTTCTTTATTAAAGTTAAAGATGGAAAGAATAGTTTTCTTCCTCTTCAAAAAGCTCTTTTTCTTACATGCTTATATCCTCTCTTCCAATTCATGTTCTCATATATTATTTTTAAATAAAAATATATTTTATTTATGTTGATCATCCAAATTATCCTTATCATAATTCAAAATGATAGATTATCACAATTTTTACAATGTGTGATTTTATCAAAGTTATTTTAAAGTATTAAAAATGTTTTTCCTTTAAAATATTTTTGTGATAAATTCTAGTAAACATTTCCTCTAAGAATCATTAATTTATTGGCAAGGATCCATTATTTATATTTCAATTTAAAACTAAATATTTAAGAAAATATTTCACATCATCTTTTTGAAAATTTATATCTTCTTCAAGGCTTCATTATTGAGATTTCATTCGAGATATTGTTTTTTAAAATTTATTATTTTTAATTTCTCAAAACTGATATTTCTGAATGTGATGAGAAAATTATTATTTTTATTAACATATTTAGAAATATTTAATAAATAATATTATATGTATTTATTCAATATTACTCTTTATATTCAAATGGTTTTATCTCCTTCAGAGTTACATTTCATAAATTAACCTCAAAATTCTATCATATTATTTTTTATTTTTGGGGATTAAACTCTCTAAATAAAAAATCTAATTCTTGAACCCTTATTTTTTGATAGTGTTTAAACATCCCCTCATATAAATACATTTTAGATCTATTTCAAATACATGACATTCCATATTTTACACTTAAGATATATTCTTGTGATACTGTCATCATTTTTTATCAATATGGATGATTAAATATTCTATTGATGTTTTCATGAGTCACATAACTATTTCCCAAGGTTTAATTGTGTGATGTTTGATGTATTGATATTTTTTTATTTCTATAGTATTTATTTATAGATTATAATTATGTGATATTTAGGATCATAAATCACACTCCAGTTAATTGGAAAAGGTTTTATATCTCTTGAGATAATAATTCCATACATGGATTTATTTTTCATAATATGAATCATTAAAATTTTATTTGTTCACAACTAGTATCGTGGACATTTTTTTCTTCACAACAAGAAGCATGGATTTTTTTCACAATATCCATGGAAATTATTTTTTTCACATCATGATATGTCAAATTTGTTTTTGTTCATAGGTTAATGGGTGGGATATATTGAATTTTATCAAAATGATACAATTCCCAAGTTCTTATATTTGGGAATTGATTAATTATTATACTATGTTTTAATTAAATTCCACATTTTATAGATATCATTATGTTATAATACATGTCTTATGATTATTGTCTTAGGTTCTAATAATCCAATGAAAAAATATAAGTTTTATCATTTAAGATTATATATTTTATATCTATACTTGTAGAAAAATATTTTTGTTCCATGTTATTTAAAAAAATATTATTCTCCCATGATCATGTATCACATATTCTAATGATCTAAAACTTAATGACATGTTGACAATTTTTTCACTTACTACGCAATTGAGCTCACCCCTGTTTTCTATTTTCCATTCCCAGGTTAGGAAGATGAGTATATATTATGAAAAATATTATATGGGAGTATATTTTGGGCCAAGTATGGAGAAATGTTCACAAATATCATAAAATAAGTATCTTATATAACTGATCCTTAAATAAACTAAACCTTTTATTCTGGGTATTCTGTAATTATTTTGAGTTGTAATGTTTAACTTATGAAATTGATGTCAGATAAAGATATTATTAGCATAGATCATATTACATGATATTAAATCCCATGTGAAATGTTTATCTTTATATAACTGGTCATCGGAGTATATGGAAACCTCATAGTTTTTTCTATGATTATAATGGATAAACTATAAGAAACATATACAGTATCACATTTCGATGAATAATAAATATGTATCCTAATGAAAAAATGATGGATAATTGTACTGGTTTAATTTACTTAGAGACAATATACATATAAAAATTAGTGAACTACAATAATAATAATCTCAAACATGTTATAGTATATAAAGAACCCTTCTAGACTCATCACACTTAGAACTATTCATCAAAACCCAATAAAGGAAAACATAAGAAAGTATGACCAGAGATGCTATAAATAGATAAAAATTAGTTATATTTATGATCTGATATCATAATATTGTTATAAATATATAATATTTTTATCAAGTTAATATTATAAATATAACATATTCATAACTAGAAAATATTATAATATAAACTCCAATGTCAATTCACAACCAGAATCATTATCAATAAGGGTGTTAAATCAGTAATCATCATTTAAGAGTCATAACATATGCAAGTGTCTTTATAATAATTGTAAATCATAATATTTTGAAAATAATTATTCAAAACCATGTTCACTCATAATCCTGTGAGAATAGAGTGAAATCAATCATACTCATGCATAAAAAATGTGAATATAGTTGTTCACAAACATGTCCATGCATAATTTTGTTAATATATCTCTCAAAAATCATACTCACACATCCAATTGTGAATAAATATATTCATATTCATGTCCATTATTATAATCTTAATCTCATGATATATAAATATCACATTATACAATTCATTTTAAGGATATTTATTTCATGTCCCAGCAATTTCACAGTCAAAATCCATTCATATTCATGCATAAGGTCGTGAAAACATTCATCATTTTGTATTAGCTTAACCAGTGTAAATTAAAATGAGTTTATTCAATATTTAATCATTATAATCAATAAATATCTAGATATAGAATATGGATGGTATGAATTATGTCCCATATGAAGGATAAGTAACATCAAATAATGTTGTCACAGATGAAAGTATTCTAAAAGATCGATGAAATATTTTTTTAGGAAAACTAAAATTTTATTTTAAAACCAGTTATTTAAAATAAAATTTTTTCCCAAAATATTTGTAAAATATTTTATTTTAAAATAACCATGACTTAAAATTAATTAATATTAAATAAAATTGATGTGATGATGTTAGGAAAAGTTGTTCATGTGGTGTACGTTATGACAATGATTCTATTCACACCCTTGGTAAAAAAGGACTACATTCATAAAATGAAAAGAATATTCTTTAAAAAGAATAAATTAAAATAATGATAAAATATATATCAAATAAATCATTTGAGAATAATTAAAATTGTAGTAAATACATTTTAAATAAAATATTTACCTAGAAGAAAAATATTCTCACCCAATGAGGAATTAAATTTAGTTTTTCATTACATCGTTTTTAGGTCATTTAAGTACCATAGAGCTAAAAATGGAATTATTAGATGAAAATTAATTGAAAAATAAGAGTAAAATAAAATATATAATATGTAAAGGATAATATCCATATAATGTTATTCAATTGAATTTGATCATAGACAATCCGGAAAAGAAATGTAATTGTAAAATAAATCCCTTACATCAAGTCTTGTATTTATCTATACACATTCAAACCTATTGTATAAATAATGTATATTTATTATAAATATATTATAAAAACATATTAATTCATAATATAATTTTTACCATTCTTTTATAATATTTAATTTTCCTTTTCTTAATAATTCTTCCTTAAAATGGGAAATCAAGTGAATACTGGTCCGTTTCCGAAGCATGATTTGGTTCGATGGTTTCGGTCCTTACACCTTTATTATGGTATAATCATATAAATAATATTAATATTAAAATATATATTAAATTTATTTTATTTATATTTTCATAATCCTTTATATAATGTGGAAGTGAGAATGTAATTACATCATTTTATGGAGATCATAGTCAATATGTATACATGGCTTTTGTTTTCACTTTTTTATGGGTAGAAAAAAAGAAAGTAAATTTTTAATTAATCATAATTAAATAATTATTTTATCAAAAAATATTATATATTCATTAAATATATCATTATTACCATCCATTTAAAAATAAAATTAAATACAAATCACATCACTCCATAGAGGTGGTAGTCCACATGCATGCATGAACGACATTATCATTTTCCAACATATGGGAGGATAAGAAGTTAGATAAGAACATATTATTAAATAAGAATAATTTTGTCATAAATATCACCTATAATCATTTTATCTCTGATAATATTCAATCATGAATGATAATTATGGGAAATGAATTATATCTCCATGGTGGGTGGTAGTCTGCACATATGAATGAACGATACTTTCATTTCCAATTTGATGAAAACAAGGTGGAGAATAGTTACACCATCATCATGATAATATATAAGTATATTTTATATGTTATATTTATCATCATATTATGGATATTGTATTTTTATATAGTATGGAAGAAGAAATAAAAATTAAAGTACTTGGTAAATAGTTTTACTTCTTTGATGAGAGGTCTCTTTTATATTATTAATTAAGACTTGAAAGTATTATATTATGTTAAAAATTTAAACTTATAGGATGTGGTGATGGATTTTAGGAAATAATATATTGAGTAAATAAGGATATCTTATGACTTCTCCATTTATTATGTTTTTATGTTTTGAAAATCAGAAACACTTTTTCTTAAGTTCTGAATTTATTCTTAAGTTATATTTTTTTCTTAAGATATGAACTTTTCATTCTGTTATACTTATAAATCTATAATTACGATTTTCCATTCTGTTAGAATTACAGATTTATGATTCTGAATCTTCGGCAAAAGTTATTCTGTTTTATGATTTCGAATCCAGTGCAAAAATCATTCTATTTTATAATTCATAATCCGCAACATAAGTCATTCTGGATTTATAATTCTGAATCCGATGGAAAATTCATTTCAATTTTATGATTCTGAATTTGGTGAAAAATTCATTCCGATTTTAGGATTCGGATTCTGGTACCAATTTGATAACCGTTTCACAATCCGATTTACTATTCCTTTTGAATCCGTTTTCTTGATAATATTTTTTTAAGAATATGTTTTTCTTAATAATGTTAGAGTTGTTTAATGTGTCATCCCAATATTATCAGATTTCATGTTTTCTTATACATAACACTTATCTTTAACTTAACATCATTTGTTATACTTGAAATGATGTCATAGAATCTGTTACAAACTAACCGTTGTCTGTTTGACACATGTCGAAGTCCCTCCGAAATTTAAGGAAAATATAATCGTTGTAGTGGAGCCAACCATTGGGAATATTTTCCTATAAATACAAGTTCAATTGAATGATAGAAAAAAAGGCAGAGAGTGGATAAACATGATGCATGTGAAAAAGTTGTGAAATGATTTCTAGAGAGAGAGGCTCTTACAACTCTCAGTGCTTCATGCAGATTTTGTGAAAAACTTGTTCAGGTGTGACCAACTTGTTCAGACTTGCTTTGTGAAGACTTTG
Organism: Viscum album; assembly: GCA_963277665.1. Taxonomy (NCBI): domain Eukaryota; kingdom Viridiplantae; phylum Streptophyta; class Magnoliopsida; order Santalales; family Viscaceae; genus Viscum; species Viscum album. The sequence goes on along the minus strand of OY728145.1, from coordinate 732,373,072 downwards.
ATCATACTGATCATTGGATTCAGGGTATTTAAGATAGAGTTTCTTATTTCCTTCTAAATCAAGGGCTTGTAGGGATAACAAGACAGATTCCAATCATCAGATTGAGGAATAACCTGAGTTTGGGTAAGACAGACTTTATTGAAAGTACAAATCAAGGAACCTTTATCCAAGGTTGTTGGATTCCATTCTCTTTGGGTTAATAGAATCTTATTGTCACTTGTTTACTATTTTAGGTTGTTTTAATTGCGCTGTATTTTTATCGTTGTTAAAGTTAGAAAGTATAAATTTCTTATACATTATAATTCTGTTACTCTGATTATATTACAGATTCTATACACTTTAAGGTATAATCTTTTCTTTAGGAGGTTTTATGAATGTTTTTTTAACATTGTTAAAATATGGTTTCTTAAAGTTAAAATCTAACCTTAAGAAATATTTTTTTTTAAGGTTAAGAAACTTTTAGAAAGTTATATATCAACTTTAATGGTTCCAAAAGAATTTTTAAAGAATACAATTCACCCACCATCTTGTATTTTGATCATCTTATTACATATTCTATCCTATAGAATATGTGTGGGTATTGTCCATGGAAAGATCTCTTGGAATGTGGAGAAGATAGAAAATTTGGTGTCATTTTAAAAGTCAGGAAGAGTACACACTTAATGTTTTTCAAAATATTAAAATATATTAATTGTATACTCAATAAAAATTATTCAAAATGACACATATTATATTTAAATATTAAATAGTGTCTAAATATATCCACCCAAAATTATTTATACATGTTCAATTAGATATGTTACCCATATATCATGGTTTAACACCCGGTAAATTGTTTGAACCTTAATAATGTAAACATTTTTTTACTATTTCTATAGTTAATTATGACAAAAAATGACTGTGGCCACATTACCAAATTTTGAAATGATGATTAAAAATATGGAATATATTTTGTTGAATTAAATTTCAATATATGAATGAAATTATTTTTAAAATAAGTGAGTTAAATGTAATGAAAACCTATTTTTAGAAAAAAAGTATAAATTTGAATTGAATCCAATTAATTTACTTGTAAAATATTTTAAATTAATGTTAAAATATTTTATTGAAAATATAATATATTTATTTAATTTAAAAAATTTAATACATGATTATTTTTTAATATATTAATATCAAAATACATTGCATGCATAAAATTTGTTTTTAGAAAAAACTTGTTCTTAAAAATATAAATATAATCATGTAAAAATTAGGTATACTTATGATTACTTTTTAATTAATTATATTATCTATAATTAAAGGATTATTATTTTACATTATGATCAAATTAAAAACATAGTAGGGCTTCTACCTATAATATCAATGATCCAGGGAAAGCTGGTCCACAAATATATTATAAAAAAGGTAAATTGACAAGGTTAGTCATTAGAAGGGAGTTTACAAAGACAAGAGTTATCCAAGCCCTGCATATCATCATCAAGAAATGTATTGATATAATGATAAGATCTAAAGGCCAACATTATACTTGTTTCCATGATCACCATCTTTGAAAAATAATATACAACTTGGTTGTCTTCTCTCTATGAATGTGATGCAACCAGATTGTGTTGAGTGGCCTGATTAAAACAATCAATCTAGTGGGGTAAAATTTTCCATGGGGAATTACTTATTCTCATATTTAATGTCATGATTACTATTTTATTATCATATTAAATCCAAATTTTAGTGAACTTATATTGGAAAACATGTTTGATAGAATAAAAAATCACCCATAATTCATATTAATATATATTTCTAATTAAAATTTAATGATGAATGAAACCACCATGATGGGTTCAAAAACTACCTCTATAACATAAAGGTACTATCATATCAGAGGTCACACCATCAACATTAGAGTTTGTCCATAATTTAATTTTATGAATAGACCTCATAGATTTGAGAACTAGGGGAAACATTGGTCTTCTTGCAGCTCTTAATAGTTTTAGAATTCTAAGGTCACTCATTCTATTTTACATCGCTCCCACTTTCATCCTTGTAGCAGTATGGACCTACTTGTTCATAGACACTATTCTATCATGTATGGAAAGATATTGATTAGAAATCAACCTTCCATTTCATTCCATCTGGATCGATGCAAATATAGATGACACATATGCTAGTAGGAGTTGTTGAATATGGTTTCTCATTCCATTTTTGTTGGGGAAGGAAACATGCTCTTTTAGATTCCTACCTCAATTTATCTCAAGACCAAACACATGGACTTCCTAGTTCTATAGTTCCCTTCCATATTCAAAATTTATGAATAGATTCTAGATATTTTCCTGATCTCTAAAACATAAAAATTAGGCTAAAATAATGCATTGTCCACCCATCCTCAATTGATCAAGTTATGGTAAATTGATTTCCAATATTTTCCATAGAAGAATAAATCTCAAATGTTATATGAAGTTCACCTTAAATTTTTACATCTATTATGGTATCATGGTGGAACACTCAATTTTCATCTTATAGTATTACTTGGAAGTGTACAACCCATTTGAAACTAGGCTTCCACACTAGAGTTTTAGTGATCATGAAAGGAAGATTTTGAATTTCCATTACATCCTAAAAGGGAAAAATGTAGAGGATACTATATTCTATTTTTTTTTTTGAAATGGTCATCTTCAATTTTTCATATGGGATGAACAGTCTATATTTTAGTGGATATTCAATCCAAAAGGTGTTCCAACAATTGAGATCAGATTAGATTCTATCCTTCTATTTGGGGTTTTCCATGATATCATTTAAAGAGTACTTGATTGGGCCCCAGAGAAATGACCCAAGGTAGTATGGGAACCCATCCAACAACCATATCTTGAATTGGTATGGTAAAATATCATAGGAGTTTTCATTAGTGGTTAATCTGTTCCATGTGATCTTACCAATAAGACCAACCCTAATGATTTTAAGAACTTTAATGCCAAGTCCCTAGATTTTTATTAGTTTGATAAATTTGTTCCATAAAACAATTATCAATTTTCTTTCATGAATAGACCCCATACATTTAAAATTAATGATCATAAACTTTACATCCTTGATGAGACACTATGTGCACCTATAAATAGAAAATGAGTAAAAAAATTTAGAAGTGATGACCAAATTAACAAGGCACACCCTACCAGCTTGAGACATAGACTTGCCTTTCCAAATAGACAGTTGATTGATGACACCATAGATGATTCCTCTATGATATTGGATCTTCCCTTTTCCCCAAAATAGTGGAACACCAAGATATTTAAAAGGGATGGATCCTATTATCACCATAAAATTTCTAGTGATCCTTCCTTTTTTACCCACAGATAAACCATAACTAAAAACCATAAAAAATTCCCCAAATGATAGCCTTCCTAGAGACTACCTCATAATGAGTAAAGAGATCCTAGATAGTAGATATGGTTCGCTTTGAGGAATTACCATTTAAAAAAATTGTCATATTCATATAAAAAATGTGATGGAATGAGCTTACTCCTCCCAGCTTTAATTTTCCTATATAAGAAAACCTAAGAAAGATAATTATTACACCTACTTAGGTAATATTCAGAAAGATAAAAGAGAATCCTTGAGGGTGTATCTTTTTTCTTTATACATATAATTCATTAAAATTATCCTCCGAGAGTCCCATTTAATAAAATAAAAAACCTTGTAGTTTAGATAATGGATCTTATCAAGTTACCTAATGTTTTTTTAAAATCCATATATCCTAAGGATAATGAGATGAAAACTCCACTTGAGGGTGTCAAATTCCTTAGATAAATCGATATTGAGGAAATTTTTCCCTTTTTTCACCTGTCTCTTCATTATGTTAACACCTTCAAAGGCTGCGAATAATAAATTCTGAATGGTTCTTTTAGGAAAAAAACCATATATGTTTTAAGAAATGTATGACCATAGGAATTCCCCCATCATTCAAATCATGATTTTTCTAATGACTTTAGTAATAGTATTACCAATGGAGACTTGTCAAAAGTCCTTGATATTAACATAATTTCCCTTCATGGGGTCAAGGCAATGATTTTTTTAATTTATTACATAAGGATAAAAAGAATGAGTAAATTACTCTCTTACTACACATACCAAATCAACCTATATAATTTCCCAATAAAACATGAAGAATTTATTTATGAATCCATCTGGTCCAACAAAACTCTCTATATTGAGATAGAATAGAGATTCTATGACTTTATCTTTATTTGGTACTTAAACAAGACTTCAGTTACTTTTCACATAAATGTATGGAAAAATATTTCCAATCATATTTTATGTATTTTCCATCCCAACATCTTCATATAGTTCCCTAAAATATTAAAAAACTTTCTTTGATACATATTTTTTTAGAGGAATATAACATTACATTAATGATTATGAAATTATTTCCTTCTTTATCTATCTTATCCCTTTGTAATATATGGTGAATTTTGAGTTCTTATATCCTCCTTTCAACCATTTAACGTTAATATAGTTCCTTTACAACATTTCTTTAATGGTTAAAAGATCAACCATCTTTGAATGATAAAACAGTTCCTCCCTAAGGGCGAAATTTTAATTTTTATTTCTGTCTTTAATGCTTGTAAGATGTTGTTAATTTTCTTGAATATGAAGATCAATATTTGAGTAGTATATTTTCCATCATTCACTTATAATTTTTTTATTTTGATTAAATTTCTCAAAAATCCTCTAAATTTGGGTTCTTATTAGTTCAAGTTTCCAAGCCTCCAATATAGTTTTCCTACATATAAGAATAACCACTTATCCATTTTTTAAATGAGAATGAAGAGGGGTTACCCTTGATATGGCGGATAACTCCACAATTATAGAGTTATGGTCAGAATGATGTTTGGGGAGGGTGTAACTTGATAGTCCATTGGAAACACTCCTATCATCCATTAGTAAAAGAATCTATAAAACTTTCTTACTTTCTAACCATTAAAATTGTAACTTCTCCAAGTGAAGTCAGCTCTAAATAATAAAAGCTCAACAATACTACATTGATCAATAAAAGATAAAAATTCAATATCTATTGTCTTATTTAAATTTTATCAAAAAATTTCATTAGCTGTTAGGTCAGTGTTAAAGTCTCTAATAGTCACCCATCTGTAGACCACATTCATAGGGTTTCCTCAAGATACCTCTAGAGATATATTCTACGGATATATGATGTTGAGTCACGCACAAAAGAAATCTGAGCAATATAGAAAGAAAAATTCAAAGTGATAGTCATGCTCAGATTTTTTTATTACATGAGACAATTTTAATGATTTCAAGCCTAAACATATATAAGGGATTTATGCCATAATTCTTGTGGTTCTGAGAAACAAAATGGTGTCCCATGGATTCTAATTTCAAGGTCTTACAATTATCAAACATCATTTTAGTTATGACATTCTAATATGCATTGCTTTGTCAGCCAAAATGAAGTGGCTAAGAACTTTTTCCATTAGGGGATTTCCAATCCTTTGGAAATTACTGTATAAGAACTTCATTCTTTAAGGTCCTTGCCTCTAGTCATAAGTCTTCCATCCCATTTCATCCTAGTATGGCCTTTCCAATTCTTCTTTCAACCTTTCTTATTCCCATCCATTGGGTTTGTTTCCATTCATGATCCCTCCATTCTTCCAGATTCCCCTATACTATTTTATACATTATTCAACAAAGGGGGATGTGGATCCTCATCCTCATTAGCTTAATATCTTCTACTAAACTAGTTGAAAATATTTTTGGAGTGAATCAACTCAGGTGATTTTTTAGTGTCTATCTGTCTCCTTATAGTCTTAGAGGGAGAAACCTATAAAAAGGACTCTCCCAAATTATTGACATTATCATGTCTGAAAAAATGAATTTCAAGCTTCCCAACACTCAGTTTATTCCCCACTAGACATTCATGTTTATCCCAATCATTTCTTGGTGTATTGATATAACAAATTTTCATTTTTTGTTGAGGTTATTATGTTATTTGATGACTACCAGCTGTTTCGGTGTGGATGTGCGTCGGGTTTCTGTTCCGACGCTGTTCCGCCAGGACGCGTTCGCGCGTGAACCCGTCAACCCGAGGGGATGGGCGCGCGCGGCTTGTGGTCCCGCAGTCCTGCTTTCCAAAGGCGGGCGACATCCGTCCCTTATTCAGGGGCGTCTGCTCCTTGATCGAAACCGGGATGATGGGATGTCGGCTCCTCCTCCCGTTGATGTCTCCTCGGAACTCGTTGCCTAATCCGGGTCTCCCTCATAGATTTAAGACGTGCTCATGAATCTCGTTCCCGGCACCATGTCTCCATGGACACCGGTTAATTACGCTGCTTCCGCCCGGACGCTCCAAGGAGTCTGGTCGGGGCAGCAACCTGCGGTGAGGAGACCTGGTGGCTCTGGGTGTTGGGGGCGTGTCTTAACACTGCGGCTCTGCATGTCTGCCTTCCGTCCCTAATAGGGCTTCTCGAAGGCGTGATGGCCTGAGGCATCCTGCACTGGGTGCGGGGAACTGCGTTACCTGAGGTTTTCCTCAGCTTCCCATGTTTAACACGGGGTATGCCGCGAGTTTAACGTCCAGCAGGGACGACATCGGACTGATCAACACGAGAAGTGGATCAGATGACAGAACCCCTTGCGGGGAACTTCCGACGCTGTGGCCAGCACATGGGCGGCTTCCCGAGTGAAGTGGAGTGGAATGAAATGGCATGACCCCACCGGGATGTGGCAGCCCGGGTAAGGATCAGGATGGATGATGGAGTGAAGAGCTTGGACCCCGTAGGGGCTTCCTACGTACCGCGCGTTAGCGCGGATCAAAGTCAGCGTAGTTCGGATATACAGTTTAACGTCATGCTAGACGTCGGCAAGCCGACTCACGAAGAGATCGAGGCCGCCGGGTGGAGGATTGAACCGAACCACCTCGCACAGAGGGGGATGGAACGGCCGGGTGGATCACAGTTTCACGTCATGCTGGACGTTGGCAAGCCGACTCACAAGGAGATCGAGGCTGCCTGGAGAAGGATTGAACCGAACCACCTCGTGCAGAGGGGGATGGAACGACCGGGTGGATCACAGTTTCACGTCATGCTGGACGTTGGCAAGCCGACTCACAAGGAGGTCAGGCTACCTGGAAAAGGATTGAACCGAACCACCTCACATAGAGGGGGATGGAACGGCCGGGTGGATCACAGTTTTACGTCATGCTGGACGTTGGCAAGCCGACTCACAAGGAGGTCGAGGCTACCTGGAAAAGGATTGAACTGAACCACCTCGCACAGAGGGGGATGGAACAGTCGGGTGGATCACAGTTTTACGTCATGCTGGACGTTGGCAAGCTGACTCACAAGGAGGTCGAGGCTACCTGGAAAAGGATTGAACCGAACCACCTCGCACAGAGGGGGATGGAACGGCCGGGTGGATCACAGTTTTAAGTCATGCTGGACGTTGACGGGAGAAATAGAAAAAGGCAGTGGGGAAGTGTAATGGAGATACACATGTGCAGTCCCCCACAAGTGCGGATTCATAGGTGAATCGACGCGAATGTGAACCCGGGAGGGGTCTACGGATGGACGAACCGACGTGAATACGACCGGGACGACCAGGTGGTGGGCTTGAACCTCGGAGAGGCTTCCTACATACCCCGTTTAGAAGACAGGGATCAAAGTCGACGTAGTTCATTCTGTTTGTAACACTACCCCCGTGGGAGAAGGCCACTCCAATCCCGACATCCCTGCAGAGATGAGCGGGTGGGGGCCACATCCAAACCGGGGGGACCCTGCGTGCAGGGCACGGGATCGGGTGAAGCGGACAGTTTAACGTCTTGCCGGACGAAGTACAGTTTAACGTCGTGTGTTGAGGACGAAGATTCTTGGCAGTTTAACGTCTTGCAGCACGGAAGAGGTGGAGTTTAGCGTCATGCAGGACGAATTACAGTTTAACGTCGTGCAGGATGAATGCTGAACAGTTTAACGTCTTGTAGCTCGGACGAATGCAGTTTAACGTCGTGCGGGACATGGAAGCCGCCGATAGGTCCGTGTCACTTCGCGTGAGCCTGGAGGGCCGCACGGGAAGACAACGCACGGTGCGGGCACCCAGGATGAAGATCATCGGGCGCCATGCAGGCGGGTACCCTCAGGGGGTCAAAGGGATCGACCCTGGCGGATTGCGCGCAAAAGAGAAGCTTGGCGCGCAATACCGCGGGTCGGCGCGCAAATGGGCATGCTGGCGCGCAATCGGGCCAACGCTTTGCGAGCAGATGATTGAGATTGCGCGCACCGGGCTTCGGATAGCGCGCGGGGGCAACGACTCATTCTTTAACGAATGGCCTCTTAATAAAAGGGGGGGGGGGTGCGCGCAATCGGGCTGGATTGCGTGCACCCGGGGGCAATTGTGCGCAAGAGGCTTCTTTTGTGCGCGAAAGCCTTTGGGTTAAGAATTGTTTCAAAGGAAAGGAGCCAAGGGGATTGCACACGAAGGCGAACCCCAAGGATTTATTGTGCGAAAGAAAAGAGGTTACCTGAAGATCGGCATTGCGCGCGGAAGGGGTTGGATTGCGCGAACGAGCGACTCTTCGAATTCCGGCAACCTTTAAAACGTCGGGGGTCGCCTCATATTTATAGGCAACCCCTGGCGCGGAATCCGGTTCGCGGGCACGGAATTACCTTCGCGGGCGCGGAATCTAGCCCGGCGCGCAAGGGAGTCATGCGGGTCACGGGCGCGCAAAATTGCGCGCCGGCCCAGCGCATTGCGCGCATCCCGGGAGGTTTGGGCGCGTGACTTCAACATTGCGCGCGGGTCTCCAAAATTCTGCGCAAGTCCTCCGGGCCCTCCGGAACATGCTTCTGACTCCAAATATGACCTTGCTTTCCGCATCCGGAGCTTCTTTTGGGAACAACGGACTTTTCCGGCATCTACAAAAGCCCCCCCTCGGAATCTGATCGGCGAGAGTTTGCAACGATCGGGTTTCGAGGGAGACGCCGGAATGCCGAAGTCCTGGGTGGCGCGGGACTGTGGCGCGCAAAAAAGGGCGTCGGGTGCAAAATTCGCCGGTGCGGTCGCGCAAAGCGCTTTCCGCGCAGCGCGGACTCCCGGCCTTGCCTATAAATAGGGGCCCTGGGTCCCCCGCACCGTACACCGGCCTTCCGCGCGATAAGCATTCGAGCTCTCGTGCGCGAAATTGCCCTTTCCGGCGCGGAATTCACCCGTTCGTCGCGCAAACCTTCCGGATTTCGGCCTGCTTTTGCACGAACACCCGGGGTTTTACGCGACAGACTTCCCTATTGCGCGCCGTCCACTAGGATTGCGCGCCAACTCTCAAACTTCTCTACCAGCCTCTTCCGATTCCGCACGCTTCATTCCTTAACCCGCACGACTCCCAGAGCCTCTGAGATGGCCGCGAATCAAGGAAATGAGGGGGATGCCGCCACTCGCAGAGCTGAGATGGCGACGAACGAGGAGGTCTACGGATCCAAGGAGATTGTTTCCAACAATCAATCCTTGTTCGACTTGCTGACGCCAGCCCAGAAGACATATCCGCTGTCGGACAACCTGCCGCTCTGGAACTTTGGCATCCTGGATGAGGTTCTGGTGCCAGGGTTCGAGGTAGATGCGCCATGGACCTGGGTGACTCGGGAGGAAGAGCTTCCCCGCTATAACATCACCAACAACGGGCATCCTTCCAGGGAGACCAGACACTTAGATGTCTATGTCCTGAACCCGAGGACGCGAACCATCGTCGGAAGTGAGCCTACTGCGGAGAACTCTCCAGCCCTCTACTAGAGCATATATCGCCAGAGTGTCACCGACGACACCAAGGGATGGCTGAAGGACTGGGACTTGCGATCTGGGGGCAATTTCACCAGTGAGTGGGCCTGGGCGTTCTGGGTACGCCACACTTGCGATCACTTCGTGGAGGAGCTACGGTACATCGGCCTGTTTGAGGCGGTGTGGACGTTGTAGTTCCACTTCTACCAGCAGTCCGAGCTCGGGCCGGAGCTGTTCACCCGCTGGTCCCCGGATACCAACACCTTCCATCTTCACCATGGGGAGGTCGGCATCGGTCTCTGGGACATCCACTGCATCGGAGGTATCCCGCTGGAGGGTTACCAGTATGATGAGTTCCTGCCTCCGAAGAACACCTGGGAAGACAGGTCACGGACTCCCATTCTGACATGGCATCTACTTGACCTGGCTACGCAGCGGATCGGGATCAAGGACTTCCAGAAGGACATAGCCTATAAGGAGTGGTTCGGCCAGTTCTTGGAGCATGACCCGGTGGTCAAGATGCCAGGCAGGGGGAAGCGGTGCCCGACCGCGGCTCAGAGGAGCCGGAACGGGTCGTACTGGCGGGTCCTGGAGACGGGCGACTACCGCTCATGGGGGTACCGCGTCATCGAGGCCCGGGACCCAAATGTCCGGTACGCGGCGTTCCTGTCCGCCTTTCTGAGTGGGTGGCTCCTGCCAGTGCGGGACGCGAGAATGGGCGTCCGCCCAGCGACACTGGCGATGGCGGGCGCCATGGCCGCCAACAAAAGATACAACCTCGGGGTCCCGGTGCTGGCGAAGCTTTATGCCATCCTGGGATGCATCTCGCGAGGGGGGTCGCCATGAAGGATCTGTGGGCCCTTTCAATTCTTCCACGGCTGGGTGGCTGCTCACCTTGGTGGGTACACGTTTCCAAACGCCATCATTCCTCCGGGCAACGGCATGCGACCCTCCCTGCTGAACATCGCGGGGGTCGCTCCGATGACCCTAAATGAGGAGGGCATGAGGATTCAGATTGGCAATCACGCCAATTTCAACTTCATCCCGTTCCCCACTCCCGTTGGCCAGATGATCGACAACGGGCAGGGTCCGCTGGAGCAGCACGAGTACTTGCTGAACATGCGGGGCGGGGTGCTCGTGGCTCGGATCGACGGGAAGGTGATCTGCGAGCCCTACGTGCCAACCCGGTTCGCCAGGCAGTTCGGGTGCCTTCAACGGATGCCGAAGAGGGTATTCACTGCTGTCCGGGAGGAGACGAACCCTGGCGTCCTTCGCCAGATGTGGCTGATGTTCGCCGCTTTCGGCTCTGGCGAGGTCATCACTCTTCCTCCTACCGGGGTCGACGCAGGCTTGGCAACCGAGTACGCCGAACATTGGGCCATCGCATACCCTGAGGGGCTTCTACGGAAGCTAGTTCGGCGGCTCGAGGTCACCCGTGCGGAGACCGGGCGTCAAGGAAGGAGGTGAGGCGCCGCCACACGGGGGAGAACGGAGGCGCGCCAAGCAGCGGAGCCGGCGCGGGCAGGGACTTCGGCAGCGGGCACATCGCAAGCTGCCGCCACGACTTCAGCGCCCAGAGAGGGGGCACATGCGGCGGTCGGGGAGCGGCCCGGGAAGCAGGTAAGGCGTCTGCTCGAACCCTCCCACGATGCAGTCTTCCCGGCGCTGTGGTCGGCCTGGATGAACCTGCGGCAGTCACTGAGGACCGAAGCCATCTGGCGAAAGATACTCAGAGAAGGAATCCATCTGCCAGAGGTCGGGCGCCTCCAGATCGCCGACAGGGTGAACTTCAACCGGCAGTATGCGTATCTGACGGCCATGGACGAGTACGCGCGCCAACGTGGTCAGCGTGCGGAGCCATCCCTTCTGGTGAAGGTGATGCTCGGTCTAGAGCCTGATCTAGAATAGATGCCGCCGGAGGAAGATGACAGTAACAACGACTCCGAGGAAGAGGAGGAGACGGGGGAGGATGAAGGCTCCGAGGGAAGGTCTCATTAGGGGAGCCCACGAGAGAGCGGCGAGGTGGCCGGCTCTGGAAACATTGATATCACTGAGCTCCTCGAGGTCCGCTTCTATCCCTACTCAACCTGCTTCATCCATTCTCTTATGCAGCTTCTAACCCATTTCTCCACCTTTCTCAGGAGTGCGTGGATGTCGGCCAGGAATCCTCAGTAGGAGTAGGAGAGGCGCCAGCAGGACAAGGCGGGGGCCAGACACTCATCATTGAATTGACAAGCGCGGAAGGGTCCCCTGCTGCAATTGCTCCTGCGGCGGTCGGGATAGCGGAAGATGACGCTCTGAATTCCCGTAAGTCTCCTTACTTTACTACTGGTGCTTTCCGTTGACGACCCGTGATTAACCGCGGCATGCCTTGCACAGTGATCTCAACACTGGAGGCTCGTCGGGCTGCCGAACCCGGGCCATCCACGAGTGGACCAGCGGCGGACCTGCCGCCTGCTCCGGAACAGACTTCCCAAACCGAGCCGGCCCCACCAACTGCTGATCAGGGGGCTGCGGACGCCGGCGGTGCTGATATCGGAGAGAGGTCGGGGGCTGACGAGGGTGTCGATGCCGCTGGGGCGAGAGAAGAAGGTCGCCCAGATGTTGGGGAACCTATCCCTCGTGAGGACATCCCAGGGGCGGACCCTGCAGCAGACCTGCTGGCGGCCTTCCCTGCCTACCGGCTTGCCGAACCCGAGGAGATGGACGACTCGGACGCGGAGGCGGTCGAGGAGAGCCGGATAACGCAACGCAGGGGGTGGAAGTGCATCCAGCGCTTCCTCAAGTGAGACCCATCGGAGTGGCTGGGGCGCATGGGATCACTCCAAACCTGGCTGCGCTTCCTGTGTGCCGGGGGAGCTGATGCTCAACGCCTCCATCTGACGGTACGTGACTTCATGGCCGAAAAGATGCGTGAGAGCCGTCGGCGTGCTGACGTCGCACAATGTCGGGATGTGTCGGAGAACGCGCGGGCGCTCCTCGCGGCGGAGCAGGAAGTCCGGCGCCTCGAAGGGCAGGCGGCAGAGAAGGAGGCCTTCGTCGCAGCGTGCACCGAGCTTGTGGAGCAACTAACGGCCCAGCTGATCGACGCCCAGGTACAGCTGACGGAGGCGGGCCAACAGATGGTCACACTTCAAGTCGAGCGGGAGCGTGCACAGGCCAGGATCGACGAACTGCGTGCTGCGACCGCCGACGAAGAGAGGGCACGCAGAGAGCGAGAAGCAGCTCTGGAGGCCGCCAGCCAAAGGGTAGCGGCGTTAGAAAGACTTATCCAGCACGCTAATCCCTAGGGGCTTTGTTTTTGCCACTCCCAGAACATTTGCTTCCGCTACTCAATATTTCGATCCAATTGTATGAACCAATATATTTATCTGCACCTTTTGGCTTAACATGCTCAACCACAATTCATTGTCTCACGGGAGCGTTAACCAAGCTTCAGGCATCCGTAATTGGGCCTGGATTTCTAAAGAAGAGAGGGAGGTCATTCCTAGGAAAGGAGACCTCAGACCTAATCAATGTATCATCCCCCCAACTTGTTCCAACACACGAGCGGGACAATGCTAGGGGCGTTGAGATTTTATCCGAACATAGGAAAATGAGAAAGGGTGAATCGCGTGTCCCGAATTCAGAAATCCACAACGGTCGGCCTTCCAGGAAATGCCCAAGACAACAAGCGGACAATGGATCAATCGACCATACTACTGCGATAGACGGACCGAAGGTCATCATTCATATTGCAGGAGGCGGATCACATGTCATCATCAATGCCGCTTTGGGGGTTCCTTCAGGCACAAGGGTGGAAATCCAGATCAACAGGGCATGCGAAGCATGGGGTGAAGTGACGATTTGTTCGGACAGAATCCAACGCTCTCAAAATTGCGCCCCCGTGGGTAAAGCGTGTCAAGCGGATGCACTAATCTGGCCGTGAATCACCCCAATTCTCAGACAGAACCTCTTTGACGAGGAAAATGTCGCTTCCCATCATTGCAATGGGGCATCCCAAGTTGGATCGGGGAGTATCACAACTGCACCACTCTACCAGAAGCCAGGCCAGACGGCCGGCGACGAGGAGGGGCGGGACTTAGCGATCCCTGAGGCTGGACCCGAGTCGAGATGCCCGGGCGTTCCTACGTACTCCATCAGGCTGGAGATCAAGCCACACGTAGTTCTGAAAGTGCAGTTTAACGTCATGCAGGACGTAAAACCCCGATTGGGGAGATCTTAGTTTAGGGTCGTAGAGCTTGGACCATAGGAGCAGATCTTAGTTTAAGGTCTTAGAGCTCGGACCATAGGGGAAGATCTTTGTTTAAAGTCTTAGAACTCGGACCATAAGAACCTCAAAGTACGCCACATCGTGGTCCTATCCCCTGGATATGCGAAGACGCACTGAGGGATAGCATCAAGAGTGCCGAGGTTTCGCCTGGTCAGAATGGGAGGTGGAAAATGTAATGTGAATCATGTGGCCATTCACTCAAGGACTGGGGGCACCGGCGTAACGATATGGGAGTACTGCCGACCGTGGCGGAAAAGCAGCATCAATATCGCACTGACCGTTGATGGGATGAGGCAGCAAACGAGCATCAACCGCTCAAGCGCAGGATGCATATCGATTTGCTGCCCGAGGCCCTTGGGGGTACCAGCCCGAGTCGGTGGGAGAGCACTGAGGCATTGTGTCCAGACCGCTCACGGGGGCTCCACCCAGGGCGCAGGCGATGGGTCCGAATGAAAGGGAGCACGAAGCCTGAAAATGGAAGGAACCTGACCAAGCTGAACCTGACCCTCCTGGAAATAAACCAGAGTACTCTTGACACCGGTGGACCACTGCAAGGGGTCGAGGGACACGCCTTGAGGGTGATCCGAAGGCGGCGGATTCCCCAGAGAAGGGGGAATCTCTAAGAGGTGGGGGGCTGGACCCGAAGTTTCAAACATCCGGGCGTTCCTACGTATCCCATAAGGATGGGAATCAAGCCACACGTAGTTCTTGAAGCGCGGCACAACACAATCGGGCACCAACGCGGGGAAGGGTGCGGGTCTGACCCTCGCACACCGAAGAAGCGGTATTTGATATGTCTTGTTTGTCCTTAAAGGTGGATGATTTTTCTTTGTGCAGCGACATGCCCGTGATTAAGAAATCCCTGGCGTCGCCACAATAATCAAGCCGTGAAAGGCATTGATAAATGACGTGGTTATTAACCAGTGCCCAATGTGAGTGTCCCCTGAGGAGAACATCACGATGCAGTGCCGTTTCTCGTCGGGCGGCCAAGACGATCACAGTTTACGGTCGTGTGGTAGGACCAGACAACACAGTTTAAGGTCGTGTGGCTCGGACCATGGAGGAATCCGCTTATTGCGATACGGCGGACTCAGCGGAGGTGGGAACATACCCAGCCCTGCGGTCACGCACGATTCCAGGAGAAGGATCCTGGGATAGGGGCCTGCGTATGTCCATCACCCGAGGGGCAGAGATGCTAGCCTCCAGCTATACTGGGCCCAGAACGCGATTGTTCGGGCGACTCCTTCCTCCTTATGGGGACGAGGGTCCATCTACACATGGCCCTTAGGGAGGACATCAGCATATATCCTTGGTGCTCAGATCGCGGGAGCCTCGAAAGACACCATTACCCTGGTTGGCCTGCCTAACGTGTAAAGGTGTACTACAGGTCAGTTTTGAAGAGAGTGTCGAGATTCTACTAAAACGCATAGAGGCGGAGTGTGATGAGGACTGCACAACCAATGTTCAGAGCCTGAAAGAGCTGACATGGCGATCAAGGATGTTGCTGACCATATTCGCAGCACAACATCCGATCGCGTCAGCCTAGAATGGGACAAGCAAACGAGCATCAACTGCTCAAGCGCAGGACACATATCGATTTGCGGCCCAGGACCCGCCGGTAAATCGACCCGGAGTGGTAGGAGAGCACTGAGGCATCGTACCCAAACCGCTAACGAGGATCCCTTTGAGTGAAGGCTCAAACAAGAGGAAGCGCGAGGCCCGAAAAGCAACACAGGACTTGTCGGGATTGAATCTGACACTACGGGTCATAGACCGAAGTACCCAAAACATGTTAACAGATCACCGGAAAGGGTCGGAGGACTCACCCTGAGAGCGACCAAAAGACGACAGATCCCCATGATCAACCAAGAGACGGGGCTGGACCTGAAACACAAGCGTCCAGGCGGTCCTACGTATCCCATAAGGATGGGAATCAAGCCGTACATAGTTCTTGAGAGGCAGTTTAACGTCATGCAGGACGATGAGGGGTGTGAGGTAGTCCCACACACGGGGGAGGCGTACGGCGCGGCCAGTAGACCAACGTGAATGGGGACATAATCCCCCGCTCACGTCATACGCCTCGCACAAAAAGGAGGGGAACTCGGGCCAGAGGCCTAACGCGGGATAGAGATTCCCGGAAAATGGGGCTGGGCCTGAAACATGAATGTTCAGGCGGTCCTACGTATCCCATAAGGATGGGAATCAAGCCGTACGTAGTTCTTAAAGTGAAGTTTAACGTCATGCGGGATGAAAAAGGAAAGGGGGGAGCAGAAGGCATCCTCAAACGTGGGGGGCGTACAGCGTGGCGAGCAAACCGACATGGATGAGGGCATAGCCCCGCGTTCACACCATACGCCGCATACCCAGAGGCAATTGGGCCAAGGGCCCGAGATGGGATGGAAATTCCCGAAGGATGGGGCTGGGCCTGAAACCTGAATGTTCAGGCGGTCCTACGTATCCCATAAGGATGGGAATCAAGCCGCACGTAGTTCTTGAGGTGCAGTTTAGTGTCATGCGGGACGAATGCTGAACAGTTTAACGTCTTGTAGCTCGGACATGGTGCAGTTTAGCGTCATGCAGGATGAAACACTGGGCAGTTTAACGTCTTGCAGCGCGGACGATATGCTAGGCAGTTTAACGTCGTGCAGCTTGGACGTAGTACACTCAGACAAAGTACTTCTTGAGGAACCTAGCGTTGGTGGGAGGAGTGACACGCTCACCATCCATAGTCGCTAGGGAGTACACGCCATTGGGATAGACTTTGTGGACGACAAGAGGCCCCTCCCACTTGGGCTCCAACTTGGGTGGCTTCCTGCCGGGGATCATTGGGGCTCTTAGGGCCAGCACTAGGTCACCCTGCAGGAAGGAGCAGAGGCGAACCTTCTTATTGAAAGCTCGAGCCATTCTTCTTTGATGGCTCTCCAAGTTGTGCAAAGCGCGAAGTCTATTCTCATCCAGTGCTTCCAACTCGACTAGACGGGCTTCAGCAGCTCTGTCCGGCGCTTGGTGGTCGTAGACCGCAGTGCGCAAGGACGGTAACTGGATCTCGATGGGCAGGACGGCCTCAGCTCCATACACTAGGGAATAAGGGGTCATCTGGGTGGAATTGTGAGTCGTCGTCCGATAAGCCCAGAGGACGTTGGGGAGCTTGTCCGGCCAACTCTTCTTGTTCTGACCAACCATCTTTTGCAGAATGTTAGAGAGGGTCTTGTTAAACGCCTCAATCTGTCCATTCGCTTGCGCATGATAGTGAGATGTATGGTTCGAGCGAATGTTGTACTTGGCGTACAACTTCTTCAACTCGGCTGCTCAGAAATTGGCTCCGTTATTCGTAAGGATAGCGTGAGGCACTCCAAATCGATAAATGATGTTGGAGGTCACGAAGTCAGCGATCGAGCAGGATTTGACCTCTCTGAGCGGAATCGCCTCTGCCCATTTGGAGAAGAAGTCCGTGGCGGTCAGAATGAACCGGCACTGGCGAGCCGTCGCCGGCGGGTAAGGTCCTACGACGTCCATCCCCCAGACTGCAAAGGGCCAAGAATACCTGGTGGTATGGAGAGGCTCCGGCGGCCGATGCACAAAGTTCGCATGAACCTGGCACGCATGGAACCTCCTGGAATACTCGATGCAGTCATGGATCATGGAGGGCCAGAAGTATCCCAACCTCCGAATCTGGTGGGACAGCTTCGGCCCAGTCTGATGGGCACCACATGAACTAGCATGAACCTCTTGCATGACTCGTGGGATCTCAACCCCCTGAAGGCAACAGAGGAGAACACCATCAAATCCGCGTCTGTAGAGGATCTGCTCCAGGCCGGGACTGCTCTGGAGGAAAAACTGCGATGCGCGGCGTCGAACTCGCTCGCGCTCGGCTCGATCCGATGGGAGAATGCCATGTTGGAGGTACTCAACCAAAGGCGCCCTCCAATCAGGGGCTGGTTCGACTGCCATATCTGGGTTACTCGGGGCTCCGGGCATAGGGGAAACCGTGGTGAGATTACTTACCGACGGGCCGCGATCTCCCTCTGGGATAACGGGAGCGATGAGCCTGCGGTGCGTCATGCGGACGGTCAGGTTATCTTGTTCAGGCTCTGCAAGTGACGCAGCAAGGCTGGCCAAGGCATCTGCTCGACCGTTCTGCGACCGGGGAATATGGACAATTTCTGGCCGAGAAGGGAACCGGGCCATCAGAAGGAGGGTGCACTCCAGCAACGGCACAAGTTCCGGCTTCCTGACAACATAGTCGCCATTGATCTGCTTAACGACCAGCTCGGAGTCCCCTTTCACACACAGATGGGGAACGTCGATCTCGAGAGCCAACTCGAGGCCGGTGATGAGGGCACGGTATTCCGCCTCATTGTTGGTACATCCCTCTGACAACAGGAAAGAGTATGGCAGCACGGCTTGCTCCGGGGTAATGATGACGATACCCAAGCCCACTCTGTTGAGCTTAGGATTATCAAGTATTCTACCGGTGGGGATCCGGGAGGCACCGTCAAAGTGCATCTGCCAGCATGGATTGGCATGATCGACCGAGAGGACGGCCTCATCAGGAAAGCCTAGATCCAGCGGCTGATCCGCGGAGGTTGGGTGAGCAGCCAGAAAGTCTGCCAATGCTTGCCCTTTGATGGCCTTCTGAGACACATACCTGATGTCGAACTGCTGGAGAATCACAGCCCACCGCGCTAGACGGCCAGTCAACATAGGCCAGCTCGGGATATATTTCAACGGGTCTACCCGAGAAAACAACTGTACCTCATGGTGCTGCAAGTAGTGCCGTAATTTCTGTATAGCAAATAAGAGCGCCAGGCAGCTCTTCTCGATGGGGGAATACCTAACTTCTGCATCGAGGAGCATGCGACTGAGGTAATAGAGGCTATTCTCTGTTCCCTCGTTGTTCTTATGGGCGAGAAGGGCACCAAGGGACCGTTCCAGGGCGGTCACATAGAGGACCAGTGGCTTCCCGGATACAGGCGGCATCAGAACCGGAGGTTGAAGCAGGTACTGCTTGATTTCCTCGAAAGTGGTCTGACACTCTTTATCCCATACATAAGTGGCACCTTTCTTCATGATCCGAGAAAAGGGCTTACACTTGCCGGCCAGATTCTCGATGAATCGGCGTATATAGGCTAAGTGGCCTTGGAACCCTTGTAGTTCCCGGATGTTACCTGGGGGAGGCATCTGGCTAATCGCCCTGATCTTCTCTGGGTCGATCTCAATACCCCGGTATCTTACCACAAATCCAAGGAACTTTCCGGAGGTGACCCCGAAGGCACACTTCAACGGGTTCATCTTTAGGCAGCGAGACCGGAGGAAGCCGAACACTTTCTCAAGATCTTTGAGATGGTCCTGACGCTGGCGCGATTTGACCACCAAGTCGTCGACGTAGCATTCCACCAGTGTTCCGAGGATTGGCTTGAATATGCGGTGCATCTCCCGTTGATAGGTGGCACCTGCATTCTTCAGGCCGAAGGACATGACCTGGTAACAAAAGATACCTTGGGGGGCCCTGAAGGCAGTGAACTCCTCATCCTCAGGGGCCATCCAGATTTGGTTGTATCCGGAGTATCCATCCATGAAGGAGAGGGCTTGGAACCCTGCCGTGGCGTCAATCAATAGCTCTGTCACCGGAAGGGGAAAATCATCCTTCGGACAGTGGCGGTTGAGATCGCGGAAGTCGATGCAGACTCTGATCTGCCCGTTCTTCTTCCTGACCGGCACAATGTTGGCCAGCCATTTGGGGTACTGAACTTCCCTCACGAAGTTGGCTTTGATAAGCTTGTCAACTTCGGCCTCAACCATGGCACCGTGGAATGGGTGCATCTTCCTGGGAGGCTGCTTGAACCCGCGATGGTTCGCCGGGAGACCAAGGCGGTGGACGGCTACCTGAGGATCTAGCCCCGGCATCTCGTCATAGCCCCAAGCGAACACATCACGGTGCTGCCTGAGAAAGTCCACGTACTGCTGCCGCTCCTCAGAGGGCATGGCGGCACTGACCAATGTGGGTCTTGGATCTGCTTCGGTTCCAAGGTTCACCTGTACTAACTCATCGACTGTGGCGGAGACGCCCTCCTCAAAGGCTGGGGGTGCATCTTCTATGTCCTCTCCACTTGGGGAGGGATCGTCCACGGGAGAGACTGCGTTGGAAACTGCATTGGGGCTACCAGATCCTGCTGGGCCGCTGGTGCTGGCATGGGCGGTCGCGGTCATCTCATCAGGAGACTCACAGGCCGTCGAGACCATGGCTACGTCGAACCGATGGACCGGGAGGACGTAAGCGTCATCCAAACTTGCCCAGGGATCACTTGCAACAGCGACAGGCTCGACCTCACCTGCCAGGATCTGCTTATCCTTGCTCTTGTAATAGTCCGCGTCCAGATAGCGGGCTTCACATGAGGCAAAAGGAGATGCATCTCCTTGAAGCACGCCTACTCGACTGTTAAGGGAGTATTTGAGGCATTGGTGGTATGATGAGGGAACCGCCGCATGAAGGTGGAGCCATGGCCTGCCCATCAATGCGTTATACGCAGTGTCCTGAGAGACCACCATGAATTCGGTGTTGGAAACCAAGTCACCGAACTGGGTCTTCAAACGTATCTTGCCGACCGGAGTTTTCTCGGTGCGGTCGTACCGCTGGATCCTGAGGTCGGAGGGAATCAAGTCATCCTCAGACAACCCCAATCTCCGGAGCGTCCGAGTGGGAATTAGGTTAATCCCGGACCCCGTGTCGACAAGACAGCGCCGGACTTCAAGGCCATTGAACTGGCCAGTAACATACAGCGGACGAATGTGTCCCTGTATAGGAGGGTCTTCATCCTTACCAGAGAACGAGATAACTGCCTGACATTCGGCGTCCTCGATCGTTTCGGCGTGAAAGGCTTCTGCAGCCGCAACCTCTGTCTCAAACTGGAGGGGGCTTTTAAGGGCTTCAGCGAGTGCCTCGCGCATCTCAGATGACATGCGCAGGGCCTCAAGGATGGAGAGCCTTGCTGGGATGTCGGCCAAGTGCTTCAGGACATCATACTTTTTTTCCAAGCGCGAGCCCCTGGTTGCAGGAGGTTGCTCTGTGGTTTGAGGCATGATGGGCCTTGCCGGTTGAACCGGCGGCCGGCTGGTACTTGGCGCATCTTTCTGTTCATTGGTTGAAGCCCCGGAAGTAGTCACCGTACTGGGGTCAGGAGGCCGGGATGGACTCGTGGCCGGGCGGAGCTGATCGCGACGCGGCTGAGGCGGTTCTGCCTGGTCCCACACCACAAACAGTGGCGGAGGAGAATCTGTCATCCCCGGATGGGGGGGCTGCGCGCGCTGAGCTCGGTTTTGAGCCTGCTGCCTAGTCTCAGTGGCGTGCATGTCCTGGCTGGAGGTACCAACTGTTGTGCCCCAGCGACTCCTGTTTTTGCGGTTCCCCCGGCGGTGGCGACGACCGGGGACACTAGGGAGGTCCACCTGGTGTTCTTCAACATCGGGAACCGAAAAGGGATTTACCAGCTCGACGGTATTAACCAAAGCGTACCCAACACTTTCATCGGACGAATCATTCACCACTGGGCGGATCTGAGGAGGGATCCCCATCTCCGGGGGCATGAAATCGCCGAGAGTGCGGGATAGTGGCGGAACTGGCGGGGCGCTCTCTTCCTTCTTGCGCCGCCGCCGTTTGCTCTTCTCGGAAGAGGCAGGCTGGGATGACGATGCCGAAGCAGCACCCGCAGATTCTGGGGGCTCAGGCTGATTCAAGCGCGCACAGATGATTCCATGGGCGCAAATGATCGTCTTGCGGGCCATCCAGTTTTTATACTTCTGGGATCCACGGTCGGAGACCAGCTGCCATTCGTCCTCATTGCTGCTATCGTCATCCGATCCCACGAACACGCCTGCCACTTGTGATGGAGCTGGGCCCAACCTGATTACATTGTTGTTAATCTGGTCTTGGAGCCAGTCCTTAAACACATAGCACCGCCAGATGGTGTGCCCCAGGGCCCGATGGTAAGGGCAGTAGCGGGGGTTATCTGTGAGATGCGCCTCCTCTGGCCTCCAACACTCAGGCAGTCGCACAATCCTCTGCTCCAGGGCGCTCCGGAAATAACCAGGGACCTGATCCTCGTGGAATGAGTAGGTCAGGTATCGCGGGCCCCTGGGAGCGTGGTCTTGACGAGGGGCTGGAGGGGCCTGCCGAGGAGGTGGACCCTGATTATCTCGCATGGGTTGTGGCGGTACATTACGCGGAGGGGCCGTCCGGTTCTGGGGCTGCCGCTGCTGGGCCGGGAACTGAGCCCGTGGAGGCGGATTCCTGTGAGGCTGTGGAGATGGCCTCACCGGCAGCAGCTCCAACGGCCTGGGGGCCTCTATCTGGGCAACAACAGCGGGCTCAGCCCTGCTGGCTCTCCTTGCAGGAATCATAGGAGGCAGCGGGTGTGCCTGGCTGGCCTGTTGCAGGGCTTCCTCAAGACGTTGAGCTTTGTCTGAGAAGTCCCTGAACCCTCCGGGGTAATTCTGAGTGATCAAGGAAGGGACCAGCTCGGTCTTGACATTCCCGACGCACATTGTCAGCAACTGCTCCTGAGTCAATGGCATGTCAAGGGAATACGTGAGACCCTTCCATCGGGCGACGAAGTCCGCGACTCGCTCATCAGGACTCTGCTTGCACTTGAAGAGGTCTGTGATACTCGTCTTCCGGGTCGTGGAACTGAACTGGTAGAGGAACTGTCTACGAAGGTCCTCCCAGCTAGTTATCGACCCGACGGGGAGCTGGCTGTACCAGAAAAATGCTGGCCCTTCCAGTGTCTGGACAAAGCAGCGAAGCTTAGCGGCCTCTTGCTGCGCCGGAGTCCCCAACATAGGCCCGCACCTCGAGTTGAAATGGGCCAAATGCTTTGGCGGATCTCCAGTTCCGTTGAAGGGGGCGAAAGTGGGATTTCTGAATCCCGGAGGCGCCGGTATGTCATCCACCCATGCTGGGTATGGCTTGCCGTCCGGTGGGATCGCCACTTGCCGAGTCTCCAAGGCTTCCAAGCGGGTGATGAGTGCCGCCATCGGATCGTCCGGACATGGGTTCCAGTCCTGGCGAGGATCTCTAACCACGAGCGCATTGCATGGCCCTTCAATCGGGTCGTCGACCGGGTCGTCGAACTCGGCAGCTCGTGGGATGGCGGGCGGAGCGGCCCTTGGGGCAGCGGGAGGAATCCGAGCGGGGTCTCTCAGATAGTCATGCCGCTCGGGAGGGTGTGGTGAAACATACAATTCCCTCTTGCCATAGGAAATGGCCTCTCTCCTGTCGGCGAACACGGCATAATCACGGTTGCCCGGGAGAGCCTCATCGAGGGGTGGTTGTTCCTGTCCCTGCTGTCCTGGCCTAGGATCACCGTAGTCAGGCCGCCGTTCTGCAGCGCGCTCGGCGAGGAGCTGGTCAACTAGCTTCTTCTGCTCGGCGAGCTGTTGACGTAGCGTGACCTTCTCGGGATCCTCATCTGCCCTTTGTATGGAGGTGGATGGGTCGGCGGGCTTTATAGCCTCGCCGTGCTCTTTACCTTTGCTGACGTTTCGGCTCAACGTCAGTGCTTCAGTGGGTGCGGGGAGTCCCAGGAGGTTCCTCTGGTGACGAGTAACTCTCACCGATGGATCCAACGACGGCTTGTCTTCGGGGGGAGAGCCCCCGTCGAGAAGTTCCAAACCGTTCCCCTCCCCCGACAGGTCAGCCATATTGACCGTTTCCGTCCCTGGGGATGTACCCTCAGGGCCACCCAGTGAATCGGGCTGTCGGCGAATCGCACTGAAGCGTAGGGCAGCGTACTGCCCCCATCCACGGATATACACGTGGGGAGTGGCTTCCTCAATAACCTTGCGTAGTACTTGAAAACACTCGACGCATCGTTGTTGGAGGGCCTCGTGGTGCCCAAATGACCCGGGGTGCCGAACTGCGGGGAGCGTGGCTAGGTCAATTTGACGGCACTGCTCACCAATATCCTCCAGGTGCACTTGACTCCTGGGATATGGCATTTGTAGGCGGTGAAGACGGGAGTGAGTCTCCCGGAGAGTTCGGCGGAAGCATTCGAACTCATCCGGGGTGAGTGATTCGGGTGCATCAAAGCCCGGTCCTGCGACTGGCCAAAACTTCTCAGGGAAGTGGCCCTCTGCAAGGACGGTCCAGAAGCTCCATGACTCAAACTCGGGACCCAGGTCTCCTTGGTCATCTTCAACGACTGGGAATGGACGGGGAACCGGCAGTGGTGCCGAGGCGGGCCGTCGGGCCGACGGGCTGGCCGGCGGTGAATACGGCGAGCAGGCCGATTGGCCTCCATATCCCAGGCCGCCCTCTGAGGGTGGCGGTGCCCCGGCTACCACATCACGATAGGACGGGCCGGCGAGTGTACATCCTGCCGTAGCGTCGGTGCTCGCCGAGGGTGCACTAGATCGTGGTTCGACCGTCGGTCCCCAGAAAAGGTCTCTGGCTTCTCCGATCGAGGCAGGAGGCGCTTCCGGAGGGGCCGATACCAACCGAAAGCTTGATCCTTGGGGGTCTACCAGGCCCTCGCAACTCCGGATATACCTTCGGAGAGAAGCGGGGATAATATCGATCTCGCTCTCGGGAAGTACGAGGCTGAAGTGCCGCATTCCTACCCCTGCCCCTGACTGGCGGGATTGGGGGGAGGGCTCTGTCGCCGAATCATACTCCGCCTCTGTATCAGAGAAACGAACCGGTTGGATCTCTGTCCGGAATTCCGTAACATTCCTCCCTCTACGTCGACGCCTCGCCTTCCTGCCCCTGGGTGGTTCTTCGGGGCATGGCTGATCTCTGTCCTGGCGTCCTTCGGTCGCACCGTTGCTGGGGCCAAGAGGACTGGAAACCAAGGTGCGAGGGGCACCAGGAAAGATATCAAAGGGGACGCGGGGATAGATGATTCCGGGCAGGCCTCCGGGCCGGGATCGGAAGACGGGATGACCCATGCTTCTTGGATCTGCCACATGGAGTAGACCCTGCTGATGAATAGCGCTGCCGCGAGGTGGTCCGCGGGGGCTATTGCTTGTACCAACAACCGGGAGAGTCAACCCAACCTGCCTCTGGGGCGGTCGGGGCCTCGATCCAGGTCGGGCATAGAAGTGCCTCTGCTCAGGATGCGCAGGGGCCTGGTGACTGGAGCCAGCAGTGGCTTGAGCCAACGCGGCCGCTGTTGCTAGGGCCCCAAGGTGGGCATCCTCTTCCGCTCGTGCCTGACGTTGGCGTCGGGACAAACGAGTCGGGATGAGCGGCGTGGGCAGGTGGAGAGCCCGTTCTTCGACTTGAGGGGCCTGGCGGCGGTGTCGCCGTGGCCTGACAGGAGCCCTTATCGCGGATCCCTGGAGCGGATCTTGGATAGGGTGGTCCCGGACATCTTCCACCTCATCCGCATAGGGGAAGGAGTCGTCAGAGCGCTCCGGGGATAAACTCCCGAAGCGGTTGGACGTCGAGGTAGGCAGCGGTGCCTCCCTGCACGGCCCTCGGGGGCGGCGTTGGTGGCGAGGTGCAGCTTCCTCGAGGTCTAGGCGAGCCATGTACCGGGTGGGGATGACTCCCTCTTCCTCATATCTCTGCACCAAGTTGTTGATCACCCTTCTCTGGATGACCTCCGAGGGGGAGAGAGGGCGTGGTTGTCCCGCAGTTTCGGCTGCTGGGACGGCTGTGGAACGGGCGGGACCGCGCGGAGTAGCCGCGTCGGTGTTTCCCTTACCCCTACGCCAGTGGGCGGGCGGTGATCGGGCATTGGATCGGGCAACCTGATTCCTAAAGATAGGGAGAAGAACCCATTAAAACTGACAGGAAAAGGAATCGACTACCAATCATTAATGCCACAACTTCTTCCGTGGGGGAAACCCATGCCATCGACGTCGTGAGACGGAGTGCCCGATTTCCCCTCCCAGCCCCTGGCGGGTCCCGTGCCCCGGTGCTGAATGCTCGGCCGGGCAACATGCCAATCTTCCAACACCTCTGAAAGCTATCGGTCCTCGTATTGAGGAGAAGAGATTCACGTCGGGTTCACCATTTTTCTGTTTCGGTGCGGATGTGCGTCGGGTTTCTGTTCCGACGCTGTTCCGCCAGGACGCATTCGCGCGTGCACCCGTCGACCCGAGGGGATGGGCGCGCGCGGCTTGTGGTCCCGCAGTCCCTCTTTCCAAAGGCGGGCGGCATCCGTCCCTTATTTAGGGGCGTCTGCTCCTTGATCGAAACCGGGATGATGGGATGTCGGCTCCTCCTCCCGTGGACGTCTCCTCGGAACTCGTTTCCTAATCCGGGTCTCCCTCATAGATTTAAGACATGCTCGTGAATCTCGTTCCCGGCACCATGTCTCCATGGACACCGGTTAATTACGCTGCGTCCGCCCGGACGCTCCAAGGAGTCTGGTCGGGGCAGCAACCTGCGGTGAGGAGACCTGGTGGCTCTGGGTGTTGGGGGCGTGTCTTAACACTACGGCTCTGCATGTCTGCCTTCCGTCCCTAATAGGGCTTCTCGAAGGCGTGATGGCCTGAGGCATCCTGCACTGGGTGCGGGGAAATGCGTTACCTGAGGTTTTCCTCAGCTTCCCATGTTTAACACGGGGTATGCCGCGAGTTTAACGTCCAGCGGGGACGGCATCGGACTGATCAACACGAGATGTAGATCAGATGAAAGAACCCCTTGCGGGGAACTTCCGATGCTGGGGCCAGCACATGGGCGGCTTCCCGAGT
This sequence comes from Viscum album, assembly GCA_963277665.1. Taxonomy (NCBI): domain Eukaryota; kingdom Viridiplantae; phylum Streptophyta; class Magnoliopsida; order Santalales; family Viscaceae; genus Viscum; species Viscum album. The sequence goes on along the minus strand of OY728145.1, from coordinate 732,346,341 downwards.
GAAGTGGAGTGGAATGAAATGGCATGACCCCACCGGGATGTGGCAGCCCGGGTAAGGATCAGGATGGATGATGGAGTGAAGAGCTTGGACCCCGTAGGGGCTTCCTACGTACCGCGCGTTAGCACGGATCAAAGTCAGCGTAGTTCGGATATACAGTTTAACGTCATGCTGGACGTCGGCAAGCAGACTCACGAAGAGATCGAGGCCGCCGGGTGGAGGATTGAACCGAACCACCTCGCACAGAGGGGGATGGAACGGCCGGGTGGATCACAGTTTCACGTCATGCTGGACGTTGGCAAGCCGACTCACAAGGAGATCGAGGCTGCCTGGAGAAGGATTGAACCGAACCACCTCGCGCAGAGGGGGATGGAACGGCCAGGTGGATCACAGTTTCACGTCATGCTGGACGTTGGCAAGCCGACTCACAAGGAGGTCGAGGCTACCTGGAAAAGGATTGAACCGAACCACCTCGCACAGAGGGGGATGGAACGGCCGGGTGGATCACAGTTTTACGTCATGCTGGACGTTGGCAAGCCGACTCACAAGGAGGTCGAGGCTACCTGGAAAAGGATTGAACCGAACCACCTCGCACAGAGGGGGATGGAACGGCCGGGTGGATCACAGTTTTACGTCATGCTGGACATTGGCAAGCCGACTCACAAGGAGGTCGAGGCTACCTGGAAAAGGATTGAACCGAACCACCTCGCACAGAGGGGGATGGAACGGCCGGGTGGATCACAGTTTTACGTCATGCTGGACGTTGAAGGGGGAAATAGAAAAAGGCAGTGGGGAAGTGCAATGGAGATACACATGTGCAGTCCCCCACAAGAGCGGATTCATAGGTGAATCGATGCGAATGTGAACCCGGGAGGGGTCCACGGATGGACGAACCGATGTGAATACGACCGGGACGACCAGGTGGTGGGCTTGAACCTCGGAGATGCTTCCTACGTACCCCGTTTAGAAGACAGGGATCAAAGTCCACGTAGTTTGTTCTGTTTGTAACACTACCCCCGTGGGCGAAGGCCACTCCAATCCCGACATCCCTGCAGAGACGAGCGGGTGGGGGCCACATCCAAACCGGGGGGACCCTGCGTGCAGGGCACGAGATCGGGTGAAGCGGACGGTTTAACGTCTTGCCGGACGAAGTACAGTTTAACGTCGTGTGTTAAGGATGAAGATGCTTGGCAGTTTAACGTCTTGCAGCGCGGACGAGGTGCAGTTTAGCATCATGCAGGACGAATTACAGTTTAACGTCGTGCAGGACGAATGCTGAACAGTTTAACGTCTTGTAGCTCGGACGAATGCAGTTTAACGTCGTGCGGGACATGGAAGCCGCCGATAGGTCCGTGTCACTTCGCGCAAGCCTGGAGGGCTGCACGGGAAGACAACGCATGGTGCGGGCACCCAGGATGAAGATCATCGGGCGCCACGCAGGCGGGTACCCTCAGGGGGTCAAAGGGATCGACCCTGGCAGATTGTGCGCAAAAGAGAAGCTTGGCGCGCAATACCGCGGGTCGACGCGCAAATGGGCAGGCTGGCGCGCAATTGGGCCAGCGCTTTGCACGCAGATGATTGAGATTGCGCACACCGGGCTTCGGATAGCGCGCGAGGGCAACGACTCATTCTTTAACGAATGGCCTCTTAATAAAAGGGGGGGTGGGGGGTGCGCGCAATCGGGCTGGATTGCGCGCACCCGGGGGCAATTGCGCGCAAGAGGCTTCTTTTGCGCGCGAAAGCCTTTGGGTTAAGAATTGTTTCAAAGGAAAGGAGCCAAGGGGATTGCGCGCGAAGGAGAACCCCAAGGCTTTATTGCGCAAAAGAAAAGAGGATACCTGAAGATCGGCATTGCGCGCGGAAGGGGTTGGATTGCGCGAACGAGCGACTCTTCGAATTCCGGCAACCTTTAAAACGTCGGGGGTCGCCTCATATTTATAGACAACCCCTGGCGTGGAATCCGGTTCGCGGGCGCGGAATTACCTTCGCGGGCGCGGAATCTGGCCCGGCGCGCAAGGGAGTCGTGCGGGTCACGGGTGCGCAAAATTGCGCGTCGGCCCAGCGCATTGCGCGCATCCCGGGAGGTTTGCGCGCCTGACTTCAACATTGCGCGCGGGTCTCCAAAATTCCGCGCAAGTCCTCTGGGCCCTTCGGAACATGCTTCTGACTCCAAATATGACCTCGCTTTCCGCATCCGGAGCTTCATTTGGGAACAACAGACTTTTCCGGCGTCTACACCAGCATATTGATTTTCCTTTGAATAACCCTTCAGTGCAACCCCTATAATCCCATATGTTCTTGTATGCACATAGTAGGTTCTGATATCCTTCCAAACATTAGGTGATAAGAATTTATGTGTGATACCTATATATTGTGGCGTGCACCCATTTATCACATTCTTATCCTGAGGTCCCTCTTCTAATAGATCCATAGGGGTTATATTAAGAGGGATTCTCATAGTAGAATACCCATGAGTTCTACCTGGTTGAGTAATACCGTATGGATTACTTTCAGTATTGGCATCTATATCTTTATTAATTTTTTATTACAAGATGCATGTTTCCACCATAGTTATGTATACATTCTCTTTATCCATTTAATGAATTTTTCATTCATATTGAGTCTTCAGAGCATCCGATGCCTCTAAAACTTCACTGGTGCAACTGGGATTATCATCATATTTGAGGTGAAGACTCCAAGAGTGAACATGAGATTACTCCATAGAGGAATTACCCATATCTTCCATATACTATTTTAGTTTTACATTCGGCACAACATCAATGTACCTAGTGTGGGTGTTATCATTTGAGGTGGCATATTTACTAGAATTATCAAAATATAAGACTTTTACATGAAAATAAGTATCATTTTTTTCTTAAAAAATTATTATTTTCACTATTCAATGAAAAATTAATCTTTTAGAAAAATACTAATATTAACCTTAATATAATTTATATATTCTTCTTTCAATAATAATATCAGTTTTACTAGATTGAATTTCTAAATTTTAATTAAATTAATTAATATATCATCACACAAAATGTAATAAATATCATTTTGGATGAAAACATATTTTTAAATCATAGAATACTTTATTAAAAATTGATTACATATTTATTATGAATTAATTAATGCATTTTCATTATATAAGACCTATATATATTACACAAGGTTGTTATTTATATTTTTACAAAGAATTAAAATGATAGGTTATAATGATCACCTTTAAATAAAATTATTTCAATTTTAGATTATAGTTCCTTTAAACATGGTGTTGTGTGTAAAACAATATATGAATGAAATTTAATTTATTTGAAGACAAATATATCATAAAAACTCAAGTAGTTTCAATATAATTCCACTAAAATGTATTTTTACCTCTAAATTCCAACACTCTAATATTAACAAATAGGGATATATTTTATTCCTCACATCATCAGGTTCCTAAGAAACATCCTATGATTCTTTATTCCAACAATGAACATTTACTAGGTTAGTGGTATTATTCCATTATAATTTTATCTCTACGATCCTAGATTTATATCATTTGTTATTTATAATAAATCGCATTATCAAGTGGTTTAAAATCTAATTTCAGTACATATAACGTAAAAGGTATGTACTTCCTCTTAATAGATACATGGAACACATCATCAACTTGATATACTTTGGATTGAAGTGAAATGAAATAAGCACCAATACTGAAATAATCTAGAAATTTGAAGGCATCAATAAAATTTGGATCATCATTCCATTCCTTCCAATTATCATAAACATATTATAAGGATATATTCATAGGGGTAACTTCTAACCAACATCAAATTAATGATCTCACCCACTATTATTAGCATAAAGTTTTTATTGAATCTAATATTCACTTATGTGTTGATGGATAAATATAGCCTCATCTAAAATTTACTCATATAAATTAAGTCCCAATTTATTTTTTCTCCCACTATATCCAAATTTTTGGTATTTTTTCACTTCCTTAAATAAGGGTCTTCATAAATATCCATCTAAATTCATGATTGAATGCTATTGTGTTAAGAATATTCCAAAAAAGGAAGTTTTTGACCCTGATCACCATTTATATCCATAGATAAATCTATTGAACTATAATCTAGAGTTTGAATAGTTCTGATATATTGATAGTATATTTTATGATGATATGAAGTACTGAAACTCAGCTATGTATCCAGATCCCACTAAACTCTTCTTTAGAAAATTGAGGTAAACCTTGAATCTGGATCATATAAAATAGAATGTGGTACTCAAGGAAACCTTACTAATTGCATAATGTATAAACTGGAAATATGATCAATGGGGAAATAATATCATGATTATTTCATAAGGATCTCAACTTCAAAAAATATAAAATTATTCCCTTTAGATGTTATTTGGTGTCTGATGAAGAAATCCTTGGTAATTCCTTTACCATTTCCATTTTTTGTATGGGTAATGATTGTAACATCCCCTTGGACTTATGTATCTTAGCCTTAACAAAACTAAAATACTAGGAATTGAGATACAAACTATTCAATATCTTTTTTCTTATTATCCCACTAGAAATACCAATGAAAATATTTATACATATTTGTACTTACATGATGAAAAGAGAATCATACACTATGAGATTCATCCAATATCTCCTTCTTTAGATCTAGTACTGATGGGTCACATAATCTGTTTATGAAACTTACAATTTTATTATATTAGTGGTTTTTATAAGAAATATTTCTCACCTTATTATATAGTTCCAAAACATACTTATGTACATATTTAATACTTAATATATTTGATGGTTTCACATTCATTTAATAGACCTTAAATACTAGATCCCTTTTAATCCATATCATTGAAAAATTATCATGGTATTTCAACTCAAACAATCATCCACCATGTTCTATTTCCTATAGAGGTAGTGTATTGAACATTCATAATCAATAATAAACCCCAACCATCTACTTTGGAACATATTCAAATATTTATGTGAAATATTCATTTGAATGTTTTATGGTTAATATATACATATAACACATATTTCAATATAAAAAACACATAAAAGTTTTTAATCTAAAAGTTAGTTCTTATAACTATAAATATTAAGTCAGGTAACTTTTATTATGATGATTCAAATGGAAGATGACATAAGCTATCACCATATAATTTTACATGATGAAACATAAAAGTATAGAACTTTATGAATTAGTAAAGATTATAAACCCTTATATAATACAATTTATTATAATAATAGGTTCATAGACATACTTTTTTTTATCTTTTTGAAATTTTCCTTATATCCATATTTCTATAGTAACATTTATCTCTTCCATGTATACTTTTTTAGTGGATTAGATAGTCCTGAGATATCCCTCATAATGAGTTCATAGTATCCATCCAATCCAAAACAACTATATATCTCAGATACCATGGTTTGTATGGTCTGTTGGTTAATAATTTCTATTTTTGAATATATTACAATAAATAATCTCTTATGATGATATAACCTAAGAATAAAACCTTTTGTAACTAGAATTCACACACACTGAATTTTAAATATAGATTCTTTTTTTAATGGTCTTCCAAATAGTCATCAAATTATCTTTATGATAATACTTTCTCTTGGAATATATATGAATATTAACAATAAATACAACTTTCAATAGATCATGGTGATAAAAAATGACTATATTCATTAATTCCATGAAGGTAGAGTGGGATTTTTTAAGTCCAAATGGAATCCCAATAAAATCATAAGGAGAATAACTCATATGGGAGGTTGTATTGGGTAAAAACTCTTTATCAAACCTCAATTGATGAAATCCAAAATGTAGTTCAATAATGGAAAATGATTGATCTCTGTATGGATAACTAAAATCAATACTGGGTAGATGATATTTTTTATTGATATTGATATTTTTAAGTTGCTGATAATCTATGGAAAGATGCACTAACACATATTTTTTATTAATAGAAAAAATAGGTTCAACATTTGGTAATAGAATAGGCTGAATTATTCCCTAGTCAAGATTCTCATAGAGTTACATATTCATATCACGCAACTCAATCAAGGCCATTTTTTACAGAGTCTTTGACATAGGTGTAGAACTAGTTGTGAGTTCTATTGTGAACTCAACTTCATGATTCTGGGGAAGACTAGGTATGTATTTAGGAAATACATCAGAAAAATATTAAACAATTGAAATTTTTTAAATATTGAGTATCTCCTCAATAATTTGAGATACATATCCCTTATAAATATATAGTATGACCCCTGAAATTGAAGTAATTTCCATTTAGAAATCATACCCATTATCGCATTGATAGATAATCATAAGTATATTTGGATTTTATAATATGAATTATCTTATAAATTAATATGAGAAATATATAGAATGAGAACCCATCCATGCCAAAAATCAAATAAAATTTTAACTTTAGGGAGAATTACACTATTTATATAAATCACTTTCCCAAACAAATCTATCATAGAAAAGATATAGTCATAAGATACAATCATCATGAAATTAAAGGTTTATACTTACAACTAAACATTTAATAATTAAGGCGGAGATGTGATACTATTAGAAAATTCTTTATATATAAAATATTTGGTAGATCCAGAATAAAATATTTCTGAAATTCTATAGTAGATGGTATGTATACCTTTAAACACTTCATTCTCCTAACCTAATTCAGTTATGATAGAAAATTATTTCCTATTACTCTTTTTAATATGGGGTTAATGAGGCTTACCATATTTATATTCTCTTTTAATAGGGTATTGGTTCAAATAATACAAAATATACGTATATTGAAAACATTAAAATATATTTGTCGTATCATTTTTATCCCATTTTTCATTTTTCATCCATTTCATCCCACAAAAAAATCAGTAGACAAATGGTCATTATTTCGACATTTATAGAAATTTCCAATTATTTTCCTTTTATTTCTTATGTTAACTCCCCATATTTTATGAATATATGTGTTTATAATTTATCATCATCATTATTTAATTTGTTCCAAAGAACCAAGTACAAAGCAAGGGCAAGGGGAGAGGAGGAAAGGCCCCCCTCCCTATGGGGGCCTAAAATAGTGAAGGCCAAGAGCATCACATCGGATAAAATTGAAACCTTCTGGTTTAAGAGCGGTAATTTTAGGGAGACATCTGATGTTGGAGACATGCTCTGCCATCGTAGCCAAGTGATCCGTGTCCTTGTTACCCTCCTGCCATGTATGAGTGACCTGGATGTTATGGTTGAGAAAAGATTTGCATATTATGATGGTGTACTCAATCGACCAAGGGATGGATATGGTGCCATGAAGGGAGTCATGTAGAATCATCGAGTCTGATTCCACCTGTGTGAGTACCAGGTTTCTCTGTTTACATAGGGTTAGGCCAGTAAGAGCTGCATTCACCTCTGCCTGTATTAGGGTGCCGCTACCATAATATGCAGTGAAATCTAGGAAGACACTTCCCCCTGCATCCTGAACTACTCCTCCTCCCCTCATGTCACCCAAGATATGGGACCCATCCATTTTTAATTTGAGGCCATTGATGGGGGGGCACCAACTGATCCATCTTCCTCGATCAAGCGGTTCTGAAGCGCCAGAATGGAGAAACCTCAGTGATGGGGCTTCCCGCCAGTTTCTTAAGAACGTAGCCAAGTCCACCAGTAGAATCTTCATCCTCATAACGATGGTCCTATCAGTGGATGAAATCCCCTCATACCTAGCCTGGTTCCTGGCCTTCCATAAGCACCAATAGTCGGCATTAAGGATCACCGCCCGAGCCGACCGCTCCAGTCCCAGGTTTGTCACCTCCTGGAACTAGTTGTCAAGGAATGAAGCCGCAATCATGCCCGCGATAGGGATAGAGGTAAGGGATCCAATTAACTTCCACATGATCTAAGCCCATTCCCCTTCAAAAAAAGTGTGGTCCGTGCTCTCTTCATGTTTTCCCTTGTAGCAATGATAGTAGGAGGCCAGGTTGATCCCCACTTTCCAAAGTTTCTTATGGATAATTCATTTTTAATACTTTGTTTCAATATATTAAATAGTTGATCAATTTTTATTATAGGGTTGATTAAAAATCTAGAGGACTATCTCCAATGTAATATCCTATTACCGTTCTGACAGGTATTCCTTAAACCATATCATTGCTTTCCATTTTTTTATTTAGGTAAGGGTTGAGTTTGGATTGGGAGGATACCTATAATGGTAATGTCCAACACTTATAGGATTTTTCAAATTTAAATATGGTGTTTTTGTGAAATTATAGGATATTACATGCCATGTAACTAGGTTACGTGCTATGAAACTACTGCTGGGTGCAATTCATGAAGAGTGGTTCATGGTGTGATGAGTATATTCCACGAAGGCCCTTGACATGACATGAAGTATTTTCAGGTCCGTTTTTAACGAGTAAAATCGAGGGTTTTTTCAGTTATTATTCTTAGGAGTTACATGATGTGAATAGGTTTTACATGTCATATAATTCCCCAACTTTAAAAGGGATTTGAAAATTATATGTGTCTTCTTTGTTATGAACATTAAAACTTTTACGGTGTGTAAATGGATTATGCACCATGTAATACCCTGAAAATATCCTATAAAATGAGAGAGTGAGTTTGGTAAATTTTCATCCACTCCTCACTAATTCCTCTTAAGTTTACCTAAATCCTTCCCCAGTTATTCGTTGATCTTTGACACCCTTCAATATCTATTCCTTTAGTGTTCAATCATCATTCCTTTGGCGGGTGATATCTGGGAAAGTGTTCTTCATCATTCTTCATGTATCTCTTTTTCTCCTCTTTTGGTATTTCAATGGATCATCTTATAATTTTTGGAACTATTCTATGTGGTGTTGGATATTTCTTCTATGGTGGGTTTTGATATTGACTACACCATCTTTCTCATTGACAGGTGTTGTTACGAGTGTCGGGTTTCAAGAAAGAGGTAGGTGGTTCCATCCTGAATTTACAAATAGATTATTCATATATTTATTGATTTATTTAAATTATTGATTTAAATTAAATTGATCGAACTTGGTTTCAATTAAATTGATAAAAACATGATACTAGTGAATTGTGAGATTTGAAATGGTTTTGGCATTGAATTTTGGAAAACCCCCAATTTCAATGAATTTGGGTGTGTTTATGAAAATTGGTTGATTTAAATTATCGAATTTAAATTGTGGATTTTATAGAAACTATTTCAATTAAATTGTTGAATTTAATTGTGGAAAATGAATTATGAAAATGATGTAATTGGTTTTGAATAGTTTTCAAACTTTTGAAAATGGATTAAAATGATTTGATAGAAACCCAGTGGGTTTATCTTGTGAAAAGGGAATGTTATTTTTATTAAAACCCATTTAGGTTTCAAATTGAAAAATTGGATTTTTCATAGGTATTAATTTTGAATTAATTTTATTTTATGCACTCTGGAAATAAAATTTCCATTATGAAATTTCACAAGAAAGACTTAGGTAGTTGGTGAGTTATTTGGATACACTCTACGCTATTATAACGTTCTAAAAAATACATATGGTGGGTCACAAATCTGATGGGTGGGTGACGAGTAGCCTATATCCATTTTCAGGGGGGGGGTGTGTATACTAATTTTGATGAGATCATTTAGAGAACACATAATCCTACAGTATGTTAATACTATCTTACCTACTTGAAAGATGACCATGTTGCTCACTTGTTTATTTATATATGAGATATAAACATATGCTAATGTTGTAAAACATCTTTACATGAATTTTCTAGATTTACATAAACCATTTTGTGTAAATATTTTATGTAATCCATTATTTTATAAATATTCATTCTCCTGTAATGTAATGTCTGTTGTATAAAAAAAATTCCATCATTTTTAAATTTTATAGCATGTTTTGTTTAAATATTTCCAAAAATGTTTATTTTGAAAATTGAATGTTTTTTCTTTGGATAATATATATTTGGAATATGTAATGGAATCTTTGGTGTTATCCTACTGGGATTAGTCTCACACCCTAATTTTGACTTTGAGTGTTTTTAGGAACACCCTTCTGGCTATGTTAGGGATGGTTTAGTTATCAAGTTACTATAGTACTCGAGATGGTCTATGAAAAAATTGGTATCAAAGGCAGGTTATTCTATTTTTTTTCTTGAAGTCATTAAAAATTTATGAAATATTTTTGGGACTTAGAAGGTAGTTTCTATTGAGTTCTTGGACATTTCTCACCACAATGAACCTTAAGTTTCCAGATGTGGTTTAGTTTTATTCTTTTACCTATTGAGATTTGGAAAGAGTGAAATCCAAATCCTGTTTCTTCATTCTATTGAGAATAATTTCTCTTGTTACTCAGTTTCAGTGATAATATAATGCCTTCCTTTTACCTGATGATGTTGTTTAGCATCATGCCACTGAGAAGGCATACAAATCAGATCTAGGAGGATTCTTCTACTGAACCGAAACTAGAGAATCCTCAGGTGGAACCAAATTCGGTTGAGGTGATTGTGCATATAGTACATGCTCGGGGACATGCACCATCTCCAATCCCAGTTCGGGCTCTAGTTGTAGATCCTCAGGGGGGTGTTTTTTGAAATATTTCTCAAGTTTTCCTTCTCTAGAAGACACTAGTTTTAAAAGGCTCAACTGAACCTTAACATTCTAAGGAATGATTGGGTAATATTGAACACATACTTGAGTTCTAGGAGAAACCAAACCTGACCAGGGTGAAGTGATCCACCTTTGTGCTGGAAGTACTAAGAATGAGAGTGTGGGATATGATGGTGATGATAGGGAAACATGAGGTATTAGAGTGGAAATACTTCAAGGTTCTATTCAACAACTAGTTCTATCTGAATTCAATGGTGTTAGCTAAGGATATGGAGCTTTTGAACATTTAGAAGGTTGATAAAACTTTGACTGAGTATTCAAATCATTTTGTTGAGTTGGGGTAGTTTTCTACAAATATTATATCTAATGAGATAATTAAGGCTTAAAGGTTTGAGTTGGGATTTCAATAATATATCTATTTTTAGGTTTTATTGCTGAACTTTCCCACTTATGCTGATGTGTTGTATATGAAGATGATTGTTGAGAAGGAACTGGATGGAAATTCCGGGTTATTGGGAGTTTCTTTTCCTCATAGTGGTAGTGTTGGATCCTTCAAAGTAAAATATATGTGTTATGATTTTTATAGTTGTTTTTTATGACAGGGTAAATCCATACCTCCTACAACACTAGGAGGGAGTTCATTGATTTTCTACCAGTGTGGTAAGAAAGAAAATCTAAGAGGGTTTTCACTATGGTACCCAAGAAAAATAGCTCCTAGAAATGATTAGGGAACTTATAGAGATTCTTCCATCAGTTATCTACTCTGCATAGTTGAACGAGATCATCAGATCCTCTTAAAACTGTTGGGAAATCAGATGCTTCCAGTATAATAGTTTCAGGAAGAGGAATCCGAAATAAAGCTACTTAATGTAGTGGAAGATTCTATAGATGAAGTAAACATGGGTCCAATGACTATAAGAGGTACCATTACTATAACATCATCATTATTGAATGCTCTTTTAGATACTAGTGCATCTCATTAATTTATTTAAACCTATATTGTTGATCAGCTTAATCTTCATATGAAGATTTTATCTTGTGCAATGGATATTACTACACCACTTGGTTCAAAGAGAGAGTAGGGTCTATGTAGTCCTTCATGTTCCTTCTCTCCATTAGATGTTGATCATTCTTTTAATTGTTTGGTTCTTGACATGAAATCTCTAGATGTCATTTTTGGTATGGATTGGATTATATTCAATAAATCCTGTATTTTCTGTTATCATCAATGGGTCTACTTTACTACCCCCAGTGGTGTGTCACTTTTCTTTCAAGGATATTGGGACACATGTTCAAGAAGATCCGGACCTTATTATCCAGAATTGGTAAAAGATATATAAGTGTTTTTTATATAGAGTGGGATTTAATGATTGGTGCTCTTCCTCTAGTAATCGTTGAGTTTCCAAATTTTTTTATTTTGAATTTCTACGGTCTTCCACTGGTGATAGAGGCTGGGTTTTCAATTGACTTAATGCAAGGTTCTCAGTAAGCTCTAACTCCTTTTTAACGAATGGCTCTAGATGAACTGAAAGAGATGAAGTCCTAGTTGGATGATATTCTTGAGAGATGATTTATATGCTTGAGTGTGTCACCTTGGGCGGTGCCAGTTCTCTTTTCTAAGAAGGATGATGGTTCTCTTCACTTATTTGATGATTACCGAAAGATCAATCGAGTTATAGTAAAGATCAAATATATTTTTGCATGGATTTATGATATGTTTGTTCATTTTAAAGGTTCAAAGTGGTTTTCGATGATCGAACTTCGATCTGGTTACCATTAGTTAAGGATAATGGTATCTGACATTCAAAAAACTACTTTTTGGAGAACATATGGCCATTATGAGTACCTTGTTATGACCTTTTGTTTGAAAAATACTGCTACAATATTCATGGATTTGATGAACACAATTTTCAATGAATATCAGGATACCATTGTGGTTGTCTTTGTGGATGAAATCCTTGTTTACTCAAAATACGAGGAGGATCATGGGCATCATATGAGAATAGTTCTAAGTCTTCTGAGAAATCATAGAATTAATTACAAGCATTGAACGTGTGATTTCAGGATTTGGGAAGCAAAATTCTCAGGACATGTGGTGTCTGATTAGGGTATATCAGCTGATCCTGAAAAGGTAAAGGATGTTATGAATTGGGAGAAACCATGAAACTTCTTTGAAATTCAAAGAATATTGTGCTTAACTAGATACTGCTGCAGGTTTGTGAATGAATTATCAAAGTTAGATTCTCTGATGACTACTTTGACATGGAAGGGGGTGATGTTTTCTTAGGATGATAAATGTTAGAATTCTTGTGTTGAGCTGAAACATATTTTGACTACTGCGAGAGTGTTAACTCTTCCAAAGGTCAGGCATGACTATGTGGTCATTTGTGATGCATCGAGTTTAGGATTGGTTTGTGTTCTTATATATGGTTACCATGTAGTTACTTATGGATATCATTAGCTTAGGCAACACAAGAAGAATTAACCTACCAATAATCTTGAACATGAAGTTGTGAGTCACGTGCTTAAGAGATAGAGTCATTACCTTTATAGAGAAAAGTTTAGCATGTTTTCAGACAATAAAACGATGAGTTCTATGTTTTCTAGAAAAGATTGGATCCTTCGCTAGATGTGTGGGGTGGAGTACATGATTTTTTTTGACATTATCAACACCTACACCTTGGGTAATGAGAATGCCATTGTAAATGAATTGAGAAGGACACTTCCAACCCAGGTAGTGAAAGAATCTTTAGAAGAGTGGAATTTTATGGCTCTCTTTACACAGTTGCATATTAGAGTTTAGGAAGAAGGGGATGAAGATTCATTAGCCAGTGTTCAGTTGAAATCTTATCTTCACGATATGATTCTTCATGATTAGGAGCTTGATGATGAGTTTCATAGAATTAGAGATTCTCTTTATTGTGAGGATATAGTTATCTAGGGGTCGTTCTCCAAAGAGGGTGTTTTGGTTTATCAAAATCACTTTGTTGTTCCATTAGAGGCAAGAAATGGTGTAATGGGGGATTTCCATAATTCTCATTAGTCTTTGAACATAGAATGTACTAAGTTGTTATATGACATGAGGTTGCAGTTATGGTGGCCCTGTATGAGGGGGCATTTTTGAGTTTGTTTCCCATTGGTATACATGCCAATAAGTTAAAGCCGATCGTCAGAAACTTTTGGGTTTATATAAGAATCTTTCTTTCTCTACATGGAAGTGGGATGAAATATCTATGTAAATTGTGGACGGGTTGCCTCATACCCAAAGAAGGAAGAATACAATTTGGGTTGTGATTGATATGTTGACCATTTCGACATACTTCATACCCATATGAGATATAACAAAAGTTGATATGTTGGAGAATATATATGTGAAAGAGATTTTATATTTGTAAGTAGTTCCATTACTATAGTCTATGATAGAGATCCTCGATTTACTTATCTCTTTTGGAGAGGCCTTCTGGAGGTACTAAGATCCTAGGTTCATCTAAGAACGACCTACCATCCACAATCATATGTTCAGATGGAAAGAGATATATTGATTCTTGAGGATATGTACAAATCCTAATTTCTCAACTTCAGCATGGTTTGGGATGATCACTTAGGGGCCATTTGAATTTTCTTGAAATAATAGTTAGCATTCCGTGATCAGAATGGAACCTTTTTGAGGCCATGTATGGCTGACCTTATAAATCTATATTGTGTTAGTTGGGGGTTGGTGAATGTTCCATGGTTGGTCCATGCTTGGTGCAAGAGATGCCAAAAAATATTTAGCTATTTTGTTAGAGGATGTTGACAGCACATGGCCGATATAAGACTTATGTTGATTGATGCCATACAACATTGGAGTTTTTAGTTAGTGACTAGGTGTTCATAAATCTTTCACCCTAGTTAGTTCATCGATGGATTTGGAGTTAAGGTAAGCTTAATCCTTATTTTTTCAAACCATTATAGGTTGTTGAGATGGCATGGAATGTTTCTTACCATTTATCACTTCCACCATATATGAAATCAATACATAACATATTTCATGTATCACAGCTGAGAAAGTATCTATATGATCCATCTCACATTTTGAGCTAGAGTGATCTTGATATTGAGCATGATTTATCCTTAAACGAACGACTATTTTAGATAGTTTATTTTGAGAACAAGGTACTTCAGGGGAGAATGATACCTTTGGTTTGTGTGCTATGGAAGCATGGTTCTTAGAATCATAAGTCGTGGGAATGTGAAGAAATGATATGAAAGTTGTGGCCTCATCTCTTTGGCATGGAATATTCTTTATAGGCTTTATACAGATTGAATGGGCTTGTACTGGGGTGGTTTCAACATCCCATTACCATTCTGACATGTATATATGCAACCTTTTCATGGTTATACTTTTCATTATTTGGTTAAGGGTTGAGTTTGTATTGGGATGAAACCTATAAAGGTAAACTCTGAAACTTGTTGGATTTTTAAACTTTAAATTGGGTGTTTTTTGTGAACTTCTAGGATATTTTACACCGAGTAACTAGGTTACCAAATATATTGCTTCTACCTCGTGCTAGACATAAAGCATAGTTCATGATGTGATGGGTAAATTTTGTGAATGCACTTTACATGGTGTAAATTATTTTTAGGTCATTTTTAGTGTGTAACTATGGGGGTTTCATCAGTTATGTTTCTCAGAAATTACACAACATGAATAGGGGTTACACACCTTGTGATACAGAATATTTTAATGGGAATTACAAATTTGATGCCTCTTCCCCATTACAAACATTAAAACATTCACGACGTGTAACCAGATTACACACTGTGTAATACCCCAACAATAGCCTATAAAAGAAGTCAATACTCTTGGTTATTTTTCATCAAATCCTCTCTGATTCCTATTCCTTCATCCCAAAACCTTCCCCAATTATTCTTAGAGCCTTACAACCATTCTAGATATAATCCTTTGGTGTTCTATCATCATTGATTTGGCGGGTGAAATTTTGGTAAGCATTCTCCATTATTCTTTATCAATCTCTATTTATCCTCTTTTTGGATTTCAATGGATCTTCCTAGAATTGATAGATCAATGCCCTATGGTTTTGGATATTTATTATAGTTTGTTTTTTGTGATCTACCACACCTTCTTCCTCATTTATGGGTGCCATTGTGAGTGTCTGGTTTTTTGAAAGAGGTAGGTGGTGCCTTCCCGAATCACCAAATTGATTATTCCTATTTTTTTGATTTATTTCAATTGTTGATTTAAATTCAATTTCTAAAAATTTAATTCAATTAAATTAATAAAAACTTGGTTCTAATAAAATATGAGATTTGAAATGGTTTTGGCATAGAAATTTGTAAAATAAGCAAATCCATTTAATTGGGATGTGTTTATGGAAATTGGATTTTTTAAATTGTAGAATTTAAATTGTGGATTTGATGGAAATGATTTTAATTAAACTTTTGAATTTAATTATGGAATATGAATTGTGAAAAGGATTTAATGTGGTTTTAATGGATTTAAAACTCGTGTAAATTGATTAAAATGATTTGATAGAAACCCAATGGTTTTATCTTGTGAAAAGGAATTTTTTTTATTAAACCCAATTTTAATTTTAAATGGAAAAATTATAATTTTGAAATAGAGGAATGGGATTTAATTTTATTTTAATAACTCTTAAAATAAATTTACCATCATGTAAGATTACATGAAATCCTTAGGTAGTTGTTGCGTTATTTGGATACACTCAACACTATTACAACGTTCTAAAACATACCTATAACCAGACACATCCCTAATGGAAGGGTGCCTAGCCACCTCTAACTAGTGTCAGGTGGATGTGAGTATACTGATTTTTTTAGAACACTTAGAGAGTGTGGAATCCTATAGATGGTTAATACTCTCTTTCCTACTTGGAAGATTACCATATTTCTCACTTGTTTATTTATATATGTGATATAAATGTATCCTAATGCTGTAAAAATGATTTACTTGCTTATTTTCTATTTAAATAAACTATTTTATGTAAATTTTTTTATTTAAGGCAATGTTTTAGAAGTATTTTTCATCATTTTGAAATAATATAGCATGTCTTGTTTAAATTTGTTTTGAAATTAACAAACCCACTTGTTATGAAAATTGAACGATTTTCCATTGGATAATCTATATTTGGTATCCGTTATTGAATATTTGGTGGAATTCTACCGGGAATAGGCTCACACCCTACATTTTTCTTCAGGTGTTTGTATAATTTCTTCCTCTAGGTTAAATCTAAGGGTAATGACCTCTTATAGGTGGATCCAGTGGTTGAACCTTGGTCATGGTGAGTTTTTTCTTCAGGGGCTTGGGCTATTTTCCCCATATGGAACATTGGTTGTAGTACTTTAGGGGTTTTATTACGTGTTGTATTTTGGTACTAAAATAATATTGAAGTCTATTTTATATCCATATTGACTTTCTTTACTTGGTTCTGATATGTTTTTTGGAAAATTAGTTCCCACTTGCATGTTCCATGATGCCAGGTTCTAGTCCCCAACCTGTGGGGATCAGGAGAACCCTTAGGGCTATGTCAGGACTGGCTCAGTTATCGGGTTACTAGGGTACCTAGACTGTTTTATGACATTCAATGTCTTGTAATGTTTTCCTCAATGGAACCAATTGATTCATCATCATTTTATCTATTATATTAAACATACAAATGATACACATCTATGAAATAATTATAATGTTTATAAAACTAAATAATAGAAAATATTTTTTGATCACATTGATCCATTTCATTGTAACTACTGGATCTAAAGATCCAAAGAAGGGGGGTCAATATTGTCTCATAAAATACTCAACTGACTTTTCATCCTTCCTAGTTTCATTTTTAGGTTCACCATGATTTCTCGTTATACCTCATAGATTGAGTGAGTTGAGTGAGAATAGTCACAATATATTGCATTCCATATCCCAATCCATTTTTTACTCAAGAGTACTATCATTATAATACCTATTATATTTATTGTTATCATGATTACATATAGTTCAATCCATTGACTAAAACTAAAAATAGATATCATAAGTATTGATTAAATAATAATTGTGAGTAATAAATAAAAGTGAAATCATTATTGGGAGGACATAATTTATAGCACATTCCTATCATCCAATGAATCTCTAGGTACATACTATATCACTTTTAGTACACTATAGTGTTTTATTTTTCTCATCCTCACATTTACAATAACCTTATATCTAAAAATAATGACACTATTGTCTGATTCAAACTATAACAACCCATGTATAACATATATAGAAATTACATCTTTTGATTACTAATCAATATAATCCCAAAAAGAAATACACAAGAACCATAAATATTTAGTTTCCTTGGAGACAAGATTCATAATAATCATACTTAAGTACAATCATAAAAAGATATAAAATTATTCTTTATATAAGGCACCCTTCCAAGATAATCACACTTAAATATATCCCTCAAAAAATGGAGAAAGAAAACATAATAAAGTGTGATATCATATGATTAGTAAGGGTAAACATTATAGGTGTAAATCATATGACATAATAAGATGATAATAATGGTATGAAAACATAATAAAGGTTATGTTATCAGTGTAAACTATTTATAGAAATAAAATCATAGAATATAAACTCTCAAATAAATTAATTACTAGAATCACGGTCAAAAAGGTTTTCAAAGATGTAATTACTATTCAAGAATTATAACATAAGCATGTGCCAATATAATTTTTGGAAACAAAAATCTTATAAACGTATTTATTCATAGTCATGTTCAATTATAATCTTTTGAGATTATCTAAAAAGAGATTATACTAAATCATAACTGTGTGAAAACATAAATTCTTAACCACATAAAATCTAGTTAGAATAGAAAGAATCAATCATGCACACACATGAAAATTTGAACAAATATATTGACAATAATGTATATTCTTCTCATCATAATATCATGATAAATCAATATCACATTACCCAATTAAATGGAGTGTCATATAATTCCTGGTCCACCCATCACGTAATCATATTCCATTAAATTATATATTAAAATTTCATGAAAACATTTATCATTTTTTCATAGGATAACCCATGGAAACCAAAATGAATTTGACCAAGATATCACCATCAAAATCATTAACTATATAGAGAAATAATAAGTATGGTATCATTATTTGATATCCCTAGTGAAAAATAAGTGACATCAATGGATGGTTCTAGGGATAAAAATGCATTTAAAATATAATTGAAATATTTCTTGAAGAAAATACCCTTTTTATTTAAAAATCACATATTTAAAAGAAAAAAATGTTCCAAAATATTATGAAAAAATTATCTTTGAAAATAACCATGAAATATTGTAATGGTATTACATAAAAAATAGTATTCATGATAGTGGGTAAAGTTGTTCATGATGTTTATATTAAGAATACAATTTTGTTCACAGCATTGGTAAAAGGTACTTCATTTAGAAAAGGACAAGAATATTATTTTCAAACATTTTTATAGAATTAAAATATTTATAAAATTGAATTTAAGAAATCATTAAATAATTTTAAAAATGTTATATGAATAATTTTAAAGAAAATATATACATGAATGAAATAGATTCCCCATCAAAGAGGAAATAATTTCAGTTTTTGAAATACATTTTATCAATAATTTTAGGTAATTAAGAGAGGAAGATTATACTATTATATGAGAATTAAATTAATAAATAGAGTTTATTAAAAAAATATGGTCTTTAATTTATAATATACATATAACCTCATTCAATTAAAATTTTGTATAGACAATCCAAAAAAGATAATAAACTGTAACATAAATCCCTTACCTCAAGTCTAATATTTCCTACAACCCGTTATGAAATCATTTATAATAAATATATATTACTATTAAATATATAATAGAAATATATTCATGCATAAAAAAATATGTACCATACCATTATAATTTCCAATTATAATTTTATTAATAATTCTATTTTAAAACAGACATTCGTGTAAAAACTGGTCATTTTTCCATTCATGTTTGGGTTCGATGGTTTCAGTCCTTGCACCATGGTTATATATTCATCAAATCCAAAATAATTATTAGGAAATATATTTCATATTTATTCACTAGATAATTTTATAATAATTCAAATAAAGTATTGATGAAAAATGAATTACATAAGTTCTTGGAGATGATACTTTGTACATACACATGGGGGATGTTTTTGCATTTTGATGGATGGAATAAAAGAATGATAAAAATATGACTGACCTTTTTAAAAATTATTATTATATAATTAATATCATATATATCAAATATATATATATATTTATTATCATCTAAGTAATGTAGAAATGAAATACATATCACATCACTTCATGTAGACAGTAGTTTACACATTCACATAAGTAACATTTTTATTTTCTAATGGATTGAAATATAAGAAGGTAAATAAGTTATTATAATTACATAAGTATAGTTATTTCGTAAATATCATAACTAAAAATAATATCTATCAAAACAATCAACCATTAATGGTGGTTATGTAAAATCAATTATATCACTACGTGGAGGGAGTAGTCTACTTGTATTCACATGCAATATTTTTATATTCCATTTGATTTAAAGAAGGTGGAAATGGTTGTTAATTAATAATGATAACAACAAAGTATATTTTTAATATATTGGATTAATAATTTTATTATTGATACATTTTTTATAATTAATTTTATATAATAAATAAAATTTAATGTACATTGTTAAGAGTTATGTACCTTTTAATTGATAAATGATACTTTTCTTACACCTTAATACTTAAAAACATGGTTTTATGAACAAATCAAGATATCTATTACATGTTTATTTATTTTAATAAATTATTTTGTTATATATTGTACTATATAAAAGTCTATTTAAGTTTTAACAATAGAGGATATGTGGTGTCCTTTTATATGGGAGGGAGAGGACACAGATGGTGTTTTTTAAAAGAATAAGACATTTTAATGTCATACAGCAGAACAATTATTTAAAATGGCGCATATAATATATGGAGATAATTTAGGGTCAAAATAAGATCATAAATAGTATTTAGAAAATTTTATTTGGAAATGATACCCTTATGTCTTGGTTTAATTCCCTAAAAAACTCATTTTAACCTCAGCTATAGTAACTAATTTTTGATATTTTTATGGAATATTATCACCAAAAATAAATGGGTAATAATTAAATAATTTGAAATGGATGATTAAAAATATATAATAGATTATTTCAAATTAAATTTTTAACTTTATATAAAATCAATTTAAAATAAATGTGCTAAACCAACGAAAACTAGTATATATAAAAAACACATAAAATTAATTTTACTTTCATTCCATTCCATATAAATAATATAAATTGAATTTCAAAATATTATATTGAATATTAAATATATAAAATTATTCAAAGCAATAAATAAATATTTAGTTAATTAATCAAGATAAAAACACACTGCATGTCTAAAAATGATTTCTAGAAAAATGTGTTTTTATGACCCAAAATGATGTTATACCAAAATATTAATGGATAGGTTATAAAATTTATATTTATATAATAAATATTCAATAGAAAATTATAGTATATTTAAACTTAGTGTTTCTTGTAATTTTTTGCAAAGAAGTAAAATTTTATTAATGAGAAATATATCATAAATACTAAGGGTGTTACAGTGATTGTTAAAATTTTAACTAATTTCTACTCACATTGTGTTTCTAATTTCATTAGTATTTAGAAGATTAGAAGCGATGTGAATGTGGATACTGAAGAAGAATCAACTATGGAGTTATGGTGCATATTATATCACATACCAAACACATACATAACTTCATGTCTATGAAATATTGAAGAGATGATCATTCGTATAAATTTACCAAGCCTTTACCAAATAATTTTTTAAAGGATAAGTATAGGGTGTGGGCCCTAAATTGATTGTGAGTCTTTTAAGAACCTTATAAGGGATTTGTTCCTTGGAAAAAAGTGGCTATAAACAAAAATAATTTATCCAATGAATGTGAGTATAGTTAATTAAGTAAACTCAAACAAAATTGTGTTTATAATTCATGGATTAACACATAGTGGTGAACAAATTAAAATCCCTGGGTGTATTTGTTTTTAAATTTATGTATTTGAAATTATTATTTAGTGAGATTGGTGATTTTAGAAAGATAGATTTAATGTGTTCCATCTAACAAGAGAAAAAGAACTATATGGCCATGGATACTAAAATTGCTTATAATGTTTTAATCTTTGTGAACATTGATTCACCCCCTATGGTACTTAAATTCATCTGGGTCCCAAAACCAACCCAAAGTCTCGTAATCAATAAGTCTACAATCATGATAGATTCAATGTTTCATTACAAATTTAACTATAAAATATATAAAAATATGTACAATGGCTTATTTACGTTGTAATTATAAACAATAAGTTATAATCTTTGATTAAATAAATTATTTATTATATTAAACATTAGCATGAGCTACTTAAATACATGGAATGTAATTTTATAGAATCAAATATAATAATTTAATCATAGAGGGAAAAAATTCAGTCTAAGCAATAATATTTACATGAATAAGGAAAAAATAAATAAATAAATAATTCTGAAATTTATAAATGAGGCATAACAAAAATTTAAATGAATTATGGATACAAATAAATTTCCATTCATATCTAAATATTTTGGTGTTTCTATATAGTATAAACAAAATCAGTAAATACTTAAAATTAAAATATGAATTCTTCATATTATAAATTTATATGAACACATATATTAACTTCTTTATACTAATATATAAGATTTATTATAACATTAAATTTTCATATTTTATATTTTCATGACTACTTCATAATAATATAAAAAAATTACATTATTTAAATATCATATAATTAAAATTATTTAATCCATTGATCAAATATTGAAGAACTATTTCGTTATGTTTTAAATAGATATAGAAAATAAGGAATTAATATAAAACTTTCAGATTATAATTTATGAACTTTAAATAAAATTAATATAACACTTTAAATGTAGTCATTTTAAATAATTTATAAACTCTTTATAAATTAATTAACTATTTTAATATAAAAACATTTCATTAAAATCATAAATAGAATACCATGAATGTAATGAATTAAATTCTAACTGTTAATATTAAAAATTAGTTTTTGATAAATATTTTTTAAACATTTCATATATAATCATTAATTTTTTTAATTAATTTAGGATTATTTCATAAAATTTTTTAATTACATAAAATCATTTATTATAATTTATAAATTATGTAAATGATATTTTAATTTAATAAAGAATATATAATAAAAAATATATAAATAATGTATATTTCGTAGAACGATGTACAATATCATTTTTTGGTAATACATTAATAATTATATTATAGTTAAATCGTATGCTATGATATCTCTATAATGACCATATCAAATATTATTATATCTCTATATCACTTGTAATTATATAATTGTTAAGCTATCTCATTGCTATCATAACCCATTTGTTTTATTTACACATGAATAATATTCAGTCTTGAAAAATGATATCAAATATTGTTATCTATGATATCATAATCTATGATTATAGTTTTGACCCCTCACGAGCATTATTACATCATCAAATTAATTAATGTATATCTATAATTCAATATAATCATCTTCATCTTATTTAATTTCAGTAATTTTAAGAATTTATTACTTCCCAAATTGTAACTTAGATTTGGATTTATCATAATAAATATCCTTGGATCAACCTTGAACATAGTGTCACCATTGGATATATTATCTACTTCTACATTGAGTACATATTAATTATCATAGAGTTTCTTTGATTTAGTTGACAATTTTTTTTCATTTAATCCATAAATTCCATGTATCACCCTTGGTTTTGATGATATATTACTCTTTAAATAAATTTAATTCCTTTTATATAATACTTTTCACATAACAGTGAGTTTAAAAAAATAATGATTTATTATGGAATAATTTTTATTTAAATGTGACCATTATAAACTAGATTTTAATTTTATTTCTAATAATATGAATAACCACATTAGAAAAAATATTTATAAATATTTGATAAAAGGAAAATTTATTTATTACTTCATAATAAATAAGTACTTGTTTTTTAGTAAAGTTGTTTTTGGCTTCAAAAATACGTTTTCATAAAAAATTGGTTTTATTAAAAAAATATCATTATTGTAATTAATTTCTAAAATTTTATAAATACTTTTTCAAAAAAATTATATCATATTTAAAATCATCGTATAAAAATTATCAAAATTTGAATTTTTTTATTTTTTGGAAAAGATTAATTCCCCATTTAACAATATAAAATTACGATACTTGTAAAAAATTTCATTTCTTTTCATGTGAAAGTTTAATTCTATCCTTAATTTGTTCTTAATGTAACATTATAATCAATTATTTAAAAACAATCCAATTAATCACATAGTAAAAAAAATTATAAATTATATTTGTATAAGTTCATTTTTGTGATTCAAAGAAAAATTTTTCTAAAAAATATTTTGATATGAAAAATGTGTTTTTATAATAATAATTTAATCAAATAATTATTAATTAATAATTTAAATAAAATTTACAGAATATTATTTCAGGTAAATATTTTAACATTCATTTGATTTTATTTAGTAGGCACGGAATGAAGGTAACTTCAGTTTTATGCATTTTTCTAAATACATGTTTTCATTGCATTTAGCACACTTATTTAAATGAATTTATGAAACTTATAAAATGTTTATTTGATAAACTGTATTTCATTTTTGGAATCATCCTGTATAAATTTGAAAAAGAGTAATCATCCATTTTTGGTTATACTAAATAGTAAAAATAACAAACATTTGATACTATAGTAAAGGTTAACATGGGTTTATAGAGGGGATTTAAAGAAATATAAAAGGGTAATATAACTACTTAAAAATTTTAAATCATATTATATAGTAAAATTTAAACCATGGTTTCTATCTCATTTTAGATTGAGTCAGTTGGAATCATTTTTCCTGAGTATGACATTGTCACAACCCCCTCCCACCAAATATTCCCTTTTCGAGCTCGCAATGGTGGAAGGGAGATAATGACCCCCCGAGTCCCACCTCCAGTTGTCCCCAGAGTGGCGACTAGCACCAAGGGTATGAGTTTTTCACATATATGGGAGGCATTACCCTTTTATTAATTTAAGATTGGGAAATAGGATGAGTCAAACACCAAGAAGAAGAAAAGTAACAAATATAGAAATAGCACAAAACCAATCCCATATGCATGCTTTATACAATAGTGAAACAAAAGTAAAAGTACAGAAAAGCTCCAAAGTGCTGTACCAAAAAAGTAAAGGAAAACAACAACAACAAATAGCGGAAACTCCCCCTGCCTGACTAGTAAGGTCCCGTACAGTCCCTGTAGTCCTCCTGAAAATCTGAAAGCAAACGTAGGGTGAGCATTCAAGTATACTCAGTAGGGAAACCTATTGTTCTCGTGCACAAGTGGGGAGACATACTAATTCCCCGTGAGAAAACAGAAGAACCAAAACCTAGCAAGGAATCTATCCACCCAGCCTCACCAGTCACACTCACCAAGTAACACAAGTCAATAGAGTATAGTAGTAATATTATCAATGTATGGGTACCCCGCACCACCTTGCCATTGGATACTGCTCAATCCCTCATGCCTAACGCTCTATTGCTTCCCCCTCTTCTTGAGCTAGTTTCGCAACTTGGCCATACGAAGCTCAAGCTAGTTCTGTAACCTGGCCATACGAGGCTCATTGTAACCCACCGTCACACAATCCTCGTCCATCACCACATCTCATCCCGAAAACACCTGGGAACCACTTCACATATCATCCTGAAGATTCTTGGGAAACATCTCTCATAACCTGCCTGAAGGATCTTGGGCTATAGAACCTAGAAGAGGGAGCATAGGGAAGAACCGTAACCATCCATCCACAATGTCCTTTGGATGTTGGGAATAACACCCCCCGTCCCACGGGTGTTCGGCACGTAGTGCTCAACACGGGTGGGGTGCATAAAGAAACATAGAATGATACAGTTTTATATAATTATATCAACCACTCAGCCCATCCTAAGGCTTCTACACAAAATATCTGAGCACATGCCTTAGAACTACTACATCGAGAGTATGCACACAACAAGCAATCCCAAAACCCCATTTATGTTTTCATGTTCAACAACTTTAGTTGTCAATTCATTTTACTATTGGGAAACTATCAACAACCAAACCAAATCAAGTGTTCATAAAACATATCCCTTCCAACCACAACAAGAGTTAGGGAAAACACAAGCAATCACATACCAACTACTTAACAATTTGATTTTCATATCCATCTTTAATTAATTTCCATCACAAAACCTCACCGTTCATTTATTCACAAGTTTCACATTTAAATTAATTTTCCACATTCCACATTTCTATTACTTTTCACCTGTATATAATCCACTACTAACCACTTTAATAATATTCACCACCCATCATTACAACCCCGCTACCAAACATCATA
The DNA here is from genome assembly GCA_963277665.1 of Viscum album. Lineage (NCBI taxonomy): Eukaryota > Viridiplantae > Streptophyta > Magnoliopsida > Santalales > Viscaceae > Viscum > Viscum album. The sequence goes on along the minus strand of OY728145.1, from coordinate 732,320,155 downwards.
TCACACAACAACCCAGAAATTACTACTTCACACATCCCATAACAAAACCAACCCAACAACAACATGTTCATTATTCCGTTTTGTTGAACCGGGGTGATCACACAAGGGTTCTGAGTATTTAATCAGCCAACTTTATTTGATTAACCAATTTCTACTTTCAATAAAAATTTCATCCATAATAAAATCTAGAAGGAGAGGGAAACATTTAATTGCGTAAGAAAATGCCCCCAACGACCATGATTTTACGTAGGTATAATCCCATTCAATTCACAACATAATATCACAGGATATAAATAATGTAAATGCATTCACAAACATACCATCCTCGTTATACAAGCTAGTTATTATATTTATTAAATCGGTAAAAATGTGTTTCACATAAACAAGAGGCCACCCACCCCGCATGATACACAATTTAGAGAGACAAAGGTAATATCCCTACCTCAACATGTTCCGATGTCCTTCTATGAACACGACCACCACGATCACAAGGATTCTCCCAGAACGACTGCACCCACCAAGGATGTCGCGACACCACCGAATCAACAACACAAGAAAATCCCTCAACACGAATATCACATGCTGTATCATGGAATGAAAACGGGAGAAGTAGGATCGGAAAGAGAATACAAGAACAGAGGTTTAACATACCTTTTTAGAGTCGTTCTTCAAAGAACGTTGTTCCCGTCAATTATCGCAGTCTCCTAGGTTGGAAACTATAGAGGAGAAGTCAAAGAAGAGGGAATGGAACATGGTGTATGATGTTCTCCTCACTGACATGATCCTGCAGTCACTGACGGATCTGCGATCGGATTCTGGATTAAGAAGTTAGGGGGAAGGCTTCTAGGTCATCCAGGAGCGTCGTCATGCAGAGAAGAATCGAGGTCCGTAAATAACACATGAACCTCTATTATATAGGAAATGAAAAGGTAAAATGGTACGCATTATGTATTAATGAATACACGATGTGACCGTACGACTATTACACTCTTTGACTGGTCAACAAGCGACACATCATGCGGTTTCCATTCGTTTAATGATAATAATAACTTCAATTAATAATATGTGTTTTATTGAACCAAAACACGAACCATAATTTAATACCCAACATTAGACATGAATTGATCGTATTAATGATAGGATATTATCACCACTAACAGCAAGTCAATCAGATGTCGCACGTGGGAGTTATGAAGGGTCGAAGATTTAATAATAATATTAAATATATTAATTCACAAGAGTTTTGGGTACCCGATCCGAAAACCCAAAAAATACATGCAATATTAGACTCATAATTTCCCTCTCAAAGTCAGTATCACACTGCCACTGACGGTTCATAAAACCGAGGTCATACGAAGAAGTTATAAAGAAAATAGTGTTTTATCATCAAAATTAATGATAACAATATTTTATTATTATTATTAATTACTTATTTTATTTTATATTTTTTTATTACTCCAAATCAATCACGATTTGGGTCTCCTTTCACGCAGGAATCAAACCCCAATTCCCCATTTTTCATTTATTTCTCTTTTAAATTTTATATCTCATTCTCTCTCCAATCTAATTTATTATCTTCCACAATTTCTTTTCCCCATTTTATCACGCCCCAACAAAGTGGCTCCCCCTCTTATATTCCATACCCAAAACGCCCCATTTTAATCCATTATCATTATCATTATTATTTTTTTAACACAATTATCATAATAACATCTCTAGTCTATCCTCATATATCTAATCTCATCGCATTGATTTCAAAAAAATAAATCTCATTAAATCTTTATTAATGGATCTTTCAAAATTTAATCCAACATTATTATTATAATTATTTAGTATAATAATAATGACATATCCCCAGTTAAAATTTATAAGTCCTCACCAATTATTGTTAATAATAATTATCATTATTGATGTTCGCCGCATTGACCATGTCCAACAACCATTACTTCAACGCCAAGCAGCCTCCCACTACACACATAATTTATTATTTATTCAAAATTTAAATAAAACAAAAAGAAACCATGCACCTCCCCTCATTGAATTAAATGAAAAAACAAAATTAATATAACTTACATGTTCAACCCATTTTTAATACATTTAATTTCATTAACCTCTCGCACATAGTTTTACGCCATCATTGTTATTTGTTGTTTTTCAATAATAATAACAATTCGTCAACTTATTTTATTAACTCATCACCGTTATTTTTTTTATAAAGATAATATTTACGCTCATCACATTGAACACTTTAAACCAACCCATTGGATATCTGAATCTGACTATGCCATGTCAATGTCACGTAACATCTGTCAATTTAATTATTTAATTCTATTTATTTTTATTTCACACTGATCATATTGAAACAATTTTTATTAAATTAAAACCATTCAATTTAATAAACCCAACATATTTTTATGCCACCATTGTTAATATTATTTAACATAATAATAATAATAATAACGAAATCACCTTTAATTAAATTAACGCACCACCATGCTTTCACTGTGTATCTTCATTTATTTGTTTGTAATAAATACCATGACTCATTTCATTAATTTCTCATTATTATTAATATTATGAATAATATTAATAACACAACACTGATTATTTTTATTAAAATTTAATTTCAACAATTACTCAATTAATAATAAACCACATGTTTCATTTATCAACGTCTAATGGGTCACACACCTTCCCACTTCATGTCATTAATAATAATAACACCCATTAAATAATTTTATCATGATTATTCTCTTTTTAGTTTAATTAATCACACAATTTATATCATCATAATTATTATTTAACATATTTTTTTTAAGTTATCATCAGTATTAAAAATTATAATGTGCGTTGTGTTGACCACATCGATTTCAACAAAGGAATGGACCAGAGGGTTTCGGGCCATTACAAACATTAATATTGTTTAATTTTTTAAAAAATTACAATTGTTTCTTCTCTCTCGCTTATAAAAGGACACCACCTATACTATATTCTCCACACTTCAAGAGCCTATTATATTAGAAAATAAATTCCAAATTACTTTAGTAAAATCCTAAAAAAACTACTAAAATTATTTTTTGATCATAATACTATCCTTTCAAGGAATAATTTTTATGCTAAAAGAGGTTTCTTATCGAAGAGACATAACTCTTAACCGAGTACTTTTAATTTTATATCTTATTAAACTTTCTGAGAACCAATTATATCTCTTATAACAAGATGAACGCTATGTTTTCAATATAATTATAACTATTCATGATTATGTAATGAACATATTCCAACTCTTTTTCATTAAATGGGAAATAAAGGTATATCTCTTGCTTACTTGTGGACCACCACCTCCACCTTGCGATATAATTCATTTTCTATCCCCAACATCAATTTTTGGTTAGTATTATGGATATTATTTTTATATATTATATTTAGAAAATAATTATACATTTATAATTATAATATGTTATCTACCTTCTTACATTCCCATCCACTATAAAAGATAATGCCACTCATGTGTAAGTGTATAATACCACCTTTATGGTACGATGTGTCTCATATTTAATTTATAAATTAAATTAATTATAATAAGGATATATTTAATTAATTTTTATGATTTTAATTATAAAATAATGATATGTTAATGGTGAACTATAATATACCTACATTTCATTACATCTATAAAAATGTTAAAACACAACCCATATATACATATTGACTACCATCTCCATAATGTTATGTAATTATTTTTTCATCAGCACATTATATGAATTATTATAAAAGTATATAGCTAATAAATATGATAAATATTTAATGATTCAAATTTAAGATACGTTGAAATGATGACAAAGTTGCAAGGACTATAACCATCAAAATGAAATATTAATAGAAAATAGACATGTTTTCGTTTGAATTTCCATTTTTAGGAAGAATTATTAATGAAAAATAAGTTGAAATTATAACGAAATATTATATATTAATTTATTAATTAATATAGATCTATAATAAATTTAAAATAAATATATATTTATAATTAGTTATTTCTAAATTCTTATAGAGAAAAATGATACTTGAGGTAAGTGAATATTTAAACAATTTCATTTATATTTAGGATTATCAATGCTAATTTTTGATTAACAAAAATTATATAGGTGTTATCTATTATACCCAATATATATTATTTTCATTTAGTTATTCCTATAAATTTTATGTTATTGTACAATTTTTATCTCATTATCAGTTAAAATGATCAAAACAATTTCCAATAAAAATGACTTTATTTCTTCATTGGCCAGGTGTCATTTTCTTTCACATCAATATTCTACCCAAAATGTTTTAAAGTATGTTTTTACTATTGGATAATGATGGAATAATTTAATTTTTAACCAATATATAATTTATATAAAATGGTTTAAAAGTATCTTTCTTGTCTTCTCATTTATAAGGATCTTTTTATCGAAGGTGCAATTTTTTTTATCTTCAATAATTATGACATGAACATAATTTACAAGTATCATGACCAGATAATTATTTCATTATTTAATTAAAATTCTCAATTTTTATTCTAAAAAAGTAAATTAACAAATATGTTGTAAATTTTTAGATTTTAAATGTGTAATTTCAAAAGGAAAACTATATTTTCCTCAAGAAATAACAAGGTATTCTTTTAAAGGTATTTCCATCTATAAATATATATTTTGATGTAACTAATGATTTTAAGTTTATATGATCAAATGTTGAATCCATTATTCATTATTTGGATGGTTTATGATTATGAACATGATATTTTTATGAAATCCATTTATTTTCCACAAATTCTACTTTGATTATATTATGAATGATTTATGATCATTAGGTATATATATGAATGGATAATGATTATGTCACAATTGGTTCTGTCATTGACGAATATTGTATTGGGTAATTTTATATTTAAATATGATGGGATGGTGGTGATAATAATAGAAATAATGTTGAATAACTTAGTTCACATTTTGATGAACGATCTTGATTCAGTCTAGATATTCTCATAATATTATGCATGGAAATGGTTTTTAATTCCTATGTTCATATTTTGATGGATGAGTTTGATCGGTTTACAAATATGCTCAAAATATTATGAATAAACATTATTATGAATAACCATGTTCAAAATATTATTATTTACTATGATTATAATGTATCAAGCCTATGATATGACTTTGGAATGATGTTTAATGCTTCAACACCCATATTAATCATGCTTCTGGTTATGAATCGATTTTGGATTCTATGGTCTAAGATTATTTGGTTATGAATCTCTTACCTTTAGAAAATGTAATTTATTTTAGTATCATACCTTTAGAATCATCATATGATCTCATATAATTGATATCTCCACTCTTTACCCTTTCTTATCATATGATCTAACCCTTTATTATATTATCCATCCCAGGGTTTTGATGGAACATTCTATGCTTGATGAGTATATAAGTTTATCTTATATAAGAAAATATATTGGGGACAATGAGGGTTATACCTAAATAAGATGTTTATGTATTGAGTATCAAAGTACACGAAACTCGTATGGTTATCAGTTATGTTTATTTGTTAAATATTATGATTATTCATCGAAAAGATATAATGTTTATGTATGATATTATAAGGTCATTATATTCCATCCCCTCATTGAATTATTTTTAGATAAATACAATTTTTCATTATCTAAATTATTATTATTAAAAACATCCTTTATTGTATGATTTGGATATACATAATTATTATAGTATTCTGACTTTGACTGTATTTATGTGTTGATTGATAATTTCATTAAAAAAAACATAAGCTGAAATTCATCATTGAAATATTAAACTATAATAAAAAACAAAAATTTCTGTAAGGAGAAACAATATAAATAAAATAAAACTATAAAATAGAATGGTACAATAGAATATGTTAGTCTAAAAATATATAAGATCATTATAGGTTTCCATTGTTTCTCTTAAATGGTATAAAGAATAATTTTAACTTCAGTTTCATTATCTCTTAAGGAATTATATCATAGATATGAATTTAAAATTTTCACATCCCCTAAATAAAACAAATAAATAATATTAGATATAATTTACTAGGTTAAAAAACTAAAAATATGTAACCTCACAATGCTCAGGGCTTAAAAAGTTTAAATTATTGATTCAAGGATTTTAGAATAAAAATAGTAATAAAAATTAAAACAATAAATTATAAATAATATGTAATCTTTTACAAATATTAGAGATATTAAATTAATTTCAAAGGATGGAATCACTAAAAATATAATATTATTTACCTATGGATATAATTTAATCAAATATTTATAATATTCATAAAGTAATAAAATACATTAGATCAATTTGAAGAATATAATCTTGATTATTTAATAATGAACAAGTGAAATAAATTATTGAGGATACTATATTAAAAAAAATCGCTCTCTAACCCCTTGATTTTCCTAGTGTATTCATTAATTTTTTCAAATAATCGATAGATAATAATATCAATATTATTCATAACATGATATTAAATTAAAAAAAAATCATATTTATGAAAATTTCAATGATTAAAAATAAATACTCTTCCATCTACTAAAATTAACCATCCCATGAGTGTCTAATTACTCTTGACTTCCATGAAATGAATCATAAGTGAATAATTTATCTAAATAAATGTATGAAAAATGGGAATATAAGAAAATAAAGGAATACATTATTTAATAGAAAGGGATAAATTAAATTAAATTGAAGTCATGATGTGAGTCCTCCAAATTAAATCTCATCAAGATGTATCTCTCTAAAATTTCAAAGTCTCCCATTTTTTTATAATTTTAAAACAATAAAAATATATACTCCAAAAAATGTGTTGTAATGAAAAATTTTACACAATAATGGATGAGTCATTAAAAATTACAATATATTTTCATAAACATTATCTTCTATCATAACATATAAACTCTTGATATTTTATTACTATATGTAATAACTTAATATCATGTGATGAATTTTAGGGTTCATCGGCCCAGTCATCAAATTTTCAAAAGTCGTGATGGAATACTATGAGTTTTTACAATTATATTTATAATTCGTCATATAGAAACCTTTACACAGTATTTTTTTACTTCATTATGGAACCATAAAATAAGTGCATCACTATTTATTCTACCCTAACTATCACGTCATGATTAGATTTGGTAAGTTATAATTTTTTGTCACCAATTTCTTTACTTTTAATCAGCTGTAAGGTTAACATCTTAATAGAATTTGATCATTGTGAAATAAAAATTACATATGACTAAAACAAATCAACCATTGAAATTAGGTCCTGAAAATAATAGATTGTGTAGTAATTTTATCTAAATGTATTACTTTATCTTCTCCTAAATAACCACTCAATATTACAATGATTTTCAATGTGATATTATCTTATCTGGTTCAAACATTTTCAAAGTAATGACATTTTATCCAAACTCTATTTTATAAATAAAATCATTAAAAACATTATGAATTCATAAATAATATTTAAATATTAAAATAATAATCATTATATACATATAAATATACATATAATATTTAAGGACATTAAATTCCTCCATATATAAATTTTTTCTTACCATCATGAAAAATATCAACCTCTAAAAAAATATAATCCATACATTAATATGGGGTTCATCCAATTCATGATGCTCATCAGAATTATGTTTTAATTAAATATTTTAAAAATTAAATAAATTATACAATCAAGAGTGGCCAAAAAGGTATTTTATATGAATTTAATTACTAACTATTATGTCATTATATTACCATGATTCAATCTTTTATTAATATATGTGACAATTATGATCATCCTCACAAGTAAAAAATTTCCATGAGCACCCGTGATCATTTAAAAAGGATTATTATCAATATTAATCATTGGAAATCTAAACACATGAATTAAATATATTTAAATATAAAAATTAGTAATAAATATACAATAATCAAGAGGACTATTGAAAAGTTATTTTTAGGTTAAATGGGTTGGTTATTATTAATGTAAAACATTCAAAACAACATCCCAAATAGAGGGATGAACTATTATTTACAATGTATGATATATTAATAAATTTTAATTAAAATAACTCTATCACGCGTCTATTTAAATTTAATTCACCATCTTAACTCATTTTACAAATATTATTACAATAATAAGCACACAAGTCATATAAAGTCCCAACCTTTTCATACATTAATATTACTTACTTTAAATTGATACCCATTTAAAAAAATTACGATCCATGCAAAAACTATAAAGGGTTAGTGTCTTCATAGGGTAGATAAAAAATCATCTTTTTCCTAAAATAACATCAATATCTTCAAGAAAGATCTTATGAAATTGTAATCTTCCTATACATTCCCTATTAAACACCTTTCTTTATAACCTGGGGAAAGGAAACATAAGAAATGGTTCGATATAATTATAATTAATGGTAAAAATAGAATAAATCAATCGATGATCATATGAAATCATAATATATTGAAAAGGATATGAGATCATGGCCATAACATAAAAATTTCATACATAACCTATCAAAGATCATAAACATGAGTCATTGCATAATGTTTTATCTTTTCAAAATTTATAAATTACATGACTGATAAATCATCATAAATTAATCATGATTTATATGTTCAAGTTGTAAAAATGTGAAACCATCATAGGTATAAAAAATTATTTTTCATGTTTTACTACCAATACCATCAGATCATTAATGATCTAGCATCATCACATGTTTCAAATTGTAGACCAATATCATTAAATTGTTTCCCATAGTGGATCAACCACATTGACATGTTTCCTATAGTGGATTACACACATCATATTGTATCTTATAATTATCTCATGTGATATAAAACATTACCGAAATAATTGGGGGGTTATATAATTTTGTGCTCACTTGTCGCATAATGAAAACATTATACATGTGTCTCGCATGACTATAATACATTCATTATATCATCACATCATAACCCATGGATAAAAAATGTGTTCCATAAACATATCACAATTTCATAATAGCATAACCCCTAAAAACTATAGGGTCCGATAAATATATCAATATAAAAATAATAAAAAATATAGAGAAAGAATAAAGAGAGAAAAAATTGGATTTTATCCCTAGTAAAACTTAAGTAACATCAAAGGATGCTATAATATATGAAAATTCCTTTTAAAATAATCACTACACTATATCCTAATGAAAAAACCATTTTAAATTGGAAATTACTAATAATAAATTTGAAAAAATTCACATATATTAATAAAACAAATTTATTTAAAAAGAATCGTAGATATGTTTAAAATAATCATCAATGAAAAATGTGTTCAGGACGGTGGGGAATTCTTTTCATGAAGCATATGATAAAAACACTCATTTGATAATTTTGTAAAACATTAAAAAATTACCATGTGTGGAAACAAAAAAGAATATTCAAATTAAACCATTTCATAAAAATAAAAACATAGATGAACATTATTTGAAAAAATAACAGTATAATTTTGAAAACCTCTATGAGAACAGTTTTTTTGAAAACACTGACATGGAAGGAAAATTACATTCGACCAAAGAGAAAAAGGAAGTCTATTTTTTCTTCAAAATTTTCATCAATTCTCATGAGTATGTAAAGAGAGGGAAAATAAAGGAAACAATATAGTATAAAAAAATAATAAGTGGATAAGAATAATTAAATGGATTCATTAGTCAAGGAAAATATTATTTTTTTAATTGTAATTGAAGCATAAATAATCCAGATTAAAATAGGAAGGAAAGATAAATCCCTAACATAATGTCTCATTTTTCTTCATATGCATTTGATCATACTATGTAATAAACATATATTTATTGACAATTTATTCTAAAAACATAAAAATATCATTAATACCAATTATGATATACTTATAAAATCTTATCACCAATTTATTAAATATTAGTTATTAAAATCATTGGTCAAGGTGACATCTACTTCATTTTTCATGCATGCTTAAGTTCATATGAACCAATACAAGTACATTAATCATCATTCCATTATTTGGATAATGTTAATAATTATATAAATATTATATATTTTCACTATATATATATATATTTATATTCATCCATAAAAGGTATATTTATAAAAATTAATTACACTTTTCATGGAGTTGGTTGGTCGTACGTACGTGTAAACATTACTTACATTTTTTTAAAGATGGAATAAAAGAATAGTAGATAAAAAATTCCACTTCCAAACACTAAGAAAAATATAGATTTACAATATAATATTTTATAATATCCCTAACATTCCATATTTATATAAAAAAATTGTTTAACTCAATGATTTATCTGAATCTAATTACATTTATCATTTTTATAATAATTTATTTTATTTTCATATTAATTAAATAAATAATGTGTCGGTGTTTCATAAGAATCAAGGGTAATTAATCAATAAATAAAAATTTAAAATATGTTAATATGATAAATAAATTTAATTTTAATTTAAAAGAAATATTAATTGCCCCATATAACCACTTTTACCATTATGATGAAATATTATAGATTTTAATTCAATAGAAAGATAATTGTTAATTTTCATTAATTAAAGTAATATGAATGTTATTATCAATGAGAAATGGATCCAAAATTCAATATATTAGATGTTAGGAAGACTAGGGTGGAATTGATCCAATAAAATGAACTATAATGAACTTCTTTGGTTGATTTTGAAACCATATAAATTAACTTTTAACCATAAATAACCCATTTTACATGTACCATGATAATAAATATTTACGATGGTTAATATTCATGTTGATCACGAATAAAAGGTATGTATTTATAAAATGATTCAAAATATGACATCTGTTTTAATGATTTAATTTTTGTATGTAGAAAAAATTATTTTATTATTAAAATGTAGAAAATAATAAATTATTTTATAAAAAGTTAGTCATTAAGTATATACATACTATTATACCAAATTCAATAATAAAATTTATTTTAATAATCTTAATATAATTATAAATAATATAAGTGAACTCATTCTATTTCAAAATAATTTTAAAAAAATTTTAAATTTTAAATTCATGAAATAAAAAACAGTCTAAAAAAATATATATTTTTTACTATTTCATGAAAAACAAATGTTTTAAAAAAATTCTTAAATATTCACTCTAAAATAATATTGAAATTTTGATGTAAAAATTAATCTCAATTTATAAAATAAATTTTCTTGAAATTTCAAAATTTAAATATTTTGTTTTCAATACAAATAATTTCTGAAGTAAATCAAATTTGAAACATCATATAACATTAATAAAAATTGAATTCTTATGTCATAATAATTAATCAAAAAATATTAATTTAAATTGAACAATATATATAAATATATGTATATTTATATATTTATAATGTGTTTATTACTATTATTACCTTCTAATTCAACATCTATTTTATAACAGTCATACGTTAATAAAAATATCCCATAATTCATTTAGTCTCACTGTTACGTGTCGTAAAACCTATCAAACATAGTTTACCTATTCTAAAATCTCAGGGTGTCAAATTCTCTACCCCTTCAATAAATTTATTCCTCACAATTTGAAATTTTGCTTGGTAATCAAGGATTTCAAATCTCGAAACTCCATTATAGAGAACCGATATCAGAAAAGGGTTATTAAAAAAACCTCTTAGAAAGTGAGAAATTGAAACATAAAGGATGTCTGGAATAAAATTTTCTCTTCAAAACAGGGTAACATTAATGAGTAGTTAAAATATTGAAATATAATAGAAAACTAGAACCCATTTTAAAAACCCATTTTTTAATGATGGTATGGATCTTTATTGTTTTCCTAAAATTATTTTAAATGGACCTTATAATGTAAGAAAATTAATTCATGGAGGTCTTGTGAGATTTTTTAGCTCATTCTGAGCTCGTAAACTAAGAATTTGTGAAAATAAACATTACCTTAAGCTCAATATAAACCGTGTGTCCCATACCACATGGGAAAAACTAATAGTGTGGTGTGAAACATAGTAAAAATAGGGGTTTCACGGTTTGACTTCCACTATGTGACCCAAGGCACTCGATCATGCGATCCATCATCAGTTTTTGATGGAGGAGTTTCTTAGGTTTTACATGGGGTTAGTGAAATTATGATCCATAACTATGTAGGGGTTTCCCAGGGATAGTAAGGGTATCACGTTTTGTGCAAGAAATGGCCAAACCGTGTGCCCCATGTTTTCAGGGTGAAATGTCTAAATTTCCTTTAATTAATTATTAAACCTATTTTCTTCTTTCTCACCTCCCATTTTAATAGATGGCTTGGTTTTCCTCCTACTGTGAACTCCCATACTTCTCATACGAGACATTGAGATATCATCTCAATCTAAAGTTAAAATCAAGTTTTGTCAAAAGAATCAGCTTCATATCAGTATGATCTACATTAATCTTCCTTCCTATATAATTTTTTCTTCTGATACTTTTCATTTTTTAGGTGAAAGCTCATTTACCCATTTTTAGAGAGTTGGACCATTTATTTTATTTCTCCCATTCTACTTCAAATCTATGGAATCCATCAGAAGAGGTATCATTAATGTCCATATGGTAGGTGGTCTCTTTGTTTTCCCCAAACAATTTGGTGTTTCTATATCCATTATATTGTTCTGCACACCGGTCTCCTCCACAAATTTTCTTAAAATTTATTTCATCATTCAAAATTTTTATATATAACTTTTTATATACCTAAGTATCATTTTTAGTAATTTTAGGATTACAACATCAATCATAGTCACCCTTTGTGTTTTCCAGCCTAAATTTCCCTTTTACAAATAATTGTCTAAATACACGGGACACCTCCTAAGTGTTCATGTCGGGTTGTAAATTGAATTTTCCTCTATCAGTTTGATGTGTATTAAACCCAAGGAACCCCATAAGTTCTTGTCCCATCTTATAAATTGAATTTCAAATATAGGTAGTTTCTTAATTAATAGTCACACTTTCTAAGTTCCACATTTAGCCTTGTAAATAAATTTACATGGTTTGATTTATTAAATGGACTGATTAAATGCAATGTCTTATTCATGAAGGTTTCCTCCCTCAAATGAATTAGATGGTTTCATTCAAATGAATTATAAATGTTTGGTAATGCCACACTAGCTATTTAGTGCTTAATCACATTGTTTATATGAAATATGATTCCCTTATGAAATACATTGGGTTTGGTTATTATATTGGTTTTGTGGTGATCCATCATTTTACTATATTATTATTATTATGCATTGATATAGGATGTTGAATGATTATAAGGGTTATTTTGGGTATAACGAATCACAATACCTTACATAAGGTGTATAGCATGATGTATCACATCATTGACTCTATTTGGGTGAAAGGCGCTGTCATGGGAACCCTCAAATGATTCGTGGTTTTTGTGTACTTAGGTGATATAGTGTGGCTGACCAAGGTTGTACCTCAAAGGAGGGAGTAAATTTGAAAACATATTAAATTCATTTTTGAAAATAAAATAAAAGGAAATAAAGACACTAATTAAAATTATGGGGTTGTTTATAGTTCATAAATCAAGAAGAAGTTTCTAGAAGAATATTGCATTTTTTGTTTTTATTTTTGAAATGAAGTTAGATTAAAATGACACAACTAGAAGATGTTTTTAGAAGATATTAAAGGGAATAATCAATCTCACTCTACCTCTTCACTCAATTATTTATCATTATCAATTAAATAAACATTAACTTGATTATGATCCCTTAATTTGTTAAATCCCGAACCCTATAATAATGAACTTTACCACAAAGATGATGGGAATTTAACCGTAGGATAACATCGGAACATGCAATCGCAAAACCCTACTCTGATTGATGTTCTAAGGTTATCTTATGGTTAGTGGTAAATTCAGGCACATTTCCTCTTTGTAAATTATAATTAATTGAGTTTAGGGATTATATTTGAACACTAAAAATTAATCCCATATGGTATTGTATTACTGATTATGTTCGCACATTCACAATTTACACAATATCTTTTCCTCGGGTGTTTTTGTGTTAATTGTTCAATTTATTGATTAGTTTCCATTGAATAAAAACTAAATTAATTACAAATATTATGTGAATTACAGTATATCATTGATTCAAAATAAATTATTGATGACAGATTAAGGACGATCGATTACTAAGAAAAACTACTCTACCATGGGGGGTGTAGTCATTGTAGAAATGTTATGAAAGTGCAAAGATTTAGAAAGTGTATAACCAAATCTTGATTCTAATATTTAATTACATCCCAATGATTAAGATTAAAATAATAAAATAATTGAAAATAATAGAAGAAGTGGAAGAGAAACTAAGTGTTTATTGGAAGCACAACAACATTATAACAAAGAAGAGGAAAAGAAGATCATTTTGGAGGAGATCCTATCTTGGTAGCTTCCCTCATACAATTGTGAACTTAAATGGTGTATAACCACTTATCCTCTTTTTCCACTCTCATAATTCACTTCCCAACACCTCTAAATGAGAAAAAAATCTAATTTAAAGATTGGAGGGGAGGCTAGGTTTTAAGAGATTTCAAGTGTGAAGGGGAAATATCGGCCAAATACTTTAAGCCAACTTTCACTACCAATTTTACCTAAAAAACACATGAACCATCTGTTATTATAGTATAATTATTTGTTAAAAATTAGTTTTGAGGGCTCCTCTCAAAATATGGGCCCAATCCAAGCTCTTATGAAGAAGTTATGGCCCAAATACAGAACTAATGTCCAATCTGGAGGGCCCAGCCCACCTTTGACTTCATGGTCAATTTAGTCCAACCAAATGCATGATTTATCTCCAATGTCCTGAAAAAAGGTTTTAACCATTAATTCAGGAACATAGTTACAAAATTTCATGTTCAAATAATAAATAAAAAAATATTTATCTTTGAAATACTACACTGCACTATAAAGGGTAAAACTGGAATTTCCCTCAAATTCTAAAATGAATGATCTAATCCCAAATATTTTATAAATAAACATATTTAACACAGTCTAAGAAAATGTTATCATTTATTATCAATAAAAAATTCTATAGAAATGTGTTTTATTAACTCCCACACACTTACCCTTTTGCACTCTTAGGCAAAAGTGCATATCATGTATTCAAAAAAATTGTGACCAGAAATGCATATTCAAATTTCTCAATCCACAGTGAAAATATAGACAAGTTAAGAATTCCATCAAGATCTAATATCAATTAATTTTAAAGTCATTATCTCATGAATTGTGTCAAAACAAAATCCAGTGAGATTCATAACACTAATCATAGAGAAACAAGTCATGGGTCTACCATGCCACTAATTCTTCACGTGTGTGTGCGCCAACCATTCCAAGATCATCTCTCCACCCTTTATCTAGTATATTAATGTCAATAAATACTTCCTTATAACCTGATTATATTACACTGAATCTAGTCAACATACTTTGCAATCATATTCCAAAACCCACGTATTTAAGAATTCCCAAAATTCAAACCATGAGCACATGACCTAAATATCCCCACATGTTATACATTTCTACAATCCCCTCTTTACTAATAATTTTTTTTGGATTTTTTTGAATTTTTAAAGAGGGCGTACAATAATCATATATTAGGTTCACAGACATAGGTCAATCTGGTACAGTTATGGACATGATTTGAAGAGAAGCAAATGTATGGAATCAATATGTTAGAAGATAAAAAGGATTTCTTAACCTGAATATGCCTTTAATTGGGTAAAAGAAACTCAAAATTCAAGATTCTTTGAAAGATTGTGTGGAGAAATCAATGAAACAATTTACCATGAACTAATATCACAAATAATGATGTCAAAATCTAAAAGGTTTTATAATGACACAACAATTCATATCATCTACGACTTCAATTTTTACAAAATTCAACCCTTGATGATGAAATATTACTCATTCTTATATTTCTACCAATGAATTATGAAAACATGAATTTTCCATACGTTCAAAATGATAATTTTACATGATATATTTGTTTCCTTTATATTGATTTTTTTGAAAATTTTAACCAAAAAATTAATGGAAAATACACATAAAACACAACAATGAAAATCCTAAATATCTACAGAAAATTTTGTCCCCTCCTCCACACTTAAAATATTTTATTGTCTTCAATGTAAAACTATGAAATGATACATGCACATGAACTATATAATTTTAAATAATACAAATAATATAAAAGTTAAAGGGTTAGGAATAGCTTGATATTACCAAGTGATGATGGGGTCAGGTAGTGTAATGAAATCCACTCCATCAGTAAGAATTCCCTCAATGTATTTCTTCAAACGTTGCCCATTGACTATAAATCTGCTTTCTATGTCCTCTTTTCTGATATCCACTACCACATAAGGAAGAGAATTAGTTACAACATAAGGACATAACCACCTAGATCACAACTTACCAGACATCAGCTTCAGTCGTGAACTATAGAGCAAGACTTTCTCTCCAAAATGAAATTCTCTTTTCTAGATCATTTTGTCATGAGCTGATTTTTTATCTTTACTTGTAGAGGCTTGAGTTCTCATATGAAGATAATTGAGTCTCCTCATGATCATGAATTTACAGCTTCCATTGAATTCCATCTTGGGCCAAATCCATGTTGCATTTCTTTATAGCCCAATAATCCTGATGCTCAACCACCACAGGTAGATGACATGATTTCCCCAACACAATCTGAAATGGGGAAATACCGATGGAAAGTTTGTAGGTTATCCTATATTCCTATATCACATCATCCAAGTGCTTTATCCAATCCTTCCTATTCGGCTGCACAATTGTCTCCAAAATTTGTTTCAACTCATGATTTGAAATCTTAGCCTGACCATTTGTTTGGGGGTGTGGTATTGATGTTTTGTGAGTAACCCCATACTTTCGAAAGAGGGAATCTAAATTCTGAATGCAGTAGTGTGTCCCTTTGTCACTGATGATGGACTTTGGTACTCCAAACCTACAAAAAATCCAGGCTTTGACAAAGTACACAACAATAAGAGAATCCTCAGTCCCGATGGCCTTAGCGTCCACCCATTTCGTCACATAATAAACATTAACCAAAATATAAAAAAACTCAAATGAACTAGGAAGAGGACCCATAAAATTGATTCCCCATACATTAAAAATCTCACAGAATAATATGGGTTGTTGGGGCATCTCATGTCTCCTATAAATGTTCATAGTGAGTTGGAAACGAGAGCATGAATTACAAAACACATGGGAATCATGGAATAATATAAGAAAATATAATCTAGAGTCTATTAATTTTTAAGTTGTCAGTTGGGTTCCAAAGTGTCCACCACAAGGAAGTGTATGAAATAATTGTAGAACATGCTCAAACTCATGATCAGGAACCAAACTTCTAATAACTTGATCACTACACATGCACCAGAGGTAGGGGTCATCTCACACATAAAACCTAGACTCGATCATTAATTTTAGACAAGATGTTTCATTAAATTTGTAGGAATTTTAGAGGAAACAAGGTAGTTCACTAAATCAACATAACAATTATGAAAACCTGAGATAGAAGAAAGATGCTCGTCGGGGAAAGTGTCTCGAAGTGGTACCTTGTCCAAGGTGTGATCCTCTAGTGTGTGAGTAAGCCTAATCATGTGGTCCACCACTAGGTTTTCTAACCCCTTATTTTCCTTATTCTCAATATCAAATTCTTGAAGAAGGAGAATCCGTATGATAAGTCTAGGATTTTCATCTGGCTTCTTCAAGAGGTACCTAAGAGCTGCATGGTCAGAAAAAAAACTAAATTAGATGCCAATAAATATGAACGGAATTTCTCTAAATCAGATATGGTGGAAAGAAACTTTTTTTCCATGGTTGTGTAGTTTTATCGGGCTAAATCTAGTGTCCTAGATTCATATAAAATAACATGTGAACGTCCCTCCGGCATATGATATAAGAAAACTCCAACCGCGGAGTTAAAGGTGTCACACATTAGCTCAAAAGGAATATCCCATTGTGGGGGGTTGTATAAGAAGTGGAGTTGTTAGACACTTCTTTATCTCATGAAAGGAAGTCCTGTAAGAATCTTCAAACACAAAATCAGAATCCGTTTGAAGTAATCATGAAAAAGGAAAATAAATATTACTAAAATCGTTGATGAAGCACGGATAAAATCCTACATGTCCTAGGAAAGATCTAACATCACACACACATGAATGATAGGGTAAGGATGAAATGATATCTACCTTAGATCTATCAAATTATATCCCATGTTTTGACACTACACGTCCTAATACAATCCCATGATCTACTATTAAATGACACTTTTCAATGTTTAAGAACAAATTCTTCTCAATAAAATGATTCAAAACCTTTACCAGGATAGAGATAAAATCATCAAATGAAGACCCATACATAGTAAAATCATCCATAAATACCTACATGAAGGTATAAATAAAATCACACAAAATGATCACCATGTATATCTGGAAGGTACCTAAGGCCTTGAAAAGTCAAAATGGCATCCTCCGGTAAGAAAAGGTGCTGAAGGGATTGGAGGATGTAGTCTTCTCGTGATCCTCCAGAGCTATAGAAACAAGAAAATATCCAGAAAATCCATCCAAGAAACAATAATGTGTCTTCCCATCTAGTCTCTCAAGCATCTAATTAATAAACGGGGGGGATGGTCCTTGCGAGTGGACAGATTTAGTTTCCTATAATTAATACACACACGCAAACAGTTTTTTACCCTCATTGGAACTAACTCATATTTCTCATTTTTAATAACTATAACACCACTTTTCTTAGGTACAACTATATTTGGACTCACCTACTGAGAATCTAAAATGGGAGAAATTATACCTGCCTCAAGAAAATTTTTAACCTCTTTTTGAACAACTTCCAGAAGGGTTTGATTTATTCTCCTTTGTGGTTGCCTAACCGGTTTAGTCTCATGCTCCAAAAAAATTATATGCATGAAAATGGATGGGATAATACCTGATATGTTAGCTAAGGTCCACCCGATTTCCCTGATGTTCTCTGTCAAAAGATTCAAAAGATTTTATTCATGTTCAAAAGGGTAATTTTTAGCAATTATAATAGGCAATTTCTCACCACATAACAAGTATGAGTATTTTAGATTTGGTGGTAATGGATTGAGTTTCAATGAAGGGGGTGGTGTATGGATGGAGATAGTGAAGGAACTGAAATATGTGCCCAAAGAGAATCTATATTCGAATATAAATAATCACAATTAGAGAATAAAACATCAAATCCATCATATAATCAACAGAAAAGTCATAATCAGAGTTCACATGATTAAAATCAGAATATTAATCCATTTCAAAATCTAATCTACGAGTGTTTTGTGCATTAGAAACAAGTTTTAAAGTACTCTCAGAAATCAAACGAGAACCAATAATCAAAATCCCCCTAAGTATATGATAAAAAATTCCATGAGTTTTTTATTTTGTGGTTCAAAATGGGAGATAAAAAATGCAGAATGGTCCTCTAAGGGGCACTTCATGGAATCCATAACATTAAATATTACAACTTCATCTCCAAATTCCATGGAATGTGTACCCTCTTTGACATTTATGATAATTTTTTCTGTTTTGAAGAAGGGCCAACCTAAGATAATGGGAACATGAGAACTTACCTGATCGTCCTCCATGTTAATCATGTAGAAATACGCTAGGAAGATCATGTCTCTTACCTGAATAAGTACATCCTTAAGAACTTATGATGAATATACTATAGCTTTATTCACCTACTGCACCACCACTCTTGTCGACTTCAACTCACCAAACTATAAGAAAGAGAATATGTAGTGAGGCATCACATTTATGGATGCTCCTAAATAACATAAATCTTTAGAAAAGTGTAACTCCCCTATAGTGCATGGGATGGTGAATGCCCCGGGATCCTTGCACTTTGTTGGCATCGCTAGAGTTGGTGTAATGAGTGCTGGATCATTCCTTTTGATATTGATCCTCTTATTTTCTCTTGAGCCTTCTTCGATTGGTACAATGTTATTTTAAAAATTTCACAGACCTTGAGATTTTCTTGATGACTTCAAGTAGAGGGATGTTAATTACCACACACATGAATGTATCCAAAACTTCTTTTTTTCATCGCCCCTTCAGCCATATTCTTGGTTTGTACAACCCTGTTTGGAAAGGAAAGGGGTTTAGGAGAATATCATTAATATTTTTCTTAACTTTATCTTACTCCTTGGGTTGCTCGTCAGCTGGTTTTGAATGGGTCTTCTCTGGAGTTGAGGTGAATCCTAGTGGAGTGATAGGTGCAGATGTATCCGTTGTTTTCTTCCTTATACTCCAATGGCCCGAAGGCCTTCATTTTTTATTGATTTTTGATAATCCACCTTTCAATGGGTGTGGTGGAACCCTTACAAGGCCCATAGTGTAATTATTACATGGATCGTAGGCCTTAAAGGAATTCATTTTCCCGTAGGCTTTAAACATTACATACAACTCAGACTAACTACTTGAAACTGCTCCTCCCCCGCAACTTCATTGTGAAATCAGCTATCCACCTTTGCATGGCTGTTCAGCTAGGAATTCCCATACATACACAGGCTTGTCGCGACAGCTGGTGCCATACCCTATAATTCTCAATGTGATGGCACTGACATTCTCCTTGGGATTCAAAGTAGGTTGGGAAGGAATATTTTCAAAGTTCTTACTTACCAGTTCATAGAGGGAAGTGTAAATATGGCTCATTTGTGTCTTCAACTCTCTCAACTCTAAACCTTGACTTTTCAGATCATTCTGTTGATTACGAAAAATTAGTTTCAAAAGATCATCAGTGTTAGTGTCTACCTGGGGTGGTGTGTTCGTTTGTTTTTGACTTGTTGATTCTTGATCTTCAAATCACCTTTGGGGTTGTTGGAAACCCTGTTGGTAAGGTGGATACTACTAGGAGTTTTGTTGAAAAGGGGGACTTTTTGTTGTCCAGATCCATACCACATGTTTTATTGATTCTTCTACACTTGGATTTATGTTGGATAAAGGTAATCAAACTTCTTTTGGGGATATGGTTGTTGCTGCTACTGCTGATGATATGGTCTCCTAGAAAACACTGATACACAATCTTCTGTTTCTTGTAGTTGTGGGCAACTGTCAGTTGAGTGGCTTGTCCCAGTGAAAATTTGACAAGGCCTTGAAGAAGGGTGTTGGGATGTCTTCTGTGTTAATGCAATATTCATCACCATAGTGGTCAATTCTTCCAACATAGTATCAATTAAATGAATTTTGAGAGAAGATGGACTTACATGATGTACTCCCATGACATGTAGTACACCTTGATCACCAAATTATTGGGATTTTAGGGCTATCATGTTAGTTAATTCATGTGAAACCACTGGTGTGTTGTCCACCAATTCTCCTCTAGCCATAATATCCACCATGATCCTCTCCATAGGTGTGATTCCTTCGTAGAAGTATTGGATGAGGAGTTTCTCACTTATTTGGTGATGTGGGAAGCTTGCACAAAACTCCTTGAATCGCTCCCAGTACTCATACATTGACTCCCACTGGGATTTCTTGATACCTAATATATACTTACAAATGGAAGTGGTTCTTGATGCTGGAAAACATATTTTCAAGAAAATACAATTCAAATCGTTCCAACAAGTTACACCTTCTTGTTGTAAATAATACATCCAATCTTTTGCAGCTTCATCATGTGAGAATGTGAATGGTCTTAGTTTGATTTTATATTCAGAAACATTTCATGGTTTTATGTTTGATCAAACCACATTAAATTATTTTAAATTTTTATTGGGATACTCACCTCATAGGCCATGAAATTTTGGAAGCAGGTGGACTAAGCCATATTTCAGTTCAAACTCTAATTTGAGATTTTGGTATGCAATGCAATTTGGTTGATAATTATTATCAGGTGAAACCAATTACTGAATGGTTCTACTAAGTTCATTTACATTATTTTCAGCCATTGGTTCTTGTTTTAGGTTTTAATTTGAATTGTTTCCAATTTTAATGTTCTGGGAGTGGAGGAATTCTCCAAAAGATTGAATATTGAAACATATTATAGACTTAGAATATTTGATTCGAGATCGAAGGATACATTCAATCTCAGGGTCAATATATAAAATATCTTTGGGATTAGTTTTTTTCATAAATGAAATAAAAATGAAAAGAATATAGGTATACAATAGTAAAATAAAAATGAGAATTTTGAGTTGATGGTCTTAAAAGAAGAGGATAAAAAGAAAATAAGAAGAAAAAAATCAGATTGAGTAAAGAAATAATAAAGAAGAGAAGAAGAGAATAAAATTTCAAATAAAATAAATACCCTTAATTGGTTGATATATTTATTTGCCTCCCTAGAAATGATTCCAATTTGAAAGGAGCTTTCGTGGGCACCCTCAAATGATTTGTGGTTTTTTGGTACTTAGGTGTAGAAGAGTGGATGACCAATGTCGTCTCTCAAAGAAGGAAGTAAATGTAACAACATATAAAAGGAATCTTTGAAAATTAAATAAAAGGAAATAAGAACATGAATTAAAATTATGGGGGGTTTTTATTTTTTATAAATCTAGAAGAAGTTTTTTGGATGAAAATTGTATTTTTTTGTTTTTATTTTTGAAATGATATTTGACTAAAATGACACAATGAGAAGAAGTTTTTTAGAAAATATTAAAAGGTGTAATATATCTAACTCTACCTATTAAGTCAGTTATTTATCATTATTATTTAAATTAACATTCACTTAATTATAATCCCTTAATTTTTTAAATCCCAAACCCTACGAGAATTAACTCTACCACAAAGATGAAGTGAATGTAACCCTAGGCTAAATTCGGAACATGCAATCACAACACCCTGCTTTGATTGATGTTATAAGGTTAGATTATGGTTAGTGGTAAATTAATACACATTTAACCTCTAGAAATTATAACTAATTGAGTTTAAGTATTATATTTTAACACTAAAAATTGATCCCGTATGGTTTTTTATTACTTATTATGTTCGCACTTTTAAAATTTACACAAAATCTCATCCTCGCGTGTTTTTGGGTTAATTGTTAAATTTCATGACTAGTTTCAATAAAATTAAAAAAAAAATATATTGATCATATTATGTTAATTACAATATATTATTGATTCAAAATAAATTAATGATTATGGATAGAGGTCGATCGATTTCTAAAAAAAATACTCTTCCATGGTCGGTGTCGTCATCGTAGAAACATTATGCAGGTTTAAATGTTTAGAAATGGTATAACCCAATATTTTTTCGAATATTGTATTTCAAACCAAAGAAGAAGATTAATATAATAAGAAAATTGAAAATAAAAGATGAAGTGGATGAGAAACTAAGATTTTATTGAAAGCACAACAATATTACAATAAAGAAAAGAAAAAGAAGAGCATTTTGGAGGAGATCCCATCTTGGTAGATTCCCTCCTCCAATTGTGAATTAAAATGGAGTAGAACCACTTCTATTATGCTCCTAATATTTTAATTAATGTCCCAACCCCTAAAAATTCGAAAAAAACTAATTTATATAGTGGAGGATAGGCTAGGATTTAAGAGGTTTCAAGTGTGAATGGGGAATCTCGGGAAAATATTTTAACCCAATTTCGCCACCCATTTAACATCCAAAATGCGTGAAGTAGAAATTCTTCCAGGGGAATAATTTTTTCACAATTGGGTTGGAGAGATGATCTCAAAATTTGGGCCTAATCTAATCTGGGATGAAGATTTTATGGCCCAAATTTAGAACTAATTTCCAATCTGGAGGGCCCATCCCATCTTTGACATCATGGTCTATTTAGTCCAACCAAATGCAATATTTAGCTCAAATATCCTAAACTAAAGTTGTACCCCATTAATCCGGGAACACATTTACAAAATATTAAGTTCCAATAATAAATATTAAAATAATTATCTATGAAATACTACAGTGCACTATAAAGGGTAAAACTGGAATTTCAATCAAATTTTCAAATGAATGATCTAATCCCAAATATTTGATAAATAAATATATTTAACATAATATGAGGAAATTTCATCATTTATTATCAATAAAATATTCAATAAAAATGTGTTTTATCATTTGGAGATGCGCATGGTTCACCACATCCCATGTTTCATGTGTTGGCATGAAGACACACCCAGTATCCTGTTTATCAACCACAAAATATCTCACTCTTCATGGGATTTTGGGAATGTATGGTTTTTGGTGAGTTTATAGGGTCGTTTAGACTGGTTATGGATGTCTAGTTTATGCCCTAGTCCATCTTGTACCTACTAATCTTGGTATATATACACTTACATCTACACGTACATTTTTCATATAGTGGATGAAATATATAACATTACCAGATATGTATTTTTTCTATATATATAGTTACATATCAAACATCATTCAGGCCATGAGTCAAAGAATATATATCCACCATGTTTCTTTGAGAAACATACAAAGGATGGTTATTTTTTCAGCACAATTTCTTATTTATTTATACCTACAAACTATTTTTCTATGATAAATTTTTGGATTAATTATAGACACCATTAATGGTGGCCTATTAGGATTTTAACTTACAATCTTCTCATCCGCATTTGGTACCCTAGTAGATTACATGTCTGCATTTATGGAGAAGGGAAATCACCCTACTAAAAATATTTGATATTCTTTACTTTTAGACATATCATAAGATAAGTGGATCATGTATATTCTTAGAATGATAGTGCGATATATTTTTCATTTCGTTTTTTTGTATAGAATGATTGTATATGCCTTTCCCATGTTCCCCTATAGTACACCATTATTCCATGAATCCCATTATACAAAACTACCTAGTGAATATTGATTATTATTTAGTTATTTAGTTATTTATGATTATTTAGTAAATTATAATGTCTTTTATATATTTTATAATTTCTGCTATGGAGTGTAACTAGTCCAGTCATCTAGTGTCTATTTATATCATGGTCCAGATTTTATATTTTTTCATTTTAATATTCTATTCCATTCTAATAAGAGGGTATAATCTCCCCACTATACGACCTATACACCATTTCTTCTAGTCTGAATCCACTAAGATATGGGGAGGTGCACCTAATGCCACATGACCCACCAGATCTGGGACATAGTTATGTGGATGATGGGTCAGGATTTTACAATGTTGTATCATTAGTTCTTTTTTCCTTTGTCTTACTGTTTGGGTATTATATAAGAGACTATGAGTTAAAGGATCCTGGAATTTAACCTTGTTCCATGATGTAGATAACCCATGTATAGTAACAACCCAAACTACCTAGGAGGGTAAATTTTCATTATTTATTACACATGTTATGGTTGATACGACTTCACCATTGGGTGATGCACTTATTTTATGGTGTTATTATTATTTGTATTATTGAAATTATGGTTTCTTATACCTATTACTAATGAAATGTGGGAATGTTATCATTTCATGCATCATATTAGGCACAATAAGACTAATATTCCATGAATTTTCACCATTACATGTTTATTTTTAGTGTGTTGTTTACTATTTCATATTGTTAGTGCCTTGATTATCTATGGAATTGTGCTAATTCTCCTTGAAAGGACTTGAAAACATAATTGACACTTAAAGGTCCTTCCATAACATAACTTTGTTTTCCTGCATATGCTAAATCCGAAATATTATGTAGTTAATTATGGAATATTGAACCAGGGACCATTAGTCAGATGTCATAGAACATGTTAGATTGTGGGTTAAGTGGATCCTATATTTTCGTTCATAATGTGTATAGGCCCTTCTTTATAGGAAATGGTGATCCATAAAATTAAAGCATTTCAGAAGGTCTATATACATAAATGAACACAAATTTAAAATGAGTGTAACCATCCAAATGAAATGAAAATGGACAACTTATACATGTAAAATAAATACTTAGACAAGAACCCTGCCTTAGTAGTGGGTATTTGGTGTGTCTCATATGATCTTATGGACTATTATGGTCTTTCTAGATTACACTGTCCTGAATTTATGAGAAGTCAGTGGGGGTACAATCTATTCATAGGAAGGCTATGCACCCATCCTAGTTTTCTATCTTGAATATTTTAAACTATTAAAAAAAATACCTTTTGGAGTAATTCATTTGGAATTTTGGAATCATCCCTCCACAACATCCTCTATTCATACACCCTAAAGGCGATGATGACCATAAAATTGAGGTGGTTGTCCCTGAGAAAAAATTGATTCTTCATATAGTTCCACCTATGGCACCACTCCCTTCTACTAATATGGGCTCAGACACCTAGTTCCATGGGGAATTTATATTCATCCTGTAGTATATGAAAGGTATTGTTCGAACTACCCTGAATATATAAGAGTTCACTCTGGAGTTCTAGTATCAATATTATCACAACCCATCCCCCAAGACTCATTCCATGACTATCCTAATCCTGCCTGCCATAGGCCAAGGGATGATGTCTAGCGACGAGTAGGAATTTACCAAAAAAATGGAAGTCATTTTACTAAGTACAAGTACACACACAGACAACTCCATGCCATAGATTCTGGAAGGTGAATACACTTAGTAAACAAACACAAGGTACAATAGTTGAAAACTAAAGGTAAACATGGCATGAATACAAGCCCAACTGAAATAGAAAATTAAAAGTACAAGTCACTTCAACTACTTTGTATGTGAAAACTACCTAAATGTAAGGTATAGAAATAACAATTTGAAGTCACATATGCATGTCTCGCAAGTCGGGTCACTCTAAGAACCACATAGTCCCAGTCCACCAATTGCCCTGTCTAGCATCAATCATTTTCAAAAGACACAACATGTGAGGAAGAAGAACTTGTAGGGGTGAGTAAAACAATACTTAGTAGGGACACTGTTCCACCTCCAAGGTGGTGTGATTCGGGTGCTTCATAAATGGCTCGACAAGGATCACCACCCGTCTCTTTTTTAGGAGATGTTTTCCTGTTAAATTCACTATTTCTTTTGATTCGACCCATTCTGAATCATTATCCTTTAAATAAAGTTGTATTGACCCCACGGGGACTGGACAATTCACCCCTTTCATATTATAAAGGAGATTCCATAGTCAGTCTGTCCCAACGAGCGAATGTGTGGGGTCATGTAATTGTGAAATCTGTCCTCCTTCAATATAACTTCCTCAGATGGTCTCCATTAAGTTTATTCGTGGAGCCAGTAATTCCCAAAGGACCTCGTATCCATGATTCCAAGACATTCTTTCCAGAGGTAGGTGCTCATTGATTTATGATTTAGCTAAAGACACTTAAGGACTCCATTGGCTGAGAGGATGGGAATTCAAACTCACCGCACCCTTCCAGGGGAGAATTATTGTCTATTCCGAGACACTCTTATAGATTTAAGTCATTTTAAAATGATCGTAAATCCTTGGTTCATTCCTGAAGAGTGTGTCTAAAGGATACCCTAGTTTTGCATTATTTTCATAGGTATTCATATATTTGACACCATGGAGGTGATGCTAGCTTGAGTCATATAATAAGGAACTCTAAATTTTATCATCATCCACAGGGGATGAAAGGTTACATGATGTTGGGATTTAACCCATAGGATTGGTTTCCTACATATCATCAATAGAGGTATCCGAGACCATGTAGTTGAGATTGGTTGTGGATTACACATGGAAGCTTCCCATTGAGAGGGAATGATTGGGTGGACCCTTTTGGGAGGTCCCCCATTTGAGCTTGGGCCTTCAAATAAGAATCTTATGTATCCTGTTTTTGTCAAGAATCATATTTCTCATACTTTAGATGTTTGTGTGGATGTTGTAATCATCATAAACCTCTAATACCATGTGATTCATGCTTGGTTTGGGAATCAAGAGGATGTGAAATACTTAAAAAAGAATATACCTCCTCCCTTGTTCTTGGGATAGGGAGAGCTAGTGGCAGAAGAGGCAGGGGCGACTGTGGGTGAGGGAATGGAGCAATGATCCATTCAATGTGTAATGACATTGAAGGTCATGAGTCACGAATTCATAAAATTGGGGACTTGCCTCAGTGGGAGGGGCTCAAAATATGTTCTGGGAAGGGGAGGAGTTTCGTCTTTGTCAAAGGGGGAGTGAACATAACCCCTTCGATAGATCACTATTACTCATTGAATTGAAAAGCGAGTAACCACCATTAATCCCTAGAAAAGTGAGGTTCACATTTCCATCCCAAGGTTGGACTCCGGGTTACCACGTGAATGTAGACCCACAAGCATTCTCAATGCCCAGATATTTTTGGGGAGAGCCTTCATGACTCCACTTACCATGGGTATGTAGACTCAAATGGGATCACTGATGCACCCAATGGTCTGATCATACAGGTCCGGTTGCTTTGGAGGTGGATTCGGATGGATTCCAGAGGGGTGGTTTGTAGAGGGATCATGGAGGATTGAACAGTAATGGAGGGGTGATGTTGGAACTGGAGGAAATAGTACCCAAAAATACCCTATTAGGCATACTATTTTCTTATGCAGGATGGAGGATGCTCCATATACCGTAGTGGTATACGGGCAGTGGGAATGTCAGCGTACCGATGCGGTATGAGGTAATGATTATAGATCACCACATACTACAGTGGTACGTGAACCATCACAATGCTTTGGGTTCCATCTGCATAATGATGCAATACGCGGCGCTAGGTTCAGTCTGCATTTTGGTACACTATGTGGAGCACCATATTAAAGGAGAGTCTAGGGGATTATTGTTCGTAGGGAATTCATACGCGAGAAGTATGTGGTTCTTGGTTCACCAGTTAGGTTCACAGTATTATTATTATTATTATTCAATTCCCCCATTTTGTGGTTCACAGCTGGTTGTACCTGCCTAAAGTGTGGTTCAAGATTTGGGCATCGTCACTGAATTGAAACTAAAGACAAAGTCTTCTCTGAACTCTTTCTTCCAACCTCTGATTCCCCTTTAAGCTTTTGTATTCTATCCATTGTCCTTCATACTATGATCCTTTTATAGAACATCAGGGAAATTGTATCTATTGGGCATGTGACACCTTTTTTGTAGTCCATAAAGAGATATAGTGACCTGTGGTAGACTCAGTCATTCCAAGGATTGCGGAGGATTTAGTTCTCAATAATGGTTCAAGGAACCCTGCCGGTTCGCTTCATCCCAAACTGATAAGATTGAGGGATGGCACACGGATGGGATTCATGCGCAAGAGTCCTTTTCCAACACGGTTCATGGTACGCGTTGTTCAATGTCCATCAATCCATGGTCCAGTGACTTGTGGATCATTCTGCGTACATGGTGGTTTGCGATCCAGGTAGTCTGTGAACTTTTTCTAGTGATGGTATGTGGACCTCTTGAAAATCCTTTGAAAACATGAATTCCTTCCAGTTTCTTATGAAATTTTCCACTTAATTTGAGTTCATTAACCTTAATATACTTTTAGGAGTACTTGATTCATTATTAAATGTGATTGTGGGGGTATTGTCTTCCCTTGGATGAATTTTTAAGACCCTACAAATTCCCTCCATCAGAATGGGGTTCTTTCGAAATAAAAAGGGAACTATTCCGATGTAGAAGTAGTCCTGAAGTGAAATGGTTTGTGGTAAAATAGATGGCCTCTGTATGGGGGGACCAAACCTATATATAGAGTCCCATATCATTTTTCATTTACTGTTTCTTGTGGCGAAAATCTGTCTTGACTTCTCTGGCTTCCTCTACTCTTATGTATAGTGTTCCTTGCGAAAACCCCGTTCGCAAAACACATCGTAAGTACCAAAAAGATCACTTTCTTACATTTATCTATCCTCGTACCATATTTTAGACTTCATGAACAACATTGTGGAATTTTTATACTCTAATATAGACTCGGTGTAGGAGGACGCTACATGACTAGCATGTTTGCATACCGAACATGGATTGGTGAACCAAACTTTAAGAATTAATAATATGAACTTAATATTTAATCCAAAACTTTGGAACATGAACATAATAAAGTACGAGGTTCACGGTATCCACATTCCATGAACCATTATATTCTCTATCAAATGATATATGGGCCAATGCCTCATAGATGGTTCGTGTACCATGGCAGTGCGCAGTGATATGCATCTGCATACTGTAGCAGTAGGTGGGGTTGCTTCTGCACACTATACAATACACATATTTTTGTTTCCATGTACTGATTCTAGAAAAATTATTTGAAACCTTATGTTGACATATTTTGAGTCCTTTATCCTATCTTCTATAGCCTTTATCCAATAATTTTTAATGGACTGACTTTTTATCATCTTCTGGATCTTCCTATGCATGCAATGATGGCTACTTTATAGGATGCTATTGGAATCACTGATTGTTCTACGGCTATAATTTCTTCCCCCATGTTTACTACTGATGAATGTTTTAAGAACATGGCATCTTTGATTAACAACAAAATTCTGGTCATCCCATTTTACCAATATCTGGAAAATTTTCTTAAAGTGGTCCAACATGAATACCTGGTATCCGACAAGATTCCTTCTCACGGGTTTGGTTTATTGACTAACAAAAATATCCCGGGGCCAAATCTGATCGATCAACATATCGTATAAATAATTAATACATCTATATCAAAGGCTTTGATTTATTCTAATGGGGGTACCTTCAGTGGGATACTACCTCTGAGTATTTGCTGAACTACACACATCGAATCTTAGAGGGAGTGCAGCAGATGCCCGACCAGAAAGCCCACTGTTACCAGAGCATTCTGAGGATGTCTACAACAAAAGAGAAGCATAATTGGTCATCCTAGTGGGACCTTCACCCAGGAGGCTCATTTGGATTATACTGGGGGTGGCCTTTTTGGGTTCTCCAAAGTCTTGAAGAGTCTAGAACCGATCTAGAGACTACGGGATTGTACAAGGACACATGGGTTTCTCAATCATACACCCATCATCCTATTACCCTTATTTCACAGCTCTTAAGAAGATGGAGTCTAGATACCAACAATTTCCATTTGACCCACATGGAGGTCAACATCAGTCTTTGGGATATTTGGATGATTTCAGGAGTCCCTATCATTGGGGACATGTTTGATGAATTTATTCCTCCCTCCTATAATTGGGATGAAAAGGAAAGAGACCCCCTTCATCCAAGAATCTTATTTCCCAAGAGAAGCCACTTCTAAAGGAAATAAACCCTTGTTTGAAGTAGGACACTTATTTAGATGTCTTGTTTGGTGCTTTTGTCAAGCATATGGATATAGAGCCCGATTCATGAAGACCCTGTGATTTTCCTACCAAAACCACCCAGAGGAGAGCGGGTACTTACTGGCCCACCCTGGAAGAGGGGAATTTTTATAAATGGGGATAGAGGATCATACCCAATGTCATTCGGTTATTTAAACTAGCAGATTCTGTGGCCATGTTTTTGAGAGGGTGGCTCATACCAGGGTGGGGCATCCAGTGGTGTATGTTCCTCAAATTTCATTATAGACACTCAGTTGGCCTCTAGAATATGTTTTGATTTGGCTATCCCAGTTTTGGACAAGATATATGATATATTAGGTTGAATCATCAGGGGGTCACCTTATCAGATGACTGGGCCCTTCCAAATTCATTAGGGCTGGATTAGATCCCATATATGGGGGTTATTCCTTCATCAATTCTACATCAATTTGGAATTACACCCTCCAAATGTACCTTTAGAGCACAAGTGAGGTCACATCAGCGGCTTGGGTTTCACATGATAAGCAAGAGGAGAAAAATGAAAATAATGAGCTGGACTTAATGGCTTGTCTCAACATTTACGCACGTTTCTCTTACCATCCATAGGATTCCCCTACTGGTACTATTTCAAAAAATGCATATGAAGACTTCACCAACCGAGGTAACTTCTTTTCTTTGCAAGAAGGTGTCCTAGTTTCCCGTATCAACGGGGAACTTATTTTATAGGGCTATGCACCCTTCAGGTTTAGTCAACAATTCAATTGTGTCCATAATTTATTCCCTCCTTCTCTCAACACTGATCTTCAAGAGAAACATATGATGATAGCCCATCAACTATGGATAATGCTCACCAAAGAGGACACCCAAAGCCAGTCCAAACTTCTGGATCCTGGGTATTAACTTCCCTTCCTTACTAAGAACTATGCTGATGCTTTGGTTAAGTCATATCTCAATAGACAATTAGCAGACTTAGTTCCCATCATAACAACTTCCAATTCATACAAGGTGAAGGGAAAAGAGAAAAAATGCATTTTTTGAGCACTCTCTACTAGGAAATTCTCTTAGAAGGCTTCTTGGATCCCCACATATAATGTTTTGAAAGATGGTGTTGTGACCCCATAGGTGGCTGAACAATCTCCAGGAGCTACTATCGGGAGTCCATCATCCATTACTTCCAAGGTGAATTTTATAGTGGCCTAGAGGCAATGAGAACTTTTCAAAGGTCATCCATCAACCTGTGACCAGCCCCTCATGATTTGTGGTAGCGCCTCCAGACTAGGGATGTTTCTCTTACTAGCATTGGATTCATGTCAGCACCGGTTGACCATTGTTTTGATGAGGATCTAGATATTGTGGGTTGATATATTCAGGACCTCGAGACCCTCATCAACTCCAGAAGTGGTCATTGTAAGAACTCACATCGGGTACTTACCATACTGCGACAAGAATCCATTGATTTGGGATGATGAAATCAGTGGATTACCGTTTTTGTAAGCCATGGAAAAAACTTCCTACTTTCTCCCATTGCCTCATAAACATTCCTCTTCTTGGTGCCCTGAGTTTTTAGGGACATCGGGGAAACATTTTTGATTATCGACACCCACTCCTCTTCCTTGTCCAACCCTCCAACGCTGGTCATCCCAATTAAGGCTGCATTCCTGGATTCCTGGAGAGTCTGGGATGAATTGAGGGTTAGTGCTACAAATGAAGATATATGGGGGCTTCTTCATAGGGAAAACATCGATCTTCTTGGTTTTGGGAGAGCCATTACTCCAACCAATATTTCATCTGACGAAGATCATGATGAGGTGGCATCTTACTTGACTGAAATGGATAAGTGTATTCATGCTCCTATGAATAAGAATTTTTAGTCGGACCACATGGAATTGATGGTGATATTCCCATGACTGACAAGAGATGTTTTATCTGCAACCTGTATCCTTAAATTCAATTAATATGGAAATTCTAAAAGTTTCCTTCTTCCTTCATTTTCTTTTTTTATAGGGGCCCACTAAATCTATAGAAATGTCTTTTCCCCTAATTTATTCTCTTGGAGGTACTCTGTCTAGGGAGTGCACCCCCTCAGCGGTTGGGTGTACTATGGAAGGATCCCTTGGAACCCAATAAAACAAGGAAGCAGTTATCATAGACCCTTACATGGCATTTCTTCTTCCATCTCCTCTTGGTGAACTTATTCAAGAGACATCCCCCCCAATAGTTGGAGAATCTCAAACAATCCTCCAAGCTGTCTTATGCATATTCGAAGGGGGATCACAAGTAAGTGTGTATTTATCTAGTAATGGAACCAAGTACCCTTATCATGTCAAATTATTGGTACACATATGTACTTTTATGTAGGGCCTATTGGTGACTTGATGACGACCGCTCTAGAATCTACAGTTTCCATCCCTTTTAGGGTAGAGGAAGGGTCACTATCTATTACGGCTAATTGAAACTAGGAAGTATGGATTTTGGAAAGGGCCAAGGGTTCTTTTTACTCATAAGGTGTGCCTTCTCCCACTTGAAAAATCTATGCCCCAACAATGGAAGGAAATCCATAAGTTGAGGGATCACTTGACCATGCTGAGTTGACTCTCATGGAGAGAGACTAGGTGGATTTTATAGTAGGGGGAGAGTCTAGTGGTGAGCCCCAATCCTTGATGTATCTCGTAGAGGCTTCGAATATAGAGAATCCAATTAACCTCGATCGATCTGATTTTCCCCTATCGAGGGATTCACTTTAGAGAATGATGTTCTACCTACTCATGGTGGCTCTGGGGAAGTCACAATCGATGAAGCTAATATTATGACCCTAAAAATTTGGAGCGGACTATCATGCCCTTTTTTTCGGATTTGAGAGGGGTTATGTTTTCTTCCACTGGGATTCTGAGACCAGTACCCTTATCTGCAATGACTATACCCACAAAACATATATTAACTAGAAACCTTTTTAGGGATTCCTTGTGGGATAGTGTTTTAGCCAAAAAGGTCCCCAGGTATTCATTATTCCCACATATTCATGGAGCACGATGGATGATTGAAGATGTTGTGCCACCTGTTCTAGATAACAGTAATGTTTCGAGGGTGGTAGGCATTGATATCATCTCCCCCTATCCACATAATCACAACCAAAAGCCTTAGTAAGGGAGGAAGACATCCTTACTTTGTCATCTATCACAATTTCAAGAGACGAGGTTGTTGCAAGGTCGAGCCATGTTGTAGCTGCTGAATCAACTCCCTCTCTGGTAATGTTCATTCTTGACGAAATTTCATCATTAGGGATTGATCCCAAGACCAATCTAGAAATCCTAGTTGATCTTCATCTCACTCAGTGAAAGGCATTAAGGAACATTTGGAGATTAATCTCCCAAACTCCATTGGATGAGATGCCGGTGAAATTACCAAAGTTACGCCACAAGTATTTTGTCTTAGTCTTTAGTGGATTTAACTATAATGGAATTTATGATATAGTAAGGGAGGTGGTTTCTACTCTGGAAGAAAGTGGTGAGCTTGAATCTTAACTTTGTACGGTGGAGTCAACAACATATCTTGTTGCTACATGACGAATTCTTATTGACAAAGATTCCACTCATGCTGGAATAGTTAAAAGTTGCAAAAAAACTCACAAGGAAAGAGCCTTTAATAGAACAACTTGATCAGGAAGTGGAGAAACAAATCCAGAAATTAGAGCTGCTCAAATAGGAGTGGGCCTAGGCCGCAACCGCAATTGAGGAGGGGAAATGGAAAATGAAAGAGGGGGAAAAGACCGACCTACAAGACATGAGGGATGAGGAGGAATTGTGGGAAAGTGTAGAGGCTGAGACAACGAATTTATTGAATCTTCATGAAAATGTTAAATATTCGTACCAATATTTGATGTAACTCTACGAGTATGTCGAATGTCTTTCGTAAAGGTCTAATCATTCTTATAAGGAGAGGCTCCAGGCTCTGGATTCCCACCATATATTTTTATGGAATATGATGGAACCAATTTTCCATTAAATGATTCTTCTTTTCCTTTTCCTGTCATTTCCACTGATCATAATCTATCATATAAACACCATTTCAATAGGTATTAATTTTAAACCATGATTTGAAACCAGTTAATCTAAAATAATCAAATAAGGCTCCAATTTTTCATGAGAAGGGGGACTCAGTGAGCGTAGTTCGACTATCATTGAGGTTTTATAGAATACCTAAAAAATTTTCATGTCTTTTTCATTATTAGCCTAATTTTTGACTAAGATTTCTTGGAACTGGCTTAGCGGGGATAACATGCCTTTTTCATAGGCTTCCCTTTGCGTGTTTTCAACCTAACAAGCTTCACGTCTTTTTTTTATTGCTCAACGTTTTTTAATGAACCAATACTCAAATTTTTCCCAGATATGACTTTTGTATATTTTCTCTATGGAATGTATGGAATCATTTTCGATGGAATTTCAGAGTCCTTTTAATCAAACATATTACTAATATATTAGGTTAAACATCTTTGACCAAACATAATGGGGTAGGGCCCTGACTTGGGACCATTAGACTATAATGTTCTAATATCCTTCATACATGGACGAGGGGTTTTATATAACCCTATAATTGTGAGTTTGGACATGCAAGATGCTTAAGAGACATTTTAAGAGTATAAAGGTAAGAAAAGACTCTCATGGGGACAAATTTTCCTTTGATCAATGGCCATTTTTGTGGTTAACATATGCATAGCCTCCAGGGAATGATGTGCATAGTCGAACAAAAGTGACTGCAGGTCACTGGCCTTCCATTTCTGATGGCTTGGTAGGGTATGCAACATTTTTAATTTATTTTTTTATTAGGAGACATAATGGGTGAATGACCTCAGTATCAGTGTATGAAAATATTAGGTACATTCATGTTAGCTTTGAAGGGGACAACTACTCCCGCATAGTTCTTACTTGTGTGAGGGAGAGCCAGTGAATGGTCAGTTCTGTTAGAAGTATTTTTTATGTTAGGGGAATTTGAATATAAGAATGTGTGTAAGTTGTTATCCAGGTGTTTTCCAAATCTGGGGTGTGGTATAAAATTAATTTCCTATGAGCATATAGAAGTTGCAAAGGACTCTCCTAGGGATGAAATTTCCTCCGATTGATGACAATTTTTGTGGGAAACATATGTTGAGCCACCAGGGCACAATGTTCATTGCCAATAAATGGTATCCATAGGGCTCTGGCCTTCAGTCTTCGATTACTATGAAGGATTATGGGGATTGGGAACATTCTGAATATGGTATGTGACTTTCAACAAGGGGTGTACCTGAATACCAAAAGGTTAATTTTATCTAAACATCTTTAGGGAAACCCCGAAATGAGTGAGGGAACTCTTATTTTGTATGTAGATCATATTCATGCATATAGATGGGGTACATTTTGAATCCTAAAAAGGGACCAGAGATGAATCAAGACCACATATTCTAATATATACGGGATGTGTGTTGGGAAGAAAATGTAATCCATGACTTCGAGGGCCTCTGAATATGGAGGGGTGGAATGAGGCATGGAATCCAGTTTTCAAACCGAGATGGGAGAGGACTCTCATTAGAAAAAATTATCCTTTGATTTACGACCATATTTGTTCGAAATGTATGCAGAACCATGAGGGTATAATGTGCATAGTCAATCAAAGGTGTATGCATGACACTGGACTTCCATATCAGATGGCCTTGGAGGGTTATATAGATTCAAGATCACTTAGAGCACAAAGTTTGGGGTATGGCAGGAGTGTGTCCAGACATATTGGGAATATTTGGGCTATGATTTACTCATTGAATTAGGTTTCCCTTATGTAGATCTGATGTAACACCCCGAGATTTTTTGAGATATATTCTTTTTAATTTTTTTGATGTCTTATATAGTAAACTACACCAATATTAGCTTGTATTATACACAACAACGTATTAGCTTGAAGTATAAACAACATTATTCTTGGATCATGTTACACAGAATTTCAAGTTCGTTTTGTGGAAATTATTCTATACAACATTATGTATAGATTTTTTTAATGTATAAATGAAATAAGATTTGATTATGTTATACATAACACCAAAGGGAGCTTGCACTACACACATCCCTGACTTGGATTTCATTACATGCAATCGCAACCATCCTCGATAGTGTTTGTAGTATGCAATACTGAGATTTAATAAACAATGATATGTTATTAAAATATTATATAAACTAGCCTCTATGAATACTAATACACAATTTTTGAAATTTTATAAATTTTATCTTTCAAAATGGACTTCATTTTTGGATTCGGAATATTGAAATTAGATGAAGGTGAATTGTTCTGAAAACATTCAATTTTTGATGAATAGTGCAAACACTAAGTTATTAGTTAAAACCAACTATAAATTTAAATAATAAGTTTCTTTATTTAAATTTATTTTAGGTCAAAATAGATACATAATACCTCTATATGTTCAATTTAATTCATTGGAGTCATTTTATAATAATTTTAGATATATAGAAAAGTTATTGAACTTTTTACCGTCTTTTACCCACCTCCTAGGAGAATTTGAAAATTTACATAAAACATAATTTTATCACTTATGTGAGAGTAATTAAAAAATAAGAGAGGCACGGTTGATATCAGTAAGTAAAACATGGTTCAATAAGATAAAAATAATTTTTGGTCAATAGTTACTTTTTACTTTTATTTACCACAGTTAAAAGTAACTAGGGTAATTAATGGTAAAAATTATATTATTATTACCGTAACACATGACCTAAATATATTGGATAACTGTAATTCGACTAAAAACAACCATAAGAATAAAATATTACCCTTTAGGTCCACTTGGATTAGATTAGGACACTTACTATTATTTTATTTAAAGAAGATTTAAAATAGTTACAATCAAAGTTTAATAAATAAAAAAAATTTAATATAGGGTTATACAAATGAAAATTTGACAATAAATATTATTTAGAAATATAAAAATATTTCATACATAATGGTAATTTATTTAAATTTTTTTGACATTAAATAATTTAATTTAGTTATGACACAATGTTGATGCAGTAATTACCTTATTAATGAAATATTAACATACTTGATATTATAAATAACCAAATAAATGTAATTTGAGAATTTTTATTAATTAAACTAATTTTTAAGGTTAGTATAACATATTAGGGTCGGTTATATTAATGTTTTATAAGTAATAACGCTGTTAGGAATTTAGATAAAACAAAATAACAAATAGTGTCAAAATTGACATAAAAGTGTTTTTAAAACAAATATTATATTATTAATTGATATAATGTTCATGAAAATATAAAGATTAGAAAATTACTAATATACTAATATATATGCCATTAATGAACTAATTGGGGTTCAATTGGTAATTTATAGTATGTTTATTAACCATAAAGTGTAAGAATACATGAAGACAAGGTAAAAGTTAAATTATATAACTTACAATGAAATCTAAATGATAAGGTTAAAATGGAAACCTAAACTTTTATAAAACCTATTTATTGAGAGGAGTTTGACCTATACCCTCCCTAGCATTGAAATAAGTTACTTTGAATCCATTATAAACCAAATATGAATTTATTATAAAATAATATTTTATGTTTTTCCTAAGGTGCCCCCACCCCTCTTATAAAAGGGCACTCCTACTTCTCTCTAATTCACACCTCCAAAGCCATTTTTCTCGGCCAAACCCTCACCAAATACCCTCGAAACTATCATACCTTAATCCTAGAGTCCTTAATTTAGTTAGAAATCCAACCTATGGATCCCTTTAGATCATATCAAAAGGAAGAACCCGAAGAAGAGGTGAATATCTCACCACCTATTTCAAGTTCCTATCATCTTCTACTTCCTCCTTATTTGTTGTTTATATTCAAAATAATAACTCCAGTATCTTCTATATACTGTTATTTTATTATAAAAATTGTACAAACATGTTAGTTATTTTATCCATCCTATGAATGAAAAAGTCACCACACGTGCGTACGTATGACTTACCGTCTCCACGTCATGGTGTAGTTTGTTATTCAAACATTTCATCATTTTAATGGGTATAATAATGAGTATAAATGTTATAAATTATAAGTATAAAATTATTATGATTCTCTATATATGATATACTATCTAATTATATACAGTTTTAATATCAAAAGAATGATATAGTCACTCATGTGTACGTACAGACTACCCTCTCCACGATGGGATGAGATTCATTCTCCATGTTAACCATTCAAGAATGATTATAAAGTTTATATAATAAGTAATAAAGAAACATATAACATAATAATGATACTGGATTTATATATATATATATAAATTTCATTTACTTCCATTCAATTTAATATGGAAACGAAAATAGTGTTCATGCGTACATACGGTCTACCGTCTCCATGAATGGTGTATTTTGTTCCATTTATCGATCTATTAAATATATTTATATTATGAATATATATTATATATAAATAATGTTTTACATTATGGAAGTAAGTGATCATTATCTAAGTAATCATATTAATAATTACAAGTCAAAACACGTACGACAAATGAAATTATTTTACCCAAAACGATGCATCAATATGGAATTGACAAATGGAAAGGTAATATAAAGTCATAAGTGAGTAATATATGAAATAATAAATATTATTATGGTTATGTTAAAAGATAATAATATGTCTAAACCCACTATAAAGGAGTCTCGGACACATATGGAAGAAATTGTACATAAGGTAAGGGAAAATCTCGCAATCTCAATTTTTATCCGAGATTGTTTATACTTCGGTATTTACAGGGGCATATTTATCATCCACATCCATGTTTACTTAATATGTAATATTATTTCTATGCCCCTACAATTTTTTTTAATTTTAATTTTACCTATTGGTGAGTTTTTAGTAAAATATATGAAAGGAACCTTTTTTCATTTTCAGTACGAGATACTTTTTGAGTTTTCCATCCAAAGTATGAGAAGAATGTTTTTTTAACTTATACTGTATGAGTGGATATTTATGATTTCATATAAAATTATTTCTATGATGCTTCCATTACAAGTTTTTATGTTTATTTTAAAAAAAAATTATTTTAGTTTAAAATTTTCCAACGTGTTGAGAAAGGAAAAATGTTTTTGTAGTAGAAAAGAGATTTTCCTCAGGAATGGAGTTCAAGAATTTTATCAAAATTATTTTCCATCTAAGATAATATAGGGTTCTGTTTATAAACCTATTATTACATTTATTTGATTATGTTATGATGAAATTATATTTATGAAGTTCATTTATCTTTTAAGGATTATGTTATGATGGCATGATGTATAAGAATTCCATTTTTATGACATGGGTTATGCTATGATGTATGATTTATGGTTTTGTGGCACACATAAGAATGGTTTCATTATGAGATGGGTGGGACCTATATATCCCTCCAATTCATTGGGTAATGATTTATATCTCATGAGATAGACATGGCTCGAACAACAAGTCAAAATGGTTTAGTGATACAGGACTGGAATGAGGAGTGAACTCGATTCAGTAAGGGACTTTGTCCACTATGATGGTCTTTGAAACAATGAATTGGAAACTATGGAAATCATATCATGTGATTTATGGTTTTCCACAATTAAATGTTTTATTTTATCAGGATTAACATTCCTTTATGATCTATAACTTATGTATTGCAAAGATTTATGTCATTGCTCAAGATTTTGATGTTTTCTGTTCATGTTTTTACGTTCAAATGTTTATGGATTGTTTTTAAGTTATCTATGTTTACACTTACAGAGAATTTGAGATAACCATTTTTATGTTTTCTTTTCCCCAGGATATAAAGAATGGTTTTTAGGTAATAAAACTGAATGAGATGATCTTTTTGGGAGATGTTGAATATCTTTCACCATGATTAGAAGATTATGTTCCAAGTTTCCAAAGACACTAAACTAATATGGTCTTTGGGAGTCTCTATTTTTCATGTATTAAGTATTCTGCAAAAGCAATTTAATGTCTATGTACGTCAAGATTTGGGTCTCTACAGTTGGTATCAGAGGGAAGGTTTAGTTAATCTTTTGAAACTAGGATGTGAAAACTTTATTGAAATCTCTAGAGATATTTATAAGGTATGTCTAGGGATGTAACTAAGGATAATAATACGTATAGGGTATAGTCCTAGAATTACTATAACAACCTTAGAATTAAACCTAAGATTTTATATATTAAAGGCACACACCCTTTATTTTTTTGTTTTCCTAGAAATATTTTTGCCTCTCACACTATTCTTTTGGGGTTTAGACGATGGATGGAACATAAAGGAACCATG
Organism: Viscum album; assembly: GCA_963277665.1. Classification (NCBI taxonomy): domain Eukaryota; kingdom Viridiplantae; phylum Streptophyta; class Magnoliopsida; order Santalales; family Viscaceae; genus Viscum; species Viscum album. The sequence goes on along the minus strand of OY728145.1, from coordinate 732,278,622 downwards.
TTGATTAATGTAATGGAAAATACAATGATTTTCATGCCGAACAATCAAATGTGATGGGAGATGGAGTGAAAAATCTTATTTCTATACTTACACAAGATATGAATCATTTTGGACTTCCAAATGAGGAGGGAAAGGAACAATATTCTATTGATTCCTTCATGAGGCAACGAACACATTCTTTAAGTGGGTCTTTTGATCCACTTGTTGCTGAACAATAGATCAGTACCATTGAAAAGATATTCTCCATACATCAATTTTCAGAACATGAAAAAGTCATTCTAGCTGTTTACCATTTAGAAGGTGAATCACACCAGTGGTGGACTCTATTTAAGAATACAAGGCCCCAAGATGAAATTGAATCCATGGAATGGGATGAGTTCAAGAAATTGTTTTTCAATAAGTACTTCCCTCGTATTCTTCGATCAGAAATAGAAAAGGAGGTCCTTGAGCTTATGAAAAAGGATGATGAATCTGTTGGTATATACGAGGCAAATTTTACAAGAATTGAAAGGTATGCATCTGGCTTTATCATCCAACTAGAAAGTAAAGTTGATCGATTCTTCAGTGGCTTAAAACCAAGTCTTTGAACAGAATTAGCTATAAGAGACTTCAGTAGCTATGAAGAAATTGTGCGTTGTGCTATCAAGGTAGAAATGAAAGTTGGTGTTACATATCCATCTCATGGTTTAGACAAGAAACGAAATATAGATATTAAGGAAAAATCTCAGAACAATACTGAAAGGAAGGTGAATGTTTCTTTTTGCTCAATGTGTGGAAAGAATCACAATGGAAATTGTCTAAAAGGTACTAGAAAATGTTTCATGTGTGGAAAATAAGGTAATAGAGTAGCTGAGTGCCAAAGTAATGGAAAAAAGGTAGCTAATTAAGTGAATAGAGAAAAGAATATAGAGAACGCACCACCAACACTTCAATACTTTAAGTGAAAGGAAATGGGGCATTATGCTAACCAATTCTATAATCCAGGGGTTAATGATAATTGACATCAACAACCTATTAAGGCAAATGACAAAGGGAAGTAACATGCGATCACTATTGGTGAGGTTGAGTATGACAATGATTTGGTGGAATTATTATGTGTTTATGTAACGGGATTCCAAAATATTGTTGTGGAATCTCATTTATAGTATCGTGGAATATTGGGATATCTATGTAATGGTTTGTTGTGGTTTTCGATAATTATATGGTACACGTAACCATGAAAAGTGATTGAAATATTTTTGGAAAGCAGATGATATGAGCATAATGAAGGGATAAAAAAGAAAATAATATGTATGATAGTATTCATGAGGTCATGATTGGTGTAAGGAAAAATTGATATCATGGGTTGAGTATATAGAATTTTTGGGATTTTTGTATGTGTAAAGAGTTAACTTTTGATAGCATTCATGTTTTGAATAAGGTTCTATAGTAATAAATGTTTCAAAATAATACATGATTAAGGTAATCACATGTTTGGAATGTGACCAACAAGATATATCTTGTGATATATGAGGGATAAATGATGGTATTCATGTGCTTGTTATATGACGTTTTTAGTAATCGTTCTATTTATAATATGAGAATGGAAAGAAGTATTTTGGATAAGTCTTAAGGTTGGAATGATTTAAGCTGAACATCAGATCGTATTGTTTAAGGTTAGAACCTTTTATTCGATTTTATTTCTAGAATGTTATAATAGTATAGTTTACAAAAATGGACATCCTGCAGAACGGGCGACAACCCGTCGCGTCGGACAAGTATGTGGGAATTGAACCCACAACCAAAGTACGACCTTCCTTTATCACCTACCACTAGCCTACAAGAAGTCCCTAGTTAGTATAAATTTGTTTTAATTTATTAAGTGGTATCGTATATGAAGTATAATTCTATTTTAGGAACCATATACGATTAATCTCACCATAGATGGACTTATGTATATTTAATAACTTTTTCTAACCTTTTGTTTGAGGCAGATTGAATGACCTGTCATTCTATCACCAAATCTAGTAACACTTCACAAATGACAAATTCAACTTCATTTATTTAAGAGATGATGAGGAAATTGTTCAAGTCATGACCAACAGTGATATTTTACCAAAATCAATTATGTATTTCTTAAATATACATTTTTTCAAATTTATGGAAATGATCTTGAAAACCAAAAACATTGTCTTAGATGGTACCTTAGATCATCACAAATTTATGGCTTTGTGATTGTTAGATTTTTCATAGCCATGTTCTCTACCACTCTCCATTAGAACATGATAGTTAGATTTCTCTTCCATATCCAAATTTTCACCTATGTTCTCATATGTGGAAACCCATTGATGAGTTAATTTGGGTAACTATTACATTTCATAATTCAGTTTTAAAATGAAGTTTGGTATTCATTTTTACGATGTGGGATTCTATGAATGAAACTTTCAAGTAGTAAACGATTTATAACCCCGACGAATTTCGAGGTCGAAATTCATTTTAAGGGGGCTAGAATGTAACACCTCGAGATTTTATGAGATATATTATTTTTACTTTCTTTGATGTATTCTATTTTACACTACACCAAGATTACCTTGTACTATATGCAACACCTTATTATCTTGCAGTATACACAACACTATTCTTGGCATGTGTTATACACAATTTCATGTTCGTTTTGTGGAAATTATTCTACACAACATTAAGTATATAATTTTTTAATGTATAAATGAAATAAGTTTTGATTATGTTATATGAAACAACAAAGAGAGCTTGCACTACACGCAACCCTGACTTGGCTTGCATTACTCGCAATCACAACCTTCCTCGATAGCGTGTGTAGTATGCAATACTGAGTTTCACTAAAAACGATATGTTATTAAGATTTTATACAAACTAGCCCTTATGAATAGTAATACCAAATTTTTTAAATTTTATAAATGTAATCTTTCAAAATTCACTTAATTTTTGGATTTGGAATATTGAAATTATCCTAGGGTTAATTTTTGGTATTTTTCAAAAACATTCAATTTTTGATGAATAGTGGAAACACCGAGTTATTGGTTAAAACCGACTATTATTTTAAATAATAATTTATTTAATTTAAATTTATTTTAGTTCAAAATAGATACATAATACCTTTATAAGTTCAATGTAATTCATTGGAGTCATTTTACAATTATTTTAGTCATATAAAAATTTTATTGAACTTTTTACCGTCTTTGACCCACCTCCTAGGAGAATTGGGAAATTTACATAAATCCTAATTTTACCGCTTCTTTGAGTAGAATTTTAAAACTATGAGAGACATGGTTGATATTAGTAAGTAAAATGTGGTTCAATAGGATACATTTTTGTGGAATAGTAACTTTTTACTTTTATTTACCACAGTTAAAAGTAAATAGTGTAATTAAGGGTACAAATGATATTATTATTACCATAACACATGTCCAAATTATATTGGATAATTTTAATTAGATAAAAAACAGCCATAGGAATAAAATATTACCCTTTAGGTCCACTTGGATTAGATTAGGACACTTATTATTATTTTATTTATAGGAGAGTTAAAATAGTTAAAATCAAAGTTTAATAAATAAAAAAAATTAATATAGGGTTATACAAAAGAAAATTAGATTATAAATATTATTTAGAAATATAAAATGATTTCATACATAATGGGAATTTATTTATATTTTTTTGACATTAAATAATTTAATTTATTAATGACACAATGATGATGCAATAATTACCTTATTAATGAAATATTAACATACTAGATATTATAAATACCCAAATAAATGTAATTTGAGACGTTTTATTAATTAAACTAATTTTAAAGGTTAATATAACATATTAGGGTCGGTTATATGAATTGTTTCTAAGTAATAATGCTGTTAGGAATTTAGAAAAAACAAAATATCAAATAGTGTCAAAATTGACATAAAAGTGTTTTTAAAACAAATATTATATTATTAATTGATATAATGTTCTTGAAAATATAAGGATCAGAAAAATAATAATATAATAATATATATGACATTAATGAACCAATTGGAGTTCGATTGGTAGTTTATAGTATGTTTATTAACCATATAGTTTAAGAATAGAAGAAGACAAGGTAAAAGTTAAATTATATAACTTAGAGTGAAATCTAAATGATAAGGTTAAAATGGTTACCTAAACTTGTCTAAAACCTATTGGTTGAGAATATTTAGACCCATCCCCACCCTATCCTTGAAAAAAGTTACATTGAAGCCATTATAAACCAAATATGAATTTATTAAAAAAATAATATTTTAAGTTTTTCCTATGGTGCCCCTCACCCCTCTTATAAAAGGGCACTCCCCCTTCTCTCTAATTCATACATCCAAATCCATTTGGCTCGGCCAAACCCTAACCAAATACCCTATTAACTATACTCCATTCATCCTAGATGCCTTTCTTTAGTCAGAAAGCCAACCTATGGAGCCCTTTGGATCAAATCAAAAGGAAGAACCCGAAGAAGAGGTAAATATCTCACCACCTATTTCAAGTTCCTTTCTTCTTCTACTTCCTCCTTAAATGTTGTTTCAATTCTAAAATAATAACTCTAGTATATTATATATACTGTGATGTTATTATAAAAATTTTGCAAACATATTAGTAATTTTATCCATCCTATGAATGAAAAAGTTCCCACACGTGTGTACGTACGGCTTACCGTCTCTACGTCATGGTGTAGTTTGTTATTCAAACATTTCATCATTTGGATGGGTATAATAATGAGTATAAATGATATAAATAATAAATATAACATTATTATTATTTTCTATAAATGATATACCATCCAATTATATACAATTTTAATTTCAAAAGAATGATATAGTAGCTCGTGCGTACTACGGACTACCGTCTCCACGATGGGATGAGATTCATTCTCTATGTTAACCATTAAAGAATGATTATAAAGTATATATAATAAGTAATAAAGAAACATATAACATAATAATGATACTGGATTTATGTATATATAAATATATATATGTCATTTACTTCCATTCAATTTAATAAGTAAACGAAAATAACATTCATGCGTACGTACGGTCTACCGTCTCCATGAACGGTGTATTTTGTTCCATTTATCGATCTATTATATATATTTATATTATGAAAATATATTATATATAAATCATGTTTTACATTATTTAAGTAAGTAATCATGATCTAAGTAATCATATGAATAATTACAAGTCAAAACACGTACGACAAATGAAATGATTTTACCCAAAATGATGCATCAACATGGAATTGACAAATGAACGGGTAATATAAAGTCGTAATTGAATCATATATGAAATCATAAATATTATTATGGTTCTGTTACAAGATAATAATATGTCTTAATCCACTATATGGGAGTCTCAGACACATATGGAAGAAATTGTAAATAAGGTAAGGGAAAATCTCGCAATCTCATTTTTTAACCGAGATTGTTTATACTTCAGTATTTACTAGGGAATATTTATCATCCACATACATGTTTAATTAATATTTAATATTATTTCTATTCCCCTACAAATTTTTTAAATTTAATTTTACCAATTGGTGAGTTTTTAGTAAAAGATATGAAAGGAAACTTTTGTTGTTTTCTGTATGAGATACTTTTTTAGTTTTCCAGCCAAAGTATGAGAAGAATGTTTTTTTAACTTATACGGAATGAACGAATTTTTATGAATTAATAAAAAATTATTTCCATGAAGCTTCCTTTAGAATTTTTCTAGTTTATTTTCACTTAACGTGTTTTAGTTTAAAATTTTCTAACGTCTTGATAAAGGAAAAATGTTTTTAAAGTAGAAAGGATATTTTCCTCAGGAATGGAGTTCAAGCGTTTTATCAAAATTATTTTACATATATGATAATATAGAGTTATATTTATATCCATATTATTATATTAATTTGATTATGTTATGATGAAATTATTTTTATGAAGATATTTTATCTTTAATGGATTATGTTATGATGGCATGATGTTTAAGAATCCAATTTTTATTACATGGGTTATGCTATATTGTATGATTTATGGTTTTGTGGAACACATAAGAATGGTTTCATTATGAGATGGGAGGGACATATATATCCCTACAATGAATTGGGTAATAATTTATATCTCATGAGATAGACATAGCTGGAATGAAAAGTTAATCTGATTCAATGATAAAAGACTGGAATGAGGAGTTAACTCGATTCAGTAAGGGACTTTGTCCACTATAATGATATTGGAAACAATGCCCTGGATAATATGGAAATAATATCATGTGATTAATGGTTTGACACAATTACATGTTTTATTTTTTCATGGTTCACGTTCCTTTATTATCTCTGACTTTTATACTTCTAAGATTTATGTCATTTCTCAAGGTTTTGTTGTTCTATGTTCATGTTTTTACGTTTAAATGTTTATGGAATTTTTTTAAGTTCTCCATGATTACCCTTACTGATCATTTGAGCACACCCTTTTTATGTTTTCTTTTCCCTAGGATATAAAGAATGGTTTTTAGGTAAGAAAACTAAAGGGGAAGATCTTTATGGGAGATGTTCAAGATCTTTCACCATTATTAGAAGATTATGTTCCGAGTTTCCAAAGTCCCTAAAATAATACGGTCTTTGGAAATATTTTTTTGTCATGTATTATGTATTCCACAAAAGTAATGTAATGCTTATGTATTTAAATATTTGGGTCTCTACAGTTGGTATCAGAGTGAAGGTTTAGTTAACCGTTAGAAACTAGGATGCAAAACTTTATTGAAATCCCTAGAGATATTTCTAAGGTATGTATAGGGTTTTCCCTTATGATAAGTATACATATAGGTTATTGTCCTAGAATTACGGTAAAAATATTATAATTAAACCTAAGATGTAAATATTTATGGTACTCCCCCTTTATTATGTTGTTTTCCCATCATGATCTTTACCTCTCACGATGTTCTTTTTAGGTTTTAGATGATCACTGGAACCTGAAGGAACCATGTTGAACCATGTAATGGACAATGCAATGATTGTCCTCCCGAACAATCAAATGTGATGGAATAGGGAGTGAAAAATCTTATTGCTCTACATACACTATATATGAATCATTCTGTACTTCCAAATGAGCAGATAAAGGAACAATATTCTATTGATTCCTTCATGAGGCAACGGCCACCTTCTTTTAGTGGGTCTTCTGATCCACTTGTTGTTGAACAATTGATCAGTGCCATTGAAAAGATATTTTCCATACTTCGATGATCGTAACAAGAAAAATTCATTCTAGCTGTTTACTGTTTAGAAGGTGAAGTAGACAAATGGTGGACTCTAATTAAGAATACAAGGCCCCAAGATGAAATTGAATCCAAGGAATCGGATGAGTTCAAGAACTTGTTTTTCAATAAGTACTTCACTTGTATTCTTCAAAAAAAGTTGGAAAAGGAGTTCCATGAGTTTAATAAAAAGGATGTTGAATCTATTGGTATATACGAGGCGAATTTTTCAAGGCTTGGAAGGTATGCATCTGGCTTTATCATCCAACCTGAAAGTAAAGTTGATCGATTCTTTAGTGGCTAAAAACCAAGTCTTCGAAGGGAATTAGGTATAAGAAACTTCAGTCGCTATGAAGAAATTGTGTGTTGTGCTATCAAGGTAGAAATGAAATTTGGTGTTACATATACATCTCATGGTTTTGACAAGAAATGAATGATGGATTTTAAGGAATAATATCAAAACAATGGTGAAAAGAAGGTGAATGTTTCTTTATGCCCAAAGTGTGAAAAGAAGGATGGTGGAGATTGTGTAAAAGGTACTAGAAAATGTTTCAAGTGTGTAAAAGAAGGTCATCAAGTAATTTAGTGCCGAAGTAATGGGAAAAAGGTAGCTAATGATATGAATATGGAAAAGAATATAGAAAATGCACCACCAACACTTCAATTCTTCTAGTGAAAGGAAATGGGGCATTATGCTAACCAATGCCCTAATCCAAGGGTTAATGATGATCGACATCAAAAAACTATTAAGTCAAAGGACAAAGGGAAGTCACATTCGATCACTATTGGTGATGTTGAGTATGACAACGATGTGGTGGAATGATTATGTGTTTATGTAATGGGATTCCAAAATAATGTTGTGTAATCTCATTTATAGTATCGTGGAATATTGGAATATCTATGTAATGGTTTGTTGTGGTTTTTGATAATTATATGGTACAAGTAACCATGAAAAGTAATTGAAATATTTTTGGAAAGAAGACGACATGCGCATAATGAAGGGATAAGGAGAAAATAATATGTTTGGTAGTGTTAATGAGCTTATGATTGGTATAAGGACAAACTGATATCATGGTTTTAGTATATAGAATTTTTGGGATTTTGGTATGTGTAAAGAGTTAACTTTTGATAGAATTCATGTTTTCACTAAGGTTATATGGTAATACATGTTTCAAAATAATACATGATTAAGGTAATCACATGTTTGGAATATGAGCAAAAAGATATATCTTGTGATATATGAGGGATAAATGATGGTATTCACATGCTTGTTATACGATCTTTTTAGTATCGTTCTCTTTTTACTATAAGTTTGGAAAGAAGTATTTTGGATAATTCTTAAGGTTGGAATGAATTAAGTTGAACATCAGATAGTATTGTTTATGGATAAAACCTTTTTTTTTGATTTTATTTCTGGAATTTTATAATATTATAGTTTAAGAAAAGGGACAACCTGTAGAACGGGTGAAAACTCATCGTCTCAGAGAAGGATGCGGGAATTGAACCCACAACCAAGGTGCGATAGGCCTTTATCACCTACCAGTAGCCTACAGGAAGTCCCTGTTTAGTATAAATTAGTTTTAATTTATCAAATGGTATGATATATGAAGTATAAGTCCATTTTAGGAACCACATACGATTAATCTCACCATAGATGGACTTATGTATATTTAATAACTTTTTCTAACCTTTTCTTTAAGAGAGATAGAATGACATGTCATTCTATCGCATGATCTACTAGCACTTCACGAATGAAAAATTCATCTACATTTCTTTAAGAGATGATGTGGAAATTGTTCAAGGCATGACAAATGGTGAAATTATACCAAAATCAATTAAGTATTTCTTATATTTCCAATTTTTTTCAACATTAGGAAAATGATCTTGAAAACCAAAAATGTTATCCTAGATGGTACATTAGATCACCACAAATTTATGGCTCTGTGATTGTTGGTTTTTTCATAGCCGTGTTCTCTACCACTCTCCATCAGAACTTGATGGTTAGATTTTTCTTCCATATGCATATTTTCACCTATGTTATCTTATGTTAAAAACCAGTGATGAGTTAATTTGGGTAAATGTTATGTTTCATACTTTAGTTTTTAAATTATGTTTTGGTATTCTTTTTTATGATGTGGGTTTATATGAATGAAACTTTCTAGTAGTAAATGATTTATAACCCCGATGATTTTCAAGGGTGAAATTCATTTTAAGGGGGGTAGTACGTAACACCCCGATATTTTATGAGAAATATTCCTTTTAATTTATTTGATGTATTCTATTGTACATTACACCCATATTATCTTGTACTATACGCAACACCATATTAACTTGCATTATATGAAATACTATTCTTGGCTCATGTTACACACTATTTCAAGTTCATTTTGTGGAAATTTTTCTATGCAACATTAATTATATATTTTGTTTAATTTATAAATGAAATAAGTTTTGATTATGTTATATGAAACACCAAAGGGATCTTTCATTACATACAACCCTGGCATGTATTTCATTAAACGAAATCATAACCTTCCTCGATAGCGTGTGTAGTATGCAATACCGAGTTTCACTAAACAACAATATGTTATTAAAATATTATATAAACTATCCATTATGAATAGTAATACCCAATATTTGAAATTTGATAAATTTTATCCTTCAAAATAAACTTAATTTTTGGATTCAAAATATCTAAATTAGCCTAGTGTTATTTTTTGGTATTTTTCGGAAAACTTTCAATTTTTGATGAGTAGTGAAAACACTGAGTTATTGGTTAAAACCGACAATTCATTTAAATAATCAATTATTTTATTTAAATTTATGTTAGGTCAAAATAGATACATAATACCTTTATATATTCAATGTAATTCATTGGATTCATTTTATAATAATTTTAGATATATAAAAATTTTATTGAACTTTTTACCATCTTTTACCCACCTCCTAAGAGAGTTTGCAAATTTACATAAAACATAATTTTACCGCTTATGTGAGTGGAATTTAAAAAATTAAAGAGACATGGTTGATATTAGTAAATAAAATGTGGTTCAATAAGATAAAAATAATTTTTGGTAAATAGTAACTTCTTACTTTTATTTACCACAGTTAAAAGTAAATAGGGTAATTAAGGGTAAAAATGATATTATTATTACCCTAACAAAGGTCCTAATTTTATTGGATAAGTGTAATTTGACCAAAAAAACAATAGGAATAAAATATTACCCTTTAGGTCCCCTTGGATCAGATAAGGACACTTATAATTATTTTATTTAAAGAAGAGTTAAAATAGATAAAATCAAAGTTTAATAAATAAACCATTTTTAATATAGGGTTACACCTAAAATAAATTCGACTCTAAATATTCATTATAAATATAAAAATATTTCCTACATAATGGTAATTTATATATATATTTTTTGACATTAAATAATTTAAATTATTTATGACACAATGATGATGCAATAATTACATTATTAATGAAATATTAACATAATTGATATTATAAATACCCAAATAAACGTAATTTGAGAAATTTTATGAATTAAACTAACTTTATAGGTTAATAAAACATATTAGGGTTTGTTAGATGAATTTTTTGCTAAGTAATAATGCTGTTAAGAATTTAGAAAAAAAAACAAAATACCAAATAGTGTCAAAATTGACATAAAAGTGTTTTTAAAACTAATATTATATTATTAATTGATATAATGGTCTTAAAAATATAAGGATCATACAGAAGACTTATATACTAATATATATGACAATAATGAACTAATTGGGGTTCTATTGGTAGTTTATAGTACATTTAATAACCAGATATTGTATTAATACAAGAAGACACGGTAAAAGTAAAATTATATTACTTAGAGTTAAATCTAAATGATAAGATTAAAATGTTAACCTAAACATGTCTAAAACCTATTGGTTGAAAATATTTAGACCCATACCCACCCTATCCTCGAAATAAGTCACTTAGGACCCATTATAAACTGAATATGAATTTATTATAAAATAATATTTTATGTTTTTTCAAAGGTTCCCCTCACCCCAATTTTAAAAGGGAACTCCCCATTCTCTATAATTCACACATCCAAAGCCATTTTTCACGGCCAACAACTGCCAAAATAACCTCTAAACTTTCCTCGCATCATCTTTGAGGCCTTCCTTTAGTCATAAATCCATTCTATAAATCCTTTTTGATCAAATCAAAAGGAAGAACCCGAAGAATAGGTAATTATCTCAACAACTATTTCAAGTTCCTTTCTTCTTCCATATCCTCCTTCTTTGTTGTTTCCATTCGAAAATAATAACTCAAATATCTTCTATATACTGTGATGTTATTATAAAAATTGTACAACCATATTAGTTATTTTATCCATTCTATGTATGAAAAAGTCACCACACGTGCGTACATACGGCTTACCATCTCCACGTCATGGTGTAGTTTGTTATTCAAACATTTCATCATTTTGATGGGTATAATAATGAGTATAAATGATATAAATAATAAATATAAAATTATTATGATTCTTTATATATGATATACCATCCATTTAAATAAAATTTTAATATCAAAAGAATGATATTGTCGCTTGTGCGTACGTACGGACTACCGTCTCCACAATGCGATGAGATTAATTCTCCATGTTAACCATTCAAGAATGATTATAAAGTATATATAATAAATAATCATGAAAAATATGACATAATAATTCTACTGGATTTATGTGTATATATATGTCATTTTATTTCATTCAATTTAATAAGGAAATGAACACAACGTTCATGTGTATGTACGGTCTACCGTCTCCATGAACGGTGTATTTTGTTCCATTTATTGATATTATATATATATATATATTATGAATATATATTATAAATAAAAAATTTATTACACTCTGTATGTAAGTAATCATTATCTATGTAATCATATGAATAATTACAAGTTAAAATACGTACGACAAATGAAATGATTTTACCCAAAGCGATGCATTAAAATGGAATTGACAAATGAACGGGTAATATAAAGTCATAAGTGAATAATATATGATATCATAAATATTATTATAGTTCTCTTACAATTTAATAGTATTTATAAACCCTACTATACAAGAGTCTCGGACACATACGGAATAAATTGGACATAAGGTAATGGAAAATGTCGCAATCTTAATTTTTATTTGAGATTGTTTATACTTTGGTATTTACTGGGGAATATTTATCATCCACATCCATGTTTCCTTAATATGTTATATTATTTCTATTCTCCTATAATTTTTTTTAAATCCAATTTTACCTATTGGTGAGTTTTTAGTAAAACATATGAAAGGAATCTTTTGTCGTTTTCAGTACGAGATAATTTTTGACTTTTCTGGCCAAAGTACGAGAAGAATGTTTTTTTAACTTATACAGCATGAAAGTATTTTTATGATTTCATATTAAATTATTGGCATGAATCTTCCTTTAAAAGTTTTCATGTTTATTTTCAATTAACTTCATTAGGTTTAAAATTTTCTAACGTGTTCAAAAAGGAAAAATGTTTTTGAAGTAGAAAGACCATTTTCCTCAGGAATGGAGTTCAAGCGTTTTATCAAAATTATTTTCCATCTAAGATAATATAGGGTTCTGTTTTATCCCTATTATTACATTGATTTGATTATTTTATGGTGAAATTATTTTTATGAAGTTATTTAATATTTTATGGATTTGTCATGATGGCATGATGTTTAAGAATCCCATTTTTTATTACATGGGTTATGCTATGATGTATGATTTATGGTTTTGTGGAATACATATGAATAGTTTCATTATGAGATGGGTGGGGCCTATATCTCCCTCCAATTCATTGGGTAAAGATTTATATCTCATTTGATAAAAATGGATGGAATGATAAGTTAATTTGGTTCAGTGATACAGGACTGGAACCAAGGGTGAACTCGATTCAGTAAGGTACTTTGTCCACTATGATGGTCTTGGCAACAATGCCTTTGCTACTATGGAAATAATATCATGTTCTTAATGGTTTTCCACAATTACATGTTTTATTTTATCATGATTAATGTTCCTTTATGATCTATGACTTATGTACTACAATGATTTATGTCATTTCTCAAGATTTTGATGTTTTATGTTCATGTTTTTATGTTCAAATGTTTATGGATAGTTTTTAAGTTAATCATGTTTACCCTTACTGAGCATTTAAGCTCACCCATTTTATGTTTTCATTTCCCCAGGATATAAATAAAGGTTTTTAGGTAAGAAAACTAAAGGGAAAGATCTTTATGGGAGATGTTGAAGATCTTTCACCATGATTAGAAGATTATGTTCTGAGTTTCCAAAGACACTAATCTAATACGATCTTTGGGCGTCTGTTTTTTTCATGTATTAAGTATTCTGCAAAAGTAATGTAATCTCTATGCACCTCAATATTTGGGTCTCTACATCTAACTCGTATGTAGGGTGAGGCATTCATTTCATCTTTGGGGTACCTAGCCATTTAACATTGTATGTCAAAGATGTGGGGTTACTCTTGGGGAAGGAAACCATGACATGCCTTTTAGGGTCGTGATGCTAGGACCAAATTCCTAGAAATTTGTTTCAATAATTTCATAGTGGATCTCTTGGTAAGATCCCTAAGCTCACGTGATCTATGATCGGTGTGAGAAACAAGGGATTATGAGGATTCTGGGCTATTACCTACGAATATAAAAATCAGAACCAGAGGTCACATTGGGCTTAAACCATTGCAATTCAGTTTAATGTCATACAACATGGATGATTTTGGTCTTGTAGTTTAATGTCATGTGGAAAGAAAATAATACTATGCAGTTTAAAGTCTTGCAGTGAGGATGATCATGTTTTCAAAAATACCTTTAATAGAATTGAGTTAATCGTAATAAGGATGGTTTAGAATTCCCTAGGCGTGAGTGACGATAGATGGTGTAAACCATAGTCCCCTGGGAAAATTGAATCATTAGGGATGACATGGTGCTTGGAAGCCATTGGGAGTCTCTCCTGGGGATGAATTTTCCTTTGATTAATGGCAATTTTCGTGGGAAAAATATGAAGAGACTACGTGGAAAGATGTGCATAGTCAATCAATGGTGTTCATAGAACACTGGCATTCTATATTATATGGCCTTGAATGATTATGGGGATCCAAGTTTTCCCAGGGTATGGAGTTTGATAAATTCAAGAAATATGCATAGGAATGTGAGAAATATATGGATTGTGATTACCTATGAACTACTGGATCTTCCACATTGGTTTGACTCATATGTATATGGGGATGTAGGATCTTTTTACTTATCATGAGTGGGGGGAATGTGTGGGATCTTGTAACACCGATGACTTGACCACACATAACTCTTGAAGAATTTCACAGTTTATTTTCATGCGATTAGGACCTTTCATGGACTCCTCGTACAAGTCTGACCTATGTTTGGGGGAAAAGAGGACTTTTTTTAATAGTGGCTGGGCTAGGATTCCAAATTCAGGTGTCACTACGTATCTTTAAAGGGAAAGAATAAATTCAACTATAGTTCTTAATGTTCCCTACAAAGTTTTTCTCGATGTGTAGGTACATTTGAGGGAATTTTTTTCTTTTTTTTGATGATGGATGGGATGGGATTCCAAATCTGGGCATCACTACAAATCTTGTGAGGGCAGGAATCAAGACACACTTAGTTCTGAATATTCCTTGTACTGATCTGGCTTGGTCCATATGTAGGGACATTTTTGTTTCATTTGTTATGGGTTCTAGGTCTACCATATCTCCCTATAATTTGTTTGTGTAAGAGAATCGTTACCACTGATAATAATCTCACATGAGTTATACTCGATGTGGGAAGAAAGGAGTGGACATAGGGTCTCCTTCTCATGTGTTGGAAGGTAGAGAATATGATGGGGGTTTTTTGGGGGATTGGGCCAAGATCGAGGATCGAGGCATCGCTACGTATCCTTTGAGGGCAGGAATAAATCCATAAGTAGTTCTTTGAGAGATTATGTTGTTTATTTTCACGTGATTAAGAAGCCTTGTGCCATGTCATTTAATGTCTTAAAGTGAATACATGGGTCACAGTTTAATGTCTTGTTTCATGGACGAGTTCCATACAGTTTAATGTCATGTGGAAAGGATAGTGACTCATAGATTAAGGTCATAGAGTTTGAACCATAGCATGGGGATTTCACAATATTGATACTCATAGTTTAAGGTCTTATATATTGGACCATAGAATCATTGTTCAATGTCGTGTTTCATGGAATAATAATGTACAGATTAATGTCATGTGGTTAGGATAATGGATCATAGTTTAGGGTTGTAGATTTTGGAACATTGAATCATGGTAAAAGTTCTTGTTTCATGCACTAATACTATGCAGTTTAACATCATGTGGTTAGGACAATGGCTCATAGTTTAGGGTCATATAGTTTAGACCATAGAATCATGGTTCAAGGTCATGTTTCATAGAATAATACTATACAATTTAACATCATGTGGTTAGGACGATGACTCATAGTTTAGGTTCGTAGACTTTGTACCCTAGTATCATGGTTTAATTTCATGTTTCATGGACTAAGACTGTACATTTTAACATAACGAGGTCAGGAAAATGCTTTATAGTTTAGTTTTATAGAGTTCAGACTATAGCATCATGGATTAATGTCATGTTTCATGGACTAATACTGTACAATTTAACATCATATGATTAAGAGAATGGACCGTAGTTTAATGTTGTAGAGTTTAGAACATAGCGTGGCATATTACTATGCAGAATACTTCTTCAATAACTTTGTGTTTGTGGGAGACATGATGAGATTATCTTATATTGATATCAGGGTGTATGCTTCATTGGAATAGACGCTATGTATGACATATGGTCCTTCCCACTTTGGTTCAAGCTTTGGGGGATTCTTCTTGAGTATCATTCAGGTTATGAGGACTAACACCATTTCTTATTCATGGAAAGATTGAAGGAGAACATTTTTATTAAAGGCTCATGCAATCTGATTTGGGTAGATTTTTAAATGGTGCAGAGTGTGAAACATTTTTTCATCTAGCTACTCCAACTCATCAAACCATATCTGGGATTGCTTTTCCATGGATAATTGATCACAAATTTCCACATGAAGTTATGGAACTCGAATTTTGACTGGAATAACCACATATTCCGGGTATACTAGTGTGTATGGTGTTTCCTGGGTGGAAGTGCGGTTTGTGGTTCGGTAAGCCCACAAAGCGTGAATTAGCTTATCTAGCCATGATTTCATATCCTTATAAACCATCTTCTAGAGTATGTTGGAAAAAGTCTTGTTGAAATCCTCTATATCCCTATTGGTTTTTTCATGGTAATGGGACGAAAAGTTGTCTTTGATTCCATACTCCTAGTATAACATTTCCAACTCAGTAGAGAAAAATATGGTTCCATTGTTCGTCAGTATTGTATGAGGGATACCAAATATGGTAATTAAGATGGGCTTCACAAAGATAATGATGTTTTTCACCCTGAAATCTTTAAATGGTATATATTTGGCCCATTTGGAAAATAAGTCTGTCGCTGTGAGTATGAAATTCAATTGTCTGGCTGTGGTAGTAGGATATTGTCCTACAACATCCATTCCCTAGGAAATAAATCCCCAGGAGTACTTAGCTATACGAAGTAACTCTAGGGATCAGTGTATGAAATTAACATGAAAATGGAAGGAATGGAACTTCGTGGTAAATATGGAACAATCCTGTATCATAGTGTCCTTGTAATACCCAAGCATTCATATTTGGTGAGAGAGCTTAGTTGCTGATTGGTGCGCTCCACAATCTACGGTGTGCACTTCTTTCATGATGGAAACTGTCTCTTTTCCATCAATTCACTTGACAATGACTTCATCAAGGCCTCGTTTGTAGATAAATGTTTTTTGGTTTACCCCATTGTCCATGAAAATGATGACTGGTCATCATCAGACCTGCTCCCTTCCAGCCCTATATGGTGGGAGTTCCCCATTACGAAGGTAATTTGCCATGGGCATCACCTAGTCGGTGGTGTGACCCTGAGGCTCAAAAATGGGGCTAATTTCATCAATATCCTTATCATTTTTCTAGATGAATGGAAATACCATCTATAAATGGGAAATGATGATGAATGTTTTATCCTGGTCTGGATCGGCCAAGGATATGACTACATTTTCCAAAGTGTTAGATTGGGAATTTTTTGACCCGAGAACATAAGTCAATGTTGGTTCCAATGGGAATTCTAGCATCAGTTCTCGAACTTAGTTCATCAAGATAACCAATACTTATTTCTTAATAGAGTTGTCACCACTAACCTATTTGATGAAAAACTCTGAATCACCCTTTATCTTTAGGTTTTTGTATTTCACATGAAGGGATATTTCCAGGCCGGCAATGAGGGCCTGATATTCTGGTTCATTATTTTTACACCCTTCCAAATGAGGTAAAGAGTAAGGGAAGATGGAAATTTTGGGAGATACATGTATACTTCCCTTCCCTACTTTGTTGAGATTGGGATCTATCATCCTTTTCCTGGTCGGGCATTGAGAAGCCCCATAGAAATACATTTCCCTTGTCTGGGGATCCTCATGAATTGAAAACACTTCTTCATACCAATGTTCGGCATCCAAAATCGTTTAATTCTTTCAAGGGGTGCTCGACTAGGATTTCTGCTAACGACTGGCCTTTTGTGGGATTCTGGGGAATGTACCATATGTAAAAATTTTGTAGGATGAACACCCATCTTGATAGGTGACCATATAGAATGGTACAGTTGAGGATTTATTAGAGTGGTTTGTAGTGGGAAACCAAGTGGACCTCATGGTGTTATAGGTAAGGACTAAGTTTCCGTACCTCGGAGAATAGGGATAGGCAGTTCTTTTTAATTTTTGAATACCAAGTTTCAGCATCAATCATTGTTCGGCTAAGGTAATAGATGTTGTCCTTGATACCAAAATCATTCTTTTGCATGTGGAAGGCACCTAATGACTATTCTAAGGTGATTACGTACAAAATGAGCGATATCCCCTCAACTGGTGGCTTCAACATCAGCAGTCTTAGGAGATATCTTTTGATATTTTTGAACGCTTCTTGGAAATCATTATCCCAATCATACATAACTCATTTATTCATAAGCCTGGTGAAAGGTAAGAATATACCTTCAAGGTTGGCTATGAATTGGTGAATGTTTGCAAGGTGCCCCTAGAGACCTCTCAACTCAGTGAGGGAGTGATATGGGGACATGCCAAGTATGGATTTCATCTTCTCGGGGCCGACATCAATGCCACGATGGCGTACGACGAAGCCGAGGAATTTTCCCGAGGTAACGCCAAAGGCGCACTTTAACGGATTTATCTTTAAAATATGTCGCCACAACTTTTTGAAGATAGTTTCAAGATCAGAAAGGTGGTTTGAGAACTGTCATGATTTAACCACCAGGTCGTCGACATAACACTCGATGAACTTTCCCAAGAAGGGCTTGAAGATGTGATGCATGATGTGCTGATATGTGGTGCCAAGATTTTTCAGACCAAAGGGCATTACTTTATAATAGGACACTCCCTAAGGGGCCCAAAAAGTGGTAGCTCCTTCATCTCCTTGGGACATATGGATTTGACTGTATCCATAATAGCCATCCATGAAAGAGAGAGCCTCATATCTAGTTGTTGCATCGATCAACAATTTTTTTATCGGGATTGGGAAATCATCTTTTGGGAAATTCAGGTTAAGGTACCTAAAGTCAATGAAGATTCTTATCTGTCCATTATTCTTTTTAATAGGGACTATTTTTTCCAGTTAGATTAGATATTGGACCTCCTATATGAAGTTTTCTTTGGTCAAGTTGTAAATTTCAGCCTCTATTTCGTCATCATGCAATGGATGGGTCCATTTGGATGCCTCCTTATAGCCCTAATGGTCTTTTGGTAAGCCCAAATGATGAATGGAAACCTCAAGATTGAGGCCTAGAATTTCAATGTAGATCTATGAAAATACGTCTCTATTCTTATTTAGTAAAGAGGTATATTCCTCCTACTCCTCGACATATATACCCATAGTGATCAAAGTGGGCCGCAGGTCATTTTCAGAGCCCAGATTTATCTTTTTATGTTCATCAATTGTGGTGGAGATACCTTCTTCGAATGTAGGAGGGGAATCTTATAGATCTTCTTCCTCATGTTGTACTTCTTTTTCATCATCTTCATCTTCTTCTTCCTCTAATGGATAGATGATTTTTTAGATGAAATCTCCAATGTTGGGAGGGAGATCCTCTTTTTACCTTAGTGAGTGAGGCATGGGTAGTTTGAGGTCATGTGGATGGGCTAGGAGCATCTTTAGTAGGGATCTTCTTGACATCATGGGAGTCAGCCCACTTTTCTGTGCCATTGGACTTGGAGTCCATAATAGAGACCATGAAGACGATTTAGCCTACATCCAAACATGCATGTGTGCATTAAACTTGGTTGATGGGTAGTACATACTCTACCCCATGGTGCTGAAGGGGGTCAGCGGGTGCCATTTCCAATCCATTTGGGGCATTAATCCAACCAATTACGTTAGCCAAAAGAGGTTTTTCTTCCGATTCATAGAGCCCTGTGTCTACATAATGCGACTCACAAGACTCAAACGGGCATTTATCTATATGAAATTTCCTTTTTTCCCATTAGTGAAATATTTGATGCACTAATGGTATGATGACATAATTGGAGTGTGCGGATGCAGCCAAGGCCTCCCTAACAGGATGTTGAAGGCCACACTTTGTCGTAATACTAGGAACACAAAATCTTATAAGAGATCTCTGATCCATGTTTTAACCATGATTCTTCCCAATGTTTTCTTCTCTCTCTTATCATATCCTAGCAGAGTTGTGGTGTAGGGTGTCAGGCTGTCTTCTTCATAGCCTAGCCAATGAAGCATTCACAGTGGCTGGAGTATAACTCTAGATCCATTATCAATGAAGATACTTTGGATATCAATTAAATTTATCTTTTTGGAAACATATTAGGGTATGATGTTCCCTTCCATGATGGATCTTCATCCCTATTTGTGAAGGAGAGATGACATGACATTCTTTAGGACTGGTCTCCATCCGATAGACTTCGACAACTGGTACATCAGCCTCAAACTCCTGGGGACTTAGTAAGGCTTCGATGAGTTTCTCCCTATGATCTATGTACTGGATTAAGGAATCCAGGATTGAAATATTTGCTGTTACTCAAGCCAGCTAATTTATAGTATCATACTTCTGCTCTAGATGTTGGCACTTCCCAGCTCGAGGTTTCTCTTTCACAGACACTTTTGGGGTTTGGGCTTTGGATGTAGAGGGTTTGGACTCTATAACAGGGTCTGGTGCTGTTGTGGTCCTTTTCGGGTTTGGACGAATAGGTCCACCAGTATGTGTTGGTCTATTTGATATTTTACCTTCCTTTGATGGATGTTCCAAAATAATTAGGCTTTGATTTATTTAGACAGGGGAAAAGGAGAATTCTGGTTCTTGTTATGTCTGCCTTATGGTCCTTCCATGAGTTTCCACGATGTTAACGGTTTGAATCATGACATGTATTAGAATTAGAAGCCTTCCATGATAATTGTTTCTAGGAAAACTCTGGAATGTACGACCTCTTCCCCCGTCTCTTCAGTTAGGTGCGGGGAATTCGGGTTCATGTCCATAGTCTATATTCGAGAAGGGGTCTATAGAGTGAATGAAATTGATGAAGCTTAAGATAAGTTCTTTATCAGAAAATGTTTATGTACGACTGTCTCCTTCTGATGGTGTTTTTTAGTGGGGAGGTTCCCATTGTGACATTTGGAGGGGTGGTTCCCATTGTACCAAGTCATCTAGTATGAAGTCTGAAAGCATTAACACCGACATTGACTTCTCGGTCATCTCATATTTCTGATCTTTTTTCTTCCCTTATAACCTTTAGAGGGCTGGAAGGATGAGGAGGATGGTTGTGCTATATTAAGAGCTTTTAAGGGAACATTTGGTTGTTTCAATTGCACCTGGAGGATTCCATGAACTCGATTGATGGTCTTCTAGGTCATCCAATTGTCAAAAAAATCTCTTTCTTACCGGAGACTGTATTCCAGTAATTTTCCTCTCTTGACTCAGAGGTGGAAACATACACCACATGTATTGGCAGTAGGCCCAATATAACTTGACCAGAATCCACCATCTTTTGAAAGAGATCCTTGAAAATGAAGCATTCGTGGATGGCGTGTCTTAGTATCCACTAATATGGAAAATAATTTAGACGTTCGTCGAGACGTTATTCAAAGGCTTTCTTTTGCCGTAGTAGATGAAGCAAGTTGTAATTCATGGTAGCTATAAAATGATCATGGACCTGGTCATCTTGTAATGAGTAAAATTTATTTATTCATTCTTCAACTAATTTCTTTTATCACCCCTTCACTCATATTTCCTAGGTTGGGGGTGGTTGTTTGCATCCACGGGTCCTGCACGGTTTGGTGGGGGCCTCGCAATCGGAGCTGGTGCTGGGAGTGGAATAAGCATGACAGAAGTCACTTCGGCTTTTCCCATTCTGTTCCGAGGGGATGATGGGGACACTCAAGACTTAAGATTGGTCCTTTTCAAAGAGTCTTCTATTATTTGTGAAATGTCAGAGAAATATCTAAACCCACTTGTGTACTTCACTGGGATGAGTGGTGTTCACAATTCCTCTCGAATGTTATCGATACACATAGCAGGCATTTCATCCCCGAGAGGCGGCCGGTTCAGGAAATAATTCTGGCCTTTCAATCTGGAAATTAATTATAAAACACTCTCGCTATTTTTAGTTCATGAGGTCACTAACCACCGTCTTAGGTAGCATTGAACTGAACTGGAAGAGAAAATTTCACTAGAGGTCCTCTTTTCCTGTGATTAAGTTAGATGGCAGGCTAATATACCATACGAAGGCTGAGCCCTACTGGGTTTGTACAAAGCACCTAAGTTTTACTGCTTATTTCTGCTCTGTAGTTTCCATAATGGGGTCACAGTAAGAGGTATAGTGCATTAAATTTTATTCAGTGTCCCTTGATATATTGAATACTAGGAATATAGGGTTTCCAAAGTTTGGTGGTGGCAGAACATTTCTCACCCAATCAAGGAAGGGTTTGTGATTTGGATATATCAGAGCTCACTATCCATCCATGGCTTCTACTCAACCTATTAATTTCTCCAAAATGTTCAAGATCCCTTGATACATATCCTGTCTAGCATGGGCTTGAGCTGGTGCAGTAGTGGCCAAAACTGGGTGGGCCGGTGCTTTTGGAATTTGGGGTTGATACTAAGTTGGGGGTATCTTTTGTGGGTTTACCTGGATATATTCTAGCTTCCTGACAACCGGGAGGAAGTCTTGATGTCATTATAAGGCTGGGTTTAATGGTCATCTTGCTTGGATTCATTCACTGGGATAAGTTCCTGTTCTATGGGGTCCTCTTCTGGGAGAACCTGCTAATGTTTTTTAGGGGGAACACATCCATCCATCTAGATATCTTGATATAGCTCAACATTAATTCATCTGAGATATTTAATTTCATCCTCCTACTTAGATAACCTTCCCTCGAGAGTGAGGGGCACACCCTCAGGGGGAGGAGTAGGTGGGTCATATATGACCTCGTATTTATTCTTCTCCTTGTTGGAGTTTAGCAATGGAGGTAACGACAGATTAGATGAGTGGGTTCCTAGATTTAGGACCACTCTATAGTTCTAGGTATTCACACCATTAGGCATATCATTGGATGCCTCTGGGGGGGGGGGAATCATCTTCCTTCACAATATATCTCTCCACATCATTTCTGGTGAGATCCGTGGAGTTTATTTTTACCACATTAACTGAGGCATACCGCATTGGGGGTGGTGTACCCAGTGCCAAATAGTAGGAAGAAAATTTTCACCCTTTATTTTACTTTATCCTTCCATTCTGTGGTATTCTTCAGGTTTCTTGGTAAGATTGACCCAAAAGGAGTCCTAGACTGACCTCGTAACAAGCCTTTATCTCAGAGGGTGCAAAACATGAGAAGAGGTGAAACCGATAACTCCTCTATCCATCATTCTTCCTAGATGGTGGAAGATAGACATCCATTGTGTGGGGACTTGAGGTATAAAATCCCCCATCCTTGTGGGATGGTGTTTTTTCCATTCTTCCATTGATGCACTACAGCCTGGATTTTTTGGTCTTATGGGGGCATTTTGATTTAAAAATTATCCCATCCCTGTGGGCTGGGGTTGTTCCTATATTACAGTGGTATCTGCCACTATTGATACCTTTTCATTTTCACGTACTCCCTCATAGTTGTGGTCCAAGTATGGAATTTAGCCTCTGTGGAGTCAATGGTATTTTGAAGACATTGAAAATGATTTTTGGTTGCATTCCCATAGGTGGGAATTTTGATGGATGTTCTTGGTTTCCTGAATTAGAAGTTTTTTTATGTCTTGATCTCTTTGGTCTTGATGCTTTTAAGACTTACTCCGAGATGTTTTTTTGAGTATCCCATCTTTCTTGAGAAAGGGTTTCACTAGTTTTCTGCCCCTGGGTGATGATATTGTAGGAAGCCATTTCCAATGCGGTTTACTGGCTGGGATGTGGGGTGAAGTGAAGAGCACCATGTTCTCCCCATCCTTGAATGTGAAATCTGCCTATGGCATTGCCAAATAGGCGACACAACTTATGCAGTGCATGGAGGTAGGCCAGTTCAAGGTTTTTCATTCACCTTTATGATTGTTTCAGCCTTGAGGATGGGATAGATTCTAATTTTATTAGACAGTGAAGCTCCCCTAATGAACTGACATGGTCTGCATACCCTTCGTAGGGTAGGAATTTATCTTTTAGATGACTATGAGTCAGCCATATATTGAGGTGAATTTTGTACGTGCATTCGCCAATAAACTCTCCTGTTATGTCTATAAGAGAAGTGGTCATATGCCAATACATCACTGATATATTATCCTTAGTTAATTATCTTCTCACAAGCAACATATCCTATAGTTGTTCTTCTATAGGATCCTATACTTGATATTCACAACTCGATTTCTTCTTAATAAATTCTTTCTAAGAGATCGGGCCGGTGGGATCCTTATTGATATGTGAATGGTACTGGGGTAGATCAGAAGATGAGAATGGCCCTGAACCATCCTATGTTAGAGAAAGAATATCACTCATTGTAGATGGAGTTCCCGATGTATCTAACTCATTTCCAAGTGCCTCATCATAGGAGGTCTTTCTCACATTTGTTCCTACAAGGGGAGGACATTCCAACCAGTATGAATTTTGATTGTAAGGAGAAACATCGCAATTGGTGCCGCAATGGTGAGGTCATCTATTGAAACATGACACATGACCGTGGGAAATGACATTGCATCATATACCTTGGGTTGGACCTTTATGGAGGGTTACAACAAGGGGTGGTCCTTCTTACCGCTTGATGTCACTAAGGGGAGGACCTTCACTACAACGGTCATTGCAGGGAGGGAATTTGTAATGACCGTCATCATGGAGAGGACTAATGTCAGGACTTGATAACTAGATCCTGATAGAATTTATGAAGTTAACATCCTAGGGAGGGCTACTCCAACGTGCATCAAGAGATAGGCTCACATGATTGATCAATCCTGGCCCATGGAGTGATCCCCTGTGGGTAATATATGGAGGATCTTCATAGATACTAGTAGTGACATTGTGGGGAGGGCCTTCGCAACTGCTATTAACACTTCCATAATTTTGGTAATGTACTTGTAGGATCTTGATCATTTATAGATATATGTTTGAGGGAATCCGGAACCCCAACTTACAACAGAGCATGATCATATATGTGCTCTTTATTTTCTAGTTTCCTATAGTTCCTTTCATTTTTGGGTGCTCTTTTGCAGATTACTAGGGCCATTTTCTATTGTTAATGACCATTATATATGGTTACCTATCCTTTTGGGTACCGTGATGTCATCGGGATATGCCAACAGACATCTTGAGTTCTTGCAGGGATATATGCCTACCCTGGCGCTGCCACCACGTTAGACCAGCATCCCCCAATTGAAACGAGTATTTTTTTCAAGATTCAGTTGTTCCTGTATCATGGTATATTTTCATTGAACCTCCTGGAATGGAGGAGGGATGCATAAATACTCTGGAGTGACTAAATCATTTAGTGTGTAAGTCATCCCCTTTAAGGAAATCGGGCCATGAGACCGATTTCTTGTATTTTTTGCTGTTGCAATGATATCTTGGCATGTTTGGAGGATATGGTCTAGAATTGACATATGATCTTCCTTTATTTCCAGGATGTGCTGAGATACATCTTTGGCTAGAACGGGTATGAAGGACTATTCCGATGTCAGTGCAAGAGTCTATTCCTGATTCGGTCCTCCATGAGTTTCCAGTAGATACTAGAAGTTCTCTTGTACCAAGGAATATGAACATGTTTGCCACCGGTTGTCTTCCCATGTTTCTACCGTGCTTAACTAGTAGTATTCATATTCACGAGAAAATATTTTTATCCACTCTCTTGCCACTGTATTTTTCTCATGGGCATTGTATGCATCTGTAGGAATTTGACTCTCCTCATATATGGTTTCTGCCCTATTTGGATGCAGGTCTTGTAGTGCATCTGCAGGTATTTGTGCCTGTGTATAGCTGGATTCAGCCTTATTTGGATGGTGGGATTGAAATGAATCATTAAGTATTTGTGCCAACGTATAGCTATTTTACACCCTATTTGGTTTATGGGCATGTTGTGAATCAATAGATATTTTCATCTACCTGTAGTTTGACGCTTTGTCTGCATAGTGGGACCGACAAGCATTAGCAAGAAAATGCATATGCTCGAATTGTGGCCCCATGTTTATGCTGTGGGATTTAGTGGAGGTGGTAGAATCATATGTACTCCCATTGAATGCCACTGCTTTAGTAAGATGGATTTTCTCCTTAGGAACCAAGTAGATAGCGTGTTCCTGATTATATATTCATTACCATTGGCGGGAAGCTCGAGGGGAATAGGTCTCCTGGACATTGGCAGGTGCCCTCGGCATACCGTCCTCCTCAATGGGTGGAGTCTTGGTTGCCCAGTGTTAGAAGTGGCACTCTCTGGCATGGGACCGTGAGTAGGACCCATGTCCAGTTGAGATGGAGTTTTTAGCATCGAATTCATCTACCTCCAAATGATAATGGAGGTAATTGTTGTCACGTTCCCTGGACTAGATCCTAAAACCTTTTGAGATGACCATTAGGGATGCCTTGTTCATGGCTACTGGCCGCAGCTGAGGAGGTGGATGGAAGACCATTTCAGACTGGAGGGATTGTCTCGCGGACTTCAGTGTGGGGAGATTACCATTTCATTGTTACTCCATGATCAGCATGTTCGATACCCAAAATTGAAGATGTTGGGTAGGCAAGGGGTACTTCTCTTTTTTGGGGCCCCAACTGCCCATGGGATTATTGATCCTTGTATCTTTATTAGTTTTCAAAATTTCATTTGGATCTATGGTTTCTCTGTGGGAACCTATGGCATAAATATATGACATACAGACAAAAAACCACATTAAAGTATAATTCTTTCAAACATGTTCATATCCGACGATTCAGCATGGTCCCCTTCCCCTTTTTTTGTGGGGTGGAGCGGCTTGAGTGGTGTAAGACTCCAACCTTGGTTAAGGATTCATGTCAGATTCACCCTTTTTTGTTCTACCTCAAAGGTGGTGTTTTTCACGCATACTAGGGAGAATAAAATGGGATGATGTAAAATTTCATTTTGTATTTTATCATTCAGGTTGAACTTCCACCTTGGTTAAGAATTCATGTTGGGGTCACCATTGTTTCCTCCTCTGAGGTGGCATGCTTCGTGTGGTGTAGAAATGGTTCGATGAGTATAATCACTCATCACTTTTTCCAGAGATAGTTTCCTATAAAATTGACCGTTTTTTTGGAACCATTCTCCATCATTATCCTTTATAGAAGGTAATATTGACCCCATGGGGATAAGACAATTCACCCCTTTCATATTGAGAAGGAGATTCCATAGTCAATCAGTCCCAGTGGGCCATTGCGTGGGGTCAAGTACTTGCACAATCGGTCCTCCTCAGATATAAATTCCTTGGATGGTCTCCAACAGAAATCTTTATGGATCCATGAATTCCCAACGACCCTGGTATCCATGATTCATCGAATTTCTTTCCAAAGGAAGGTGATCGTTGATTGATGATTTAGAAAACGACACTTAAGTACTCTATTGGTTGAGAATATTTGAATTCAGACTCACCACACCCTTCTGGGGGAGGATTATCATCTATTTCAGGACTCTCTAATATATTTAAGTAATGTTCATATGTTCGAAAATCCTTGGTTCATTTCAGAATTGTGTGTCCACGGGCCACCCTTGATTTGCATGATCATTGTAGGCCTGCATATATTTTATGTTATAGAGGTGGTGCTAAATTGAGCCATATAATTACGTGATCTGGAGTTTATCATCATCCAAGGGAGACAAAAGGTGACTTCATTTTTGGATCGAATTCATAAGATGGGTTACCTATGTATCCCCAAGAGATTAATCAGATTACACATAGTTCGGATTGGTTGAGGATTACACAAAGAAGAAGCCCATTGAGGGGACATGATTGGGTGGACCCTTTTTCGAGGGCACCCTTTTGAGTTTATTCCTTCAGGTAGGCTTCCTACATATCCTAGTTTTATCAGGTATCAATGTTCTCATAGTTATGAAGTGTGTGTGGATTTTGTAATCATATTGAACCTTTAAGACCATGTGAGTCATGCTCGGTGTGGGAAACAAAAGGACGTGAAAGACTCAACAATACACATACCTCCTTCCCTGTTGGTGGGAGAGGGGGAGCCCGCGGTGGGAGAGGCCGAGGCGACTGTGGGAGAGGGTGATGAGTGATGAACCTTTCAATGTGGAATGACATTGATGGTCATGCAGCCCGACCCCAAAAAATTGGGGACTTACCTCAGTGGGAGGGCCCCAGAATATGTTCTGGGAAAGGGAGGAGTTTAGTCCTCATCAAAAGGGGGATCAAACATAACCCCTTTGATTGATAACTATTCCTCATTGAATGGAAGACAAGTGATCACCCCTAATAACTAGAACATGGAGGTTCACATTGGAATACAAGGTTGGACTCTAGGTTACCATGGGAATGTATACACACAAGAATTCATGAAGCCTGAACCATTGTGGTGAGATCCACCGTGACTCTGCTTATAATGGGTTTGTAGACTCAAAGGGGTGCATTGATGCAACTGATGGTCTGATCATAAAGTTCTGGTGGGTTAGGATGTGGTTTTGACCTTATTCTAGAGGACTGGTTCAGGGAGGAATCATGGAGGACTAGACGGTAATAGAGGGGTGAGGTTGGAACTGAAAGAAATAATACCCAAAAATACCCCATTCAGTGTACTGGTTTCTTATGTGCGATGAGGGAGTATCTGCATACCATAGTGGTATGTAGGAATAGGGGCCATCCACGTACCAATGTGGTACACATGCATGGGTATAAATCACCACCTACCATAGTGGTACATGGACCATCATGCTCCTCTGGGTTCCATCCATGTACTGCTGTAGTACACGGTGCGAGGTTTAGTCCGCGTATTGGTACACTATGCGAAGAACCATATGGATGGAGGGTCCATGGGTTCCCCAGTTAGGTTCACGGTTCTATTATTATTATTCAATTACCCCGTTTTATGGTTTACGGCCGGCTATACTTGCATAGATTGTGGATAGTGATTCGAGCTTCATTGATGAATTGAGAATGATTCCAGAGTCTTCTCCCAACTCTTTATTTCATCCTCTAATTCCCCTTTAATCTTTTTTCATCCTTCCTTTTTTCCTTATTATTGTGTTATTTTTATAGAACATTAGAAAAAAATATATTTATTGGGAATATGACACCATTTCCAGAGGCCCATGAAGAGATATCCTTACCCATGGTATACTCGGTCAATCCAAGGTTCACGAAGGATTCAGTTTGCGATAATGGTTCGCAGAACCCTGTTGGTTCGCTTCTTCCGTGGACTGATAAGTTTGTGGGATGGTACGTGGATGAGATTCACGCACATGAGCCCTTTGGAAATGTTTTCTACGATACACCTTGTTCACTGTCCATCACTCTTTGGGCCAGTGTCTCGCTGATCATTCTGCATACCAGGTGGTTTTTGATCAAGGAATTCAGAGAACCATTCCCAGTGATTTTATGTGAACCTCTTGAAAATCCTCGGAAAACACGAATTAGTTCAAGTTTCTTTGGAGATTTTCAACTTAATTTGATTCTATTCACCTTTATAGACTTGAAGGCGTCCTTTATTACTTCTGCAAAGTGATTTTGGGGGTATTTTCTTCCCTTAGAAAAATTTTTAGGATCCTGCAGAACCCAAACCACAAAGGTATACCACAAAGTCATAAACTAAGTAGACTACCAACGAGGTACAAAAAGTGTAACCTCTAAGAATTACAGTCAAGAGAGTTACTAATGTCATCTCTAATAGTTATAACCTAAAATTATAGAAATTAAGACTATCAGTCATAAGGCTGATCATCTTGTACTGCTGAGGGACTCATCCCTAATGAGTCACTAAGGTTTGTAGGGTCACTGACGTCTGCTTGTCTGTTGGGCCACTGAGGTCCAATCAGCTACTGGGACTCTATGGTCTACTTGTCATTCGGGCCACTAAGGCCCACTTGACTATCAGGATACTATTTTCCGCTCATCTTTCAGGCCACTGAGGTCTACTCAGCTACCAAGGCCATTGAGGTCCACTCATCTCCTAGGCCACTAAGGTCTGCTAATCTGTCGGCCCACTGAGGTTTTCTTGGATAGTAGGCCACTGAGGTCTTCTTGTCTTCCAAAAACTGAGGTCCACTATGCTATTGGGTCACTGAGGTCTGATTGTCACTTCCTTCTTATTACAACTAGAATTAGGATTTCTTCTCGTAGCGTGCTTGATTCCGTCTTGTTGTAGACCTCAGTGTCCGTATTTAGAAATCATGATCTGTGAATCATTCTGTTCACCAAATTATTCATGCTAATCATGGATATTTAGAAATAGGGAATGAAATTTAATTAAATGGACACCTTTCCTCAAGGTTGTATCGTTTGTTGGCGAAGATCGCACCACTTTCATTTGTTGTTTCTCAATCCGTCATTGGTGGTGGGATCCTTCTAATAGGGAGGATCTTGTGGCGATTCATTATTCATCAACATTATCCACGTTCCAACACCACTCCACCACATCCTCAGAGAAAATTTCGGATCATGCTAATGATCCCGTATCTCTATTAAGCAATTAAATAGAGGAAACGCATTTCAGCGTTTCTATTACACTGAGTCACTGTATCATTACACTATTTCATTTTAAAAACAACATTTTTATGCTATATTTCTAGTGTGGTTACACTATTTTATTTATGAGATTAAATTGTTATCTCGACATTGCATTGCAACAAAAACTTTTTTTGGAATAAAATAATATTTCTTAAGTTTATTTTATTTTTACTTAAAACTCCAAAAAATTAACTATTACCCTCAACCCGTATCACTCAAGGTTAGGCCCCAAATAAGGAATGAAAAACCTCAAGAGATCAATGGTACTTTTAAAATTCCAATTTTATTTACTGATTATGAGTTTTAGGGATTTAAACATAAAAATAATCTTTATTTATTAATTTTATTTATGGTCAGGTCCCAAAAACTACTTTTCACAGTTGGCCTGCGCAGACCAATGTCAGGCTATGCCAAAAGAAAGAACACCCTCAGGAGCTCAAAGGTGGTCTAATATTTTCAATATGACTCACCGTTCATGAGTAAAAATGATTTGAAGAATAAAATAATTTTATTTAATTATTTTATTTACGTTTATGCCATTTATGAGGTTTCTCGCTGGAGGTCCGCATTGAATAAACTTAAGACTCCCCTATGGTATATCGGCCATCCGGAATGCAAAAGTGCCCTCATATTTCTGATATGGGAACCTATTCAATAATTATTTCACTTTTTATAAAAACAAATTACCCACACTATTTAAAAAAATTAAATTGTTCAACAAACCATTCCAGGCACATCGGGCCTCAGAAT
Organism: Viscum album; assembly: GCA_963277665.1. Classification (NCBI taxonomy): domain Eukaryota; kingdom Viridiplantae; phylum Streptophyta; class Magnoliopsida; order Santalales; family Viscaceae; genus Viscum; species Viscum album. The sequence continues at coordinate 732,247,280 of OY728145.1, read as the reverse complement.
TGCATGCGGTGTCAGCGCCTAGTCTCAAAATTTTCCTAGAATGTTTCTAGAAATAAAACCAGGAAAACTCGATTAATTACAAATATGATCCCACATTTTAAGGTGGATATCAGACCTCATGCTATTGAGTCATAGATCCAAGCTATTATTTCAATTTTTGAGTATCTAGAGATGCCTCCCGAGCGGAGGACCAATCTTGTATTATATATTCTACATGATTTTATCAAGAGATATTCATATGTTATTACATATAATATATACATCGTGATATGATATGGGTGGATTTACATACTATATTCTAAATAAAATTCTTCCCCAAGAATCTAATGGATGACAGAGCTAGAGAATTAATGAACCTACAAAAGGGAGGCATGTCATTCATGGAGTATTCGTCTCACTTTAAAGTGTTTCAGTAGTTCACACCAAATATAGATAATTAATGAACCTTTTACAAGGATGCATTTATTCTTGTAATAATGAAATATTTTTACTATCACATAATGTAATTCTATCCCTTTTATAGGTTTCATTATAATGAAATAAGGAACTGTGAAATTTTTTTACTCTGTCTGTCCTTCCTCCCTACTAACTATGGTGTAATATATATCATTATAAAATAATATATACCATTTTAATGTGATTTTAGAAATATATGAAAATAATAATAATTTCTGTTAATATATTACATTTAATTCATTAAAATTTAATCCAATGAATTTATAAAATTCATAGGATAATTTTTGTAGGATATAATGGGTATTATGAGGAATCATATCAAGGGTTTCTAAAAACATTTGCATAAATGGTCCGAACATACTTCCTATGAAAAAATATTCAGGTTGGATCCCTAAAGTTCATTAATTAATGTCAAAATATTAAAGCACCTAAGAGTTCTTCAGTCAAATGAAAAAATTTAGACACAAATCACAAGAGAATATTCAATTTACTATTTTAGTAAATATCAATTCTCCATGAATATAGCTACTATAATCCCTCAAATCTATATTTCTCAATATTGAAATACTTTCACCAAAGAGAATCAACCCGGTCCTTGTGACTTTAGAATCTTACGCAATAAATGAAAACATGATTAAAATTTAAATACCATATCAAACATGTATATATCATTTATTTGTATATATTTTTCTTGAAACTTTATTATTTTCTACCTGTAAAATGTGAAATATCATACACATCCCTCATGATCTCTTCTAAGACATCAAAATCGAAATCACAATTATTCTCTAATTCATCTTATCTCTAAATAACATTTTAAAGATCCTGATATCACTTGTAACAGATATCTATTGAGAGATAAAAGGGTTTACCATAAACTAATTAGATTTGAAAATTATATTAGTGTCTTTTATGTTTTTATATATGCCCAAAAAATCATCACATTTCATGGACTAAAATTTTATATATTCATTGACCATCTTAAAATAATAATTAAACACACTGTTCAGTAGCACAAATTTTCCACTTCATTGAGGGTGGTATGAAGTGATTGTGTTTTAGAGATATCCTTATATTTCTAGCACTCCCCTAAACAAATTATCATCAAATTGTTTTCATTAATATCTAATTAATTTCTTGGGTTCTGTAAACATGAAAAATATATTATTTGAAAAAAATCGCCTTTTTTGTGTTAATTGGTATAGATTTACATTCAATCCATTTTTCAAACATAATAAACACACACTAAGATATATATTTTTTCAGAGGAATAGGAAATGGAAGTGTGAAATCAAATTTATAAAAATCAAATACTTTGACCTCTATGATGAATTATTATAGCATAAAATATTTTTTAATTTATTTAGTTACTTTTTAATGATTATAACTTATTATAAATATTCCAGAGTTATTGTATAGCATTGTCTAAAATAATCCACATTGAAGGATCTAAGAAACTTTTTTCCCGATACCATGGTGTCTTCCCATTAATGTAGTATAAGAAATGATTTTCAGGATTTTCACTTTACTGTCTGGCACTGACTAATGAATCAACCCATTACCATATTTTTTTAAAGACAAGGGGAGTATCCAAAAAGTGGGTTTTCACATCTTCAAATAATCTTTTCCTCTGTTAATAGGTAATTTTTGGGAATATTATATAATTTTCCAAATTATTTGCTATATTTGAAAACCAAGGTAATGTTTTCAACATTGCTAAAAAAATTTCATTTATAAATCAACATTGATATTAATTTACTTGTATCTAATTAAGTGACTTAATTAAATAGATGATTGATTTTATACTACCATTTTTTCTGAGGATTTATTTTACTTTATATAAATATAAAAATCTAGAAATAATGAGGCTCACCTAATCATGTATCCATTTTCATACTTCATAATCATCATGTATTTGAAGATTACAAAATTAGTGTGCCCAGAAACTTTAGAGTGGAGAAGATAGGGTCTAAAATTTTCGAAAGAAAATACTAATATGATTAGTTCCTTTAATGTTGTTGTGAAGATGAATTATATCTATATAATAGCCATTCTGGGATAATAGATAGTCTAGAATGTTATATCCACCTTCTATCCAAGAAATACCACCACATAATGATCAATTTCATATCATATAAACTCAAATAATTACTCCTATATTAAGGAAACAATAAGAGGGGTAGTGATTTACCTTTACTTCAACCACATAAATTCTACTTTGTCTCTTTTATAAAATTATGATTTTAATTATTTTTCATAATAAATGGGTGAAAGATGAGTAATTTGGGAAATTTAATTATAAATATCTATTAAAAACTAGGATTTCCCAAAACTATTTTATCTTATACACTTATATGCACTCCATAAATTCATTAATCACTTTGATCATGGAAGTATTAATACCTATTTTGTTTCTATGAATTTTTTTCATATCTTAATCCCATATTTCCCCATGAAATTGAACTTATTCTACTCCAACAATAGGCATTTACCTAAAACACTAAAACTAAATTGATAATTTTGAGACATAAATTTAAAAAATCTTCTATATATGTTGAAATTATCAATAAATGTTTCCATAAATTCGTTCACCATTCCATGAATGATGTGTATCATTCCTCATATAAATTTTTCTTGTTCATTTTCAAATTAAATTCATTTTATGTGAAAGTTCTATTAGGGTTTGAGAATGTTGTTTTTAATTGATCCCCTAGTTCCACTAGATTTTTTTAATCCATAATATCTATAAGGATAGAAATATATCTTTTTTGAGATAATAGTTCTATAATTTCATGAATAAATTGTATATGGAGGCATTCCTCACTAATTAAATCATTTAGATTTTTGAAATCAACACTAACTCTCCATCTCATCGAAATTTGGGTAGATATTATCTAACTATACTTTATCAAAATGGTTTCCCCACATTTTTTGGTGCAATATAGATTAGGTACACCCATATAATTTTCTATGTTGGAAGACGATCCATGAATTCAAAACCTTTAAGACGTCCTTTTTACTACATCCATCATGGATGGTGTAAACATCAATTATGATTGCCTCATTTGATTACATCCTTATTTAAGAATCACATTGTGGGTCTAATGGGAATGGATTATACATTTTATATCAATATTTATATTAAAATTGAAATATTTATTTTATATGAAAAATTATCAAACCGGTGATATTATTCATTTGAATATTCAGTACTCACAATCACAGGTTTGTTTTATCATTATTTATGTAATGAGTGTATCAAATTATTCATGATTTTGTTGATTTATTTATTTTTGGGGTATAAAATTGTAGGATCAAATTAAGATAAAATTAATGTGAAATTTATTCCATGTCAATAACATGATTTTCTTATTCAATCACGTTATATTTATCCCCCAATTTTTTTTATCCTTATTAATAAGTTCCATCACGATAATTTATTCTTCAAATTTCATATCTAGAAATTTATAACACTCTTTAGTGGATATGATTTCATGTAAATCATTAGTCTCATCACCATGATTCACTAGTTTCATTAAGTCAAATGTGACTTTATCCTCTCCACTATAATAAATTAATTTTCCTTGATTCACATCAACAGCAGGGTTCCATGAAATTATAAAAATTTGATAAGAATTATTGTTAACTAAATTTTCCTTCTTCGTATTCATAATAATAAAGTCAATTATAATGATACACATCCCGAATTTTACAAATTAAACATAAATTATTCCAATTGAGTACTCAATATATCAAATATATAGTCAAAGAGAAACTCTATCAGGACTAGTATTATATAGTATGATATTAAGGAAAACATTTAATTGTATGAGATATATACATTCACTTAAAATAAAAGGGGTTAATTAGAAGTTTCATGATCTGATCTTACATGGAAGGAGAATCTACTTGGATCATGTTATTTGGGTGGGAGATTTCTTTAAATAATATCTATGAAATTCCCTCATAAATAATACACTCCCATGTAGTTTAATATAATTTTTTGGAAAGTATTTCTTTTATAAATTATATATACACTAGTATCTTGGAAACTACCTCAATTAAGGGGATACTGGTGTTTGTAAACTCAAACAACATCATAAAAAGTTTATATTAATATGTGGCTATGTGAAACTACCTAAAAGTATTTGTGCAACTACATGAACATATTTATAAAAAAATTATATTAATATTACACATTATATTGTTGCATCCTCTACAAAAAGGATAGGGTTGGCTGGTAAGTTTTCACTTCATGTATCTTTCATGTCTCCTTAAAATAAATTTTATGTTTTGTTCAACAACCATATTGATTATTCATTTAATTACATTCCTTAATTTTTCCTCATCCTTTATCTCCCTTTTCATCACATATATCATTCCATATCTCCTTCAATTTTTTATTTTTTATTCCAAAATATGATAGCATCATCCAACTATCCCATAAATGTACTGATTGGTCTCTAAAAAACATTTTAGGAATAATTTTGCAAGTTTCATGAAATTTTACAAAGAGGATATGTGTTTTTTAAGAAAATTTCAATATTAAATATCTTTGTATCTATATGGTAATGATTTCAATCATATTTATTGATCAATTTTAATAAAAAAACAATAAATGAGAGATGAACTGATTGGATGGGGTGTTGAAATTGTTTATGTTTTAGGAGTTATTGAGTAATTTATTGTATTAGGTCATTGATGTGTAGTCGTTTTGGTTGATGTAGATATCTCCAGGAGAATAAATGAGAGATACCCTATGAGGGTGTGAATTGATGTTTGAATCTTGTTCCTAATTTAAATTTTTTTCACTTTAATACCCAATGTTATATGGACCTCATAACCTTAAGGTTTTTTATTTTGATATATTTTCATTTATGTGGATATAATAAGTTATTCACTTAATTTGGACATTAACAGATATATTCTATATTATTTTATCATATATTGTTACATTCTTAAATATATAAAATAATGAATATGATCCAAATGATTTTAAAATGGTTCATCACTCTGAGATATGTGTTTGAAAATGTGTTGATGCACTGAATAACTAAAAATCACTACTATTATAAATATTTTTTTAGGAAAAATGGAACTTCTATCTTGAGCCTAACTTCCCTTATTCTCTATCATGAAATAATCTAGGAAGTTATCAAAACAAAATTAGACCTTTATATTTAAAATATTTTAAGGACATATAGTTCTATCATGATCAGCAACACATGAATCCCCTAATGTTTTGTACCTGAATTGTTGATATCCATTGATGCTTCTTCACAGAGAATCTGTGAACTCTTATATATGAAGAAAATCATTGTTTTGTCATAAAAGGAAGATAATACCTATCAATTATGACCTTGTGACTCATTGTTTATAGGTAAGGTCTTAAACGAGTTTCAAGATCTATGTCTTTATTTTTTACTACACAACAACAATTACCTTTTCCCTCCCATAAAATTTTGATATATTAATATACACTATATTCAGAATACCTTTTCTTGAACCACTAATAATAGTTTTATAATAATTTAACACTTAATATAGTGTTTCAAATTATTTTTTATTTCACCATTATTGATAATTCTCTAGGTGTTCTACATATCTAGTAAATCCATTTAGAACCATTAAAACCAAGTTAATGTAATGAACTTAAAAATAATACTTCCACTGGTGGATTATCATATTGTTTGCAAAAAAACATGACTATGAAATGGTTCCATCATTAGTGGTCAATTATTCCTCCTTCATGCCATCACTATAATATAGAACATTACTCTATGACATATAAATTGATCTCAAAAACTTTTAGTTGGGGTGGAATGATTCCTTAAATTATTTCCCCTTATTTACTAGATCCACAAATCTAAAACATTTAACATCCTCATAAATCACTGAAATCATGGATTTTCTCCTAGAAATAATTCAACTCATTGAATTTCATATGGTGTCTCCACTCCCTCCGATGAATATTATCTAATATTCTTGGAGAAAAAAAAACATCACTAATAAAAAAATACATAAACTAAATTTCATGATCATTAAAAAGTGTGGATGTATCCAATGAAACATGTCTATACTGTATCCCTGTCTATGTGGTGTGGGTACCCACAAAACCGTCATATATAAAACTAGAACTATGGAATGCACTATGTTATGGTGTATACTCATTGGCTATTTTTACTTAATTTTTTTTAAAAACTCTAGGTATAAACTTTACACAGTTGACCTTGTCATTAGTGTTTCTTTTAATAATATTTGAAGCTACCTAGATTCAATATACTCTAGGGTGTAGCGATAGATTCTATTGCGTGGTTAGCTTCTTTAACCTAACATTAATCCTGAAAATATATATTTATCTTAACAAAGATTATATTACTTCTATTAGACTTAGATAAATACACTCATGTATGACCATTATGATATATCCTCTGCCACTATGGAATAGTAGACACAACTCACCTTTCTGTTGGTCATATATACCTTGTTCACAACTAGTCACATCATTAAATAAACTTTATATGAATTTGTTTTTAAAATTATATGGAAAATATCACGACACCAACATACGTTCTGTGACATATGAAAAATAAATTCACTAGAGGGACATCTCCAACCAAAATTCTTCTATAGAAAAACCAAAGGTATTGTCATGTAGACTCAGTCACCAAGAAATATTTCTCTCTATCAGAAAAAATATTTTTTATAAGAATAAATAATGTTGATCCATCTTTGGCCCCATCAACATATATTTTCCAAATATTATTTTGGCTATCATCAAGTTATATTTTCAATAAACACAACAACAACTCATATAGTTCCAGCAATAACACCCAATATTTTTTAACAATATAATATCCTACTAATCTTCCTTTTAGAATGAAATTCAATGTTATTATTTTAAATTAATTTATATTAATTCTTTTTCAAAACCATTCGTTGAGATCCTTGGTATGAGATTGAAAATTTATTTATGGGAACAATTCCACTTTTCTCAATCCCTTTAAAAATGATGTCATCTCTCTCATCTATTGAAAAAATTAGAGGATTTTATCATGAGACTATATCCCCCATTGAATATTGGGAATGAAATCCTTCTCTATACCCACCTTTTAAATGACGTTTCATTTCATGGATCCATGAAATTGATGGATCGCCATTATTATCTGTTGGAAATCTGATATCAAATTGTAAAAAATTCTATTTGGATTTACAAATATCAAAATATTATTCTAAGATAGTATCTTTGATAGCTACATTAAATAAAAAACATCCAGTGAGTGAATTTACCACATACCATTTCAGCCATCAATCAATCCTCTAAGTGTACTGATCCTAGGATTGGTGTAGGAGAAAAGAGTCTAAGTTAACATCTGCAATTTTTTATGTCACTCATTGATAAAAATATAACCTTCAAAACCTAATATTACTACATTACCAATAAATAAACACAGGTGACATCATCACATATTCACACAAACCAGTAGTTGATAAGAAAATGATCAAAAAGTTTAAAAGGAATACCACTTGAATCATAAATTTATAATATTTAAAAATACAATTTTGGTAATTCCACTTAAATTTGATGACATTAAAATTCTAAAAGGTTCTTTAATTCAATGGTTTGACTGAATAAAATTTTAATGGACATAAAAAACTCCCTCATAGTCATCAGATCTATATACCAATAATTTATTCTCAATTTTGTGATACCACATCTTAAGATAATCCCCCCTAAATAATATCATATAGTATTATATAAAAATAACTATTTGATTAAAATTGTTATAATAAAATGAATATTTAGTATGTTGATCCATTTATTTTTTTCAATTTCACAATTTTCATCCCCTTTTTAGTGGAATTATCCCAATAACGCCTTGTGATGATGTCATTGATTTAATATTCATATACCAACTGAAAAAATACTATATTTGGTATAATACTAGTTATTTTTTTGTAATTATTTGAAACATTCTTTACAAATTTTCTCATGCTATTTTTTTATATAAAAAATAACTATTTCATAGACTATCATACTTGATACAAATCAAGAACTAAAATTCTTCAATCCCCTCTAGCCTAATGTATTTTCCAAATCCAATAAATTTGGTTTTAACCCATTTTTCATGTTTGTTTTGAGATAACTCAACCGATGGATTGTATCTCCCAAATTTTTTTCACAACATCAAATATTTTTGAAAAAACTGTTTTATATGGTATTGGGGAACCTCAGAATCTATTAGGCAGAGAAAAGGGGATATCCAAATTAGACCAATCCTTTATCTTCCACATTTCCTTGTCTATTTTAAAAAATTAGGAAACAGATTTCCAAAACATATTCAATAGATCTTATTTGTATGAAATAATATATATAAATTGCTTCTAGGACGATAGAATTAATGTTTATACATATATTAGGATTTTCAATAATTAGATTACAGATTCAACTTATAGAAGTATCCACACAAGTTGAAATTTTAATGGATCTTTTATTATTCTTTTCTCTCAATGCAAGGAAACTTCCAATTGTATTAATCTCTATCTTAAGGTTTTTTCTGTGTGAAAACACATAGGAATTCATCTTCCTTTATGGTATGATATCTATCTCAGAATTATTTGGTGGTTCAACATTTTTATTTTTTCACATAGCTTTGGAAGACCCTTGATTTTACTTCTATGATTTTTTAATCTTTATTTAAAGAGAGAGACTCTTATTACATAAATATTGGTGCTCATTTCAAACTTTTTTAGTTTCATAAATATCCTATAAACAATGAAACAAATTTATAGTTTAACATTCCTTTTTCCATTACATGTTCATTAATATATAATATGAGTGGAGTTATTACTTATAGAATCATTTTCCTTCCATGAATCCTTCCAATTAAAATGAATTCATATAATATCATTGTTATAGAAAATAAAACATCTACCCTAGTAGTCATACCTCATATGGACACTTCTTTATGGAGATATTGGATTATTAGGTTTTCTTCTACATTTGAGTCTTTGTGCTTAAAAAAACATGCCCATAATGTCCAAAAGTATTCTAGAAAAGTATATTTTTATAGTTACTATATTATTTATTTATTTATTTATTTTTCTTGGAACTTAAAATTTCCTCTATATTCTAGTACTAGATTTCATATTTTTATCTATATTTTAGACATGTATTCATACTTTATATTCCTTATGACATTTTAATATTTTGGTTATTCATCTTATCCTTAATCCCCTTGATTTACTCATCCTTTTATTAAATTTTATAGAAATGTATTTCAAAATTAATTTATTATCCACACCATAGCCTAATTTTTCTTCATGTTTTGGTCTTAGTTAAATATTAATTTCCATAAATTTATTATTATTGAATAATTAATTTATTTTTTCATAGGAAATTTAGTTAATAATATCACATAAATATTTCATTATTCTATCCATATTATTCATTTATATTATCGAATGCACTTCCTATAATTTTATCATTTTTTCCCAGGAATATTATTCTACACAAGAAATAGAAAATACATGTGTGACTCTCAATTGTTCCCACACTTCTTGTAAGGGTTCTTCTTTTTGGTGGTTGTATGAAATATCCTTCTAGTTTAATATATATATATATATATATATATATATATATTGGTTAAACTTCATCACCTAGATTTAATCTCCAATTTAACTCAACAAGAGAATCCGAAACATCTGAAGAACATGTTTTCTCAAATCTATGGTTGGAGAAAGATAAGACTGTAGATTCTAAATTTTCCTTGGCTTGAGAGTTATTACTTTAAGAATATATATTCGTACCGTTATTCTTTATCCATATTAACGTAAGTAAATTTTCATCTTTCTTGTCAACTAACATATCTTAATATCAATATTCATAAACTTATTCCATTTTGAAATCATTTCCATTTTTTTTAGAAATATCCACAATTATTTTTTAAAATATTTAGTGTTAAATATTACTAAACATATTCTCTTAGAGAATAATTTAATGACTTAATTAAAGAGATAAAAATTTATAAATTTATTTTATATGTTTCAATATTAGCTATATGTCAGCCTAATAAAATAATTTAACCCATTAACACTTTTTGGGGAATTCTAATTTTTTCTTCCAAGATTAAAATGAACTCATCATCCTAAATATTGAAATGAATTTTATCAAACAAACTAAATTTTATTGTTTATTACATTATTTTCAATAACATTAGATTATGTCATGGAAAATAAAATTGAAAATAAAATTAACCTATACATTAACAATAATTATAGAACCCCCAAGGGGATTAGGTGAGAGATATCCTTAGGGGGGGTTAAATTAAGGTACAAAATACATTCCAAATTTAAACTATTTTTTTATATTTCTAATATAATCATGACAAATTATCATTAAGGTTCACTTAATTTTCTCTTATATATTATATATTTATTTGATTAATACATAACTTGACTAGCCTTTGAGAAGGTATTTTCAATCATTATTTATAAGAAGTGTCTGTTTTTAAAAAATATAAATAGAAAAACCCATATAAAAATGATATTTATTTCATTCACCACTATGGTTTGATCCAAGATTCATGTGATAAACAATGTATTGATATACCACATCACTAAAGCTCACAACTTTTATAATTATTGTTTAGGGAAAATCCACTTCTCTCTCTCAAGGTTCACTACCCATTATCTCATTCGAGCGCTACAAAAAAAATCACCCACAATTTTTACACTTGTATATCTAACATTGAAAAAGTAATTTTAGGCTTATCTTATTAATAAACACTTACCACCCATTATTTCGGGTATATGAATTGTTGATACCCATTGTTTCTTTTTTAAAAATAATATATGAACACCTCATTTTCAATAAAAGTTTTATTTTGATATTTAATAAAGAAAAACTCTTAGATCAATGATCACGTGAGTCCTTATTCATTAGAAAAGTATTTAATAAATTTGAGTATCCCTCTTCTTCTTTATTTGTTTTTAAAAAAATTCCATTTACCTCTTCTAAAATTATAGTCTTTAAATATGGTCTATTTTCTAATTACTTTTTCTTAAACCATTTCACAAATTTTTATTTACCAGTATCCCTTAATCTGGTTGTTCATATTAATACTCGTTTTTTATCTCTTCATTATAGTTCTCTAGATTTCCCACACATTCAGTATGTTTATTTAGTGCCATTAAAACCAAGTTAATACCTATGTATTTCAAAAAAAACATCCTTAAATAAAATATCTTGTTTTTTTAGAAATATTATTGACTATAGTGTCATACCTTCTTCTGTAACATAATTATAATAATTTATTCCTTCACAATAACTAATAAAATTCCACTAAAAAATATAATTCAATATTAATAAAAATATGTTGTGTGGGTTTCTTAATTTTGGTGTATCTTTATAGTGACCAAATACATAAATCATGTACATTTAACTTCCTCATAACCCACCTCAGATAATAGTATAATATTCTAAATATAATTAGATTGCCAACAATAATTGAGGTATAAACGTTTCCTTTATTTAATAATATCTTATAGTTTTGGATAATAATAAAATAGTTAAAAACACATTTTCCATCTTCCAATATCCTTCTATTGTGTGGATGTATCCTCTATAACACAACAATGGTGTAGCCCTTTCTCCTTTGAATTGGAACCTTCGAAAAAATAAAATCTAAAACTTTCAATAAGAAATTTACTATGGTGTATTATTATCTCATTTTTTTTATATTTCATTTACATAACCCTAGTTTTACCTTTTTGAATTCTATATAATCATCAGTTTTACCATTATAGATGGTTTGATTTACCTAGATGTAATATCCTCTATGACATCGATGTGGTTTCTAGGGTTTGGTATTCTACTCTACCCTTACATTGTTTATTTAAATCCATCTCTACCATATAAACAAAAAAGTATTTTTAATACCATTACATGAATACCCTGATGTATGAACCTTATAGTGTAACCAATTAAACTATGAGATAGAATACTAAAATAAACATTACAAAGGTCAATACTACCTTTAAATATCCCACTGTTATATGAAATAATCTTTACACCAACTATATTCTATCCTTATATGGATAACCTCATGGTGTAAACCTATGTTTTTTGATGTTAGAAATTCAAATCAATTAGAGATACTTCTCCAGCCAAATTGGTTCTATAGAAAAACCAATGTTGTTGTGGCATCGAGTCATTATTCCAAAATGATTTATTTCTAGTACCCACAATACTTATTCTGGAAAAAAATCACCATAATCAATATTGGGCCATCAACCAAATATATTATCAAAACAAATTTTTTTATCACCATGTAATATTTTACATAAATATAAAAACATCTCATAGGTTTCCAATTTTTTAGAAACATGATTATATTAGGAAAACCCCAGATAGCTAGGGTATTTGTATTGTTTTATCAACCATATTATTTCTTCACTCATCCATTTTGATTCATTAGACAATGTAGATATATTAAATTGTTTTCAAAATATATTTTTGGGTTTTCTTTTCCCAAAAAACATACTTCACCCATTTGGATTCTCTTATTAATAGGTTGAAAATAATGAAATTTTTTTATACCTCCATAAATATAACATGAATGAGTTTTTATGTCCTAGTAGGTTCCTTATTACATTAAATGGTTAGAATTTTTTATTTTTTAGATATTGTTTTAAATTAGATTAAAAATGTGGTTTTCAATACTTGGTGAATACATATCCTTAGAAGGAGTATCTCTCATTGACATTATGTGTTGGTTATTTTGAATTCATTCAAAATTTTATATATAATGTTTTGTGTGATTTTCATAGGTCCTATGTAACACCCCAAGCTTCCATGGTATGTATTCCTTTGAATAATGCAATAGCTTGCATTGTACGCAATTTCGAGATTCTAACACACTAAAACCAATCAAACTAGCCGTTATGAATAGTAATACCCACTTTTTTGAAATTTTATAAATTTTATCTCTCAAAAAGGACTTCATTTTCAGATTCGGAATATAAAAACTAGTCTAGGTGAAATTTTGGTACTTTTATGATAACTTTTATATTTTGATGAATAGTGAAAATAACAAAATTTTAATAAAAAAGAACTTTTTTAATAAAAATAATTAATAGTGATAAATTATGAATTTGGGTGTTTTAAAGTATATTTAGAATTTTTTTTACCATTTAATACAATTTTGGTCATTGGAAATAATTTCACAATTAAACCGGCTATAAACAAGTGTCAATATTTTGATAGTTATTATTTCTTAAAAACACGCATTTTGTTTTGATAGCGGGAATTAATTTTAAATTAATTTCTACCACTTTTGTGTTTTGAATTTATAAAAATTGATTCCATATTTGGAATCAAGATTTCAAAATTCTTTAAATAGGTAACTTTTATTTTTAGAAATTTTGAATAATTACTTCGTTAAATATTTTATTTACCATGGTTAAAAGGTAAATCTCCTAAATAAGGGTAAACAAATAATATTATAATAATATTAAATTACACTAAAACGCGTCCTAACCTTATTTGTTAATACATTTCCGACCCTGGGAATCTTTCGGTTGATTTTGGGACCCCATGGAGTCACTTGTAGGTGATAAGGACACTTTAAATTAATTAAGTTAAAGTAAATACAAAAATGACATAATTATATAACTTTTAGAAAAGTAATTTTTACATAGGGTTATATATGTTATATTTTCAACTATAAATATTCATTATAAAGATAAATATATTTTCTAAATAATTGTATTTTATTTATAATTTTTAGACATTTAATAATTAAATTTATTTATGAAAAAATAACGAAGCAGTATTTTCCTTATTAATTAAAAAAATCAAATAATTGGTATTATAAAATTTAAAATAAATATAATTTGAAAGTTTGATGCCATCCAATACTTTTATTGGTTAATATGAAATGTTATGATTTCTTAAATGACTTTTGTTTGAATTAATAAATATTTTATGACTTAGAAAAAATCAATTATTAAATATTGTCAAAATTGACATAAATGAGTTTTTAAAACAGGTAGTATATTATTAATTGATATTATATTCCTAAAAATCTAAGGTTCGGCTAAAGTACTTATATCATGATAGTTGTGTCATTAATGTACCACTTGGGGGTCTCTTGGATGTATATAGTATATTTATTAAATATATAATATAAAAATACAAAGTGACATGGTAAATGTCAATCTAATTAACTAAGAGTTAAAACTAAAAGATAAGGTTAATATAATGACCCAAACCTATATAAATCTATTGGTTGAATGTATTTAGACCCATCCCCACCTTATACTTTTAATAATCCACTTTGGAGCCATTATAAATCGAATATTAATTTATTATAAATTAATACTTTAGGTTTTTCCTAACGAGCCCCTCCCACCCCCCCACTTATAAAAGGACACAACTTCTAACCAATTAATCACACCTTAAAAGCCTTTTAGTTTGGAAAACACCTGACCAAATACTCTCTCAACTTCCATAACTTCAATATAGAGGACTTAGTTTGATCAGAAAGACATCCTCCGAAGCACTTTTGATAAAATCAAAGGGAAGAACCCAAAGAAGATGTATTGTTTTCACCACCCTTTTTCAAGTTCCTTTCTTCTTCAACTTCTTCTTTATCTGTTATTTCTTTTCTAAAATAATAACTCAAGTATCTTCTATATACTGTGATGTTATTATAAATATGGTATAACCATATTCAGTATTCTATCCATCCTTTGAATGACATGTCACCATACGTGCGTACGTACGACTTACCATCTCCACGTCGTGGTGTAATTGTTATTCAAAAACATTATTATTTGGATGGGTATGATAATGATATGTAATTGATGTAAATAATAAATATAACATGATAATTATTCTTTAGATATGATATACCATCCAATTATATATTATTTAAATATCAAAAGAATGATATTGTCGCTCGTGAGTACGTACGGACTGCCATCTCCACGAACGCGATGAGATTCATTACCTATCATATCCATGCAATTATAATTCTCATTTGATGATTAAAAATAATGTTTAAGGACTGGATATCATTCTGGATATGAGTACGATACAGACAATCCATACCAAACACGACTTATGTAACAAAATATATAAAAGAAAACGTGTAAGTTAACACCCAAAACGATGATAATACAAAGATATTATTAACAAATCAATGTTAAAAGATCATATAAGATATCATATTAATTTATATTATTCTTGTATAATTTAATAAAAATTATTTCTCCATTATACAAGAGTTTAACCTACCCTCAACCAAGGAAAAGTACAAGGTAAGGGTTTATTTCACAATCTCTTCAATATCCGTGGTTGTTTATACGTAATTATCTACTGGGACCTCTTTATCATTCACATCCATGTTTCATAAAAATGTATTTCAAAAAATTCTTACAGAAAATGGGTTAAAGTCTTTTATACCATTTATTGACTTTGTATAAGAAGTTAATAATGGAATCTTTCCGCCGTTTTCCAAACAAGGTCTTTTTTAACCATTTCGACAGAATTAAGGTAAGAATGTCTTTTTTTAACTTATACGATGGTTGGGGATTTTTTCCGCCAGTATAAAATCAAGAAAGCTTCCTTTACAAGATTATAAAGATATTTTCAAAGTAATTGTTTTATTTTATAATTATGTGACTACTAAATGATTTAAAAAAGAGATATTTCTCTTAAATAGTTTTGATTTCATTTATGTCAACATCTTTTGATGGATTTTAATTTTATTTGAAGTTAATTTATTATGATACAAAACATCCATATTGTATTGAAGGTTTTGTTATATGTTTGACTATGGACGTGTTATTTTTATACCATTCATGTTTTATGGAGAAAGTATTGACATTTCGTATGCTAGTTTTAATACAAATGTTTATGTTAGGTTTAAACATGTTCATATGAGGAATGAATTGGACTTAATAAGTGACTGGTGGAGCCCGCTATAGCTCCTCGATGCATCGATAGGTCTCATGAGACAAACTAGTGTCTTGGAATGAGGCCTTGACAAAATCTTATTTGTAGTCTTGGAACAAGGCCTTGGATATGTGGTTATGATAGTCCAGAATTATCCATTCCATCATTATTAAAGTGGTTGTTGATTTTTCATGTGATTATTCGACTAGTAGAATATCCATGTGAATAAGTAAATGGAATTATTTCATTTTACTTCTTCCATATTATGTTGTAGTTCAAGTTTAAAAAGGATTTTTTTTAGTTATACATTGCCATAAATTTTTATGATTATTTATGAATGTTTTCACTATATTGTTATCCTTAATGGGCATTTGAGGTTACCCCTTTTTATGTATTATTTTTTCCAGGATGTGAAGAGGTATTTTATGAATGACCTGTAGGGATAGTATAAGGGGATATGAGTGTGGAGACAAGATGTTGTTGTAGTTTTCACTTTATGATGTAATGTAAGACTTATGAATGTATCAAGTGTTTCCAAGGCTACTAAACTAATCGGTCTTTTGAGACATGATCTTTTTTTATCATTCTAATGTTATGTAATAATGCACCGACTCTGCGTAATGGGGGCTGGGGCATTACAATTCGTTTTAGAGGAAGTTTAGTACAAACCTTGGAAGCTAGATTAAGATAAACACTGATTAGAGCACATAGACCTAAGATGGAATTTGAGTATTAGTATAGAAGAACTTCCTTGAATATTGGTATTGTAGAGATTTTGTGAGTTTTACGATCAATATATCCCTGTATGGATACAAGCAGGAAGAGGCGAATCTGGCATAGATGTACCTAGGGGTAAAACCTGAAAACACTACTTTGAGCTAGACTCGAACGGGAACTGGTGCACAACAATGGGCCTTGCTGCACTCATGGTTACCGCACTCTCAGGGGATATGCTTAGGATAATTCTCATTTTATTTACAATCCATTATGAAGGGTTTATAAGTATATAATTCCTCATGGAAAATATTTTTTTTTATGATTATGAATTATATCCATAAATAGTTCAATTTATGTTAAGTGTTTTACAAGTATGGAATTATGTATTTTGATTCGTAAACTGATATAGTTTATGGAATTGTTTAGAAATGGCGCCTAGTGGAGGAAATGGAAACCGTATCAATGCACGCACTCCATGTAGGTATTTACCTCCTACTCAAGATAATTATTGTGGAGCTGGTGATGCAACTGGTGCTGATCAGCTAATCACCATACTAGGACAACTCACTCAGGTTATGACTAATAACCTTACCCATATGGAGCACCCTGATCCGTAACATGGAGGATCAATTCTAGATCACTTCACGAGGCATAAAACACCAACATTCAATGGGAGTACAAATCCATTATGTAACAACCCGAAATTTTGAATAAATCTTGTTTCCTAATTTTATGTATTATTTTATTTTATTTTTATACTGAACGAAAATGTTTCATTTGATAACATGAGTATAATTAAAATGAGACCGTTGGGTTTTGATAGTTATATGACCACGGGTCAATATGACCATTGGAAACTAAACCTTTTGATTTTTGTCTCTAAATACAAGTAATCATGGTTCATTATTATAGAAAGAAGATTCGATGGCCTCACCCTGTAGCCTTGGACCGATCGAAGCCCATCTAACATAACTTGGGAAGCAGGTAGCACCACTAGGCTTTGCTCTGGACCAAACTCAAGCTGAACTTCATCGTGTGAAGCTATAACGGAATCGCCTTTGCGAGAAGTTCAACCTGATAGAAATTACTACTCGTGTGATGTTGGCCGAGCCTCCCTCAGATTCTCTCACCATAGCACACCTTACACTTAGGTCTTGTGCTGGCGTGATAAGGGGCTATTTAAGGAGACCGTAACTGCCTTGTGTAATCCTTTTTTTTAAATAGAAATTGGGATTTCTTCTTATGATAATGTTTATGACTTTTCAAATGTCTGGATAAATATAGTATGCATATTTTTGGTGAATTTTAGAGAAAGGATATTTTAAAAAATGTTTATGTAAACCTTAAGTAATTAAAAATGTGTAATGATTTTCAAAAAATGGTCTTCTACAATTATGTTCAGTACAAAATTTAGAGTTTAATAATATCAACTTATTTTTTGATGAATAGTAAATTATGAATAGTGATTTTATGCTTAGGATTAGTAATGTGACCAAATGGATTAGTAATCTCACTTAATGAAAGTACTAATATAATCTGAGCACCTTGATTAAGTAATGTGATTCAATAAAATGGTTAAATAACGGTTTCATAAATTAATATTTAAGTATTAGTTTTTTCAGGTGAATAGTGTTTTTTAATTAAAAATTAAATTAAAAATATTTATAAAAATATTTTCCTAAAATGGATTTCATTTTTTAACTCAGAGCATCGATATTATGTTAAGGTAATTTTTGGGGATTTTTCTGAAAAAAATGAATTTTCGGTGAATAGAGTATTTATTTAAAAAATAAATTAAAAATATTTAGAAAATTATTTTTATAAAATGGAGTTCAGTTTTGAAATTAGAGCATTGTTATTTGGTTAAGGTGAAATTTTGGGATCTTTCTGAGATAGTTGAATTTTTAGTTAATAGTAAAAATACAGTTTTAGGGTTTCGGTATGTTTAGTGACATCATAACTGTGTCATGATGATATCATGAGATATTTTATGGGTTTTCTGACCAAAGGTGATGAAGTATTGTATGGGGGGCCCCATGTGGCCTAACTCCATGGGAAGTACCATGGGAGAGCACATGGTTTTGAGAAAACCACTTTTGAGGTGTCCCTTGGCCATTACTGCCTTGTCCCCTCACTTACCCGATAAATACCAAGCCATCCTCTCATCCATTTCGACTCCCAACTCTACCCAAAGAATTTCTGGTCTCATTACCTCCCAAGGAGTCCTCCCAAGGTTCCCCCCAAGCCCTCAAGGTCCCAACCATTGATTTTTAAGAGTTATGTTTTAAGGTAAGGGATTCGACCTCTCTCATTCTTTTCAAGTACTCTCTTTTATGTCATATCTTTTATGCTCCATGTTATTATGTTTTAGGATGTTATTTTATATTCATAAAACTGTCCTTTTTATATTTATATGATGAGAGACCCCCTATTTCTCTCATAAATTCGTTTTAGGAATGTTTATGTGGCGTCGTTAGGCTGCTGAATTTTTAAGAGATTCTTTCACCCTTCTCGTTTTTTAGTTCTATTTTCTTGTAAAGTATTTAAAGTTCCATTTTATTATGTTGGGGTATTATCTATAAATTTACCATACTGATATTTTATTATAATATGATTAGGGAACCCATTTTATCTCTTCAATTGAGTATTTTGATGTTTTAAGTGGCGCCGTTAGGCTGCCGAATTTTTAAGTGGTTCTTTCACCTTTGTCCTTTTTCAAAGTTCTAATTCCATGCCAAGTCTTGAAAGTTCCTTTTTATTATGTTGGGGTATGATATCTAAATCTATCATACTGATATTTTATGTTCATATTATGAGATACCCTGTCTGATCTCTTCAATTTAGTATTTTGAAGTTTTAAGTGGCACTGTTATGCTGCCGAATTTTTAAGGGATTCTTTCACCCTTCTCGTTTTCAAGATCTATTTTCTTATCAAGTATTTCATGTAGCTTTTTATTATGTTGGGGTATAATCTATAAATATATAATACTTATCTTTTATGTTCATATTATTAGAGACCCTATTTTATCCCATCAATTAATTTTTGTTGAAGTTTAAGTGACGCCGTTAGGCTGCCGAATTTCTAAGGGGTTCTTTCACCCTTCTCGTTTTCAAGATCTATTTTCATGTCAAGTCTTTCAAGTTATTTTTTATTATGATGGGGTATGATCTATATATCTATCATAATTTACTTTTATGTTAATATTATGAGAGACCCTATTTGATCTCGTCAATTAATTTTTGTTGAAGTTTAAGTGACACCATTAGGCTACCGAATATTTAAGGGATTCGTTCACCTTTTTCATTTTTCAAAGTTCTACTTTAATGTCAAGTATTTCATGTTCCTTTTTATTATGTTGGGGTATGATCTCTATATCTATAATTATGATCTTTTATTTTCATATGATGAGAGACCCTATTTGATCTCGTCAATTCATTTTTTTAAGTGTATATGACGCCGTTAGGCTGCCGAATTTTCATAAGAGAAATCTTATTTTTGTCTTCCTTTCATGTTCTTCATTTCATATGGTATATCATTAAAATTTCGTTACCATGTTATTAAATACATTATATTATGTCCCCATACTGGTTTATGGATCATTTATGAGTGGGTGACCCATGTCCATTCACTTTTCAATGTTTTCTAAAACCTTGTAACATAGCCGTTATGCTGCAGAATTTCCGTCTCAAAATGTCTGTCTCTTATTCTCGAATGCATTTATTTAATTAAGTGAATACTCAAAGCTCTTTCTTCTAAATGGGTATTCACATATATATCAAAATTTTCTATTTTAAATTCTGGGATTTACATACATGAAACTCAATTTCCCTTTTCGCGGGTTTAAAGTGACACAAATATCATGTATTTAAAGCAGTTTATAAAACGTTATGATTATGAAATGAAACCCATTTATTTTATGCTATATGGGTTGTTTATGAAATGATTGATGATGATATATATGGATCACATGATAATAAATACATGTCAAGGGTGCGCCCAGATAGCGCTCCAATGCATTGGGTAAAGATTTAATCTCTAGAGATGACCGTTTAGACTGATACCTTGGTGAATAACCTTGGTAATTTTTAATGAAATTTTTGGGATGGACCTTGGTGAAACGAAATGATTTTCAATATTAAATGTTTTAGCCACATATTCATGTTATGAAAAATGTTATTTTTATTATGATATATCTCATGATTTTATTTCTCATGCCTTAAAATTCTTTTCATGACCTTATTGAAGTATCTCAAGTTCACATGTAAAATGTTTCTCTTGTTTCCCATACTGGGACTTCTGCTCACCCTTTATTTTGATGTATGTCCCCATGTTACGAGATGAAGTAATGAACCTAGGATGAACTTAAAGAGAAGCCTTTCAAGTGTTTAAGAAGAATGTTTTATATTGTTTTCATGTATTATGTTCCTTGCTTCCAAGACAATAAACCTTAAAGATCCTCAGTTTTGTGTAATGTAATGAAAGTTTATGTGATAAAAAGGTGGGACGCTATAGTTGGAATCAAAGGATTGTTTAGTTATTTGTGGAAATTAGGATATGAAAACTCTAGGAATAACCCTGTAGAAAATTTTAAATATAGGAAATCTTCCTGGTATTTTGGTGAGTATTGAGTAAGGGGTTCCCAAGCAAATATATACCTGTTTGGATACGAGCATGTAGAGGTGGCTCTGGTACAGATGTACATAGGGGTAAAACCTGAAAACACCTCTTTGAGCTAGACTCGAACGGGAACTGGTACACGACAATGGGCCTTGTAGCACTCTTGGTTATGTCACTCCCAGAGGATATGCTTTGGTAAACTCATAAGCTTAGTATGAACTATTATTAAAGGAACAAAGATAAAATAAAATAAAGATTTACATAAGAATAGAGGATCATGGATAACCTAGTTCGAAACCTATGGGATCACAAGTTAGGGTATACTTTTCTTCTACAAGTTATCCTTATATGCTTTAAGTTCTTTTTCATGATTATTGGTTAAGTATTTAAGCCTCTAATTATACTTTCTCATCTTAGTTAATGGTGAGAAATGGAAGAACATGTCCCAACAACCAATTTGATAGGAAATGCGATGATTTCCGTATTAATATGACAGAGATGATTAGGGGATTAAAAGATGATTACTATTTTGGAAGATGTTCACTATTTTGGGGACCCTATATGATCGAGGTAAATAGATTACTACGGTATTTTCATTGAGGAGTAAGGTTTACTTATATTTTGAAGAATCGATGAATTTATGGTGGACTTATAGTAATTTAGGTTACTTATGGGAATGATTAACCTATCTTGGGTAAAATATATTTAGGTTAGATAATTTTTTTATAAGATGTTAGGAGTGGTTGATGTTGTTTGGAGATGAACAATGAAGTTTATTTTGGAAGACTATGTTATCAAGTCCTTCTTGTATTTGGGTTTCAATCTTAGTTTGGTTTATTTTTGATGAATTTTAAGGACTGTTATTTATGGACTGGTCTATGATGAACTTTGGGTAGTACCATGGAACTTTGAATATATAAAAGTAGTTTCCATTCCTATGGGATTATTTCTTTTTGAAGAGTGGTTTTACCTTACCCTTTCTATTTTTGGGATAATGTTTAAAGATAGAAGAAATATATAGTTAATCTTTTGTGGATTATGTGATTCTCTAGATGATGATTATTGTGTTTTGATGAGACCAAGTAGTTTTGAATGCTCACAGTTTGGAGAAAAGATTAGTTTTGGGTAGACACTTATTAAAGGATGAAACTCTACATAAAGGTAGGTATATTTTCTTATGTTTTTGTTCTATGTAGTAAATGAATTCCTCAAAATTATGAAAAGTAACATAAAAAAACATTGTTGGTTTACGTTTCCTACTAGGTAATTAAGGACCATTTACACACATCATAAGTTTGGGATTTTTTTATGGTTAACTTTCTCCTAATCATGTTTTTTATCACTCTCCCTCAGAACTTGACCCTTTGTTTTCTCCTCCATGTCCATGTTTTCCTATATGGAATCCTAGTGTGGGTTAACTCAGGTGACCTTTGTACTTCCCTTTCATTCTTTTAAAGTAATAATTTTACTGACTCCTTTTTTGATGTGGGACATTTAATGAAATTTCAAAACCCAATTTTAAAAATTGAGAGGATGCAATTTCTTAAGGGGGGAAGATTGTAACGACCCGAAATTTTGAATAAATCTTGTTTCCTAATTTTATGTGTTATTTTATTTTATTTTTATACTAAAAAAAAATGTTTAATTTGATAACATGGCTATAATTAAAATGAGACCGTTGGGTTTTTACTGTTATATGACCATTGGTCAATATGACCGTTGGAAACTAAACGTTTTTATTTTTGTCTCTAAATACAAGTAATCATGGTTAATTAATATAGAAAGAAGATTCGATGGCCTCACCCAGTAGTCTTGGACCGATCGAAGCCCATCTAACAGAACTTGGGAAGCAGGTAGCACCATTGGGCTTTGCTCTGGACCAAAACCAAGCCGAACTTCATCGTGTGAAGCTAGAATGGAATCGCCTTCGCGATAAGTTCAACCTGATAGAAATTACTACTCGTGCGATGTTGGCCGAGCCTCCCTCAGATTCTCTCACCTTAGAACACCTTACACTTAGGTCCTATGATGGCGTGATAAGGGGATATTTAAAGAGACTGTAACTGCCTTGTGTAATCCTTTATTTTAAATAAAAATTTGGATTTCTTCTTATGATAATGTTTATGACTTTTCAAATGTCTGGATAAATATAGTATGCATATTTTTGGTGAATTTTAGAGAAAGGATATTTCAAAAAATGTTTATGTAAACCTTAAATAAATAAAAATGTGTAATGATTTTCAAAAAATGGTCTTCTACAATTTTGTTCAGTATAAAATTTAGAGTCTAATAAGATCAACTTATTTTTTGATGAATAGTAAATTATGAATAGTGATTTTATGCTTAGGATTAGTAATGTGACAAAATGGATTAGTTATCTCACTTAATGAAAGTATTAATATAATCTAGGCACCTTGATTAAGTAATGTGATTCAATAAAATTGTTAAATAACGGTTTCAGAAATTATTATTCCAGTATTAGTTTTTTCAGGTGAATATTGTTTTTTAATTAAAAATTAAATTAAAAATAATTAGAAAATTATTTTTATAAAATGGATTTCATTTTTGAACTTAGAGCATCAATATTATGTTAAGGTAATTTTTGGGGATTTTTCTGAAAAAAATGAATTTTCAGTGAATAGTGTATTTATTTAAAAAATATATTAAAAATATTTAGAAAATTATTTTTATAAAATGGATTTCATTTTTGAAAACAGAAAATTGTTATTTGGTTAAGGTGAAATTTTGGGAACTTTCTGAGAAAGTTGAATTTTCAGTGAATAGTAAAAATACAGTTTTAGGGTTTCCGTATGTTTAATGACATCATAACTGTGTCATGATGATATCATGAGATATTTTATGGGTTTCCCGACGAAAGGTGATGAAGTATTGTATGGGGGGCCTCATGTGGCCTAAATCCATGGGAAATACCATGGGAGAGCACATGGTTTTGAGAAAACCACTTTTGAGGTGTCCCTTGGCCATTAATGCCTTGTCCCCTCACTTTCCCTATAAATACCAAGCCATCCTCTCATCCATTTCGACTCCCAACTCTCTTCCAATGAAGTTCTGGTCTCATTACCTCCCAAGGAGTCCTCCCAAGGTGCCCCAATCCCTCAAGGTACCAACCTTTGAGTTTTAAGAGTTATGTTTTAAGGTAAGGGATCCGACCTCTCTCATTCTTTTCAAGTACTCTCTTTTAGGTCATATATTTTATGCTCCATGTTCCTAGGTTGGAGGATGTTCTTTTATATTCATCCTACTGTCCTTTTTATATTCATATGATGAGAGAACCCCTCTTTCTCTCATCAATTCGTTTTAAGAATGTTTATATGGCGCCGTTAGTCTGCTGAATTTTTAAGAGATTCTTTCACCCTTCTCGTTTTTTTAAAGTTCTATTTTCATGTAAATTATTTCAAGTTCCTTTTTATTATGTTGGGTTATGATATCTAAATTTATCATAATTATATTTTATGATCATATGATGAGAGAACCCATTTTATCTATTCAATTCAGTATTTTGAAGTTTTAAGTGGCGTCGTTAGGCTACCGAATTTTTAAGTGGTTCTTTCACATTTCTCCTTTTTCAAAGTTCTAATTCCATGTCAAGTCTTGAAAGTTACTTTTTATTATGTTGGGGTATGATCTCTAAATCTATCATACTGATCTTTTATGTTAATATTATGAGAGACCCTATCTGATCTCTTCAATTTAGTATTTTGTAGTATTAAGTGGCACCGTTAGGCTATCAAATTTTTAAGGGATTCTTTCACCCTTCTCGTTTTCAAGATCTATTTTCTTGTCAATTCTTTCATGTTCCTTTTTATTATTTTGGGGTATGATCTCTAAATATATAATAATTATCTTTTATGTTCATATGATGAGATACCCTATTTGATCCCATCAATTCATTTTTGTTGAATTTTAAGTGATGTCGTTAGGCTGCTGAATTTCTAAGGGGTTCTTTCACCCTTGTCGTTTTCAAGATCTATTTTCATGTCAATTTTTTCAAGTTCTTTTTTATTATGATGGGGTATGATATCTATATCTATGATACTAAACTTTTATGTTCATATGATGAGAGACCCTACTTGATCACGTCAATTCATTATTGTTGAAGTTTAGGTGACGCCGTTAGGTTACCGAATTTTTAAGGGATTCGTTCACCTTTCTCATTTTTCAAAGTTCTACTTTCATGTCAAGTCATTAAAGTTCCTTTTTATTATGTTGGGGTATGATCTCTATATCTATCATACCGATCTTTTATGTTCATATGATGAGAGACCCTAGTTTATCTCATCAATTCATTTTTTTAAGTGTCTGTTACGCCGTTAGGCTACCGAATTTTCATAAGAGAGATCTTATTTTTTGTCTTCCTTTCATGTTCTTCATTTCATATGGTATATCTTTCCAATTTCTTTACCATGTTCTTAAATCCCATATATTTTTTCCCCCTACTGTTTTATGGATCATTTATGAGTGGGTGACTCATGTCCCTTCTCTTTTCAATGTTTTCTAAAACCTTGTAACATAGCCGTTATGCTGTAGAATTTGAGTCTCAAAATGTCTCTCTCTTATTCTCGAATTCATTTATTTAATTAAGTTTATACTCAAAGATCTTTCTTCTGAAGGGTATTCATATATATATAAAAATGTTCTATTTTAAATTTTGGGATTTACATACATGAAACCCGCTTTCCCTTTCCGTGGGTTTAAAGTGACACAAAGATCAGGTCTTTAAAGCAGTTTTTAAAACGTTATGATTTTGAAATGAAACCCATTTATTTTATGCTATATGGGTTGTTAATGAAATGATTGATGATGATATATGTGGCTCACATGATAATAAATACATGTCAAGGGTGCTCCCAGATAGCGCTCCAATGCATTGGGTAAAGACTTAATCTCTAGAGATGACCATTTAGACTGATACCTTGGTGAATAACCTTGGTAATTCTTAATGACACCTTGGGGATGGACCTTGGTGAAACGAATTGAATGTAAATATTAAATGTTGTATCCACATCTTCATGTTATGAAAAATGTTATTTTTATTCTGATATATCTCATGATTTCTTTTTTATGCCTTAAAATTCTTTTCATGACCTTATTGAAGTATCTCAAGTTCACATGTAAAATGTTTCTCTTGTTTCCCTTACTGGGACTTCTGCTCACCCTTTATTTTAATGTATGTCCCCAGGTTACGAGATGAAGTAATGAACCTAGGATGAACTTAAGGATAATCCTTTCAAGTGTTTAACAAGAATATTTTATATTGTTTTCATTTATTGTGTTCCTGTTTTTCAAGACACTAAACCTTAAAGATCGTCAGTTTTGTGTAATGTAATGAAAGTTTATGTGATAAAAGGAGGGATGCAATAAATTAGTAGCTGATAAATGGATAAGTTCCCTAGAGAAAATATTTCAAGATTTGGTGAGTAGTGAAAGGGAAAAAGTTTTCATGGCAATTTATCGCCTCACTAGAGATGCTGATCAATGGTGGTCATTGATACAAAACATGAAGGAAGATGATGAAGTATAAAATATGGAAAAGAGGGAGTTCAAAGGGATTTTCTTAGAAAAATACATTCATCGTGACCATTGAGTAGATATGGAAGGTCAATTTTTGAGTCTGAGAGAAAAGGAGGATAAGAATGTCACAAAGTCTGAGGCTAACATTACAAGGGTAGCGAGGCATGCAACAGATTGTATATGCAACCCAAGAAGTAAGATTGATCATTTCTATGATGGGTTAAAACTGTTTCTCCATCAATCATTAGTCTCACGATCGTTCTCTTTGTACGAAGATACTTTTTCATGTGCTATCAAGACAGAAAATGAATTCTCTAAGTCTTACGAATTTAAGACAAAGGAAGAGAGGAAGAGATCTGGTGACCACTCTAGAAATGGAAATAAAGGGAATAAGGGAAAAGATGATTATCCATCCTATAGTAAATGTGGGAAGAAACACCCTGGTACATGCTTGAAGGGAATGAGAGTCTGTTACAATTGTGGTGAAAAGTCCACCAAGCTCATGATTGAAAGGGAAAGAGAGTTTCTGTCAATGTGGAATGCTATAAATGTAGAGAGATGGGACATTATGAAAATGAATTTCTTAAGAATCAAGGGAACTTACCTAAGAAAAGGCCAGGGATCAAGGACAAGCTTATGCTATCACTACTGCTGAGGTAGAAGCTCCGAACGACGTAGTGGTAGGTAATTTAATGGTTTCCTCAGGTTTAGCAAATTCATTATTTGATTATGTATCATCACATTGTTTCATATCTTCCCATTTTACTATGAAAATTAGATTTTTCCAATTTGATTTAACAAGGGAGTTGTCAGTTAAAACTCCTAAGGGAAGTATCATTGCAGCAATGTTTTGTGAATCACCCCCCTTTAGAGAACATAAATATTATATATCTACTGATCTCATTGTCATACCTATGATTGAGTTTGATATAATCCTTGATATGTAATGGCTTTCAGACCATGATTCAAAGATTTATTTTAAGAAGAAGTAGGTTACAATTTTATATGATGATGATAAGTAACACCTTATCTTTAGAGAAGAATCTTCACCACCTAATTCTTATCTAGATCCACCCCCAGTAGCTCAACTAAATTCAATTATTGGGGAGGAAGAGAACGAAATGACTATGGGTGAGGAAAGGAATGTTCAAATATAGGATGTACCTATTGTGAAAGAATATGTAGATGTGTTTCCGGAAGATTTACCTGGACATCCTCTAGGATGAGAAGTTGAGTTTTCCATTGATTTAATTCCAGGATCAAGGCCTATATCAAAGACCCCTTACAGAATGGCCAATATGGAATTAGTTGAACTAAAAAAACAACTAGAGGAATTGAGTAATAAAGGATTTATTCTCCCTAGTGTTTCTCTATAGGGATCCCCTGTTCTTTTTTAAAAGGAATGATGGATCTATGAGGTTATGTATCGACTATAGGGAGATCAATTCTATGACAATAAAGATCAAGTATCCCCTACCTTGCATTGACGATTTATTTGACCAACTTCATGGATCTGAATACTTTTCAAAGATTGACCTTCGATCTCGATACCATCAGTTGTGTGTGAAGATAGAAGAAATTCCGAAGACAACATTTCGAACCAGGTACGAGCATTACGAGTTTACAGTAATGCCTTTTAGGCTGAAAAATGCACCCTCTGTTTTCATGGATCTAATGAATAGAGTTTACAAGGAATATCTTGATGATTTTTTAGTGGTATTTATTGATGATATATTAGTATACTCCAAAAGCTACAATGATCATTAAAATCACTTGCGCATTATATTGAAGACTCTGAGAAGACATGAATTATATGGGATGTTTATCAAGTGTTAATTATGGATAAAGGAGATTTATTTTCTTGTAAATATTGTCTCTAATTATGGAATCTCTGTTGATCCTTCTAAGACCAAGTAAATCCAATAATGTCCTGCACCGATGAGTATAACTGAGGTACGCAGTTTTATTGGTTTAGTAGGTTATTATTGACGTTTCGTCCAGAATTTCACTTGATTGGCTAACCCATTAACAAAGCTCACATGTAAAGGGGTTAAATTTGTTTTGAAGAAAGAGTGTGAAGAATGTTTTGAATAACTGAAGAGAATATTAGTCAATGATCCTATATTGACTCTGCCATCAAGGAATGATGGGTTCGTTATTTATATTGATCCATCAAAGAAAGGACTTGGTTGTGCCCTTTTGTAGAAAGATAGGGTTATTTCCTATGCATCACGACAGCTAAAAATTCATGATCAAAACTATCCTACTCATGATCTTGAGTTAGCTACTGTAATCTTTACATGGAAGATATAGAGACATTATCTCTACGGTGAAAAATGTGAGATTTATACTGATCACAAGAGTTTGAAGTACATTTTCTCACAGAAAGAACTCAACATGAGGCAAATGTGATGGCTTTAACTACTCAAGGATTATTATTGCACGATACACTACCTCCCAGGGAAGGCAAAAAAGGTGGAAGATGCTTTGAACAGAAAGAATCATGGAGTTTTGAAGGTGATTTGAATTTAGAGGGATACTATTTTCATGGATCTAGTGAAGATGGATATGGGAATTAGCATGGAAGGAAAAACATCGATACTTTTTCAAATGGTTACCAAACCATATTTACTAGAAAGGATAAAGAGTTCTCAGACTGATGCTGAAGAATTTCAAAAGAAGATTAATGCTATGAATGATGGGAGATTGAGTGACTTTGTGTTTGAAGATGGAATTTTGAAATTTGGGAAGAGACTTAGTGTTCCCAATATACCAGATCTAAAAATATAATTGTTGGATGATTCTCATAGTTCCAATTTCTCTATACACCATGGGAGCACCAAAATGTATAGAGACTTGAAGGAACATTTTTGGTGGGACAACATGAAGAGGGAGATTTCTGATTTTGTGTCAAGATGTCCGGTTTGTCAACAAGTGAAAGCTGGAAGGCAACAACCTGGAGCAGTCATTCAACCTCTTCCCATACCTGAGTGGAAATGGGATAATATCACTATGGACTTTGTCATGGGACTACCAAAGACTCCTAGAAGGAATGATGCAATATGTGTCATTATAGATCGTCTTACCAATTCGGCACATTTTATTTCTATAAGATAAGATTTACCACTTGAACGTCTAGAAGGGATCTATATTAAAAAAGTTGTGAGACTTCATGGAGTACCCCTATCGATTTTTTCTGATCGTCATCCCCGTTTTACATCAAGACTCTAGAAGAGTGTTTAGAAGGCCTTGGATACTGAACTTCGTTTGAGAACTACCTACCACCCTCAAACAGATGGAAAATTAGAACAGACTATTCAAACCTTAGAAGTCATGTTGAGATCATGATCACTTGACTTTCAGGGTATATGGGATCAATATTTACCTCTGGTGGAATTTTCCTATAACAATAGCTTCCATTAAAGTATTCAGATGGCACCATATGAAGCATTATACGGAATGAGATTTCACACCCCAACCTGTTGGGATGACGTTGGTGAGAGAAACCTTGTAGGACCAGAATTGGTAGAGGAAATGATGGAAAAAGTAAAGGTAATCCAAAACCACATCAAAGCAGCTCAAAGTTGGAAAAAGAGCTATGCTGATAACCGAAGGAAGGATTTGGAATTTCAGGTAGGAGATAATGGTTTCTTGAAGGTATCTCCATGGAAGGGAGTTATATGTTTTGGTAAGAAACGTAAAATGACACCCAGGTACATTGGACCTTTCGAAATTCTAGAACAAATTGGGGCTGTAACATACCGTTTGGCAATACCGCCAAATCTCTCCAAAGTTCACGATGTGTTCCACCTATCACTGTTGAGAAAATACATGCATGAACGAACACATGTAATCACCTATAATGAATTAGAACTTGAACATGATCTGTATTATTGTGTAGATCCCATCAGGATTCTTGATACAAGAGAACAAGTGTGGAGAAACCGGACGACTCGTATGGTAAAATTTTTATGGAGAAACCATAAGATGGAAGAGGCAACGTGGGAACCAGATGAGCTTATGATGAAGAACCACCCAAGTCTTTTTAAGAAATAATATTCTAGAAATTTTGAGGATGAAATTAATTTAAGGAGAGGAGAATGTAACACCCAAAGCTTCCACGGTACGTTTCCCTTTGAATAATGCAATAGCATGCATTTTACACAATTTTGAGATTCTAACACACTGTGACCAATCAAACTAGCCGTTATGAATAGTAATACACAATTTTTGAAATTTTATAAATTTTAACTCTCAAAATTGACTTCATTTTTGGATTCAGAATATTGAAATTAGCCTAGGGTGAAATTTTGGTACTTTTCGGATAACTTTTATAATTTGACGAATAGTGAAAATTACTAAGTTTTAATTAAAAACAAGTTTTTAATTAAAAATAATTAATAGTGATAAATTATGAATTTGAGTGGTTTTAAAGTATATTTAGAATATAGTTTCACCATTTAATACAATGTTGGTCATTGGACATAATTTCACAATTAAACCAGACATAAACAAGTGTCACTCTTTTGATAGTTATCATTTCTTAAAAACAACCTTTTTGTTTTGACAGCGGGAATTAATTTTAAATTAATTTCTTCCAATTATGTGTTTTGAATTTGGAAAAATTTATTCCATATTTGTTATCAGGATGTCCAAATTGTGTAAATAAGTAGCTTTTATTTTTATACATTTTGAATAATTACTTCGGTAAATATTTTATTTACCATGGTTAATGGGTAAATCCAGTAAATAAGGGTAAAAAAGTAATATTATAATAAAACTAAATTACCCTAAAACGTGTCCTAACCATATTTGTTGATATATGTCCAACGATGGGATTATTTGGGTCGATTTTGGGACCCCTTGGAGCCACTTGTAGGTGATAAGGATACTTTATATTAATTAAGTTAAAGTAAATACAAAAATGACATAAGCATATATCTTTTAGAAAAATAATTTTTACATAGGGTTATTTTTGTTATATTTTAAACTATAAATATTAATTATAAATATAAAACTATTTACTATATAATGGTATTTTATTTATAATTTTTATACATTTAATAATTAAATTTATTTATGACACAATAATGATGCAATATTTTCCTTATTAATGGAAGAATCAAATAATTGGCATTATAAAAGTTAAAATAAATATAATTTGAATGTTTTTATGACATACACGAATTTTATTGGTTAATATTACATGTTGGTATTTCTTAAATTAATTTGGTTCGAATTAATAAAGTTTTTACGACTTTCAAAAAAATCAATTATTAAATATTTTCAAAATTGACAAAAATGGGTTTTTAAAACAAGTATTATATTATTAATTGATATTCTATTCCTAAAAATCTAAGGTTTGGAAAAAGTACTTATATCATTATATTTGTATCATTAATGTACCACTTGGGGATCTCTTGGATGTATATAGTATGTTTATTAACTGTATAATATAAAAATACAAAGTGACATGGAAAATGTCAATCTAATTTACTAAGAGTTAAAACTAAAAGATAAGGTTAATACAATGACCCAAACCTGTATAAAATCTATTGGTTGAATGGATTTCGACCCATACTCACCTTATAATTTGAATAATCCACTTTTGAGCCATTAGAAACTGAATATGAATTTATTATAAATTAATACTTTATGTTTTTTCTAAAGAGCCCCTCCCCACCTTATAAAAGAAAACAACTTCTAACCAATTATTCACAACTTCAAAGACTTTTGGTTCAGCCAAAACCTACCCAAATACTCTCTCAAATTCCCTAACTTCAAACTAGAGGCCTTATTTTGATCATAAACCCAACCTAAGGAGCCCTTTTGATCAAATCAAAAGGAATAACCTGAAGAAGATGTAATGTTTTCACCACCCTTTTTCAAATTCCTTTCTTCTTCAACTTGTTCTTTCTTTTTTATTTCCTATCTAAAATAATAACTATAGTATATTCTATATACTATGTTGTTATTATAAATATGGTACAACCATATTCATTATTCTATCCATCCTTTGAATGACATTTCACCATACGTGTGTACGTACGACTTACCGTCTCCATGTCGTGGTGTAATTGTTATTCAAAAGCATTATTATTTGGATGGGTATGATAATGATTTGTAATTTATTTAAATAATAAATATAACATAATAATGATTCTGTATATATGATATACCATCTAATTATATATTATTTTAATATCAAAAGAATGATATTGTGGCTCGTGCGTATGTACGGACTACCATCTCCACGAACGCGATGAGATTAATTCCCCATCATATCCATGAAATTATAATTCTCATTGGATGATTAAAAATAATGTTTAAGGACTTGATATCATTCTTTATATGAATTCTATACAACCTATCCATAACAAACATGTCTTATGTAACAAAATATATAAAAGAAAATGAGTATGTTAACACCCGAAACGATGATAATACTAAGATATTATTAACAAATCAATGTTAAAAGATCATATATTATATCATATTAATGTACATGATTCTGGTATAATTTAATAAAAATTATTTCACCATTATATAGAAGGTTAACCTACCCTAAACCAAGGAAAAGTACAAGTTAAGGGTTTATTTCACAATCTCTTCATTATCCGAGGTTGTTTATACTTAATAATCTAATGGGACCTCTTTATCATACACATCAATGTTTCGTAAAAATGTATTTCAAAACATTATTAAAGAATATGGGTTAAAGTCATTTATACCATTGTTTGACTTTTTATAAGAAGTTTATAAAGTAATCATTCAGTCTTTTCCAAACAAGGTCCTTTTTAACCTTTTCGACAGAATTAGGGTAAGAATGTGTTTTTTAACATGTAGGGTGGGTGCAGATATTTTACGCCGTTATAAAATTGTCAAAGACTACCTTAAAAGATTATAAGGATATTTTCAAAGTAAATGTTTTATTTTATAATTATGTGACTTTTAAATTATTTTAAAAAATAGATATTTCTCTCAAATAGTTTTGATTTCCTCTATGTCAACATCCTTTGATGGATTTTAAGATTATTTGATGTTGGTTTTTTATGATACAAAACATCCATATTGTATTTAAGGTTTTGTTATATGTTTGAATTTGGATGTGTTATTTTTATACCATTCATGGTTTATGAAGAAATTATTGACATTTTATATGCTAGTTTTAATACGAATGTTTATGTTATGTTTGAACCTGTTCATATGAGGAATTCATTGGACTTAATAAGTGATGGGTGGAGCCTGCTATAGCTTCTCGATGCATCAGTAGGTGTCATGAGACAAACTAGTGTCTTTGCATGAGTCCTTGACAAAATCTTATTTTTAGTATTGTCATGAGGCCTTGACTACATGGTTATGATAGTATGACATTATTCATTCCATCATTATGAAAGTGGTTGTTGATATTGTAGGTGATTATTCGACTAGTAGAATATCCATGTGAATAAATAATTGACATTATTTAATCTTACTTCTGCCATATTATGCTGTAGTTAAAGTTTAAAAATATTTTTTTGGTTATACATTGCCTTAAATTTTTATGCTAATTTTTGAAAGTTTCCTCTATATTGTTATCCTTACTGGGCAATTGAGCTCACCCCTTTTTATGTTTTATTTTTCCTAGGATGTGAAGAGGTATTTTATGAATGACCTTCAGGGATAGTATAAGGGGATATGAGTGTGGAGACAAGATGTTGTTGTAGTTTTCACTTTATGATGTAATTTAAGACTTATGAATGAATCTAGTTTTTCCAAGGATATTAAACTAATCGGTCTTTCGAGATTTGATCTTTTGTGATCATGCCAATGTTATGTAATAATGAACTGACTCTGGGTAACTGGGGTCAGGGTGTTATATCCTCATCTTGTTTCTTTATCATAAATGACAGAGGAATTGGGTAACATACCAATGTAAAAGATTTATAACTATTTCAAATGGCTTACCTCATAATGTGGGAACATTCTTAGCATCTCCATAAATTATTACCACAGTCAAATGGGGTATTCTCTATCATGTTCTAAAATTTTTTGAATATCATTATGGAATTTCAAAATTTTTGATAATGTGAAATACTATTTCAAAATTTGTATTATATTCTCATCTAAACTTTTGATCAAATAAAATTTTATTCTTTTTATTTATATTTTAATGTATTTTAGTGAAATAAGGGAGTCTCATAATATAATAGCATCATCAATCACTAGATTGTTCAAAAAGTTATTAAAAATAATTAGAAACTTAAATAGGTATCCATGAGTATATATAAACTATATACCATTACACTATCTAAAATTTTGTACAATAAATAATAAGCTCAGTTTTAGGTCTTAATTATTAGACATAATAAATATATTTATGATTCTTTTCAACGCTCCATCAATCAATGGATGTATGTAGTCTATAATTGTCAATTAACACTTTATTATTAGGAATTTACTATATAGTTAGATAATTTTATACTCATTAACACTAAGGATAACTTGATCAAAAATAATTTATAGTTTTTGAAATTTTATGTACCTCTTTATGTTAAAGTTTAACTCTAATGGTTAAGAAATATTTGGAACTCCTTAATCAAGTGACAATATTTTTATTTATTATCCTATGACCTAAAAAAGAATAAAATCCAACTCATGAATCCAAATAAAAAAAATGAAATAGAAAATGAAATAAAATAATTTGAATTAGTCAACTTGTATATATCACGGATTCCTAATTCTATGTTATATTCTATGTCCCCGAAAACAACACAAAAAACCCAACCCTCCCTTGTACTTCACCAACCCTCATGGATGGTTGTCAATGTTTGAAATTAGTACGTATCTTTCCCCTTAATAAAACTACTAAAATATAATATAACTATATATTTAAGGTCTAGTCACTTGAATATAGAAGCTCACAATGCCCAGGCCATAGTAATTTTCAATTAATGAGACATTTATTAATCAATTAAAATAAAAATAAAACGTAAAAAAATATCAAAAAAATACTTATACTTCTACTTACCTAATATATAGTAAATTAATTTCAAATGATAATTTAACCAAAAATATGATATCATTTACTTGTGTACAGATTTTAATCTATTATGTAACACCCCGAGCTTCCATGATACGCTTCTCATTCAATAATGCAATGGCTTGCATTGTACGCAACTTCGAGTTCTAAAACACCGCGACTAATCAAAGTAGCCATTATGAATAGTAATAACCACTTTTTAAAATTATATAAATTTTATATTTCAAAATGGACTTCATTTTTGGATTCGGAATATCGAAATTAGCCTATGTTGAATTTTTGGTATTTTTCTGAGAACTTCTAATTTTTATGAATAGTGAAAAATACTTTAAAACAACTTTTTTAATCAAAATAATTTATTGTGATAAATTATACTATTTAGTGGTTTTAAGGTATAATTAGAATATATTTTTACCATTTTATCCAATGGTGGTCATTAGAATTAATTTAACATTGAAATTGGACATAAACAATTGCCAATCTTTTGATATAAATTGTTTCTTAAAAACACGCTATTTGTCGTAACAGCGGGAATTAATTATAAAATTAATTAATGCAACTTATATGTTTGGAATTTTTTAAAATAGACATCATTTTTGAATTCGGAATATCAATTATAGCTTAGGGTGAAATTTTGGCCATGTTCTGAAAAACTTCAATTTTTGATGAATAGTGAAACCACTAAGTGGTAGTTAAATAACTGATTTTTCGTTTAAATGAAATATTACCACTTATGTGATTTTATTTTCAAAAATCCGACATACATGGTTGTCATTAAGAAGTAAAATGTGGTTCAATGAGATTAAAATAATTTTTTGGTGAATAGTAACTTTTAAGTTCTTAATCGCGATTAGAGATAATTAGTGTAGTTTAAGGTACAAATAATGTCTTAATAATATGAGATGGGAATGAAACTTGTCCTACTCCTATTGTATGAGTCATGGCCGACCAAGACAACCCATGGGTCAACTTGGGGACCCCTTGGAACCACTTTAGTTGGAAAATGACATAAATATATATTTATTTAATGTTAAAATTAAATTGACACAAACATGAGTTATTTTACTAAAACAGTTTTTAAGTGGGGTTACACAAGTCCAAATTTTGACTATAAATATTCATTAGAAAGCTAAAACGATTTCCTACATCATAGTATTTTTTTATAATTTTTAGACATTAAATAAATTAAATTATTTATGACATCATTATGATGCAGCGATGACCTCATTATTTAACGATTTTAATAAAATGGGAATATAATGAAACATCCAATGCTTACACTTGTCCAAAGCCAATTGGATGAAGAGATTTCGAACCCTTATCACCTTAGCCTCGAATTATATAAGTGTGGGACCTTTATAATCTGAAAAACATTGTGTAATAATGTAACATTTCAATCTTTCCAAAAGAGCCCCTCCTCTCCTCTTATAAAAGGCCCCCACCTCTCCCACCTCATTTACACTTTCAAGCCATTTGGCTCGGCCAACCTCTGCCCAAATACTCTCCCAACTTCACCCTATTACTCCTAGAAGCCCCACTTTGGGCAGAACGCTTCCCAAGGAAGCCTTTCGCTCAAATAAAAAAGAGTTACCCGATTTTGAGGTAATGTCTTCTCTAATGTTGTTTTGTTTTATTTTTCTTCTCCAACCCCCTAAAATCTTTTTATTCATTTCTTTTGTAACAACACCAGTATCCTCAATATACTAGGTTGTTGTTATAAGAAGTATTCGAGCTACACTTACACACACCTACATCTAATGGTTAAAGAACATACGGTTTCTGTGGATGGGGAATTTCTGCCTCACGAAACGATGATTGTTCAACACTCATATAACACCTTCAAAGGTGGCCATTAAGATGTCAATATTTTTATATATGATATATAATATGTTTATGTTTTACTTAGGCTTATGTATTTCTCATTTATGGCATACTTTATGAGTTCCATTATGGGTAAAACACGATAATTTCATTTTAGGAAGTGCGGACTACCGCCCCCTCAAAGTGATTTGAATCGTTAATGCCATATGTGGGATGTATAAAGGATGGAGTAAATGGAATTATACACTATAATATACTGGAATTATATTATACATTTATATCATTATGATTTTGTTCCATTAAATATGAAATTGAAATGAAAGTAGCGTTCATGCGTACGTACGGCTTACCGTCTCCATGAACGGTGCATTTCATTTCTTACCTCTAAATGTTACGTAATATTATAAATGAATTTATATACTGGATATATAAGATATATATGACATATAAATCATGAATATAATTCTTGAGATAATGGATATTCTACCACATAAACAACTTGTAATTATAAGAATTTTATTATTGACTCAAGTACCAATGATCGACAAAACGACCGTTATTAACTTAAATAATTACATAATGTTCATAACATTGTAATAAGTGATATAAAAAGGATAATGAAATTAAAAATGGCTCTTAATAAGGTATATATTAACTCTAGTTTATTATTCAGGGGGTTAAAGAACGGTTGAGTCAAGTCGGACACGAGGTAAGGGAATTTCTTAACCCAACATCCATTCTTTGGGTTAATCTCCTACATTCAAATTATGTCATGATATTATTATGTCCTATTTTGTATTTTTACTTTCTTTATGTGTACCTATAGTGAATACACATAATAGATCTATTTTCTTTTAAAAATGATCTTTTTAAGGACTGCGCCTCAATCTCCTTTCATTGAGGCATATTTGGTTTTATACACAACTTTATTTTATACGGTGTATAAACCCCTTTGACTTTTACGTTTATTCAAAAGGAATCTTTTTATACGAAGCGTTTTACTAAACGAAAAAATGGGAATGTTTTTCTTTCCGTACATATGCGGCGACAACGACTTCTCCGCCGCCGTGACCATTATTTGAGTTTCGGCTTCCTGTACAAGCCATCACTTTTTTTAATGAAAAATAAATACAAAGTTTCAACTTTCTTTTATTTTGGTATTGAAAATGGTTTTGAAAGAGTTTTTATTATATCAATGTGTTGTATTGATATCTTTTGATTGAAATTTGGAAATGTTATGTTTCCTTTATGCATGTCTTATGTGATACGATTATGTTATGGTTTATGATATGTTTAAACCTATTCATATGAGGAATGCATTGGACTTAATAAGTGACGGGTGGAGCCCGCTATAGCTCCTCGATGCATCGGCATGTCTCATGAGACAAACTAGTGTCTTGGCACGAGGCCTTGACAAAATCTTATTTGTGGTCTTGGCACGAGGCCTTGGCTACGTGGTTATGAAAGTCTGGCATTATGCATTCCATCATTATGAAAGTGGTTATTGATATTTCATGTGATTATTCGACCAGTAGAATATCCATGTGAAGAATTAAACGGCATTATCTCATTTTAATTTTTCCATATTATGTTGAAGTTCATGTTTAAAAGGATTTTGTTTTAGTTATACATTGCCTTAAATGTTTATGTTTATCGATGAAAGCTTCCGCTATATTGTTATCCTTACTGAGCATCTGAGCTCACCCCTTTCAATGTTTTAATATTTTCCAGGATGTGAAGAAGTATTTTAGGAATGACCTCCATGGATAGTCATAAGAGGATATGAGTGTGGACTATGAAGACCATGTTATTGTAGTTTGTTTAATTTTTGATGTAATAAAAGACTTATGAATGTATCTAGTGTTTCAAAGGCTACTAAACTAATCGGTATTTCGAGACTTGATCTTTTGTGATCATGCCAATGTTACGAAGTAATGCACCAACTCTGGGTAGCTGGGGTCGGGGCGTTACATATTATTTATGAGATTATTAAATACTGAAATAGAATTAGATTAATTTTAAACAATACTATACTAACAATTTAAATTTTTTAGGGACAAAATATTTAAAATAAACTATGATTCATTATGGTCTAATATTATTAGAAAAAGAAATATTAAAATTATCACAATGGTTCCCCTAATGTCATTAATATTCTCAAATAATTCATAGGTAATGTGATAAATTTTAGTTAAAAGATAAATATAAATAATAAAAATAATCCATAAGAAAATTTAAAAAACATGAAATATAAAAACCCTTTTACTTTTAATTGCCCATTCATTAAGTAACTGTGACTCCTAATTGATAGGGAAATCAATCAAAAGTGAATAATTCATACAAATTGACAAAAAAATGTGAAGGTAGAATAAATACTCCCACGATATAATTCAATCGACATAATGAAATTCACATGTTAGAAAAAATCATCTGAATCCCATATATAAAAGGTTGATGTTCACTATATCACTTTATAATATAAAAAGTCACAAAAAATATGTCTCTTATTGAAAAAAATGAAAAATATATACACATTCATAAATTATAGTGTAATGTTAATCATTATTCTAAACTGGATGATTCCTTATTTATTCCCCCCCACTTTTCAATGACCAACCTTTTACTATGTATTCAAACTCCCAAATAACGAGTGTTATAAAAAAATTGTTTAATATTGTACTTTAATATTCTAATCTCTTTAGGTATGTAACACCCTATAAATTAGCATTCCTTGATGCTATGATATATTTTTTTACATGAAACACTAATAAAAAATAATTTATGTTTTATTTAAAATACAATTATTATAACATAGTAAATTAATTAGCATGTATAAATAGAATTAAAAAAATTATGACATCAATTTTGATATTAAAATAATTGGCCTAAAGTAATGGAATTCCATATTTTAGAGATAATTTTTCAGAGATTGTAATGTGGGAAAATATTTAGGGTTTATATTAGATGAATCATAGGATAAAATCCAACAAGTATGGATGAATAAATATTGAATATGGGATAAATTAAAGATCATGGAAATTAATATTAAATAATTTCTAAATGACTTTCCATGATTTAATACCACTAATTTTTCTTTTACATAGATGTTATGTGTTGGTTTGGAGGGGTCTTCTAACTATAATTTATGAGGATGTATAAATTTATTTATCAATGTATTAAATTTTGTATATAATGTTTATATTTTCATAAATTTCACATTTTATCTTTTTAATAAATATAAATGTTATTTTTAACACATATATATTTATATAATTCATTTACTAACTAATAAAATCATTTTGTGCTTAAAAATTTATTTTATTAAAAAAAATTATGAACTTTGAATTTTATTTTAAGAGAATAAATATATTTTGTTTAAATTATGGTTTTAATGATAAAAGTTTATAAAATTTTATATAATAATAAGAAAATTAATTTTTTTTAAAAACTATTTTAAATAAAAACTGGTTTTTTCTATATAAAAATATATATTATGTTTTAATTTAAGAATATAATTTACTTATATATATAAATTTGATTATATTAAATGGAGTCCAAATTATGAATCATAATGTTGAAATTTTTAAAGAAAGGTCACTTAATAATTTTAGTAAAATGTATACTTACTGTAGTAAATATTTAATAATGGTTAAAGGGTAAAGAAGATGCAATTTTTCATGGATACAATTTCACTAAATCAACATGAAACATTGAAAATATATAATGCATTTTCATTTGGAAAATTTTCAAAAACATATCTCATATAAATTTCTTAACCAAACCCCCTTGTGATTCTATATTTATACCTCACCCAACATTAGTTTTCAAGGAAATCTATCTCTATTAATTTTATAAAAAAGAGTTCACATCCAAACATATAAATCCACAATAACCCTTCAAAATTACATTGATAATATACTTTTTATACCTCCCATAGATACCTACCCACCTTTGAAATCCTTTATATAAAAAATATTGTCCCAATTCTTCTATTTCCATGAATAATTTTAAGAAAATATTCAATACCTCAATATGAGTAACATCCACTCCCTAACTTTTCGTCCTTATCTTTCAAATCAATAATACTAAAAAACTATTCTAATATTATAAATATAATTAAAAATGTATGATCAGTGCACTTAAATGTTATTATGTTGATGGAAAACCTACTATCTATTTCCCACCCATCCGTTGGTAAATGAAAATGCTAGTCAAGTTATGTGAAGACTATAGATTCTCTAAACAACATATTTTATTTTTGATCACTTCTTTACATGGATGGTTATAAGGATGTATTAAATGAATAAAAAATATAATTATGAAATTATTATTATTATATAATCATAATTTAGGGATTATATTTCAATCTAACATGTTAGTAATATACCACCTTTTGTTCAACATAAATTAATAAAACAAGCACATAACTATATTCTTCATCTTAAATCATTACCCAATTCATCATGTAATGAAATTGATATTCTTTAAACCATTATTAATCATTTATTACCTTACCTCGATTAATATTGTAATGATTAACTTTGTAATAAGTATGGATGATCGAAAAAATAAGAAAGACATTGGGAAGCAATTAAAATAATGGGAATTTGATGATGAAAATAAATAATAATTTCCAAGTAAATATATTGTAAAATAAAAAATTAAAAAAAATTAGAAAATAATTTATATTAATGAGGTTATTAAATAATTTATTAATATGGTTATGTCTATTATATAATAGGATAAAATGATTTCATGGAAGTAGAGAGTAAGGGTAAGGGTTTTTATAATATAAATCACCATTCATTGAGTTATAATAATTATTCTCGAAAATTATTATTATAATCTTTTTATATCCTACTTTAGGATTGAATTATATTGTAATTAATCTTATGTTTCTAGGTATTTTCATTTCTTTTTCATGGAAACCTTTTATAATTACAATTACTTTAAATATACGATTTATGTAAGGAATTTTCATAACTCAAATTTCCTTTAATCGAGTTATAATGATTCTTATAAATATTTATCCATATATCTTTTATTTATTTCACCAAATTGTTATGTTATATTTTATTTTCAATTTATTTTATAAGTATTAATAATTAATTATTATAATTTCATTTTCAAAGGATTGTTTCCTCAAGGATTTTGATATTGGTAAGGGGTTTTCTTAACTAAACTCTTTTCCTTGAGTTAGAATCATTCCAATTTTACTATGTTCATAATTGTTTTTCAATAATATGGTGATATTATATTTTTCGTCCTTATTATATTATAGGGAATTAAAATTTTCACTACATATTCTTCTTATATTAATGATTTTTCTATTTAAAATAATATTATTTTGTGGATAGCAATCTACATCAATTATAATAACTATTCTTGTTCTATGTCCATACTTATTCATTCAAATAATGTTCACCATTTATATTGTGAAAAAAATGTATTATCTTATATCGTTTTGAAATATTAAGTTACTTATTTTTAAAAGGAAACTATATTATAAATTTAACAATGTGGGATTCAATAATTATATTTTCAAAAATAAAAACAGTGTTTCATTTCATGTTCTTATGTTTTATCTTCCACTCCACATTATTTGAATTTAACGTTTAACATTTCTAGTTATGAATATTAGAATTTATTTTATAGTTATTTTTTATAATTATTATTTTAACCCATCATTTTGAAAATAATTTTTTAATGTGACTTGAAACATTGTATATTTATAAAAAACACTGTGAAATATTTTCTGTGAACTCTTTAAGGGTTTTTATGTTTTTATTTTTTAAATTTATTTAAAATATATATATCCCATATAGTGTTTTTCATCATGAATCAGCCCCAAAATTCACTTTTGAAATACCCATTTTGGGTGGTTAAATGTTTGGTAACAAACTATCAAACACTTTAGGAAATTTTACATGGTACCACTTGGAAGTGTTATGAAAACCATTTTCATTCCATGGGTTCATCATGATATATTATTTCATTCATATGGAACACATTTTAATGTATTATAATTTTTTGATGATTGGGGTCATATATACACATCCAATGTATTTATTAATGACTTATATCTCATGATATAATCATGATTTTTTATTTATATGATTGTATTTAGATTTGATCGCAATATTGTTTAGGGAAATGATTTTAGATAGATATGTTCACAATGTTATTATTCTATTTTATTTTGATTATAAAAAATTTATATTTTATGTTTTTATGATCCAAAACTTATTCTTATTGTCATGTGATTCCAAAATCTTA
Source organism: Viscum album (assembly GCA_963277665.1). NCBI lineage: Eukaryota > Viridiplantae > Streptophyta > Magnoliopsida > Santalales > Viscaceae > Viscum > Viscum album. The sequence continues at coordinate 732,202,877 of OY728145.1, read as the reverse complement.
TTCAATAGTATATGTTTAATCATACGAGATTACATTACCACCTGTCAGGTTTTATGAATCATTCCATTATTGAGTGGTTGAGCTCACCAATTTTTATGTTATCTATTACCCAAGTTATAAATATTATTATATAATATAATCTATTTACTATGGGTTCTAATATGAGGAAACTATTGTGAAATGTTCAAAATTATTTAAGGTTATAATTTTATATGTCTAATGTCAAAACAAACATAAATATTGAGTTTTGATATTGAGAGATTATTATGAGATATATTTTTTAATTAATGTTAAATATATTTGTACTTAACTTGGTTCATCTCACTTATTGTCAAAGAAATTTTGTAAAGTATTTTTTCAGCAACAGACATGATAATATAAGAATAGGAATCTCAAGTTCTATATTCAAATATTTACAAATAGATTTTTAATCCTCCAATTTTTTCACCACATTAAAAATTTTAAATATTAAATATAAAAAAATTATTTTTAAGGGGTTAATTATTATAAAATCAAAAAATAATTTATTTAGTTCCATTATGATAAAAAAATTCATTATAATAAGCTCTAGTAAGTAGAAATATTCACTTGTTAATTGTTTTCACTTTTAATCAAAAATTAGATTCATGTTGTATTATAACAAAATCAAAATCATGTGTAAACTTCTTCAAATAATCTAACATTAGAATAAAAAATTGAAACAATGATGTAAAAACAATATTAGATGCAATAATTTCATATGTATTTTCTACTATAACATGTCCAAAATAACCATGATATAATTAAATAAACTCTAATATTATTTTATTTAATCATCGTTAACGTCATCCAAATTATAATAAACTATACATTCAACCGGTTATCATCAAAATAGTAAAAATTAATAAATATTAAATACAATTGAATATTAAAATCATAATAAAAATGTATTTAATATTTTAGGTTATTAGTGTTGACATGTTTTACATTTTTATGTCTCTGTAAACAATTATAAAAAATAATGTATAGTGATGTGGTTTTTTAATATATATTAATTAATTTTAGGAAAATAAAAACATATTGTAAATTCCATGGAATTTAATTTGAAATCAAAAAAGGGTTATGATGAAAATCATAATTCCTAAACGTGGTTAAAAAAATTAAAAACTAATTTCCATGAAATGTATCATAAGTAGTTTAAAAAAACATAACATAATAAAGGGCATGCATTATATTAATGAATATAAATTTTTTATGATGTATATGGGTATCCCTAATATAAAACTAAAGTGATATTTCCCAAATAAGTATTTACTAGTTATAATAATCCCTAAGGACTCTTTTTGATAATATGTATATCAATCTATGGCTTCTAGAAACATGATGCTAAATGACAAGGATAAAAAATATATCATTACCAAAATGTTTTTTATTTAATTGGAACACAAAAAAATATTAATCCTCTTTATATATCATTACAAGGATATTCCTTGAATGCTCAACCATAAATCATATGTTATTAATAATAAAATGATTACATGATAATGTAAATTAAACGTTATTTATTAAAATCTATTGAATTTCAATTCATTTTTTCTTGCAAATTTTATAAGGATATTTTAAGATTTATTGGAATTAGTATCTGATTTCCTTATAATTTGAAAATATTTCACAACATGGAAAATTTCAAATTTACATGATTAATTATTTTTTGAAATAAAAAATGAATTGTTGAACATTGGTTTTGTAATATTTTAATTAATGATATGTGAATAGAAAATCATTTATATTGTCGAAGAAATTTAAATCATTTGGAAACCAAGGAATAGAGATACCGTGTTTAGAGATGAGACCATATGATCACTAGTGATCCATGGATGTGATGATGTAATTTAACATTCTATGACAAAATATATGCATTTTATTATTTGTTGTAGACCACATAGGGAAGATATATCATTGTCACTAACTACTATTGTCACGAACCGTCCTCCAGGGCATGTATCGTGACTACCCCAAGACTGGATTCCATATGCCAGAGGATGGAGACTAGCTACAAAGGCGTAAATCCCCAAACTGGGAAGGCATTGCCTTTATAACTGTAAAGAAACACATCAGAGTACACAACTAGAAGAAAAAAAATACTAAAAACTGTATACAAAAGAAGTGATGGAAAGTAAAAGGGGTCGGAAATAAAACCCCAACAGGAAAGTACAAGTTCAACTGAAATGCAAGTACAACTGAAGAAAAGTAATCAGCTACTGGGTCATCCTTCAGGGTTCCTACCTGAAGGGTAGGTACAAATGGAATCCTAGCACTCCAAATCCATCCATCCGCTCCGTGTACCGTCACACAGAGTGGTCCACCTCCTGGTACCATCCAGTCCTACTTCTCTCTTCCTCAGTCAACACTGTCTGTCGTCTGCATCCAACACAACAAGGTGGGGGCATAGCCCGTGTAGGGGTGAGTAAAACAATACTCAGTAGGGACCCCGAGACCCTCAAGGTATTACAAAATCCAACAAGGATAAACCAAAAAGTATGTAATCAAAGGATAACTATTATATAGGTATATGCCCATACATATACCTAAGTTATCCACTAACCCATCTCAATAATGAGAAAACACAAAAAGTCATTGACTTAGCACAAACCAGGATTTTATTCTAGGGGTAGTGTCAACTAACAACCCCAGTTAGACTATCGGAACCTTAGCTGATGGTGTACTCCTCCTCTGTCGAGTACAGTGGGAATGCCGCGTCACATAGAGGTGCTTCCCACCTTCCCGGATTGTTGTGGTTCTCCTCCTGTCGTGTACCGTGGGTCAGCTACGCCTATAGAGGAACTCCGAACTATGGGTCTACCATGCTCACATAGATGCACTCCCCCTCACAGCCGGCTAAGGTACTACTCCTGTCATGTACTGTGGGTCTACCGTGTCACATAGAGGATCTCCCCACTATGGGTCTGCTGTGTCACACAAAGATTCTCCCCACTGGTCTAGTTGAAACACTCCGAGTCTAAAGGTCAAAATTCGTCAGGTATCATCCAGCTACTAGGTCTCCTTACTCCGCTCGCTAATCTCTGGGAGGATCCTCTCAATAAACTACAAGTTGATAACCCAATCGTCACGAAGTCCCATACGATAGTATCCCGAAGGTCCGTCTCATCATAGGGGTCTCAATCCAATAGACATCACATCAATCAGATTCCCGGTCTGTGAGTTATTTTCATTTCCATCCCAGGGGCACTGTGAGGTTTTAGGTTCAAACCAACCCAACTGTAACCCAGCTGTAGAAAACCTCAAATGGAGTATGCCAAAAGAATGGTCTCGCTCCACGCTTTCCATCATCGTAGGAGTTTTGTCAATCAGACACCCGTGGCCCAAGATATGGGTGAAAAGGTGTCTTCGGATCAAATGGGTCAAGGTCTGGTCTGACACAGTCAGACTGACCCGACCCGACCTAGGTCTGGACCATGGTATGAGCCGGTCCACTTGTCTGACCCGAACCGAGGGTCCGACCCGGCCTGAGGGGGCGTCCTAGACTGAGTGGGAGGCCTGGCCCGAAGGGGCCGCCTGGCCCAGCGGCCCACTTGGCCCGACTAGCTGGCAGTCCACGTGGCCCGGCCGGCTAGCTTCCCATGGGGCCCAGTGGGCTGGAAGCATGGAGGCCAGCCCTAGCTGCGTCTACGGGGGAACCACGCACCCCCTAGTTCCCTAACGACAAAGCCTTTCAGGTGTGAGCTAAAACCGGTGCCACATGGCACCGGTCCAAAACATGCGGGACCTGCTGTGTCCCCCTCCTCCTAGCTGGCCGAGCATCCAACCGCTCCATCTTCTCTGTTGCGGCCCGCCCTGGCCACGACTCCCTTGCTTCGCCTGGCGTGACATCGCCATGTTGCTTCGTCCGACGGCCACAACCCGCCTGGTTGGGACCCTTCCACCCACGCAGTACGACGGTTCCATGCCCTTTCTATGACCTGATGGCCTTTGTGTCATTGGTTTTCTTCGTGGTTTCCCCATCTTCGACCATCGTTGCTCCACTTTGGTCCTCTCTTCCGGCAGCGCCATTGCACCGCTACTATCGTCAACATGCGAGGAAAAATGGAGGGTGCTCGGGTCGTGTCTCTTCAGCTCGCGCCCTCCGTGTTAGGGTGGTAACAATAGGCCACAATGAGCACAAAAAACGACGACGAATGTAGGGTAAAACTCATACATAAAACAACCCCTACCTCATATCGATGACCATAGACGAAGTCACAGAAAGGTGGCGTCAATTCATCAACGTCGGAAAAGGAAGAGGATATCCTCCATTGGCAGATGAGCGTTCAGAGGCGACGAAGTCGAAGACGGAATTCTTTGCGGTCGACTCCTTCTCTTTTGGCATGGTTGAAGATCATTCTTCGTTGGAGAATTATTTTCTCCAAAGCTTTTCCATGTTCTTCCAAGCCCTTTCTCCAAGCTCCACCAAATGAATTTCCAACCAAAAATAATGGGTTAAGCTAACCCATTATTTAATTTTTTGGCCAAAATATTCAAAAGAATTTAAAATCTGTTTTTTATTAAATGAGTTTTCTCACTTAATTAAACGGTTGGAGTTGGATCTCTTAAATGGTGGGGAAGGTGAAGAGTTTTCTCCCACTTTATGGGGAGTTAAGGGGGTTTAAAGCCTGTGTGGTCCCCACCAAGGATATCCTCCCAAGGGAGGTTATGTTCAGGTGGTCCCCACCACCATAATCTCCAGTGGGAGGTTAAGGTGTGGTGGTCCCCACCACTAACCACCTCTTGGAGGTTTTAACCACCTCAAAAATAAAAATAATCTAACACTTATTTTTTTAACTTTATTAAAAACCCCAAAATATTACATCCATTTCCCGACCATCTCTTGTTGAGGTGATAGCCTTATTAAGTGAATATCGGTGCCATGTGTTCAACAATGCCATCAAATTTAAATTCTGAGCACCGATTAAAAAGTTATAAAATCTCGTTCATATGTTTACTGAACGTACCTGACCAAAACTTCAGAAATTGATTCCGAGCACATCGGGCCTCGGAATAAAGCGCCGTAAATTTCGGTGGACTCGTAAAAATACCATTTATTTAATAAAAAATTTTCCACGGAAATTATGGGTCTTTACATTCTACCTACCTTAGGGATTTACATCCTCATAAGCTACAACTCGAACTAAGGAATAAATGGGGGTACTGAGCACGCATCTGAGCCTCCCGCTCCCATATTCTCTCCTGGAGGTTCCCGTACTGCCAATGAACGTGCACCAGAGGTATAGAACGTCCACAAAGGACCATCTCCTATCGATCCTCAATATACACTGGAACCTCCATTAAATTCACCCCATCATTGATATCCAACTCCCAGTGGTCGATGATGTGGGAAGGGTCGTGCAGATATCTCCTCATCTAAGATATGTGAAAGACATTGTGCACTCAGTGCAACTAAGGTGGAAGAGCTAAGCAGTACGCCACCTAACCTACTCTACTAAGGACCTAGAATGGAATGATTTACCATGGAGACATCTTTCCGCCTTGGCCAAATCTCCATAGACCTCGTCAAGGTGAGACCCATAAGAAGACATGGTCGCCCTCCTCGGACTGTAGAGGTCTTCACCTCTTATCAACATATGAATTATTCCTGGTCTGTGTAGTCTTCATCCACTCCTGGATGATCTGAACCTTCTATGTGGTAGCTCATACCATCTCTGGTCCCACTTGGGCTGACTCCCTAGGGTTTGTCCAACACAGTGGTGATCTAAAAGGTCGACCATACAAGTCCTCAAAAGGTGTCATTCCTATGGTGGAGTGATAGCTGTTGTTGTATGCAAACTACAAAAAAGGTAAGTGATCCTCCCATCTGAGACTGAAGTCAAGGATACAACCACGAAGCATGTAACCGAGGGTCTGAATGGTCTTCTCGGTCTGGCCTTCTTTCTGAGGATGGAAGGCGGTGCTCAAGAGAAGCTGTGTCCCAAAAGCCTCTTGTAACCCCTTCCATAGCTATGAAGTAAACCATTCTTCATGGTCGGAGACAATATAAGAAGGTAATCCATGTAAATTCATAATCTCCTTCACATAGAGGAGTCCCAAGCTCTCTACTAAGCCTTGCTATCTGATCGGTAGGAAATGGGCCTACTTGGTGAGTCGGTCAACAATCACCCATATCGAATTATGACTCATGGATGTACGTGGATGACCCATCACAAAGTCCATGGATATCCCATCCCACTTCCACTGAGGGACATTTTAAGGTTGAACCAAGCCTGTTGGTACCTGGTGGTCTGCCTTAAATTTCTAACAAATGAGGCACCATGAGACAAACTCAGCTACTACCTTCTTCATACCTGGACACCAGTGCTGTCATCGATGGTCCTGATACATCTTCTCCACACTTGGATGTACCACTAGAGGGGAAGTGTGGAACTCCCTCAACACATCCTCCTGATGTGAAACTGGTACCATGGTACATCCTATGAATATGTTGATGTGCTCCCCATATTTAGAAAATCCATCAGATGCATGCCCTATGGATATCTGAGCACGTCGTGTCTCACAGTCAGTGTCTCCATGCTGCACCTCCCTGACTCACTGAAGAAGTGGAGGAGTGACTGTAAGATACTATAGAAAGGCTGCTCCATCCATATCCACAAAGGATATCTGTAAGGCAGCTAGCTGCTCTGTCGCCTCTCCTAGCAGTTGTATACCAGATCTCTTACTGAGAGCATCTGCAACAACGTTCCCCTTCCCAAGAGTATATACTATCTCAAAGTGATAGTCCTGGAGGAACTCAAGCCATAGCCACTGTCTCAGGTTCCGGTCCTTCTTAGAGAATATATACATGATAATCTTGTGATTATAGTACATGGTAAAACATTCTCCCATCGGATAGTGCCTCCACATCTTCAAGGCAAAGACCACTACTACTAAATCTAGGTCATGGGTAGCGTAGTTATGCTCATGTTGTCTCAGCTGTAAAGAACCATATGCAATCACAAATAACTCCTACATAATGACACATCCGAGTTCGGTCCCTGATGCGTCATAGTAGACTACATACCATACGATTTCCTCTGGAAGCCTCAGGATGGGGGAACTAGTCAGCCTCTGCCTTAGCTCCTGAAAGCTCTGCTGTCCTCTCACCAACCACACGAAGGGGTGACCATTCTTCGTCAAGGATAATAGTGGCGTTGAAACTCTGTAGAAGTCTAGAATTAATCTCCGGAAGTATCCAGCCAAACCCAAAAAACTATGTACATCCATCACACTCTGGGGTGGCTCCCAAGAAAGTACCGCCTCAATCCTGGAAGGATCTACTGCAACTTCAGCCTTTGAGATGAGGTTTCCCAAGAAGTGAACCTCTCGAATCCAAAACCGGCACTTCGAGAGAATACCATAAGGATGGTTCTCTTATAGTGTATCTAGTACTACCTGCAAATGGTAGACCTCCTCAGTAGTCAAGTAGATCAAAATTTCGTCGATGAAGACCACCAAAAAGTGATCTAGGTAAGGCTGTATGATCCTGTTCATGAGACACATGAACAATGCTGGAGCATTGGTTACACCAAAGGGAATAACCTAGAACTCGTAGTGGCCGCACCAACTCCTGAAGGCTTTCTTCTGCACATACTCATCTCAAACTCTATGCTAGTGATAGCTTGGTCTGAGGTCTATCTTTGAGAACCACTGTGCTTTCTTCATCTGATCAAAGAGGTCATCAATCCTTGGGAGAGGGTACATGTTATTCACGGCCACCTGGTTCAGGCGGCGGTAGTCGACACAGAGCCTCAAGCTCCCATATGCCTTCTTGGAAAATAGAATCAAGGATGCCCAGGGAGAAACACTGGGCCGGATGAATCCCTTCCCCTGCAAGTCCTCTTGCTGTACCCACAGCTCGTTAAACTTAGCGGGAGAAATCCGATATGCTGGAGTAGATATAGGTGTCATCCCGGGGGTAAAAGTAAATGTAAATGTCCACCTCTCTTCAAGGATGTAGTTCTAGAACATCGTCTGGAAAAACATCTGTGTATTGGTCCACCACTACAGGATAAGTCAGAATCTCCACATCAACTGCTCCGAGGGTAAGGCAATCCAACTGGTAATTGATTGGCTGCACCCTCCACTGAGTAAGTCTGTCCTGTGCTGCAAAGGATCCCTTCTCGCCGGTGAAGGTGAACCTGGTCCCATCCGTGTGGACACACCACACTTTGTGCCTACTATAGTCGATCTGAGCACAAACTGTACATAAACAGTCCATACCCAAGATGACATTGTAAGGACTTGACGCCGCTAAGAGGAGATCCCAGCCAAATCTCTCACCTCTTAGAGTAAGCTCACACTGCCGACACTAGTGCATAATCCTCAAGTCTTCTCCCGTAGAAGAATATAGCCGTAAGGATTGAGCCAACGGCTCTGTCGGAATCACCGAGCTCCAAACGACGGTAGTGGAAATGAAAGAGTGATTGAAACCTGTGTCTATAAGAACTGTAGCTAAGGTAGAGTAGACACAGATAGTACATCGAATCATCTTTAGAGCACCATGATCGTATGCATCAGCAATTTGAGGCTGAGCTCTCCCTGTCTGCCAGCTCCCTGCGGTTGGGGTGGTCCTCCTGGTGGGGGTGGTGGTAACACCTCGAAACATCGTCCACCGCTTGCTGCTCAAAAAACTCCTCTTCCACTTCCGCATGTTCCTTGTGAACTGCCTAGATCGAACCTATACTTCATCCTGGGAGGTACCTCAACTGTCTTCGGATCATCTGAACGGTGGGTCAGACAGTTACGATCCATGTGACCCTTCTCGCCGCATGAGTAACACTGCCTGCTCTTGGCAGGTAAGTCACTGCCTCGGGTGCCCAGCACCACAGATCTTGAGTCCTGTGGTAATCCACCTGTGGGTATGGTCCTCTTGGACCTCTGCGCCATCTATCTAATTCCAGCTACAGAAGACTCTGTTTCATGTCGACTAGAAGTGGGTCTCGCTGCTGGTGATTTCTCAGCTAGGAAACTCTCTACTATGAGGGCTCTCTCTTACACCCATGTCTGCATCAGGATGGTGATAGAGATACTAGATTCCCTAATCTATCTCCTAGTCCCCTGATCAAAGGTATGGGCCCTGAAAATGGGTCTCATACCATATATGTGGAGTAGCGCGAGAGGTCGGTGAACCTTGTTGAGTGCTGTGCCACCATCATGCTACCCTGCTATAGATGCATTAGCTTATGTATCCACAACACACGAAGGGTGGATGGAAAAAAATCCTCCCAGAACAGGCTCTCAAAGTCTATCTAGAGTAGTGTCACCTCATTATGGACCTGGAGCATCAGGCTCTACCATGTGCCTACTGCTGCCTGATGGAGACTTGCTACAAGGATCTCCATGTAGTCTGTTGGTGTCCCTACTAGCCTGAAAACTCTCACCGCAACCTCCATCCAATCCTCAGTTGCTCGTGGGTCCATCTCTCCCCATAACCTGGGTGGCCTCTAGATTTGGAACGCATGCAACGCGCTCAGGCGACATGCATATTCTACTACTCGGACTTGTGGCATCGGTGGCCCAATGGGTGGTGGTACCAGTGGTGCCTCCACTGGTAAAGGGGACTGCACCAAGGCCTCATCACTCAGTGGGTTGTCAAAGCATATGACTCTCAAGGCTCTGCGTGGAGGCATCATGAAGAAACAGATGCGACACGGTCTAAATATTATACCTAGTGAGCTGACCTGGTTGAGCTGACTTCATAAATCTTTTAGAAAACACTCACGCTATCAGTGTTTTCATGTACTGAGATGAAAATCAGAGGTCAGGGTCCTGGTGTATGGATACGTCGGCAGCCCACACCAACGTTGGTCTCCCTAAACTAAAAACCACACTTAGTACCATTAACACTATTGATTCACAGAAATGAATGATCAGAGTCTTAAGTTCTACGGTATAACTAACTCCCCTGCTACCAATTTGTCACGACCCGTCCTCCAGGGCCCGTATCGTGACTAACCGAAGACCACCTTCCATAGGCCAGGGACTGGTGACTAGCATAAAAGGCGCAAATCCCTATATCTTGAAGGCATTTAATTTATAACTATAAAAAAACACATCAGATTATAGAACTGGAAGCAAAACACTAATCAAAACTGTATACAAAAGAAGTGCTGGAAGGTAAAAGGGGCCAGAAATACAATCCCAACAGAAAATTAAAAGCACAACTGAAATGAAAGTACAATTGATGAAAATTAAGCAGCTACTGGGTCATCCTCTGAGGTTCCTACCTGAAGGATAGGTACATATGGCCTCCTAGCACTCCACGTCCATCTGTCCGCTCCGTGTACCATCAGGATGAGTGGTCCACCTCTGGGTACCATCCAGTCCTACTACTCTCTGCCTCAGTAAATGATGTTCGACACCTAAATCCAACACAACAAGATGCACGCATAACCCATGCAGAGGTGAGTATAATGATACTCAGTAGAGACCCTGAGACCCTCAAGGTCTCCCAAAATCCAACAAGGAATAACCACAAATTATGTAATCAACAGATAACCATTACTTAGGTATATTCTATATATATACCTAAGTTATCTAGTAACCCATATCAAGAATGAAGAAAACTAAAAAAGTCATTGACTCATATCAAACCAGGATTTTATTCTAGAGGGTAATATTAACTAACAACCCCAGTCACACTATAAGAACCTAAGATGATGGTGTACTCTTCCTCTATCAAGTAAAGTGGGCCTGCCACGTCACACAGTGGCACTTCCCACCTTCCTGGACTACTCTGGAACTTCTCCTGTTGAGTACCGTGGGTCTGCTACATCACAAAGGGGCACTCCCCATTGTGGGTCTATCATGCTCACATTGAGGCGCTCCCCCTTGTAGCCTGCTGAGATACTCTTCTGGTTGAGTATCGTGGGTCTTCCGTGTCACACAGAGGTGATCTCCACTGTGGGTTTTCTCAATCACATAGAGGCACTCCCCACTGGGCTAGTCAAAACACTCCAAGTTGAATGGTCAGTAGTCGTCATGTATTAGCCCGCTACTAGGTATCTGTACTCTGGTCGCTCGTCTCCTGGAGGATCCGCTCCCCAAGCTACAAGCCGATACTCCAACCGTCAAAAATTCCCATGCGAAAGTATCTCAAAGGTCCTCCTCGTCATAGGGGTCTGAACCCAAAAGACAGCGCGTCAATCGGACCCACGGTCTGTGAGTTATTGGTATTTCCATCCTGGGGGCCTAGTTGGATTATTGGTTCAAACCTACCCGACCGTACGCTAACTGTACCCAAAACTCATGTTGATTATTCAAAAGAACTGTCTCGCTCCACGATTTCCATCACCGAATGAGGTTCATTAATTAGACACTAATAGCCCATGATATGGGAGAAAAGGTATCTTCAGATCAAATGGGTCCGGGTCCGGTCCAACCGAGTCAGACCGACCCAACCCAACCCGGGTTTGACCGGGGTCCGACCCGGTCCGCAGATCCGACCGGGCCTCAGAGTCCGGCACGACCTGAGGGGGAAACCCAACCCGAGTGGGAAGCCTGACCTGAGGGTGGCCTGACCTGAGAGGGCGGATCAGCCCGAGTGGGCGGCCTAGCCCAAGGGGGTGGCCTGGCCTGGTGGCTCGGGTGGCTGGTGGCCCGCGCTGCCCGACTCACTAGAGGCATGCGTGCCCTGCTTGCTGGTGGCCCGACGGCCCAGCTGGCTGGAGGCCCTCCCTAGCCGCATCTTGGGGAGAACCGCGCAACCCGGTTGTTCGCGAACTGCAAGGACGTTTAGGTGTGAGCAGAAACTGACTCTAGGTGGAACCGGTCCAAAACACGTGGGACCCGCTGGGTCCCGCTCCTCCCGACTGGTTGAGGGGCCAGCCGCTTCAGCTCCCCCGCCGTTGCCCTCCCTGGCCGCGACTCCCTTGCTCACGGCGTCGCGCTGCTCCGTCCGACCACCATGGCCCGCTTGGTCGTGGCCCTTCCAGCCACGCGGTGCGACAGCACCGCGACCTTCCAGCGGCCCGGAAGGCCGTCCTGCTCCGTCACAACCCGAGCTGGCCGTGGCCCAGTTCTCTACGTGGTGCGATGGCTCAGTGCCCCTCTGGCGACCCTACAGCCTTTGAGTCACTGATTTCCTTCATTACCAGACCATCACTGGCCATCGTTGCTCCGCTACGGTCCTATCTTCTGGGAGCACTGTTGCGCCACCGCTGTCATCAACAATCGAAGAAAAATGGAGGGCGGTTTGGCCGTGTTTGTTCGGCCTGTGCCCTCCGTGTTAGGGTAGTAAAAATCAGACACAATGGTCACAAAGAACAACGAAGAACAGAGGGTAAAACTCATACATAAAACAACCTTTACCTCATATCGATAACTATTGAATAAGTCGTGGAAAGGTAGCATCGATTCGTCAAAGTCAGAAAAAGAAGAGGATATCTGTGGTTGGCGGATGAGCATTCGGTGGTGATGAAGTTGAAGAAGACATTCTTTGCAGTCGACTCCTTTTCTTTCGGCACATTTGAAGATTGTTCTTCATTTGATAATTAGTTTCTCCAAAGGTTCTCCATGTTCTTCCAAGCCCTTTCTCCGAGCTCCACAAAATGAATATCCAACAAACAATAAAGTGTTAAACTAACCCATTATTCAATTTGTTGGAGGAAATATTCAAAATAATTCAAAATGTGTTTTAATTAAATGAGTTATCTCACAAAATTGAATGGGTAGAGTTGGCTCAATTAAATAGTGTGGAAGGTAAAGAGTTTTCTACCCCATTATGTAAAGTTAAGGGGTTTTAAAGCCCGTGTGTTCCCCACCATGGATATCCTCCCAAGGGAGGTTATGTGTAGCTAGCCCCACCACCATAACCTCCCATGGGAGATTAGGGTGTGGTGGACCCCACCACTGAAAACCTCATTGAGGTTTTAACCACCTCAAAAATAAAAATATGTTAACACATATTTTTATTTAACTTTATTAAAAACCCCAAAATCTAAATTCCATTCCTGACCATCGGTCGTCGAGGCGAAAGCCTTTTTAAGAGAATATCGGCGCTGTGAGTTCAACGGTGCCGTCATTTTTCAATTCTGTGCACCGGTTAAAAAGTTATAAAATCCTGCTCGTACGTTTACTGAACGTACCCAAAAAAACATCAAAAATTGATTCCGGGCACATTGGGCCTCAGAATAAAGCACCATAAATTTTCACGAACTTATAAAAATATCACGTATTTAAGAAAAAAATTTACAAGGAATTTCCAGGTCCTTACAACTGTGGTTACTACTTATTATTATAAAACCATATCTTTAATATAAAAACTCAATATACATGACACCATAAACAGTTATGGCTAAAATATGAATATATCACCTATATGAGATGTTTTGTAATTTGAGGAAAAATAATGGTTTGTCACTCCTTATGGTTTGGTTTTTCAAATATAAAATTTTGATATCATTATATGGAATGGATTCATTGGGTGTAGGAAACTGATATTAGAGGAGGTGACATAGGTCCAAAATATTCAATTTTTAGTGTTTTTAATAATGATAGTATTTGTTTACAACATTAAGATATTGGTGAAAGGGATGTATTTTTTATACTACATCATTGGATTTGAGTGGAATATTTCACTAAATATAATAGTTTATATGGTTATGTCATTACTGATTATTGCAAAAATAAGTATGGAAAAACATATCACAATAAATAGAAATTGAATAGGGTTATATCATTTGTAATTATGGGTTGATATCATAAGTATGATAGGATTTCATCATCTATGACATTTGAGAATCATTATCCATAACTAGGGATTAATCTTATATTATCTTCCACGACACAAAATATTATAATGTTGTATAATTCAACATAAAAACAAAAACTACAACACAATATCAATCAAAAATGAATGTTGATTTCAAATTAACATAAAAAACTTATGGATTCGTGATCTGGAATAGAATTAATCAATGAGGAAGCATAAACAACAACTAATGAATACAGAAGGACATGCAGAAAGAATACAGTGAGAGGAATCTCCTCATATGATCTATTTATCAAAATTATACTATTCCTTAAAAAAATTGTAAATCATCCAAGAAATGAGTTAACTATGAATACACTATGGGAACCGTGCTATAGGAGATTTAGTAAGTGGACTGGTCTAGAAAAAATAGATGTATATAAAAAAAATCAATGTAACGTCCCTTGATTCTAGTATTTATATTTTTATTTAAATAGTTCTACGTGATATATCATTATTCTAATTCACCAATTGTTTTCATAAATTAATAAATTAAATTAAAAATATTTAAAAAATATTTATGATAACGAATAATATATCTATATGTCATATAAAATGTTAATATTCTTTAAAATAAAAACACATTATGAAAAAAATATTAGAAACACTTAGAGATTAAGAAATATTTTTTAAAGAAGTTTATATTTTATATTCTATATTAAAAGACAAATATATAATTTTTTTAAAATTTTAATTAAATAAAATTAACCATATATTTGAATATATATTTCAAAAATTAGCTTAGTATGATCTTTTTTATGTAATGTATAATTTTTGTAATAGTGTAAACTAACGACCTTTTAAAATTTTACTTCTAAATTTGATATTATTTTAATATAAGTGTGAATTAAATATATAAGAAATAGTTTTTCTATGAAATTTTCAATATTTATTTAACATATTATTTTCTGAAATCCCTAAATATCTTTTTTTTAATATAAGAATTATTTTATTAGAAGAGTTTTTCCCAAAATATTATATTTTTTGATTAAATAGAAAATTATTTCTTATTTAGAAATTTAATTAATATAAATGGAGGATAATTTCATATTTATCATGATTAGTTTTTAGGGAAAGGTTCTCATAAATATTTAGTAATAAATTAGTTACTATTAATAATATTTAATTAAGACTAATTTGGGTTTAAGAGAATAATATAATGTGTTACGAATTTTCCAATGTTAACAAGCCCCGTAGACCTTATAAAAGTCATAAAATAGGTTTTAAAGTCATACATACATGTATTACCAAGCTTACCTCACCTACCAAACCAAAATTTCATGTTATTCCATTCATTCCCCAAATATTACATTATCTTCCATGAAATGTTAACCTTTTTTCACATATAGAATGGAGTAATCCCATCCCTTCAATGTAAAAACATTACTTAATTTTTTCTATCCAAAACACTCCCCATTAACTTTTTATTTATAAATATCCAATAATCCTAGTCATTAGGAATTATTTATATATCTTAAGCCTTTCCTCTTCATAGAGAATCTAAAAGGAAATATAATTTTCCTACATGTGGGTTTCTTCTTTTTTTTCTTTTTTTTATTGTTTCATCTTCTTATAATCCATAACTCCATAAATATAATGTATTTAGTATCATTTATTTTTTTGGGTTTCATTATAATTATTTTGTTAAAATTATTCATCCACATGAATCCACTAAGAAAAACATAAGCATCCATTGTGCGTTTATGCGGACTACCACTTCCAATAAGCGACACAACTTGTTTTTTCATAACTATGTTTCAAGGATGAAACAAAAGATAAATGAGATGAATAATTATTTATTTTAAGTATAAATTACAACACATAAATTATTAATCAATTTTTCTATATCCCAGCTATTTTATATAAAATGAAATTGGCATTTGTGTTTACGCGGGGACTACCGCCGCTACATAAATGAAAATTTTTATTTTGTATTATCTCTTAACATGGATGACATTAACAGTGTTTTTGATGTATAAAAATTATATTTATAACTGTATTGATATTATAGTGGTTTTAAATTTATTATTATGATAAAAATAACTATGACCATCATGTTAAGATAATCACATAAAAATCAAACAACCCTGGTGACAGACAAGAAATGGAAAGATTTAATAATTGAAAAACATATGTAAATAAATATACCATAATAAACTAATGATATCATAATTAGGTTATTAATAATGGTTTAAAATAATTTAATTTAATTATATATTATTTTGCGTATAAGTGTTGAACTTATTCAGTTTTAAATGTAAGGGATCTTCTGTACTCTCTCACAATTTTTTGATTATTCACTCTCTTAGTTATTATGTAATTTTATCCTCAATTATTTGCATGTAATTATAATTTATATATATATATACCATAAATATATATATTTTAATATCTCTACCTTTTATGGGGGTATACATGTTTTAAGTTTACTTCCAAATACATACTTTTATGGAATGTGAATTTATGTGGATGTAAGAAATTTATATTTCATATCAACCATCACCGTCTGAAAATGTTTTCAAACCGTGATTAGATTTTAAAAATCATATTTAAATTACATATAAACCTTTATGTTCAATTCTTATTTTAAAGTAATATTTTGATCTTGTTTCTCCAAAATATTCTTTTTTTATTTAAAAAAAACATTATCAAAGTTGTTCATTTTTTATTTCATTCTTATTTAAAAATTATAACATATTTTTCTACCATTGGACACCATGATCAAAAATTATAACCCTTTAAAATTTTAAGTCCCAATTTAATATAATTCTTTCTTCACATGGGAATCCATAGGTTATAGTTTTTAGATATCCCCCGAGATAATATCATGAAACCAAATTCTTTCTCATGGGTTATTACCATGAGTGAAACTTATGTATGGTCTTTTTCTTCATGTGGCACACATATATAAAATTTTCATTATGTGAGGGATGGTCTCAGAATTCTATACCCCTCTAATTCAATTTTTAATGTTTCCAACTCATGAGATATCAAGGAGTGTGAGTAATGATCCTATCCATCTATGGTGTGTGGGTAGTTATCTATGCCAATTATTTTATGTTAATAATGTAGGGATCTTTTATGTATGCTTATGATTTCATGTTTTATGTAGATAAAAAATTTATCATGATTCCATTCTATTATGATATGATATTGTTTATTCCATGCTCTTATTTTTTCATTTCCACATTGCTTGATTCCAAGATTATGATCATTCTATTATTATATCATGTTATGAGTCCCTTGTTAATCCATGTTACCATGTTTATTCCATTAATGGGATTTATAGACCATCCAATTAATTTTTTATTACATGAGGTTTTCTTATGATGTATTAAGATGAACTAGAGGAGTTATGACCACTCTAAATAGATTTTAAAAATATAATTATTTTAGATTTTTCAATGATGTATTTATGTGTCTAATAGTGTGGAGACACTAAACCCAATATCATTGACTTTTATTTTTTGTAATGTGCGTTAAAAGTTATTATATAATCTATATATAAGGTTATAGAAAATATATTTGGTATCACAAAATGGCCTCATTATTTTCAGTGATTGTTTTTGGAGAACACTATGGAAAACACTATAGATGATCACAAGAATATTATCATATCTAGAATAATTTTTAGGGTAGAGATTATGTGTACATAAAATAATTTCATTCCAACAAAGATACTATAATAGGATTTAGTTTTGGAATAGATGTATATAGGGGTAATGACTATGAAAAGTGTTTGTCAAGAAAATCTCATCCATCATTCTAGTAAATGGTGAATGAGCCCTTACTACATAGAAGGATTAATGCTCCAAGGGGATATGATTCAGTTAATTCAAATTCTCTTTAAATCCTACTATTAAGGATTTAACCATATTATATGGAATATAATAACTATTTTTTCCCTATAGAACTTATTTAAAATATAGACATGGATAAACTAGATTAAACCATAAATATTCATAATTTAGTATTTTTCCCATCATATATGAGTTACTCCTAACATGTTTAAATTTTACAATGTAAATGTTTAGTAATGTAATTTTTCTCATCCCTATAATTCACTCATGTTAAAAAATTGATGTATGGGGGATTAATCATGTTTTTTATATGTGAAATGGGAAATGTGATGACTCCCCTGATGAAATTCCAAACATGATTGGAATAATACTTGAGAAATTTAAGGCATTATTAAGATAAATGACACATGATTTTAATAATAAAATGAATCTCATAGAACACCCTCCATTAGGAAAAACTATATTTTATTCCATTATGTAAAAGTGGATACCATCATTGAGTTGGTCTATTGATTCCATAGTCACTAAATAATTTATTAACATTGTCGAAAATACATTCTTTATCCTTTAATCATCCAAACAAGAGAGGGTTATAGTTTTTATTTATCACCTTAAGGGATAATATAAAATGTGGATAAAATTGATTAAGAATTATAAGGGTAAGGATAAAATTGAATCCTTGGATTTAGATGAATTGAAAAGTATTTTTGTCACTATGTATTTCTCACACACTCATAGTTATAAAATGGAGAGGAATATTCTTCCACTCAATGAAAATGAATATACATTGTTAGGTTTTATGTGTTAAACATCATGAATATTCCATGGTATGATTTTCACAATATCAAGAGTCCAAAAAGAGAGATTGAAAACATATCCAATGGGATGAATTGTATACTTTAAAAATCATTATTGGAGTGGAACATTAAATGTTATGAAGAAATTTTCCAATTTGGACTCAGAGTGGAGATGGAAATGGGGATTCTTAGGAGAATAGAGATAAAAAAGGAGAATTGATTTAATCCTATGGAATTAATATAAAACACCATGATGGTATAGAGTTAAAACTTTTTACCTCCCAAATTATTGTTAATAAACACCGTATAAATAGTTTCAAGTAGATGAGGAAGTTAGTCATGTTTGGGAAAGAGGCACTTGGGCTAAAAAATATTGAAGTAAGGGGAAAATTACTAACAATTTTATCAATGAATAATTATTCAAATAAATTCTCAGACAATTTTCCATTGTTAAAAATTAAAGGAAAATTAACATTATGAAAATCAATTCACTAATTCAAGGGTTTTAGAATATGGAAAACCACAAAAAACTCCAACGAAAATAGAGGAATGGTGAGCTTATGATATCACTACTATGTTTGTTGACCTTGGAAAAAATATGGTGATATGTAAACTGGTTATTCATTCATAAATATAAAATATACTCTTTGGTTCTAGTTCTATGTGTTCATTAATATCATGAATGATTAGAATAACAAATAAAAAATCATTATAAAACACGGGGGGTAAATTTTATATAAAAAACTATTTTATAAATAATTAAATATCAGGATCATGACACATAGCCAGTGTTTTTCCGTGGGATGAATCTCCAGGAAGACCTTATCATAATTCCATTAGAAGAATTTTATTTTACAATGGAAATTAACAAGATTTATTTGAATATTGATCACATTAACTTTGTGGAAAAATAAATCACATTCCACATTCCATATTACTTTATGATTATATACAAGTTTAAGGATAAGAATGAATATTCAATATAATATTCTCCAGAGGAATAGATATTATTTCCTTACAAGAAATATTATCTCTGTTAAATGATTAAATTAATGGAGAGTATTTCTCATGAATATAATCCTGTTATAAGGGAGAATGTTTATGTATTTCATGATGAGTTTAATAGTCATTCACCTGACAAAACGATTGGGTTCTCAGTTGACCAAATATATGTAACTCTATCGAAATCCATGAATCTATATAGAATAACCCTCATGGAACATGAAAAATTTTATAAGCGATTGCAAATGAGTTTCATATTCCTAAGTGCTTCACTATGGAGATAATCAATTCTCTTTGTAAATTATAAGTATGGATATATTCATCTTTATATTGATTATCTTGAACTAAACACAACCTTGTTAAAAATAATTATCAGTTTACTTATATTTAAATATTATTTGATCAGTTGTGTAGAGATCAATACATCTCTAATGTGGGCCTTATATCAAGATATAATGATTTGAAGGAGATGAAAGAGGATATTTCTTATGCATCAATCCATAGAAGGAAAATGAACTATGAGATTATAATATTAATATTTGGACTAATTAATCCAACATAAATATTCATGAACATAATGAATATAGTCATTAGATTTTATCTTAACAAATTAATAGTAGTATTTATAGATGATATACCTATATACTAAAAAAGTAAAGTGAAACAAGAGAATAATTTTGATATAGTTGTTAAGACATTAAAAAGGGAGATTTTATTAGAAAAATATATTAAATGTGTGTTTTAGATAGATAAAGTTGTATTATTGGGGAATGTAATGACCGTAAAATAGATATATGTGGACCATTATAAGAAAATGGAAATTGCAGAGTGGCCTAGACCAAAATATATAATGTATAACTATTGTATTTAGGGACTACCTAGTTATTGTTGATAATTTATGAGAAACATATCGTGATTGTTAAACATGCTAACAAAGATACCTCAGAAGGAAAGAAATTCTTTCTAGTTCAATAGATTTGAAGAGAGATACATTGAATTAAAGATAGGTTTATCATTTCACTATTACATACACTACCCACATATAGAAAACTTTATAAAGTATAAAAACATGATTGGAAGTAGGTATTAGGATTTCTACCGATGGAAAATGATAATGTGATAATATACACATCATGGATGTTGAATGTTAAGGAGTATAATTTTTAAATTCATATTCTAGAGTTGATTTAATTGATCTAAAAATTGAATATTTTTCATCATTATATCTATGGATTTAAATGTGAAATATATATAGATAATAAGACCCATAAATATATATATACTTTGATGAATCTTAATATATGCCAAAAAATATGGTTAGATATGAAAAAATACTATGAAAACTCAATATATTACCATATGGGATTGAAGAATAATGTTTTATATGTTTAACTAGAAAATAACATACACCCTTATATATTATGGGGATTGATAAGGTCCAGGTATTATTGTAAATTAAAAGTATAGAGTTGGTAATTAGGAATAAAGGAAATGAGTCCTACATTTTTCAAATGATTCATCAATAATCAATACATGAGAAGATAAATAAATCCCAAAAGGATGACATGGATATAAAAAATAAGGTGAATGTTATGATGAAAGGAGAACCTCTGGTTAACGGTTGATAATGAGGGAGTTGTGAGGTTTCAAAAATTAATATGTGTACTCCCTAATTTGATGATAAAGAATGTACTTCTAAATAATGAAAATACATCAAAAATATCTATCAAATTAGGATTCATGGATATGTATGGGATATCACACAACACTATTGGAAGGAAAATATTCTGAAGAGATTTCAAAATATACATCAGAATTCGTGGTGTATCATTAAGTGAAGGTTGAGAGGAAGAGTTCCAAAGGTATTATGTATCCATTTCTTATACATAAATTTAAATGGAAAAAAGTCATTATAGGGGGTTTTTAAAGACACTTTAAATTAGATTAAAATGGAATAAATCTATATTGGTTGTGGTGGAATGCTATACAAAGACTGGCCACTTAATTACAATTAAATAGGATTTCCCACTCGATGGCTACGTAAAGATTTACATTATAGAAGGGGCGAGGCATGTATGGGACACAACTATCAATTATATCTGATTAAGAACTGAGTATTTCCTCGATGTTCTCAAAGTGTCTTCAAAAATATATAAACATAGAGTAAAACTTAATTATGGAATATTATCCTAAAACTAATGCCCAATATGAATGAAATACCCATAAACTGGAGAATATATTGATTTATTTATTTATAGATTTCAATGGATTGTAGATTCAATATCATCTTCTAGTTGTGTTCTCATATGAAAATATTTTTTCACTTGAGCATTCAATATCTCCCATAGGAATACCTTTATTTTAATATATGTGGAACACCTATGTTCTAGGATTAATTAAGTGAAAGAAATTTACATAAACCATATATGGTTAAAGAAAAGGTAAAAAAGGTCATGAATATTTACTAACACATAAAATAAGTTCAGTGTCGACAGAATAGTTATACTGATAACTATAGATGAGATCTAGAGTTCGATGATATTCAAATAGTGTTTCAATAAATATCATTGTGGACGATGTTCATTATGTTTGGGAATAAATTCAAGTTGTTTCGAGAATGCATTGAGCCATATGATATCCTTGATCACATCAGATCTAAGGCATATCAGCCAGCGCTACCTCCAAACATGACCAAAGTACACGATGGGTTCCATGTATCCCTCATGAGGAAGAACATAACAGATCTATCACAAGTACTTAATCCATAGGTGGTACCAATGGGGGATTTTCTCTTTTATTAAGAGTATCCAGTGATGATCTTAGACCATAGAGACAAGGTCATGTGCAATAATACAAATCACCTTGTTAGTGTAATTTGAAGAAACCATATGTATGAAGAGGCATCATTAAAACTTGAGGCGGCCATGAAACTGGAGTACACCAATTTTTTCACAAAAATATGTGCAATGGAATTTTTGGGGTGAAATTTCTCAAGTGGGGAAGAATGCAAAATCATAATATTCTAGTATATATTTCATCCATTAAATAAGTCCGAGTGTGATATATTTCATTGCATGCACTAAAAAAATGTAATGATAGACTAGTCTACTAATTAAATCATATTTAAGATATAATATTGATAACATATAGGATATATATATATATATGACATAAAATATTAAAATTAATTAAATTAGAAAATTGTATGAAATAATATTAGGAAGACTTAATGATTAAGAAGATTTTTTGAAGTAGTTTATTTTATGTATTATTTTTTAGAAGATAAATGTATAATTTTTATAATTTTTGTTAAATAAAATTAATTTCATATTTAAATTTATATTACAAAAATCATCCTATTACGATTGTTTTGTTTTGTGTGTAATGTTTAATTTTTTTAATGTTGAAAAATACTGTTCTTGGTATATTTTATCACTAAGATCAATATTATCATAACATAATAAGGAATTAAATATATAAGAAATCATTTTTCTATATAATTATATATATTTATTTAATATATCATGTTTAAAAAACAACGATTAACTTTTCTTCATCATAGTCTGTATTTAATTTTAAAAGTTATATTCTAATATATTATATGTTATAATTTAATTGTAAATTTTATTTTATTAAAATATTTAATTAGATTTAATGGATGAAAATTTTGTGTACGTTTTATATAATTTTAGCTTGAAGGGTTCACATATATTTTTTGTAATAAATTTATTACCATGATTTATTTTAAATATAATCTAATTAATGTTTAAGAGAGTAATCCAATATAGAATGAATTTTCCTATATTTACATGACCCTTAGACCTTTTAAAAGTAAATTTTTAGGTTTTAATTTCTTACATACATTTATTATTAACCTATACTCACCTAAATCACATAAATTTCAAGACATTCCATTTATTCCACTTACTTATCATTTTCCCCATGGAATGTGACATTTTCTTTTCTTATAAAAGGAAGCACTCCCAACCCTTCAACATAAAAACTTTTATTAAACATACTAAGAATAATCCATTTAATTATATTTTTCTAGCCTATTAATTAATGCTTATTAATTTATCTTAATCCTTTAAAATTCAATTAAAATCCCTGGGAAAATCACAAACCTCAATGTGAGTGTCTCCTCTTCTTAGTCATTATTTTTATTTTTTATCATAAATATCTTCCCAAACACCTTTAATAGAATGAATTAAATATATTTTTTATATTTATTTTTCATTATATTTATATAAAAAAATATTCATCTTCATACATCCTCTATGAAAAACATAAGAATTGTTCCTGTGTTTCTGCAGATAATTGTCTCCATGAAGTGATACTGCTTGATTTTTCATCACCACATTTCATGTATAGAAAAAAAATAGACATGATAAATAAATATGTTTCTATTTATCAATCTTATCTATAAAATTATTAATAATATTTTATATATAACTCATGTTATAATGTAATGAAATGTTTTATTCATTTGTATGTGTGGACAATTGCCTCCACATCAATGAATAATTTAATTCTCCAATATCATCAAAAAAGGATGAACATTAAACTATTTTGTAAATATAAAAATGGAATTTATGAAAATATTAATATTCTAGAGGTTGAAAATTTATTTTTATGATAATATTACCCATGGTAAAAATGTTAAGGGATTCACGTAAGAAATCATCCAAACCACCTCAGGTAACAGAAAAGAGTGGAATTTGTTTTAATAAATAATTGGAATATGAAAATAAATAAACCCTATGAAACTAATAATATATACATAAAGTTATTATAATGTTTTTAAATAAAAAATTATTTACACAAGAATTTATGAGTAGGATCATAACTCTTTCTCATATAAAGGTTATGGATCTTCTGTAACCCCCTCATAACATTCTGGTTATGATTTCTCTTTATTTTTCTCCCACTTTTCCAAAATACACATCATGTACTTATTATATTTTTTATATATCCCATAATATATTCAAAGTATAATATTACTTCCACTTCTATGGTTAAATATGTTTTATATTTTCTTAAAAACCCTCACTTTTAAAGAAACCCTATTTTACAGAATTTTCAATATTTTTATTTCTTACTATATGTCACCCCATAAAATGTATTTAAATAATAAATATATTTTAAATTTATAATTAATTTATATATAAACCTTTAGGTTATATTGGAATTTTAAATGGAAATTATGATCTAGATTCTCCAAAAAGATACTTTCCTTTTTTTATAGTGAATCTTTAATGTGGTTCATTTTTTAATTTTTTCTTCAAAGATTCTCATGGTTTTTTCTATATGAAATCATTATCAAGACATATATCAATTTTATATTTGAATCTGAAAATCAATTTAATTACTTATTCACATAGTAAACCTTATGTTATGGATTTAATATATTCCTTGAGATAAGATCATTAAACTCTTTTCATTCTCATGGGGTTTTAACATTTATAGAACTTGTGAGTGGTTTGATTTCCTTAATGAATTAGATATGTATGTTACTAATTATATAATGGGAAGGCCCATAATTATACATCCCTCAAATTATTGGGTAATTTTTCAATATCATGAGATATTATGTTGTACGACAACGATCCTAACCAACTATGGTTTGTAGGTAGTCAGTCTATAAAACAATGTTATGTAAATGAGTTGTAGAGCCTTGAAATATTTTTATAATGTCATGTTTTATATAGTTTAGGAATTTCTAATGATGCTATTATTTTATGATATTATATTTTTTAATCCAATATCTTATTTTTTTTATTATGCCTTGATTGCATTTTTATTTGAATTCTCTTTATGATATCATGTTATCCCTCCCATATTATGATACATTATCATGTTTATTATCTTAATGGGTTTTTAAATCAAAATTTTACTTATATATTTCCTAGTTTATCCTATGTAGTATTAAGTAGACCTATAGTAGTTAGTATTATTATAATTAGATTAAATAAACATAATGCTTTTATGTTTAAAGATGTCATATATGTGTGTCCATACCTTTAAAGACACTAAACCTTAGATAATTTAATTTTAATTATTGTAACATATATAAAATGTTTTGAATTTTTTGTTTTGGGTGGATATAGTTGGTATGAAATATTGTTCTTATTCTTTTGGATATTTTTATTCTAGAATACTAGTGAAAACCCTAAGGATAAGCCGACACAATGGATATGATCTCAATGTACTGGTAAGATAGAGATTATGTGGGCATACTAGCAATATATACCTATATTGATATGACATGTAGATATTGTTTTGAAATAGATTCATATAAATTCAAAACCCCCCAAGTAATGTTGATTGAGTATATCTCAAAGATCATTTTAGTTATTGGTAAATGGGCCCTTAAAACGTAGATATTTTGACACTTATGGGGGTTATTCTTTAGTTAATTAAAAATATTTATATAAACCATTATTAAGGATTTAATTTTTTTATTTAAATTAATAAGTACATAAGGATAGAAAACCTAATTAAAATGTATCCTTTAATAAACTAGATTGAATATTAGAGATTCATAATTTATAATTTGCACATCATTTATGATTTAATTATTCAATCATTATGTTTTACCGTGTAAACTGTTATTAATATGTGTATTCCAATCTCTAAAATTCATTCATATTAAAAAATAGGTTTCATATAGGATGTATTTTTTTAATGATATCTACAATTGGAAATGCAAGGAATACCGTAATGAGATTTCTAGAATGATTGGAATGGGAGCTGAGAACATCATGGATGCACTACTGGGAATCCATGTTTTTCCAACGGTTTAAAACCATTGGGAAAGGCCCTAAAACCGTTGGGAAATCTTATCCCAACGGTTTTAGAAACCATTGGGCTGTGAGGCGTGGGGAAAGCCTTATACCAACGGTTCACCCTGAACCGTTGGGAAAGGCTGTATAGATTTTTTTATACCAACGGTTCAGCTGAACCGTTGGAAAAAATCAGCGCACAGGGGTATGCCAACGGTTTTAAAACCGTTGGCATAGGATATACCCCAACGGTTTTGAACCGTTGGGAAAATAAGCAGGGTGGGGAAAAGCAGCAGGGTATACCCCAATGGTTTTGAACCGTTGGGAAAGGTAGCAGCAGGGGTATAACCCAACGGTTTTGAACCATTGGGAAATGCAGCAGGGTATAACCCAACGGTTTTGAACCGTTGGGAAATGTTGCAGCATCAAAAAGGTATAACCCAACGGTTTTGAAACCGTTGGTCAGACCCCCCATTAATTTAATATGAAACATCCAGCAATACTGCAGGCTGCAATGTTTACTCTGTAAAAAATGGGTAATCTCACAAAAATACACTGCAATCACAAAAAAAACACACCACTTCAACCTACAAACACATAAAAAACACCACTGCACACATAAAAAACTCTAGAAACACACCACTGCACAGAAAATGCATAGAAAACACACCACTGCACACATAGAAAACTCACAAAAACACTGCAACCTGTAACCTGCAAACACACCACTGCACACACAGAAAACACAGCACTGCACACACAAGAAACACACCACTGCACACACAAAAAACACACCACTATGTCATAGGAACACTGCAACCTGCAAACACAGAAAACACACCACTGAACACATAGAAAACTCACAAAAACTCACTTTAATCACTTGCAACCACACAAAAAACACACAAAAAACACAAAGAAATAATCATCTCATTTTTTGAAAGCTTACTCACATCCCTTCCCCTTGTATGGTTCACATATTGATGTGGTAGAGAGACCAAGAACCCAAAAAATGTTGTCTTGTTCATCAAATAGGGAGGGGGATATTGGAAATTCATGTTTATAACTCATATATGAAGAATCCCCTGCCTCAATCCTGATCTATTGAATAAGGGTTATTTTTTTTTATTACTCCAAGATAAATTTGATATTTTTTCGATGAATTTAATCATTCAATATAATAACCTTGAAGGATATTTACACTATGACCATTATAACCCTTTTGTTCCTAGAGTATAATGATGGGGGAATCATATACTATGGGGCAATGACTTCTATAATGTCAAGAGATTTAGTTATATTGTTTCATTTATCAAGGTATTGGATTGTGTTTAAGAGAGGGATATTGGTCAGGCTCTTGTGACACATAGATTCTATGGGGATAGATATTTACTTGATTCATGAGAGATATCACATGCCTAATTTTCAAGGGGATATGCTATGATGACATCCAACATGGTGTTTGTCAGTGGTTATGAATTATTTACATCATTAGTTGGGCTCACTTTGGAAATTTTCTATCATATTATAAGAGGATAAGATTACAAGGTAATATTCTATCCCCAATCTATAATTAAAACATTCAGATAAACCTCCCTGACAATCCAGTAGATTACTACATGAATTTTAGTATATACCTTCCATAGATTATTTTTGTATCCATTGAAATTTGAATGATGATCCATGGGAGAATCATAAAAATTAACCATTTATCACATGGGATCATGGTCTTCATGGTGGTACACTAGCTGGTGAGCTATGATATGGACCAAATGTCCTTGTTATTTCATACACATGTTGTGTGACAAATTCTAACAAGTATAGTGAAATATCTTAATGAATGACAACACCTTGAGTGATTAGGTGTTGGAAGGACCCTTACTTGAGTGATATTGATGCTATCATATTATAAAATGATATCTAACACTAACATGATTGATAAGTTAGGGGGAATAGGTCCCGAGTAACTAGAACCTTTTACCTATCTGGTGAGCTATGATATGGACCAAATGCCCTTGTTGTTATTTCATACACATCTTGGGTGAGAAATTCTAACAAGTATAGTGATATATAATAAGGAATGACAACACCTTGAGTGATAAAGGGCTAGAAGGACCCTTACTTGAGTGATAATGAAGTTATCATATTATAACATGATATCTAACCCTACCATGATTGATAAGGTAGTGGTCAATATAATGGCCCCCCTGCCCAGCCCCCCCTCCCCCTGCCTAGCCTAACCCCTTGCACATCCCACCCCCTCCCCCACCTGCACAACCACCACCTCGCACGGGCACGACCCCCCTTCCCCCCCCCCCATCTGCCCATCCCCCCCACACCTGCACAACCCCCCCCACTACCCCACTGGCACAACCCCCCCTATCCAGCCCCACTCCCCCTACCTAGCCTAACCCCTGCACATCCCCCCCCCCCCCACTTACACAACCACCACCCCCACCTGCACAACCCCCCTACCCAGCCCCCCTCCCCCATCTGCCCAGCCCCCCACACCTGCACAACCCCCCCACTACCCCACTGGCACATCCCCCCTGTCCAGCCCCACTCCCCTTGCCTAGCCTAACCCCCTGCACATCCCACCCCCTCCCCCACTTACACAACCACCACCTCCACCTGCACAACCCCCCTGCCCAGCCCCCCTCCCCCATCTGCCCAGCACCCCCACCTACACAGCCACCCCCAAACCTGCACAACCCCCCCCTGCCCAGCCCACCCCCTCCCCACCAAACCCCCTACACAGCCCCCCTCCTCCCCACCTCACCCTCGCCAAACACCCCTACCTCCCCCACAAATTCCCATAGGGTAGTTGATTTTAAGTTTTAATCGTATTTTTTGGGTTTTTGGTGACCCATTCAGGATTCAATCAATGGATACTTTGGAGAAATTAGGTGTTTTGGGATATTTTGGGGGGTTTAGTTTGGGATAACTCATGTACATGTTGTGTAGTTTTGAGAACACACATCATGTGTTCTTCGTACTTGGGAAATATGGGTTTTGAGAACTAAAAGATTAATACAAGGGGGTGGGTTACATGCCATGTAGTGGTGACTCGGGGTTTGCTAGTGGCAGATGACCATGTAAGGTATAAAGCTATATCTAGTGCGAGGTACATGGATAGGCATTGTGTGTGGGTAGACCTTGTGTGGGGGGGGTATATATGGATAGGTACATACATGGGAAGCATATGTGGGGTAAAGATTGTGTATGGGGTGATACATTCCACGTATTAGGGAATTTTTCATGCTAAGTGGGGCCTTTTATGTGAATGTACCCAGGTGGGGGTAAACATCATATACCGGAACACATGATGTGTACTTTGGAAAAGTACGCACTGAGCAGTCTATGTCACATGGAACGAGGGGACATTTTGGGTTACATATCATATACCTAAAGTACAGGTTGGGTACTTTTTTCTCCTTGTTGTGTTTACCCTATTTTAACCCTGGAGTCAGAATTCGACTTATGAGTATTCAATTTTGATCAATTTTTCATAATTTCCATGATGGAATACTTTCTGTGTTTGAATGTGGTTTTTATGGTGTTTTGGACTAAAACAATTCCTTATCAGGATTTATTCAAGGATTGGATTCAGAATCCTCCAGCAGGTTGGGTTGTGAGATGAGAATCATGTGTGAGGGTTATGAGATCATTAGTTGGAATGGATTGTGAAATCTAAGCTAGTTCTGTTCAATGTTCTTTCATATAGATCCTGAAAATTATAATCAAGTATTATATATGAAGAGATCTTGTTTTATCCTGACATTTTGGTGCCTATTTCTCACGGTTAGAACAGTTGAGGATTACCGCCTTTTTTAGGATTGGAACTATTGGAACCATTGGAATGGAATGATGATGTGGGATAGAAGTTATGGTCGGATTTCCTTAAGATATTTATATGCGTCAAAGGGACTCTTGAAGATGCTATAATGGGATTGTTACTGATTGAGTGACCAATGTTTTCTATACCTGTTAATTAATAATGACCATGTGGAGTGGTCAATCTTTCACTATAGGGCCCTTGTAAGATAAAACTTTTATGATTGTCATGAGGACCATTGATAATTCATTGGTTATTCATTTCTTTTATATACCCCATTGGGTGCGTTGTTGATAGATGATCAGTAGGAGACGTTGTTGATCGATGATCAGGTTTTTCTAGTCGTTAATGTATTGGTGCTGCTATCAACATGGATGTTCTTTCACCCCTATATCTTATCTTTTCTCACCCCCAGCACATCCCCCCCCCCCCATCTCCCCCTCTCCCCCACCTACACAGCCACCTCCAACCCCCTGTCCACCCCCCTCCTCACCTCACCCCTTCCCATCCCCCCCTCCAGCACATCCCCCCTCCTCCCCACATCATTTTGACCTCTTCAATATCAATCAAAATGATTCTATACAGGTAAATTAAAACAAAACTGCAACCTAAAATGATATATTTCTTTTGTTCATAAGGGGATCATAATAGACAGTACATTACAGCGAAGTGGAACAAAAAAATCAAAAATAAATGAAGGCATACATACTGATTTAAAGTGAATGAACAAAAATTACTTGAATCAAAGATAAGATGACCGGTTGGAAAGTAGAGTTAGAACCCTCGAGAGTAGGTAGGGAAGCAGGGTTCCAAACACAACCTAAAATCGTAAGGGGATCATAATACGTACCCATTTAATGCGGAAGAATTGAGCATTGGAAAACCAGACATGTCGCGCTGGGAAGTAGGGTTCGCGTCGAGAGTCGGTTGGGAAGTAGGATTCGTGTCGAGCTATTGGGAAAAATATTCCATATGGGTGCGTTGAGCTATGTTTTAGGGTAAAACGAGAAGGGTTATGGGTTCGCATAGAGATTTTAGAAAAAAAGCGTGAGCACTGATGAGCGGGGAGCCGCGATCGGCGATCGGCAAGTGGTGAGGGGTGGTTGGGATGGGAGCAGCGGCGAGGGGTGGTCGGTATGGGAGCGGCAGCGAGGACGGGAGGAGTATGGGATTGGCATCGAGGGTTTGGAGAAGTGTGGATTAGGGATAGGAGAAGTATCCCGACAGGACTGTGAACCAGCACAGGGTGTCGTCCTGGAGCAGGGCCAAATCATAGCGTGACCGCGGCGTGACTGCAGCGTGACTGCGGCGTGACCGCGGCGTGACTGCGACGTGACCGCGGCGTGACCGCGGCGTGACCGTGGCATGATCGCGGCGTGTTGGCCCGGTCCAGTGACATCTGCGGAGTAGCATCTTCTGGCCAGGAGCGAAGAGAGCCGGAGGAAGTGGGGAAACATTCCGGTCATCGCCTCCCTCCCAATTTACTATGGATGGGTAATGTATCTAAAAATCTATCAAGGTATCATACATCGAATCCCGACAGGATTGCGAACCGCCGCAAGGTGTCGTCCTAGAGCAGGGCCAAATCATTTTATTACCACGGCGTGACTGCGGCGTGACCGCGGCGTGACCCCGACATGACCGCGCCGTGACCGCGACGTGACCGCGGTGTGACTGCGGCGTGACCGCGGCGTGACCGCGGCGTGTTGGCCCGGTCCAGCGACATCTGCGTGGTAGCATCTTCCGGCCAGGAGCGAAGAGAGCGGGAGGAAGCGAGGCAACATTCCAGTCGTCTCCTCCCTCCCCATTTACTATGGATGGGTAATGTATCTAAAACTCTATCAAGGTATCATACATCGAATCCCTACAGGATTGCGAACCGCAGCAAGGTGTCGTCCTGGAGCAGGGCCAAATCATGGCATTACCACGGCGTGACCGCAACATGACCACAGCGTGACTGCGGCGTGTTGGCCCGGTCCAATGATATCTACGGGGTAGCATCTTCCGGCTAGGAGTGAAGAGAGCGAGAGGAAGCGGGGCAACATTCCGGTCGTCGCCTCCCTCCCCATTTACTATGGATGGGTAATGTATCTAAAACTCTATCAAGGTATCATACATTGAATCCCTACAGGATTGCGAACCGCCTCAAGGTGTCGTCCTGGAGCAGGGCCAAATCATGGCATTCACACGGCGTGACCGCAGCGTGACCGCGGCGTGACCGCGGCGTGACCGCGGCGTGACCGCGGCGTGACCGCGGCGTGACCGCGGCGTGACCGCGGCGTGACCGCGGCGTGTTGGCCCGGTCCAACGTCTAAAGGGAAACAAAACGACGGAAAAGAATCTTATAGCCTAAACTATCACTGTGAGTTTTTGCAGACATCGCACCTCCGTTAGAGGGGTTTTATTATAAAAACATGACTTTATTTATCAAATGAAACAATTATATTAAAGAAAACTTATTCAAGATATGCAATTCAATATAATTAAGCAGAATTAAGAAAGAAGCTAAATTCAATTTAAAGCATTTTTATATTAAAGAGGTTGCGAGAGGGAATCTACCTCAAGGTGGAACCAAGCCGTCCACTTCGGCTCTTGGAGCTTTCTAACTAAAAGTTGTTGCTCCTCCACTGGGTATACGCACCTTCACACGCATGCAAGGACACCTTGCCCCTATGCACACACTTGCATGGCCATGAGCATGTGCAAGGGGATCCTTGCACATATGCTTATATGCATATATTAGTCTCCACTCACCTGCGTATGAATTTATATATATATACATGGGCACACCTATCCCCATACGTGCATAGTCACTGCCATGGGTGACTATACACGTAACAGGGGAACCCACATACATATACTTACTTACCTATGCACACGCAGGCGAGTCACCCATGACTTTGCGACTCGAAACCAACGAGCAGGGATCAACGCACTACACAAAGGATATTAAGAACCTTAAAAAACATGAAGGACGCTACATAACCAGTGAAAAACCAACCAATGGCATTAAAGCCTTACCTAGATTGGTAGCGGAGAACCAAATCCTCCCGAACCAACAAGAAACGATCCAACGCCCTACCGAAAACATAATATGGAGTCAAAAACACTAAATCCCCAAATACATGAGTTTCGAGACAAGTAGTAACCATATAATCTTACCTCGGATCAAATTCGGTGGACTGAATCAATCTGAACTCCTTCTGGCCCCTTCTCAGAATATAAGTACCCTCTGTCCATAGAAAGTAGTCAAAGATCTAAGTGACCAATGCGCTAAATAAAATAAAATAAAAACTAAACTAAAACATACCTGTCTCCTATGACTATACTTGTTACCACCCAACATATAAGTACCACAGTGCCCCATGGGTCAAATCATGTTCCTGCAAGAAAAGGGGAAACAGATCAATGTTTCAAAATGATACTATCAAATAGTACATTCCTATTAATTAACAATTACTCTTCCTATTAATGGTATATAATCAATTTGGTCCGAGTGTCAACTTAGTTTGGTTATGTTCGATACAAGGGATGAGGTCTTATTATTCTTGGTTTTTATGTTTACACTTGAGATATTTATTTAAAAATGATGCATGTATTTGGCATTATTATTTATGGTTTTAGTTCTTAGCTTGTTGCCATAGGGCCTGTCCACATGAATAATTGTTGGAATGTAGGGTTCAGTTGACATTTATGTGCTTTAATGTGATTAATGTCACTAACGATGAGGATTTAGATCACGGAAAATATTCCTAGGAGGATTGGGCCTTGTAGTGATAGGTGTTGCAATTTTACATCTAGCGTTTGATGAGGAAATACTTATGAGGATGGATTGGAATCTTGGTAGGTTCTTAGAGAGGGATGGTCCCTCTGAGTATATAAAATGTATTATTAAAGGTTTTACTCTATTTAATGATTCAAGAGTTCAACTAAAGAGATGAAGGATTAGATGCTAGTGTGAGTATTGGGTATTGTCGGACAGATTGGCGTTATAATGCCAAGAGGCTTGGTGTGATTTAGCTTAGTATGGAACCTGGATAGTTTGGATGGGTAATAATACATGATTATGATGAGGTTCTTAACCGGATTATTGAGAATATAATGTAGATGGGTTCGACATGGTGTTATTTTGTGACTAGGACAATCATAAGGCGAATAGTCATCTTTGTCTAGTTGGATGATGAGATGTGCATCGAGGCATTAGATAATCCTCGAGAGATGAGTCTAGACTATGTGACTGAGAGGATAGACTAGGATAGGTTTGATAGGATTGGGTGAGTGGCAAACCCATGTGAGGATGATACGATGTATGGAGACACTTGGAGACACTTGGGGTTATTTATGCTATCTCATGGAGACACTTGGGGTTATTTCATAACTCCAACATACTCCAGAAATGTTCCCACATGATTTTTTAGAAAAAACGATTCCATCTCATGGAAGGCTCCTCTATCTTCCAATGTTTCCTCACACTCACACCTCATGGTATTACAGTATACAAGTGATCTACGTCAAAATATATTCTTAGGATAGATATCAAATCCATCACAAAACCACAGATAATCCTTTGAGGGATTAATCATTCTGAAAAATTGTGATTTTTGACCTTCCTAGTAAACAACCCATAACAATTTTCCTTTATTTTATTTTATTTTTTTTGAAAAGGAAGATATTACGAACAAAAAAAATGGTAAATGGATTGCAACCGCATAATCAGGTGAGCATATCGTACATCTCTAGACGTGGAAGCATCCCATGATCATTGAATGTCTCACCCACACTTGTTCAAATATATCCATACGCATTGTACAATAAGTAGGTTATGAATGGAAATAGGATTGAAATTGCTTCATTATAATAGGCCATTAATGGAAACTAAGTGATGAATGATGGATAGATGTCAGGTGGGTCTTAGGGCAAAATTGTCTATGAAAGAGTCCTAAATCATTTTAGTTTTATACTTGTTCAGTCATCACTAAGATAATATCTCAGTGTAAGTTCTAGTCAGTTTACATGCCCCTGGAATCTATCAAGAAATATGCCCAGATATGAGTATGAAATTGAAGGATTAGAGTTCTCTTGGGTAGTGCGAATCAAAAAAAATGGCAATCACAAAGGTCATAAATCCTAAGTAATATGTCAATTAGTAATTATTTCAAAGATTTTGAATTTAAATTAATTCCCTAAACTTAGTAACCATTCTAAAAAAATCTTTGTAGGAGTCAAACATGTTCCTTTGAACTTTTACACTTCACTTTTTTTTAATAACAAGGGCATAATGATTCTCAAGTTTAAATCATTATTATTATTTTGAAAAATGTCTCATAGACAAGTGAGAATAATAAAAAAATCCAAGTGCATCACATGTGAAACTGTGAGAAACTCCCCCACACTTAAAATGAGGTAGTGTCCCTACTGTCAATGAAATACAAGTGAGATTGGTATGGTAGCGATTTTTAATGTTTGTGGGAATGGATATCGAAAAAAATGAAAATAAAAGGGAATTGAGAGTCCCTGGGAAAATCAGTATGCCATGGGGGTGTTTTCTACTGTAATCATATGTACCTGAAAAAGTGTTAGAGAACGAAATCCATTAGAAGATATCAAATATTAGTTCTCATAGGTAAATAGTTGGAAGAGTATATCAACAGGAAAATACCGATCAAGAACCCTGGCGGGAGGAGAGGGAGCCGAGAGGGGGGACGTCTCGTGGGGTGTTCGGCCATGGGGGGTCTCGCGTGCGACTGGAGAGGGAATCAGGGAACGTCAGAGGAGGAGATTGAGGGGAGGGGGATTTCGCCAGGAGTGGGAGACGAGAGGGGAGGGGGGAACGTCACCTGGAGCCGAGAGGGGAGGGGGACGTCATCGTCAGAGAGGGAGCCGAGAGGGGAATGGGAATGCCGCCGGAGGAGAGGGAGGGGACCGAGAGGTGGAGGCGGTGGCTGGGAGGAGATAGAGATCGTGGAGGAGGGAGGGGGTCGGGAGGCGGAGGTCGGGGACGGTCCAGGACGAGGATCCCTAATTTGGGTGTTAAAAAATTTTCTTTCCCAACGGTTTAACAAAACCGTTGGAAAAAACCAGCCTAAAACACATTACCCCAACGGTTTTGTTAAACCGTTGGCAAAACCAAACCTAAAATACCTTACCCCACCGGTTTTATTAAACCGTTGGCAAAACCCAGCCAAAAAACACTTATCCCAACGGTTTTTTTAAACCGTTGGGAAATAAGTGTTGGTATAAGTCCCAATTTCAGTAGTGATGTACTATAATAATTACTCATTATATGAATAATCTCATGAATCATATATAATTCTATTAGAGATCAAATGTTTTGGTTGATTTCTTTATATGATAGATACCTCCAATTTTTTGGGGTTTTTTGATCAAATAATCACTGAATAGTGTATTAACTCTATTGAAACTATATTCTCACACCTTCATTTCCCTACAAATGGTATAATTATTATTGATTTTTTCACCTTGAGGGATAAGCTGATCAGTGGTGGAAGCTGGTCAAAAATATGAAGAATAAGATGAACATAAACTCTATTGATAGAGATGGATTTAAGAGGATGTGTAACAATAAGTATTTCCCATCGATTCTATGTCTTAAAATATAGAGGTATATTCTTGTGGTGAAGAAAAAAAAAGAAGAATTGGTGAGGTCTTCTAAGGTTAACATCATGAGACTTCCATGGTATTACTCAAGCCTTGTCATGAGCCTTGAAATCAAGATTAAACATTTATCTTGTGGACTAATGATTAGACTTTGGAAATCATTAGTGGTTCATGAGTTTGATAGTTATTGTGAAAATTTTCATTGTTCCCTCATAGGGGAGATTGAAATGGGATATTCCCAATGGAAAGAAGATAAGAAAACAATAATAGGGACTATCCTTTCAAAATTAACATATAAAATCCATTATGGTAAGATGTCCAAAATCCTACCTGATTAATGTGCGAGAAGAAACACCCTATAAACTAGATCAAGGGGTTCAAGAAGTTTTTAATTAGTTGAAGAGATGGGTATGTAGATAACGCACATAGAAATTAGAGGGAAAAGTATACTAACGTGATTGAAAAAAACATATAGATGAATCCTAATCATTTTTTATGGTGCATCAATTTCAAGGAATATATAAGTTATGATAATTAATGAACTAAGAAAAGGGTTGTGAAGGTAACAATTGGAAACAACCTCCAGGTCCAAGAGAGGAAGGATGGGATTATGCTATCACTACTGTGGTGGTTGAGCAAGAAATAAATATGGTGACAGGTATACTAGTTATTCATTAAACAATAGTGAATGTATATTTATTTCTAGATTTATATATTATTTTATATCATTAATGTTATTATGAACCATCTGAATATCACTACAGAATATGGAGGTTAAATTATCTGTGAAAATCACTAATAGAGTGATTAGTTCATCTCAAGAACATAGCTATTTCCTAGTGGTCTTCTATAGGATAAATCTACAATGTATCTTGTAAAAATTCCCCTTATTTAATATTATTTTATATTATTATTGTAATGGTTACTATTTTATAGAGATCAAATCAACTTTCAGGAAAAGAAAATAACATTTCATATCCCAAATTATACATTGATTCTATAAAACATTAGAGATGAGAATGTATTATAAATGGAATCTTATCTAGAGGAATTGATATTATTTCACTATCAGAAATATTATTTATTTAAAATTATTTAATTTAAATATAGTATTATTATTGATGATATACACATTAAAAGGGATTATGGTTATGTATTTCTTGAATATTTCTCTGGTCTTCCTCATGATGTAAAGGTTTATATATCAGGTGAACATATACATTGATATTTATAAATATTAGTTACTTTTTAAATAATTTCACCCATTGAACCAAATTAATTTAAGAATAAATTATAATATCATCTATTCATTGGTTCCATACGACCATGTGCATCACCAAGGTGTGATCCAGTTCCATTTTTCAAGAAGAATAATGTGTTGATGCGTCTCTGTATTGATTATCATGATCTCAAAAAGATCAAGATAAAGAATAAATATACATTTCTACTTATTTATGACTTATTTTATCAGTTTAAAAAAGGAAAATACTTTTATTAAATCAACATTAGATTAGGATATCATCAGTTCAATATAATGAAATTGGATATTCCTAATACTGCCTTTTGTACACTGCACAAGAACTAGTAGTTCATAGTCATTCCATTCAGACTCCCAAATTATATAGAATTTATCATTTATAAAATGAATAGAGTTTTTATATATTACCTTGAAATATTTGTGGTATTTTTTATAGAAGATATTTAATAAAACAATAATGAGCATGATAAGGATTATTTGAGTACTATTCTTAAAACAATGAGGAAGAATGGATTATTTGAAAAGTAAAGTAAATGTGAGTTCTAGATAGGGAATCTGGAATTATTGGGGAATGTAATTACCCAAAATGGGATATATATATATACACCTATAATACATATGCAATTTACTAGTTTCCATGAATAACATATGTAATGGTGATCCTTAGTTTCCTTTGACTAGCTGGGTATTATAGATGATTTGTGGGAAACTTCTCATGGTTTCCAAACTTACTATCCAAGATGACTCAAAATTGGGTAATGTTTGTCTTTACCATTCAATGTTAAGGGGGATTAAAGGAATTGAAAGAAAGTATTATAATTTCACCATTACTTACACTACCCAAATGTAGATAACTATTCATGGTATGGACTAATGCGTCAATAAAGGGCTTAGGTTGTGTTCTGATAAAAAATGACAAAGTGGTAGCCTACACCTCAAAGAAGCTAATAGTTAATGAGAAAGTATTTATAATGAAATATTTTTTGTTGGATATTGTGATATTTTTAATTATTATTCAGAGAAATTATCTATATGGGGAAAAGATTAAAATATATACTGATTATAAGAGCTTCAAATATGTATTCACATGAAATAAGGCTAATATAAACCCGAAAAGATGGTTATAAATGACCATGGACTATAACAACTCAATCCACTACCATCAATTAATGGAAAGAAATTTTTATATGTATTAAGTAAAAAATATACTACAAAATTATCTATAATGAGGATTAAGAGGGAACCAATATTATTGGACATGTAAAGGATTGGAATAAAAATCATGAGGAAAATAACATAATCATACCATTAGAAAAAAAAACTAAATCACCAATACATGAGAATATTTAGAAATATCAAAGGGATAATATAGAGATATAGATTATGTTTGATTAAATTAAGAAGAGAAAGTCCTCTGAGTTTATGTTTGATGATGAGGGAGTTGTTTTGAAACAGAAATGTATACCCTATTAGATAGAGTGGATGACATATTTGTCAAATGATGGTCACACTCAACATTCTCAATCCACCTGAGAAGCACAATGATGTATATAGAACTCCAAGATAACTATTTATATGATAATAATAATTAATATATTGTTTAATAGACAAAAATGTTCATGGTGTGTTAGAAAGTGATGATATAGAGAAAAACAATACCAAGACATATTGTAGGAATTATCCATACATATATGAAAATGGGAAAACATAACTATGAATTTTGTCATTGTTCATCATTTTTTTTGAACAATGTTATATGGTTTACGGTGGATGTTCTTACAAGTACTTCTTATTTTAATGCAATTAGGGATGAATTCTCTCTTGATCACCTTAAAAAGTTGTACATTGGAGATGTTATGAAACTGTAAGGGATTCCACTATCAATTGTTTTGAATCATGATAAAATGGGGTTCCTGTATTTTACTCAAGATTATATAGAATTATATATCAATGATAGTGAACTTCATTATAACCTATTATTACTACTTTTATGGAAAATATAAATGTAAAATCCATTAACACAATGAGATGTTGGGGGAATTCTCTATAAACATCAAAGGAGGATGTGATATTCATCTTCATCTTGTTGAGTTCTCAAACAATAACAGTTTATAATTGAGAATTTAAATTAACCCATATGAATAACTATATGTGAATATATGTTTAACACTTTAAGGTTTGGGTGAATTAGGTGAATAAATATTTTTGAGACATGAGATGGTCAGTGAAATGGAAGGAAAGGTTAAGAACATTTTCTTAAATATAAAATCTGCATAGAGTCATTGAGAGAGTTATATTTATTACTATGAATGTGACATATATCTCAAGATTAGTGATAATTTGATTATATTAATATATATAAGAAATAAATTCATGATGATTGGGAAGAAAGGAAAATTATGTTAGAGATATACTGGCCCTTATGTGTTCCTTGAGAAAATCATAGTTGTGGCATATTGACTAGAGTTCCCTCAGAACCAGATGAATGTACATGAGGAGTTCCACGTATCCCTATTGAATAATTAAATAACAAACACCTCACATGTACTAAATCCAAATTCGGTACAAAAATGATGATATGTCTTATAAGGATCATATGGTGATGATCATGGACTATAGAGAAAATGTTCTGTGTCACAAGAAAATCCTCCTTATCAATATATATTTGATAAAACTTGTTTATAAAGTATAAATGTGGGAACCTAAAGATACCATGAAAGATAAATACCCTAAACTATTTTCACCTTAATATATGAAATGAAATTTTTGGGGTATATTTTCTAAATGGGAGAATAATGAAACATCTTAATATTTTAGTGTATATATTAAATTTAAATAAATTTAACTATGATAACATTCTTTTCAACACACTATAATGGAGGTTATGATACATTAGTAAATTAAATTAATCATATTTTTAATATCATTATGATATAAAATGTTATACCTATAGATGATATAAAATATTAATGTTGATTAAATTATAAAATTGGTCTAAAATAATATTATAAACACATAATATTTAATAATGTTTTTTATTTAGTTTATATATTTTATTATTGATTAAAAGTAAAATATATAATTCTTAAACTATAAATTTAATAAAATTGACTTCATATTTGAATTTCTATGAGCAAAATCATTTTAGAATGAATTTTGGAGGTTTTTTTGAAATATTTTCTTTTTTGAATAATAAAAAATACCAGGATTAGATATGTTAACCTATAATTACAATATTATCGTACCATAATAATGACTTAAACATATATTAAAACCTTTTTATTGAAAAATATAATTTTTATCTAATATATCCGGCTTAAAAACTAGTGATTATTTTTTTAAACATATATGGTCTTTTATTGTAAATGTTGTTTTAGATATATTGTATCTTTAAATTTAAAGTATATAACGAACCAATGTTTTTCAATGGAAATTCCCTTCTTAAAAATATGTCATAAAATCACATTAATACACAACATAATGAATTAATAAGTGCTAAGTAACCTTTAAACAGATGTTTGTCACTTCTATGTTGGGAATTTTGAAAATCTGACATTCACGGTTGTGTTTAATATG
This sequence comes from Viscum album, assembly GCA_963277665.1. Lineage (NCBI taxonomy): Eukaryota > Viridiplantae > Streptophyta > Magnoliopsida > Santalales > Viscaceae > Viscum > Viscum album. The sequence continues at coordinate 732,161,432 of OY728145.1, read as the reverse complement.
ATTTTTGGAGTCTAATGAAACAAAAATAATTTTTGGTGAATAGTAACATACCCTTATGAATAGTGATATACCCTAATTAATAGTAACCTTACCTATGATAGTATAAAAATAACATTCAAGTGAAAGTATGATGTACCTATATTTTAGAATAAGTAAATGAATGTTTTAAAACTGTTTTTTTATAATAAACCATGTTTTCATTAAATATTAATTTAATCATTTTTAGAAAATTATTTTTTAAAAATATATTTCATTTCTGGATTCTACATGTCGAGAAATGGTTGGGGTGAAATTTTGGTATTTTTCGGAAATAATTGAATTTTTTATGAATAGTGAAATACAATAATTTACAAAATATGCTAAATAAGGTAATTATAGTGTCGTGTGTGATGTTCTACTGATGTAAGCCCACTTTCTTCGTAATCACATGATAAAATTACTATTCTTGGTCATGGAATACTCACTATTCATTTTCTTGTGAAGAATTAATAAACTAATGAATTTTATATTAAGGAAACCCCTCTCTCCTCCACTATAAAAACCACCATTCACACCCTCATTTCCCCACACCTCTCAAGCTCCTAACCTTCTCTAAACTCTTCCCAACCATCTTCCGTAGCCTCTATCTCACGTTCAAGATCTGATGGTATCATCAAAAGACCAATCCTAGCCCTTTTAAGGATAATATCAAGAGAAGGATATAAGAGGTAATTTCTCTCCCAATTCTCCTTTAATTCCCTTTCAAGTTCATGTTCATTTCTGATCTCTCACCAACTATATTCATCCAAATGGTATTTTAAATCCATTATTATTCATATACTGGAATGATATGTTACTAGTGGGATATTATATAATCCAACCCCCTTTCCCTCTTCATTTTATTTTATTATAGAGAACGTTGTTCGTGAAGTGTTAATTTATCACCTTCAAGAACTACAAGTTTTATTCTTCCATTTCTACATTCAGATATGGCCATTAAGACATTTTTATGGTTTAAAAAGAATATGTTATATGTATTATCACCTGTTTAAAGTTCTTTAACTAACTTATGACCATATTTATAGTGATAAAATAAAACAAGTTCATTGTAATCGAAAAACCGCCCAAATTAACCCAAACAATCTTCATTTAATTTTTATCTAACGATTAATCCACATGGTATATAATATAAATCATTATAAGATCATTAAATATCCTTTAATATCATTAATATCATGTAATATCAGTTCTGGATGTTTACCCATGTTCTACCCAAACTTCAATTTAAGAGTACAAGTGAACCACTCAAGAAAACCATAAAAACAAACATTCCCGAATAGTGTTTTTAAACTATATAACTCATCCAAAAAAACATAAAATAAATTAATGAAACCATAATGAACTATATTAATGTACAAAAGGTTCTGAATTTATAATTAATGAATATAATGTAATTATACACGACATTAAAGAGAAGGAATCATTCGGATACAAGGTGAGGGGAAATTCTAGAACCCAATTTTCATTCTTCGGGTTCTCCCTCTTTCACTATATTTTTTATAGGGTTACTCCTTAAAAATAATTTTTTTCATCATTTTATTTCCTTTTCTATGATACAAATGTTCACCACTATAGTTTATGTCAATCTAAATGTTTTCCAAAATAACTCTTCTTCTAAGAACTCACCTTTTACTTCTCATTCAAGGTTGATGGTTCTTGTATCAAGTATGTTATTCCCTCTTCGTTTTGGGAACCCGAAGTTTATTATTGTGTTCTTATTAGATGAAACCCATTCCTTTAAATGGGTTAGTTATGTTCACTTTTGATATATTTTCCATGTGACAAGCATGATAATGATAATGTTTTGATGTGACGGGTGCGCCCAGAATTATATAGCACAATATGAATGTTTCAATGTGACCGGTGCGCCTAGAGTTATAAAGCACTCCAATGCATTGGTTAAAGTGAGGAATCTGATGATTAAATTATGTGTGAACAATATTCTAGCTTGGTTTAGAAGTATGTGTGGTACTTAACCACTAAGACATGATGTTTCATTTTTATGCATTCCCAAATTTCACGTCTTTCATTTATGCACCTCTCATGTTCATGATATTTTTCCTATGTCATGATTATGCTCACCCCATGCTATATTCTTATTATCTATCCTCTTACTAGGATTTTAGATCACCCATTTTTATGTATATCCTCAGGTGGATACATGTACCAAGGAGATGAAAAGTGCCAATAAGAATCATGAGAATAAGAAATTAAATAAATATTTATTATTGATGTTGTAATTGTTATTTACGGTCCTAGTTTTCCCAAGATACTAAACCATTGGATCCTCTTTGTATAATACTATTATGTTGTTTATCTTTAAAATGATGTAATAGTAATGTATGAAAAGGCTGGGTCACTATAGTTGGTATCAGAGGAAAGGTTTAGTTAATTTGGGAATTAGGATTAGTGAACCTTAGAGAAAACCTATAGCATGAGACTAAGTATAAATACGCACACAAGAATATTTACAAAGTGATCCCATGTGTTATGATTTTAGTATAAATTGTTCAAATTAGTAAGTTATGTATTCATGATTTGTTTACTTATATTTTGTTCTAACCTTTTCTATTTTAGAAAATGGTGGATACCAGGAGAAACTAGGCCAAAAAATCACGTGAGGGCCAATGCAACGAATACCCGAATTACATCACTAATGATTTGGGAGGTGGAGTTAAAAACATCATGGGGATGATTACCCAATTATATCAGTTTATGAACAATAACCATAATAATGGGGAACATCCTCCTTCACCAAAGAGGGATAAACTGACTATCGAATTTTTTATGCAGCAACGACCACCGACGTTTAGTGGATCTTCAAATCCACTAGTTTCATAACCATGGGTCAAACCCATGGAGAAGATCTTTTCTATGCTTCACTGTTCTTAGACGGAGAAGGTGACCCTACCCGTTTATCTCATAGATGGAGAAGTCTATCAATGGTGGGATTTGATTTAGAACACCGATCCAAGGGATGAAATTGAAGAGTTGGAATGGGAAGACTTTAAGATAATGTTTCTTAATAAGTATTTCCCAAGAAATCTTCACACGAAGATGAAGAGAGAATTCATAGAGCCTAAGAAAAAAGAAATATAATTTGTCACAACCTATGAAGAGAATTTCACAAGGCTTGTATGGTATTATTCAGGTTTTTTTATCAATAATTATAGCAAAATTGATATATTATTTAGTGTATTAAAACCACACCTTCAAAAAGAACTTGAAATTGGAGACTTTGGGAGTTATGAAGAAGTTGTTCGATGTGCTCTCGAAGTGGATATGGTGTTTGGTGAATGGTCCCATGGCTATGAGGATAAGAAACAGATGATGGAATTTCAAGCTGGAGGATCTAATGACAGTAGTGGGAAGAAAACTCAATGACCCACATGCCAAAAATGTGGGAAGTTGCACCATGGAAAATGACTCAAAGGGATGGGAAAATGCTTCAAGTGTGGGAATGAAGGACACCATGCTAAAGAGTGTCTAAAAGAAACGAAAAGGAAGGAGAATTTAGCTGATGAATGGAGATAACTACTCATGATTCATTGCTAAAACTATAGGGAGATAAAGCACTATGCAAGCCAGTGAACTAAACCTCAAGTTCTCCAGGGTAATCAGTGTCAGTGGACACCAAAGTTGAAGGAACAAGGAAAGGCTTATGCCATCACTACTGTAGAAGTGGAGCAAGATAAAGGCATAAAAGGTTCACATCCTATTCAATTAATAATGGAAAAGGTCTTATTTGATTCTGGTTTCATGCATTCCTCTATATATTGCAAGTTTTCTAGAACAATATAATCAAAGCCCTATAACCTTGAAGTATAGATATCTGTAAAAACAACAAGTGGTGCAATCATTGCAACCCAAGTGTTTGACTCCTCTTCTATTGGCATATGTGGGAATATTCTTCTAGTGAATATTTTAATACTTCCCTTGGTGCAATTAGACGCTATAATGGGAATGGATTGGCTCTCGTTATATAGAGAACATATCATCTTTTGGGAAAATGAAATATCTTTTCATATTCTGAACCATCCCATGCTCCACTATAAGTGTAATAAATATCATGAATCTCCTCTGAAAAATTATTCAATGGTGTGGGTGTTGATTCCCTATGAAGAAGAATACCTTGCCCAAATGGTTGTGTTGAAGGATAGTGCCATCCTTGAGGAAATTCCCATCGTGAGGGAATACGCCGATGTATTTCCCAAAGTTACCTGGAATTCCCCCAGATTGTGAGGTAGAGTTCTCAATTGAACTCATACCTGGAGCTACTCCTATCTCAAATTGTCCCTATAGGATGGATCCTATCTAACTGGAGGAGTTAAATAAGTAGCAGCAAGAGCATCTGTACAAAGGTTCAAATTCCCTATAGCATCACCTTGGGGTGCACCAGTGCTCTTTGTGAAGAATAAGGATAGAACAATGCGGCTTTGTATCGATTATCGAGAACTCAACAAGATCACCATAAATAACAAGTATCCTCTCCCAAGGATTGATTACTTGTTTGATCAGTAAAGAGGTGCTCAATACTTCTCAAAGGTAGATCTTTGTTCTAGATATCATTAGGTAAAGGCGAAGAAGGAAGATATTCAGAAGACTGCCTTCCGTACAAGGTATGGGAACTATGAGTTTTTGGTGATGCCCTTCGGACTTACTAATGCCCCTTAAATATTCATGGATTTGATGAATAGGTTCTTTTGACATTACCTTATGAAATTTGTCGTAGTGTTTATTGATGATATTCTCATCTAATCCAAGAGAAAGGAGGAACATGAAGAACATCCAAGACTTGTTTTGGAAACATTAAGAAATGAGAATTTGTACGCCATGTTCTTCAAGTGTGACCTTGGGATGAAGAAAGTCACATTGTTGGGACATGTGATCACAAGTGAGGGAATTTCTATGGATCCTTCAAAGACAAAGGTGATTGAGGAATGTACCAGGACCTCTAGTGTCACAAAAATCCATTGTTTTCTTGGATTAGCTGGGTACTACTGACGTTTTGTGGGAAACTTATCAAGATTGTCAATCCCACTAACTATGTTAACAAGGAAAGGGGTAAAGTATGTTTGGATGGAAGAATGTGAGGGAAGCTTCAAAGAGCTACATAGAAGGATGATCACTGCACCTCTACTCACACTACCGAAAAGTGGAGGAAGTTTTGTGATATACAGTGATGCTTAAAAGAAAATATTAGGTTGTGTACCCATGAAAAATCACAATGTGATAGCCTATGACACATGTCAGTTGAAGATCCATGAGCATAACTACTCGATGCATGATCTAGAGCTGGAAGCCTTGATTTTTGCTTTGAAATTTAGGTGGTACTACCTTTATAGTGAGAAGTATGACATATAAACCGACTAAAAGATCCTTAAGTATATATTCACACAAAAGGAGATCAACATGCATCAAAGGAGATCGTTAGAGATAATCAAGGATTATGATGGCTCTATTCACTACCATCCTGGAAAGGCGAACAAGGTACCTGATGCTCCAAGCAGAAAAGAACCTGCTACTCTATCCATTTTACAAATTGAGAAGGACCCTATGTTCTTAGATATGAAAAGGATGGATTTGGAAATCATAAGGTTAGGGGATACATATAACCTTTCCCAAATGATTGTGCAACCATCCATCCAGGAAAAGATTAAGGAAGCACAAAGGGATGATATCGAGATACAAAAGAGGGTGAATGCAGTAAAGGAAGTGAAGTTGCAAGAGTTTCATATCGACGATGATGGTGCTATTCAGTTCGGAACGTGTCTCTGTGTGCCTTAATCACCTGGGATAAAGAAAGAGCTATTGGATAATGCACATAGCTCAACATTCCCTATCCATCCTGTGAGTACCAAGATGTACCGTGATCTACGAGAACACTTCTGGTGGGATAACATGAAGAAGGAGATTTCTGAATATATATCAAGGTGCTTGGTATGTCAGCAAGTTAAAGCTAAGTGACAAACATTCAAAGGTATGATGAAACCATTGCTTATACCCATGTGGAAATTGGAAAAATTTTACTATGGACTTTGTAATGGGTCTCCCAAATATGTTTAAGGGAAATAATGTGATATGGGTTGTAGTTGATTGACTCACCAAGACTGCCCATTTTATCACTATTCGGGAATATCTCTTGCTTGAAAAACTTGCAAAGATATATGTGAAGAAGTTAGTGAGACTGCACTGTGTTCCACTCTCAATTGTATGTGACCGTGATCCGAGGTTCACATCTAAATTTTGGAGGATCCTTTAACTTTCATTGAGTACTGAATTAAATTTCAACACAACCTATCACCCCCAAACTGATGGCCAGTTTGAAAGAACTATTCAGACGGTTGAATATTTTCTAAGAGCCTACTCTCTAGAATTCAATGGTGTATGGGATCTGTATCTCCCGTTGGTTGAGTTATCATTCAACAATAGCTTCCACTCGAGTATTCAGATGGCTCCATATGAAGCTCTTTATGGAAAGTGATGTAGAAATCCAACCAGTTGGGATGATGTTGGAGAAAGAAAGGTACCTGGACCCGATCTTGTTCAACAGAAAACAGAGAAGGTTCAAGTCATCAAGAAACACATCAATGATGCTCAAATTTGTTGAAAGAGCTATGCTGACAACCGTCAAAGGGACTAAGAGTTCAATGTTGGAGATAAAGTCTTCCCTTGAATATCTCCATGGAAGAGAGTCACGTGATTTAGAAAAAAGGGAAGCTAAGCCCAAGGTATATTGGCCCCTTTGAGATCCTTGACCACATAGTAGCCATGTCCTATCGACATAAACTTCCACAGAATATGGATCGAGTTCATGATGTTTTTCAAGTATCACTCTTGAGGAAGTACATACCTGATCCCTCACATGTAATAAAATCAGAGGTGGTGCAGCTGGAAGATTATCTCTCCTATGGGGAGAAGCCAATAAAGATTTTGGATCGGAGAGATAAGGTTCTACGCAACAAGATAGACCATCTTGTCAAAGTGTTGTGGAGGAACCATAAGTTTGAGGAAGAAACTTGGGAACTGGAAGAGCCAATGAAGGATAAGTACCCTCACCTGTTTGTGTAAATTGAAATTTCGAGGGAGAAATTTCATAAGGGGGGAAAAATGTATCGAGACAATATTTTTCAATGAAAATTACCTTCTTTTCAATATGTCATAAAATCACATGAATACACAACATAATGAACTACTATGTGCTAAGTGACCTTTAAACACAATTTTGTCACTTCTGTGTTGGGAATTTTGAAAATCCGACATACACGGTTGTGTTCAAGATGATTTTTGGAGTCTAATGAATGAAAAATAATTTTTAGTGAATAGTAATGTACCCTTATGAATAGTGATATAAACTAATTAATAGTAACCTTTCCTATGATAGTATAAATATAATATTGAAGTGAAAGTATGATGTTCCTATATTTTAGAATAAGTAAATGAATGTTTTAAAACTGTTTTTTAGTAATAAACCATGATTTTAATTAAATATTAAATTAATAATATTTATAAAATTATTTTTGAAAAATGTACTTCATTTTTGGATTCTACACATTGAAAAATGGTTGGGGTGAATTTTTGGAATTTTTCTGAAATACATGAATTTTTGATGAGTAGTCAAATACCATAATTTACAAAATAAGCTAAATAAGGTAATTATAGAGTCATGTGTGATGTTCTGCTAATGTAAGCCCACTTGGTTCTGGATCACATGATGAAATTTCTATTCTTGGTCATGTAATATTCACTATTTCTTATCTTGTGAAGAATTAATAAACTAATGAATTTTATATTAAGGACACCCCTCTCCCTTCCAGTAAAAAATCCAGCCTTCACACCCTCATTTCCTACACCTCTCAAGCTCCAAGACTTCCCTAAAATCTTCCCTAACATCATCCCTAGAATTTATCCCACATTCAAGAGCTGATGGTCTCATCAAAAGAAAAATCCTAGCTTCCTTAAGGAGAATCTCAAGAGGAGGATTTAAGAGGTAATTTCTCTCCCTCTTCTCCTTTAATTACCTTTCATGTTCATGTTCATTTCTTGATCTCTCCCCAACTATCATCATCCAAATGGAATTTTAACTCTAGTATTATTCATATACTGGAATGTTATGGTGCTAATGGGATATTATATCATCCAACCCCCTTTCCCTCTTCGTTTTATTTTATTAAAGAGAACGTTGTTCATGAGGTGTTAATTTATCATCTTCAAGAACGACAAGTTTTATTCTTCCATTTATACCTTTAGATCTGGTCATTAAATAATTTTTATGGTTGAAACAGAATATTTTATATGTATTATCTCCTATTTATGTTCTGGAACTAACTTATGACCATATTTATAGTGATAAAATAAATCAAGTTCACTGTGATCGAAAAACCGCCCAAAATAACCCAAACAATCTTCATTTAATTTTTATCTAATGATTAATCCACATTTTATATAACATATCTCATTATAAGATCATTAAATATCCTGTAATATCATTAATAACATGCAATATTAGTTCTGTATGTTTACCCATGTTCTACCCAAACATCAATTTAAGAATACAAGTGAACCACTCAAGAAAACCATAAAAACAAACATTCTTGAATAATGTCTTTAAACTATATAACTCATCCAAAGGAACATAAAATCAATTAATGAGACCATAATTAACCATATTGATGTACACAAGGATTTTGATTTCTATTTAATGAATATATTGTCATTATATAGGACATTAAATAGAAGGAAGCATTTGTATACAAGGTAAGGGGAAATTTTCAAACCCAATTTTCATTCTTTGGGTTCTCCCTCTTTCACTCCATTTTTTATATGGTTAGTCCTTAAAAAAAATTTCATCATTTTATTTACTTTTCTAGGATATAAATGTTCACCACCATTGTTTATGTCAAACAAAATGTTTTGCAAAAGAACTCTTCTTCTATGAACTCACCTTTTATTTCTCATTCAAGGTTGATGGTTCTTGTATCAAGTATGTTATTCCCCCTTTGTTTTGGGAACCAAATGATTATGAATGTGTTCTTATGAGATGAAACCAATTCATTTACATGGGTTAGTTATGTTCACTTTTGATATATGTTCCACGAGTCAAGCATGATAATGATAATGTAAGGAAGTGACAGGTGGACCTGGAATTATATAGCACAATATGAATGTTTCAAAGTGACGGTTGCGCCTTGAATTATACAGGGCTCCAACGCATTGGGTAAAGTAAGGAATCTCATGGGTAAATGATTTGTGAACAATATTATATCTTTCTTCACAAGTATGTATGGTATTTTAACACTAAGACATGATGTTTCATTATTATGCATTGCCACATTTCAAGTCTTTTATTTATTCTCCTATCATGTCCCTGATATTTTGCCTATGTCATGATTATTCTCACCCCATGCTATATTCTTCTTATCTATCCCCTTACTGAACTTTTCACTCACCCCTTTTTATGTATATCCTTAGGTGGCTACATGTACTAAGGAGAGTACAAGTGCCAATAAAAATCTATAGAAGAATAAATTAAATAAATGTTTATTCTTGATGTTGTAATTGTTATGTACGGTCCTAGTTTTCCCAAGACACTAAACCATTGGATCCTCTGTGTGTAATACTATTATGTTGTCTATCTTTAGAATGATGTAATAATGATTTATAAAAAGGATGGGATACTATAAAGTAAATATTAAATTATTTAGAAATTAAATTATACTAAATAGAGGTTAAACATGGATTCATTGCATCTAATTTTTTATGGGAAGGGTCCTATTATGTTTTTATTTATAAATTTATTACCATGATTAATATTTTATTGAGACTAATTAGTGTTTATGATAGTAATATAATGTGGAATGAATTCTATTAAGTTTACATAACCCATAGAACTTTTAGAAACAATATTTTAGGTTATATTTTTTTTAAATACAAGTATTACATACCTTCACTCACATACCACAACTAACCTTCATTTAATTACATTATTTCTCCTTAATTAAAATTATTTTCCCTGGAATGTTACCTATTATTCATTTATAAAATGAAGCACTCACATGCTTTAAAGATACACAACTTCCTTATATTTAATATAAAAAACAATCCCCAATTAACCCTCCATGATAAATTTAAAATGAACCTAAGGATTTGAACATATTTATTTTTAATAATCCATTTATATTAAAGGAGAAACCCAAGGAAAATCAATGTCCTTGATGCGAGTGTATGTTATAATTAATTTATCTTTTTTTTTATTTTTATTTTATCTTTAACTTACATAACCCCATTAATATAATGGATTCTATATCATTTATATACTGAATTATTATTATATTAACTTTTAAACAATCATTAATCCCCTTTCATTCACTTTGGAAATAATAATCTTCGATCACGTGTTTGTGGGAACTCCGCCTCCATGAAGCGATACATCTTATTTTTTTGTAACCTCTTTTCATGGATGGTATGAAAGATGAAAATGATGAATAAAAATGTTTTTTATGTATCAATTATAAATATTAAATTATTAATCAATTTTTTATACCTCCCACTAATTTTATAAAAAGTAAATTGTTCTCTTTGTGTATGTATGAAACGTCGCCTCCACATCGGTAATACATTTTATTCTCCATTAATTCCTAATATAGTGAAATTTAAAAATGTTTTTGTTATAAATATTATATTTTATTAATCTATTGATATTATAGTAGATTTATATTTATTTTTAAAATAAACATAAACATCATCAACATGTCAAGAGTATTGAGTAAAAATTGGCTAAACCACCTCAAGTATCTGAGAAGAGTAGAAAATATTTAATAACTGAACAAAATATGAAAATAAATAGACACTATAAAAGTCATGATATTTGAAGAAGGTTATAATTAATGTTTCTAATGAACTTAATATAATTATACTTACAGTTAAGTAAAATTGAAATACTATTTGTATCATAAAGCTAATGGATCTGTAATCCCCCTAATAGATTTTCAGTGACACTTTCCATTTATTTCTCTCAAATGTGTCCCATACTATTCTAATGTGCTTATTATATATATATATATACCTGACATGTATATATAGTTTAATATTCCTTCCATTACAAGGGTTATACATGTTTTATGTTTCTTTCAGATTTCTAATATATTAGGAAACCTCATTTAAGGGTATTTTCAAAATTATTATTTTTCATCAACCATCATCTCTTATATTTTTACTAAAGAATCACTAGATTTTAATATTTTCATTTAATTTAAATAGAACCATTTTTGTTAAATTAAAATTTAATGTAATTTTAAGATCATTTTTCTCCAAATATGCTTTTCATTTTTCAAGAAATAATCACCAATGTGGTTCATTTTTTATTTCATACATCATCAAAAATTGTCATGGACTGTCCAATAATGAGAAACCATGATCAAGAATTATGTGACTACCAAATTTTAATGTAAAAATAAATTTAATTCTTTCTTATCTTGGGAAACATTTTGTTATATCATTCAATTTTTCTTTCAAAAATGGCCACGAAACCAAGTTCTTTATCATAGGTTTTTACTATATATGTGGTTGTAACATCCTGACTCAGGCTCCACACACAGGTTCCCCGAACCGGTCAGTTGCATGACCTCAAGCGCATCTCCCCGTACACCAGAGGCTACCGACTAGAAGTGGGGGCCTGATATTTATATCATGGGGAGACTATTCCTTCTTTTATCAAATTAATAAAAAAATATAAAACAATAAACAATAGTGTAAGAAATATGAATCCACCAAAATAACAATATCTTAGGATAATCATTGTAGGAACTACAATATCCAACTGAAATAAAATGAATGAATGATAATGTACATGTCAAGTTTCTATATTGAAAAACTAAATAAAGACTCTAACTTCTCCCAGTGGGTCCCGAACCATGTCTGGTTCCCTCAACCATGATCCATCCCGACTCATCCATATTATCTAGGTATCGTTACCTTATCTTGTCCTATAATAATAATGTCTTTATAGGTACTGACCAGGCAGCCTGAGTAGGATGCCAGTACGACTCCGTAGGCCCCCCAAAAATAATGTCTAAAACAAATCGACTCAAATAATAGTGTATTAATTTGTATAAATAAATAAATAAAATTCATAAATAAATAGACATCACATTATCAATTAATATTTATTTAACTATATAAACCCTTGAGTCCCCGTGGACACTTGAAACTCAAGACCAGCTTTAGCCCTTTCTAGAGTATGATCCATAAGAAAAAATTAATTCGTATTTCATTATTTCAAATACTAAACCCAAAATGTCATATCTAGGGTTTTTGTTTATATAATTCCATGTCTAATAACCCTATTACCAATCATCCATATATTTATATATCTATTATGGGCCCAGAACATCATATCTGGCATCCAAATTCTAAAACATTCATATATACCACTGGTGTAGATCATCATGTCTAGTACCTAATTTTCTATTATGCACACATATCTTTGGTGTAGATAATAATGTCTAGAACCCCAATTATCAACCATATTGATAGATCTATGATTGGCATAGATCATCATTTCGTGCCCCCATTTACCATCTATTCATGTATATCATCATTGGCCTAGATCATCACTTCTAGCACCCCATTATCTAAAATTAATTAACTCAGAATTTAATTAATCCATTCCCATTAATTAAATAAGAAATTATTTAATCACTTATCTTTTTACATTAGTAAATTAAACAATTAATTAACCATTAATTGAATCAACGTTTAATAATTAATTCGAAAATTAATTATTCTCAATTTACAATTCAAAAATTTTATAATTAGCTTATAAACTAATTACGCTTGAATTCCAAATTCAATACTTGGATAATAAAATATTCATTTAATTATCAAAATTCCAAAATTCCCAACTATAAATAAAATCCCCAATTCCCCAAATAATTCCTTGATAATTAATTCATCAATTAACTATCATAATTTCACAAATTATATAGTCTCAAAATTAATTCTCAAATTAATCATCTCGTTCCTCGTCCTAAATTATAGAAATTTCACAACCATATCAATTAATTAATTTATTGAAATAATTAATTCAATTATATATTTCAATTCATAAACAACTCAGGAAATTCTATAAATTCCATATATGTAATAAAAATCACAACTATGGGACATTAATTTTAGACCACCAACATGGATTTATTGATAGATAATTTCCCAATAGAGATCCAAAAAATTGAGCAACACAATGACATATATTTTCTTCTGGATCTAAAACCCTAAATCAAGATTAAAAAATTTAGATCTCATTGATTATTGATCTAGTTCTGTAAGACTAGATTTAGATTCACCAAATCTAGATCTATATCTAGAAAAATAGATAATAACTTCCACCAAAATAATGAATGAAAAAGAGAGTATGAAGATGATAATCAACGGGATAGAATCCAATTACCATGAGAGGAGAAGATATTCATTCCAAGATTTGGATCATGAGGAATGTTCATCGAGAAGTCTTATAATTCATCCAGAGAGATCTAGAAATTTGAAAGACAACCTAGGGTCAAGTCGTATTGAAATTGGTGAGTCTTAGGGATTTTATGAAACTTAAAAATAATTTTCAGGCTACATTAATTCCATTGAATGGTTTTTTAGGCTGGGTTTCATGGGTTCTCCTAGTAGTGTGTCAACAATGAGCCTATTATTTTTGGGATGCATGGTTTGACATTTCAGGGTGCACTGTTTGAAAAACCTTGCACCAGCCATGTGAACCCTCACTGTCTAGGGATGAACAATTTCCTAGGTTGTGTGCATGGTTTTCTATAAACATGCACTAATCGTGAAAATCCACTTTTCATACATTTTTCTTAAATTTCACTCAAACACACCCCATATTAAATGAAAAATAAAAGGTACTCAAATAAAAAGGGTACCTTGATTCAAGTCCGAGTGAACTTTAGAAAAGGTCGAGATCTTATAATCTCCCCACCTTATTACATTTCATCCTTGAGATTCAATCCAAATATTATCTTATATTTTGAACCTAAAAATATTGGGCCATTTAGACCTTATATCTACTTAACTTTCCGAAGATTCCTTTGGGACAAACCCATGTTGTCATAATACACAAACAATTAGTATTGCCTTTCCCCGTAATACTTTTTCATGATGATCCAACACATGTATCAGATGAACCTCTAAGGATGGATCTATTTGAAAATCCACATAATCCACACCGATCCTATGAGATAGTTTGAGGTGATACTATCGTATTTTTTACACATGGAAAACATCACGCATAAAGGTATATTTTTTTGGAAGAGTCAATCGGTATGCCACCAGCCCGATTCTCTCCATTATCTCAAATGGTCTAACAATCCTAGGCTCCAACATGCCCTGGTTTTGTATACTATGGTGACCCAACCTATGTAAAACACTATGTAATACACGATCACCCATTTTAAAATATAGGGATCATCTCTATTTTTTAGTAAAAAAACTCTGCCTACTCTGAGCTATAACTATACATTTTCATATCAGCATAACCATCTCTAAAGTCTCATGTATTGGAATCTATCCTTAAAACTATGAATCACCTAACTCCATCTATCATAGTGGTGAAATACGTGACCTACCATAAAGATACTCATAGGGTTCCATCTATATAGTATCGTGATAAATTTTATTATAGGTAAACTCAACCAAATCCAAGTGTCTATCCTAAGAACCACCAAAGTTAAGAACACCTGATCCAAACATATCTTCAAGAACCAGTATATTATACTCTGACTAGACATCTATCAATGTGTGAAAATTCATAATAAATAATAAATGTGTACCAGGTGACTTATGAAATCCCTTCTAGAATCGTGAAGTGAAACATGAGTCACAATCTGAAACTATGGTCTGTGGCACCCCATGCAGTCAGAATATCTCTCGTTCATATAGTTCTCCCAAATAATATAATAATAATGTATCTTTTATAGTCTTGAAATGTGATAATTTATTCAATTGATCCATAATAATATTTATATTTTCACTCTTCATAAGCATATTTGGAAGACACACCACAAATTCCATGGTCACATCATCCCACTTCCACTCTGAAATGATTACTAGTTGTAGCAGTCCTCCAGGTCATTTATGCTCTTCCTTCACCTACTGACATGTGAAGTATCGTTTCATGAACCCTACTCTCTCATTTTTAATTCATGACCACCAAAACTATCATCATAGTCTACAATACATTTTGTTCACCACTAGATGTACCGCCCATTTTGCGGCATGAAATTCCTGCATGTTCTCCTCTCAGATGCTCGTAGATACAACTACCTGATTCCTGACGTGGATGATATCATCCTCAACTATATTCTAATGGAATGGTGACTCCCCACCATCAAGGATTTTCCTCTAGGTCAAACACTCTAGATTCTAATACAACCTGTCTCGGATCCATCTCAAAAGTGTTGACTCCACTCCAACTTATAAAAGATTCATCTTCTCCTGACCCTTCTAAATCATCATATTCATCTCGACCAGCAAGGTCATCATTTATCACACAACACTATACTCCTAAACCTTCTCTATTTTATCCTTACTACTCAAAGGATTAGCCATAATATTTCTTTTCCCATGCATATATCGTACCTCAATATCAATGTAATGCATATACCCAACCCATATTTTCTATCGAAGATTCATATATCTCTATGAAAATATGCACCTCAATATCTTATGATTGTTAAACACCATAAAATTATCTTTCCATAGAGATGACCACAAAAAAATTACAGTGTAAACCACTACATCCAACTCGAGGTTGTGCATAGTTTAATTCCATTCATATGGAATTAGTTGACAATACCCATACATCAGTCCTTGATCTCCCTGCAACATCACTGATCCATTTCTGATCCTAAAAGCATTACAATACACTATATACTCCTCACTTGGCTTGGGTAGTTTCAATATTTGTGTCGATGTAAAAATATTCTTCAACTCCTGGAATGAATGTTCATATAAATCGAACCATTCAAACATTATTCCCTTTACAATCAAGCTTCAAAGTGGTACTTCCAAACTGGAAAATTCCTAGATGATTCTCCGATAATATCCCTCATACCCTATAAATATATGGATATCAAAAGAATTATTTTTGATGATCCTAATAAACTAATACTTGTACCTTATCTATATCTGTGGACACGACTTCATCTGATATTATGTCCCCCAATAAGTTTACCAAATCAATCAAACAATGACACATATATATCATGATGTATATTAAATTCTCTCTTAGTATACATAGGATGATGTCAAGTTATTGAAAATGATCGTCATGAGTCATAGGGTACACCATGACGTCTTCCACAAAAACTAAAATGAACTGATCTAGGTATTAGAAGAATATTTTGTTCATCAGGTCCATAAACACTACTAGTTAATTTATAAACCCAAATGGAATTACTATGAATTCATATAGGTCATACCTTCTTCTGAATGAAGTTATCAGTATATCGGAAGTTAGAACCCTTAGCTGATGATACCCTGATCTTAGGTCAATCTTTGAAAACACACAAACTCCTCTCAAATAGTAAAACATATCAGCAACACACAGAAGAAGATATTGATTCCTCACAGTCATCATGTTGAAATTTTGGTAATCGACGCATAAGTGAAAGATTCCACCTATCATCTTTTCAGAAAATTGAGGTGAACACCGAGGCGATATACTACGATGGATAAATGCTTTATCCTACAACACCTCCAACTGATTCTTAAGCTATTTATTCTCTTTTGGTTCCATTATGTATGGTTGAATTGATATTGGCTCAGCCCCTAGAATGAGATCAATTGATAATATCACATCACTCTCAGGTGTAATCCCTGATATGTATTTGGGAAACACATTATGAAACTGGTCCACCATTGGTGTTAATATATCATGCTTTACACCTCTTTAATCCAACAAAAGACTGGCATCCTAGGCTATGAGCTCTCCTAGTTTCTGGGTAATTAGAACCGTTCCTCTTTCCTAGATATCCCAGTCTCCATAGTGAATATATTGTTCACCATTATGAGACGTAAAATTCACTCTCCTTCACTAAAATTTAGTTTGTGATTGATATGAAACTAGCTAGACTATATCCATAGTCAGGTAAAAACATTACATATCACGAATATAGAGATCCAATAGAAAACGATACACTCTGATATCTAGAGAACAACTATTTTTCAAAAATACATCTCTAGAACACACTCCCAACAACATATATATAATCATTACACCACTCAAAAACTCCATCACTAAGACCAAAAAATTACAATGTTTTCCAAATATTAATTAATGAGAAGAATCAGTATCAAACAAAGAACTATCTAATGTATAAGCTAGTAGAATAGTAACTCTCACTATTAATGGTCCAAACTCACTATAAAAAAGTTTAGGTTTCACCACATTCAACTGTCCTACCCCTCCTCCCTATGAGGTCATCTCACTCACCTAAGTCGCATCACTCTGGTGGTATGTGATCTCTTTCCTAGAAGCACCACATCCACTTCCTCTACCGCCTCGACCACTAAAATTCTATGTTCCAGTCTGATAAGGTGTATAAACCCCCTTACCACACTCTAACTATATCTAGCTAATCCCTCACTAATTATATGAATTAGGTTCCTATAGAACCTCTATAGTTGTCTCGTATTTTCACAGGCACAGAACTCAACTGGTGGTTGGGGAAAATATTTCAAATAGTATGACAGCTTTCCAAACTGGTGGCAAAGCACTTGAGAAAGATCCTGAGCATATGATCCTCCTGAATGAACAATTTTTTTCCCACTACTCTAGATAATATTCTCGTAATGAATCCTCCTACTCTAGGAATACATTCTTCCATTCCATCAAGAAGAAACCACATATCCTCTAATTGAAGACTCTTTTAGGTTCCCCAGGGGAACGAGATCCTAACTCACAATTTCTGAGAACTTTTTTGACTTGAAGATATTCACATGGGACATATATTGATACCTAATTATATCCTGATATAGTTTTTATAATTTAGCCTCATTTGTCTCTAACTATATATAAAAACAATGTGAATCTATAATGAATCCTGGATAGTCCATCACTGACATGATCCCCTAAGTCAATCACATGAAATAGGATGCTCTCTCCTTCCTTAGTGTCTATAGGTGGAAGTTTTCTATGAACAACTCTAAGAAGTCCGTACATAATATATCCTCTCTCTGTTCAGTTATCGCATGAACATCCCACTAGAAATTTACTGATCCTCATAGTATATAAGTAGCCAACATGTCCATCCTATTGATATGAGTCTCTATGTGGTCAATTATTATCTCGACGGTCTTAACTCGTAACTCAACTATGTTAGGTGCACCCTCTCTAGTAAAATATTGAGAGTAATGAAACTGAAAATCCATCGTTGGATTAGACATACGCTTCCAAACCCACCCTTGGCATCATTCCATAAATTGCATGAAGAAAGAAAATTTCTCTCAGAACATCTCCCCTACATCCACACTCAGCACTATCGATGCGTCATGTTCTACCACTGGAAGGCCATTCACATCTAAGTCCTCTGGTCATCCTCTTAAAAAAGAATCATGGAAGAATATATCTACAATTCCAAATACATATCGTAGGTTTTATAACACAACTTGTTCACATTAATGTAAGAAGAATAACATAACAAGTCATAACAAGTATTTTATTTACGTCTCTCCAGAAATTCAAAACTAGGGCACTACTACTACCCTTAACCATCCTACACCTATGACCTAGTTAGCATAGGAAAACATATTATAATATCAATTTTATCATTTAGAAACCCATTTATCCTAATTTTCCATCATTTTATCATTCTTAATGTTATATTACGTACCATTTTCAATTCAATATCACATGAAAGGAAAATAGTCTAAGTTTAAAAACATTCCTAAAACATGTATTCCCATGTGAGCCTAAAATTATGAATGTCACAAAATAAACATGAGTGACTAGAATGATGCATGTAGAATCAACTCTCATGCCATTTTGGACCATGATTCAATTATTAGAAAATTTTAATAACCATTCTCATAGTACAGAAAAGATTGTCACCCAAGGTCAAATAATATTCAACTATAATAGAAAAAATAAATAACAACAATCCTACCCTAATTATGTTGTTTTTCCTCCATACATGGGTCTACAAATTTCATGCACATTCTCATTAACAAGCCTATAATCAGCTTAGTCTTCAATCTACCTTTCCCAAATAGTACGATAATATGATATGAAAAGATAAGTGGAGCTCTAAAACCACTTTTAATGTTCCGACCTGGGTGCCACACACCGGTGCCCTGAGATGGTCAGTCACATTACCTCAAGAGCCCCTCCCCACAAGTAAGAGGATTTCAACTAGCAGTGAGGGTCTGATAAGTCAATCAGGGGGATAATATACCCTTTTAATCTGAGAAATACACTAGTGTTAAACAAAAAAAATAGTGGAGTAAATATGAATCAACAACAATACCGATATCTCAAGATAAAAAATACAATAACTACAATATCCCACAAAAATTGAAATAATGTCATGCTAATGTATGAGTCAAGTATCTAAAATGAAAACAAAAATAAATGTATTGACTAATCCCAATAGGTCTTGAACCATGTCGAGTTCTCTCAACCATGCTCCATCCCGACTCAACCATCTTACACGGGCTCCTTCCATTAACATGTCCTGTATCAATAATGTCTATAAAGGTACCGACCAAGTGGATTGAGTAGGGTGTCGGTACAACTTATTAGGACACCAGCAATGGTTTCTAAAACAAATACAGTCAAATAATAGTGTATGAAGCTGTATAAAGAAATAATTATATACATAAATAAATATTTATCACATTATCAATTAATAATTATTTAACTACATAAACCCCCATGTTCCTATGGACACCTGAAACTTAGTACCTACTTTAGCCCTTTTTAGAGTCTATTCCATATAACACAACTAATTTATATTTCATTATTTCAGCCACATATCCCCATATTCCATTTCCAATGTTTTGGGTGTAGAACACCATCTATAATGCCACACTTAACAAACATCCATATATATATATATATATATATATTATGGGATTATAACATCTTGTCTAGCATCAAAATTATAAAACATTCATATAGACTATTGGTTTATATAATCATGTCTGTCACCCAATTCTTAATTGTGCGTGCATATCATTGGTGTAGATCCACGTGCCTTTCACCACATTTATCGACCATACTATTGGATCTATCCTTGAAATATATTTTCTTATCTTGACCACATTTAAAAACTATACATTCATATCATCATTGGACTAGATCATCCTGTCTATCACCCCATTCTCAATAATAAATTAATTGATAAATTAATTAATCCAAGACAATTAATTAATTAAACAATTATTTAATCACGACTCTTTTTTTTCAATTAATTAACCAATTAATTAACCACTCAAAACCTGATAATTTAATAATTAATTCACTAATTTATTATTCTCAATTTAAAATTCAACAATTTGATAATCAACACATCAATAAATTATCAATGAATTCCCAATTCGATACCTTCATAATCAAATCATCATTTTCTTATCCCAATTCTCCAATTCCTAATATTCAATCCCATACCCTATTCCTCAATTCATGCATTGATAATTAATTCATTAAATAATTTCTATAATTCCATAATTTCCATAATCTTATAATTAATTTTCTATTTAATTAGCTCATTCATCAATCCAAAATCTCACAATTTCAAAACAATCTCAATTAATTAATTAATTTGAATAATTAATTCAGTTATATATTTAAATTCCTAATAAACTATAGAAATTATAAAACATTCATATACATAATCAAAATCATGACTATGATATTTAATTTTAGACCACCTACCTCGATTTTTTATCAGATGATTACTGAATGGAAATCCCCGAAATCAATTAGTACAACGACATAGACTGGGTTCTGGATCTAAAACCCTAAACTCAGAATAAAAAATCCAGATCTAATTACTTATAGAACTTTTTCCATAATCTCAGATCTTGATTAACAAAATCTAGATCTAGATCAATCCAAATTGGTAATTCCTTCCACCAATTAATGGTGAAAGAAATGGGATGAATGAGTTAACTAATGGGATATAATCCACTTTTTGGGAGAGGAGGGAATATTCGATCCAAGAATCCTATAATGATTAATGGGAATTAAGAAGTCTTGGAATTTTTCCAGAGATATAAGAACATGAGAGAGGACCCACCATCGAGTGGGGGTTGAAATTTGTGAGTCTCAAGGGTTTGGGGAAAATTTAAAATAATTTTACGTTAATTTAATTCCCATGTAATGTTTCCTAGGAAGAGGCAAACAGTTTATCCTAACTATTTGAAAACACTTTGCAAATTATTTTTAGGGTTTATAGTTTCTCTTTTTAGGGAATACAATTTAAAAAACTCTGCACCAATCGTGTGAACCCTCACTATCCAGGGCTCATTGGTTTCTTGGGATGGGAGCACGGTTTCCTCTAAGCATGAGCCAACCCTACACAAGCCTTTTTTCTTCCATTCTTCTTAAATTTCACCAAAACACACCCCATGGTAAAACCCAGATAAAAGGTACATAAATTAAAACAAAAGGTACCTAGATTCAATCCTTTATAAACTTCCAAAATGTTTAGGATCTTATTATGACTTATGTACGGTTTATTTTCCTCAAGTGTCACACATATTTAAGATTAATTTTATCTAATAGGTGGACCTAGAATTATAAATCCCCATAATTTATTACTTAATGTTTGTCTCTAATGAGATATAGTGATGTATATGTAGTTATCATATCCAATTATGGTGCTTGGTAAGTTATCATAGCCAACTATTTATGTTAATGATGTATAGAGCCTCAAATTTTACTTATGATTTCATATTTTATGTTGTTTCCACATTTACTATGATTCCACACTCTTATAGGATGATCATGTTTATTCCACTCTCTTATATTTATTTTATGTATGCCATTATACCATGATTATGATCGGTCTCTTTGTGATATCTTTTTATGAATCTCTTATTATGATCTTTTATCTTTTTTATTCATTTAATAGTATTTCTATATCACCCATATCCATATTTATATCCCCAGGTTATCTAATGAAATATTAATAGGACATGTGGGGGTTAGGATAACACATATGAGATTAAATAAATTTAATTATATTATTTTCTAAGTTGTTGAATTTATGTATCTAATCCCTTAAAGACACTAGACCCCAAATCCATAGATAGTATTTATTCTAAGCTATGTTAAATTTTATGAAATATTATGTGTCTAAATTTTTGATTACTACAATAAATTTTAATTTATTGATAAAAAAATTCATCTCTAAATCCAATGGGGGTATTGAGAGGATATTTTTGGATATGGATACATATTTTTTTGGATTTTTGTGGATTTTTAATTATATCACTTACTATTTAGTTCATTTTTCACAGGGTTCAAATGCATCACATAGAAAGATAAGATATTTTTTAGTTATTGATTTAGTTAGAGATATCCTGTGATATTATTGAGTTCATGAATTTATTTTAATCTCTTTATATTAGTATATCTTATTATTTTCTGTGTTAACAACATCATTGGTATATGATTGTAATTATTTGTAAACTATTATTCTATATTTTATATTCTATTTTTTATTTTGTTTATACCTTAAATTGATCATTATATATATATATAATTATATGGTTAGTTAAATGGTGAATAACTTGGTGATTGATGGTTCCTATGTGTAAGGAAATGTTCTCACTCCCACATCATTTGGATTTCCAACTACTGATATGGAGTTTCCAAATAAATTGAATGTTGGGTTATTGTTGAGGTGTTGGGGAATAACTAAATGATTCCCTAAAAAATAAAGGGAAATCAACTTACAATGATTATTTTAACTATAAAAATCATAGTATCCTATAATATAAGATGACAAGTCAATGATATTGGAGTTTCCCTTTAATTAATGTCAAGATTGAGAATTTTTAATTTCATGTTTAGTGATTCCATAATATATTTTAATTGTACCCTAAATAAATCACTAAACATTTCCCTGATCACACTAGAATGTTTAATTGTTCTTTGGTTCTTAAAAATTTCATATAAATCACCTATAAACCTAACACACTTACTTATACATACATAAAAATAATATATAAATAATTACATTTTTGAATATGATTCTCTCTTTGGAGACAATCCTAGGATTCAAAATCCTACAGGAAAACATTTGGATTACATTTATTTTCAATACCTCATAATATTTTATGTCATATAACATATACAAAACAATAAAAAGTTAATTTTCTATGGTTTTTTGGATTTATTAGTGATTTAAATTATTCTTAAATGATTTGTGACAATTAACAAAAACCCTCATTTATTACTTTATTGGGAATCATTTTCTATTTGTTTTTATCAAATAGTTATTTTAAGAGTGTTTTAAAAACCTGAAGATCAATTCATGTAATTTCTTATTTAAATATTTAAATATTGTATTTTTTGAAATATAATTTATATTTGATATTTAATTAAAAAATACAATGTTTAAAAATTTCTTAACGTTTAAAATTTTTAGATTTTACATTTTTTAGTTTTTTATTACTTTTGCATACGCCTACAAAAACCCAACCCAGCAACCCTCACACCATTCCAAATGTTACCAAGCCAGATCACCCAATAGAATTAATATATATATATATATATACATACATTAGGAATTAAACCATTTACCAATTGGTTATCATATAAAACTTTTACCAATTAATTATTAGCTTCATGTGGTTATTAAAAAAACTATAGAATACATATTTATATATAAATAAATATCTATAATCCTAAATACCTATTAATGAAAGTAAATAAACACACAAAAATTTATCCATACATAAGTATATTTATAAGTTTAAATAAATAACAATATATATATATTTATAAATATAACTATATATAAATTTATATAGTTATATATAAATATATTAACATATAAAAATACATTTAATTCTATAAAAATATACATGTATATGTGTGTGTGTTTGTAATCAATGAGCGTTAATTAATATTTATTAATTAATATTAATAAATAATGGAATAATTAATATTAAATCAAATTATTCATAACTTATATGTTTAAATATTTAAATTTTTATATGTATAGTATAATGTTTCCCAATTTTAAATGTTCAAAAACATCTCTTTTTTTATGTTTTATATGCCTCTTGGGTGAAAAAAATAAAAAAAAATCAATTTAACTCTTACCCTTACATAAGATCAATGTTTTTAAAAAGGGTAACTCTTATTTTAGAATTGTTTTATAAAGGTAAGAGTATTTTTACATTACTTATGTACTGGTAACCCTTTTTTCTAATGGTTACGTAAGGGTAAATCAACTGCTCTGTAAAGTTAGGTTGGTTTTTCTGGTGTGCTGTAAGGTAATCATATGTTTTCAAGGGTTGTGTAAGGGTATCTGTGGAACACATATGGTTTATTCAAGAAACTATATGGTTGCATAATGCTATCCCCAAGTTCCATGAGGGTAAGAAGAGATTCATTTAAGTGCCACCCATTGTTAACTTATGTTTCATAAGGGTAACCTATATACAACTCCAGGGTAACCCATATGATTCAAAGGGTATGTAAGGTTAGGTTTGTATTTCATTATGGTAATTCATTCCTTATAATAGTTTAGTAAGGGTATCATGGTAACCTCATGATTCACCTAGGAGTTGTGCAATAGTTAAAGCATATTACCCTTATGTAATGTTCTTTTTGGGAAAATGATTTTGACTATGTTTTCCCATTCCTTCTTTCCCAACACTTACATGTAATTCCTTTTGAAAACCTAAAAATCTTGAGATCTTGGGGAATATATTACATTGAAACTTTTAGGTTTAAAATACATTTTATTGATGAAGTTAAACATTCCATAGTAATGATATATATAGTTAATGAATTAAATGGTAAATTAATTTTGGGGTTTCTAAATGTTGCAGACCAGGATGTCATGGTATTTTCTTAAAATAACCAAACCATTTATACCTCTAGTTTTTAGTTACTCTCTTGATTTGGAAAGTATAGTTTAATTTTTTCTATGTTGGTGAAACCATCTATAAATAATAAAAAATCATCATTTAGTTTCCAAGCACGGTATAACCCTCATCCACCCTCCACTATTCATGGGTGCTATATTTTCAAAGGATAAAACCTAGGTAATAATTGAATAAGAATATTTTATATTCATCTTATAAATTAATATTTCTTAATAATTTTAGATGAATGATAATGAATTCGTAAAATTATAATAACCCAAAATTGTGGAAAATAATAATATGAATTGGGATTTTTATATATGATTATTATTGAGAGAGGGTTTATCAGCAAATGTGGAATAGTAATTTTTCATTATGAAATAATTAGTTGACACGTGATATATATTAAAGAGATATCATTGATATTATCTAGGAGATAGAATTTATTAAATCTTGTGGTGTTTTGTATCTTTTATAGATAAAATAATATAATCCACTCTGAGAATACTTGGCGATCGATTTGAGTTGATGAACATGTTGATACAGTTTGAGTAATGATTCCATGTTGAAAATTGATGTTGACATAGATAACATTTAGGTACAAAGTTCCTTTCCATGTAAAGGGCATGTATATGATCATTAGATTTATACGATTATTTTTTTGATGTCTTTTTGATCATGTTGAGTTTGTTAACATGTTTTCATGTTTTAGCCTTTTTACACAGTCATGATATGTTTTGTCTTCCAAGATATAATACCTATATTTTCTTATGTTACATTTTTTCATTTGTTTTTTTTTTGTTTTTCATCTGTTCATAGTAAAAAATTTGTAGGTTGACCTGTCATTTCTTTGAAACCATAGAAGGAAATATTGGTTCAATTCTAAATATTATGTAATGATTAGACTTAGATAGATGGCCTAGTATAATAGCCTTATGGGGCTAGTGACTGGTAATGTTAGTCATATTTGATTTGAACTATTAAAGGATAGTGTGGCATGATGTTCTATGAAACCTAACCTATGTAGTTGTAGTGGGGAATTATTTTCTATATGAAATAGAATAAGAGATAGGGATAAGATATGATGGCCTATAGTAGTCTAACATGGAGTGTGAGAGACTATATGTCTACTGCTTAACTTTAGGACTGGATCCTCCATTTTTTATGTATCCATAGCTGTCAATAAATTTTTTAAAAATGAGTTAATGAATTTACCCCCATGTTTTGTGGCGTTTTACTTAGAAAATAAACAATCGGTATGATTTGTTAATTTTCTGTAAATTCATTTATTATCATGTCATACAATCTAATACATGAAAACTCATATTGAGGAATAATTGGTGGTGTTTTACTGGGTTTTATTACTCACCCTTACATGAGAATATTTATTTATATATATATTTTATGTATAGGGTTCCATGAAATGGAAAGGGTCCCTTAACATATGGTTGAGCTATGGATAATGGATCTAGATGTTGGAACGAGATATATTATGGTGGTTACCACAATTTTATTTATTTATTTAAAAACCTTACATTCATAATCAGTTTTGGCTTTCCACTATAGGAGATTATTATTTTTATATTATAAGAGTTCCATATATTAGTTTCTATATGGTTACTATGATTGTTTATTATATTATTTATTATTTTTATACTTCTTTTATATCATAAACTAAGGGTATAATATCCCCACTATTAGAAAAATATCCTCACAACTATTTAGAATCCTCTTTCACATAGGTAGGCACACATGAGGTCATGTGGGACCCCATTTCAGCCCCAGTGGTTTAGGTTGAGGCATTATAAAATGGTATAAGTGGATAGTTTTGTAGTTTCTATTTTGTACAAACATAGGACATGGTATATAGAAGATATATGTGTGGGACTTAGGAAGGTTATTTTTCATGTTCTCAACTATAAAATATGTAATGGTCATTGGAGTTACCAATTATGAGACTAAAGAAAATATTTTAATGAGATTTTATGTGTGTTTATGAATCATGATTCGACACAATGGTTCATATTCTATATACATTCCTTTTTTTATTATATATAATACTTTATTATTTTAATTTCTTGAATTGTGCTATATATTTGGGATATAAATTTAGTATCTATTGTGTGATATACCTATTGTCCATATTTTTAAAATATATTTCTATTGGAATTAATATGTAGAACATGACCAGGCTACTGTAATTTTATATATATGAATGTGAGTATAATGTAGGGATGGAATACATAGTTAGTGATAGGATTGATATCCATTGTTTGATGGTAAGATCATAAGATATCTTTTTTCTAATATCAGAAATTGGTCAGGATAACTCTTAAATATTCTATGTTTTTTGGTCACATCTGAGTTTCCTCCTCAATGATGTTTGATAGAAAATCTAGCTAAGGGAGTCTTGGCTACTTCTGTGCCAACACCCATGATGTAGGATTATGTACCCCATGATTCATATATATATTCACATGTGATTTATTTAATAAATCTCATTTAGTGGGAACTCTTTCAGAACACTTCTATCCAAGGAGGAACCATTAAGTAGACCATGACTAATCATGCATGGGATATCTAGATTCACTATCCTCAAGTATTCTACATTACTGGGTGCCAGCATGATGTATAGTATTGGATGGAAATTAAAAATGATAATTTTCAAGTTGTAAATACTCCTAACAAGAGTCAGGTGATTTTGGATACCTTTTTCATCTAAGGACTATCCAGGAGACGGTGAAATATCATGATTAAATTTAAGCGATGAGAGGATCATACTAGGGATCCCTTCAAGGATTAGTTTCCCAAGTAGTACATTCCTGGATTGATGAAGTTGGACTATTCTGATGAGTTCATGGAGTTATGGACGGGTTATATGATTATATGGACCTATTATTATTGTTTTATGTACTTTAATTACAATTATCATTTATTGGATGAAAAAATTATATGGAATGTTTGTATATTTTAGATAGGACTCCAACTGGAGATCATGTGTTTGGTTAGGGGATTTTATTTTAGGATATAAAAATTAGCGTTTTGTATGGCCATGGACATAGAGAAGAGGCTATAGGAGGACATGAAAACAACTTTACTTCTAGAACATTATCAGCTAGTGATTGAGATTTCTATCACTAAAACAGGTCTATCTTCTTCCATTAGAAGAGGACGGAAAAGATTGAGTATTAGGGTAACATACAATGAACTATGAGAATTGGATTTTTAAAACCTTTTCCCGAGGCAAGGTTTCTTATGTAATACAATAGTATACTGTGGGATCATTATTATAATTAAATCCATATATATAATACCATATCTTATAGGTGCATAATGGAAGGTAAACTATGTAATTTCATCTCAAAGGAATAGAGTATGAAGTCTCATAGTGGTTCGAGATAGATAATGGAATTGATCCATGGAGAATTCTAGGGTCCCTAGTTGGAGACCCATATAATGATGACATAGGTGGGTCAAGATTATAAGAGACATATCGTTAGAGGGAAGGAATTTTATTTCTACATAGTGGATCAAATTACAGTAGATAAATGAGAGGGGAAGTCTACTATATGAGGTATGGTCTTGATAATGTCTACCTTATCCACATCCCTATTTGACATCAGTTCCTCATATTCCATCATATATTTATATGCAGTTTTTGTCCCTGACTTACTATTCTTGTTGTCCACTTTGATTCCCAGGATACACCATTGGTCGAGAATGTATAACATCATTAGTGGTGTAAAAGGTTTCCTATAGGAATCACTATTTATGGAAATATATGGTAATTAATGTTTCTGAAAATAAATATCTTTGATTTTATTCTATGAATATAATATCTAGCTGGCTTATGAAATCAAATTTATTTCTATCAAAGATTTGTGTATCTCACATCAGTGAAGGGAAATAAGTTCATGATTACATAAGTGTGGGAACTGGGAGAGGGTAGAGTTGTTCTAAACATGAGTTACCTTAGGATGATCACAACAAAAATGGAATGCTTTTCTCATTTTGTGGGATCAGAGACAACCCCTTCAACATTTCCTCCATCCATGGATCTATACTAGAATTGTTTTCTAGATGATATCATATTTCTTCATCATAAAAGAGGATTTGAATTTGATATAGAAATCACGTTGGATTTGTATCCCATTTTTATACCCCCTTATCATATAGTTCCAACTGAGCTAAATGTGATCAAGAAGAAGCATGATGTATTGGAGTATAAGGGAATTATCAGGACAAGTAATTCACTATGGGGTTCACCAATATTTCTATCCCAGAACAAAGACAATTATATTTGAATATATATTCATTGGTAGAATAGGGACCCGGAGACAGTGAAGAAACCATATCATTTTTTATAGGATTGATAAACTCTGGGATCTATTATGGGGAGGGAGATGGTTCCCCATGATTGATCATCAATTATGAAATCACCAACTTCTGGTTGGAAAAACAGATATCTTGAAGATAGTGTTTCACATAACATATGGTTAATATGATGTCTTTTTTATACCATTTTTATTTACAAAATAACCAATAGTTTCCTTTATTATAGTGGAAAATATTTTCAACCCATAACTGGACTCATTAATCATGGTGTTCTTTGAAGATATTCTCTTCTACTCATCGTTAATAGAGCCTCATTTTGGATATCCTGAGATAATCATGAGTATGATTAGATAAAAATGACTTTAATACAATATGTAAAAGATTATATTTTGGATTCACGAGGTGATGATCATGGGGATTATAGTGTTTAATACAAGAATATTTTTGGTCCCAGATAAACTAGTGAAAGTCATTTCCTTACCACATCCATGAAATGTGTTTGAGATCAGTATATTTCTAGAAGTCACATGATATTAAGAACATTTTATTTAGGACTAATCGTATTTAATAGAACCTATTACTACACTAATGAAGAAGGGATTAAATCTCAGTTGTTAGGAATTTGTGAAGAAGAGTTTTTTATCCAGAGAGGAGGTTTACTATAGATCAATTAATGATACATAATAATCATTGAATTAGATATGCATTGCACTTTGATGCACCAATCTTTGGTTTTGGATTTGTACTGATGAAGAAACAACATACAGTAGTATAAGGACAAAGACATCTATAATCTCTTGAGTATAAATACCATACTCATTAATTGGAGAGGGAAGCCATGGTTCTTGCTCTTATTTATTAGAGACACTATCTCTTTAGTGAGAGGCTTGATATCTTCTATGATCACAAGATACTCTTTTACATATTCACACTGTAAGACCTAAACAGTATTCGAAGGTATTGGGTAGATAATATATAATTTGTTTAATTTGTGATGGATTATATTCATTTGAAAGGTAAATTCATAGAATATGATCTTATTCATAAGAATTATATCGATCCATAGCTTGGTAAGAGGCCTTCAACATAGAAGTGGTTCTTGATGAGCTTTATGGTCGACTTGATGATTAACACTTATATAGATCATGGACCAATGAATTATCCCCCTTTGGTGATAACATATTCTCTTATTGAAAAGATTAATGGTTTTTGGGATTATAACTTTCATTAAACTATGATGCGGGAGTGTATAACAGGAGGTGAACCTAAAAATAGGTGGATGATATTTTATTACAGTGTTATTATCCCACAAGGGAGAGCACTAGTGCCTAATTTCATTTGTGACGTGTTGATGAGAGACTTACATTACACTTTAGAGGAAGTGTATCCTAGTGTGGAAAAGATTTACCATGAATTCCGAAGATAGTCTTGGCATACTGGGATGAAGAGGTACACCATGGGTTCTATTTCTCAATGCCTTACAATCAAAATTATAAAATGTTATCACCAAAATCTAAGTCGTTTTCTCCATCCAAATCTAGTGACCATGTTGAATTTGGAGGACATCATGATGGATTTTTGAACGAGGTTACCTATGAAACCATAGAGTAGTGATTCTTTTTGGGTGATTATCTATTTATTGATAAATGTTTCTCACTTATTACTAATCTAAGAGACAATCTCAGTTGATAGGATATTAAATTTATTTGTTTGTGAGATAGTACATTTACATTAGTTCCCTTCAGAAGTGTTTCTGATAGGTATTCACATTTTACACCATGATTATTTACAGGTAAAATATAAATTCTTCAATAATAAATTGATATTGAGCATAGAATACCATCCTTCGTTAGATTGATAGTTATAGAAAATGATTCTCATGCGAGAGGACATGCTCTGATCTTTTGTTCCTAACTTCATAAGAACATCGGAACAGAGCCTAAACACATGGAAAGTATCATAAAATAACATATTATAGGAATATATTGAGATGGAAGCCTTTTAGTCTCTCTATATATGGTCATTCTACTCATCACATGGTTGGCATAAGGTAGGAAAGGTTATAGTCTTTCATCTTAGTATTGTACTGCATACCACAAAGAGTGTGGAGTTGATCATGAAGTTGTTATTGACCAATCTATGTTTTCAAGGATCATATGCCAAAGGAATGAGTTTATATTTCAAGATTTATATTGGATAATTTGTTTTCTCAAGATTTTCACCTCATTTTGGACACAGTCATTTATGGAAGTAAGGGAAATTGGAAACGTTTTTGGGACAATTCATGATCACCAAACAGGTTGGGATGGGGGAAGACTATTTGGAAATTCATCCACGTTATCCTGGAATCCCTTATTTGTTCCCTGTTTCTCATCATTCGTGGTAGATGCCTAATTCTAAAACTGTTATCGTAAGATCACAATATTTTAACATAAGTACATTATGTGAAATAATGTGTGCAATACAAAACATTGACCATTAAAACTTATGAAACATGTTTATCTTAATATGAACATTATAACCTGTCCATTAAATTGGTAGTTATTAATTTGATTAAATAATTTATTAAATATATAAAAAGGTTATAATAAATATATGTGTATTGAATAATTATTAGTAAATAAAAATTCGTTTTATATAAAGATAATCAATTCATTAAAAATACATTTTCCTCAAAAATGATTTTTTTTCATGAAAAATAACTGTAATTAATTTCATGAATTTTTAAATGAGTAAATTGATAAAATTTAATTAATTAATTGAAATAAAAATATAAAAAATTTCAAAATCTGGATTTTTGATAATTTTATAATTGGTTTGATTTTTTAGTTAATGGTGAAAATAATGATTTTAATTTAAAACAAAATTTTCATTTAATGTATTCATAAAGTAAAATTTATATTTTTGATTTGTTTTAAAATAAAATTAGTCATTTTTAATTTTAAATAATACAATTATGGGTTTTAAATAAAATTAATGCACAAATTTAGTAAAATAACATTTTATACTTGAAATAGTAATTTTTCTGAAAAACTGTTTTATGCCACATTTTGTCGGTTTAATTTTTTACTTTAATTAGTCCTCTAAAGTTTTTTAAAATTTTAAAAATGGATTCATTTTATTAATAAGTGGGTCCATGTTAGGCAAAAATTTTACTTTTATGTTTGGTTAATATGAATAGTAATCTTTTTACTTTTGGTTTGTAAGATAAATGTTAAACTGAGTAATTACAGTAGAAAATAAAATAATGAGTAAAAAATGATCCTAAAACATTAATTAATTTAATAGAATCATTATATATCATTAATAATCATAACAAGGTATAATGTATGGCTTTTTTATCTCTTTATGTATGTGATTATTACATTTAGAAAATGTTATGTAAAGGGAAGTCTAAATGCCACAATATTTTTTTTAATGACTAATATTTTTAACAAGGGGATTTTCATTGGATATGTTAGGTTATAAATATTATTTATAACTAAAAATATTTTAACTTCATCATTTTAATTTATTTTTATTTCGAGTGAAGAAATAAATAATTTAAAATCATACACAATGCTGATGCAGTAATTGTTAAAATAATATAAAAATAAAAAATGATATTAAAAATATTGAAAAAATCATTTTAAATAATTAATGTGATAAATAATTTTTATAGATAAATATATCTTTTAATTGATTTATTAACTATTTTTAAAGTAAATGCTCTTATTTTCAATATGTTATTAATTTCAAAGTAAACGAATAGTTCAAAAAATTACATTATTGATATTTTAGGTAAATAATATTTTATTAAATGATATAAAATTCAAAAAAAATATATTCAACCAATTGATTATAATATGGTTTGTAATAACATGTATGTTCCATTTATGGGATATTTCCCATTTATGGTAACTATCATGACCCTCAATGATTAAAAAATCTTTGTGTCGAGGTAAGTGTGAAAAAGGGGAATGGGGGGTTAAAACTAAAAAATTTGGATAAAAAAGAGATCCAAACATGCCAAAATTTTACATAATTAGATTATTTTTTACTCGTACTTGTATTATATTTTAATGAAATATATTTTTAACCTTTTGGACTTTAGAATAATTATTTATTAATTCAATATTTTTGGAAATTCCAAAAGAGCCAATGCACTCTATTATAAAAGACCACTTGTTCTTCTCATTTCATCATAGTTAAAACACATTTTATTTTTTACAATAACATAAAAATTATTTCATTACCTTAATATCACGTTATTGTGTCCTTATTTTTTATATAACACCCACCACTTAGGTATTAAGGTGTAATGAAAAGCAGGTTGTCTGAAGAGGAGGTATAGATTTTAACCTATTGTTTTTGTTTTATTTCTTCTTCCGAGACATTAAAATATTACTTAACCCTGATTATATATTAATATTATTATAAAAAATATATTAGGATATTATTATATTAATTTCATAACTTATATCTATATCCAACCTCAATCAAATAGGAAAGGAAGAAATCAATCATTTATACGACAGACTACCGCCTCGCGTACTCATATAATGTGTTTTCCATAATGACCTCTCAAATTTTTTTATAATGATGGATATAATTTCTTATATGATATTAATTAAATATTTATCATCATTTACATATAATACAATAAATATTTTCTGAAAATTTCATTCATGAAAAAATGATAACGTTGTTTTGGTGTATGTGTGGAATACCACCTCCATTATTATATGTGATTCGTTTTTCATAACCACATCGCACAAATTAAATATATAGCTATATTTACATAATTTTATGGTATTTATGAAATTATGGTCATTATTTTAAGTTAAAATAATACTTACCTTATTTCTATAATGATCATGTAAAATTGAAAATGTTACACATGTATACATACAGTTTTCTTTCTCCATGATTTTAACATAGTTCATTTTTCAAAATCATATGTTATGATTAGATATGAAATTTTAAATGATTTAAAAAAAGAAATTTATTTATTTATTATTATTCTATATAGTATGGGGTAATGAGAAAATTGATGATTGTCAAACTACCGGATTCATTTTGGACATATGAGGTGAATATTTTCAAAATGTCTAACACGAACATAAATGATTATGTATTTATATATGATAGGGTAATAAGTAAATTAAATGGAATATTATCCTAGAAAAATATTCCCCAAAAATTAAATAATTAATTTATTTTTATTATTCTTATGTTTGAGGAATGCATGTGAAGAGTGGTGTTCTAGGTAAGGGACTTTATTTTAAAATCCAGTTTTATGGTTTTCCTTAAAACTCATTTTCTACCATATCAATATTTAAAAAAATTATCTTATGGATGTATTTATATCTAAATAAATGAATTATAAATTCATATTTTATGTCACTATTAACTAAATAAAAAATTTAATGAAAAATAATATTTTTAATAAATGTTTTAAATTTATATACAAAAAAATCAATGTAATATTTTACCATATTAGGCGACAATAACTTTCCTTACTGCTATAAAATTTATTTAACATTTGGATTACATTACAATATTTCATTTTTATTCAAATAGAAAACATTTATCCCACTTTCTAGTTATTTTTTATTGGAAAGTGGGTTTTAAAAGGAACTATTATTTTTATACCTGATTGTATTTTGTATTTAGGTTTGAAAGATTTTTTAGAGGTTTTATGATGAGAAGTGAGGGAATAATTTTTATTGATCATGATATTTTACAGGGGAATTTTATATAAGTTATAGTTGACCCTAATATATATTATATTGTGTGTTTATCCCAATAATATCTCATAGGTTGGATCGATATAGCTTATATAATGGTTGATCCCCATTTTAAATCTCTAATGCATTAAGTAAAAATACGTAGTAAACCAATAATGTTTCTCCAAATAAATTATTGGAATTTTCCATGTTGTTCATTCCATCTATAACCATGGTGATTATTTCACATGTAACTATTATGGTTCCTCCATTTATTACAATAATGGATGTTTCAAGTGTAATTGTGATTGTTATTCCAAGTATAACATTGATGGTTATTTCATGAGAAACTTCGATGACTACACTATGAAGAACCCTAAGGGTTATTCCATTGTAACCATTAGGGTTACACCATATGTAAGAGTGATATTTAAATGATGAAGAAAATTTTTTACATGTTTTTTTATACCTTATATTATTTTTGATGGTTTTCTTTGAGGAAAACCTTTTTGGTATTACTAAATGTCAATATCCAGTAGGAACCAATGTAATAATAAATTTTATGGAAGAATCAATGGTTGTATAAATAAGAAATATAATGAAATGATAGATATATTGAAAACACTTGGGGTTATTATTCACCAGTTATCACATATTATTATTAACATTATGAACCTATGTGAGTTTCCTAATGTATAAAATTAGAGATAAATTAATATCAATGGAATTTTAGTTGATAAATATTTAAAGGGTAAAAGTATTCAATGACATATGTCTCATGAATGTGTTAAGATTCCAATAAAAATTCTTAAGAGAACGGGAAGATGATTTTTATGTAGTAAATTGGGGAATACACTAATAATCATCCTCAGAAAAAGAAAAAATTAAGTTAGTACCTTATGGGGGAATAAATTTATTCTCATTGTATAATTTGAACATTTTAAATGTGGGGGAGTATGAGAATTAATAAAATGGATGAAAAAGGGTGAAATATTAGGAATGAGATCCGCAAGATCATACAGATAAATGTTTATCAAACAATAATGCCATTATTTTTTAAGACAATGAAACCAAAAATGTAATATGAATGGTATGTATTATATATTTTCTTATGTTATGAAATTTTTAAATCACATGAAATGAATGATGTTTTTTATAATAAGTATTAAGGAATAATATGAAAAATCATGGTAAATAAATAATAATAAATGATTAACTTTTGAACATATAGGGATTCATGAGTTATGATGTAGTGGTATATTTATGGTTTATCATATGTTAAAAGATTTAGACACCACATCGAGGTTTTATGTGATGGGAATTGTTTGGGAGATATTTTTTGAGTTTTGGTTGATGTTTTAGGTATATGTATGCTGTGAAAATGTAATTTATAGAATAATTCACATTTCATTTTGTGGACATATGTTTAAAGGTATTGATAACCTTTAGGTTTCATATGATCTTTGATGATTACAATTATTTTTTTAAATGTTTCTCATTATTTTAAGAATATATCATTTATGATAGTGATAACCGTGGCACTGAAAATAAGTTGGTGATTTGGTGATTAATTACATTTATGAATAATTTCACCATTTTGGGAAACTTATATGATAAAGGTAAAAAAATATTATGGGATATTATTTGAGGAGTATAATTATATTTTGTGGGAATATTTTATTTTTAGTTGTATTTATGTTGTTTCATGTCATTTAAGGAAAGATTATTATATCTTGGAGATTATCTGATAATGTAATATATATTTCTAATATGAGATATTTAGAGTGGTTAATGTGATTTAGAGATAAATTTTAGAAGAATATGTGACCTCATCATTATAATGATTAGGTTTTAATAGTAATTAGGAATATATTAAGGAATTTTAAGTTTAATTATTTTTTTAATAATGCATTTTTTAACATTGGGTATTATTGCTATATCTTGGAGAATAATATATTATTTCTTCATATAATAGTTTATAAATTTTTGGAATTATCTAAAATTATGCAAACTATTTTCTTTTTTTACTTTCTAAGTAAAGAAAGAAAATATTGGCATCCTATTATAAATAATATGGTTCTTTATATGTTTATTTTAGGGCTTTAGGAATAAATAAGTCAATTGTAATACTGATCCTTCAAGGAAAAAATGATATTTTGGTGGAAATTATTAATGGATAAAATTTTACATTTCTTGTAACTATATTCCCATGTGTTCTTAGTTTAAATGGAAAATGAATTACTATACTATAGTGAAAAGGATCTTGAAACAAAATTAAATCCTATAAAATTCAGTGCTTATGAATTTACGGTCTTTTAATCCATCACATATTTATCATTTTGTGGTCATTAACATTCTCATGATCATTTAATTTATTTTGATCAAATTTTTCTATCACTCTCCATCATCATTTATACATTACCTTTTCTTTTATTCCAATATACTCACATTACACAAGTGATCTAATATTGTTAAACACAGTATGTGTAATTCGATTTTTCCTTAATACTTCATCTTCCCTCTTTTCAAGAGAACGTTTTATTAATCATTTTTATGATGTTTCATTTCAAGAGAAATATTTTTAAATGTAAAACCCTTAATTACATAGATCAAGATAAAATTGTGAGAAATAAATTTATTAAGGTGTTTGGGAGGGGGGAATTTAATATCCTAATATTTTAAAGTATCAACAATATGTTTCATCACTTGTATTAAAAATAACACATACGATAAACAAGTGACAAAATATTTTTATATAAATATGATTGTTACAATCAAATCATTAAATTGGAGAGTATGAATATGATTAAATATATTTTGAAATATATATTAATTTTTTTAATATAAAAAAATGTATTTATTAATTATTAAAATATAATACCCAATTTTTAGTAAAAACATTTTATACATCAAGAATATATTTTCTTTAAAAATGGGTTTCATTAATTTTCTTGAGAAATATTATAAATAATTTTAGATTTTTTTTTAAAAATATTTTATGACATGAAATTAATTTTTTTAAAAATTATTTGAAAAATCACACTCGGTGGAATTTTGATAACATTCTAAAAACATTGATTTTTAAGTGAATAGTGAAAAATAATAGTTTTTATTGAAAAATGTATATTATATTAAACTATTAATAAAGTAAAATTCTATTTTAGAATATTTTTAAATTTTAATTAGTTAATTTTGATTAAAAATAATCAAATTTTGATTTTTAAATAAATTATATACTTTAATTTTTTTTAAACTATTTATACGTAAAATTGACAATTTTCTGAAAAACATTTTTCATCATTTTATTAGTTTACTGTTAAAATTTTCTCTTCCATTAACATGTTTTAAATTTGAATATTTTATTCAATATTTTTAATTAGTGGGTCCATATTTGTTATCTATTTTCCCTTTTATTTGTGGTCAATATGAATAGCAATAATAATAATTTTTAAATCCATGATAAAGGGTAAATAATGTTATTTAGGTAGAAAATAAAATTAAAAGGACAATATAATGAACCTAACATTTACCTTAATTTTATTATATGAGTATATGTCATTAATAATCCTATAATTTTTTAATTTATGGAATTTTTTTCTTTTTATTTATTTATGATCTTTATAATATTTTATGTAAATAAATGTAAAAAATGTCACACTCTTATTTTTAATAAAAATAATATTTATAAAATGTCGATAAATAAACGATATATTATGTTATAAATTTTATTTCCACATATAACTGATTTATCATCTTATCGGTGATTTATTTTTAATGTTTAGTAAATAAATAATTATCTTAATATCTTATGCATTGTTGAAAGAGTAATTTTCAAATTAATTGAAAAAAAAATAAATGATATTGAAAATATTAAAAGTAATATATTATGAAATAATTAATGTGATAAATTAATTTTATAGATATATCTAAATTTTAATGGTTGTATTAAAATTTTTTATTCTAATTTCATTTATTTTCATAATTATATTAATGCCAATGTAATTGAATAGTTCCATAATTTACAATATCAATATTTTAGAAATATAATAATTTATTAAGTGATATAATGCATAGAAATTTTTATATTCCAAAAAGGGATTATAATATTGTTAAAAATATGAATCATGGTCTATTTATTTTACTTTTACCATTTTATAGCTACTATCATGACACCCAAATTGTACATAGCCTTATTGTCGTAGTAAGTGAGAAAAGGGTTAACTTGGGGGTGGGGGGGGGGGGGGGGGTTAATCCCAAAATATATGGCTAAAAATATAATACCAACATGTCAAAATTTAATATTATAAATTTTTATACTAGTAATCATTTTACTTAAGAATATTATAAATTTGGATTGGATTGGACATCAATGTTTTTTTTAATTTATTAGAATAAGAAATTCCCAAAATGCCCCTCACATCTTATTAAAGGGTTATAATTCTTACCAATTATTCACATTTCAAAAACATTGTGTTTTGTAAAATACCTACCAAATAATTTCCTCAAATCCCTACCCATGTTCTTGAGGAATTATAATATGAATTATAAAAACCTTAGAGGTCTTAAGGTGTAAAATAAAAGAGGATGTTTGAAGAAGAGGTACAATTCTTATCCGAGCATTTTTGATTTATTCTTCCATCTCATTCAAATCATCCTCATCAGTGATGAAATGATAAAATAAGTATCTTCCATATAATATGTGATTTTCATGTTAATGGGATATCCTATATCCATCTCTATCCTCTGTCAAATTGTATCAAAATCCATCATTTTTTGTACGGTATACTATCACATCATAGAATGATGTAATCTATTTTCCATCCCCACCTCCAATGTATGGTTATAATGATGTATTTAATGTATATATACGATATTCATGAAAACGGTTTCATTATGTAAACATGAAATGAAACCTATTTTCATACCATTTATGTAACAAATTTATGATTATGTCGTTCATGCGTACATATCGACTACCACCTCCACGATGTGATGGGATTAATTTTTAGTCACCAAAACAGATATATTATATATATAATAATATTTAATGAAATAATATGGTATTTATGATATCATTATAATTTTATAAAGAAAAAATAATTCCTACCTTATTTCCAACATTATCATTTAAAATGGGAACATTACACATGTGTACATAGGGCCCACCATCTTCATGGTTGTAACATACATCATTTTTCATAACCATAATTATTATTTTTTACAAAATTATAATTTATATATAGAAATTATATTTATTTTATGATTGTTATTCTCGAGATGGTTGGTTAGTCCCCTCTTTGACAATATTCAACGAACCAAATAAACTTTGGACATATGATCCGAATGTCTTCAAAACAACTAACATGAACATAAATGATTATATATTTTTATATGAAATATTAATGAGATAAATATAAGGATTAATAAATTTGAAAAAGGTGTTCAAAAAGGAAAATAAGTAAATTAATTTTATTATTTAATAAGATAAGTAAAAAACATAATGAGTCAGACGAAAGTTAACATACTTTATTTTACAAATCATATTTTAAAGATTCCTGTAAAAAATTTTCTCTTACATATATATATTTTTTCAAAAAAATATAGGGATGTGTTAATATGTATATAAAATAATAATAAATGAAAATTTAAGTCTCTTTTTACTTTTTTTCAAATTATTTCAAAACTAAAATTTTTACATATTATCTTGAAATTATTATCGAAATATAAATGGAATGATATTTTTTAATATATATTGAAAAAATGAATTTTACTTCCACCATAACATCTATTTTAAGATTATATTCCTTTAAAATATTACATTTTTTTCAAATAAAAAACTATTTACCTTTTTATAGGTATTTTGGTATTGAAAATGTGTTTAAAAAACTGTATTTTTTCATCTAAATGTTTTTTTCATTCTGGTTTAAAATAGTTTTTCAATGATTTTATAATGGAAAGTGAAAGTTTTTTTCCTGAAATGGTAATTGAGAATTATATATGGTAATTGGGTGAGCCTGATACAAGTTATATAATGGGTTTATCCCTATTATGACTAATTGATGATCCTAATATAGCTTATACGAAGGGAGACCCCATTATAGATCTTCAAGGAATTGAGTAAGGGGAAAGAGTTCACATATTAGATTTATCCTATGAGATTACGGTAATTTACCTTGATGGTTATTCCAAGTATAAATTTGATGGTTCTTTCATGTGTGAAAATTATGGTTAATCTATGTATAACTATAATTGTTATTTGATGTTTAACAATGCGGGTTACTCAAAGAAAAATTGTGATAATTATTTAATGTGTATCTATGATGGTTATTATAGGTATATCCAAGATAGTTATTCAATGTGTAACTATGAGGGTTACTCTATGTGTAAGAGTTATTTGAAATTGATGTCATAAGATTCCTATATGTTTCATCCATGATTTTTATGGGTTTAAAATAATTTCTTTATGAAAAATTTTGTTTGTGATTTTCATATGAAAATTATTTCTTACAAATTCTCAACAAATATTGAGATAATGGTAAATGATTCTATGTTTCACTAGAGTTATGGAATTATTTTCATTATATCCCTTACTATGTTTTTTGTGATTATATAACATTTTAGAATGTCCTTCATAGGGTCTATGTGTGTGTATGGGAAAAGGAGAAGTCAAGTTGATTGACGTGATGATTTTTCATGAGGGTACTTATAATGTTTTACATAATCTAGTTCCCATGTCTCCTCATCATATTTAGGGTTCTTCTATATTACTTGGACTAAGTGTTTATTCATATTTTTTATATATTTTTTTCTATGGTCTGTGATATTCACTAATTTCTCCACATAAGTGACATGATTGACCAACTCCACCACCTTTTTATTTAGTACATGTGTGGGATATGGTATGTAAATTCACTATATGAATACTTAGAATATTTCATTTACATGAGATATGGTTATTGGGAGTGATATTTTATAGGCAACAACTCTAAAATGATCAAGAATCTCAAATGGGTCGATGTATTTGAGGCACAATTTTCCTTTCATCCAAAATATAATTATTCGATTCGATTCGGATATATGGAAGAATAAATTTTCACTAACCTAATAGGATTGGTATATATTAAATTTATCAATATGAATTTTTTTCATACATCTAGATTTTCTGATGTGTTATTGAATACACTAACCATTTCTACCATTTTTTCGACTATTTTAGGACCCAACTAGTTGAATTTTCCAACTTCATCCCAAAATATTGGTTTTATACATCTATTCTAATAAATAGATTCATATTGAGAAATTTTAATCATGAGTTGATGTTATCGTATTATAAGTATTCAACTAGAGGAAGACATTGATCTCACCCTCATTCGAAGTGAATCGATCATTTTCTCAACATTTCCTAAAGATTTATCACAGTCCCATAAAATTATCCATTATTTTGGGGTAGCAAATTTTTACTAAAGTTCAACTCACTTTTTAGATATTGTTATATACATTTAAAGAACATGGATGTAAATATTGGATCTCCATCAGATACAATTAATAATGGAATTCCATACAGTCTTAACACTTCCCTGATGTATATCCTTCTAATTTTACTGGGGGAGAGGTCATCCAAAATTGCAACGAAGTGATCAGTCTATGTTAGTATAATAGATTCTAAAGGTAATCAATATGAGATCCTAGAATCCAAAAATATTTCAAAAGTTAGTCTTGGGAATATCTTATTTCATCACCTTTAATGCGTGATATCATGACCGGAGGTCAATTTAAGAGAATTATTGGTCCCCACACAGCTAATGAAACAAGACATAAATATGTGATAGGGGATACTTACTCTATATCTTTATCTTTTTTATTTCATAATAATCAATGAAAATGCACATTGACAAATCCTACTTGTTCATGAAAAGGACTAGCATTACCTATAGTGAACCATTGAGGTGTTTAACACACTTTTTTGTGTTCTCTT
This sequence comes from Viscum album, assembly GCA_963277665.1. Lineage (NCBI taxonomy): Eukaryota > Viridiplantae > Streptophyta > Magnoliopsida > Santalales > Viscaceae > Viscum > Viscum album. Next base: position 732,118,268 of record OY728145.1, on the reverse strand, counting down.
GTTGAAGCCTCTCAATTTATTCAAACTCAATTGTGTATATTCTGTAGGGAGTATTGGATATGAGTATAGATTTATCTATCGATTCAATTGACAAATCAACCACCCAGTTATGAGGATGACTAGTAAAATATTCAGAGAATATATCAGTACAATCACTTACAATGGAAAAGTATTCAATTATAGTCCTTTTGTTTGTCTTAATTATCAAATCAAGATATGTTTTCTCATAAGACAAAAAATATATTGGTTTTATAGGAAGATTCCAATAGATATTTATCATCCTCCCTATACTTATATAGAATAGTATTATGATTCAGAACATGGGAAGTGACTTGCCTCTCCTAATATTTGATGTTGGATTAATATAAAGATAATAAATCCATGATAGTATAACATACAATTCCACTAATAGATTTAAGAAATTTATTTGGGAGGTCAATTCCAAAAGAAATTAATGGGGAGGAGTTATATAATTTCGATACAATAATCTCTTAAAATTATATTCTCAAGGATAACTAAATCACCATGTTTTGAGATGGTTTTTTAATAGTTCTACTAGCCATGCATGATTATAAAGAATTTATTCAATTATAATCAAATATTAAATTTGTTGTCTTGGAATGGGAAAGGAGCACACATTTCACTAGTTGACAATGTTTTTAGCCAATTGTTATATCGAAAATTATCTTAGGGTTGAAAATACTCAAACTAATATGCATAGAAAAAGCGAAATTGTGAACATAGAAGTAGTAACTTATAAGTGACATATATATAATAACTTATTAGTTTCTATGTTTCAGTATTTTCTATCCACAATATCTATCCCATTTTTTCAACCAAATTATTTTTTCAATTCCTTTATAGTGGTTCTTAAATATTTTATGAATTTACCAAAGAATATCCCCAAGGTGTTTCAAACTAGGTATGTCAAATGGAATCATTATCACGCACTAGTAATTGATCGAGTTAATACCCAATGAGACCCATCATGTTCCTTAAACCTAGGTATATTTGTTCCAAGTCCACATACACTTCTTGTCTCTAGAAAGGTATTTCATTTCTCAGAAACCACCCGGTCTATAGTTTAGTAAACTATGATGATATTTTATTATATAAATACTTAACCCTATAATTTATTTAATATTTTATTGGTATCCTTATACCACAAAATAACTATATCTTTTATATGATACCTATTATAGTTACCCAATCCACATACACATACTATCATTTTATTTTTACATAAATGTTCAATAGAAAAACCCAATGACCGAGTTTTATTATGTATTTTGTGAGACTATGTTAATAATAAAATATCACTAAAGTAAAAAAAATCATGATATTAAAATCCATAATTTGATCCTCGATCCATTTGGTGTACAAAAACTGCATAGGATAACCTGAGGAATACATGTAAAAAGGGGTGAGTTATATAGACTTGTAAGTGAATGAGTATGAAATGAAGCATAACATATGAGACAAATTGAAGAACATAATATACTAAAAGTTTTGGATTTTGAATAATCAAATGTAATAAATAAATAAAGAAAAACACCTCATGAGATCAAGTCATTATAGGAATATGATACTATCGTAATATAAAAAATCATAGGAATATGTCAAGACTCATTGTCGATCCATCATAACATGGTGGACTGATTACCATAATAGATTAGTTTTACTCCCCAATCACACCCATATCACCTCCTGGGATATAATAATTACCCAATTAATTTGAGTTATATCTAAGTGAACACATAATAACATGTACATGAATATGTGTTCTAAATAAGGAAATCAATCATATGAAATTAGTATTAGAAAAAACTATATAATTAAATGGGTTATATAATAATTCCTCAAATAATTATCAATAGATATAGAAAAATGATTCCAAAGTGATAAAGAAATTTAATATTTTGGATTTTTATATTTTAATCCACATGTTTGAGCCTTAAATATATAGTTATTTTGAATAAAATTTCATGGGAATGGATATATAATTGGATAGAGAAATGAAAATATTAAAAAAATGATTTTATGGAATCATTGAATAAATTTTAAAGATGGAAGGATTAATAAATTTAATTTGTAACTAAATTGAAAAAAAATGTTAACCCAAAAATAGTTATTATTTTATGATATCATGAATGGGTGAAAAACATTATGAGAGTTTTTTGAATGTATTAATGTATTTAAATGTTCCCGGAAATATTATCATATTTCAATGATGGTTTTGAGAAATGAATGTAAGGATTCGATAATCATGTTAAACAAATAGTGAATAATATTTGTACATATATAAGGGACAGAAAAATATAATTTATTACAATTAAATATAATTTAATATAGATAATGTTTGTAAGATATAAAAATTCATAACCCAAATAAAATATGGTGGTTTGGATAGTTCCCTTACTTTTGGTCTAGATTAACTATTCACTCTCTCATAAAGTCCTAAAAAGTCTATTTGGATTCATTTAATACATGATTGAGTACCTTATTCAAGTATATTTTATTTTTCATTAATATTTTATGTTATTATAGAGTAATTTATTTGACATATTGTGTTTATAATCACTATCCCATGGTCGGTTATTTCATAGTTCCAAGGTCAGATTAGTTTGTCGGTATTTATAAATGCACTTATAAAATCAGACTAAATATACAAATATGAAGTTAAATTAAACTAATTCTATTATATAATATTATATTATCCCAATTATCCATATGTAATTTAACATAGGTATTTTTCATTTAGTTTAATTTTTAATGTTATATAGTTAGTTTATCTAGATTGTTTTACCGACAATCATAAACTATATTAATTTTATTTAATTTAATGATTGGTATATAAATATTAAAAATAAAACAAGTAATAAGGTACTTATTTTCATAATATCAGACCATAATATTATTTTTATAATAATCCATGAAGGCTCTCTAGAATAATGAAGTATGATGTTTACCGAAGTGGTGGACCGACTATAATATGAACAATCATTTCCATTTTATAATGAAATGATAAATGTATGGATAATGGATATTCCATGAACATAATAAAATTAAAATATATTAATTATAATATATTTTTTATTTAATTTAGTATGGGGGGATTGAGGAGGACGTAAAATAAAAAAATAATTTAAAATAATTAGATTGAGAGTATGAACTCTTTGAGGGACATCTCCTAAAATAAACATTACAACACATTTTTTTTAAATTTGGTGATACCAATAGTATGAGAACATGCGGGAGATGGTTGAGAATATAACTGGTCTTAAATTCGGTAAGATTAAAATCTTAGAAGTTTTGAAGATTAGTGGTGGTCATCAGTGATATTTACAAATGTAGGAGCAGGTTATTTTTTAATATAATAATCATTACTTTATTATTTAGGATCAAGAATAGAAAGAAATAGTATGATTGTGACTAAATAAATTAATCAATTCATGTGAGTATGAAATAATGCTGTCTAACATCATCGATGACTGATTATTTAAATTATTTAGCTTTTAATTTTAAGTACCATATTTTGTTTCATTTCTTTATTAAACTATAAACTTTTTGAGAAATATAAAAAACTTACCTAATTTTTTTTCAATGTACATATTAGAAAACATATATATATTTTATGAATATAACTTTATAAATATGATATTATTATTTTTTAATTTAAATTCTAATTTATTTGAAAAATACCAATTATAGTAGCATGGTCACTTTTCTATCACGTTGAAATTTTAATTTTGGTCTCATTAAAATATTATATCATTTTAATGAAAAATAATATGATTTTATAAGTTTTTTTTTAAAAAAATAAAAATTATTTTTAATATATACTTTTATCCAAAAAATATAAATAAATCAAATGTGTTTAAAAATTCCAAACAGTAATTTTATCATTTTAAAGCATTACTTTTTTTATCCCATGGAATAGAATTTTATAAATTTCCATTTTATAGTATAAAAAAAATTATTTTACAATTTTATTAGTGATATTAATATTATAATGATATGATTAATATTTGTAACTTAACGTCATAATAATTTTTTACGTATTTCCTTTGAAATAAATCTTGAATTATTCAATAGCTTACTTTTAACAAAACCTTGAGTCTAAATCAACCATGATAAAGTAAACTGTTATAGAATAGAAAATAAACTAGATGATATGAATAGTAATATCCTATTTATGAAAAATATTTATAATATTTTTATTGATGAAAATTTATTTATTAATTTACAATTAATATGTACTCATTTGTCAGTAAATTCATTTTACATTGCAAAAATATGTTTTATTCAAAGACGAATTTTGTATAAAAAAATTTTAAAAAAATTATAATATATTCCGAACATTTTAATGTCTTTTTAACAGGAAATTAATATCATCTTTAGATTCATATTTTCAATATTATCTAATGGGTATTATTTTGTATTTTTATAAAAATATTTACATTTCAGCAAATAATGAAAAATATCAAATTGTATAAAAAAGTGTCCTTTATTTTAAAGTAAATTTCCCACTATGCTTCAAATTTTTTCTAAATGTAAAATAATATCCCTTTAATTATAAATAATCTCATAAATTATATATTAATCATTACTATACATTATTTTTGTATAATATTATATTTTCTCTTAGAAACACATTTTTCTAAAAAACTATTTTTTCCATGAAATGTGAATCGATCATATTAAATTAATTTAATAATCATTTATTAATTGTTTTTATAAAACTTATATATTTATATTCAATATAAAATATTAACATTCATTTTATGTTTTTTACAAAATAAGTAATAAAAATAATTTTCTTCTTTGCTTAAAAACATTTTAAAAAAAACGGTGATTTGTTGCATTTTGTAGGCTTACATAAAATAATATTCATCCAATTATATATATAATATTTTATAATGTAATCCATATTTTGAATCTCCATAATGAATATAATTTAATAGGTTCAACTTATATTTTGGTCATATTGATTAGTAAAAACATAAAATTTTTGTTGCCATGAATAATGTTAAAATGAGTTTACCATGGGATAATCCATAGGGTATGGGTATAATTTCAACCCAAAACTAGTACAGATATTTTTTATATGATATGTTAACCTTATATTATCCTACGATACAATACTTATCCCTATTAGGCCACATTCTCTTTAAATAATTCTTAAATAATTAAAGTATTTTATGAAATTCCATGTGTTTCCCTCCCCTCACTTATAAAAGTGTACCTATTCTCCACTATTATTAAAATAATTTAAGACATCTAAATAAAAAAAATACCAGATGCAAAATATTATTATAAAATATCCATCTATGTCAGATCTTTTATTCATCTCATAAGACCAATCCTTCAAGGATTAAGGAGTAATCAATAAGGGGTCTCTCAAAGAAGCTGTATTGATATTAATAAAGGACTTTGAATTTTATTTCTTTTTAAAAATCATATAAAAATATTTATCCATTAAAATAAATTTGATTCAAGCATAGTAAATTTAATTATATTTTATTATTATTTTGTAAAAACAATTTACCAACGCATATCAATCCAATAGTAGATGAACATATCGGATGTGAGTATGTGTGTCGTGCCACCTCCACATTGTGTTACAAATCATTATCCACCCCCATAATTCATGGTATATTATTATGATATATTTAATAATAATATATTATATTTATTTTATTATAATTAATTTTTTATTTTCAATAAATGTTTAAATTTATTTCATTCTATCAATCGAAAAATAGAAATGTTACTTATTCATACATATGGACTATTGTCTCCAGATAGAGATATAATTCAATTTTAATGAAAGATTTATAATAATTGTTATAAAAATATATATATAATGATTATATTTGATAATATTATCATTAAAAACATTATATATATCATGGGACCATGATAAAATTGCAAGGACTATAACCGCTAAACCATAATATACATGAATAATGATGTAGTTAACACCTGAAATGATGCTGATAAGGAATCGGTGGTAATATGTTATAAGTAAACCTTGTATGGTATTATAGGTATGTTTATAGGTATTTTATATAATTATAATAAATATAAATTTATTCTATACTAGGTCAGAGAACTTAAAAATCAAGAGAGATATAATATACGTGTCTCTTTTTCTTTATTTAGAATTCATGGCATATATTTGATATTTTTCACCATCATTTAATTTATTTTATATGATTACTAACTTATGAATTTATTATGAAATATAAATCAAATTATTTTATTTTGAGTTCCATGTCAATTATTTTCTTTAAATTTCTGTTGATATAAATGATGTAATGACTAGAAAAATTCCATTTAATGTTTTTTATTATATGTAATTATTTTGAGACCACACGCTCTGACGACACATGATTCTGAGGCCAGGATAGACTAGAATGGAATTTTGAACTTTTTGAAGGTACATTCAGTGAACGTGTGGGTGGAGATTTCTAACTTTTGAACCAGTGCTCGGATCAAAAATCTGAGTGCACCACTGAACTCGGAATGTAGGGATTATCTTAGAAATGACTTAACAACGACCGGCAAGGGCCGATTAGAAAAGTTATTTTTCAGACTTGTCGAGAAAAATAATAAAACAATTTAAAAGTATTATTTTATTTATTTTCTCACTATTGAGTGGGGGACGAAGACCCTGTGGTGAAACAATGAGACAATGATGAGGCACATTAATGGAGGGTCAATAATGGCTTGTTTGAAGCCACACCACTATTATTTAAATGGCTCATTAAATGTGGTTCATTAAATGTGGCTCATTAAATGTGGCTCATTTAATGAGCATCATTAATGGGGCAACGTTTATGCACTTTTTATTTCTTTTAATAAACCAATGTGTTGGAGTTTGGGAATTAATAACTATGTGGAAAGATCTAACGAACCACTGCCATAATCCATCTCTAATGAAGAATGACGAACGAAGTGAAAAATATTGGAGGATCAGATGTAGGGGATCGTAGGTGGTGACGGATTCGAAAAGCTATGCATTGATGATAACACGAATCGCATCCTTCATCCCCAGTGGATACAATGAATCCAATAAGGGGATTCTGCATTCTAATTAATTGATTATTTATTCCTCATTATTGGAAATCTATGATGAACACGAATCAACTGACTAAGGGTTTGATCCGAAATCGCTCATTCTTGCGGGTGTATATTGTGTGGGGGTTTGATTTGGGGGTTTTCAAGTTGTGTGGTTATCACCATGTTTATCCCCATGATGAAACACTAATGCAGAGGGCACGGGCCTACCATAACAAGGTTCGGTCCCTCTGCCATAGTTTTTCTTGTTTTTTCTTCAATGTCGACCAGTCAACTTGTTAGCAAGGAGAATTTGAAGGCTTCGTAGTGATGGATGTGCTGTACAGATACCGTAGGCGCAAATAACTCCAAAATTGGACCATCAGAGTGAATCTAGTGGCCCGTCGAAGGCACCGCCGACAGCGGCCCATGGCGGTGAGGAGAAATGTCATTGGGCACCACGTGGAGGGACAACCCACATCTGGGGGCTAGTGAGCCACAATCCATTGACCACGGTTGTAAGAGGCCTCGCGACCATGGGGCCAGTAGGGGCCGAATGCGGTAAGACTGTCGCCTCCTTACTGGACGGCACACCACTGGACACCCTTGTAGATGGGCCTCGAGCTGGCGGGCCACGCCCCAAGCTAGAAGGTTAGTCCCACACCATTAGGCCGAACCCACACCCAGTAGGCCAGACCTGCGCCGAGAGGCTAGACCCGTGCCCTTCAGGCCGGGTCGGAAGAGACCAGGTCACCGAGCGACCCGGCGGGCTGGACCCTCGGCCAAACCAGGCCAGGCCCTACGAGGCCCGTTGGGCCTCGGCCACTAGCCAAGTTGGACCTGACTAACCCCGACCCAAATTGGTTTTGGTCGAGTATTTTCAATTGAACCGAGGTTTTGGGAACCCCCTGTCCAGGTAGATCAGGTCAGTCCTATCCCAGACACAACCAGACCCCTCTTTAATAAAATTCTTTTATCTTTCAAACCATGCATCCTATTAAGGTTCCATTAGTGGATTTTGGACATTTGCGATAGAGCGGTACTTTTGGTATAATACACTTGACTTTTTTATTGAATTTGGTGTATGGATGGGTTGGATTAGAATTGAATCAAACCTGGACTTTTTAATAAAAAGAATCTAACTTACAGAACATGGGTCCGATCGACATTTCGTCTATTGCATTGGAACCCTTACGACAAGATAAATCTTTGGGTTAATAATATGTGAGGCTTAGTGGTAATTTAAATAATACCAATGGATTGAGGAGTAGAACAATTGGAACTCATACATACAATGTGTGAGAATCCAGTGGCTGGTTGTCAAGTGAAGAACGACCCTCTGTGGATTGGAAAGAGAGTGACGTCTCTATGGATCAGCAATGGAAAGAAACTCCTTTGATCATAAATCGAGTGACTCTCCATTGATCAGCAATGGAGGAACCCACCATGGATCAATACTATCATGACCCTTAGTGGTTTGGCATGATAGATACCCTATATGGATCAACAATAGTGTGACTTATCGTAGACCAGCCATAGAGTGACCTGTCATTGATCTGCAACAGAGTGAACCTTTTTAGATCATAAGCGGACCAACCCTTCTTGATTTTTCAGCTGTGTCTCTCAATAGAATAAGATGATCTAGCTTATAACTAATCATATTTATTTATATTATTTAATTTGTATACCTGGTGTGAGCTAACATTTACTTTGTGCTATGTGTTTTAGATCTTCCTTGGTGGTATTACCTCTATGGTATTTTCTTTGGGATATTTTCCTTCATGGATTACTGAGAGGCCTTCGTGGGTCTTAGAATCCCTAATGAGTGTTGTTATACTTTCCCTTGAACTGGCTTCACCTGCACCTATTGTGTCTTGTGCAGATGACAAAAAACGTTGACCTCGACATTGGGGATCTAGGACTAGACGATGATCGGAGGTGGATCGATAGATGTGGTGTGCTCTAGTTACATCCAATGAAGAGCTCTACCCACCCTTAGGGTAAGATCCTTGGAGGATGAACTCTGGAGCTTGTACTTATTTTTCTGTACATTCCATTCAGTTGGGCTGGTATTCTGGTCTCTTTACTTCTAGTTTACACACTTTACTCTCCGTGGTAGTACATTGTGGTGGTTGTATTACTTTTCTTTCCTTCATGGTTAGAGTTTTGTAGTTCACCCTGTTTTTGTGTATACATGTTTAAAGAAAATTCCATCACTTTTGGGGATATGCCTTTCTGGTGCTATTCACCAGCTCTTGGCCTATTGAAAGCATGCATGGGGTAGTCACAGAATGGGCCCCAAGGGATGGTTTGTGACAAAGTGATATCAAATGGAAGTCGGTTCTCCCAGAATAATGAAGATTCTGTAATTTTTTTTAATTAGAGAAATAGAGTTTAGTGTCTTGAGTATGGATTTCAGGTCAGAAAGTCTAGTTTTTGTGTAGCTGCCGACGTATCCTTACACTTGGACCCTGGGATATGTTTTCCAACTCAGTAGATGAAAACAATGGTTGCGTGTGTTTCAAAAATGTTTTTCTCTTGATCATTTTTTGATTTAGCTCACTAGGTATAACTTATTGACCATGGAACATATGTTTTATTAAAAGATGAATCCATGAAGACAACCTTCTAGGATTTCAGTGAGAGATCACGATGATGGCCCACCAAATGATGAGGTGTCGGTATAGGGGCCACTTACGGTGTCAGTTCCTACGGGTGGTGTACCAACACCACCACCACCCATAGAGTAGAATATACTACTAGCCTTATGAGCAGATAGTGCATGCCAACTAAGAAATCTACACAAGTTCCAGAGACAGAGGCCTCATATTTTTGAGGCGAGAAGGATCCTCAGGCAACTGAGGACTGGCTGAATACTCTTGACAAATGAGGAGGAAAAATTTTACTGGTTGGACTTAAAGAGCCTCTTCAGGGTGGAGTTCGTAGAAGTGACACTTCACTATGTGCATATTCAAGAGATACTGAACCTACATTAGGGTAGTTTGATGGTGTCCCAATACTCTACGAGGTTTACCGAACTCTCCTTCTACTCCCCCAAAATGGTGGGGGCCCTTTCTTCAGGGCCCATACATTTGAGTAGGGACTCTGATGGGATATCAGGGTGTCGATGATTTTTCTCAACATCCCAACATTGGTTGGAGTGCTATAGAGAGCTCTACTGGTGGATAGTTTCCTTTCCGAGCAGGAATTGATAGTGAGAGCCACCACCGGATGACTGATAGCTGAGTCATCTATAGAAGGAAGCAGAAAGATGATTATGAATCTCGAACGGGCATACCTTTTAGAGGATTACCCAAGGATTTAGGGTTAGATGTGCGGAGATAATGGGGTAGATGAGTCTAGTAGAGGATCATACTGTGATATTCGTGCGGTGGGCATGATCACATGGATCGCGACTCCATGAATCGTTGTACTGATGATTAAGAGAAATTTGAGGGAATGCCGAGGAAGAGGTAGAAGTTCAAGAGAGGAGTTCTACAGGGTGGTGGATTTGGCGTGGGATTAGGCCGAGAAATAGGCGGTGGGTGATAGTTTGAGCTATTACTGCCACCACCCTTACGTGGTCCACCCTGACCTCGGGGAGCAATCAGACAGGGGCGAGCACAGCTTTAGGAAGTGGAGGCTTATGACCACGGTGCTCCAGAGATGATCTGAGGTAATATATGTGTCTTCCCCACCGTAGATATAGTTCTAATAGACACAAGTGATAGTCACTCCTTCCTTTCCCTGACTCTCGTTCCGAGTTCGGAGATTCCAGTGGAGCTGTTGGCTCGATCCTTATGGCTAGAGGCTCCTACGGAAGGGGATTCATTAATTACACACCGATGTTGGTAGTGTGATCTTACTATTGGAGGAGAGAGCTTCCGATGAGCTATCCAAGTATTAGAGTCGAGGGCTTACAACATCACTATGTGTATAGACTGGTTATCCAATGTTCATGCTCTGATCGACTATTTTTGGCGTATAGTGTGGTGTTTCTATGGAGATGAGACTAGGTTTTCCTTCACCGGTGAGATGAAAACCCATGCAGTACCGGAAAAAAATCCTCGGAGGAGTATGTATCTGATAACTCACGAGTTGGCTTGGTTCATCATTAGGGCAGTTGATGAGAGGAGTCTAAGCTTTCCTGTAGTGGTGGATGAGTACAAGGATGTTTTTGCTGAGGTTGTTCTGGGACTACATCCTCATAGGGAGGTAGAATTCTACATCGACCTTTACCATGGGACGTCACCAATATCCACACCGAGATATCAGATGTCTCTTTTGGAGCTTCATGAGCTAAGGGTACAACTAATGGACTTGTATGATAAGGGGTATGTAAGGCCCAACGTTTCACCATGGGAAGGCCAAGTGTTTTTTTCCAAGAATGCAGATGGGTTTTTGAAGTTATGCATGGACTTTAGGTGACTAAACTTGGAAACCATAATGAAAAATTATCTACTACAAATGATCGATGATATATTTGACCAGCTTAAGGGAGTGAGGTGGTTCTTGTAGATAAGCCCTAGACCAGGCTATCGCCAGATTCAGGTACAAGACAATGATGTTCTAAAGACAACCTTTAAGTGATGATATAAACACTAAGAGTTCCTGGTGATTCCTTTAGACATGAAAAATGGCCTAATAGTGTTCGCATGACTCATGAATAGGATATTTCATCGTTACCTTGGTCGGTTTACTTTGGTCTTCATGGATGAAATCTTGGTGTACTTAGTGTTATTGGAGGATCACTCTACACACCTGTGGAAATTCCTAAATACACTCTGAGAGAACCAACATTATGATAAGCTCTCAAAGTGTCAGTTTTGGATTCTGTTAGTGCACATTTTGGAACACGTCATCTCAGAGGCTGGAGTTGCGGTGGATCTGACGAAGATTGAGGCATTGCATGCTTGGGAGCAACCCAGGAGTGTGACTGAGGTGAAGAGCTTCGTGGGGTTGGTTGGTTACTATTAGAATATTTTTCATGACTTCTCTATAGTTGAAACACCCTTATTTTCTTGGACATGGAAGGGACAACCCTTTGTGTAGGCGTAGAAGTTTCATTATAGTTTCCCTGAACTGAGTCAGAGACTGACTAGTGCCCCCATTTATAGACTACCATAGGAGGGCATTGGATATGTATTTTACCGCGACATATCAAGGACCAGACTGGGTTGTGTCCTAATGCAGGAGAGAGAAGTGTTCACCAATGACTAATGATAGTTGAGACAACATGAGAAGAACTACATTACCCATAACCTGGAGCTAACAGGAGTGGTCCTTTCCTTGAAGATGTGGATGCACTACTTGATGGGTGAACTGTTTACATTTCACTCCGAACATAAGAGTCTTTGGAATATCTTCTCCCAAAATGACCTGAAACTGAGACAACAGTGATTTCTAGAGTCCCTCCAGGAATATTACTTTGATATAGTCTATACTCTTGGAATGTGGAATGTGGTGGAAGAAGCACTCCGCAGGAGGACCGATTTGCAGCTGCTGAGTGAGGTGACAGAGCCATTGACTATGATGCAGATATCATTTATGGATGATGGTGAAGAATTTTCCTTCTAGTTTATGAGTGTTAATCCCCCACTCTTATAGTGAGTTAGGGAGGAAGAATAGGTGGATGTTGACTACATGGCCCGATGTTCTTAGTTATCCTCAGGATAGACTCTTGATGGATTTTTGATATGTAGGGAGAACATAATCCTTTTTATAGGGAGCACCATATTTCCAGTGATGTTGAAGGAGGAGGTGTTGAGGTTGTTCCATACATCCACTTCAGTGGTATATCCTAGGGTGTAGAAGATGTATTAGGACCTCTGACATCAGTACTGGTGGCTAGGTATAAAGAAAACGGTGGCCGAGTTCATTTCACGATGCCTCAGTTGTCAGCAAGTGAAGGCTGGGCATCAGGTTATAATAGGCTTGGCTCAACCACTTGAGGTACCCATGTGTAATTGGGATGATATATTCATGGAATTTGTGATGGGGTTACCACGTAAATCCATGGTCCATGACTATATCTGGGAAATATTTGATCGACTCACCAAGTCGATTCACTTACTACTAATTTGGGATTATTGACCAGTTGAGGGCTTGGGATGCCTCTACATCCAAGAGGCAGTGCAGCTTCATAGGGTTCCTTCTATGATCGTCTCTGATTGTGACACTATCTTTACAACTTGATAATGGATGGGATTATAGGAGGCATTCAGGATGTTGCTTCATTTGAGCATAGCTTTTCATCAATATAAGGATTTTTAAATAGAGCAAAGCGTACTGAACATGGAGGACATGCAACGTGCTTGTGTCCCAGATTTTGGTTGCAGTTGGGAGGAACTCCTTCCACTGATGGATTTTTAAAATAACAATGCCCATCTCTTTACTATTGACATGGCACCATTTGAATCTTTTTATGGGAAGCCTTGCAGACCACCCCTATGCGGGATAAACCCAATGGAGTCAGAAATAATGGGTCCGAAGTTAGTATGGGCTACCACTGAGAAGGTTCAGATCATCCAGGAGCAGACAAGGATTTCACAGAGTAGAGATAAGTCTTATAAAGATAGGAGAAGGATACCCTTGGATTTTAAGGAGGGCGATCATGTGTTTATTCAGGTCTTACCTCGACGTGGATTTTAGATATTTGACCATGGTGCCAAGATATCTCTAAGGTTCATCGATCCTTTTCATATCCTGAGTAGAGTTGGAAAGGTGGCGTACCAACTAGATCTTCCCTCATAGATGCACTAAGTGCATGATGTTTCCACGTGTCACAACAGAGTAGGTACGCATATGATCCATTACACGTCATCGACTGGGGAGAGACGGAAATTGACTATGGGATGATGTTTGCAGATTTCCTAGTGAAGATTAAGGATTGATTGGAGATGGTCCAACATGGATGGTCGATTCCTATGGTGCACGTTCAGTGGCAGAATGAAAATCTCCTCGACAGAACATAGAAGCGGGAGTCTCAGATTCGTGCTCTAGACCCCCATCTATTTGGTTAGTTTTTTTTGGCTTTCGGGGACATAAATCCCTAAGTTGGGGAGAATGCAATGTATCCAAACTTCTGTGTAGTTTTTTTAATTATATTAAATTATTCTAAGACCACACGCTCTGATGACATGTGATTCCAAGGCCTGGAAAACCCAAAATGAAATTTTGAACATTTTTATAAGTTATATTCAGTAAACATGAAGATGGTTTTTTATAACTTTTGAATTGGTGCTCGGATCAAAAATCCAAGGGAATCGTTGAACTCTGAAGGCCAGTATTTTCCTAGAAATTACTTAACTTCATCCGGAAAGGGATGAGTGGAAAAATTATTTTTTTAACTATTGGTGAAAAATAATAAAATATTTTAAAAATATATTTTATTTCTTTTCTCACTGTTGAGTGGTGGACGTCGACACTACGGTGCAGTGACGAGACAACGATGAGGTGCATTAATGGAGGGCCAAAATGGATCTTTTGAAACTGTGACACTATTATTTTAATGGCTCCTTAAATGTGGCTCATTAAATATCAATCATATAATGAGAATCATTAATGGGTGCAATGTCACTGTGCTTTTTATTTCTTTTAATAAAACAACATGTTAGAGTTTGAGAATTATCAAAATGTGGGGATATCTTTGAAAAACCTCTGGTAGAATCCTCCTCCAATGAAGAATGAAGAACGAAGCGACGAACATTGTAGGATTAGATCTAGAGGTTTCCTGGTGGCGACGAACGCCAAAAAATACAAATTAACGACAATGTGAATTGCATCCTTCATCATGATCGTATCCAACAAATCCATGTAGGGGTTTATACGACCTATGTATTTGATGATTTTTTCTTCATTCATGGAAATTTAAGATGAATGTGGATCAACTGATTAATGGCTTGATCCATGAATTGTTCATTCTTTCGGGTGGATATTATGCGGGGGTTTGATTTTGGGGTTTTCAGGCTATGTGGTTATCATCATGTTTATCCCCATGATTAAACTCTTACATAGAGGGAATGGGATAACACAAACAAGGCCCAGTACCACCCATATAGTTGTTTGTGTTGCGTTCTTCGAAGTTGAACTATCAACTTGTCAGTAAGGTGAATTCTAAGGCATTAGAGTGATATTGGTGCCCTATAGAGATCGTAAGCGCAGATGAATCCAAAAACAGACCACCATAGCGACTCTGGAGGCCTGTTGATGGCACCGCCAGAGGCGGCGGTCGCATATAGAGGGTGGTGGCACGCCGTGGTGGTATGAAGCTGTGACCGGATGGCCATAGTGGCAAGGAGACGCAGCGCCTGGCACCACATGGAGGGACGACCCGTGTTGGGGCGGTCCGGTGTCTGGAAAGCCGCTGTCTGTCGGACGCGGCTGAAGGAAGCCCCGTATCAGCAGGGCTATCGGTGGCCTGACGTGGTGAGACTGCTGCATTCCGGCTAGATGGGGCTCCACTGGCCACCCTTAAGGTCGGGCCTCAGGCCAGTGGGCCAGGCCCCCAGCCAGCGGGATGGTCCCGCACCAGCGGGCCAGACCCGCGTCGGCGGACCCGAACCTCACCCAGCAGACCACAACTGTGCCGATGGGCCGGACCCACTCCATTGAGCTCGAACAAAACCCAGTAGACCAAAACAACACTGACAAGATTGACCTGCGCCCTTCAGGCCGTGCCAGACGAGACCGAGTCACCGGCGACCCAGCAGGCTGGACACTCTGTCAAACCGGGCCAGGTCCAGCAAGGCCCATTGGGCCCGGTCTATAGGCCAGACCAACCCCAATCCAAAATGGGTCAAGATGAGTCTGTATAATTGAACTGAGGATTTTGGGAACCCCCGTGTTAGGTTGGTTGGGTCTGACCGGGCCCAGACACAACCAACCCCCTATTTACTAAAACATTCGTATCTTGCAAACCATGCGTCCGATTGATGCACCATCAGTGGAGTTAGGACACTTAAGATGGATCAGTCCTCCTGATATAATCCACATAGGTTTTGGTTGAAGTTGGAGTACATTTGGGTTGGATCAGACTAGAATCTTACCAGACCCTTTTTACTAAAAGGCCTATAACTTATAGACTGAGCGTCTGATCGATGCACCATATGTTGTGTTGGACCCCTTATTACAAGACGTATCATTGGGTTAATTCTAATTGATAATTACTGGTGGTTTAAATAGAAGCGATGGAATGTGGAGAAGAATATTTGGAACTCATTCATACTATGTGTGGGATTCTTGTGGTTGGCTGTCAAGTAAAGTGTGACCATCCATGGATTGGAAATAGTGCGGCCCTATGTGGATCAGAAATCGCGCGACCCTCCATAGATCATCAAGAGAGAGACCCTCCATGAATCAAAAATTGTGCGACCCTCCATTGATCGGCAATAGCATGACCCTTCATTGATTGGAATGAGAGAAACCCTCTGTGGATCAGTAGTAGTACGACCCATCATTGACCAACCACAAAGAAACCCATCATGGATCAGTGGTAGAGTGAACCTTTGTGGATCAATAGTGGAAAAACCGTTATAGTATTTGCACATGTGCCTGTTAACAAAATAAGATGATCTTGATTACGACTAATCATATTTATTCTTCTTCTTTATGTTCTATACCTGGTGTGAGACAACTTTTACTTTGTTCTATGTGTTTGAGATCTTGTTTGGTGGTATTAAATATGTGGTATTCTTATTGGGGTGTTTTTTTTGGATTTCTGAGAGACATTTACAGGTCTCAGGGTCCCTATGGGGTTTTTCTATACTCATCCCTACATGGGCTTCGCCTGCCCTTATTGTGTCTTTTGAAAACAACATAGAGCCTTGATCAATAATTTAGGTATCTTGGAATATATGGTGCTTAGTAGTGGATTAATAGATGTACTGTGCTGTAGTGACATCTAACAGGGAGATATACCTACCCATTATGTATGATCGTTGGAAGACGACCTCCGAATCACGTAACTCTTTTTCCATTCATTCCTTTCAGGTGGGATTGTATTCTATCCCCTTAACATTCAGTTTACACACTTTACAATAAATGGTGTTACATTTTGGTGGTTGTGTTACTTTTATTTTCTTTGTGGTTAGCTTTGTGTAGTTTTCCCTATATCTGTGAGAAAAGGATTAAAGGCAATGCCTTCCCTTTTTGGGATATGATTTTCTAGTTCTAGTCACCATACCATTGCCTATAGAAGGTGTTCTTGGGGTAGTCACGACATGAGACCCGAGGGATGAGTCATGAAAAATGATACCATAGTTGTAAGGTTTTTTTCTCAATTTCTCCCCATTGAAACATGTTTTAGTGTTATTCATGAATTACATAACTCTATGGTGTATATAAATTACAACAATTTATTTTGGTATAATATAATATTTAATTAATTTTCTTTATTTATCAATATTATTTTCAATCATTCAATGTTTTTTGATTCAATGATAACTCAATTCATACAGGTTTTATGTAATAATCTAATCTTTACCCATATTGTTTATAAATAAAATATATTATAATGATGAAAATGAAGGATATTTCTCTCCCAAATCATATTTATTTTATTATAATATTGTTAATATATTTAATTTACTTTTAATTTTCCACTATTTATGTACTTAGGAGACTAAAATAATTTTTTAAAGGAAAATAGGTGTTGTTTTCACCTTCAGTTTTTAATCTTTTCTTCTATGTCCATATTTTCATTAAATGTTTTTCAAGAATGTTTTTTATTTAATCAAAGGAGAATTTAAATTAATTTTCTACCATATTTTAATTTCATTGAAAAGGTTTAATATGATACATTAAATCATTTACCAAACAATGTACTTTTTTTACTTTTAAAGAAATTGTCTATGTTATCTTCTCTTTAACATAAATCACATGAAAAACATTCCCCACTATCATGAATACCCATTTAATAAAATATTAATTTATAATTTTCATATTTTCTTTTCAAATTAATTTATTTTATTAGTATTTTTTGAAAATTTTAGATTCTAAATAAATGATTTCAAATAATAAAGGTTTCTTCCTCAAGAAATTCTATAGGGATATTTTAAGGGTATTTTTATCTTTCTTCTTTTTATTTACTAGAATATTGATCCAATATTACCATATTTATTCTTTCTTTCGATGATTAATTATTATCACTGTGAAATATTTACAAAACCCATATCATTTTTATGGTTTATGATTTGATGATGTGATTAATGTTTTATGATCTTTTGGAATATATGTGTATTTTTTTCATTATAAATTGGTGGGCTTGGAATTATGTACCTTTCGAATGTATTTGGTAACAAATTATATCCCATGGAACAATAAGTACTAGAATGGGGATCAAAACAAGCTTATTAAGAGAATATTTCTAATAATTTAGTATTAGGAGTGAACCTTGGCTCAAGAAATGATTGAATGTGAAATAAACGTAATCCACTATGATAGTTATGGAAGTGATCCTTAACTAAGGAAATGTATTTATTTATATGTGTTCCAAAAACTTATGTCTTATGATTATACTTTTTTTTCATGGATCATGATTGATTATTCTTGATTCCACAATGTTAAGCCTTATATATTCTGATTGATGAAACATTATGCCATGTTTCATGATTATGATATACAAATTGATGGGTATTATTATATATGGTTTATATTAGGTTGTCATAGCCTTATTATTATCTTATGAAAACTTATGATAATTTATTTATATCTCTTATTATGACCCTTTCATATCATATGAGTTCATTATTTCTTATGTTTCCCTTCCCCAGGTTTTGAAGAATGGTTTTAAGTATGTTATGACTATGATGGGTGGTAGTTGTGAAGTGATAAATTAGAAATAATGTAAATCTCTTATTTACCAGTTGTTTACATATCCATGATTATAAATACAGTAAACCACTTTAGTCCTCAAGAATGTATTATAGTGGAATGTATTGAATATTAGTATAAAATGATGTATTTGTTTTCAAATTTGGGGGTTCTAAAACAGTGGACAAATTCTTATTCCAATAGACAAATTTTTATCAGTTATATGGGTTACTTACCTCCTATAAATACTTTATATTTAATTAGTTCATAATTAAATTATATTTTCTCTCAATGATATATATATATATATATTATTTTTAAATTAAACATTTATTATAACTATTTTATCTCATTTCTACGTCATTGTTAATGAGTGCAATCAATATAGGGTTTTAAGAAGATCCATATTTTCATATTATAGTTATTTTATTTAATTTTTTGTCACATTAAAAAACATTTCCCTTGTCCATATTCATTTAATTTATAAATTTAATGTTGGAATTAATATAATAAAGGGTTTTTTTATTTTCATTATGTGGGTATATATTTTTTATAATAATATTGTTTCTGACGCTTTCGCCGGCGCGCGCGCGCAATTGTCTGCGGAGGAGGATGCGCTACGCTGGGTGTTGCCCCGCATTCCCGCTTTCCAATGGCGGGCGGCATTCGCTCCTTATTCAAGGACGTCTGCTCCTTGATCCAAACCGGGATGATGGGATGTCAGTTCTTCCTTCTGTGGATTCCTCCTCAGAACTCGTCACCAAGTCTGGGTCTCCCTCATAGATTTAATACGTTGTTCGTGAAACTCTTCCCAGTACCATGTTTCCATGGACGCCAGTTAATCACACTGCTTCTGTCAGGATATTCCAAAGGGTCCGGTTAGGGCAGCAACCTCTAGTCGGGGGAGTAGTCACGTCAAGGCATCAGTAGCGTGTCTGTATGGTGGGGAATTGGTATGTCTGTCTTCTGTCCCTTGTCATGGGGAATCCCGAGGGCATGGAAGCCCGAGGCCTCCCAAATCGAGCGCGGGGAATTATATACCATTGACTTATATTTGAGGTTTTCCTCAGCTTCATGTGTTTAACATAGGGTATGCTGTAGTTTTAACGTCTAGCGGAGACAGATCGGCCCGATCAGAGAATTACCTAGAATGGATCATATTGAGGAATTTCCCTTGAAGGTGTGCCGATATCGGGACCAGCCCATGGGCAGAAGCGAAGGGGAGCAGAATGGTATGATCTTTCTGGGACATGGCAGTCCAGATGAGAATCTCTATGGGTTATGGAGAGTTGAATGAAGTGGAGGGGGAATGAAATGGGACCATCGCAGTGACGACAACAAAGTTGGGCTTGAGCCTCGAAGAGACCTCCTACGTATCCCCATGGAAGGGAATCAAAGTCCGCATAGTTCAAGATGGTGCCGACGAGCCGACGTGAAGGTGGATCTTAGACCAACGAGTGTCGTCAACAAACCAACGTGAGTGAGGAACTTGTTCCAGATGGTGTGGGGCTTACACACTAGGCTGCCCAAGTGCTGATGACCTGACGTGAATAAGGTCGGAGTGACTAACAGGTGGTGGTCTTGAACCTCTGGGAGGCTTCCTATGTAACATTCCTGGACATGGATCAAAGGCCTCATAGTTCAAAGGGTTTCATCGGTGAACCGACGTGAATGTGGACCCGGGGGTCCACAAGCGGTGGGCTTGAACCTCATGAAGGCTTCCTACGTACCATGCCTTGACATGGATCAAAGTCCTCGTAGTCCGGGGGGCTTCGTCAGCAAACCGACGTGAAAGTAGACCCATGGGTCCACTAGTGGTGGGCTTGAACCTCGTGAAGGTTTCCTACGTACCACGCCTTGACATGGATCAAAGTCCTCGTAGTTCGGGGGGCTTCGTCGGCGAACCGAGGTGAAGGTGGACCTTGGTCCGATGGGTGGTGGGCTTGAACCTCATGAGGCTTCTTACGTACCATGCCTTGACATGGATGAAATTCCTCATAGTTAGAGTTGGTTTCGTCGGTGAACCGACGTGAAAGTAGACCCATGGGTCTACTAGTGGTGGTCTTGAACCTCGTGAAGGCTTCCTACATACCATGCCTTGTCATGGATCAAAGTCCTTGTAGTTTGGGGGGGTGAGCCACAATGGTTTGCCGTCGGACTGGGATGCAGTTTAACATCTTGCGGGATGAGGATGTACTTGACCTGAATAAATTATGGGTGGTCTTGAACCTCAGGGAGGCTTCCTACGTAGCATGCCTTGACATGGATCAAATACCTTATAGTTCAAAAGGATGTGCAGTTTAACGTCTTGCTGGACGAGGGCATACAATTTAACATCATGATGGACGTGGTATTGTCATGGCCAATGCCAACTCTACGCCCACGTGAGTCATGCTCGGTGTGAGAAACAAGAGGCAGCAAGGACCTAACGATCACTCCGCGAAGGGTGCGTCTGTGAGAAGAGAATAGGGTCTTACGCGTTAGGCGGCCCATGGTGCTGGGACTTACTCCAGGATGGAGGCCCGAAGTGCGGCAAAGCGCAGCGAGAGAGGGATTTGGGACCAATGATGGGAGGTACCTCGTTCCCTATCACGCCCTCCACTGACCTTGGTAGTGGGGATGTACGGAGATGCAGGGGTGAAGCCTTCTCCAAGAGGGGCTAGGGGCTTACACAAAGGTGGTTTCCCCTCTCCCATGGACATACGCTACCCTGAGAAGGAGGATATCATCCCTTGTGGAGGGGGTGACCCTGCCTTTGTGGAGATGGGTGCCGTAAAAAATGTTCGAGCTGGGGGGACCCTAAGTGCGAGTCACGGGGCCAGATCACAGTTTAACATCATGTGTTGAGGACGAGGTGCTTGGCAGTTTAATTTCCTACAGCTCGGACGAAGTGGGTTCACTCCGCACCCCTGGGATTTACATGACCGAAACCCTTTGCTCCTTGGGGGAGGGAAGGTACCAGTAAGGTCGTGGTCAAAGGGGGTCGTAGAGCGAACCATCAAGGGGTTCACGTTAGCGTGGCTATGCGAAGAAGCAATGGCTGTTAGCATGCATATGCAAAGAAGCATAAGACGATGCAATGCTACAAGTGGTGTTGTCCATGGGACTTTGAAATCACATCGTGCAAACTTGGAGGGTCGCACGGGAAGAGGAATTTCCAAGCAGAGGAGTGTGCTTCGTGAAGTGGAGCGCCTTGACCTTAGCATGGGGAAGAGGTGTGGATGGGGGGTGCTTTGTGAAGTGGAATAGTGTTTGCGGAGCACTGCCTCGCGAAGCAGAGGTGCCTCACGAAGCAAGGTTCCGCGAGGCAGTGTGCTTCGCGATATGTAGCGATCCTGCCTTAGCATGGGGATCACTAGTACATGATGGGTGTTTCACGAAGCATAAATGCTCTGCGGCTGCCCGGGTTCCCTTGGGAATCCCCCTCCTTCGCGAATGCCCTTGGGCTTCATGAAGTGTATCCCTCTCGGAAGAGGGGCTCAAAACGAGACAAAGCGAAGGCGTCACGTGAATTAGAAGTACCTCGCAAAGCTCATGATTCCCGGGGTGAAGGATGCTTCACGATTCGGGAGAGTAGAAGCCGAAAGGTCGGATTGCCCCTCCTCTTGGGCTCAGGGGAATCCCAGTATATATAGGCAAGGGGCGCTGTGAAGTAGAACTCGCGCGGTGCGAAGGGGCGGTGGTTGCATCGTTGTGGGATCGCGAATGTTAGGCCGTTCGCGGAGAGGTACCGCCTCCGGTGCTTCGCGGTGGGATCGCGAACGTCAGGCCGTTCGCGGAGAGGTACCGCCTCTGGTGCTTCACAGCGGGATTGCGAACGTCAGGTCATTTGCGGAGAGAGACCGCCTCCGGTGCTTCGCGACTGGATCGCGAACGTCAGGCCGTTCGTGGAGAGGTACCACCTACGGTGCTTCACGGTGGGATCGCGAATGTCAGGCTGTTCGTGGAGAGGTACCACCTCCGGTGCTTCATGGCGGGATCGCGAACGTCAGACCATTCGCTGAGAGGTACCAACTCCGGTGCTTTGCGGGACCGTGATGCTTGGGGTGGCTTCGCGTCGGTGCTTCGCGAGGCAGTGTGTGGGGCTTCGTTTTGCTCCTTCCTTGCATGAAATATTTTGGTGCCAACAAATTCCCCCCTTCAAACTTGGAGCCGCGGATCGCAGGGTCGATGTCTGAGGGAAAATCGCCAAAATTGTCGGCGGTTCGCGATGTGACTTCGCAAAGGGGGCCCGCAGTGCTATCTGCGGCCCCAGGATCTAGACGCATCGCGATGCTCCGCACGGGCAGGGCGTGCCACGAAGCTTCGGGGTCACCGCTCATAAATAGGGTGCCAACCTCTTTTGTCTTCACGCGACTTTCTTTGTCGTTTTGCGCTCTTGATTTCGTGAAGCACCGCATACTACGCACCTGATCTCCGCGAATCGAGCTTCGCGGCGAACCATGAGTCTCCGACTCCACGACCGCGCCAAGAAAACTTCTGTTTTTATGGACAAGGCCAGACTCCACGGCTTAGTTTCACGGCCGAACTTCGCGAGCGATCTTCGCGAGCAAGCTTCGTGATCAGGCCTAAAAAAAATTTGTTTCTGTGCCGAAACCGAAAATGGACCACCGAGAAGCTGTGTTGGGGGTGCTTGCTGACGCCGCCTATCAGGATGAGATGGCCAATTGTCCGGGCATTGGGGAGATGGTCCGAATCCACTCGGACCACACTTCTTTTACAGAGATGCTATCAGAGGGTCAGAAGAATTATCCGCAGTGCAAGAAGCTTCCATTGTATGGCTTCTGGTTGATGGATGAAGTCTTTATCCCTGAGGAGAGTAGGGATGAACCAGCTTGCTGGTTTAGGAGCACACAATGTCAGCACCAATGGTTTAGGGCGGCCGATGGTCATGTGCAGAAGGATTTCACACCCGTTACTGCCGACTATCTCTACAACCACGTGAACAGTATAGACGGGAAGCCACTGGGTAGGTGCCTCATGCGAGGATACAGAGCATGTATCATGGGCCTACTGGGTAGGTGCCTCATGCGAGGATTTTGGGGCCGAGCGGAGGATAGTGGGTTTATATGAGGCAGCATGGGCCTCCCAATTCCACATTTACCAACCAAGACAACTGATGCTGGAATTGCTGAGTAGATGGTCATCTAGGACCAATACCGTTCACCTGCACCACGGGGAGGTGGACATCAGCCTGTGGGATGTCCACCGGATTTCAGGGGTTCCGATCTTGGGGGGCTATGTATGATGAGTTCCTCCCTATCATGAGCGCGTGGTAGGATACAAAGCAAATGACACGACTGGCGTCGGTGCTGATGGCACTCGTCCCTGCGGAGGACAAGGAGGCAATGAGGGATGTCCACTTTAAGAAGTGGTTCATGTGCTTCCTGAATTTCCCAGAAAATCGAGAGTTCCCTACGAGGCCTCGAACTTTTCCAAGGGTGGCCCAACCGGGTAAGGAGAACTTTTATTGGCGGGTCTTGGAGGAAAGATAATGGAAGACGTGGGGTTTCAGTGTCAGCACTGAACAATAGCCGATAGTCAGGCTGGCGGCGTTCATTGCGGCTCTCATCTGCGGTTGGATTATACCAGTGAGGGATACCAGCATGGGGGTGCGGCCCAGCTCTTTTATCATGGAGTCCATGATGGCTATGGGGCAGCGGGTCAATCTTGGGATTCCCATGCTTTCTAATATGTGCAGAATGTTGTGGCACATTAGCGAGGGCAAGAAGCCGCCAAGGATATGCGGGCCCTTCCACCTTCTGTATGGGTGGGTTGTGGCGCACATCAGGGGGATCTATGAATATCCAAACCCTATCTTGCTGTCGGGATCAAACTTTCATCCCTCCATCCAAAATGAGGTCGGGAGCTTCCTGTTCAAACTAACCGTGCCGATGGTACTGAACCGGGTGGGGAGGGCAGATGAGTTTAATTTCCACCCATTCACATTGCCGATGGGGATACTCACTGACAATGGGCGGGGAACGGAAGAGCACCATGCTTACCTCCTGGCCTTTTGAGGCGGTGTTTTGGTGGCACGAGTGGATCGTGAGCCGCTCTGCAAGCCGTACACCCCGCATCAGTTTGCGAGGCAGTTCCGGTGCCTCTAGTGGCTGACCCCGAATGTCTACTGGGAGGTGCGTCACGAGGAGCACTCGTGTGTGATGAGGAAGTTGTGGCTTATATTCACATGAGAATATGGGAAGATGCGAATTACATTGCCTCTATCCACCGCCTCATTCAGATTGGTGAGGGAGTATGCCATTAGTTTGGAGGATGCTTACCCAGAGGAGATGCTGAAGTAGCCAACTGTTTGGGTTGACGACGGTGGGCCTCCTCTATCCCGAGGTCGGGGACGGAGGGCAGCTAGGGCCTCTTGCGGTGGCGGGGCTGCCGTGGAAGCGAGACCCGCACCGGCCGAGGGTGTGGAAGCAGCGGCAGATCCGGTGATTCTGGAAGAGCAGGGTCATCCGGAGGGGCGGCCACCAAGGGGATTTTGTAGGATATCCACTCAGGCTCTGGGGAAGCAGCTGCGTCATATCGACATGGTAGAGGATGCCATCTTCCCAGAGGCCTGGGACATTTGGGATGTCAACCGGCAATTCCTCATTCCACCCGAGATATGGGCGCACTTGAATCGCCTCGGGATGGAGTTACCGGGCATATGCCCAGTCCAGGCTAGTTTCATGGCATCTCTGTTGGAGTCAGAGCAATATTTGGACAAGATGGAGGATTACGTTCACTCCAGTGGTGTCCCTCGCCCAATGACATACAGGGTGAGGGTACTGCTGGATCGAACGGTCCGCCCACAGTTGTCAGTTTCCATTCTGAGGGAGCGCTTCCCCCTACCAGAAAAATTAGAGGACTTCTCTCAGGAGGATGAGGCTAGAAGAGGGAGCTCTTTGGAGGAGGGCGAGGTCAGAAATCAAGGCTCAGATTCCGACGATTTCGCAGAGGCTCTCGAGGTAGCATTCCGAAAGTATTTCCTTATAGTCCTTTCTTGGGCCATTATGGACTTCTCACCGATGTTTGAGCCATGAAGGAGGAATTTGTACACAGGCCTCGTTCTCGCCCCTCAGCGGGTGATGATGCAGGACCTTCAGAACCCGCGCCCATGGCTGCGTCCGGTTCTGCGTTTGGTGGGACCAGAGCACCCAAGGTGGCTCCTCCAGAAACTCCAAACCTTCCAACAGTATACGGAGGGACTTGCCTCAGGGTCTCGTCAATATCGGCTCAAGAGAAGCACCAGGCGGTCGATCTCTATATGTTTCCTCTACCGGTTTCCTTGTCATCATATGTAGACTATGCCAACTAACATTTATGTCCCTCTCTGTCGTACAGTTTTCTGAATGGTGTGGGTTGTTGCAGCAAGGCTAGTCAGGATGTATGGTGGCATCCCTCCTAGGGGAATGCCGGTGATGGTGGAGATAGTCCCCCCATCTCCCTGAGCTGTCACATGCACTATCACTGGCGGGGCCACCAGCAGGGTCGTGCCTGAGGTTATTGACGTGGAGTCTGATGAAGAGGATCGACCGGCCGGTCCCAGTCCTGCCACAGCTGCTTCGGCGCCATATGTCGCGCCAGATTCAACGCCAGATGAAAATCCTTCTGAGGACTTTCTACAGGCATATCCTGCATACGATCTTTCCAATCGCGCAGACTGGGACGAAACGACCTCCGACGAGGAAGAAAACAACATAGTCCGCCGCTGGTCGTGGAAGCTGATCACACGCTTCATCAAGGACACCCCCCAAACGCTATGGGTGAATGAAATGGGTAGAATTCACTCACGGATGCGCGAACTGTGCACTGGCGGAGTGGATGCCCAACGTCCTCATGCGCTTGTCCGAGATCTTATGGCTGAGAAGATCCGGGAGCATGATCGGGGGCTCAACATGGGTTGGCACCGGAGGAAGGCGACAAACATCAAGAAGCTCCAGGAGGCTGAAAGTGAGGTCCAATAGCTGCAGGCCTGGGCAGATTAGTACTCAGCCTCTCTTAATGCACAATCTGAGCTGATCTCATCGTTTAAGGCCCAGCTGGCAGAGCCAGAGGAGAATTTGAGGTAGGCTTCTGGAAAGATTGCTTCTATTCAAGCTGGCGTAGAAAGGGCCAGACCAAGGCTGACAGACTGTTCCCTGCCATTGCTGAGGAGGAGCGAGAGTTGAGTCGGTGACAACATGTCTTAGACGCCACAAGCCAAAGGGTGGTGGGGCTGCAACATTCTTTTGATGGGGTCAACCCGTCCATGGGGGGAGTCAACCCCCGGTGTTGTAACAAATTACAAACCATTCAATGGTACTTTCGTGCTTCAATTTTTTTTCTTGAATGCCATAGCATGCACTATTTAAACTGCTTACATTGGTTCATTACATACGTACAATGTTTTCGGGACATTCGGCGATAAATCCCCAAGCTCATGTGGGTCAAGCCCGATGTGAGAAATAGGAGATAGTTGCCTTCTTGTATCACCTAACATAGGAGTGGAGACCAAGCTCCGAGCATCCGGGATTTGGATTACCAGTACGGATTTCCAAAAGATGGGAGAGGCTTAGCCAGAGAAGGAATTTATCAAAACATCCGAATTATCATTTCTTCAGCATGCCCTCATGCACAAACGGTGCAACGCCAGAGTCACTGAAATCGGTCCGAACAGACGGAAACGGGAAGCGTGAATTATGATGCACAATATTCGGAGCACTGTGGAGATGGAGTGACAATAAAGGACAGCCGTTAACCACAGAGGAGAAGCGGTATCCTTACTGTGTTAGCCTGAAATGGGGAAAAAAAATGAGGGTCGACCGTTGACCATGTTCGAAACCCGGGACCATGTCACAAATGTTGTCGGTCAATCTTTCTGGATGTTGGCCCAGGACAGTTGGCGGACCCTGGGTCGAGCATCCATACTGTTAGGGGTCCCTCCAAACATGACTGGTCTTCCGGAACATTTGACCAGGACTGTAGGTGAGTCGATACGGCATGAGACCAGGCTGTTAGGGGGTCCCTTTAAACATGAAAGGGGGCGAGGGTCCGAATAAGGGGTACGCAAAGCGTGGAATATGGAGTGATGGTTTGTCCGAACATAATCCAACAATCATGTAATTACACCACCATGGTGGGAGTACGCCAAATGGGCGCATTGGTTTGAACATGGATCATTCTTTCTTTGGGACAGGGCCTCTCTAGAGAGGGGTTTTGTCATTTCCCAATGAGATCTTGGGGCATCTTGAATTTGTTCAGGGAAAAATTACAGCTACATAGTTCCCCCCGAGGGGTCAGGCCAGAGGGCTGAAAAATTGGGGAGGAACAAGATTTTGTGATTACTAGGGCTGGACCCTAGGTGAAATGCCTAGGCATCTCTACATATCCCATGAGGATGGGAATCAATCCGTACGTAGTTCTGGAAGCACAATGTAGTCATAGACCAACACTGACATGCGAAATCCTCTCTGGAAGAGGCTCTGGTGCATCCCATGATTAACATCGGGCATCCTGAACTTGTTCAGGGTAGAACAACATTTTAGTGTCACGTGTTGAGGACATACAGACTCCCATGGTTTAACATCATATGATAGGACGCAGAATAAAAGGTAAGATCCCAGGGAGCGTGTGGTGCGGTAGATATGAAACCGACGTGAATAAGGACTTGGAGTCCAAATCACACCACGTACCCCCGGAGGAAACTCTTCAGGTCGAGGGACCAAGAGTAGGGATTAGGCTAGGCCCAAAGCAGAGTGGTCGATCATTCTTACGTACCCCATGAGGATGGGAATCAAGCCATATGTAGTTCTGAAAATGCAGTTTAACGTCATGCGGGACGATGAGCAGCCTAGCCTTGTTGGTACACATCCCGCCAAAACTACTAAGCCCACGTGAGTCGTGCTCGGTGTGGGAAACAAGAAGTAGTGGTGGGAATTTCCCGACACAGAAAGGGGCAGGTTATGGAAAAAGGACGCTCGGTGAATACCAGCCCAAAAACACTAACACGACCATGTAGCGCACCTAGATGCACGAAGAGATAGAGCCGAATATGTCAGAATCCCACTTGAACATGAGGAAGTGGAAATGTGTGAATAATGATGCTCGAGATTTGGATCACAATGATGACAGCGTGACAATAGAAGATAAATGTTAACCGTTGCATAAAAAACAGCACCCATATCGCGTTTTCCTAGATTGGGGACAAACAAATGAGGGTTGACCGTTGACCATGTTCGAAACACGGGACCATGTCGCAAATGTTGTAAAAGATCCTTAGGGACGTTGGCCCGAAACGATTGGAGGGCCGTTAGTTCTAGAATTCATGGAGAGCCCATAAGCCTAGTATCCATGTTGTCTGAGGGTCCTTTTGGATGTGGAAGAGGATGAGGATCCAAATAGCGAGCTCACGAAGCTTGGTCATGGGATGAGGGGAATGTCCCCATGAAAATCCCACACTTCGGACTCCTTGTCAAAACACATCTGAATACAACAATGAGACGTATTAGATAAAGGGAGTAGAGTCCTTTACCATAGAGAGATCTTAGTTTAGGGTTAGAGAATTCTGACCAAGTAACTCAAACAACTAGCGTGATTGGGAATAGGGGGTGTGTACGGTGCGGTGAACAACCCGACGTGAATGAAAACATAATCCCATATTACACCGCACGACCCCCTTGGGAGAGGTTTTAGGTCAAGGGACCGAAAGCAAAGGTTAGGCTGGGCCCGCGGGGAAGTGCCCGGGCGCTCCTATGTATCTCATAAGGATGAGAATCAAGCCTCACGTAGTTCGTGGAAAAAAATATTTTGCGATTCTTGGGGTTGGACCCTAGGTGAAATGCCTGGGCATCTCTATGTATCCCATGAGGATGGGAATCAAGCCGTACATAGTTCTCGAAGCACAGTGTAATCATAGACCAACACTGATAGGTGAAATCCTCTCTGGAAGAGGCTCTGGTGCATCCCATGATTAACATGGGGCATCCTGAACTTGTTCAGGGTAGAACCATAGTTTAGTGTCATGCGTTGAGGACATAAAGACTCTCGTGGTTTAACGTCATATGATAGGACGAGGAATAAAAGGGAAGATCCCAGGGAGCGTGTGGTGCGGTAGATATGAAACCGATGTGAATAAGGACTTGGAGTCCAAATCACACCACGTAACCCCGGAGGAAACTCTTCAGGTAGAGGGACCAAGATTGAGGATTAGGATGGGCCCGAAGAAGAGTGGTCGGGCGTTACTACGTACCCCATGAGGATGGGAATCAAGCCATACGTAGTTCTGAAAATGCAGTTTAACGTCATGCGGGACGAGGAGCAGCCTAGCCGTGTTGGTACACATCCCGCCAAAACTAATAATCCCACGTGAGTCGTGCTCGGTGTGGGAAACAAGAAGTATTGGTGGGAATTTCCCGACACAGAAAGGGGCAGGTTTGGGCAAACGGATGCTCGGTGAATACCAGCCCAAAAACACTAACATGACCATGTAGCGCACCTAGATGCGTGAAGAGATAGAGCCGAATATGTCGGAATCCCACTTGAACATGAGGAAGTGGAAATGTGTGAATCATGACGCTCGAGATTTGGATCACAATGACGGCGGCATGACGATAGAAGATAACTGTTAACCATTGCAGAAAAAATAGCGTCCATATTGCTTTAGCCTAGAATGGGGACAAATAAATGAGGGTTGAACGTTGACCATGTTCAAAACATAGGACCATGTCGCAAATGTTGTCAAAGATCCTTAGGGATGTTGGCCCGAAACGATTGGAGGGCCCTTAGGTACATCATTCATGGAGAGACCTTAAGCCTAGTATCCATGTTGTCCGAGGGTCCTTTTGGATGTGAAAGAGGATGAGTATCCAAATAGCGAGCTCATGAAGCTTGGTCATGGGACGAGGGGAATGTCCCCATGAAAATCCCACACTTCGGGATCTTTGTCAAAACGCATCTGAATATGACAATGAGGCGTATTAGATAAAGGAACTAGAGTCCTTTCCCATAGGGAGATCTTAGTTTAGGGTCATGGAATTCGGACCAAGTAACTCAAACACCTGGAGTGAAATGGGAATAGGGTGTGTGTACGTTGCGGTGAACAAACCGACGTGAATGAGGACATAATCCCATATTACACTGCAGGACCCCCTTGGGAGAGGTTTTAGGTCAAGGGACCGAAAGAGAATGTTAGGTTGGGCCTGCGGGGAAGTGTCAGGGTGCTCCTACGTATCTCATAGGATGAGAATCAAGCCTCACGTAGTTCTTGAGAGATCTTTGTTTATGGTCTTAGAAATCAGACCATGAATGGGTAAGAGGAGTATGGGACACATGGAAAGCCGGTTACAAAACCCGACGTGAATGAGTACCTAATCCCTACTTACTGTGTGTTCCCTGGGGAAATGCTCGAGTCAAGGGACCAAACACGAAGGTGGGATGGGCCGGCGGGGAAATGCCGGGGCGCTCCTACGTATCTCATAAGGATGAGAATCAAGCCTCACGTAGTTCTTGAGAGATCTTTGTTTATGGTCTTAGAACTCGGATCATGAATGGGTAATTGGAGTATGGGACACATGGCAAGGCGGTTACAAAACCTGACGTAAATGAGGACCTAATCCCTACTTACCGTGTGTTCCCTGGGGAAATGCTCGAGTCGAGGGACCGAACACGAAGGTTGGGCTGGGCCTGCGGGGAAGTGCCCAGGTGCTCCTACGTATCTCATAAGGATGAGAATCAAGCCTCACGTAGTTCTTGAAAGGGCGACCTGGTAAGATACCATAGCTTGGATAAAAAGGGAAGTGCGGGCGTGGCCCTTGCACTGAAAGTAGTAGAATTTGGTAAATATTGTTTTTCCTTTAAGGTGAGTGTCTGTTTTATTTGTGAAGTGACATGCATAGGGTAGCAGGCCCTGGTGTCACCACAAGAATCAAGCTGTGATAGGCATTGACAAATGGCATGGAACGTGACCAATACCCAACATGGTGTTCTCTACAACGAGGTCATCACAATGCAGTGCCATTTTTCATCGTGCGGCCAGGACGATAATGTCATAGTTTGGGGTCGTATGACAGGACCAAGCATGCATTTTAACGTCATGCAGTGTAGACGTAGCAGAGGCGATACTAGGAGGGGAATGTGTATGGTGTAGTGTGACATAACCGACGTGGATGAGGACTTGGAGTCCAAATCACACCACACAGTCCCATAGTCAGGGTCCTGAAGGCAGGACGCTGAACTCAAACTGGACCCAAAGACAGGAGGTCTGGGTGTTTCTATGTATCCCATTAGGATGGGAATCAAGCTGAATGTAGTTTTAGATGGATCTTAGTTTATGGTCTTAGAACTCGGACCATGAATGGGTAATTGGAGCAGGGGACACATGGCAAGGCGGTTACAAAACCCGACGTGAATGAGGACCTAAGCCCTACTTACCGTGTGTTCCCTGGGGAAATGCTCGAGTCGAGGGACCAAACACGAAGGTTGGGCTGGGCCTGTGGGGAAGTTCCCAGGCGCTCCTACATATCTCATAAGGATGAGAATCACGCCTCACGTAGTTCTTGAAATGGTTACATGGTAAGATACCATAGCAAGGATAACAAGGGAAGTGCGGGCATGGCCCTTGCACTGAAAGAAGTGGAATTTGATAAATCTTGTATGTCCTTTATGGTGAGTGTGTTTTTTTTGTGAAGCAACAGGAATAGGGTAGCAGGCCCTGGTGTCGCCACAAGAATCAAGCTGTGATAGGCGTTGACAAATGGAATGGCACGTGACCAATACCCAATGTGGTGTTCACTACAACGTGGTCATCACAATGCAGTGTCATTTTTCATCATGCGGCCTGGCTGATAATGTCACAGTTTAGGGTCATATGATTGGACCAAGCATGCATTTTAACGTCATACAGTGCAGACATAGCAGAGGCGATGCTAGGCGGGGAATGTGTATTGTGTAGTGCGACATAACCGACGTGGATAAGACTTGGAGTCCAAATCACACCACACAGTCCCGTAGTCAGGGTCCCGAAGGCAGGGCGCTGAACTCAAACTGGACCCAAAGATAGGAGGTATGGGTGTTCCTACGTATCCCATTAGGATGGGAATCAAGCTGAACGTATTTTTATATGGATCTTAGTTTATGGTCTTAGAGCTCAGACCATGAATAGTGACAACTTCCCGAGTAAGTGCAGACGTCAACCCGATCCCTAAGCCTACGTGAGTTAAACTCAGTGTGGGAAACAAGTGGGGGAATCCATATCGCAATACTCGGGGCTTCCATCAAAGGGGAGTCGGCAGAGAGCCTCGAAGGACACATTTGACATGGCTTTTTCCCCCAACGCGCAGACGTGCACGGAGAAATAGTACCAAGAGTTCCGAGACTCTACTTGGACATGATGAGGATGGAGAAGGATGTGAATCGTGTAACTGACATTTTGGGCTTAATGGGGTTGGCGTGGCGACAGTGGAAAACTGTTAACCGTGGTGGAAAAAACAGTCTCCATATCGCGTTAGCCTGAGGTGGGAACAACAAATGAGCATCGACCGCTGACCATATTTGCAATGCGGTATTTTATCGATTTGTTGTCCGCAACCCTCGGGGGTGTTGTCCTGTAACGGTAGGAGATCCCTTGGGCGTATTATCCCGGACTTTCTTGGGGGTCCCTCTGGGCATGAAAGATGATGGAAGCCCTGATGTAGGGATACACAAAGCCTGGAAAGCGGGTGTGGACGTGTCCGAGTAAAGTCTGGCATTCCAGGTAATAAACTGGAGTACCCTTAGGCACATTAGTGAACTACTGAAAAGGGTCGACGGAATAGGTCGGGAGGGAGAGGTACATGGCGCGGTCATTACAAGACCGGCGTGAACGAGGACATAGTCCCACATCACACCATATAATCCCCTCATAGAGGAAGGGTAGGCCAAAGAGCCAAGATGGGATGGAGATTCCCGAGAGATAGGGCTAGACCCAAATCCTAGAAATTCAGGTGATCCTACGTATCCCATGAGGATGGGAATCAAGCCACACATAGTTCTATGGATGCAGTTTAACGTCATGCGGGACGAGGAGGGGAGTAATATACCCCCAAACAAGGGAGGTGTATGGTACGACGAATAAACCGACGTGAATGAGGACATAATCACACACCACACCATACACTTTTATAAGATAGGACCTGGGCCGGGGGCCCCGAAAAGGCCAAGGAGCCTGAGGCTGAGCCTCGGTGTGGAAGGCATGAGGCTGGACCTCAGTCAGGATGGCCTGACTAACTTGCAGTTTAACGTCTTACAGGAAGGACTAATGGAAAGAGATAACTGTATCTCGTCCGGGGGTGTGTACGACATGGCAAGTAACCGGACGTGATGGAGGACATAATCCTACACCACGCCGTACATTCCTTATTAGAATATCGGGGCCGTGCGCCCGACTGCTGGCACCACCCGGAGGGAAATCTGTCACTTCAGGATTGGGCATAACAAGTTACTGCACTCGATGTTTGGGACATCACGGGGTGGACCTGAGGATCTGGGACACACTTGACCATGATCGAAACACATCGTCCCTATGGTGACCTGATATGGGAGAAACAAATTAGCGTCGAATGTTGGCCAAATTCGCAATGTGGGACTTGTATCGGCTTGTTTCTCAGAAACCCTCAGGGGCATTGGCCCGTATCGGTAGTAGAGCCCTTGAGCATAGTATCCAGGCCATTCTTGTGGGTCCCTCTGAGTGTGATAAATGATGGAATCCTAGTCAAGGAGTGGGTGAAGCATAGCTGTATCCACCCACGAAAGAGGAAAACATCTCCAGGGGTGACGTGCAGTCGGGTCGAGGCTTGCTCGATGTGAGTTGGGGAAAAAGTGTACACCCTTCCATATGTCTTGTCTCGAGGGGAATACTTTGGCTGTTGGGCTGGGCCAACGGACGACAAGTCCGGGCGTTCCTACATATCCCATTAGGATGGGAATCAATCCATACGTAGTTCTTGAAGGCCATGCAGTTTAACATCGTGCAATGAGGATGAGGGAGGATAGAAGAACGAGAGTGGGAATATGGGGAAACCCTTACAATCCTTGTATGAGCGGGGTTGTATGAGCAGGGCTAAGAAATCCTACTCCTTGCTACATGAAGACCCTCCATGGAAACTATTCCCAATGGGGATAGTGGGAGAGAATAGCTTGGGGCTGGGCTCAAGACGAGGCGTCCGAGCATTCCTATGTATCCCATTAAGATGGGAATCAAGCCGCACGTAGTTCTTGAAGCGCATTTAAACGTTGTCCTGGATGAGAAATTTGTCTCAACTGGGTATACATATGGTGTGGCGGGTAACCCGACGTGAACGGTGATGTAATCCCACACCACACCGTACAATCCCATAAGAGAGTCTAAGTCAACGAAGGCCAACGGGCTCGAGGCAGCTCATGGGTCAGGAAGTCCTGGCTGGCTTGAAGTTTAACGTCTTGCAGTAAGGACGAGGGGAGATCTTAGTTTAAGGTCATAGAGCTTGGACTGTTTTGTTGTTTATCGTCCTGCAGGACGGCAATGCAGTTTACGGTCATGTTGGACCATACAGTTTAAGGTCGTGTTGGACCTTACAGGATCATTTGAAGTACTTCTTGAGGAACCTGACATTGGTGGGAGGAGTTACGTGCTCACCATCCGTGGTCACCAAGGAGTACGCCCCGTTGGGGTAGACCTTATGGATGATATAAGTCCCTTCCCATTTGGGTTATAGCTTGGGCGGTTTCCTACCGGGGATCATTGGCGCTCGAAGGGACAGAACTAAGTCGCCCTGTAGAAAAGAACAGAGGCGAACCTTCTTGTTGAAGGACCTCGCTATCTTATTCTGATGCATTTCCAGATTGTGCAGGGCACGAAGCCGATTCTCGTCCAGTGCTTCTAATTCAGCTAGACGGATTTCGGCCACCTCATCTGGTGCCTGCGGGTCATAGACTACAGTGCGCAATGATGGCAGCTGGATCTCAATGGGCAGGACGGCCTCAGCCCCATACACTAGGGAATATGGGGTCACCTGGGTGGAGTTGTGAGTCATCATCCGATAAGCCTAGAGGGTGTTGGGGAGCTTGTCCGGACAACTTTTCTTATTCTGACCAACCTTATTCTGCAGAATATTTGAGAGGGTTTGGTTGAACTCCACGACCTGTCCGTTTGCCTGCACGTGATAGCGGGAGGTATGATTCGAATGGATGTAGTACTTGGTGTACAATTTCTTCAGCTCATCCGCTCGGAAGTTGGTGTCGTTATCGGTGAGGACGGTGTGAGGGACTCCAAACTGGTATTGGAGCTCACAATGTCGATAATGGAACGGGCCTTGACCTCTCTGAGTGGAACTGCCTCTGCCCACTTGGAAACGAAATCTGTATCGGTCAGGATGAACCTACACTGGCGAGCTGTTTCATGTGGATATGGTCCCACTACATCATGTCCCCATACCGAAAATGGCCAAGAGTACTTCGTGGGGTGGAGGGGATCCAGCAGCCGATGCAAGAAGTTGGCGTGAACTTGGCACTCATGGAAGATCTTGGAATACCTGATACAATCATGGATCATAGAGGGCCAGAATTACCCCACCCTCTGAATTTTATGGGACAGTTTCGGCCCAGCTTGATGGGCACCACAGGGACCGGCATGAACCTCTTGCATAACTTGAGGAATCTCTACTCCTTGAATGCAACAGAGGAGAACGCCATTGAAGCTCCGCTTATAAAGGATCTGTTCAAGACTAGGGCTTCTCTGGAGGGTAAATTGCAGCGCGCGACGTCGGATTCGCTCGCGCTAGGCCCGATCGTCTGGGAGGTGACCATTTTGGAGATACTCAAAAAAAAGGTGCCCTCCAGTCGAGATTGGCTTCATCAACTGTGTCTGACGAAACTGGGACCCCTGACGTAGAGGTCCCGACGGTGAGATGACTTACCCGCATGCCATAATTATCCTCTTGGGTGACAGGGGCAATGACTCTCTGGTGTGACACATGTATGATCAAATCATTTTTCTCGGGTTCCACGAGCGATGCAGCTAAGCCGACCAAAGAATCAGCTCGACCGTTCTGTGACCGAGGGACATGGGTGACCTCTGGCTGAGAGGGGAACTGGGCCATTAGGCAGAGGGTTCACTCCAGCAATGGCATAAGCTCTGGCTTCCTAACAACATAATCACCATTGATCTTCTTGATTACCATCTCAGAATATCCTTTCACATGTAGATGGGGCACATCGATCTCAAGGGCCAACTCGAGGCAGGTGATAAGATCCTGGTACTCTGCCTCATTATTGGTACAACCTTCTGACAACAGGAACGAGTATGGTAGGATGGCTAGCGTCGTGGTAATGAAGACGATACCCAAGCCCACTCTGTTGAGCTTAGGATCATTGACCGTCCTACCAGTGGGGCTCTGGGAGGCACCGTCGAAGTGAATTTTCCAACATGGGATGACATGATAAACTGAGAGGTCACCTCATCAGGAAAAAACAGGTCCAGGGATTGATCCATGGAGGTTGGATGGGAAGCTAAAAAGTCTGCCAACGCCTATCCCTTAATGGGCTTTTGAGGTACGAACCTGATATCAAACTGCTGGAGAATCACTGCCCACCGCGCTATTCGGCCGGTCAACATGGGGCGGTTTAGGATGTACTTCAGTGGGTCTACTCGAGAGACCAATTGTACCTCATGGTGCTGCAGGTAATGCCGCAACTTCTATATGGAAAAGACGAGCGTAATGAAGCTCTTTTCGGTAGGGGTGTATCTGACCTCCGTATCGAGAAGCATGCGACTGAGATATTAGAGACTATTCTCAGTACCCTCGTTATTCTTTTGGGTGACAAGTGCACCGAGGGACCATTCTAGGGCGGTCATTTAAACGACCAGAGGATTTCCAGAAACAGGTGGCATCAAAAACAGAGGTTGTTGTAGATACTTCTTGATTTCCTCGAAGGCGTTCCGACACTCTTCATCCCATTCGTAGGCGGCACCCTTCTTCATGATCCGGGAAAATGGATTACACTTTCCAGCCAGATTCGCAATGAATCGACGTATATAGGCTAAGTGGCCTTAGAGACCTCGAAGCTCCCGAATATTTATCGAGGAAGGCATTTGGATAATGGCCTTGATCTTATCTGGGTTAATTTCAATGCCTTGGTATCTAAAAACAAATCCATGAAACTTCCCATAGGTGACCCTGAAGTCACACTTCAACGGTTCACCTTCAGGTGACGGGAACAGAGGAAACCGAAAACATTCTCAAGGTCTTTGAGATGGTCTTGGAACTGGCATGATTTGACCACCAGGTCATCTATGTACCATTCCACCAGCATCCCAAGAATTGGATTGAATTTTCAATGCATGGCCCTCTGATAAGTGGAACCTGCATTTTTTAAGACGAAGGGAATAACCTGTTAGCAAAAGGTACCTTGGGGGGCCCTAAAAGCAGTGGAATCCTCATCCTCAGGGGCCATCCGGATCTGGTTGTACCCGGAATACCCATCCATGAAATAGAGAGCTTGGAACCCGGCCGTGGAATCAATCAATAACTCAGTCACTTGGAGGGGGAAGTCAACCTTTGGGTAGTGGTGATTGAGGTCGCGGAAGTCAATGCAGACCCTGATCTGCCCATTATTATTCCTGACTGACACAATGTTGGCAAGTCACTTGGGGTACTGGACTTCCTTGACGAAGTTGGCTTTGATAAGCTTGTCAACTTCGGCCTCAACCATAGCACCGTGAGAAGGGTGCATCTTTATGGGAGTCTTCTTAAACCCATGATGGTTTGCCGGGAGGCCCAAACAGTGGGTGATCTAGTCCTGGCATCTCGTTGTAACTCCAGGAAAACATGTCACGGTGTTGTATGAGAAAGTCTACGTACTGCTGCTACTCCTCGGGGGACATGGCTGCACTGATCAATGTGGGTCTCAGATCTGCCTTGCTACCAAGGTTCACTTGTACTAGTTCATCAACTGTGGTAGAGACGCCTTCTTCAAAGGTGGGGGGGACAATCCTCCAGGTCTTCCTCTTGTCCCATGGGGGGATTTCCAGCAACGAGAGATACTTATGGGCTATCAAAGCCTGAGGGGAAACTGGTGCCGGCTTGGGAAGAAGTGGTCATAATATCAGGAGGCTCTCTCGCCATTGAGACCATAGAAATGAAGGCAGTCAACCCTATCCCATCGGGCCTTCAGCCTAAGGGGCCACATTTGATTCTATCAAAGCAGTGGTGATGCGTTGGCCTGAGTCGGTTGATCCCATCCCGGCGGAAGAGACACGTATGATGTGCTGCCGTTTTCATAAGATTGACATCCCGGTACCGCACAGGGGTAGGAGGCTCTGGGATCACCTGAGCCTGGCTGGCGTAGGAGTACAAGGTGATTTTCCGCCGTCGTTTGGACATGGGAACATGCCTTCCTTTCATACTTGAAATAACAAAACATTTCCCCATGTCGGGGGTCGTGGCCTCCAATCGATGGATCGGGAGGATGTAGGCATCATCCATGCTTGCCCAGGGATCACTTGTGACCGGGGTGGGTTCTCCTCACTTACTAGGATTTGATTATCCTTACTCTTGTAATAATCAACATCAAGATTGTGGGCCTTACAGGAGGCGAACGAAGATGCATCTCCTTGGAGCACGCCAAATCGACCATTAAGGGAATATTTGAGGCACTGGTGATACGACGAAGGGACTGCTACGTGCAGATAGAGCCAGGGCCTTCCCATCAATGCGTTGTAGGCGGTGTCCTGAGAGATGACCATGAACTCGGTGCTGGCAATTAAGCCACCGAACTGAGTCTTCAGGCGGATCTTACCGACTAGGGTTTGCTCCGTTCTATCATATACCTGGATTCTGAGGTCAGAAGGAGTTAAATAATCTTTAGAAAGACCCAGCCTTCGTCGTGTCCGAGTCGGAATTAGGTTGATTCCGGAACCCGTGTCAACGAGGCAACGACGAACTTCCACACCATTTAAGTGACCAGTGATTTACAGAGGGCGAATATGGCCCTATATAGGAGGGTCCTCAACTTCACCGGAGAATGAGATAACCGCCTGAGATTCAGCGTTCTTAATTTCCTCGACATGGAAGGCTTCTACAGCTGCTACCTCCGTCTCAAGCTGGAGGGGGCTGCTTAGGGCCTCGACAAGGGCTTCGCGCATTTCAGACGATAGGTGAAGGGCCTCAAGGATAAAAAGCCTTGCTGGAATGCCGACCAGGTGCTTCAGGACATTGTACTTTCATTCCAAGAGTGAACCTCTGCTTACAAGAGGTCGTTCTGCAGTAGGAGGCACATCGGGTCCTGCTGGTTGAAACAGCGATTGGCTAGTGCAGGGTGGATCCTACTGCCTACTAGTTGAAGCCTAGAGAGTAGTTGCTGGACTAGGATCGAATAGCGGAGACTGGCCTGTAGCCGGGCAAGACTGACTGTGATACGGACGAGGCAGCTCTTCCTAATCTAGTAACACAAACGACAGTGGAGGTAGAGCTAAGGGCATCAGATGGGGTTGTGCGTGCTGAGCTCTGCGCTGAGCCTACTGTCTGTTCTCAGTAGCGTGCACGACCTGGCTGACAGTTCATGCTAACATGCCTTGATGACTGTCCTGGTTGCGGTTGCGGTTCCGCTGACGTTGACGTCAGCTAGAAACGTTAGGGGGGTTCTCCTAGCATTCCCCCTCATCGGGGGTCATATAGGGCTTTACCAGCTCCACGGTGTTAACCGAAGTGTATCCCTAGCTTTGCTCGATGAGTCATCCACCTCTGGGCGGATTCTAAGAGGAATCCCCA
This sequence comes from Viscum album, assembly GCA_963277665.1. Taxonomy (NCBI): domain Eukaryota; kingdom Viridiplantae; phylum Streptophyta; class Magnoliopsida; order Santalales; family Viscaceae; genus Viscum; species Viscum album. Next base: position 732,077,637 of record OY728145.1, on the reverse strand, counting down.
TTTTAGGGGGCAAAAAGTCGCCAAGAGTGCGGGATGACGACGACACTGGCGGAGTATGTTGTTTCTCCTAGTGTCGTCGCTGCTTGCCCTTTTGGGAAGAGGTCGACTATGAAGGTGATGTAGAGGTACTGGCTACTCCTTCTGAAGGTCCCAACTGCTTCAAGAATGCCTGGATGATACCATGGGCATAGACGACGGTTTTTCGAGCCATCCATTCATCGTATCTCTGGGACCCACGGCTAGGAACCTGCTGCCACTCGCCCTCGCTGTCGCTACCGATCTCTGACCCTGTAAAGACACCTGCTACTTGTGTTAGTGTCGGGCCCAACCTGACTATGTTGTTGTTGACCTGGTCTTGAAGCTAGTCTTTAAACACATAGAATTTCTCGAGGGTGTGCCCTAGAATCCGATGATAAGGACAGTAGTTGGGGTGATCGGTGAGATTCGCCTCTGCCAGACTTCTGCAATCGGGAAGACGCAAAATCCCTTGCTCTAGAGCACATCGGAAGTAGCCAGGGACCTGATTTTTGTTGAACGAATAAGTCTGGTGCCTTCTTTCCGGATAGAGGGCCCTGTGGGACAGGCCCTGACAAGGGTCCGGAGGGTCCTGCTGAGGAGGCGGCGCCTGATTGTCTCACCTAGGTGGAAGTGGCGCATTGCGCAGGGGAACCTGTCGATTCTGAGGCGGTCGCTGCTGGGCAGGAGCCTACACTTGAGGTGGTGGACCTCTGCGGGGTTGGATGGTTGGTTCCGCTGACAGTAATTCCAGTTGCTTGGGGGCTTCTATTTGGGCCACCACGGCGGGTTCGGCTCTGGCAGTCCTCCTGGCTGGGATCATAGGGGGCAGTGAACATGCCTGACTAGCCTGTTGTAGAGCCTCCTCAAGGCGCTGAGCCTTATCTGAGAAATCCTGGAACCCTCCAGGATAGTTCTGGGTAATCAGGGAAGGTACCAGCTCCGTTTTAACGTTCCCTACACACATCGTCAGTAATTTCTCCTGAGTCAGTGGCATATCGAGGGAGTATGTAATTCCCTTCCACTGGGAAATGAAATCTGCGACGCACTCATCGGGCCTTTTCTTGCACTTGAAGAGGTCTGCAATGCTGTTCTTCCACGTGGTGGAGTTGAACTGGTATAGGAACTTTTGGTGGAGGTCCTCCCAACCAGTCACCGATCTGATAGGGAGCTGGCTCTACGAAACGAATTCAGGATCTTCCAATATCTGCACGAAACATCGGAGCTTGGCCGCTTCTTGCTGGGCCGGAGTCCCCAGCATGGGCCCACACCTGGAAGAAAAATGGTCCAAGTGTTACGGCGGGTCCCCCATCCCGTTGAAGGGCGAGAAAGTGGGATTCCCAAAACCCGGGGGTGCGGGAATATCATCCACACACACGGGATACGGCTTGCCATCCGGTGGGACTACCACCTGCCACGTTTCCAACACTTCAAGGAGGGATATGAGTTCCGCTATAAGATCATCCGGGAAGGGGTCCCTGTCTTGACGGGGATCCCTAATCGGAAGTGCGTTGCTAGGTTATTTGACATGGTAGGTGGCTTCGGCGGCTCGTGGAGCGACTGGTGGAACGACCTGTGGGGAAAATGGGGGAACCCAGACTGGATTCTGCAGATTGCCCCGTCGTTCAGGAGGGTTTGGTGAGACGTATCGCTCCCTCTTGCCGTAAGTTCCAGCTTCTGACCGGTCTGCGGAGATAGAATGATCAGGGTTTTTCGGAGGCATCTCACCGGGGGGAAATTGTTCCTACCCCTGCTACCCTGGCTTGGGATTACCATAGTCGGGTCGTCGCTCTGCAGCGCGCTCGGCCAAGAGTTCGTCAACCAGCCTCTTCTTCTCAGCAAGCTGCTGGCATAACGTGGCCTTCTCGGGATCTTCGCCCGTCTTCTGTACAGAGGCGGGCGGGTCGGAGTGCTTGACAGTTCCGACATGTTCCGTACCCTTACCGGCATTTCAACTGAGTACCAACGACTCGGTGGGTAAATGGAGGCCTATAAGGTTCCTCAGCTGACGGGTAACCCTCCCTAATGGGTCCAGCAGTGGCGGTACGCCCTCGGAGGGTAAGTATCCATCGAGAAATTCAAGTTCATCTTCCTTGTCCACTACGTCAGCCATGTGGACCACGAACCCTCTCGAGGGCATGTCCTCAATGTCGCATAATGAATCGGGCTGCCGTCGGATAGGGCTGAAGAGGAGAGCGGCATAGTGTCCCTAGCCACGGACTTGCACATGCGGGGTAGCCTCCCTGATGACTCTGCGGAGTACTTTGAAACTCTGAACACATTTCCGTTCAAGGGTGCTCTGACGACCTGGTGACTCAGGGTGCTGGGACACAGGGAGAGCGGCCTAATCGATCAGGCGACATTGCTCGCCGATTTCTTCAAAGTGATCTCGACTTCTGGGGTACATAACCCACTCGTAACGAAGGCGGAAGTGTGTCACCCATAGGGTTCGGAAAAAGCACCCCACTTCTTCTGGGGTAAGGGACTCTGGCGCGCGAAAGTTAGGCACCACAGTCGGCCAGAACTCATCCAGGAAGTGATCCACTACGAGAATGCTCCAGAAGCTCCTGGGTTCGGACTCTGGGTCTGACCCTGTATTGCCCCACTCGTCAACCGGGGGTGGCTGAGGGACTGGTAGCGGTACTGAGGCGGACCGCTGGGACAATAAACTTGGCGGTAGAGAATACGGCGAACGAGCTAACTGGTCGCCGAGTTCCGGGCCATCCTCTGAAGAGTGAGGTGACCTTGCCGCGATATCACGATACGATGGGCTGATAGACACATCTTCAGGCGCAGGAGTCGAAGTCATCGATGATGGGTTACGCCATTGCTCTGCCATCGTTGGTCCCCAAAACAGCTCCCCATGATCTTTCGTAGAGGTAGAGGGTGCTTCTGGTGACAACGGTGGTGATTTAACGGTCGGGACCTACGGAATTTCCATGATTTCTTCCTCATGGATATACCTACAGAGATAGGTGGGAATCTGGTGGACCACGCATTTCGGGAGAATGAGGCTGACGCGCCTGGTTCCTGCCCTAGTCCTTGATGCCGATGAGCGGGGAGAAGGTTCCATCGCTAAGTTGCATTCCACATCAGAATCCGAGAAACAGGCAGGTCTGATCTCTACCCAGGCCTTCCTAGGACTCTTCTTGTGGTGGCAACGACCCGCTCTTCTACCCCGGGGTGGCTCTTCGGGATAGGGTTTATTCCCAATATGTAGTCTTGGGGCGGTGCTGGTGCTGTAGAGGAGAGGGCTCCCGCTCGAGGTGGCCGGGGTGCGAGGGGAACCAAGGTAAATGTCGTAGGGTACATGGGGAGGACCTCCATGGACAACACCCATGTGGGCGGAGCCTCTGTTGGAATCGTAGGAGCATGGGGAGGACCTCTATGGTTGATGCGGATGGAGCGAGGCCGACCTTCACTCCTCACGTTGTTGGGGCGAGGAGGACCTTCGCCCGTTGCAAAGAGGACGTAGGGAGGACCCCCACATTAGAGAAGGACCGGATGGACGGTACCTTCAGATCGGCGGTTGAGGGCAGGAGGAGGGACTCCATACCCTGTATAGTGGGCGCGAGAGAGGGTTCCGTGCCGAGCGTCACCGCCTCAGGGAGGGTCTTCCTTTGGGATGGGGGTAGCACGAGGCATACCTTCGTGATGAGCTTCAGAGCGGGGAAAGCCCACGCTCTGTGTAATGGTGATATGGAGTGGACCTTCGTATGGAGTTACGTTACCATGGATTGGTTCGCAGCAATCATTTCTCGAGCCGGCGACCCCGAGAGTTAACCCAGCCCGGCCATGGGGCAGTTGAGGCCTCAATCCCGGTCGAGTGAAGGAGTTCCCCTGCTCAGTGTATGCAGAAACTCCATGATGTGCGTCGGCGGTGGCTTGGGCCACAGTAGTTGCTGATGTCAACGTATCTTGGCGAGCGTCCTCAGCCCGGGCCCGGCGCTGACGTCGGGTCAGACGAGCTGGCGCAGGTGGTGTAGGGGCATAAACTACCAGCTCTTCCTGCGGAATCAGATGATGAGATTTATGCAGCCAAATGGGAGCCCTTTCCTGGAGCCCTTGGATCGGGACTCTGAGCGGGCCGAGCCGGACATCACCCGTCTCATCAGCATAAGGCGAGGAGTCGTCGAGGCGTTCCGGGGATAGGCTCCCGAAACGATTGAACGTTTGGGTGGGGAGAAGGGACTCCCTGCGTGGCCTGTTAGGGCGGCGTTGATGGCGGGGCCTGGATGCCTCTAGGTCCAGGAATTCCATATCCCGAGTTGGGATGACCCCTTCCTCCTCGTACCTGCGTATAAGGTTGTTGATCACCCTTCGTTGGATGATCTCTGACGGGGAGAGGGGACGTGGGTGCCCCATATTCAAAGATGTAGAGGCCATCGTGGCGGTAGCAGAGCCACACGGGGCGGCTGTGCCGGTATTTCCCCTGCCCCTGTGTAGGTGAGCGGGTGGTGATCACGTCTCCATAGCAGCAACCTGTTTCCTGGGAAATGGAGAGATCAACTCATCAGCACTGCGGGGAAAAGGGTTGACAACCAGTGCCCCAGCGTCATTCCATTCTCCATGTCTGTAAGAAGGATCCACGCCAACACGTTGTACAACGGAATTCCCCACGTTCTATTGACCCAACCTCCGGTGAGTTTCACGCCAGGCCCGCCATTTTCTTAGTGGGACCCGGCGCCAGATATCTGGATCCAGTGACACGTCAATCTACTGGTGTCTCGAATGCTACTAATCTCCACATTGAGGAGAAGAGTTTCACTTTGGGTTCACCATTTTTGTTTCCGACGCTTTTGTCGGGGCGCGCGCGCATCCGTCTGCGAAGGAGGAAGCACTGCGCTGGGTGTTGCCCCGCATTCCCGCTTTCGAAAGGCGGGCGACATTCAGTCCTTATTCAGGGACGTCTACTCCTTGATCGAAACCGGCATGATGGGATGTCGGTTCTTCCTTCTGTGGATTCCTCCTCAGAACTCGTCACCTAGTCCGGGTCTCCCTCGTAGATTTAATATGTTGTTCGTGAAACTCTTCCTAGTACCATGTTTCCATGGACTCCGGTTAATTACACTGCTTCTGTCAGGACATTACAAAGTGTCCGGTCTGGGCAGCAACCTTCAGTCAGTGGAGTAGTCACGTTGAGGCATCAGTAGCGTGTCTGTATACTGGGGAACCGGTATGTCTGTCTTCTGTCCCTTGTCATGGGGATTGTTGGGGGCATGGAATCTTGAGGCATCCCACATCGAGCGCGGGGAATTATATACCATAGACTTATATCTGAGGTTTTCCTCATCTTCCTGTGTTTAACACAGGGCATGTCGTAGGTTTAATGTCCAACAGAGACGGATCAGCCCGATTAGAGCATAAGCTAGAATGGATCGGATTGAGGAATTTCCCTTGAAGGGGTGCCAATATCAGGACCAGCACATGGGCAGCTACGAAGGGGATCGGAATGGTATGATCTTGCTGGGACATGGCAGTCCGGATGAGAATCAGTATGGGTGATGGAGAGTTGAATGAAGTGGAGGGGGAATGAAATGGGACCATCGCGGGGGGGGGGGGGGGGGGGGGCGACAACAAAGTTGGGCATGAGCAACGAAGAGACCTCCTACGTATCCCTGTGGCATGGAATCAAAGTCCGCTTATTTTGGGATGGTGCCGACGAGCCGATGTGAAGGTGGACCTTGGCCCAACGGGTGTCGTCAGCGAACCAACGCGAGTGAGGACCTTGGTCAAGATGGTGTGGGGCTTACACACTAGGCTGGCCAGGTGCTGATGACCTGATGTGAATAAGGTCAGAGTGACCGACAGGTGGTGGTCTTGAACCCTTGCGAGGCCTCCTACGTACCATGACTTGACATGGATCAAATACCTCGTAGTTCAAAGGGTTTCATGGGTGAACCGATGTGAATGAGGACCCGGGGGTCTACAAGTGGTGGGCTTGAACCTCATGAAGGCTTCCTACGTACCATGCCTTGACATGGATCAAATTCCTCGTAGTTCGGGGGGCTTCTTCAGCGAACCGACGTGAAAGTAGACCCATGGGTCCACTAGTGGTGGGCTTGAACCTCGTTAAGGATTCCTACGTACCATGCCTTGACATGGATCAAAGTCCTCGTAATTCGGCGGGCTTCATCGGTGAACTGACGTGAAGGTGGACCATGGTACGATGGGTGGTGGGCTTGAAACTTGTGAGGATTCCTACGTACCATTCCTTGACATGGATCAAAGTCCTCGTGGTTCGAGTTGGTTTCGTCGGTGAACCAACATGAAAGTAGACCCATGGGTCCACTAGTGGTGGGATTGAACCTCGTGAAGGATTCCTACATACCATGCCTTGTCATGGATCAAAGTCCTCGTAGTTCGGGGGGGGGGGGGTGAGCCACAACGGTTTACCGTCAGACTGGGATGCAGCTTAATGTCTTGGAGGACAAGGATGAACTCGACGTAAATAAATGATGGGTGGGATTGAACCTCAGGGAGGCTTCCTACATACCATGCCTTGACATGGATCAAAGACCTCATAGTTCAAAAGGATGTGCAGTTTAACGTCTTGCTGGACGGGAGAATATAGTTTAACGTCATGCTGGATGTGGTATTGTCATGGACAATGCCAACTCTAAGCCCACGTGAGTCATGCTCGGTGTGAGAAACAAGATGCAGCAAGGACCTGACGATCACACCGTGAAGGGTGCGTCCGTGAGAAGCGAAGAGGGGATTACGCGTTAGGCTTCCCATGGTGCTGGGACTTACTCCAGGATGGAGGCCCAAAGTGCGGAAAAGCGCGGCGAGAGAGGGATTTGGGACCAATGATGGGAGGTACCTCGTTCCCTATCGCGCCCTCCACTGACCTAGGTAGTGGGGAAGTACGGAGATGAAGGCTGCAACCTTCCGCAAGAGGGGCTAGGGGCTTACAACAAGGTTGTTACCCCTCTCCCATGGACATAAGCTACCCTGAGAAGGAGGATATCATCCCTTGTGGAGGGGGTGACCCCGCCTTTGTGGAGACGGGTTTCATAAAAAATGTCTGACCTGGGGGGACCCTACGTGCGAGGCACGTGGATGGATCAAATTTTACTGTCATTTGTTGAGGATGTGGTTCTTGGCAGTTTAACATCCTGCAGCTTGGATGAAGTGGGTTCACTCCGCACCCCTAGGACTTACATGACTGACACCCTTTGCTCCTTGGGGGAGGGAAGGTACCAGTAATGCCGTGGTCAAAGGGGGTCGTAGAGAGAACCATCGAGGGGTCCACATTAGCGTGGATATGGGATGAAGCAATGGTCGTTAGCGTGCCTATGTGTAGAAGCATTAGGCGAAGCAACGCTACGAGTGGTGTTGTCCATGGGACTTTGAAATCATATCATGAAAACTTGGAGGGTCGCACGGGAAGAGGAATTTCCAAGCAGAGGAGTGTGCTTCGCAAAGTGGAGTGCCTTAGCCTTAGCATGGGGCAGAGGTGTGGATGGGGGGTGCTTCGTGAAGTGGAATAGTGTTCGCGGAGCACTACCTTGCGAAACAGAGGTGCCTCGCGAAGCAAGGTGCCGCAAGGCAGTGTGATTAGTGATATGTTGTGATCCTTCCTTAGCATGGGGATCAGTAGTATAGGATGTATGTTTCACGAAGCATAAACGCTCCGCGGATGCCCTGGTTCCCTTGGGAATCCCCCTCCTTCGCGAATGACCTTGGGCTTCACGAAGGGCATCCCTCTCGGAAGAGGGGCTCAAAATGAGACAAAGAAAAGGCGTCCCGCGACGTAGAACTACCTCGTGGAGCTCATGATTACCGGGGCGAAGGATACTTCGCGATTCGGGAGAGGATAATCCAAAAGGTCAGATTGTCCCTCCTCTTGGGCTCAGGGGGAACCTAGTATTTATAGGCAAGGGGCGCCGCGAAGCAGAACTCACACGACGCGAAGGGGCGGCGGTTGCTTCGCGGCAGGCTCGCGAACGTTAGGCCCTTCACGGAGAGGTACCGCCTCCGGTGCTTCGCGGCGGGATCGTGAACGTCAGGCCGTTTGCAGAGAGGTACCACCTCCGGTGCTTTGCAGCGGGATCATGAAAGTCAGGCCGTTCGCGGAGAGGTACCGCCTCCGGTGCTTCGCTGGACCACGATGCTTGGGGTGGCTTCGCGTCTGTGCTTTGCGAGGTAGCGTGTAGGGCTTCGTTTTTCTCCTTCCATGCGTGCAATATTTTGGTTCCAACAAATATATTAAAAGATCAAACAAATAAAACAATTTAATGGAAAAAAATTTATTCATAAAAATTTGGGGTCACCATATGTATGATGGGTATACTTGATGCCTTGGATTAAGGTATTTTATGAGTATGCATGAATGTAATAGAGATAAATCTCTTAAAAATGAATCCTAGAATAAATTTTATTTAAATAAAACCAATTTTAAATAAATATTTCATTATAATGTATATAAGTATGGGGATGATTTGATAAGGAATATAGAATCCCCTAGTAAAAGTGAGAAACGAGTTACACACAGTCATAAAATTACTATAATTCAGGTTTTTATATTCTAAATGGATTAAAAAATATAAATAAATAAGAATAATTAATTTTTAATAAAGGAGAATAAATTAACTGGGATTGGTATTCATTACAGAAAATAATTCCAATTTATCATTAAAATACATTAAAATTAATTTTTAGGTGGTTACATTTTTCCTTATCATTAATTTATTGAATTTACATCAACCCTTTTAAACCATATTAATTATTTATTATTAAAATATTCAAATAACAGAATTTACATAATTTTTTATTGTAATTGATAAAGAGGAATCCTGAATGTTCTTTCATAAACTAATTATGTATAAAATATTAAATATTATCCAATATAAATCAATTTTTTCACAAACAATAAGAATGAATAAGAATAGATTGTTGTGTTATAATAAAAAACTAATTTAGCCACATTAATTATTAACATAACTTAGTCTGTTGGGATGTCTTCTAGGATGATAGTAAGCTAAGTTTATCACTTCAAGCCTTCATCCAATAGGCCGAGGTTGGTCACTGCAGTGAGTAGTCACATCAAACAACATGGAAAGATTATGTTTATTGTGTATGTTCAAAAAAATCTCACATAGGATATAAAAATATATTATAGATAGTAAAACCAAAATCAATATTTAATTCATATAGAATATGTTAATCATAAAATAATTAAAATTATATAAAGTAAAAAAGGTTGAAACAAAGTCCCAATATCAAAAAGTTAAAAACAAACCTAACAAAAACTGAAGATGAAGTTTACTCCTTAATGCATTGATCCTAAGATAAACTAATCTAAAATTAGGTACCTCTAGGTACCACTAAGCTCATGCTCTATTGATACCTTTCCCACTGAGATAAACACCATAATGTATGTCGTCTACAGAAGACATGCCATATTCATACTAAATGAACTTATAGGGGTGAGTATATACACACCTAGTTGGGAGTCATAAAAACCACAAAATATAGATAAGAAAAAAGATTAGCTAAAATATAAAAGGTCAGTAAGAAATCCAAATATAATTTAATGTTAGGGAACCATAGATATAAAAGAAAGCTCCAATATACATTACTTGGGAATATAAGAATCAATCTAAAAAATAAACATGATATTCCAAACTACATAAATTCATAACCCATAATTATTATAAAAACTACTATATATGCACTAAAATTAACATTAATGAGATGAATAAAAACATGTATATGGTGCCTGATATATATATTTATATAATATGATGAAATATATAAGTGTATATTTAATACATTTAGGTGATACATTTATATTTCATGGATGTGATATATAAGAATAATTAATATATATATATATATATTATTGATTTCTTCCAAATGGTTTAATCTTCATTTACACTCTATTAGGAATGGATTAATGGATTTGAGTTAAACTTGTTGAAAACATTAAATGAATAAAAACCCAACAGTTCAAAACACATAAGATTCATGATGCCTATGTATTTGGCTATAAAAAAGGATTAGATCGTTTTCTTTTGGGTGTGTGTGGTACGAAGTATATGAGCCTCTACAAAATATTATTCATCCTAACATTTTGTTTATCATTTCATGGTGAAGGCTCTTCCACCCCTTCATATTTATAGTATACCCACAAAGAATTAATGGATCCATTGTATGGTCTAACACCTAATAGGTAGGGTGTTTCATTTTATATCCTACTATGATCTCCCTAAACGATTATGTTATGATTTACAAAAAACGGAGGCTGTAACTTTTGAATAGTAGGTACACTATTTTTTAGATTATTTCCACTATATTATTCTTATAAATTTATCTCATATGTTATGAGTTGTATCCCATATTAAATCACGATTATATGATCAAATAAAAACTTATAAGTGGTTTGATAGGGAATAACTTAATGTTTTTAATGTGTTTGATTACATGTTTTTTTATGAAAAATGAAAAATTTTGTTTTTATAAAATTGAAAGAAGATTATATACACTTATATGAGCAGCCTAAGTGTAAATTTTTTATCTTGATGCATGACGAGAACATGATGTTAGTACCATTATGCATAAGGTCTTTGTAAGTTTATCATTGTTATTATCTTTAAAACATGTATGGTGTAACAGTAGTATCCTTTGGTAAGTGGTATTGCATAAAGGTTTTTAGTGCATTACCTATATATTTAAGGGTATTTGAGGAACTATATAAGGGTCCATGATGTTTATCATTAAACAATAAAAGAGTTTTTTAGATTACATATACACATCAGAGTTTCAAAAATGTTTTAAATTTATTCAAAGGATCTATATAAAGGTAATTTTTGTATTACATTTACACAATGTTATTTATCTGGGTAAGGTAAACCATTATTATTACCTTTACATAGGCTTTTAAAAATATCATTTACCATTACACAAAGTGTCTGCGTAAGGGTAATAATGAATACCCATATAGAATGGTGGTTATGTGAAAGTGTAAACATAACATTGATAAAATATTACTTTCAACATACTAAATATTTTTTTATTTTTTATAAATTGTTTATAAATCATTCATAAATCTATTTTTAGTAAAATTTAATTTATAGGGATTTTAAAAATTTACTAATAAATTGTAAATTAATTCAACTAAGTTAAATAATTTATTGTGAAACATTTTCCCAAAATATGAGAGCTTAATATTTTAAAATACCTTTTGATATAACAGATGGATTTCTTTTAGATCTATAATTAACCGGATTATTTAGAATTCATTTGATGTGATTTATACAGTGTTTATAAATTACAAAATATATGACTTGTAGATTATAAAAAAGTTAATATAATATTTACTATATTATAAAATTTTTATAATTCATCATATATCATATAAAAACCTTGCAATATAAAATATAAAGAGTTTAATATTGAAATAAATATAAAATGTTTATATTTTAGCTAATTTTAGAAAAATCATTATAATTATATTTTATTTATAAATAGTTCATAAATGAATCTTTTTTTAAAATAAATAAATTTACTTATTATTTTCTAAATTTCATTGATATTATTTTTTACTAATTATTTTTATAAAATATGATTACTATGTATGTCCATTTATATAAAAATATGCAGTTAGGACATATCCTTTCATATTATGTTTTGTTTAATATCCTAAATTTTACTTTTCATCTACCTTGAAATTGGAATGTGATTTTATTTATGAGCATGAGAATAATTTTTGGTTTTAGTTTTTACATATTTGTGGTAAATGTTTCCCATGAAATTAATCCCTCTTGAATAATGTCTCCCCATGTAGAGGGACATAGAGTTGGACTAACTACTTTCTTAAGGGATTTCCATAGCTATGAAAGTGAATGAGTTTTATATACATAGCTCCGAGATTAATTAGGTAAAGTTTTTCAATCTCATGTAACTTCATTTTTTACATCATGAGTCAAAAACTACTACTTTCAATAACATATATGATATTCCACATCGAGCTAAAACGAACAACTAGATATTATTATTTAAATATTACCATTATAACCCAACTATTATAATAGATGGAATGAATAATATTAACTATATAATAAATGTAGGGTTTACAAAAGTTTATATGGTGATTCATTGGTTATCAAAGTGACTATAAATGTAACTAAAAACCAATTTAATATAATGCTTGTGTTTTTCTAAAAAATAATTTAAATGTGCAAATGTTTGTTTTTAACCAATAAATAATAAAATCACTCTTATTGGGTTATAATAATATACATATATATATATAAAATGTTTTTTATAATTTTTAAAATTAATCTTATATGTTTTATAGTCATGATATATGAACAGATACAATTTTATGCATAAGATGGTGTATTTTTCAAAAAATGTAGTTTTACCACCTTTGAATAGAAAACAAAATTTTAATCTAGTTTTTGAAACTTTTGTGTGTTATATTTGAAAAAATAAACTTTTCATTTGGAATTAGGACGTCAAAATTTACCATGGGTAAATTTTGGGTTTAATCTGGTAATTTCATAATTTAATGAATAGTTAAAAATACTACATTTTAATTAAAAAATAATTTTTCATCCAATCTATTTATATATTTTAATTATAAAATAAATTATTTTTAATATATAATTAAATTAATTTATTATCAGTTAATTCAATTTAGATAATTGGAAACAATTTCATAATGAAATTGGATATAAAAAATATGTGAACTTTGGAACATTTTCCTTCAAAATCTGTTTTGTCATTCCGTCAACATGATTAATTTTCAACTAATTTATTCCAATTATGGGTTTCGAATTTAGAGAAATGGATTCAGTATTTGGAATTATAAGGTCTAAATTATTTAAATTGGTCCCTTCTATTTCTAGAAATTATAAATTGTAACATTAATAATAATATTTATTACGATAGTTAAGGGTAAATAAGGTAATTAATGGTCAAAACTATATTTTAAATATTATAAAATTACCCTAAAATTTTTCATAATTAAATTTTTTAAGTTTGTTCCAACCAAGAACATCTTTGGGTATATTTTAGGACTACATTGAGCCACATGTATGACATTAATGCCTTTATAATATTATATTCAATGAAAATTCAATTTTGTCACGTCCTTATTTTTTTATAAGTAAATTATTTTTAATATGGGGTTATTCTAGTGATCAATTAGACAATAAATATTATTTAGAAATATATATTTTTTAAATAAATCAGCATAATTTATTTATAAATTTCAATAAATAAAAAATTAATTTAAATGGTGACATAATAATGATGCAGTAATTGATTAATTAATGAAAGATTAAAATAAATTATATTGTTAATATAAATATATATATATTTTGAGATTGAAAATTTCATAAAATAATTAGAATGAATGATGGTGACTAGTTAGTGATGATTTAAAAGATTGTTTTGGAACTTAACTTAATGTTTGGATATTTGTAAAATGTCGACTAATGAACAGTGTCAAAATTAATATTATTGGGATTTTAAAATAAATAATAGTTTATTAAATGATATAAAATTTATAAAAATATTCAATTCAAAAAAATGATTCAAATAAGTTTTAAAATTTCATAACTGAATAATTTATTATACTCTTGATGTATTATTGTATTTATATTAATCCTCAAATTATAAAATACATGATATCCATATAAAAATAATAATGGTTAAAACAAAAAGATAAGGATTAATAAATATTAAAAAAATATTTAATTTTCATTGGATGAAGGGAATTTAAAAAAATTATTATATATTCTAAATAAATCTGTGTGGGACCATTTGAATTTGATAATTAATTTATATTCATTTTATAATTTGAATAATTCCATGAGTTACACATGAGCCTTTTCCTGGTTGGTACAAACCCTTCAAGTGAATCCATGAGGCCTATGATCAATTGTAGGTGGAGGCATATTTTTGGGTTACTATAGCAGTACTCTAGCAGTATTTCATATGTTACTATAGTAGTACTATATTTGGTACTGATCTATTCTGTAGTAGCTGTAAATATTCAACTATGGGATAAAGGTTTGGTCCTAGAGTCTTTATCACCTATGGGCCTCCTTGTCCTTCAGGTCAGTAAGGATTTCGAGCCACCTCAAGGCCTTCAGGCCACCTCAAGGACTTCGGGCCACTTTATGTTAAGTTAAAAAAACAAGGTAGATTCTAAAAGAAAAAAGATATAGAGGAGATTCAGAGCAATGTGAATTCACTAGAGCAGAGCTACCAGATTTGGAAAATTGTGAGCAAATGACCTATCCATCGGTACCATTCTTATGCATCTATACAAATACATAAATTGCCAAAAAACCATGCCAAGGTGGATCTATAAACATGATGTATACATTGGGGAGGGGTAGTTTTATGTAGTTATTATCTCAGATGATTTCCTATAGGCATTTGAATCATGTAATTTCATGAAAGCCTATTGTTCATGTACGGGTTCCCCTTCAACCATTAATAGGGGATTATAAAAAATGAATAAAAATGAATAATTACAAGAGTTAGCCTCCCCTCTCATATAAAAAGGAACACATTATTCTCTTTTATTCACATTTTAAATCCATTTTGTTTTCATCCAAACTGTTCCCAACGCCCTCAATAATATTCATCCCAAATATTTAGAGGTATTATTTTAGGCAGAAAACCCTCCAAAAATGTGTTGAGGTGTTAATCAAAGAATATCATCTGCAGAAGAGGTATCAGTTTAAATTAAGTGTTCCTGTTTTATTTATCATTAATATTCCTTAAAATATTCTTACACCCTGATGAAATAATAACCCTAGTATCATAAATATATTGAGATTTTGTTATGTTAATATCATCACCTAAATCCATACCCACTTCCATCAAATGGGAAAAAAATAAATTGTTCATGTGTACGTGTGAACTATCCCCTCCACTAACTAATATAATTCATTTTCAATAAATACCTCTCAAAACAAGTTATAATAATGTAATTAATGTTTACAGAGGATATTAATGAAATATTTATCATTATAAGTGATTAAGATATCAATTACATTCTTACTTTCCATTCACATAAAACATTTTAACGATGTTCGTGCTTACATGTGAACTATCACATCCACGAAGTGATGTCTTTAATTTTTCTCTTACCACATCCCATTTATGATATATATATAATGATATTTAAATTATTATTATGATATTAATTATATTATGATCCTTATGTAATGATAAAAATTAAATTTACCTCATTTCGATAATAATCATTGAAAAATGGAAACGTTACACATTCATACGTACGACCTACCCTTCCATGATTAAAACATTGCCGATTTCTCATACCTATATATAAAAGGATTTATTTATATAAATGTGATTATGTTTTTCATGAATATTATTCTGTAGGTGATGGAATTATGACCACTTTGAATATTGACATTATACTAAATTCTTTTTGGACTCATGTATCGAAGATCATCAAAACGTCCGACCTAAGAATAATTAAGCATGTAATTTTTATAACATGATAATATTTTAAATAAAAGAAATAATAAACTTTAAAAAAGTTCATGAGATATTAATTAATTGTCTTATGTTTATTATTCATGAAGATAGAGATTGTATGTGATGATTCAGACTCAAGGTAAGAGTTTTCTTCTCAATCTCTTTTCATTGAGACGTTTCTTGATGATATGATACTCTATAATTTTATATGGTGTATATATAGGTATTATGACATTTAATATCCATAATTTACCTATAATAACTTTATTTAATGTTTTTGAAATATATTATTTCATTATTATTATGTTTTAAATGTTCAAAGTGGTATGGGACACATTGATTGTTTAAATATTTAATTACCATATCCTTTTCTCCATGTCAATATTCTTGATATAATTTAATATATTTACTATATTCATATAAAATTATTTTAAAATATATTTTATTTTATATTTTCAATTTAATTAAAATGTTCTCTAAATGAGTCTATTTAATAATTTTATACGTACCATTTTGATAAATGACAAAAGGAATGTTCATTTTAATGTGTACGGAGACAACAAATTCTCCACCACCATGAATATTATTTCATATTTTGATTCATCTACAATCCTTTATATATTTTTAATAAAATAAATCCTTTTCCCATTTTTTTATTTTTTTTGAAATGGGTTTTGGTAAAGTATTTTTAAAAAAAAACTACATTTAATGTTACTCTTTAAACTATTTTTACAAAATCCAAAAGGAATATTTTTTAAAATATATTCCATGAATGTAATTTCATGGTATAATGCCTCTTTAATGTTTTTATTATTATGTTACATGATTACAAATTTATTTTAAAATAAAGAGTTTTCATATTTGAGTGTGCGACTATATAAAAATGATTTCAATGTGGAAATGTAATTTTGTATTATGTGTTATGATTATGCTACAGTTCATGGGTATTGTTTATCTGTTTGCGTGGTTCCATGATAAAATTAGTGTGGGTTAGAACATGTTATCTATCTAATTAATTGGGTTATGTGATAGAGTAAACTAGTTGGGTTTCTCCTAAGAGATTTAGAGAATATACTGCGGTGGGTATTCCAAATGTAACCACGATGGTAACTCCTTATGTAGCTGTCAAAGCTACAATGTTCGAATGATATATATTCCATAAGATACCTTTATGATTTATGTTTTCAATGGTTTTTATAGGAATATTATGATTTTATGAGGAAAGAAAAATATTTTATTTTTTATGGGTGAAATGTATAACTTTGTGAAAATGTTTTGTTGTGTTTATAATTATTCAAGGACTAGTATTTTCTTTCCTTTTTTTATTTACCATTCTGAGAGTTTTGTGATCATATCAAGTTTTAAAATGTTTTTCACATGTTTTATGGAAGATTTAATTCATGTATGCGATAAAGTGAAAATTTTGAATATATATCGGTATAAGAAATCAGGTTTTATTTAAAAGATTTTAGTTTTATGGAATAAAAAGACACTAAGTATAAGTTTCTACTTGTAATATATGGTTTTAACATATATTAATATTCCTAATTCTCTAAAATGATAAACCTAAAATTTCTACGGGATAGTAATTTAATTTCTAGTATGACAGTTTCTATAATATGTAGTGTTTAAGACCAGGTCCTTTTTGTTGGAATCGTAGCAGTTTTTAGACAACTTTGGGGATGAGGATGTTTTTCTTAAGAGATATGGATATGGTCATGAGTTTATCATTATCAGGAAGATCATATGTTTAATGTCATAGAAACCCCTTTTGTGGATTAATGTTGTAAAATTTGAAGGTGGTTAATGGAATTTTTGGAGTCATTTATTTATGAGGAAATTATGGGTAATTAATTTTTGGGATGCAAAAGCAATGTATGGGATAAACCTTACAGATAAAACAAGTTATTGTAATTTTTGCGAATTTTATCATATTTTTGGAATTTTATATGAATGATATAGTTTTACATTATGGAAAACTCACAGGATGGGTGACAACCCATCACACCCCGTAAGGCTGTGAGAATCAAACACACAACCGAAGGGCGACATTGGTGCATCGTCTACCACTCGCCTATATGGATTCATAGTAATTGTGAAATTTCATTTTAGTTAAAAGAGTTTTAATATTAATAAACTTTTTATTTTTGGATCATCTGTTTAATTTAATAGACAACTTTGGGATTGGAAAATGGTTTGGTTATTAATTGATTAATTTAATTTTAGAAGACATGGACTATTTTGGGAACCCTTTCTGATTGAGGTAGATAGAATAAAAGAAAATTTTAATTGAGGAATAAAAATAGAATTATATATTATTATAATATATGATTTTATTTTGGTCTTGTTTTGATTCAGAATTTTTTATGGAAATGGATAGTATACTTGAATATTATTAGGGTCAATACGTTTTGGGGTGAGACTTCAAGAGTAATTGGTTTTATTTGGAGAATATTCTTAAAACATATCTTATAAGATTAGGTGATCAAATTAATTTTGTGTTTGAATCTATGTTTGGATTACATTGAGTAATTTAATGGTAGTTATATTTTAAATGGTCTATATTGAACATTTGGAATCACTATTGAATTTTGGAGATTAGATTGGGTTTTCATCATATAAAGGTTTATTCATTTTGGATAATTATATTATCTTATCCTAATAATTTTTTTCATATTGTTTAATTATTGGATAAATATATATCTAATCTTTTTTGGATTATGTGATTCTCTAGGAGATCATTCAGGTATGAAAATTCCTCTTAAATAATCATCATTTGGAGTAAATGATGAGTTTGTGGTGGAATATTACTAACGGATGACACTCTACTTTTCAATTATGTATACATAATTATGTTCTTATACTACATAGTAAAATAATTATTTAACTTTATAAAAAGGATCGTAACCCAAAAACATTACCCATTTACATTTTTTTACTAAGGGATCAATGACCTTTTTCTATATCACAGATTTATGGTTTTGTGATGGTTAACATTATCCTGAACATGTTTCTATCACTCTCAATCAAAAGAGGAAATTTATTTTCTAGCTTCCTTGTCAAATTTTTCCTACATGGAAACCAAGTAGGTGTTTTAGGTGGTGACCATCGTACTTACCTTTATTTATTTTAAGGTGGTGTTTCATTGATCTCTTTTACAATGTGGGATTTCAATAATCTTATTTTGAAAATTCAAACCCCTATTTTTTAATCCAGATTTCAAATTATAAGGATGCAATTTATTAAAGAGGGGTGGGGGAGAGAAATTAATTGTAACACCCCTAGATTTTATGAGATATATTATTTTTAATTTATTTGATATCTTCTATTATACACTACACCAAGATTATCATGTACTATATGAAACATCGTATTATCTTGCAGTATACAAAACACAATTCTTGGCTCGTGTTACACACAATTTCAAGTTCATTTTGTGCAAATTATTCTACGCAACATTAAGTATAGATTTTGTTTAATGTATAAATGAAATATGTAATGATTATGTTATACGGAACACCAAACAGAGCTTTCACTACACGAAGCCCTGACATGGATTGCATTACAGGCAATCAGGACCTTCCTCGATAGTGTGTGTAGTACGCAATACCGAGTTTAACTAAACGATATATTATTATAATATTATTATGAATTAGCCGTTATGAATAGTAATACCCACTTTTTGAAATTATATAAATTTTATCATTCAAAATGGACTTCATTTTTGGATTCGGAATATCGAAATTAGCCTAGGGTGAATTTTTGGTATTTTTCTGAAAACTTTCAATTTTTGATGAATAGTGAAAACCCTGAGTTACTATTTAAAAAACGACTTTTTATTCAAATAATTATTTATTTTATTTTTATTTTAGGTCAATGTTGATACATAATACCTATATATGTTTAATGTAATTCATTGGAGTTATTTTATAATAATTTTAGATATATAAAAAGTTTATTGAACTTTTCACGGTCTTTTACCCACCTCCTCAGAGAATTTGAAAATCTATATAAAAGGTAATTTTACCACTTCTATGAGTGTAATTTCAAATATCCAAGAGACATGGTTAACATAAAGGAGTAAAATTTGGTTCAATAAGATAAAAATAAATTTTGGTGAATAGTAACTTTTTACTTTTATTTAGCACAGTTAAAATAAATAGGATAATTAAGGGTAAAAATGATATTATTATTACCCTAAAACATGGCCTAATTCTATTGGATAAGTTTAATTAGACCAAAAACAACCTTAGGAAAAAAATATTACCCTTTATGTCCACTTGGATTAGATTAGGACACTCATTATTAATTTATTTAAAGAAGAGTTAAAATAGTTAAAATCAATGTTTTATAGAAAAAACATTTTTTATATAGGGTTATACATAAGATAAATTCGACTATAAATCTTAATTAGAAAGATAAAAATATTTCATACATAATGGTATTTTTTTATAATTTTTAGACATTAAATAATTTAATTTATTTATCACACAATGATGATGCAGTAATTAACATATTAATGAAATATTAACATAATTGATATCATAAATACCCAAATAAATGTAATTTGAGACTTTTTATGAATTAACATAATTTTATAGGTTAATAGGACATGTTAGTATTGATTTAATTATCTTTTTTCGAACTAATCATGTTGTTATGTTTTTCACAAAAATCAATTACCCAATAGTGTCAAAATTGACATAAAATAGTTTTTTAAAAAAATATTATATTATTAGTTGTTATTTTATTCCTAAAAATATAAGGTTTGGCCAAATCACTTAGCTAAAGTTATATATATTAATAATGAACAACCTGGGGTTATTTTGTCTTGTTATAGTAAGTTTATTAACCATATAGTGTAAGAAAACATGAAGACAGGGTAAAAGTAAAATTATTTAACTTAAAGTTAAATCTAAATTATAAGTTTAAAATAGTAACCTAAACCTATATAAATTATATTGGTTGAGAGGATTTAGACCCATACCCACTTTATCTTAGAAATAAATCAATTTTGAGCTATTATGAATTGAATATGACTTTATTATAAAATAATATTTTACATTTTTCCCAAGGTGCCCCTCTCCTCCTTTATAAAAAGGGCACCCCTTCCCTCTTCTCTTCACACCATTTTGAGACTTTAATCTCGCCAAAACCCTGAAAACTCCTCTTCTAAACCTCTCTATTTATATCACATATGTTTGGGTCTTCTCAAAAGACCAACCCTAGTGCTTTAAGAGGAGGTTAAGAAGAGGCGCGTCAAAGAAGAGGTAATATCTTTTACCGATTCTTCCCAATTTATTTCTTCTTATACTTCTTCTTATTTATTTGTTTCATAATAAATTAATATCATCAACATCACTCATATAATGATATGTTATTATAAATATGAAACAACCCAATTCCATCTTCTATCCAACCTACGGAAAATGAAATCATCGCGCGTGCGTACGTATGGAATACCGTCTCTACGCTGTGGTGTAATCTATTTTCCACCACAACCTTACTTGGATGGGTATAATGGTGTACATAAATAACTATATATGATTATTTTAAAGTTATATTTATTCTGAAATATTATACAAACACTTCAATACAATTTCATGATCATGGGTATGATATTATCATTCGTGCATACGTACAGACTACCGTCTCCACGAATGCGATGAGATTCATTTTCCATGATTAAACATTCAAGTATGATTATAAAGTATATATAATAAATAATCATGAAAGATATTACATAATAATTATACTGGATTTATGAACATATATGTTTCATTTACTTAATTCCATCTAATTCAATAAGGAAAGGAAAACAGCGTTCATGTGTACGCACGGCCTACCGTATCCATGAACGATGTATTTCATTCCATTTATTGATCTATCATATATATTTATACTTAATATAACTTATATATAAATCATGTTTTAAATTCTGGAATTATGTAAATCATGATATAAGTAATAATATCATGAACAACATGTTGAAACACGTACGATAAATGAAACAATTTTACCCAAAACGCTACATTAACGTGGGATTTACAAAATAACGGGTAATATAAAGTCATAAGTGAACCATATATGATATCATAACAATGAATATGATTCTGTAATAAGTCAATGAAATTATTTAAATCATTATATAGGAGGTTCAGATACGTACGAATGATATCAAACCTAAGGTAAGGGATAACTTTTCCAATATCGTTTTTATCCAAGATTGTATATTCTTAAGTATTTACTGGGGTTATATTTATTATCTATGTACCTGTTTTCTAAAAATGGTTTCATTTATGTTTAAAGTCGTTTTTACCCATTTTTTACTTTTACTACGTGGTATGAAAGGTATCTTTCTTTTTATTACCATACGAGGTACTTTTTGACTTTTTCGACAAAAGTACGTGAAGAATGTTATTTTTAACTTATACGACATGAATGGATTTTTACAGTATCATAACAACTTATTTTAATGAAGTTTACTCAACAAACTTTTATGACTATTTTCTAAAAAATACTTTTCATTTAAAATTGCATGGAATTTTGTGATAAGAAATATATTTTGAATAAGAAAGGATATTTTCCTCAAGAATTCATTTCAAGTGTTTTATCAAAACCATTTTCTATATAAGATGAAATTATTTCATATCTGTTTGTTTCAAGTATAATTTCTCTAGGATTTACATTGTTTCACTTTTCTTATGATGAAATGATATCCATTTGTTTTATTTAGATTATGTTATGATGGGATGATGTTTATGAAACCGATTTAATTCTTTGGGTTATGATGAATGATTTATGTTTATGTAGTGGCACATGTAAAAATGATTTCATTATGAGATGGGTGGGACCTAAATCTACCTCCAATGCATTGGGTAATGATTTATATCTCATGAGATAAACATGGCTGAAATGGTAAGTTAATCCGGTTCAGCGATACAGGATTGGAACGAGGAGTGAAATCGATTCAAAAAGGGATATTGTCCACTAAAATGCTCTTGGGAGAAATGCCTTGGCTACTATGAAAATAATATCACGTGCTTAATGTTTTTCCACAATTAAATGTTTTATTCCCATGTTAATTAATCATGATTGATGTTCCTTTATGATCTATACCTTACGTACTTCCAAGATTTATTTCACAACTCAATATTTTGATGTTTAAACTTTATGTTCATGTTTTGAAGTTCAAATGTATATGGTTTGTTTTATTTTTTTTCATGCTTACCCTCACTGAGAATTTGGGATCACCCCTTATATGTTTTCTTTTCCCCAGGATATAAATAAAGGTTTTAGGTAATAAAAAAAGGGAACATATTTATGGGAGATGTTGAAGATATTTCACCAAGATTAGAAGATTATGTGCCAAGTTTCCAATGAAGCAAAACTATTACAGTCCTTTAGTGTCTGTTTTTTTTGATGTATTAGATATTCCGTAGATGTAATGAAATGTATATGTATGTCATGATTAGGGTATCTACAGTTGGTATCAGTGTAATGGTTTAGTTAACCTTTGGAAACTACAATGAGAAAACTTTAGTGAGATCCCTAGAGATATTTCTAAGGTATTTCTAGGGATGTCCCTATGGTTATGTATAATTATAGGTTATAGTCCTAGAATTATGGTAACGATCTTATAATTTAACCAAAGATATTAGATATTGACGATACTCCCCCATTTTTATGTTGTTTTCACTACCTTGATTTTTCCCCCCACACTATTCATTTTGGGTTTTAGAAAATGACTGTAAACATAAAGATTCATGATAATGGAGGACATGATGGACAATGGAATGATAATCTTCCTGAGAGACCAAATGAAATGGTATTTGGAAGTCCAAACATCGTTATTATACCTAATCAAAAATCTCACAATATGATCAATAATCTCAACTATGGTAAGTTTCCCGACATAGCTAATAAGAGAAATATGGAGCTTCATGATGATCATAGTGGAAAGAAAGTTCAATTTCTCTCATGTAAATCATGTGGGAAGAAGCATAAAGGAGAATGTTTCAAAGGAACTGGAAGATGCTTTAGGTGCGGAAAAGGACACAAATCTAGTAAGTGCAATGGAAAAGGTTTAGTTAACACCATGGAGAAGTATAATGGTATTGCTATGACATCAACAATGATTAAATGTTTTAAAGGTGAATGTATGGGAATTATGCAAACCAATGCCCTAAGGGAAAATCTCATGAAGAGAATCAGCATGGTCATATGGGTAGTATTTATTTGGATGATGATGAGGAGACTACAAATGATATATGAGATGAAAGAAATGTTGAAGCTTGGTCAATGTTTTAAGAAGGTCATGGAATGATTGTATGTTTATCAAGAGTTATGTTGTATAGGTAATTTAATGGTACTATGGAATAAAGAAAAATCTAAGGATTGTTACACTATTGTTTTTCCTAATGTATTTTAAAGTATATGTTGAATGGTACTGGTAACCATGAAAGGTTATTCAGATATTTTTGGAAAGAAGATTATATGAGCATAATTAATGGATAAAGATAAAATGAAAATTTGATAGTATTCATGAGCGCATGACTGATATAAGGTAAAAGTTATATCATGGTTTGAGTATATAGATATTATGGGATTTTGGTATTTGGAAAGTGTTAAATTTTGGTAGCATTCAGGTTTTCACTAAGTTTCTATAGGTATTCATTTTTCAATAGAATACATGATTATGGTATTCACATTTTTGTAATTTGACCAACAAGATATATCATATGATATATGGGGGATAAATGATGGTATTCACATGCTCGGAATATGACATTTCTAGTAATTGTTTTCTTTATACTATGAGCATGGATAGAAGTATTTTGGATAAGCCTAAAGATTGGGATGGATTATGTTGGACATAAGTTAGTATTGTTTAAGGATAGAACTTTTTTCGATACTATTGATGGAATGTTATAATAGTATAGTTTTAAAAAAGGGACAACCCATAGGACGGGTGACAACCTATCACGTCGGACAAGGCTGTGGGAATCGAACCCACAACCGAAGTGCGACGGGACTTTATTGCCTACCAGACAACCTATAAGGAACAAGCTCTACAAAGAGGATGAAAAATGAGCTTTCACCATAGCATAAGCTAAAAGGATTGCAAGAATGATAGGGTATGACACCTACCATTGGGAAAAGCCTGTACATGCATGGGAATGCCTAGCCGAACAGCCATGTGATGGTGGAGAGCTGATTTCACGATGAAAATGCTGGGGAGGAGCAGTTCCAAGTAGTTAGACTGAGTTGTATGTAATGTTTGAAGCCTATGGGAAATGAATTCCTCTAAGGCCTATGGGGCATGTAATCCTACGCCTATGGGCTTTGTAAGGGTTCCACCTCACCCCTTGAAAGGTGGATTATCAAAATCAAAAAAAAATTAAGGCCTTCGTGCCATTGGAGGAAGTAAGTATTTCTTTTAATTCAATAATTCTTCAACTTTTGGGAAATGATCTTGAAAAAAAAATGTTATCCTAGTGTCCTTATATCCGAGGAATCAGATGGTACCATAAATCATCAAAAGTTTATGGCTTTGTGATTGTTGACTTTTTCATAGCCATGTCCTCTACCACTCTCCATTAAAACTTAATGGTTATATTTTTCTCCCATATCCATATTTCCACAAATGTTCTCCTATGTGGAAACCCAGTGATGAGTTAATCTTGGCAATCGTTACATTTCGTACATTACTTTTTAAAATTAGGTTTTAGTATTCCTTTTACAATGTGGGTTTTTACGAATGAATATTTCACGTAGTAAACGATTTATAACCCTGACGAATTTAGAGGGAGAAATTCATTTTAAGGGGGGTAGAATGTAACACCCTGAGATTTTATGAGATATATTATTTTTAATTTATTTGATATCTTTTATTATACACTACACCAACATTGGCTTGTACTATATGAAACCCCGTAATAGCTTGTAGTATACACAACACTATTCTTGACTCTTGTTACACAGAATTTCAAGTTCATTTTGTGGAAATTATTCTACATAAGATTAAGTATAGATTTTGTTTAATGTATAAATGAAATAATATTTGATTATGTTATACTCAAAACCAAAAGGATCTTTCACTACATGCAACCCTGACTTGGCTTGCAATAAATGCAATCAAGACCTTCCTCAATAGTTTGTGTAGTACGCAATACTGAGTTTCACTAAATGAGATATTATTATAATATTATTTTGAACTAGCCATTATGAATATTAATACCCACTTTTTGAAATTTTATAAATTTTATATTTCAAAATAGACTTCATTTTTGGATTCGGAATATCGAAATCAGCCTAGGGTGAATTTTTTGTATTTTTTTGAAAACATTAAATTTTTGATGAATAGTGAAAACACTGATTTACTATTTAAAAACCGACTTTTTATTTAAATAATTATTTATTTTATTTTTGTTTTATGTAAAAATTTATACATAATACCTATATAAGATCAATTTAATTCATTGGAGTTATTTTATAATAATTTTAGATGTATAAAAATTTTATTGAACTTTTCACCGTCTTTTACCCACCTCCTAGGAGAATTTGAAAATCTACATAAAATATAATTTTACTACTTCTGTGAGTGGAATTTCAAAAATCCGAGAGAAATGGTTAATATCAAGGTGTGAAATGTGGTTTAATAAGATAAAAATAATTTTTGGTGAATAGTAACTTTTTTCTTTTATTTACCACTGTTAAAAGTAAATTGGGTAATTAAGGGTAAAAATGATATTATTATTACCCTAACACATGTACTAATTCTATTTGATATGTGTAATTCGACCAAAAATAACCTTAGGAATAAAATATTACCCTTTAAGTCCACCTGGATTAGATTAGGACACTTATTATTATTTTATTTAAAGAAGAGTTAAAATAGTTACAATAAATGTTTAATAAATAAAACATTTTTAATATAGAGTTATCCATAAGCTAAATTAGACTATAAATATTAATTATAAAGATAAAACAACTTCCTACATAATGGTATTTTATTTAAAATTTTTAGACATTAAATAATTTAATTTATTTATGACACAATGATGATGCAGTATTTACCTTATTAATGAAATATTAACATAATTGATATTATAAATACCCAAATAAATGTAATTTGAGACATTTAATGAATTAAACTAATTTTATAGGTTAATATGTCATGTTTTTATTGATTTAATTAACTTTTTTTTTCGAACTAATCATGTTTTTATGATTTTCACTAAAATCAATTACCAAATAGTGTCAAAATTGACATAAAATCGTTTTAAAAAAATATTATATTGTTAATTGTTATTTTATTCCTAAAAATATATGGTTCAGCCAAATGAATAAGATAAGGTTATAAATATTAATAATGGACAACTTGGGGTTCGTTTGGCTTGTTATAGTATGTTTATTAACCATATATTGTAAGAAAATAAGAAGACACGATAAAAGTAAAATTATTTAACTTAAAGTTAAATCTAAATGATAAGGTTAAAATAGTAACTTAAACTTGCATAAATTCATTTGGTTGAGATTATTTCGACACATACCCACTTTAGCTTATAAATAAATCAATTTGGGGCTATTATAAACCGAATATAACTTTATTATAAAATAATATTTTAAGATTTTTCAAAGGTGCCCCTCTCCCTTATAAAAAGGGCACCCCTTCCCTCTTCTCTTCACACCATTTTGAGCATTGAAGCTTGGAAAACCCCTGAATATTTCTCTTATAAACCTCTATAGTTATATCACATAGGATATTGTCTTCTCAAAAGAACAACCCTAGTGCCTTAAGAGGAGGTTAATAAGAGGCACGCCAAAGAAGAGGTAATATCCTTTACCGATTATTTCCAATTTATTTCTTCTTATACTTATTATTCTTTATTTGTTTCATAATAAATTAATAACATCAGTATCACTAATATAATGATATTTTATTATAAATATTAAACAACCCAATTTCATCTTCTATCCATCCTACGGAAAACGAAATCACCGTGCGTGCATACGTACGGAATACCGTCTCCACGCCGTGGTGGAAACTGTTTTCCACCACCACCTTACATCGATGGGTATAATGGTGTAAATAAATAAATATATATGAATATTTTAAATTGAAATTTATTTTTTAATATTATACAAACACTTCAATACAATTCCATTATCATGGGAATGATATCGTCGTTCGTGCGTACGTACAGACTACCGTCTCCACGAACGCGATGAGATTCATTTTCCATGATTAACCATTTAAGTATGATTATAAAGTATATATAATAAATAATCATGAATGATATTACATAATAATAATACTGGATTTATGAACATATATGTTTCATTTACTTAATTCCATTTAATTCAAAAATGAAACGAAAACAGCGTTCATGTGTACGCACGACCTACCGTCTCCAGGAACGGCGTATTTCATTCCATTTATCGATATATCATATATATTTATATACTGAATATATATTATATATAAATAATGTTTTACATTCTAGAATTAAGTAAATCAGGATATAAGTAATAATATCAAGAACAACATGTTGAAACACATACGACAAATGAAACGATTTTACCCAAAAAGTTTCTTTAACATGGAATTTACAAAAGAACGGGTAATATAAAGTCATAACTGAACCATATATGAAATCATAATAGTGGATATGATTATTTAATAAGTCAATGACATTATTTAAGTCATTATACAGGAGGCTTGGATATGTATGATGGGTATCAGAACTAAGTTAAGGGAAAACTTTTCCAATCTCGTTTTTATCCGAGATTGTTTATTCATAAGTATTTACTGGGGTTATATATATTATCCATGTACCTATTTTCTAAAATGGTTTCATGTATGTATTACGTCTTTTTTTACCAATTTTTGACTTTTAATACATGGTATGTAAGGAATATTTATTTTGATTACCATACGAGGTACTTTTTGAGTTTTTGAAAAAAGTACGAGAAGAATATTATTTTTAACTTATATGGCGTGAATGGATTTTTACGGTTTAATAATGACTTATTTCAATGAAGTTTCCTCTTCAAAATTTTATGACTATTTTCTAAAAAATACCTTTCTTTTAAAATTTCATGGAATTTTTTCAAAAGAAAATGATTTTGAAAAAGAAACGATATTTTCCTCAAGAATTCATTTCAAGTGTTTTATCAAAACCATTTTCCATATAAGATGAAATTACTTCATATGTGTATGTTTCAAGTATAATGTCTCTATTATTTACATTTTTTCACTTTTCTTATGATAAAATGATATCTATTTGTTTTATATGGATTATGTTATGATGGGATGATGTTTATGAAACCCATTTTATTCTTTAGGTTATGATGAATGATTTATGTGTATGTTGTGGAAGACGTAAGAATGATTTCATTATGAGATAGGTGGTACCTATATCTCCCTCCAATGAATTGGGTAAAGATTTATATCTCAGGAGATAATCATGGCTGAAATGGTATGTTAATCCGATTCAGTGATACAGGACTGGAACGAGGAGTGAACTCGATTCACAAAGGGACTTTGTCCACTAAGATAGTCTTGGCAGCAATGCCTTGGCTACTATGGAAATCGTATCATGTGCTTAATGTTTTTCCACAATTAAATGTTTTATTCCCATGTTATTTTATCATGATTGATGTTCCATTATGATCTATTCCTTACATACTACTAATATTTATTTCACAACTCCAAATTTTGACGTTTAAACATTATGTTCATGTTTTGAAGTTCAAATGTATATGGTTTGTTTTATTTTTTTCCATGCATACCCTT
The DNA here is from genome assembly GCA_963277665.1 of Viscum album. Classification (NCBI taxonomy): domain Eukaryota; kingdom Viridiplantae; phylum Streptophyta; class Magnoliopsida; order Santalales; family Viscaceae; genus Viscum; species Viscum album. The sequence goes on along the minus strand of OY728145.1, from coordinate 732,048,350 downwards.
ACTGAGAATTTGAGATAACCCTTTATATGTTTTCTTTTCACCAGGATATAAAGAAAAGTTTTAGGTAAGAAAAAAAGGGATGATCTTTATGGGAGATGTTGAAGATCTTACACCAAGATTAGAAGATTATGTTCCATGTTTCCAAAGACACTAAACTATTACGGTCCATTGCTGTCTATTTTTGTTATGTATTAGATATTCTCAAAAGTAATGAAATTACTATGTACATAAATAATAGGTTATCTACATTAACATCTTGAGTTAGAAAAATTAAATACTATGTTTGATGGAATACCTGATATTCCACATCGAGATTAAACAAACAACTAGATATTTTAATTTAAATATCCCAATTATAACATTGAGAGGAAAAGTGATTTGGTGATTTTGAAATTGTAGTAAACTGATTGAGGTTATGGAAATGTCAGTGGGGGATCAATGTGATTATTGAAAAGCTGTTTTTAGTACAAAAATACTTAGTCACTAGTAATTTGAGGATTGACACAACATATATTACGTCAAATTTAATTGGAAGAAATAAGAAGAGATGAGTTTTTTCATGAGGTTTTTATTTTTCTGGACAATTTTATATTTAATTTTTCTCAATATTTTTAAATGTTCTTATAGAAAAAAAAATTAAGTTGCACAATATCATGACTTGGGAAGAAACACCAATATGCACAGTTAAGCTCAAGACTATTGGTCAAGATAACAGGTAGCATGGTGGGCATAGTTTGTGCAAGTAATGTGATGACATGAGGGAATAGTGATGTTTTTGAGCCACTGTGTGGGGTGAAATTGTGGCCGAGGTAGAAGGGGGAACACATACGGGGCGGTTCTAGTGCATTGAGTTTTCTCGGTAACAATTTCTAAATAGATGAAGAGGAATTGTGTATTATAAAGGAGTCATGTGGTGTGAGATCATTTCAATTAAGGATTCAAAAAATATCATAGATTGAATGTTGACCGTTGGATTATTTTCAATGATTATCCTCGCCATCGATCATCTCACTGAGCCTTCAACTATGTGATCTTCAAAAATTATCTCTCCTGGCCATTCGATCATCTCTAGCTAGGTATTCTTCTCCAACAAGCCTCGCCCAAGAGTGTTGTACATTGTAATCCCCATTATAACATTAAAAATAAAATTAATCATGTGTTATGATCAATATTTTCATGTTTTTAAAATTAGAGGATGGTCATTATCACATGAAACATTGTATTCCTTTGAAAATAACGAAAAAATACATTTTAGTGTACATAAAATAAAAAATTTCCAAGATGGTGATTTCATGAGAACCAAACATCAGTATGTATAGTGTTTGAACTGATGAAAAAATGATTCATCTCCATGATTATAAAAGGCTATGTGATGATATTTTCTTCCTATAAACACCGCATGATTATCTTGACTTGGTTGCTGATGATTTTTGATAATCCTTAATTTCTAATGAAATAAAGGCCCTGTGAACTTCTCTTGTTTCAGAAAGGAATTTTGAACAAGCTATGTGTTAGGAAACGTTTAATAGATTCCACAAACCTACAATAAGTGTATATAAATCTCGATGTTTTTTGTGAATAGAATAGTTTCCAAGAAACACTTGGTATAGTGCGTCCCAAATATCTTGGATTTTATGATGACTATAGAGAACCCAAATATAATAACATTTTCTCCTCACTGTTTCATGATTTTATTGAGTTTTCATGAGGACAGATTATCACAATGTTTTTCATAGAGTTTTAAAATATCACATAGCTTTCATGACTTGTTTGAGAAGGCCACATACTTGTATTTGATAGAGTGTATTAACCTATTTTGTGAGATCTGTAGGAGAAGGACTTTCACACACTAAGACTACATCCATTTGTGTTGGCACATAAGAATAAAGAATGTTTTATTCTTCATTATATAACATGATATAAGAGATTCTAACCACAATGATTTTTCATGCGATAATAAGAGAAATATTAAATTAGTGAATTAATTCTCATGAACATGTAATGGAATATTAAAATATACCCGGTATGAGTGCAAATTTAGACAATGTGTGTGGAAAGAGAAACCAAAGTGTAGTGAATTTATTTTCTGAAAAAGGTCTACATAAATGAAGTATGAAATGAAAAGACCATGAAATTTTTTATATAAATTTTTGATGATTGAAAATACACATAAAACAAATACGTTTTATGTATACAGTGAGAGGTAATATTTTATATTGAAGACAAGATAGTTTTATCATCAGTGATTTAGTAGGACTTTTATATTCGAGCTTTTAGTGTTCAGGGAGGCCAAGTATTTAAAAGTAGAAGAAGTTTCCCAAGCATTATTTTTCTGAGGTATCTAATCATTTAGAAGTGATTAGTATTAATCGAACATGAACCTAATTATTGAAAATATTCTTGAATTATAAATGGGCTAGTTTGGCCCTGCAAGCTCGTTGAGGATATGTTATGATTATCCTATCAGTGGATCAAATCTTGTGTGACTCAAGATTGTGAAGTATTTAGTGGGAATATAAAGTAGTGTAAGTATCCATTGGAATCCAGATCTGGTAAGTGGGAAACCAAAAACACTCTGAGATATAATATAAAGATATTCTTATCGGACTTATTAGTCACTTTTTATATGGGAACATGTGATCTCTAGTAGGAATCTAGAGTATAAAACTATGGGACTCACTACTGAAGTTAATGGTAATTTCCATATTGTAACCATTTTCATATAGTGAATAATTGGTAACTGGGGAGTATAACTGATTATTGAAAGGATGTTTGTATTATCACCAAATCTATTAATAATACTCCATGATGTGTTTTAATTTTCATTATTCATTGCATAAAAGATCCACTCATCCTAACAGATGACAGAGGTTTTAAGGGGTTTAAGAAAAAAATAATTTAATAAAAACAAGTCACACATGATTCCCCCCCTCTCAGTGTGGCTGTGTGATCCTTTGGAAACATAAATTGGTATCATAGCATAATCAGCCTCTAATTAGACCTATTTACTTGTATAGTTGTTTATATTATAAGTATATGAAGTACCTATTTTAGTTTAATGAAAATTAACAAGATATTCAGAAGGAAAAGCCTAAATCTACTACTAATTTTAGAAATGTTGTAGTTTCAGAAAATTTATTGAAAAATAAATAAAAATGAGTAGAAAATAAGATAGAGAAGAATTCAAAGATGATTGAAAATAAATTCGTATCTAAAAGAACTCAGTGTATAAACTATTTTGTAAAATCAGTTGGTTATAATACTATTGAATCAAGTTCAAGATTTGATGATATTATGATCAATTATGATACCATAAATCGTATGAATAATCTTCCCAAACATTTTTTCATTTGTTTGATCAAATATTTCAATGAACTTTCTGATGAAACATTATAGCTTGATGAAGAGGAAAATTATATGGGGGAGGAATTGAATAAAAATGTTGGTTTGGTAAAAAATCTCAAAAAACATGTGAATGAAAATAATGAAACAATATCTCGTCAAAAAGAATGATATACTAGAGTTATTGAATAATTGTAAAGTAATATTTTTGAGACTAAATTTTTCAAAATTGTCTTTAAAGAAGTTATTCATGCACTGGAAAAGTTGCATATTACAACTATTAATGTCAAAGAATCTAATTTGAATGATATAGAGAAAACTATCAAGAAGCTAGATAATTTTTTACTATAGGAAAATTAGATGTATGAAAATGAGTTTTAGAATATTAAGATTCAATTAGAAGAAGTAATGAAATCTTTTAAAGATGAGAATATTACTCCCAACATAAAGTGTCTTGAACAAGAATTAAAACTGAGAAATATGGATGTGATACAAGCTGATACTTCCCTTGTATATTAGAAAAGAATTATTTCCATGGATTCATAAAAAAATATTTATTTTATAACGAATCTAGTGGTAATAAGAGATCAATATTTTCAAATGATAAATCAACTGCAGAATCATTAAAGAAGGTAACTATTAGTCCAGATAAATCTGTATACACTAATGATTATTTCATTACTATTGAGGATTCAATGCTAAAATCAGGAAAAACATGGGTGATGAGAAATTATTAATCCTCAAAGAAGTAACAGAAGAATAAATATGCTACCCAAAATTAAAAAAAAGTAAAATATATTTAGACCATGTTATATAAGAAGAAATGAAGATTTTTTTATTATGTTGGTATTGTTGGAAATTTTAGAATCCAAAAATAAATTTTCAGTATAACATATCATTGTATGTGAATTATAGAATGCATTCAATTAGGGGGAGAAAAGCTAAAGAGAAATTGAAAGCTACAAATTTGATGAAAATATCACAGAAAGAGAATCAGTTCATCAAGAACAGACATGATTACGTTGAAAAGTTTTGGGATTATTGAAAGAGAAGTGGTCATTTTTATGCGGAGTGCTGGTATGTACCAAAAGGCACAAATTATCTATTGATGAAAATGGAATACCAAAAAAAGGTTAAGTAGGTATGATATAAATATGAAAGGTTGTCCTTGTGATTTGAACAAATGAATAAGGTCATTAAACAAACAACTCCCAAAAAGTTTTTGAAGGATGATGTGAAGTGTGTCACACCAAAGAAACGATGATTCTATTGTAGTAGGAAAGGAAATATCACATAACAATGTGAATTGGAAATGAACATTCATACTGAAGGAAGAATGTTGGAATCAAATAAAGGATCAATCTAGAAGATAAACAAATGAATTTATTTTGTGAAAGATAAATTAGATGGGGAATATGAAAAATTTACTAAAAGAGGCAAATTTTTGAATTCAAAATTTATGTGTGAAAGGTGTAATATGTCTAGAAATTAATTTAAAATGTGTTTGAAATGGTTATCTAGTCAATAAAAATTAAGGAAGAAGAAAGGGAAATCATATGTGGCTTCTATTATTGAGAAAATGATGTCTACACACAAATTTGTGAATTAATATGTTCTAAATGAATGTATGATCATATGGCCAGAATAGTTACAGGAGGAATGATAATTAGAACAATTACAGAAAAATTAAACCGCTTTGTTAGAAAATTTGAATAATCCTTTTTCATTTAATAATATATATGAGTTGAGATAAAACTATCATCCATATTTCTCTAACTAAGGATAATTAAAGAACCACCTTATTCCCTTATACATTATGTTTTTTTTTCATACACCGAATTGAAAGTGGTGCATTAATTTAGGGGATGAAGTAAATTTTAAAAAAGTTGTGAACATATTATATATAGAAATATTTCTATATCGTTGGAACATCTCAAATAATGATAGAATATTGTTAGAGCTTATTATTGAAGAAATTAAATCATGATGAAGATGTATTGCATCCATATCTTGAGGGGGAACAAAGAAAATCAGTCATCAGATATTTCTTTCTTAGTTGGCAACATATGAATATAAAAGGTTCTGAAGAGGTATGAATATGATAATAGTAAAATAATGTCAGGATATGGAAGATTATTATCATTGTGGTATGTTGAATACATTTTCATATTTTAATTTTTAATGAAATTGTAAAAGAGATATATTTATTACTTGATTACAAAATAAGAATGTAATTTTAAAAGGGGAAATAAATTCTTAATCTTAAATTTTTAAATCTATATAGCGAGATGTATGTACCAGATTAGTTGAAAATCATTTGAGAAATACGAAAAACGTTTTAGTGATTAGTTTCACATGATTGATTTTTAATGACAAAATTGAGGTTAAATTTAATCAAACTTGTTTTTTACATAGAGCATTGCTCACATAGACTTAGAGTTGGTTAATTTTAGATATTTTCTAACATATTAGTGATTCCATCATTCTAAGAAGTAAATAATAAAATTTTATTCATAACAGAAGAGGATATTCTCAGAATTTTAATTTTGTAAATGAGGATTCCTTCAAATACTTTTTATCATTAACTTTATTTCCAATAAGGGGGGATGATATCATTAAATTTTAAACAAATTAGGTGTTGACAATAAATAAAAAGGTGATACTGAAGATTCCAAGATGATTTTGTGATTTTTGAATTGTTTTAAATTTCTGGAAAATATGAAAAAGTCAATGAGTGCTCAATTTGATGATTGTAGATCAGGTTTGTAGTTCAAAAAAATTGTGTCCTTATAAATATGAGGATTGAAAAAATGATTATGTCATTGAATTTAACAGGAGAAAATAAGAAGAGATGAAAAATTTTGTTTATTATTTTTCCTAATGTTTTTTGTTGGTTTTTCATGTTTTTATTGAATTTGGATCATCATTGTTAATGTTATTATACGAAAATAAAAAAACTTCACACCAGTCTAGCTTGGGGAGCAGCACCACTATGGGTAAACAATATCAAGGCCCTTGGTCAAGAAAATAAGTAGAATTTAGGGAATATATTGTGAAAGTAATATGATGAAATGAGGTCATAGTGAATTTAGTGAGCCACCATTCATGGAAAAACAGAGGAGGAGGCGATAAGTGGGGCATAAATGGGGCGGTTCTTGTGCTTTGAGTTTTCACATTAACCATTTCTGAACGATTGAAGCAACATTTTTTAATTTAAAGGATCCATGAGGTGTGAGATAATTTCAATGTAGGATTCAGAAAAAATATTTTAGAATGAATCTTGATCATTGGATTATTATTTGTGATTATCCTATTCATCGATCATCTCTCCGAGCATTCAGACATACGATATGCTTGAATGATATTTTTTGTTCATTCGATCATCTCTAAAGGAGTCTTATTTTTCTGAAGTCCTTACCCAAGAGTGTTCAACATCATTCCATCCGTTATAACATAAAAATAATCATGAATCTTGTATTCTTTTCATTGTTTTAGTGTTTTTAAAATTCAAGGATGATCGTTATCACATGAAACATTATTTTCATGTGAAAATGATGAACACAATGATGATTTGTAGTTTACAAAAAATATGATATTTCTGGGTTGGTGATATCATGAGAACCAAGCTTAAGTCTATACAATGTTTGAGATGATTATGATATGAGTCATATCAAAGAATCTATAAGGTTATGCGATGATGTTCGTTGTCTATAAATAATACCCAAGGATCTAAACATGGTTACTGGTTATTTTTGAGAAGCCCTCATTTCCAGTGAAATAGAGATTCCATGAATCTCTCTAGTTTATGGAATGACCTTCCACAAAAATCTATGTGTTCTAAAAAGATGAATAGAAAAAAAAAACCTTCTAAAAGTTTATTTCACTCTCGAGTATTTTTTGAAGAAACTATAGTTTCTGAGAAACACTTTGGATATAACAGATTGTGTCTCTTGTATTTTGTGAGGAGTATAGATAAACCACATATAATAACAGTATCTCCTAACTGTTATGGGAAGGTTTTGAGTTTTCATAAAGACATAGTATCACACTGTTTCACATAGAGTATAAAAGGTTTTCATGGTTCTCTTTATTTTTTTGAGAAGGTTGTGTACTTTTATTAGATATAGTGAATTCACCTATTTTGTGTGATTTGTATGAGAAGGACTTGTGTGGACTAATACTTTACTCATTTGGTCTTGAATGTAAAAAGGAATAAAATTTTGTTTGATTTATTTAGCATATAATAATAGATTATAACCACACTGATATTTCATGAGTGAATCTAAGAAATATTACATGCTTGAGTGGATTCTCAATCAAAAGTAAAGAAATGTAAAAATGTAAAATTAGGGTGAAAATATGGATAGTGTGTTTGGAAAGAAAAACTACAGTGTAGTTCATGCATTTTATGCACACAGATTACACAATGGCAGTGACAAATGAAAAGACCGTAGAATGATTTATATACATGCATGATGACTAATATAAACATGAAAAATATACATTGTATGTATATAATGAGCATTAATATTTGACATTGAATTCAGGACTATGTAATCATGAGTGATTCAGTTGGATTTATATAACCATGTATTCAGTGTTCCTGGAGGCCCGATCTTTAGCAGCAGAAAGAAATTCCCAAGAAGTTTTTTACTGAAGAAGTTGATCATTTACAAGGGATCACTATTAATTTAGAAAGATCAAAATTATTTTTTCTTGAATTTTACGTAGGACGATTTGGTTCAGAAATCTTGTGGAGGATATTTTATGATCATTCAATCAGTGGATATAATCTTGTGTGACTGAAGATTGCGATGTCTTCAATGGAACTTTGAAAGAACGAAAGCCTCTAGTGGGAATCTCGGGAAGGTCAGTGGGATACTGGTAACAATTTGGGATGCAGTATAAAGATCATCATGTGGGACTCAGGATCCACTTGTGTATATGGGAATATGTGATCTCTAGTGGGACTCTGGAGCAGGTCAATGGGATACAAGTAACACTGTGGGATGTAGTATAAAGATCCTAATGTTGGAATCAGGACTCCCATGTGTATATGAGAACATGTGATATCTAGTGTGATTCTATAGTGGAACACTATAAACTCAATGTAAAATGGAATAGGACATTACTTATTATAACCATTTACAAATAGTGAAAAATCTATAACCGGGGGGGGGGGGGGTATAACTGGTTGCAACAAGTACGTTGATCTTAGCACCAAACCTAGAAAACATATTGTCTGCTGTGTATTAATGTTAACTATTCATTTCATATAGGATCAAATCATCATAATAGGTGTCCGAGGTTCTCAGGGGTTTAATAAAATAAAATAATTTAGTAAATACAAGTCACACTTGATTCACCACCTCCCCCCTCTCAGTGTGACTGCACGATCCTTTAGAAACATCATAACCTCGACATTAGAATGGAGGGAATGAAAAATATTAAATAAATAATGGAAATAGGGTTTACAATTGATTATATAATGATTAATTGATTATCAAATTAATTATAAATAGAAATAAAAACCAATTGGATATAAAGGATGTGTTTTTTTGAAAAACTATTTAAATGTGCACAATTTTGTTTTTTTACCCATAAATAATAAAATAACTCTTCTCGAGTTCAGTTAATGATATATATTTATATAATATCCATTATAATATTTTACATTCAACTTACATATCTTCTAATAATGATATTAGAACAAAATCAATTTTACACACCAGATGGAGTTTTTTCCCAAAAAACATAGTTTTACCATATTTTGACGGGGAACCCATTTTTAATCTATTTAAGAAAATTTTTTAAGTTATATTTGAAAAATTTTACTTCTTATTTGGAAAATGGACAAAAAAATTTAACTTGGGTAAGTTTTTTCTATTTTTATGATAAATTTCATATTTCAATAAATAATGAAAAATACTAAATTTTCATTAAAAACACATTTTCCATATAATTTATTTATACAGTTAAATTATAAATTAATTTATTTACATGTATAATTAGAATATGTTTTTATCATTTAATATAATTTATTTCATTGGAATCAGTTTCACATTGAATTTGGAAATAAAAACTATGTGAACTTTGAGATGTTTTACATTAAAACATTATTTTCTCATTCTATGATTGACATTAATTTTTAATTACTTTCTGCCAATTATGTGTCTATAATTTGTAAAAATTTATTCCATATTTATAATCATGAGGTCAAAATTATTAAAATATGTCAGTTTTATTTTTGGACATTATGAATAGTAACATTAGTAATAATTTTTATTTTCATGGTTAGGGGTAAATAATGTAATAAAATGTAAGAATTATACTATAAAAATTAAAAAAATACACTCAAAAATATTACTTGTATAAGTCTTTATCAATCATGATAATTCTTAGACCTATTTTAGGACCACTTCTGACCACTTGGATAACTTTAAGTCATTTATAATATTATATTTAATGAAAATGCAATTTTTAACATCCTTGTTTTTAACTTGTAACCTATAAATAATATAGGGTTATACAAGGGATCTCTTTGACTATAAATAGTCTCTATAAATCTAATTTTTTTTACCAAAATCATGGTATTTTATTTATATTTTATAGTAAATAAATAAATAATCTAAATGGCGACATAATGACGATGTGGTAATTGATTATTTAATGAATGAATTAAATAAATGGTAACATAAATATTAAAATAAAAAACAAATTGTGATTAGAAATGTCAAAATTTAATTTTTTTGATGACTTTGACATGTTAGTTATTATTTAAGGTAGTTGGTTCAAAATTATCTTATTATTATGATATTTTTAACAACCCAACTCATGAATAGTGTCAAAATTAACACTATTGATATTTTAAAACAAATAATCTTTTATAAAATTATATAAAATTAATAAAAGTAAATATTTAGACCAAATGATTTGGGTATATCTTAAAATTTAATAACTAAATCATTCATTGGTCTTTTATAATTTTATAATAATTATATTAACCCTTAAAGTATAAATTACTTGATATCGTGGTTAGAATTAATAAGGGTTGAAACAAAAAGATAATTATTAAAAAAAATTCAAAACATATCAACTTTTCATTGGATGATTGGAATTAGAAAGAAAATAATAATAAATTATCAATAAATCTGGTTGGTACCATTTAATTAAAATATTAATTTATATTAATTTTATAATTGGATTAATTCTTTGGGTTCCCATCTGCTCTCTTATAAAAGGGAACACATTGTAATATTTTCTCTACACTTAAAAACCTATTCAATTCAGTGAATATCTACAAATATCTCTTCATATAATCCCTACCAGCAATTTAGAGGCCCTATTTTCGGTATAAAACACTCCATATAGTTTTTAAGGTGTTAATAAAAGGAGATCATTCGAAGAAGAGGTGTCATTTTTAATTAATTGTTTCTATTTCATTTCTTCTTCATCCTCATTAAAATATTATTATACCATGATGAAATAATAACTCTAGAATCCTCAGTATAATGACATTTTTTTTATGTAATTATCATCCCCTAAATCTCTCTCCAATTCCATCAAATGTGAAAATAGTTAATTTTTGTGTGTACATGTGAAGTATCACCACCACGAACAGATATATTTCATTTTCCATCACTGCCTCTCAAGTCTGGTTATAATGATGGAATTAATGGTTCAAAATTATATTAATGTCTTATTAATCATTATATGATATTAATATGTCAATTAAATTCTTACTTTCATTGCACATAAATAACAATAACTTCTTTCGTGTGTCCGTGTGAACTATCACCTCCACAAAGAGATGTGGTTTGTTTTTATTCAAAAAAAATAGACGGATGATATATATATATAAATATTTATAAAATATTAATATGATATCAATTAAATTATTATCATTTTTTAATGAGAACATTATAATTACCTCCTTTACATCATGATAATTGGATAATAAAATTGTTACTCATGCGTACGTATGGCCTATGGTCCCCATGATAATAACATTTTCCATTTTTCATAAACATACATAAATGGTTTTATTTAAAATTATAATTTATAAATAATTGTGATTATTATGTCATGAATATTATTCTGGAGATGATGAAATTATGACCACCTTGACTATTAACATCAGACCAAATTAGTTTCGGACTCCTGTATCGATTATCGTCAAAACGTCCAACATTAAAATAATTTATTAATAAAATTTTATAACATGATAATAATTGATATAAAATGAATAGAAAAATTTAAAATGGTTCTCTATAAATTATATAATTAACCTATTTTTATTATTCAGGTTGATAAATATTGTACATGATGAGTCATACTCAAGGTATGGTATTTCTTCTCAATCTCCTTTCATTGAGGCATCTCTAGATAATATGCACCCTTATTATTTTATAAGGTATATATATATAATATGAAATTTCATATCCATATTTTATCTATAATAATTTTATTTAATTTTTGGGTAAATTAATTATTTTATGAAGATTAGTATTTAAATGTTCAATGTGTTATGGGACACCTTTAATGTTTAATGATTTAATTATCATATATTTTTCTCCACGTCAATATTCATTATATTATTTTACATATTTATAATATTTATATATAAGTATATTAAAGGATATTTTTCTTACATATTTTTAATTTAATTTAAATTTTTTCATTATGTAATATTTTTAAGTGTTTTATACGGAACATTTTGAAAAATGAAAAGAAGAATGTTCTTTTTAAGGCATACAGCAGCAAAACATTCTTTATTTCCAGGACAATTATTTTATATTTGGATTCCATTAAAATCCATCATGTTTTAAAATAAAAATAAACATTTTTCTCTATTCTGGGTATTTTATTTTGTTAAATTCTTTTTTGTAGGGGATTTTTGGTTAAAAACACATTTTAAAGATACTCTTTCAACTATTTTTACAAAAGCCAAAATAATTTTTTAAAAAATTTACATCAATATTTTACTTTCTGGATTTAATATCTCATAAATTTTTTGATTATTCCTATAAAATGTAAAATTTTTATTTTAAAATAAAGAGTTTTTATTTTTGAGTGTGCGGAATTAAAAGAAGGATTTAAAAATGGAAATTATATTTTTTCTTTTATGGGATTTTTATGTGTTTTGATTATGTTATGATTTTTGAGAATTTTTTATGTGTTTGGGTGTTTCTATGATAAACCAAGGGTGGGTGAGAACATGATATCTCTCCAATGAAGATGGTAATTAGATGAATTTAATGAGTTGGGCTTCTCCTAAGATAATTATGAAATATATTGTGGTGGGTATCCCAAATGTAGCAATGATGGTTACTCCCTATGTAGCCATGAATGATACAATATAAGAATGATCCAGATTCCACAAGTTACATTTATGATTTATTTTATCTATGGAGTTTTATAAGAATCTTATTATTCCATGAAGTATGATAAAGTGTTTATATTTTATTTCTGAAAAGTATAACTTTTTAAAAATGTTTTCATGTGTTTATAAGTATTCATGGGAAAATGATTTCATTCATTCGATTATATACCTTACCAATCATTTTATTCTTGTCGAATTTTTTGAAAATATTTTCATAGGGTTTAGGAAGAGTTGGTTCAAGGATGTGGGAAAGGGATAATTGTAAAGATATATCAAAATAAAAAATCAAGTCTTATTAAATGATTTTCATTTTATGTAAGAAATGGATACGAAGTATAAGTATCTACTTGTACTGTATGGGTTTACTATGTAATAATTTTTCCTAATTCTCTAAAAATCTAATCATAAATGATCTATGGTAAAATAAGATGATGTATAGTTTTAAAATAACAAGAATATGTAATGTTTAATACTGAGTCCTTACATCATTCAATTACATGAAGTGTTTATGTACCTTATGAATATGATGCATTTGGATATGTATAAATATACATGATTTCTATTTTTGGGTGATTAATATAGAGAAGTGGGTTGTGTAATTAGATACACATTAATGTGATGTGAATAGATTAACATGGTGGTTTGAAGGGGGATTTCCAAAAAAAATTAGAATAATTCGTATATAGAAGTAGATAAAATGAAAAAAGATAATATTTACCTATGATGTAATAGTTACGAATTTAATAATTATATGGTATATATTAGATTTATGAGAGAAAAAACTCCTTAAATATTATATGTGAGATTCATTAAAAAGAGGCACTCTTTAATACCACTATAATTCAACAGGGTATTGTCGATTATAGTATGAGTACCCCAATATTATTTTGTGCATATAAAGAAATAATTATTTAAATCATGATTCTCATGTTGGGTATTGTCGATCTCAGCACACGTATCCCATGATTTTCTTCAGTTTTATTATTCTTAGGGTTTTATTTTTGTTACAATTGATAGGAAGCCTAACAGTCATGATACCAAAGTAATAGATTCAAGTAAATTAATGTGATATATTTGGGAAACTGGCCATCTTCTCAACTATCCAAGAATCATAATAATTATTCCTGGTATTATTCCCTTTATAAATAATCATGGTTTATTAATATGATAACATGTGTAAGTTGTGGTGAAAAATGGATCTTTGATCACTAAATGGATATGATATGTGGTGTTATCATTTTAGTCAGATAAAATTCATTTAAATTTGAATGAAACCATTTATTCGAATTAAAGTTATTCATATATATGAGGTTATACATTTGAAGACCGATGCTAAGACAATATGAGATTCTCAGGCCCAATGATCCCAGAATAAAAACTTTAACAATAATAAATATCTTCATATCAAACATGAATATTTTTCATGGAAAAGTTGGATAATTCTTGGTAGGGGACACATATGGAAAATATGATACCACCGTTGAGTCCAGAATGTGCGTTCTACAATAGGTGAATCATAAACATTATTGGTTTCTAGCATTGGAATTGAGCTCCATCATTAGAGGGATAAATAAATATATTTTAAAAAATTATTTTTATTTATTTAGATAAAAAATAAACTTAATTTTAACCACATAAATATTATCATGGAAATAAAATACCGGGTTATCCACATAAACCTATGTTTTGTGAGATGAGTCATTATAGGAGAGTTCTCGTAGGATACCTGAATGACCAACAAAATATCATTGATCTGAAATTGGAGTTGCAATAGAACCATTGTATCTTGTTAATGATAATGGTGATAAATCATTCTTCATCAACAATCTATCCAATATTAAGGAATTATGTTTCTATTTTGTGGATTCATCATGTTTAATTTATCCCATATCAAAGATACATCAATTCCATGAACATTAATTTATCTTTGTATCGTTGGTTGGAATTGATGATAGTATTTTTGAGTTTCATTGTTATTTCCTCTTCATTAGAAAATTTGATGATAGTGGATCGAGGATGAAAAAAATGGTTGATGTTCATTCCTCACATGACCTGATACTCAGATAATGCCTACTACGCAGGCATGACCAGTGGTACATGGTCACAACCTGAAGTATAGGGGCATGGGATAGAGGACACAGGAATACTTTGGATAGTCAGGACACACCATGTACTACTAACAAATTAATTTTACATTTCCTATGATGTATTGAGGGCCTTGTTATTCTAAGCATCGAATAGTTTCCTTATGGTGCTTCCTTCGATCCATCACTAGAATTACATCATGCACATCAGACTGTGACCCTTTGTAATGTATTTTATTTGATAGATTTCTTGGTGTCCCCTATAGCCTTGGGTGGGATCCTCTATCAACCTTTTCCCCAAGCGGAGTTCTCTGAATTGGCATGAAAAACATTAGCCGGGCTTTGATCCCCTACTTAGCCGGATATTCTAGATCAGGTTATTAGTTTACCCCATAGCACTGGGTGTGATCCCCATGTGTGTATATATATATATATTAAGGCTTTTAGTGTTTCATTATTCATGTTGAGACCTGATGATCATGACATCTTCGATGAATTTCATCAGTGTTACCAGACTCACAAAGTGATTTCTCCTAGGTGAGTTTCACTATGAACTCATGAGCAAATTAGTAGGTTATAAATGTTATTGTGATCTTTCCTTGAGAATTACTTTCTATTTCTAGTAAAATTTGATGTTTTTTCTATGTATGATATCATGATTTACATATCCATATGATTACCTGACTACTATCTTGATGTATAATATTCATACATTTCAAGGTATCCTACTAGGTATTATTATACTCACCCTTTCATGGTATCATCCCACACATGTCTTGTCTTATGCATATGAATGGAAACTTGAAGGAGTTCATAATTTACGAGAAGATGATGGAATATATATTAGGCTAGATAGACCAGGGTTTGTAATGGGAGTCAAATTTGACTATGGCCACCTCATTCTAGTAGGTTGGACTTCCATGATTTTTTGGTAATTTATTTTTACCCATTATGATTATAGTATTTATTATCATACTATGATTCTAGGATATATATTTTTCATTCATTGGTATCATTTTTGTTGTTTTAAATTTTATCATTTCATGGGCTTGGAGATGTGTGAGTGTGTTTGTATAGTAATATTAGGATAATGCCTCCCATGTGTGTGATATGTCTACTCAGTACTGTTTTCCACCCTATGGCCTAGTGGAGTTTGGTTTTGATAGTGATAATCATCATATCGATGGCCATGAGGGCCCAAGTGTATTGAGTCGTGACACAAATCACTTAATGAGAATATATAATACATGATACTAACATATTGATGTTTCTTTTTTATAGAGTATAGAATACTTCACTATTATAATATTGATATCATTAATATGAATGACCTATAAAATAGTTAACAATTTGTATCATGGATTTGGAAGTTTTTTCAAGGAGAATAATTCAGAGTACCAAAATGTGAATATTATAGGAATCAATTTTTTCATATACAGAACATGTGTATTAGATATTGGGTGTGTGTCCCAAATTTGTGAAAACAAACTCAAACTTAGAGATAAGAGGGAACTATTGAAGGGTGATGTATATCTTCATGTCAATAATGGAGAAAAGGTTGTTCCAGTATAGGTCAAAACATAAATTCAAATTGTACCTTGATGATAAATTATATGATTGAGAAACTATTATTACATTACTACCATAAATTGGAATTTTATTTCTATAACATGTTTGAACAAGATTCAAGATTCATTATTTATTAAGAAAAAAATTATATATATGTATATATAATAATGAAATATTTTATGGAATTGGAAATATAATTAATGGTTTATATATTCTATGTAATGTTGCTTACAGCATTTATAATAAGAATGTCAGGGTTGATTCTAATCCCACCTATCTTTGGAATTTTCACCTTGGACATATAAAACTGAAATGTATTTAAATACTCAATAGAGTTGAATTATTGAGCTCATTCTACTATTAATCTTTTGATATATGTGAATCTAGTTTATTGAGAAAAATAAAAATTTCCCCTTCTCTGAGAAAATGTGGGAGGGCTAGTGGATTGTTGGATCTCATACAATATGATCTATATAAACTAGTATGTACTCAATAAATCTGTGTTTTTAGGTACTTTGTTAAATTATATGATGATTTTATTCGATAATAATATGTTCCTATAATAAAACACTTGTATGAAAAATTTTAAAAGTTCAAATACTTTTAAAACAAATTGAAAAATAAACTAGAATAAAATATTAAATTCCTATAGTTGGATTAGAGTGGTGAATACTTGAGATATCAATTCGTAGATAATTTGAGATGTTTTGGAATTATTTCATAACTCACTCACCCTAGAACACCAAAATGGGATGTTGTATATGAAACGAGGAATTGTACATTGTTAGAAATTTTTCAGTTAATCATGGGTGTATGTGACCTTCCTATCCCATTTTGGATTTATGCTTTGGAAACTATTCCATTCCTATTAAAAAAGATTTCATGTAAATAAGTCGTAAAGGAACAATATAATATTTGATCTAATAAATTTCCCATTTTATCTATAATGATGATTTTGGGATGTGAAGAATTCATTCGATGATTATAATTTGAAAATATTAAAACCAAATCTAGTAAATAATCATTTCTTAGTTATCCAAATAAAAATGTTGGATATTAATTACATAATCCTATAGAGAAGAAAGAGTTTGTGTCCTGTCTAAGAATTATCCATAATAAGTAATATATAATTTGATGTTTCAAAGGGAGGAAAGATAAAATTTGATAATTTCAAGACAAAAAATGGGATGTTTTTCACATATAGAGGTTGACCTGATTTTGAAAACTATTATGAGAGAAGAACTTTCTCATGTTACATATGAACATTAATGGTATGGTTGGATTCGTCAAGAAACTAAGAGATATGGGTCTCTCATGGATAATTATGACAAATTAATTCTCGTGGAAGATAAGCCTAATTCTAGTTGAGATTCCATTGAGGATTCTCAAAAATTGTCAAATGTTATTGAATCTTTTATGTACTCTATTTAGACTAATCACGTTTGGAATGTGGTAAAATAACATTAAGGGATTATACCCAAAGTTTATAAGTGTATTTTCTATAAGAAATATGACACGGATGGTAGAGTTTCAACCTATAAATAAAGCTTGTTGGAAAAGGGATGAAAACTAGTTCATGGTATTGACTATGAAGAGACATTTTCATCTTCTATGATACTAGAGTACATTTGGATTTTATTACCCAAAATAGATCATTATCATTATGAGATAAATCAAATGGATTTCAAAACTACATGATGATAATTTAGGTAAGGATGTGTATATGAAACCACCTGAGGGTTTTGATATTCCAAATTTAAATGTTTTAGTTTCTAAGTTGCGATGGTCTATTTATGAACTATATAAATCTTCTCAGATCTTGAATATCTGGATTGATAAAGTAATCAAATAGTTTGGTTTCATCAAGAACACATATGATTCCTATATATAAATGAATATTAGTGAGAATATAATTGTATTTTAATTACTTAATATAGATGACATACTTCATTTTTTGAAAAGACTTCTTGAGACTTAAGTATATGGATATGTAGACGGGTAAATGTTTCTCAAAGGAATAAATGGTTAAGAATCTTAAAAACATGGAACGAGGATCTATAGTTATATCTTAGAAGTTTATTAGACTAAGTAAAAACACATATTTGAGAAAATTGTTAATTTTTTTTAACATATTTAACTATATGAAGGGTTATTTACAAGTATTGCATGTCATGTGTCATTGGAAGATTCATGATCCTTCTAAGGAGTTTGACATGATGGATATGATTCCTTATGAATCCACTGTATGATCTATAATTTATTTCATGTTATTCTTATAACATGATTCCTCATATTCTATAAGAATCATAAGAAGATTACAATTAAACCTTGGTTATAGTCACTAGATTTTGGTTAGAAAACTGATGTACTTGATAATTAATAATGGTATATTCTTGTCCCCTCGATGAGAGGATAAGCTTATTATAAATGGTTGGACATATGATACTTTTCTATTAAAATTAGATGACATGAAATATCAATATGGATGATAGTTCTTCTTAAATGGAAGAGAAATTAGATAGAATGGTTCCAAAAAGGACAACATAGTGAACTTCACAATAGAGTTAGAAGACATAAATTCATTAGAAGATGTGAGGTAAGCTTTTTTGGCTCAAGAAGTCTATTTTTTAACATGGAGTGTTTCTTATCATATAAAGAGAAATCCATCTGTAATGAGTAAAAAGGGAAATGTTTCTCAGGATATGGGACCCATGTGTCATAAAGAGACTAAAAACAAACTTTTTAAAAATGATATCATATGGGATATAATTGATTGGGGTAATTTAATGATCATTTGGGTGGCTACACTAGAGAATGTATCATATCATTTAACAAAATCATTATCGTTGTACTGCTAAGAATGTCATATAGTGTCTCAGAGCATTAGACACATGTGACATGTGTTGTGATTGTTGTAAATGTTTGAAATTATTATAATAAGGGAAATATATAATTATTATTCATTCATTTGTCCTACAATTTTCTTTTAGATGAATCGTTGAATGATAATATCCCCATAATTTATGAATTTGAGTTTACCCTAACGGATGATCAAAATATAGTATTATTGTTTGTAGTGATATGATATGGTTAGAATGAATGGAATATAGAATTCAATTAAAAGAGTTTAATATTATATTTAAAAAATTGTTTCATGAGGTAACATGTAATAATTATTACATGGATTGATCCACTAATGTATATCTTAAGGAATTCTATATGGTCATCAATATACATAGGGGTGTACAGTTATTATCAATTCTTCTTACCAGATGTTGGTGAGATACCTATTATAAAGACCTAAAAAATTTGATACCCTACATATAGAATTCAATATATGAAAAAATCTAATCAGGTGGGACTTAGGTATGTAGCTAATCATGTCATCAGTTAGAGCATAAACAAGATGGTAATTATCCACTTGTATGAAAAGTTAGCTAAATATAACCCTTGATTGAATTATAATAATTAAATACATATATATTATTTGTTATCTCAATATAATGCATCAAAATACATTGATAAGTGACATTTGAATACATATAATATAGATGATTTAGATGTGATGAGTTCATCAACATAGTAATTCAGTTTTGGAGAATCAATAAATGATGAGAGGCCAGTACTAGATTGACATATTCCATGTCTACGAGTCACTCAATATCCTTTAAAACAAGATTTTATTGGTATAAATATGACACATATGATGAATATTGTGGGGGAACTGTTCATATAAACATATGATTATGATTAATATGGATCAAATGAAACCCCTTAGTCACTTAAGTAGCACATCAACTTTTCTATAGGCTTCTAATTTCTCACATTTATGAAATAGGGATTTAATAATTATTTTCAACAATACTAAGGACCACATGACCACACAATTATCCTATTGGATAGGGATAAATGTTTAGAAAAAAGTTTTTTAAAACATGGAAACATTTTAATGAAAAATTGAAACATCAATAGTTTTTTAAAAATAAATACTATGTTTGATAGCATACATTATATGCCACATAGATATTAAATGATCTTCTAATTATTATTATTTAAATGTTACCTTTACAAAATAGACAGTATAATGGAAGGAACGAACATTATTAACAAAATTATGAATATAGGATTTATACATGTATATATATTTAATTATCTATTGACCAATTGATTATAAATTATTTTAGAATATTTTTTAATAAATGGTAATGTTTTTTGAAAAACTATTTAAATAAAAATAAGCATGTTTATAAAATATTAAAATAATTTTTAATGGATTATATGAAGGAAATATATATTAATATAAATTTTAATATAATATTTATAATTCATATTATATGGTTACTAAATATGATATAAGAACAAATTCAATTTTATGGATAAAAGGATTATTTTTCTAAAAAGGTAGTTTTGCCTCTTTTGGATGACAAACATATTTTAACCCTAGTTTTAGAGACTTTTAAATGTTCTATATGAAAAGATTAAATT
This sequence comes from Viscum album, assembly GCA_963277665.1. Taxonomy (NCBI): domain Eukaryota; kingdom Viridiplantae; phylum Streptophyta; class Magnoliopsida; order Santalales; family Viscaceae; genus Viscum; species Viscum album. The sequence continues at coordinate 732,027,488 of OY728145.1, read as the reverse complement.
CTTATTTTCAATTATAATGTAAATATATATTAGGTTTTAATTTTTTGTATTTTTGTGATATGTTCCATGTTTCGACGAATAGTAAAACAAAAATTCATTTTAATTGAAAATTAATTTTTCATCAAATTTATTTATAATGGTAGATTATAATTTTGAATAGTTTTAAAGTATAATTTGATTAAATATTTTTCATTTAATCCATGTTTGTTAATTGGAATCAATTTCTCAACAAAATTGGAGATAAAAACATTGTGAACTTTTGAAGGTTTTTACTTTAAATCCGTATTTTCTCATTCTGTCAATAAGAATATTTTTTCATTAATTTATGCCCATTTTGTTTCTTGAATTTGGAATAATTGACTCAATATTTGGAGTCAGAAGGTGAAAATTATTTAAATATGTCCCTTCCATTTTTGAAAAATATTAACAGTTTCTTCTGTAATTTAATTTTTCTACCATGGTTAAGGGTAAATCAGACAATTATGGCTAAAGATAATATTACAAATATTATAATATTTACCATAATACATGTAATATTTTTATTGGATGATTATGATGAATCCATAAGAATTAAAAGATAGGTTTTGAGACCATTTATGACCTTTTGGAGGAGAATATAACTTATATAATACTATAGTCAAAGGAAAGCCAAATTTCTCATACTTTTTCTTTTTACTAGATAAAAATTTTTATTATGGGGTTATATTAAGGATATGTTTAACTATAAATAGTATTTTTTAATGTAATATTTTATATAAATCATGGTAATTTATTTATAATTATCAGTAAATAATTAAATTAAATGTTGTCACAATGATAATGCAGTAATTGTGTAATTATTGACAGAATTTAAAAATGACATTAAAAATTATATATTAGAACTAATTTGAGAGATTTAATATGATCCAAAAATTTAATTTATTATTTTTAAATGTTTGTGAGGTTTTAAAAGTCATGGTTATAATTTATCTTGTTGTTGTAATTTTTTTATAATTCAAAATAATGAGTAGTGTCAAAATTGATATTAAGGATATTTGAATATAAATAATATTTCATTAAATGACAAAAAATTTATAAACTTCAATTATTCAGCCAAATAATTGGAATAAGTCATAAAATATAAAAAATTACTCAATTATTGGTCCTTTTTCATTTTATATTAATTATATTAACCCTCAAAGTGTAAATTATATAGTAACATAGTAAGTGTTAAAAAAGTTAAATAATGGTTAAATAATGGAATAAGATTTGAAAAATAGTAAAAGATTTTGAATTTTTTTTGGATCAATATTATTCAACCCTTATCACTTTAACATATAATTGGAGTTTTTTAATGGACACATGTCCATGAAAAGATCATATAAAATATTTAAGTCAAATATAGTTACAAAATGGCACTCTATTTGTATTTAATATTTTTTATATGTCCACAAAGGGAAAAATGAAGATATGAATGAAACTAAATGTCTATATTTATTTTAAATAATTTAGTTTTATTATAATGTTTTTTTAATTTTTATAAATCATATAATTACCTTAAAAGTTTCATTAATGCTAAAACAATATTTGCTTAATTAACAGAAAAAAATAAAATAATTGATTTTAATTATTTTAATTTTGATATATTTTGGGTTAGTTAATGTGTATAAAAATTGTTCTAGATATATAATATATTCTATATATGTGTGAAATCTATATATTATAATACAATTTTCCCTAGTGGTATTTTTAGTAAAATTAAATGAATAGTATCAAATTTGGCAATATTGATATTTTATTAGAATAATAATTTATTAAATTATTTATAAATAAAAAAATTGTTAAATAATCAAAAAAGGGGATAAATTATAGTCTAATATACATTTCCATATCTATTTATTGAATATTTTTTTTATTTAATTCTATAATACCCTTATTATATTTTAATAATTTTTAAGATTTTCTAATAGTGACCGTTTCATCTCCTACAAAAGGGCACTCATTCATCTCATTTAAATACACATAAAAAAAAATTTTCACCCAATATCTACCAAAATAATTTACAATAACTAATACATATATTTAAGATTCCTTATTTGAGACATAACAACCTCATCATAGGGGTTAATGTATTAGTGAAAGGAGGTCATCTGAAGGAGACATATCATTTTTAATTAAGTGCCTCTATTTTATTTCTCCTTTCACTTCCATCAAATATTATTCCAACCTGATGAAATAATAAAAATATTATCTTAAATATAATAATACTTTACTATGTTTTTATCATCACTAAAATATTTCTCCAATTCCATCAGATGGAAAAGAATTGGCTTTTGTGTGTCCGATGAACTACGACCTCACAGACCGATATAATTCATTTTCAATCACCATCCCTCAAGACTGGTTATAATGATTGGATTAAAGTGTATATATGATATTCAATCCATATTTATTATTATGAAAATTTAATATATCTTCTATTTTCATCCCTTTCCATACACATGAAAATGATAACGTTGTTCATGTGTATGTGTAAACTATAACCTCCACGAAGCGATGTGATTCGTTAGTCATCACAACATCAAATTAATGATATATATTAGGAAAATTAAAATTTTAATATGATATTAATGATATTATTATAATTTTTTAAAGATAATATAACAATTAACTTCTTTTTATACTGATCATTGAAAAATGAAAATTATACTCATGCGTTTGTACGACTTACCGTTTCAATGTCTGTTGCATAATTAATTTTTTTTTATCAATTTGTAATGGATGGATTTAAAAATATAATTGATGTATAAAATTAATTATCATGTCATGAATATTATTCTATATATTTATATTTTTTACCATATTGACTTTGGAAATCATACCATAATCATTTTCAACTCATGTATCGAATATCGATAAAACATCTGACATTAACTTAAATAATTAAGTAATTGTCATAAAATGATAATATATAATATAAAATGAATATTAATATTTAAAAAGAATATAAGGAATGTTAATAATTAATCTATGTTTATTATTCAGGAATATGAATAATATATATGATCATTCAGAGTCATGGTAAGGGAACTTCTTTTAAAACCCACATTAAAAGTTACCAATTCAATTATTTTTTCAAAAGCCAAAAAAAAAATTTTTTGACATAGACATAATGAAGGAAATTTTTATATATTATTGTTATTTAATTTTTTTATTCTTCCTTCACAAGTTTAAAATTTTAATTTCAAATAATGTGTTTTCATTTATGATTGTATGTCTTTATAAAAATGAAATGTGATTTCAAAGTCGAAATGTTTTTTTTATTTTATATGTGAATTATGTGTTATGAATATGTAATCGTACATGGGAATTTTTTATCAGTATGGGTTGTTTCATGATAAATCAAGGGTGTGTGAGCCCATTATACATCTTAAATACATTGGTTAATGATACAATGTTAGCAATCAGGGTTTCTCCTGAGATATTAAGGGAATATACTACGGTGGGAATTCCAATTGTAACCATGAAGGTTACTCCCTATGTAGCTATGGATGCTACTATAAGAGTGAACTAGAATTGATGAAATAAGTTGAAATTGTGATTTCTATTATATATAGAGTTTTATAGGAATATTATGATATATTGGGATAAGTTAATGATCTTATGTTTTATGGGTTAAAAGTATAACTTTGTGAAAATGTATACATGGGTTTTAAATATTCAAGGTATAAAAGTTTCTAAAACCATGTTTTAAATTAATTTTCATAGGGTATAAGGAATGGTAAGAGAAAGGAGGAAGTAATGTTGAAATTTATGAATATTTTTCATGAAAAAGAAAACATGTTTTATTTTTAAAGTTTTATATTATAAAATAAATGGATACTATTTTTAAAGTATCATTATTGTATTAAGTGGAATATTATTTATGAATTATGAAATAATATGCTCCAACTCTAAACCTGGAAAGATTATCAATGTAAAATAATGTAAATTCTTTATCAAAACTCAATATCATGTAATGTTTTTTTTTGGGTCCTTATAATTGGTATAAATGGTTGGTTTAGAAAACTATAGAGGTTAGGGTGTTATTTAAGCATAAGTTACAAGTTGTATATAACCAAAATGGTTAGCATAGTAGGAAGATTCATAATTATTTTAGATAAATTGAATGTGTTTGAGATAATATGAATAAGGATATCTTATTTTCAATCGTCCTCCTAAGATGGTATATGATTCTCTTATTGATATACTCACAATAAATGTTTTGGTTTTAGTAAATGGAAAGAACTAATTGGTATCAAAGTAATAATGGATGTGAAGGAAAATGCATAGGTTCTATGAACATGAATCCAAATTCAATAGGATCTAAAATGAGAACACTTTTGGTTATTCTAAACCAACTATTAAGACTAATGGTTAACAACTTGAACCTTGTTGATTTTTCTAATGCATCGTATTTGAGAGAAATGAATCAATATAAATGTTCATGTAATAATGATCACATACGTAAATATTTTCAATGACATATGTGTCACAGAAGTGGAAAGAAACACCTAGGAAAATGACATAAATGGATGTAGAGATTATTTATATGTGTTAAGGGAGGTCATAAAGTAATAATCTTTAATGGAAAAATGAATCATTCCATTAAATCCATTAAAGTTGAATATGTTCTTCCAGATTTAACAATTGAATGTTTTAAATGTCTGGAGAATGGTCATTATGTAAATATATGTCCTACGAAGAAGGTTCAGAAATGGGATCAACTGGAAAATAAAAATGTATGTTTATCAATACATACTTACATTACAATTGAATCTAGGAAAACTGACAATGAAATATGAAAGTTATGGATTATTTCTTGGCTCATTTGTTTACATGATTCATGTTTTGTATTTTTGGAAATAAGTAGTAAGAAATAATATAGAAAACAATAATTAAGGTATTATGAGGAATTCTGAATTATAATGAGTTATGGTAGATTGTTGGATGATGAAATGTTTAAAATAATTAATAATATTTTGATTATGGGATTAATTTAGGAGATTTTTTTGTGTTATATTTTCCACTTCCATTTTTTATTTTAATATATTATTGGATGAAAAATTATATTTTATTTTTTGGACATAATAATTATGTTATGGATTACCATTAAAGTTTATATGATAATAATGTTTTAGTTAATTATGGGTTACTACATTTTGGGATTCAAAATGAAATGTAAATGATAAAAAATGAGGTTAAAATATTTTATGGTTATTGTTTGTGGATTTTATCATCTTTTGTGAATGTTATAAGAATTATATAGTATTAGAAAAAGGGAAAACCTTCATGATGGGTGACAACCTGTCATGTTCATCAAGGTTCCAGGAATCAAACCCCCGACCCACTGGCTAATGTGAAGTCTTGATTAGTATGGATTTTTCCTTTTATTTTAATTATTTGATAGATGAAGAATAATTTTATATTCGTAACATATGTTTTATAAAATATATTTCCATGTTGTTGGAAAATGATTTGATGATTAAGTGAATATTGTTATTTCAGGATATACTCACTATTTAGGGAATTATATGTGATCAAGTTAAAGAGAATACCATAGTATATCATTTGAGGAATAAAGAATTAAATATATTTTGTAATAATATAGGTTTTTGTGGAATTATGGTTATTAAAGGAAATGGTCATTGTATCATGAAGATTACTAGGGAAATTAATTTTTTCTATGATACTTCCAGATTTATTGATGTTATTTGGAGATAAATATTAAATTTAATATTGGAAGAATATGATATTAAATCCTTTTATATTTTTGGTTTTAATATTAGTCTCAAATATTTTATTGTAATTTAAAAGAAACTTATTTTTTGAATGTTCTATATTTGTCCTTTGGTTTTACTGTTGAATTTTGAAGATTTAAGTTGTTTTACATTATATTAGGTATTTTATTTTTGGGGAACTATCTTTCCTTGTACTAACTATTTTGGTTTTGGTTAATGTCTATAGAAAAGTAAAATATATTGATTATTTGATAATAAATAAGTTATTTATAGTGCTTATTTCATGAAAAATTAACTGTAAATACTCATCGTTTGGAGAAAAAATGATTTTGTGGTGGAAATTTATTAAAGGATGAAACAAACCATTTCATGTAAGTATACTTATTTATGTTTTTTTTATATGATGTAAATTATTTCATTAACTCTATTAAAATTATCTAATAATAAATACGTTATCTGTTTACTTTTATTACTAATAAAATCAATAAACATTTAAGCCATTGGAGATTTATGGTGTTGTGATTGATAAATTTTGCATTAAAATATTCTCTATCACTCTCAATCAGAACATTATAGTTTTTTTCTCCCATAACCATGTTTTCATACCTGAAACCCTAGTATGTGTTATCTCTAGGTACCTTTATACTTCCATTTCTTTATTTTAATGTGGAAATTTAATTAATCCTATTTCTGATGTGGTATTTAAACAAAATTATTTTCAAATTTCAAACTCATAGTTTTATATCCCGAGTTCAAATTGTGATGAAGCAATTTTTTTAAAGGGGGAAAATGTATCATCCCGATTTTTAAAAAAAATAAATACTATATTTGAAAGCACACATGATACGCCAAATCGATCTTAAACAAACATATAAATATTATTATTTAAATTATATCTTTAAAAACTATCCATTAGAATGGATGGAATGGGTGTTATTAACCGAAGTATGAATATAATATTAACACATGTGTATATAATTAATTATCTAGTGAAAAATTAATTATAAATGAATATGAACCCTTTTTTAAATAAAAGGAAATTATAGTATCAGTTATGAGAAAATTTATATCATTTTGAATTAGAATATATCATTTATAAAACAATAATCAAAGGAAATTCAATTTTCGCAATCTTTTTTTATAGGAGAGACATTTTTATTATGAGTATATATAGAGGATATGTTAAAAATTAGTATTTTGAAATAAAATTTTTATCTACATCATGGTAATTTATTAATAATTTTTTGAAAATAAATAATTAAATTAAATGGCGACATAATGATGAAGTAGTAATTGTTTAATTAATTGAAGAATCCAAGAAATGATATTAAAAATATTAAAATAAATAAAATTTTAGATATTTGATGTCACAAATGAATTTTATCATTGAATTTGATATGTTAGTGATATTTTTGAATTCTTAGTTTGAATTTATCTTGTTGTTTTGAATTTTGTATATGATAAAATAATGAATATTGTTAAATTTGACGTTAATGACATTTAAAAAATAATAATATTTTATTAAATGACATAAAATTTATTAAAATATAATATTCATCCAACTAAATGTAATATATCCTAAAACATCATAAATGACTCATTTATTGGTCGTCTGACATTGTATAGTAACTATATTATCCCTCAAATTATAAATTACATGGTAACATGATAAAAGTTAAAAGGGTTAAATAAGAGTTAAAACAAAATCATAAGGATCCAAATAACAGTAAAAACATTTCAAAAAAAATTTGGATGAAAATAATTCAACCTTTATCATCTTAATATTTAATTTTAGTTGTTTAATGGAAATTTTCAATGAAAATAACATATATATTATTTAGGGAAAATATAATAAAAAATGTTACTCTCTTAGCATTTAATATATTTTATATGTCCATATAGGTTCCAAAGGAAGATATGAACGAACCTAAATGTCTATACTGATCTAAATGAAATTATTTTAATTGTAAAAAAATATATTAAATTTTTATAAATTATTTAATTACCTCAAAATCTTATTCCATGCTAAAATAGTTTTTATTTAAATAACCAAAAATTAAAATAGATGATTTTAATAATATTAATTCTGTTATATTTTGGGTGAATTAATGATTAAAACTAATTTTATACATCTATAAAATATATTATAGATGTTTCAAAAATTTATATTAGAATTCACTATTTTCTTGATGTATTTGTAGTCATGTTAAATAAATAGTATCAAACTTGATAATAATGATATTTTATTAAAATAATAATTTTTTAAATTATATAAAAATCACTAAAATGTTAACTAACCAAAAATGGGATAATATACTATATAAAATATCTTCAACTCTACATTTTTTGAAAAATTGGTAGTATTTCACTTTATAATAGCCTTATTTTATTATTATATTATTGGATTGTCGAAGAGTTCCCCTCCCCTCTCCTATAAAAGGAAACCCATTAATATGATTTGAATAAGCTTAAAAAAAGTTAGTCAATATCTACCAAAATACATTCCTATAATAAATATCCAAATTCAATAGGCCTTACATTAGGAAAAAACCATTCTTTGAGGTGTTTAGTTGTTAATCCAAGGATGTCATTTTAATTTGAGGTATCATTTTTAATTAAGTGTTTTTATTTTATTTCTTCTTCCAATTACATAAATTAATATTACACCATGATTATATAATAACTCCATTATCCTTAATATAATTAGATTATATTATGTTATTATAATAACCTAAATCCATCCCCACTTCTATTAGGTGGGAAACTAATTTTCGTTCATCTGTATGGAGAACTGTCTCCCCATGAACTAATATAATTTGTTTTCCATAACTATAACTCAAGACATGATATAATGATGGAATAAAAGTTTATATATGATATTAATGAAATATTTATTATTTTAAAATGATAATATTTAATTTATGTTATTACTTTTCCATGAACATGAAAATGTTAACGTCATTTGTGCGTACATGTGAACTATCTACTCCATGAAGCAATGCGATTTTTTTCATCATCACATTGATTGAATTATATATATATAAAAGTATACTTCTATTTTTAATATGATATTAATTATATAATTATCATTTTATAAAGATAATATAATACTTTACTTTTTTCCAAAATTATTTTTGAATAATGAAAATGTTACTCTTGCGTACCTACAACTTACCATATCCATGATTGTAATGTAGTTAATTTTTCATATAAATATATAATTGATGGATATAAAAATATAATTGATTTATAAATGTGATTATTATGTCATTAATATTACTCTGGAGATTATTTAATTATGACCATATTTAATTTTTACATCATACCAAATTCAATTTTCACTCATGTACCGAATAGCAAACAAACAGCCGACAAGAACTTAAATAATTTAGTATTTATTATGACATGATAATATGTAATATAAAAGGAATAGTAAAAATTAAAAATTTTCAAAAAAGTATATAATTATCTTATATTTATTATTCATGAATAAAAAGATTTTACAAGATGAGTCAGACTCAAGGTTTGAGACTTTCATTCAAAACCAACTTTTAGAGTTACTCTTTAAATTTTTTTACAAAATCAAAAATTAATGTTTTCTAAAAATATATGATATGAATGGAATTTATCAATTTTATGTTTATTTAATGTTTTTATTCTTACTTTACATGTCTAAAATATTATTTTAAAATTATGTTTTTTTATTTATGAGTGTGGGGATTTGTAAAAATGAGAAGTGATTTCAAAGTGAAAATGTTTTTTGATTTTATATATGATTTATGTGTTAAGATTATGTTATGGATCATGGGAATTTTTTATGAGTTTGTCTAGTTTTATGATAAATTTAGGTTGGGTAAAACCATTATTTCTCTCTAATTCATTGGGTAATTAGATAGATTTAACCAGTAGGGTTTCTCTTAAGAGACTAAGGTAATATACTTTGGTGAGTATTCCAAATGTAAACATGAAGGTTACTTCTTACGAAGCATTAAAATCTACTATAAGAGTGAAATAGGATTTATTATGCAATTTAATATTATGATTTATTTTTTCTATCATGTTTTATAAGAATATTGTGATTTTATGAGGTATGCTAACATGTTTATGTTTTATCGGTGAAAATTATAACTTTGTAAAAATGTTTTCAAGGGTTTAAAGTATTCATGGACTACAAATTTCTCTATTTATTTTTATGTCACTTACTGAAATTTGTTTTCTTATCTAATGTTTCAAATCTCTTCTACTAGTTATAAGGATGGGTAATTGAAAGATTAATTCTTGTTGAATGTTATGATGATTTTTCATGAAAAAAGAAATCTTTTTTTCTTTTAAAAATTTATATTATAAAAGAAATGGATACTATTTTCTACGAGTCCTATTTGTATTTATGTTGGATGTTATTTATGAATAATGAAATAATTCTCTGAAACTCTAAACCTGAAAGTTTTATCATTAGGAAATAAAGTATATTCTTGAGTAAAACTCATGATCAGGTAATGTTTAACTCTGGATCCTTATGAAAACTGTATCCAAAAGAGTCTGTTTGGATTTATAATGATTTAATATGTTGTTAATGATGTCCTTATAGAATTATAGTTAAAATGAGAGATTATTATTATTTTAAAAAAAATTACATTCATGAGATGAATGAACATATGAAAATGATGCATGATATATATATACGGTATTATATGTATTTAATTGTATATTTAATTCATGCATGTGATGAATATATTTTTCATGGATGTTACGAATAAAAATAATATATATATATATATATTATTCCTTTATCCTGAATGGTTTCTTCATCCGTTAAAATCCAATATGAATGGATTTAATTATCCATATTTAATTCATTGAAAACATTAAATGAATAATACACTGAAAGAAAAAAAATCATACTATGAGAGATCCCTTGGTATTTGGCTATAAAAGAGGATGATAACCCCACATGTTTTGTGTGTGTGTGTTGGGATAATAATATGAGCCTCTACAAAATACTTTTCATCTTAAAAATAAGTTTATCTTTTTACAACAAAGGCACTATCACCCCTACAGCTTTTAGGTTTCCACGTGAATCATTCATTGATCTATTTGTTGGTGTATCAACTTATTGTTAGGGATTATTTGTTCACTGCTTCGGGTGATCTCCCTCAATCATTCCCTTCTAAAGTGAAAACATTACTACTCAAACTATTTAATTTGATGCACTTAGTTTTTGGAATATTTAATTTGATGAAATATTAATGATAGATATCCAATTTTTTGGGTTATCTTCCCATAAATATTATCTTTATATGATATAAGAAAACCAATCGCAAACATTATTAGGGTACTTGTGGCTCTAAAAGGTATGTTTTTATTGATGGTGTAACTAACCCTAATGGAGGAACCAAACCCCACCATGCAGATTGCATCTGATGAATGAGTACGTGGATCTATTGATAGATGATATAAACCCTCAGAATATGGGATAGTAATAAGCCCTAGGAAGGATATCGGGATCTCATACCCCATTACTATCTCACCACCAAAGGATTTCCAATATATGTGTCTATTATAATCATTATGTCTGATCCATAATGTTGACCCTATAGATCTAAGAAAAATAAAATACTCAAATTTTTTCAAGTCATCTTGTATTTAGTATGAGGGATAAACTATAGGGCATTATGTTGAAAAATTATTTGGATGAACTATTGATGTGCTTAAATCCATGTCTCAAGATAGATGATATAAAAGTATTCAAGTTTGAAAATGTACATTGTATCTACATTGGGAGTAAATGATATGAATTCCTTTAGCTGAAGATTGATTGTGTGTAAAAATTTACATTAAATATTTTGATAATTGTACATAGAATGTTTGAAGGATGACATGTTTGTGGGGTATGTAGAGGTACTTGACATGTCCCACTAAAACATAGGTTAGGTGGAGAAATATGTACATGGAATTTACATTATCTCTACATGACATATGGTTTTAGGTGGTCTCCAAGGAATGTACTACTTATATACATCAAGTCATAAAAACAAGGACCACATGATCTACACATCTAAAGTACACACTGTGCGATATTTAACATAGATAAAAACCCTATCCACTAATACAAAGGTTATAAATGGAATGTAGATCATAGGTACACATTGTGTAATCACCTATTTGAACTGTAGTAATGAAACACAATTATAATCACCTATCAATTGTTTATAGAACCTTTTACCATTCCTAAAAATATTGTATTTTACCCATAAAACCCAAATCACACCTCTCAGACCCCATATAAACCATCCTTTTTATAAAAATTCATGGAAAAAATTCTTAAATACCTGGAAACCCTACACATAACTTCACATAAAATTCCCGCATCATCACACCTTATGGTGATCTTTTATCACTAATTTATAATCCTATATTCATTGATATATACTATGTTGTCCAATTCAGTTTCATATAAACATTGATACCAATCATGAATTAATATGGGACAATATTCACTAAAATTCTATCCATAGTGAATGATTATAGTAAATATATGAATAATGTGTGGAAGAAATAAGGAAAATACATTGGTGACAATGTCGGTGTTCTATGTGTAGGCCTAAACACTAGCCATTTGGAACAGATTCACCTATGAAAAAGGACATTGTAATCGATTAAAGATTTGAAACAAATAAATAAATTACCAAGGGAAATGGGATCCAAAATTTCCAAAAATTAAATTATTATAGATCAATAAATTTATTTAATTTAATAATGACATAGAATAGATCACAAATTCAAAATAGTAAGTCGTATCTATATTTTGGCGCATTTATCGTTGATGATTATGGTTTCTCTAACTTCTTTTGTTGATCCCTATTAAACAACACATTTGTCTACTATTAGATTATCTAACTCACCAAAATCACTCTTAAGATATGATTGTCTTATTATGTATTTTCTACTAAATAACCCTAAATTGGAGAGTTACAAATGATCATATATAAGATCGCAAGAGATCCACGTATATTGCGATTCCCTATGATTTTGAAATATATCATCCCCTTAAAAAATATATGTTCTTTGATACCTTGTTTCACATGAACAATAGAAATAAAATGATCCCTGACATACCATATTAATGTTATGAAATATTACACGATACATCATCATCATCATCATCATCATCATATATTATTTAAGGACACCATACAACACAAATAAAACAAGAAACCAAATACAACAAACAAGAAAAACATGGACTATGGAGGTCTAAAATGGTGGAGCCCTAGAGCATACCCTTTGACCAGGTTTTCCCCCTCTGGAAACAATAACACAATATCTAGAGAGCGAAGGGTGTTCACCCCATGAATTGACAACGAGGCAAGAAAGTCGACGACCTTGTTCCCCTCTTGCCACGATACATCAATATGAAAATAATAATAATTCCTTAGCTAAATGAAACGATAATAAATAACATAATAATAAAAAATATTAATTATATTATATAAATATAGAAAATATTATTTTTAAATAAAAATTTATTTTTTTGATTAAAGTTAAGGTATATATGATAATGAACTAATGAAATGTGATCAAATATATTAAATATTAAAAGTAGTTATTTTTCAAATATCTTTTTTTAGGTTATGTGTTTTTTATAAAAAAATATATTTATCAATTTTAAAATATTATTATGACAATAATTAACATATAAAACTAATATAATAACATACATTTAATTAGAAAACTATACCAAAATATATAATCAAAATTTATAGTATAAAATTTTAATTATCTACAAAAATAGTTTTCATTATATATTTTCCTTCTAAAATCTATATTTTTTAATTTATGATTTTAAATTTGGTAAAATAAAATTAATTTTAAATTTAATCAGTTTAAAAATAGAATACGATAATTTTTTTTTGGAATTTTTCTAAAATATTTTATTTTTATGTAAATTACAAATATTAAATTTATTAGGACTTTATCATTATATAAGAAAAACATAGAAGTTTATAAAAAATGTTAATATATAAAGGATGTGTATAAAGATGAAAATAATTAATATAAAAATACTCTGTTGAATTAATAAGACCCTTGTTAAACATATTGAAACTTAAGTGATATTTACTTCAATAAAAACTAATTCTGTAACTTTTATATTAATTATGTATATAAAGGGTGGAATAAAATTCTATCGTACCATTAAATACAAATTAAAATTATTTGATAAGTAATAAAACTATTAATTTAATATAATTAAATAATATTGATAATTATATCTTATTCAAAATTTTAGGAATAAAATACACTTTTACTAAAAAAGTTGTTTTTCACATTATGTGCACTATTTTTAAAAATAATTTTTATCCCCACTATAAATTTTATTTGATAAAATTAATTTAATATTTTGAATAATTATTTTCAAATTTTAAAATGTGTCCCATTTTATTTTTTTGTATTAGTTATAAATTATTCTCATAAAAAGTAGTTACCATAGTAAAAACAAAAAATCGTAAATCTAAAAATGTATGAGTAAATGTCTTGCGATCTGTCTAAAAATGTATGGTTGAGAATTTCTCATGATTAACCCCTCCAAAACCCATTATTTTATATTATTGAATCAACTTGACCTTTTTATTGTAACATAAGCTTTTATAATTTTACAAAATTAGCACTCCCCCTTATAAAAGGAGACATCACCACCCAACATCACTTTACACTGAAAGAATTTTAAATTTGTACAATATGTGATGAAATAACTCTAAAACAATACTATCAAAATACTATTTGGATTTCCTTCCTAAATAACCATATATCTGTGCCTTAATCTAATTTAAAAGGATAACATCCAAGGTGTAAGGTAAAATTATCAATTACAACTTTTTATTTCTCTTCCTCTATTTATTCTTCATTATTATCGAGTATAATTTTACCATGGTTAAATAATTAAAATAGTATAATAATTACACTAAAATTATATTATTTTTATGAGATAACCATTTAATACTCTCCTCCTAATGATTCTAAAATTGAAATCTTTGTATGCGATATGTGTTGAAGAGTACCTCTGTAAAGGAGAATACATGTTTTTCATAATTTCATTACATAGTTAGTTATAAGGGGGTATTTATTAAATAAATAATATATATATAAAATTATTGAGATTCTGATAATGTAAATCAATTCATTCAATCATTTCATTATAGATTAAAAGAGTATATCACTTTTGTGTTCGTGTAGACGACTCCCACCAAAAAGAAACATATATCATTTTATTCTATCTAGAAATAGATTCTTTATCAAAATACCCAAAAATTTATATTAAAAAAATTATAATTAATATATTTATACTTCTCTAATAGTTATATTATTCAATATAAATCACTTTCATAACCATAACCACCCATTAATTATAGCATGTTCTTATTTGGGACAGTTTCACCAACAACATGAAAAATAATAAAAATATGGAAATATCAATATTATAATTATTCGATATTAATAATAAAAAATATTCTGATTAATGATATATAAATTATATATTTTTATTTGACTGATAACTAATATATATGCATTTTTTCATTAAAATATAACCAAAAAAAGCCCATATTGGATTCAGTTCTCTCAAACCATTACCATTTATTCCAAAAAATAAACATGGAGATTCATAAATAAATAAAATAAAATCATTTTAATATAATATATAATATATAAAATGTAAAATTGTATCAATTAATGGGGTTTTATACCTCCATTATAAAACAGTTTTGAAATGATTTAAATTACCAAGACCTAATAATTAAAATAAATTTTAACAATATAATAAAAACATAATCAATGACTATACTTCAAGATTATAAATGGTTATATATGTAAATAATGTTCTGAAATAGGTGATTGATTTTTATTTTATTTTTATGATACATGATATTATATAACTTTCACAAAATTCAAGAGTAATGATTAGGGTGTTTCATGACTTAATTATTTTAGTGGAGTTATAATGCTTCTTTTTCAATGTCATTATTATATGTTAGTTATATTATATATAATTATTGTATTATGATTTATGTATTCTTTTTTATACATATTTACATTTATCTATTTTAATCTCTATTTAATTGGACTCTTAGTTCAAAAATATGATGTTTGTAACATGGTTCTCTTGTCAAAACATTTTTCTTGAGTCATAATTTTTTTTCATTGAAAAACGTTTTATAGGAATGATTTATTATATCATATAATGATATTATAATTAATTTCTTACTTATTTACTAAGTAATTACATTAATGGATTTATTTATTCCTAAAATTTAATGACGTTAAGTGTAATTTCTATCCTCTTCCAATTAGATCTTTTTCTACAATAACCATATACACTCTTCTCACCAGTTTTATCATTTATTATTTTTGAATTAAAAATATGTTTTATGTATTATGATCTTAATATTTTAATTTTTATATTTCAAAAAGGAATATTTATAACTTTTTTATGATATGGATTTTCAATAATGGCATATCAAAATTTAATAAAGTTGTTCACTTTAGTTATTTTTTATCTTCAATTAAACATTTTGTCTATATAAAAATTATTTAATTCTCAAGGGTAAATTATTTATATTTCATTTATGATGGTTCTTAGTGTGGGTTTTCATGTTACCTTTTTCAAAATGGTTTATGAAAGAAATTGATAATTTTATTTCATTATGACAATGTTCTAAAATTATTTCTAAAAAATTATTTTTATGGATTAACATAATTTTTTATTATGTTATACAAATAATTATATATCTAATGGAATTATGTTTTATGAGTCACCCTCTAAATTAAAATATGTTATACTTCTTCATTAGGATTTAATTTTTGGTATTAGCTGATCAACTTTAGATATCATGTTACATGATACCATTTAGAAATAATATTAAACCCACATTATGTCTATTTGTTCATTATGAATGGAAGAATGATATAGTTTATATAAAACAAAAATAAATGGATGATTCCAGGGGGACATATATCACCCTCTAATGAATTGGTTATGTTTTATATGTCATGAGATAAAAAAACATAGACATCAATGGTTTTCTTCACAATATAAATTATGAACATCATGAGTTTATTAAATACTAAATTCCTGGAATTAGGTGTTTTATCACAACATATTGCATGGAATTCATGGGAATGTCTTAAAAATCATGGAAATCCTAGGTTTCATCACAAAAAAATGTTTGGAAATCATATATTTTCATACAATATAAATCATGGAAATCATTGGTTTGTTCACATCCTAAAGTGTGGGCATCATGGATTTGATAGCAACATAATGTGGGGATATCATGGTTTTGTTTCAAGAATAATGTGTGGGAATCATGGGGTTTTTTAATGAAATAAATCTTGTTAATCGTGTTTTTTATCAAAAAAGTTATCATGAATGTCATGGTTTTTTTAGAATATTATAAATCAATATTCTTATTATTGTTCCACATTTCCTTATTTTGATATCAATCAACGGAATGATATAATTCCACGATAAATTATAGTTATTATACTCTATTTCTCATTTCTATTAATCCATACTCTTATATAATGATAAATTTTTATTCATTTGAGACTAAATTCATTTCTATCATCACTTATGGATAACTCTGATTATTCCATTTTCTTTTTGATAAGATGTTTATCTAATGCTCAATTTTTCTCATATTCCAATGATCAAACCCATGATTACATATAGATATTTTTTTACTTACTGACAATTTGGACTCACTACATTCTTATATTTTTATTCCCTAGGTTATAAGGATGATTATAATGAATAAGGATTCTAAAATTGGGGTACAATGTTGTTCAATTGTGGGGAAATCATTACGTGTATCATAAAATAAGTATATTATGAATAAGATCCTCAATGAATCTTAACCTTCTCTTATTTGGACTGTTTGATTATTTTGATGTTTTATTGTTAAAATACGCAAAACATCTAAGATAAATATATGTTCATAATGGACCATATCACCTTGTGTCCAAGCATTTGTGTAAAGTATACTATTATATCACCAAGCCATAGAGTGTGGGTGTCAGGTGTAACAATTGGAATCAAAATTTTGTTTAGTAATTTTAGAACTATTTTAGTTTTTTTTAGGGGAATAGGATGGGAAAGGATAAGTGAAACACCGAGGTAAATGTATAAGTATAGGATAACATATGGGAATGTTGGTAAAGTAGAGATCATGTGGTGTAATGGAAATGAGACCTTCGTCTAGATACTATAAGTGGATGTAAGATCTGTCACAAATGTACCTATGGTTAGTTACACTAGAAGTATAATATAGGTAATTGACCAAATCTTTACTCGATGCATGACAATAATCTAAATGATTATCATGGTTTAACACTCTTGAGGGAACAGATTTGGTAATATATTCATTCGTCAGCAACTATTTTGATGTCGTTGAAAATATTTCGGTTAGATAACATAATAAGAAATTGACATGGATAAACTAGATTGATATCTTGAGATTCATAATTTTGGTATAAAAACATGTATGTGTTACTTATTAAATTTTTATATTATACTTTTTATGAATTTATTAATTTTTATCCCTATAATTTTTTATTATTTAATGAACAAGATGGAGCTTGGAGTGTTTGTGTCAATAATATTATAAAAGTAAAATGTAGTGATTTTCCCAATGAAAAAAATGGTATAGTATTTTTAGTGATAAAAACCTATTCTAACGCTCTCCCAGTTATTAAAAACTATTAATAATAATAAAAATAATATTGTGCTCTAAAACACCCCACAGAATGAATAACATTCTACAGAGTATTTCCTGAAGTAACACCCACACTCTATTATTGGATCTTCTAATCAACATGTTTTTTTATCATGAATCAAAAATATTGGAATTATATTATCTATTAATATTTTACAGGATCAATGGGATGTTTTTATTCTTGTTTATTTTTTATAAACTGAGGCTGACCAATGGTGGGCTCCCATTAATAATTAAACAAAAAAGATTATGTAAAATCTATATAAAATGTGGAATTCAAGGAAGAATTATTTTTCCATTATTTTCACCACACCCTTATTATGATTATAGAAAGTGAATTCCATGATTTAATATAAAATTAGGATTTTATTTATTTGGATCTTATATAGAAAACTTATAGGGACTTCCAAATTATGCCTCGAGTTTTATCTCCAAATCTACGAGTGAAATAAATTTTTTATTTTCCTCATTAAATTAATATTTTTGGAAGGAATTAAAAAGAATTTACATTTAATTAAATGAATAAATCATTCAATTTGACATATGTGTAGAGATTGAAACCAGAGACTCTTATCATGCTGAAGATATAATGAAAAAAGTGGAGTATGATGGGAGCTTCAATGAAAAGTCACTTGGAGGAAAGAAATTAAAACTACCAATATATAAATAATGTGCGATGAAGCACCTGGGTAATTTCCTAAAATAATCTAGGATTTGTTTTAATATTTTATAATAGGCCACCAAACCCTCAAATATCAAAGAAATTTGAAGTGTCTGATTAACACAAGGGAAGAGAATAAGTCCCTAACAAATATACCATTCACTCACCTGGGATTAAAATGTAATGAGATAAGAATTATGAAATTAAATTCTCTAACACTAGAGGTAATAAAGAAAATATGCCCCAAAAACCTCCCAAACAAATGGAATAATGAAATACCTATGTGATGAGTATCACTGAAGTGTATCACGATAATTAATATATTCTTACACACCAATCTAAATTGATTAAAGTCATGTCAGATTAATGTTTTATCTATAGTAATATATCTATGATGTTTTCTACGATCATAAAATCACTATCCTAAAAATTTTATATTAAATTACCAATGAAGACTTCTAGTTATCTGATTATTATTTTCCATGTTGAATTTTATGGGAATTATCCTTGTGGAATTATTATTATCCACCCTTAAAATGAATTTATTTTTTGGAAGTAGATTTGTTTTATCCACGTTGTGGGAAAAATATTTTGAAAATAAGGAAATTATATCTCCTATAAAAATATTATATTATATTATTTAATGGATGATAAGAACACCCTTTATAAGTACAATATATAATGTTGGTATTAATAAAAAATTATAATAGGCCTTTTTATAAAATAGTTATTGAAACTAACCAAAATAAGGGATTACACTTTTGTGAATAAAAAGATAGATATTTTTAGATAGAAAATATATCTTGATTAATGACTATATTTTATATACCCTAAGATATTTTCACTAGTATGCGATAATTAGAATTGTGAGAGTTCAATTTATTTTTGGGAGGAATGAAATACCACATGATCGTATTATATATCTTTACGTTAAATAGAATTATTGGATTTGAAATAATTTTTCACCCCCAACACCAAATTATAACAGACCGTGACATACTTAATTAAAATAATGCAATATGAAGTGAACCATCAATAAGAATATTACAATTCATCCTCATGAAAAAAAATAATAAATTTATTTTTCTTAAAAATATATATTTATGTTCTGTAAATTTTGTTATTTCATTTAAGAAATTATTGGTGTGTTGATAAAATTTTTCGGTTAAAAGATAATTAATTAATGCAATGTGATTGATAATATTAAATATTACAATGGATGTTTTTAAAGAATTATTTTTAAATGTTTTATATTTAATTTAGTAAATTAATTTTTTCACTTTATAAAATATCTCTGAAAATAATTAATATTTCAAAAAAACATATTATCATTAATTTAATTAAAAGTTTTTGTAAAAATGGGTTAAAAAATTAGTTGTCAAAACGTTTATTTTTTTATGAAAATATTTTTTCCTTATATATTATATTTTTATAAAACATATATATTTATAAATTTAATTAATATAATTTTAATAAATGAATTTTTTAATTCAGCATGAAAAAATTATCTTAGGATGATTTTTTTGTAATAGTTGATTCTTAGCTGAATTGTAAAAAATAGAGTTTTTCCAATATTGAAACTATTGTAACTTCATCATTATATAATAAAATCATATAATTTTATAAAAAATTTAATTGCAAAAATATTAATTTAATGACTACAATTTTATATTTAAAAACACACTTTTTGAATTTATAAAAACAATGTCTAAAATTTTGAATCATAAGTAATATTTGGATTAATTTAAAATATTTTTTATTATTCCTTTTAACTATGTCCACACACGGAGGAACTATTTTTTTGATTATTTTTATGTATACATATCTCATATTTGGATAATATTAAACCCATAAATTTCATATAAATCAATAATATATATAATTATTTTTAAACCTAATTTTTAGCCATATAAATACACCTTTTCAATAAATGATTTTTAAAAATTATGTAATTGATAGATCTAATATTTCCATTATTTTTAATGTCTATTTAAATGATTTAAACCTCACCAATTTAACAATTTGATATTATTTGTAACAATTTTGGATTTAGAGTGTGTTTTGGGATAAAAAGTTTAAATTTCATAATTCTGGATTTTTAACAGATTTTTATCACAGGGGTATTTTGGACATTTATCATAAAATATATTTCCAAATTTTGTGATTCAAATTTTTTTGAACCCTTATTTTATTTCTATAATCTTTTTCTTCAGGACCATAAATAGATTCATGCATCTGGATTCCCAAAAAAATCAATCAAGTTAACAATTTTTTCGGGCGGACTGCATGGACCCCACCATAGTCATGGAGGAATAATTTGGCCTAAACTCCTCAAAATGATATTATTACACTTGAATATTAAAGATAACCCCCATACCCATCGACACAATTAATTGTTAGCTATTTTGAATCCTTTACGATGGCCATTGAGTGATAGAGTTTTGAAGGAAGCTTCATCCAGAGAAAGCAATTTACAATAAGAAATCATAACTCCTTCAATACGTGTCCAATGAATATGAAATATTTAGTGTGGATAGACAGCACATTTATGAACAATATTTATGAAGAGTCCCACGCATGAATCGGCCAATTAATGGGTCGAAAACGTGACAACGCATTGATGATGAAATCTTCCTGTAAAATGAGAGGAGCTCCTACCTCTAAATCACATTCCATTCATTGCCACACCATCCGTCACAAAGGGATTTGGCTTGAGAGAGAAAAGGGGAAGGTTTATATTGATATCATTAAGAATATTAGAACCTTTAATGATTCAATAGAGAAGATGATGGCTTCTCAAGTGATGGAAGGCTAAGTGGCAAGTGGTTGCGGACGACGACACCTGACGGACACTCTCTTCTGAGTTTTGATTTTAATGTGTAATCTCTTTTTGAATTTCTTTTAAACCTATATTTTTCAATGAATCTGGTTGTTTTATTTTATAAATATATTTTCAAAATTTTTTTTTTGATAATTGTTCCATCTATAAAGTAGAACAATTGATTTTTCTATTTAAAAATCATAGGTGAGGTTTTTCCATTGAGCATAGCGAATTCAATTAGGTTAAATTACTTGGAGGTCATTAAGTAATTGAGTCACTTATATAGGTGGGACCACAATCATATTTAAGTATTAAATATGATGTCTTTTCAAATTTGAGTGTACACCTGGGGGTCCTTGGGGTTACATTTAGTAATTTAAATTAAGAGATACTTTTTATATACAAGGAAGAGGGGAGTGTCCGAGAGGGTGAAGTATTTCTACAACCGCTATTTTTATTCTTGATTTCAATCCCAAATTATCATTACATTAAAATTAATTCAATTTATTATTTAATTCAAATTTTATTTTCACATTTCTAATCAAATCCCCATTTTCATTTCTGTAAAAAATTAATAACAAAAGTGACAGTTTTGAAACTCAAACTGTAACCTCCTTGAGAGAAAAACCTTTGGTCACCATTGTGCTACATTAAAAGGGAAAATATTGATTGAGGTTTTTACGACACAAAATCCCTTACATCAACTGGCGCCGTTGCCAGGGAGGATGCTAGAGTTGATTTTATTTGAAATTTTTTTTCATGACCCGAACTTCTAAACCGAACATGTTACCTTTAGATTCTGAAATTGATAGAACTTTTCCCACTGGGGTTAGAGGTACTAATCCCCAAGTTTCAAGTTGTGAATGTTCTACCAATACACCTAAGAGGGACATATTTGAAACTGAAATCCAAATTTCTGAAAATAGAACTTTGAAAGAACTGGATTCATCTTATGACGAAAATCATGAGAATCCTGTAGAGTACCCGGATGCCCCTGATGGATTTGGAATCAAGTCCAGTTTCATCCAGCAGCTTCCCAAATTAAATGAATTTTATGGTGAAGACCCACACAAACACCTCCAATAATTTAGTTACCTATGTTTCAACATGAAACCTCATGGAGTCGATGCCTATCCAAAGATGCTGGGTTCGTTTCCTTTTTCTCTAGATGGAGTTGATAAGGAATGGTTTTTCTATTCTCACTCAAACTTGATTAGAAATTGGAATGAATTAAAAAATATTTTCCTTGATTTTTTTTCTATGAATCTAGAACTACCTCCATTCTAAAGAAGATTTTTGGAATTAGGATGACACAAGGAGAAACACCTCAAGAATATAGGGAAAGGTTCAAACGTCTTTGTTTTAGTTGCCCCCATCATCAAATTAGTGACTAACTTCTCATTCAATAATTTTATGAAGGATTGTGTCTCACTGATAGAAGTATGATCGATGCTGCCGCAGGAGGAGATTTAGTTGATAAGACACTAGCTGCCGCTAGGATTCTAATTGCAAACATGTCTCATAATTCCCAACAATTTGGAACCATATTCCTTCTTCATGTCAAAGCTACACAAGAATTCCCTACAACTAGTCCTGAAAACAACACAATTGCAAGTCAACTATCTAATCTTACCACCATGGTATGTTCTATAATGTTGTCTAACACCCCACCAACCCAACCCAAACCTGAAGCGGCTTTCCAAATACATGTCCACTATGGGATTTGTTCTTTGAATGAACATTTTAGTGACCAATGCCCGCAAATGAAAGAGACTCCTGAGAACTGCAATGTAGTTTTTCCTAGAAGACTATTTCAATCAAACCAGAAAAGACCATTTCAAAACAACCAATATTTCTATCAAGTATGGAACAACTACTCAAATGAAAGATTTCATCAACCTGAACAACCGAGAGGATTATTCCAAGGACAATCAAGTAATTTTCAACAAGGATATTTCAATGAGAAAGACAATGCTCATTCTAGAAGCAATATTTAACCTACCCCTCCGACTCAAAACACTGATAGGAACCTTGAAGAAGCAATGAGGAAACAACGAGAGGAAATGAGGTAACTAAAATAATACTAAAAAACAATATAACAAAATGAATACCTTGATTACTCAAATTGGTCAGCTTTCCACTGGTATTAATTTCATAAAAAATCAAATGAGTGGTGGTTTACCCTCACAACCATAAGTAAATCAGAGGAATAATGGGAAGGAAAATGTGAGTGTAATTGAACTTTGGAGTGGAACAAAATTGAACAACCCTCATATTAAGAACATAAAGCCTGTTGCTGATACTGTTGATGAAAATACTACCCTTGATAAAAATGTTGCAAAGTATATAGTTGATAGAAACTCAATGTCAAGAGAGGAAATCATGTTTGAAAGAACAAAGAATGATTGGAAGAGGTTGTCTAGTTTTTATGTTCCTCCAAAACATACTAATAATACCCCAGAAACATTAAAACCACCACTGCCATATCCAAGGTGTGAACCACCACCAAAGTCCAGTGCTGAAAAAGAATTGGATAAGGAGGTTTTGGAAACATTCAAGAATGTCCAAGTCAATATTCCATTTCTCGATGCTGTGAAACAAATTCCGAGGTATGCTATGTTTCTGAAAGACATGTGTACCAATAAGATAATGTTCAAAGGAGGTGAAAAAGTAAACTTAAGAAGGAATTTTACATCTATGATTTATCATTCCCTTCCTATCATGTGTAAAGACCCCGGGACATTTACCATTCCATGTACCATTGGGAAATGTGAATTCAAATATGTGATACTTGATCTAGGGGCCTCTATCAATTTCATGCCAAATTCTATCTACTCATATCTTTAGGTTGGAGACTTGAAACCCTCTGGAATTATCATTCAACTTGCAAACCAAAGTACCACCAAACCTGCTAGAGTTATAGAGGATGTTCTAATTCAAGTGAGAGACATGATTTTTCATGTTGACTTCTTTGTTTTGGACATGGAAGATGATCAGTTCAGCACACATGCTCCCCTCATCCTAGGGAGGCCATTTCTAAAAACTATGAAAGTGATCATCAATGTTCACAAGGGATCACTTTCACAAGAATTTGGATGAGATGTTGTTCATTTCTACATTTTTAATTCATTGAAACACCTAGTTGAGGATCATTCAAATCCCCATGTAAGCATGATTGATTGGTTTTCCTTTGGCATATTACATGGTTTTTTCTACGATGAAATACCAACTGATGTGGAAATAGAGGTAAATTTGAATGATTTTGAATCAGATAAAAATGAGGATGAAATTGGAGACTGTTAAGAGTCTTTGGATGTTGAGAATGGATATCTGAGCAATGATGAAGATGAATTTCTAGAAACCACTGAATCTATTAGTGGTATTCCAGGAGAGGTTTCCAATTTTTCACACAAAACATGTCTTGAGGCCGAAGAAAGTGATCACCATGATGAACATGGAGCTTCACTAAACAATCTAACTTCTAGAGAGTTCCCAGTTATCAATGAAACCAACACACCTGTGGTATAATTGAACCCCCTTCCGGATAACCTTAAGTATACCTTCTTGGTTCATAATGAACAATTCCCTGTAATCAACTCAAATGATTTGTCCGAAGTCCAGGAAAACCAATTTTTTGAAGTTCTCATGTCCCACAAGGAAGCCATAGGATGGACTCTCTCTGATATAACAGGAATCAGCCCCTCAGTTTTCATGTACATAATTTTACTGGAGGAGAACGCGAGATCAGTAAGAAAATTTCAAAGAAGACTGGACCCAACACTTCTGGAGGTTGGGAAGAAAGATGTCACCACCTTGCTGGCTGTTGCAATTATTTTTCCCATATCTAATAGTCAATGGGTATCTCGAGTCCATGTTTTTCCAAAAATAGTGGATTTACAATCTCAAGGATTGAATTTGGTGATCTTGTCCCCATAAGGTAACCAAATAAATGGAGAATGTGCATTGATTATAGGAAACTCAATTTGGTTACAAGGAAAGACCACTTGTCGTTACCATTCCTAGATCATGTCCTTGAAAGACTAGCTGGGAAAAACACTACTGTTCTCTTGATGGATTCTCTAGATATTTTCAGATTCACATTTTACCAGAGGATCAAGAGAAAACCACCTTCACATGCCCATTTAGAACTTTTGCATATAGAAGGATACCCTTTGGTTTATGTAATGCCACCAGAACTTTTCAAAGGTGAATGATAAGCATCTTCTTTGAATTTTTGGAAACTTGCATGGATGTTTTTATGGATTACTTCACTGTGTATGGATCATCTTTTGAAATTTGTTTGAAAAGTTTGGAACATGTCCTTAAAACATGCATTGAAAATAACATTGTTCTAAATTATGAAAAATTCCATTTTATGGTTGCTAAAGGGATTGTTCATGGACATGTTGTGTCCCGTGATGGAAATCAAGTTGATCAATCCAAAGGTGAGGTAATTTCTTCATTACCATACCCAAAAACTATGAGAGATGTGAGATCCTTTCTTGGGCATGTTGGATTTTATAAGAGATTCATTAAAGATTTCAGTACGATTGCACTTCCATTGTCCAGATTACTCCAAAAATATGTCCAATTTGTCTTTTATGAGAATTGAATAAATTTGATTCATGAGATAAAACAACGATTGATAACCCCTCCCATTGTTCAACCTCCTAAATGGGACATTCCCTTTAAAATAATGACAGGTGCATCTGATTTTTATCTGGGGGCAGTATTGAGTCAATGGTCAAAAAAGAAATCTCATGTGATTGCCTATCCCTCCTAAAATCTAGATCAAGACCAATCAAACTACACAAAAATTGAGAAAGAACTGCTGGCTATTTTATTTGCTCTAGGAAAATTTAGATGTTATCTGCTGGGCTCCAAGGTGATTGTTTCTACTGATCATTCCGCAATCCGATTCATGATGAAGAAACATAGTGCAAAACCAAGACTTCTGAGATGGATTTTGATTTTATAGGAGTTTTATGTTGAAATAAAATATACTAAAGGATTTTAGAACCTTGTTTCTGATCATTTGAGCAGGATATCATTTATTGTGAATAGAAAATTTCAGATGTGTTCTCCAATTAAAGAAACCTTTCCACATGAGGATTTATTTGCTGCTCAAAGTAAAATACCATTTTTTGATAATCTTGTAAACTATTTGTCTTCTGATGAACATACCCACTGTTTTTCCAAAAATCAAATTGATAAACTTGTGAGTGATTCAAAGAAATACATTTGGGATGATCCTTATTTATGGCACATTGGTAGTGATCAAATGATACAAAGATGCATTCTGAACTCTAAATTTCAATACATCCTACATTTATTCCACACATTAAACTGTGGAGGACACTTTGGACCACAGAGAACATCAAGAAAAGTTATTAATTCTATATTATATTGGACAACCATTTTTAGAGATGCTTTCGAATTCTGTAGAACCTGTAAAAATTTCCAATTCCAAGGAAACATTTCCAAGAGAAATGAGAAGCCACAAAACCCAATTTTGTTTTGTGATGTTTTTGATGTATGAGGAATGGATTTCATGGGGAATTTTCCAAATTCATTTGGATATCTCTACATCTTGGTGGCTATTTATTATGTGTCCAAGTGGGTTGAGGTTATCCCCACCCGAACTGATGATGAAAAAATTGTGTCCAAATTTTTGAAAGGAAATTTGTTTTCAAGGTTTGGATTTCCAATGTTTCTAATTACAGATCAAGGTACCCATTTTTGTAATAGGACATTGGAATCTCTTTTGAAGAAATAAGATGTTAATCATAGTGTCTCTACACCATATCATCCTCAAACAAATGGAATGGTTGAGTTGTCTAATAGGGAGAGAAAAAAAATCCTAGAAAAAACAGTGAACCCAAATAGAAAGGATTGGAGTTTGAGACTTGATGATGCCCATTGGGCCCACAGAACTGCTTTCAAAAACCCCATTGGAATGTCACCATTTAGATTGGTCTATGGAAAACCTTGAGATCTACCAGTTGAGTTAGAACAAAAATCCTTTTAGGCTGTAAAAACATGTAACATGAACCTATATTCTGTTGGGAATAAAAGAAAATATTGTTTGCATGAGTAGGAGGAGATCATAAATACTCCATAAGAAAGCTCCAATTTATACAAAGAGAGAAGAAAAGCCTTTCATGATGGGAGGATTCTCATCAAAAAATTCAAGTAGGGAGACAAAGTTCTGCTATTCGATGCTAGATTGAAACTCTTCCCAGGTAAATTTCGTTAGAAATTGTCTGGCCCATTCATTGTTACTCATGTTTTTTATTTCAGTGCAATACCGATTAGAGATCCAGACAAAGAGAAATCATTCACTGTCAATGGTCATAGATTGATGCTATTTCAAGAAAATTTTCAATATCTTCCAGGGGAGGAGATTAAACATCATGACGCAGAATATAATTGATGCCAGGTTGTGTATTTCCTTATCATTTATTTTTGTTATGTCTTTAATTCCTATAATTTCATGCTAAAAAAACTACACCATTAAGAATTTTCATAGAATAAGTGTGGGGGGACACAATTCTGGGTAGATTAGGTTTTTACGAACTTCTGTTTGAAATTTTTTGTTTTCAAAATTTCTTTCCATTTTTTTCGTGTTTATTTTTCAAATAAAAAAATATTTTGGAATTTATTAAATTTCATTTGAAACTCATGATAAGAAGTAGCCCACCTGATCATTTGAAACAGAACATAATTGAATGCTGAAAATGACATTGTTTCAAGTTAAAAAATTTGGAAAATTCTGGAAATGACCACTGATTTTTAAATCTCATGTAACATATCACTGAAATTGTGATTGAAATTATCATTCTTTTGAGGACTCTAGACCCATTTTTACATCTTATTCAAATTCACCTCTTTCTTGAGAGAACCAATTCGTGTTTGTTTAAACTAGAATTTGATTTATTTCTATCAAAAATTGAGTGTTGAGATACTTGTGATTAAAATTATTGAGGCATTTTTTTTGAATATTGGTGCCTCCTTTTCATGATTATCCTTTTTGTTTCGGCCTTCCTTGAACATTTGATCATTCATGAGACCTTAGTAGCCATGTATAGCCTGTTAGGTTAGCCATATTAGAAGCCAAATTTCCCTTTCTATCCTTCTCTGGAAGTATAAATGCATGATCTTGATGAACTTAAGTGTGGGGGGGGGGGAGATGACTCATGTTGTGATACCTCATTTGGTGTTGATTTGTGAGAATATTTAAGCATTGAAGGCATATTTGCGATGCTGGAATATATTTTTCTGAGAGATGTGCATATCTAGAGCTCTCAAATGAAATGGAGCTGTGCCTATCTGGAGCTCTCAAGTGAAATGGAGTTCTACCTATCTGGAGCTCGCAATGGAAATAAGTTGTGCCCAATATGGAGCTTTCGAAAAAATGTCATATTTTTTATTGAAATATTGATGGAATGGGGTGGAATATAGAAGATCAGAGCTGATTATTTTTTAGGAGAATCTGGAGGAGACTATACTTGAGTAAAAATAAGAATCATGCATTTCTACTTCAAAAAAAGCAAAACCCCCCTTATTCAGCCACAAAAGTATTTACATTTGAATCCTAACAACCCCAAGCCACAGAAAAACCATGTAAATCCTTCATGATAATCACATGTTCATGACTCATATCGGGTGGAGATGTAGAAATTTATCAAGCCTATAGTAATTCTTGCATGAGTTGGATGAGAAAATCCTTGTTGAAAATCTATATTGTGTGCTGAGGGAAAATGAATGTGAGGTAAGTGTGTTGTGTCCATGAGAAGATAAAAGAAGTGGAAATGGATTGAATTTATAATTTTAAATATTTGTCTTTAATGAGGCATGATATCTTTTTAATTCTTTGTGGTAAATTGGTAAACTTCATTGGTATGTGTTCTATTTTTCTTGATTTTATGCTCACCAGTCCAGGAGTCCAAGAGCCATGTGTGGGGGAATTGATAGAGCTAAAATTTACATTATTTTTAATTTCTATTTAAATGATTTAAACCTCACCAATTTACCAATTTGATCTTATTTGTAACAATTTTGGATTTAGAGTGTGTTTTGGGATAAAAAGTTTAAATTTCATAATTCTGGATTTTTAACATATTTTTATCACAGGGGTATTTTGGTTATTTATCAAAAAATACATTTCAAAATTTGGTGATTCAAATTTTTTTGAACCATAATTTTATTTCCATCATCTTTTTCTTCAGGACCATGAAAAGATTCATGCATCTGGATTCCCAAAAAAATCAATCAATTTGACAATTTTTCCGGGCGGACTACATGGACCCCACCATAGTAATGGATACATAATTTTCCCTAAACTCCTCAAAATGATTCTATTACACTTGAATATTAAAAAGAACCCACATACGCATCGACATAATTATTTTTAAACCATTTTGAATCCTTTACGATGGCCATTGAGTGATAGAGTTTTGAAGGAAGCTTCCTTGATGCTTCATCTAGAGAAAGCGATTTACAATAAAAAAATCATAACTCCTTCAGTACACGTCCAATGAATCTGAAATTTGGAAGGTCTAAGGAAAACACATTTAGGAACAATATTTATCAAGAGGTCCATGAATGAATTGTCCAATTAATGGGCCGAAAACACGACAACGCGTTGATGATGAAATCTTCCTATAAAAGGAGAGGAGCTTCTACCTCTAAATCACATTCCATTCATTGCCACACCATCCGTCACAAAGGGAGTTATCTTGAGAGAGACAAGGGGAAGGTGGATATTGAGATCCTTAAGAATATGATAACCTTTTAAGATTCAATAGAGAAGATTAAGGCTTCTCAAGTGATGAAAGGATAAGTGGAAAGTGGTTGCGGACGACGACACCCGACGAACACTCTCTTCCGTGTTTTGATTTTAATGTGTAATCTCTTTTTTAATATCTCTTGAACCTATATTTTGAATGAATCAGGTTTTTTTCTTTCATAAATATATTTTCAACAAATTTTATTTGATTTTTGTTCCATCTATAAAGTAGAACAATTTATTTCGCTATTTAAAATTCATTGGTGAGGTTTTACCATTGAGCATAGTGAATTCAATTAGGTTCAATTACTTGGAGGTCTTTAATTAACTAAGTCACTTATATAGGTGGGAGAACAATCATATTGAAGTCTTAAATATAATGTCTTTTCAAATTTTCGTGTACACCTGGGGGTCCTTGGGGGTACATTTAGGAATTTAAATTAAGATATATTTTTTATATACAAGGAAGAGGGGATTGTCTAAGAGGGTGAAGCTTGTCTGCGACTGCTATTTTTATTCTTGATTTCAAACAAACATTATCTTCACATTAAAATTAATTCACTTTAGTATTTAATTAAAATGTTATTTTCAAATTTTTAATCAAACCCCCATTTTCATTTCTACAAAAAAAAAACAAAAGTGAAAGTTTTGAAACTCGAACTGCAACCTCCTCGAGAGACAACCATGTGGTCACCACTGTGCTACATTAAAAGGGAAAATATTGATTGAGGTTTTTACGACACGAAATCCCTTACATTAGTAATGTATTATTAAAATTAATTTATATCACTCGTAGAAATTTTATTTCAAAAAAATTATTTCATACTTTGAATCATTATGTTCAAATTCTGTAATATGGATCATTTTATTTTTATGAATTAAAAGTAAACTACTATGGTAATATAACGACCCAGAAATTTATTAGTGAAATTCCCCTTCTAAATTTATTTTTGTGTCAGACATGGAAATATAGTAAAATATAAAACACATGATCTATATAATCAAATAAAAAACACTTTATTATATTAATTTTAACTTAACATTGTGTGAATAATTATATCCATAAGAATTAAAATTAATATAATGGATAAAAATAGAAAATAAATAAATGTAATATAAAAATTAATATTTTATTAATCCCCATGAATGGACACAACAAAATAAACACTATTGAAATGAAACGAAATATTATTAATGAAATATTAATTTTGGAAATGTAAACATATAAAACATTAAAAAAATATAATTTAAATGAAAAATTAATTACATAGGACATATTTATAGAAGGCGGGGACCCTTATAACCATTAAAAATATTTCCATTGGATTGGTATTCATACTATTGGATAGGTAATATGAATATTAGGAATAGTAAACTAATGGTTAGAATGGTAACCTCACCTATGTTATTATAAAATAATATTTAGTTATATTATAAAATGAAAATTTAATAAATTTATTTCAGGATATAAATAAATAATTTCATAAAAAATGATTAAATAAGTATTTTAATTTTAATAAAACCAATATTATTTATTTACCTTTTGCTGATAAATATAAAATTTTAAAATAATTTTTAATTTTATAAAATAAGATTATGAAATAGTATTTAGTTTCATTAAAATTATATTATGATTTTATGAGACTATAAGTACATTTTAATGGGTTAAAAATGGTCCTAATATTAAAATTTGTATTTTTCAAATTAATATGGTTTACTGTTAAATATAATATTTATCATGTTTTTAAAATTATTTTTATAAAGTGAAATTGAGTTTTTTAATCTACATATATAAATATTATTTGGGTTAACTTCGGTATTTTAATAAAATATTAGTTTTTTAATGAGTAGGGAACACAAAAAAATATAATATTTAACATTATATTCTAAATATAAGAAATGACTAGACTTGATTGATTTTATAGAGCATTATTTAAAATTCACATGCATTGATCACATTGTCTTGACACATGAATCATTATTATTGGTATTTTTTAGCGCAAATAATAATAAAATGAATATTTTATTAAAAACGACCCTCTCATACCCATATAAATACCAGTCCTTATCTTCATACCTTCTAAGACATGATGTTTGTATAATATATATCCAATTATCTTCCAAACACTCTCCCCCACAACCTCATGGTACTGGTCTCTGAAAAAGTAAATACAAATTTTCCTTATGGTTTAGTTCAAGAGACAACATTCAAATATGTAATATTCTCAATATATCTTATTTAAATTCTTTTCTTCACCTACATACTTCATTGATATCCCATCCAAAATGACATAATTATTCTAATATAATGAATATTCTAGATTTTTATTTTGTTAATGAAATATCTATTTTCTCTTCTACTCATATTTCATTCTAAAATGAAAATTATTCCTCATATTATGGTCAATTCACCACCTTCATGAACAAAATAATTAATTTTCCTACACTACATTCATTGATAATTATATAAATAATATTATGGATTATTATGATGATGATATGTATGGAAAATAAAATATTCTAATCCAACTGACCATATATGATAACATTTAGAATAAATGAATCACCTCATTGTTAGAACACATTTGAACACTTAAGACAATTTAATCTTCTAGATGAACATGAATAATATTTAATTTCACTTCAAATTTGTAGTTTTATTTGATAATAACATCAAAAATTATCCCCAAACTAAATCGAACATGGAAAAATAAAATTAATAACCCTATAACCATCATTATAGACATAATACCTCAGTTAAATAATTATTGAGTAACATAAACAATTGTTAATAAATAACATATATTATAATTAGGTTCTGAATAATTTATTTGATAAATAATAATTTATTGATTAGGATATCAATCGAATGTGATGAAAAAATCTGTAACTATGGTAAGATAACTCTCTTAACCACCCAAATTTCATTATATTATCTTTTATCTCTCACTACATCAATTTCTATTTGTTTAATGTCATAGAGAGCTTCCAAATTAGGTATATATGGATCTTACATATATATTTATCTTTTTATCACTTTAATTGTGGGGGTTATACATGCCTTAAATTCATTTATCATATCGTCATTTAAAATCATACCCAATTAAGGTGAACTTTTCTATACCTTAATCCATTAATAAATTCCTCAATAGAAGTATTTTATCAATTTTAAATTTCATAAAATAATAACCACTTAAGGGTTAATGATTTTGGTGAACCTCTGGTTTAAAAAATGTAACACCTTGAGATTTTATGTGATATATTACTTTTTAATTTCTTTGATGTCTTCTATAATAGACAATCAAAGATTATCTTGTACTATACGCAAAACCACATTTGCTTGCAGTATACGCAACACTATTCCTGGATCGTGTTACACGCAATTTCAAGTTCATTTTATGGAGATTATTTTACGCAACATTATGTATAGATTTTGATTAATTTATAAATGAAATAAGTTTTGATTATGTTATACACAACACAAAACGGAGCATTCACTACATGAAGTCCTGACTTTCCTTGCATTACACGCAATCAATACCTTCTTCAATAGCGTGTGTAGTACGCAATTCCAAGTTTCACTAAACGAGATATTATTATAATATTATTATGAACTAGCCGTTATGAATAGTAATACCCACTTTATGAAATTTTATAAATTTTATCTTTCAAAATGGACTTCATTTTTTGATTCTGAATATCGAAATTGGCCTAGGGTGAATTTTTGGTATCTTTCTGAATACATTCAATTATTGATGAATTGTAAAAACAATGGGTTACTATTTAAAAAACAACTTTTTATTTAAATAATTTTTTATTTTAATTAAATTTATTTTAGATCAAAATTGATACATAATACCTATATAAGTTCAATTTAATTTATTTGACTCATTTTAAAATAATTTTAGATATATAAAAATTTTATTAAACTTTTCACCGTCTTTTATCCACCTCCTAGGAGAATTTGAAAATCTACATAAAACTTAATTTTACCACTTCTGTGAGTGGAATTTCAAAAATTCGAGAGAAATAGTTAATATTAAGGAGTAAAATGTGGTTCAATAAGATTAAAATAATTTTTGGTGAATAGTAACTTTTTACTTTTATTTACCACAGTTAAAATTAAATAGGGTAATTAAGGGTAAAAATGGTATTATTATTACCCTAACACTTGTCCTAATTCTATTGAATAAGTGTAATTCAAACAAAAAAACATTAGGAATACAATATTACCCTTTTGGTCCACTTGGATTAGATTAGGACACTTATTATTATTTTATTTAAAGAAGAGTTAAAATGGTTAAAATCACAGTTTAATAACTAAAACATATTTAATATAGGATTATAAATAAGATAAATTAGACTATAAATATTAATTAGAAATATAAAAAGATTACCTACTTAAGGGTATTTTATTTATAATTTTTAGACATTAAATAAGTTAATTTATTTATGACACAGTAATGATGTAGTAATTACCTAAATAATGAAATATAAAAATAATTGACATTATAAATACCAAAATAAATTTAATTTGAGTCTTTTAATGAATTACACTAATTTTCTAGGTTAATATGACAAGTTAGTATTGATTTAAGTAATTGTTTTGAACTAATAATTCTGTTATTTGTTTCA
Organism: Viscum album; assembly: GCA_963277665.1. Classification (NCBI taxonomy): domain Eukaryota; kingdom Viridiplantae; phylum Streptophyta; class Magnoliopsida; order Santalales; family Viscaceae; genus Viscum; species Viscum album. Next base: position 731,992,057 of record OY728145.1, on the reverse strand, counting down.
CAAAAATGAATTACCAAATAGTTTCAAAATTGACATAAAATAGTTTTTTTAAAAATATTATATTATTAATTGTTATTATATTCATAAAAATATATGAATCAGAAAAATGACTTAGATACGGTTATATATATTAATAATGAACCAGTTGGGGTTTTTTTGGACGTTTATAGTATGTTTATTAACAATATAGTGTAAGAAAACAATAATACACGGTAAAGGTTAAATTATTTAACTTAGAGATAAATCTAAATGATAAGGTTAAAATAGTAACCTAAACATGTCTAAAACCTATTGGTTGAGAGGATTTAGACCCATCCCCACTTTAGTTTCTAAATAAATAAATTTGGAGCCATTATAAACTGAATATGACTTTATTATAAAATAATATTTTAAGTTTTTCTTAAAGTTCACCTCTCCTCCCTTATAAAAAGGGCACCACTTATCTCTTATCTTCACACCCATTTGAGCATTGAAGATCGGCCAACCCCTGCCCATTTCCCTTATCATCTTCCCTAGAAATATTATAGAGGTTCTTTTATCCTCAAAAGACCGACCCTAGTGACTTAATAGGAGGTTAAGAAGAGGCGCATCAAAGAAGAGGTAATATCTTTTACCGATTCTTTCCAATTTATTTCTTCTTCTTCTTATTCTTCTCTATTTGTTTCATCATAAATTAATAACATAAGTGTCAATAATATACTTATATGTTATTATAAATATGAAACAACCCAATTTCATCTTCTATGCATCCTAAAGAAAAATAAATCACTGCGCGTGTGTATGTACGGAATACCGTCTCCACGCCGTGGTGTAATCTGTTTTCCACCACCACCTTACTTGGATGGGTATAATGGTGTAAATAAATAACTATATATGATTATTTTAAAGTGTTAATGATTCTGAAATATTATACAAACACTTCAATACAATTCCATAATCATGGGAATGATACCATCGTTCGTGCATACGTAAGGACTACCATCTCCACAAACGCGATAAGATTCATTTTCCATGATTAACAATTCAAGTATGATTATAAAGTATATATAATAAATAATCATGAAAGATATTACATAATAATTATACTGTATTTATAAACATATTTGTTTCATTTACTTATTTTAATTTAATTCAATAAGGAAACAAAAATAGCGTTCATGCGTACGCACGACCTACTGTCTCCATGAACGGTGTATTTCATTCCATTTATTGATCTATCATATATATTTGAATACTGAAAATATATTATATATAAATCATGTTTTACATTATGGAATTAATTAAATCATGATATAAGTAATAATATCAAGAACAACATGTTGAAACATGTACGATAAATGAAATGATTTTACCCAAAACACTCCTTTAACAAGGAATTTACAAAAGAACGGGTAATATAAAGTCATAAGTGAACCATATATGATATCATAACAATGAATATGATTTTTTAATAAGTTAATGATATTATTTAAATCATTATACAGTAGGTTTAGATACGTACGAATGATATCGAACCTAAGGTAAGGGATAACGTTTCCAATCTCGTTTTTATCTGAGATTTTTTAATCGTAAGTGTTTACTGGGGTTATATTTTTTATCCTTGTACTTGTTTTATAAAAATGGTATCATGTATGTTTAAAGTCTTTTTAACCCATTTCTGATTTTTACTACATGGTATGTAAGGAATCTTTTTTTTGATTACCAAACGAGTTACTTTTTGAGTTTTCTGACAAAAGTACGAGAAGAATGTTATTTTTAACTTATACAGCGTGAATGGATTTTTACAGTTTCAAAATGAATTATTTAAATGAAGTTTCCTCTACAAAATTTTATGAGAATTTTCTAAAAAATACATTTCTTTTAAAATTTCATGGAATTTTGTGAAAAAAAATGATTTTGAAGAAGAAAGGATATTTTCCTCAAGAATTAATTTCAAGTGTTTTATCAAACCCATTTTCCATATAAGATGACATTATTTCATTTGGGTATGTTTCAAGTATAATTTATCTATGATTTAAATTGTTTTAATTTTCTTATGATGGAATTATATCCATTTGTTTCATATGGATTATGTTATTATGGGATGATGTTTATGAAACCCATTTTATTCTTTGGGTTATGATGAATGATTTATGTTTATGTTGTGGCACATGGAAGAATGATTTCATTATGAGATGGGTGGGATATATATATCCCTCCAATTAATTGGGTAATGATTTATATCTAATGAGATAAACATGGGTGAAATGGAAAGTTAATCCGGTTCTGTGATACAGGACTGGAACGAGGAGTGAACTCAATTCAGAAAGGAACTTTATCCACTATGATGGTCTTGGCAGTAATTCCTTGGCTACTATGGAAATCATGTCATGTGATTAATGTTTTTACATAATTAAATGTTTTATTCGAATGTTATTTTATCATGATTGATTTTCTTTTATGATCTATGCCTTATGTACTACCATGATTTATTTCACAACTCAAGATTTTGATGTTTAAACTTTATGTTCATTTTTTAAAGTTCAAATGTATATGGTTTGTTTTACTTTTTCCCATGCTTACCCTTAGTGATAATTTGAGCTCACCATTTATATGTTTTCCTTTCCCCATGATATAATGAAAGTTTTAGGTAAGAAAAAAAGGGAAGATCTTTATGGGAGATGTTGGTGATATTTCACCAAGATTAGAAGATTATGTTCCATGTTTCCAAAGACACTAAATTATTACGGTCCTTTGGTGTCTATTTTTTTTATGTGTTAGATATTCTGCAAAAGTAATGAAATGTCTATGTACACCAAGATTAGGGTCTCTACAGTTTGTATCAGAGGAAAGGTTTAGTTAACCTTTGGAAACTAGGATGCGAAAACTTTAGTGAGATCCCTAGAGATATTTCTAAGGTATTTCTAGGTATATCCCAAAGGATAAGTATACGTATAGGTAATATTCCTAGAATTGTGCTAACGATATTAGAATTAAACCTAAGATGTTATATATTTAAGCTACTCCCCCTTTATTATGTTGTTTTCCCTAGCAATAGTTTTTCCTCTCACACTTTTTTTGGGTTTTAGATGATGGCTGGAACCCGAAGGAACCGTGATGATCAATGTAATGGACAATGCAATGATTGTCCTCATGAACAAACCAATGTCATGGGATATGGAGTGAAAAATCCTATTGCTATACTTACACAAGCTATGAATCATTCTGGAATTCCAAATAAGAAGAAAAGGGAACAATATTCTATTGAGTCCTTAATGAGGCAACATCCACCTTCTTTCAGCGGGTCTTCTGATCCACTTGTTGCTGAAAAATGGATTAGTACCATTGAAATGATATTTTCCATACTTCTCAGTTTGGTACACGAAAAATTAATTATGGATATTTACTGTTTAGAAGGTGAAGCAGATCAATGGTGGACGCTAATTAAGAATACAAGTCCACAAGATGAAATTGAATCCATGGAATGTGATGAGTTCAAGAACTTGTTTTTCAGTAAGTACTTCCCTAGAATTCTTCGAACAATGATGAAAAAAGAGTTCCTTGAGCTTAAGAAGAAGGATGATGAATCTGTTGGTATATACGAATTTTTTTTACAAGACTTGAAAGGTATGTATCTGGCTTTATCATCCAACCTGAAAGTAAAGTTGATCGATTCTTCATTGGCTTAAAACCAAGTCTTCGAATGGAATTAGCTATACGAGACTTCAATAGCTATGAAGAAATTGTGATTTGTGATATCAAGGTAGAACTGGAAGTTGGTTTAACATATCCATATCATGGTTTTGACAAGAAATGAAAGATGGAGTTCAAGGAGAAATCTCAGAATAATGGGGAAAAGAAGATGAATGTTTCTTTATGCTCAAAGTGTGGAAGGAAGCATGGTAGAGATTGTCTTAAAGGGACTAGAAAAATTTTTATGTGTGGAAAAGAAGTTCATCGAGTAGCTGAGTGTCGAAGTAATGGAAAAAGGGTTTCTAATGATGTGAATAAAGAAAATACTGTGGAGAACGTACCACCAACACTTCAATGCTTCAAGTGCAAGGAAATGGGGCATTATTCTAATCAATGCCCTAATCTAAGGGTTAATGATGATCAATGTGAGAAACCTCTTAAGGAAAAGGATAAAGGGAAGTCACATACGATCACTCTTTGTGATGTTGAGTATGAAAACGATGTTGAGTAATAATTACATGTTTATGTAATGGGATTTCAAAATAGTATCATGCAATCTCATTTATGGTATCGTGGAATTTTGGAATATCTATGTATTGGTTTTCAATAATTATATGGTACCGGTAGCCATGAAAATTGACTAAAATATTTTTGGAAAGAAGATGATATGCGCATAATGAAGGGATAAAGAGAAAATGAAATGAGCTCATGACTGATATCATGGTTTGAGTATATAAAAATTTCGGGATTTTGGTATGTGGAAAGAGTTTACTTTTGACAGCATTCATGTTTTCAATATGGATCAATGGGCATTCATTTTTCAAGAGAATACATGATTATTGTATTCACATGTCTCGAATTTGACCAACAAGAAATATCCTATGATATATGGGGGATAAATGATGGTATTTACATGCTTGTTTGATGACATTTCTAGTAATCATTCTCTTTATAGTATAAGATTGGATAGAAGTATTTTAGATAAGCTTAAATATTGTAATCGATTATGTTGGAAATAAGTTAGTATTGTTTAAGGTTTTAATTTTTTTTCGATATTATTGATGGGATGTTATAATAATGTCATTTTAGAAAAAGGATAACTTGTAGGACGGGCGACAACCCGTCGCGTCGGACAAGGCTGTGGGAATCGATCCCACAACCGAAGTGTGACATGCCTTTATCACCTACCACCGGCCTACAAGAAGTCCCTAGTTAGTAGAAACTAGTTTTATTATATTAATCAGTATGGTAGATGAAGTATAAGTCCATTTTTGGAACCATATACGATTAATCTCACCATAGATGGGCTTATGTGTATAACTTTTTCTAACCATTTGTTTGAGATAGATGGAATGACTCATCATTCTATCACATGATCTGCTAACACTTCACAAATGAAAAATTCAACTTAATTTCATTAAGTGGTGATGTGGAAATAGTTCAAGGCACGAGCAGCGGTAATATTGTACCAAAATCAATTAATTATTTCTTTTAATTCAAAAATTCATCAACATTTGGGAAATGATCTTGAAAAACAAAAATGTATTCCTAGTAACCTCATATCTGATTAATCAGATGGTACCTTAGATCATCACAAATTTATGGCTTTCTGGTTGTTGGCTTTTTTATAACCATGTTCTCTACCACTCTCCATCAGAACTTGATGGTTAGATTTCTCTTCCATATCCATATTTTCACCTATATACTCCTATGTGGGAACCGAGGTGATGAGTTACTTTGGGTATTAGTTTTGTTTCTAACTTTACATTTTAAAATGATGATATAGTATTCCTTTTTATGATGTGGGATTCTATGAATGAATCTTTCAAGTAGTAAATGATTTATAACCCCGACGAATTTCAAGGGAAAAATTCATTTTAAGGGGGGAAGAATGTAACACCCCAAGATTTTATGAGATATATTAATTTTTATTCTTGTTGATGTCTTCTATTATACACTACACAAAGACTAGCTTGTACTATATGAAACAACGTATTATCTTGCAATATATGCAACACTATTCTTGGCTCGTGTTAAACACAATTTGAAGTCCATTTTGTGGAAATTATTTTACGCAACATTAAGTGTAGATTTTGTTTAATGTAATTGAAATAAGTATTGATTATGTTATATGAAACACCAAACAGAGCTTTCACTACATGCATTCCTGACTTAGGATGCATTACACGCAATTAAGACCTTCTTCAATAGTGTCTGTAGTACGCAATAACAAGTTTCACTAAATGATATATATTATAATATTATTATGAACTAGCCATTATGAATAGTAATACCCACTTTTTGAAATTTTATAAATTTTATCTTTCAAAATGGACTTCATTTTTCGATTCGTAATATCGAAATTAGCCTAGGGTGAATTTTTGGTATTTTTATGAAAACTTTCAATTTTTGATATATTGTAAAAACACTTGGTTATTATTTAAAAACCGACTTTTTATTTAAATAATTATTTAGTTTATTTAAATTTATTTTAGGTAAAAATTGATACATAATACCTATATAAGTTCAGTGTAATTAATTTGAGTCATTTTAGAATAATTTTAGATATATAAAAATTTTATTGAAATTTTCACCGTCTTTACCCACCTCCTAGGATAATTTGAAAATCTACATAAAACATAATTTTACCACTTCTATGAGTGGAATTTTGAAAATCTGAGAGACACGGTTAATATCAAGGATTAAAATTTGGTTCAATAAGATAATTTTTTTTGAATAGTAACTTTTTACTTTTATTTACTACGGTTAAAAGTAAATAGGGTAGTTAGGGGTAAAAATGATATTATTATTACCGTAACACATGTCCTAATTCTATTAGATTAGTGTAATTCGACCAAAAACAACCTTATTAATAGAATATTTCCCTTTAGTACCACTTTTATTAGATTAGAACACTAATTATTATTTTATTTATAGAAGTGTTAAAATGGTTAAAATCAAAGTTTAATAACTAAAACATTTTCAATATAGGGTCATACATAAGATAAATTCGACTATAAATATTTATTAGAAAGATAAAACGATTTCCAACCTAAAGGTAGTTTTTTATAATTTTTAGACATTAAATAATTTAATTTAATTAGGACACAATAGTGATGCAGTAATTACCTAAATAATGAAATATTAAAATAATTGATATTATAAATACCCAAATAAATGAAATTTGAGACTTTTTATGAATTACTCTAATTTTTTAGGTTAATAAGACATTTTATTAGTGATTTAACCAACTTTTTTTGAACTAATAATTCAGTTAAATTTTTCACAAAAATCAATTACCAAATAGTGTCAGAATTGACATATTATTGTTCTTAAAACAAATATTATAATATTAATTGTTATTATATTCCTAAAAATATAAGGTTTGTCCACATGACTTAGATAAGGTTATATATATTAACAATGAACCACTTGGGGTTCGTTTGGCTTGTTATAGTATGTCTATTAACCATATAGTGTAAGAAAACAAGAAGGCACGGTAAAGGTTAAATTATTTATCATAGAGTTAAATCTAAATGATAATGTTAAAATAGTAACATAAAATTGTCTAAAACCTATTGTATGAGATGTTTTCGACCCATATCCACTTTAGATTCTAAATAAATCAATTTGAATCTATTATAAACCGAACATGATTTTATTATAAAATAATATTTTATGTTTCTCCTAAAGTGCCCCTCTCCTCCCTTATAAAAAAGGCACCCCATCCCTTTTCGCATCACACCCTTTTGTGCCTTGAAGCTCAGCCAAACCCTACCCATTTCTCTTATCATCTTCCCTAGAAAAATTATAGAGGTTCTGGTCTCCCCAAATGACAAACCCTAGTGGATTAAGAGGAGGTTAAAAAGAGGCGCGCCAAAGAAGAGGTAATATCCTTTACCGATTCTTTCCAATTTATTTCTTCTTCTACTTATTATTATCTATTGGTTTTATCATAAATTAATAACATCAGTATCACTAATATAATTATATGTTATTATAAATATGAAAAAACCCAATTTCATCTTCTATCCATCCTACGGAAAATGAAATCAACGCGCGTGCGTACGTACGGAATACCGTCTCCACGTCGTGGTGTAATCTGTTTTCCACCACCACCTTACATGGATGGGTATAATGGTGTAAATATAAAACTATATATGATTATTGTAAAGTGATAATGATTCTGAAATATTATACAAACACTTCAATAAAATTCCATGATCTTGGGAATGATATCATCATTAGTGCATACGTACGGACTACCGTCTCCACGAACACGATGAGATTCATTTTCCCTGATTAACCATTCAAGTATGATTATAAAGTATATATAATAAATAATAATGAATGATATTACATAATAATGATACTGGATTTATGAACATATATGTTTAATTTACTTAATTCCATTTAATTCAACAAGGAAACGAAAATAGCGTTCATGCGTACGAATGACCTACCGTCTCCATGAACTGTGTATTTCAGTCCATTTAACGATCTGTCATATATATTTATATACTGAATATATATTATATATAAATCATGTTTTACATTCTGGAATTATGTAAATAAGGATATAAGTAATAATATCAAGAACAACATTGTAACGCCCCGACCCCAGTTACCCAGAGTCGGTGCATTATTACATAACATTGGCATGATCACAAGAAAGATCAAATCTCGAAAGACCGATTGGTTTAGTAGCCTTGGAAACACTAGATATATTCATAAGTTTTACATTACATCATAAAATGAAAAACTACTACAACAACATAATGTTTCCACAGTCCACACTATAATCCCCTCATAATATCCCTGCAGGTCATTCATAACTTACATCTTCACTTCCTGGGAAAAATAAAACATAGAAAAGGGGTGAGCTCAAATGCCCAGTAAGGATAACAATATAGCGGAAAATTTCATAAATAAGAATAAACATTTAAGGCAATGTATAACTAAAACAAAAGCCTTTTAAACATGAACTTTCAACATGGTATGGCATAAATAAAATGAAATAATTCCATTTACTTATTCACATGGATATTCTACTAATCGAATAATCACATGCAAAAATCAATAACCACTTTCATAATGTTGGAATGCATAATGCCAGACTATCATAACCACATAGCCAAGGCCTCGTTCCAAGACTACAAATAAGATTTTGTCAAGGCCTTGTGCCAAGACACTAGTTTGTCTCATGAGACCTACCGATGCATCGAGGAGCTATAGCGGGCTCCACCCGTCACTTATTAAGTCCAATGCATTCCCATATGAAAAGGTTTAAACATAACATAAACCTTCGTATTAAAACTAGCATACGAAATGTCAATAATTTCACCATAAACTATGAATGGTATAAAAATAGCACATCCACAGTCAAACATATCACAAAACCTTCAATACAATATAGAAGTTTTGTATCATAATAAATCAACTTCAAATAATCTTAAAATCCATCAAAGGATGTTGACATAGATGAAATCAAAATTCTTTTTAAAGAAGTATCTCCTTTAATTTTGAAATCATTTAAGATCCATATAAAATAAAACATTTTCTTTGAAAATATTATTATAAGATTGTATGGAAAGCTTCGACGATTTTATAACGGCGGAAAATAACCGCACCCGCCGTATAAGTTAAAAAAACACTCTTACCTCAATTCTGTCGAAAAGGTTAAAAAGGACCTTGTTTTGAAAACGACGGAAAGATTCCTTTATAAACCTCTTATAAAAAGTCAAAAAAGGGTATAAATGACTTTAACCCATATTCTTGTAAATAGTAAAAATGTTTTCAAATACATTTCGAAGAAACATGGATGTGGATGATAAAGAGATCCCAGTAGATTATTACGTATAATACAACCTCGGATAATGAAGAGATTGTGAAATAACCCTTACCTTGTACTTTTCATTTTTTTTTGGGGTCGGTTAACCTCCTGTATAATGGTGAAATAATTGTTATTAAATTATACAAGAATCATATACATTAATATGATATCATATATGATCTTTTAACATTGCTTTATTAATAATATCTTAGTATTATCGTCGTTTCAGGTGATAATCGATTCGTTCTTCTTAAATGTTTGGTTACGTAAGACATGTTCGTAATGGATAGATTAAATCTTATTCATAATCAGAATGATATTAACATTATTTTTAACCCTAAAATGAGAACAATACTTGAATGGATACAATGGAGGATGGATCTCACCGCGTTCGTGGAGACGGTAGTCCGTACGTACGCACGAACACTACTTCCATTTAATTTTTATTTTAAAAGAATTGAATCCAAATGATACATAGGTATATTACTATTCCATTATAATATAATATTTTATATATGTTACTTAAGTTCGTTAACTCCATCCTTTATACGTTCCATGTGTGGTATGAACGAGTCATATCATTTTAAGGGGGCGATAGTCCGCACTTCCTCAAATGAAATTATCGTATGTATATACAACATGAAACGAATAATGGTATGAAATAAAATGGAATTACAGAAGCTTATATATAAAATATATATCATTAATATCATATTTAATTACAGTGCCATCATAATGGCCACCATGAGAGGCGGTAAGATGTATTTGAACAATCATCGTTTCGTGAGGCGTTAGTTTGCCATCGACAGAAACATTATGTTCATCATCCATTAGATGGAGTTGTGTGTATGTGTAGTTTGAATACTTCTTATAACAAAATCCTAGTATATTGAGGATACTGGTGTTGTTACAAAATAAATGAAATAAAAAGAGTTTGGGGGTTGGAGAAGCAAAATAAATGAAAATAATTTAAGAGAAATCGTTACTTTTAATTTAGGTAACTCACTTTGGTTGGAACCAAAGGACTTCTTGAAATGCTTTCTGCCTAAGGTGAAGCTTCAAGGAGGAGGATAGGGATGTGGGTAGCTTAGTTGGGCAGAGTTTGGACGAGTCAAGTGGCTTGAGAGGTGTGAGGAATGAGTAGAAGTGGTCTCCTTTTATAAGGGAGAGGAGGGGCTCTTTAGGAAAGAGTGAAAGTATTACTTTATAATATAATTATATTCGGTTTATAATGGTCCAAAAATCATTGAGGCCGAAGATAAGATGACTAATATTCTAAATAACATCAACCAATAAGAATTGGACAGGTATTAGATAATATTTTAATCATTATAATCTTATTTATTTAAATGATTTATTAATGAGGTAAACATTGCATCATTATTGTGTCAATAATAATTTAAATTATTTGATGTCTAAAAATTATAAATAAAATATCATTATGTAGGAAATATTTGTATCTTTCTAATGAATATTTATAATCGAAAATCCAACATGTATAACCCTATGTAAAAATTGTTCTTCTAAAAGATGTAAGCTTATGTCATTTTTATTTTTATTTCAACTTTATTAATATAAAGTGTCCCTACCACATACAAGTGGCTCCAAGGGGTCCCCAAATTGACCCAAGGATGCTCATGGTCGGGTATGTGTCCACCAATAAGGTTAGGACACGTTTTAGTGTAATTTTGTATTATTATAATATTATTTTTTTAACACTTATTTACCGGATTTACCCTTAACCATGGTAAATAAAATATTTACCACAGTAATTATTCAAAATGTCTAAAAATAAAAGTTACCTATTTACACAATTTGGACATCCTGATTCCAAATATGGAATCCATTTTTATAAATTCAAAACACAGAAGTGGCAGAAATTAATTTAAAATTAATTCCCGCTGTCAAAACAAAAAGCGTGTTTTTAAGAGGTAATAACTATCAAAAGATTGACACTTGTTTATGTTCGGTTTAATTGTAAAATTATGTCCAATGACCAAAATTATATTAAATGGTAAAAATATATTCTAAATATACTTTAAAACCACTCATATTCACAATTTATCACTACTAATTATTTTGATTAAAAAAGTTGTTTTTAATTAAAATTTAGTAATTTTCACTATTCATCAACATATGAAAGTTATCCGAAAAGTACCAAAATTTCACCTTAGGCTAAATTCGATATTCCGAATACAAAAATGAAGTCCATTTTAAAATATAAAATATATATAATTTCTAAATTTAGGTATTACTATTCATAATGGCTAGTTTGATTGGTTGTGGCGTGTGTTAAAACTCAAGGTTGTGTACAACACACGCTACTATTTTATTCAAAGGAAAGCGTACCGTGGAAGCTTGGGATGTTCCATTTTAAATTTTTGATGTCCCCATTTAGTCAAAAAGTTTAAAATATAGTATTTAAAAATGGTTCACTATTAATAGTTGATAAAAGTGCAATACTGAAAATGAATTTGTTCTTGCATTACATCTAAGAAACTCATAATATGGATTCTAAAATTATAAGGATTACATAAACTTTAAAATTTATCTAATACTATTCATAACCTCTTTTTAATGGATTGTTTGGTAAGTCATGGTGTAATTGAAATCGGTGTTGCGTGTAATTAATGTTATTGAATTATTTTGAAGAAATAACACACTATAGAATCTTGGGGTGTTACATTCTCCCCTCCTTCAATAAATTGCGTCCTCGCAATTTGAAATTGTTCTTCGAAAATAAAAGGTTGAAAATAGAAAATATCTTTGTGGTAAAACCCACATCGGAAATTGGGTTACTAAAATTTAGTCTTAATATGAGGAAAAGAGAAATGAAAGGGTCGCCACCAAATTATGATCTCGATTAGGAGAACATTGGTGGCAATTAGAGACATATAATTGGAGGAAAAATGTAAATATTTATAGGTAGTGATTGAGGTCATCAATCACAAACAAGTATAAAATTGAGGTCCTTAAACTCATCAATCTATGATGATTTGAATTACCATCGGTTCAACAAAATATAGGGTATTGGGATAACACATTTTTGACGTTTAAAAATATCTTAGTTGAAATCCCACATTGAAAAATGAATTAATGAGGCCTCTATTTAAAATAAAGAGTGGAAAGTATGAAGATTACCGAAAATAACACATACTAGGGTTCCATGTAGGAAAATATGGATATGGAGGAGAAATCTAACCATCAATTACTTGATGGAGAGTGCTAGAGAACATGGATATGAAAAGGCCAACAATCCCAAAGCCATAAATTAGTGATGATTTAAGGTACCATCTAGGACAACATTTTTGTTCTAAGTTCCTTTTCTTAATGTTGTGGAATTTATTTATGAGATTGGATAAGATCATAAGGAGATATAATTACTTTATAATTAGAGATTTATCCATTAATAAATTTCTACCACAAACTCATCTTTCACTCTAAAAGATAATAGAATGTAAAAAATTTCTATTTACACTATTCGTATAGGTTTCCAAAATAAACTAATTTATAATTCATCTACAAGATCTTTTAATAAAAACTACATTATTTAATCCAGGACATCTCGTGGGCCAGTGGTAGGTGATACACCCTTGTCGCCCTTCGGTTGCGGGTTCAAGCCTCACAGCCTTGCCGGACGCGACGGGTTGCCGCCCGACTTCCGAGTTGTCCTTTTATGGCAATCCAAAATAATCCAAACTAGAACTATCCAAAATACTTATGTCCAAACTCACAGTCCAACATTTATAAGGAAGGTAAACATAATGTAGATCCTTTTTACCACGTAATAGCATATGAATACCTTCATCATGTATTCTTTTAATACACTGAAACATCCTGAATTACTATATTCCTTATTGATTACATTCATGCTCCCTTATTCCATATAGAATGATGGATATACCTCATCAATCCAAAAATGTTTTAAACCCAAACAATAATGGAATATACAGATCATTAATCAGTTCCAAGGTAGTCAAGAATATCCAATATAATTTATCCAAAACAATCATGTATTATTCCAAAATCACTAACTCGGTATCAGAACTATATTATGGTTTATCATTCTCTCAACCATATATTTTCCAAAAATTTATCCTGCTATTGAGTCACTTTTCTTTGTTCCACACAATCTCAAGTCCTTAATGAAATAGTACTTCAGTAAAATCCTTATATACTCCATAATTATTATAACAAGTACATTGTTGATACAAAACTCAATTGACATAATCAACATAAGAACTCTAATCATTCCTCTTCATCTATGGTAGTATCATAACTTGAATATTATCCAATAACATCATTTGCGGCATAGTCTGATGACTGGGACATAGGTTCGCGTAGTGTCCAAACTCCTTGCATATGAAGCATTGTACATTTGAAACCATTTTCTTACCCTTGCAGTCACGTACTTTGTTCCCTTTTCCTCCACACTTATAACAAACTCCCATTCCTTTCAGGCAAGTTCCAGGGTGTTTCTTTCCACGGTTACCACATATGAGAAAATTCTTCTTTTCCCTCTTCCCTTTATCCATCTTTCTCTCTTCTATCCTTTTCTTCTCTTGCTTCCCTTCCAAGCCATAGGAATCAGTAAACTCTTTACTTATCTTATCAACACATGATATTATTTCTTCATATGATGATAATACATGGGAGACTATTTCTCTTATAAATTCTAGCTTAAGACCATGAAATATATGATCCTTCCTTCTCTTAGGATCATGTGCATTTCTGGAGTTCTCATTCCTTCTACTGGGCGCCATTTCTAAACAATGGAATACACTAGATCAGTTTATGAATCAAAATACATAATCCCATACTTATAAAACACTTAACATAAATTGAACTATTTATGGATATAATCCATAATCATAAAAAAATATTTTCTTTGAGGAAGCATATACTCATAAACCCTTCATAATGATTTGTAAAGAAAATGAGAGTTATCCTAAGCATATCCCCCGGGAGTGTCGTAACCAAGAGTGCAGCAAGGCCCGTTGTCGTGCACCAGTTCCCGTTCGAGTCTAGCTCAAAGCAGTGTTTTTGGGTTTTACCTCTAGGTACATCTATGCTAGAGCCGCCTCTACCTGCTCGTATCCAGACAGGGATGTATTGCTCGGAAAACTCACAAAATCCCTACAATACCAAAATTCTAGGAAGTTCTTCTATACTAATCCTCAAAGTTCATCTTAGGTCTACATACTCTAATCAGAGTTTATCTAAATATAGTTTCCAAGGTTTGTACTAAACTTTCTCTGATACCAACTGTAACGCCCCGACCCCAGTTACCCAGAGTCGGTGCATTATTACATAACATTGGCATGATCACAAGAAAGATCAAATCTCGAAAGAACGATTGGGTTAGTAGCCTTGGAAACACTAGATATATTCATAAGTTTTACATTACATCATAAAATGAAAAACTACTACAACAACATAATGTTTCCACAGTCCACACTATAATCCCCTCATAATATCCCTGCAGGTCATTCATAACTTACATCTTCACTTCCTGGGAAAAATAAAACAAAGAAAATGGGTGAGCTCAAATGCCCAGTAAGGATAACAATATAGTGGAAACTTTCATAAATAAGAATAAACATTTAAGGAAATGTATAACTAAAACAAAAGCCTTTTAAACATGAACTTTCAACATGGTATGGCATAAATAAAATGAAATAATGCCATTTACTTATTCACATGGATATTCTACTAATCGAATAATCACATGCCAAAATCAATAACCACTTTCATAATGTTGGAATGCATAATGCCAGACTATCATAACCACATAGCCAAGGCCTCGTGCCAAGACTACAAATAAGATTTTGTCAAGGCCTTGTGCCAAGACACTAGTTTGTCTCATGAGACCTACCGATGAATCGAGGAGCTATAGCGGGCTCCACCCGTCACTTATTTAGTCCAATGCATTCCCATATGAAAAGGTTTAAACATAACATAAACATTCGTATTAAAACTAGCATACGAAATGTCAATAATTTCACCATAAACTATGAATGGTATAAAAATAACACATCCACAGTCAAACATATCACAAAACCTTCAATACAATATAGAAGTTTTGTATCATAATAAATCAACTTCAAATAATCTTAAAATCCATCAAAGGATGTTGACATAGATGAAATCAAAATTCTTTTTAAAGAAGTATCTCCTTTAATTTTGAAATCATTTAAGATCCATATAAAATAAAACATTTTCTTTGAAAATATTATTATAAGATTGTATGGAAAGCTTCGACGATTTTATAATGGCGGAAAATAACTGCACCCGTCGTATAAGTTAAAAAAACACTCTTACCTCAATTCTGTCGAAAAGGTTAAAAAGGACCTTGTTTTGAAAACGACGGAAAGATTCCTTTATAAACCTCTAATAAAAAGTCAAACAAGGGTATAAATGACTTTAAACCATATTCTTGTAAATAGTAAAAATGTTTTCAAATACATTTCGAAGAAACATGGATGTGGATGATAAAGAGATCCCAGTAGATTATTACGTATAATACAACCTCGGATAATGAAGAGATTGTGAAATAACCCTTACCTTGTACATTTCATTTTTTTTGGGGTCGGTTAACCTCCTGTATAATGGTGAAATAATTGTTATTAAATTATACAAGAATCATATACATTAATATGATATCATATATGATCTTTTAACATTGCTTTATTAATAATATCTTAGTATTATCGTCGTTTCAGGTGATAATCGATTCGTTCTTCTTAAATGTTTGGTTACGTAAGACATGTTCGTAATGGATAGATGAAATCTTATTCATAATCAGAATGATATTAACATTATTTTTAACCCTAAAATGAGAACAAGACTTGAATGGATACAATGGAGGATGGATCTCACCGCGTTCGTGGAGACGGTAGTCCGTACGTACGCACGAACGCTACTTCCATTTAATTTTTATTTTAAAAGAATTGAATACAAATGATACATAGGTATATTACTATTCCATTATAATATAATATTTTATATATGTTACTTAAGTTCTTTAACTCCATCCTTTATATGTTCGATGTGTGGTATGAACGAGTCATATCATTTTAAGGGGGCGGTAGTCCGCACTTCCTCAAATGAAATTATCGTATGTATATACAACATGAAACGAATAATGTTATGAAATAAAATGGAATTACAGAAGCTTAAATATAAAATATATATCATTAATATCATATTTAATTATAGTTCCATCATAATGGCCACCATGAGAGGCGGTAAGATGTATTTGAACAATCATCGTTTCGTGAGGCGTTAGTTTGCCATCGACAGAAACATTATGTTCATCATCCATTAGATGGAGTTGTGTGTATGTGTAGTTTGAATACTTCTTATAAAAACATCCTAGTATATTGAGGATACTGGTTTTGTTACAAAATAAATGAAATAAAAAGAGTTTGGGGGTTGGAGAAGCAAAATAAATGAAAATAATTTAAGAGAAATCGTTACCTTTAATTTAGGTAACTCACTTTGGTTGGAACCAAAGGACTTCTTGAAATGCTTTCTGCCTAAGGTGAAGCTTCAAGGAGTAGGAGAGGGATGTGGGGAGCTTAGTTGGGTAGAGTTTGGACGAGCCAAGTGGCTTGAGAGGTGTGATGAATGAGTAGAAGTGGTCTCCTTTTATAAGGGAGAGGAGGGGCTCTTTAGGAAAGAGTGAAAGTATTACTTTATAATATAATTATATTCGGTTTATAATGGTCCAAAAATCATTGAGGTCGAAGATAAGATGACTCATATTCTAAATAACATCAACCAATAAGAATTTGACAGGTTTTAGATAATATTTTAATCATTATAATCTTATTTATTTAAATGATTTATTAATGAGGTAAACATTGCATCATTATTGTGTCATTAATAATTTAACTTATTTGATGTCTAAAAATTATAAATAAAATATCATTATGTAGGAAATCTTTTTATCTTTCTAATGAATATTTATAATCTAAAATCCAACATGTATAACCCTATGTAAAAATTGTTCTTCTAAAAGATGTAAGCTTATGTCATTTTTATTTTTATTTTAACTTTATTAATATAAAGTGTCCCTACCACATACAAGTGGCTCCAAGGGGTCCCCAAATTGACCCAAGGATGCTCCTGGTCGGGTATGTGTCCACCAATAAGGTTAGGACACGTTTTAGTGTAATTTTGTATTATTATAATATTATTTTTTTAACACTTATTTACCGGATTTACCCTTAACCATGGTAAATAAAATATTTACCACAGTAATTATTCAAAATGTCTAAAAATAAAAGTTACCTATTTACACAATTTGGACATCCTGATTCCAAATATGGAATCCATTTTTCTAAATTCAAAACACAGAAGTGGCAGAAATTAATTTAAAATTAATTCCTGCTGTCAAAACAAAAAGCGTGTTTTTAAGAGGTAATAACTATCAAAAGATTGACACTTGTTTATGTTCGGTTTAATTGTAAAATTATGTCCAATGACCAAAATTATATTAAATGGTAAAAAAATATTCTAAATATACTTTAAAACCACTCATATTCACAATTTATCACTATTAATTATTTTGAATAAAAAAGTTGTTTTTAATTAAAATTTAGTAATTTTCACTATTCATCAAAATATGAAAGTTATCCGAAAAGTACCAAAATTTCACCTTAGGCTAAATTCGATATTCCGAATACAAAAATGAAGTCCATTTTAAAATATAAAATATATATAATTTCTAAATTTAGGTATTACTATTCATAATGGCTAGTTTGATTGGTTGTGGCGTGTGTTAAAACTCAAGGTTGCGTACAACACACGCTACTATTTTATTCAAAGGAAAGCGTACCGTGGAAGCTTGGGATGTTTCATTTTAAATTTTTGATGTCCCCATTTAGTCAAAAAGTTTAAAATATAGTATTTAAAAATGGTTCACTATTAAAAGTTGATAAAAGTGAAATACTGAAAATGAATTTGTTCTTGCATTATATCTAAGAAACTCATAATATGGATTCTAAAATTATAAGGATTACATAAACTTTAAAATTTATCTATTACTATTCATAACCCCTTTTTAATGGCTTGTTTGGTAAGTCATGGTGTAATTGAAATCGGTGTTGCGTGTAATTAAAGTTATTGAATTATTTTGAAGAAATAACACACTATAAAATCTTGGGGTGTTACAAACATGTTGAAACATGTACGATAAATGAAACGATTTTACCCAAAATGCTGCTTTAACATGGAATTTACAAAAGAACGGGTAATATAAAGTCAGAAGTGAACCATATATGATATCATAACAATGAATAAGATTCTGTAATAAATCAATGACATTATTTAAATCATTATACTGGAGGTTGAGATACGTAGGAAGGATATCGGACCTACGGTAAGGGATAACTTTTCCAATCTCGTTTTTATCCGAGATTGTTTATTTGTATGTATTTACTGGGGTTATATTTATTATCTATATACCTATTTTATAAAAATGGTTTCATGTATGTTTAAAGTATTTTTTACCTATTTTTTACTTTTACTACATGGTATGTAAGGAATCTTTCTTTTGATTACCATACAAGGTACTTTTTTACTTTTTGGAAAAAAGTTCGAGAAGAATGTTATTTTTAACTTATACGGCGTGAATGGGTTTTTACGAATTCATAACGACTTAATTAAATGAAGTTTCCACTACAAAATTTTATGAATATTTTTTAAAAAATACTTTTCTTTTAGATATTCATGGAATTTTGTGAAAAGAAAAGGATTTTGTATAAGAAAGGATATTTTACTCAAGAATTCATTTCACGTGTTTTATCAAAACCATTTTCCATATAAGATGACTGTATTTCATATGTGCAAGTTTCAAGTATAATGCCTCTATGATTTAAATTGTTTCACTTTTCTTATGATGAAATTATATCCAATTGTTTTATATGGATTATCTTATGATGGGATGATGTTTATGAAACCCATTTTATTCTCTGGGTTATGATAAATGATTTATGTTTATGATGTGGCACACGAAAGTGTGATTTCATTATGAGATGGGTGAGACCTATATCTCCATCCATTGAATTGGGTAAAGATCTATATCTCATGAGATAAACATGGATGAAATGGTAAGTTAATCCAGTTCAGTGATACAAGACTTGAAGGAGGAGTGAACTCTATTCAGAAAGGGACTTTGTCCACTAAGATGGTCTTGGCAGCAATGCCTTGGCTACTATGGTAATCATATCATGTGCTAAATGTTTTTCCATAATTAAATGTTTTATTCCCATGTTATTTTATCATGATTGATGTTCCTTTATGATCTATGCCTTACGTACTGCAAATATTTATTTCACAACTCAATATTTTGATGTTTAAAGTTTTTGTTCATGTTTTGAAGTTCAAATGTATATGGTTTGTTTTATTTTTTTTACATTCTTACCCTTACTGATCATTCAAGATCAACCTTTGTATGTTTTCGTTTCCCAAGGATATAAAGAATGGTTTAAGGTAAGAAAAAAATGGATGATCTTTATGGGAGATGTTGAAGATCTTTCAAAATGATTAGAAGATTATGTTCCATGTTTCCAAAGACACTAAACTATTACGGTCCTTTGGTGTCTGTTTTTGTTATGTATTAGATATTCCGAAAAAGTAATGAAATGTATATGTACGTCAATTTCAAGGTCTCTACAAAAAAACTTCACAATCATTCATTATTAAGAATACATTTAAAAATTATTTACAAATTGTGTTCTAAAAGGTTTATTATTATACCAACTTATTTACCCATTATCATGAGTTTTTATTCACACGAACTCTATATTTAAGGACCAGGATTATTGATCCAAATATTAATTTACAAAATATTTAATCCCTTCACCTATTTGGAATCATTATAATATAACCATTGATTATTATTTGAGAAAATGTTTAATAACCCATTACATTCAAGGGATATTTCTTATTCCTATTCCTTTGGTATAATTTTATTATGTGGCACACATATTCATGTACTTATGATGGGTTTTAAAAGATAGTGATCCAATGAAATGGGTAATATTTATATCACATGAGATAATATGTATGATATAAGAGTGTAAATCTAATCTATTATTGGAATTTCTCCACCATGTTTTGATAAATTTATAGTGAGGACTAACTAATGCTTATTATATCAGGTATTATGATGTTTCCAAATTCATAAGATTTTATGATATTGTGATTCCATATTCTTTATGTAATTATTATATATGATTTTTCATGATGCTTTCTATTTATAATAAAATTTTATTCCATTTGACACAAATTACATGATTCATTATCATGATCATTCCCTTTAATGGACTTATAGATCACCCATTTTTTTCTTTCATTCACCATGTTATCTTAAGATGATTTAAAATATCAAATGCATCTAAGAGGAAAATTGGGATTTTATAAATTTGATATTATTTAATTTCAATTTTTGATTTAATGTGATCCATTTCCCCCAAAAAACACTAGCACTCACAATCCTTAGGTCATTTTTATTGGATATTTATGTCAGATATCATATAATAATATATATATGAGGCTTGGGTCACTGTATTAGTCACTAGTGTATGTTCAAGTAATTTTGGATTATTTTGGAATGTATAAATTAATAATAAAATGTAGGTATAAATATATGTATATGATAACATAATAGAAATTTGATAAAGTTTGGACTGAGTGGATTTAAAGAAAGTAAATCCATTTATGAATATGATAAGTAGATATGTGTCTATCATAGAGGTACATGAGGGTGATAACAACAAAATTACTTGTTGGGAATTAAATAAACATGTACCTAGTGAATAAAAAAGTTTCCTTACTACAAATCTGGTTTGACACTATCTAGGAATATTCATTGTTAAATACCAAAAATATTTTTAACCATTATTAATACTTGAATATATTGTGATTATAGAAAACCTAATAGTAAAATTAAAATTGATTTTCAAAATTAAATCTTAGTGACTCATTTGTTATGATATACATTTCATTTATTTGTTATTAAAATTAATTTCATAATTACCCTTTTTATTTGAATATTAGTTTGAGTATTCTCATCCCTATATATATTTTTAATATAGTAATTGACATAAATGAAAATATATAAGTGAAGGGGGTGATCATTTTCCATTAATGAAAGTCAAATATCCAATATGATTATAATTCTACACATTCTTATATATCATGAAATATTAGTAGAACTATTCAAACACCACCACAAACTGTTGAGGTTGTATTAGCCATGGGTACAAAAAATGGATTAATTATCACACCCATATTATAAAATAGCTTCATAGTAAATAGTGTTTTACTAAACCTCAATGAAAATCCAATTATGGTTTCTTTAGGTTAATTTTATGCAATATTGGTCTTGAATTATATATCATTATACAAATAGAATATAAAATGTAGGGAGAGGGAAATAACTCTCCATATATAGAGACATACCCTTATTATATGGATATATATAGAGGAGAATGAATCTCCTATAGAATAATATTCTAATAAATGAATATTATTTCTAAATGATTAAGAAAATCTTGTGAAACTATTTGATTCAAATTAGAGAATAATGCATAAAGAAATTACCACTTTGAGGGATTTTAATGTTGTATTCCCCAATTATTTTTATGGCATTCCTTTTGACTAAGAGGATGAGTTTTCAATTGAACTTAAACTTAGATCTCAATAAATTCCCACAAATCCATATAGAATTACCACCATTTATTTGTAATAAATAAATAATTAGGTAAAAGGGAATCTTGACAAGGGTTTTATTTTCTAAATTGATTTACCGAGGGGAACACAAATCCTTTTTATCAATAAAAATTAAGGATCAATGTTCTTCTTTATTTATAATTATAAACTCAACAAGGTCATGATAATGAAAAATTACCCCTTCTATAGAATGAATACATGTTTGATCAGCTACGTGGGTTTCATTAATTCTCTATGGTGTTACTCCATTTGGGATATCACTAATTAATGGTGAATAAGGAATATATTACCAAGAAATTATTTTCAAAATAGTATGGAAAATATGTTTTTATAATGATTCCATTGGGACTCTTTAAGAATAAATAAATATTCATGGATTTAATGAATAAAGTCTTAAGAGATAACCTCAAAAAATATTTGGTAGTATTTATTGATGATAGTTTAATATTCTTTATAAGCAAGATGGAGAATTATAAGTATTTAGATATTGTTCTAAAGACATTAAAAAGGAGAAAATATTTGAATAGTATAGTAAATATGAGTTCTGTATGGAGGAATTATCATTCTAGGATATAATTATCAACAAAAAACGATATCAATGAATTCTTATAAAAAAATGTGATTAATTAGTGGTCAAGACCTATAGATATGATAGATATCCATAGTTTCCATGGACTAGCTAGGTGATATTGATGGTTTTTATAAACATCTCAAAATTTTACTAACTAATGACCAATGTAACTCTAACTGGGTAGATGTTTATATTGAGAAAATTATGTGAATAGATCAATATAGAACTGAAGAAGTGGTTTATCACTGTATTAGTACTCACATTACCCTCTGGTGGGTATCTTTTCTTAGTATGTAGTGATGCATTAATAAGGAGATTAAGTTTTGTACTGGAAAAAATGATAAATTTAAAACCTATTACTCAAGGTAGATGATATTAAAAGAGTAAAATTATCTATTTAATTATATAAAGTTCGATGAAGTGTTATTTTCACTGAAAATCTAGTGACATTATCTCAATGGGGAGATGCGTGAAATATATACTAATGTTATGAGCCTAAAATATAAATTCATAAATAGAGAGCATAATATTTACTAAAAATACTATTGGATATGATTAACCACTTTGATAGATCAATGCATTATCATACTAATAAGGATAATAGAGTGGTAGATTCATTAAGTAGAAATTATCGTAAAACCTTATTTATGATGATAATTGAAAGGGAACCCATATTAATTGACTTATAATGCATGGATATAGAATTCATAAAGGAAGAAACAATATCCTACATGGATCAAATGATTTACAAATCATAAAATATAGAGAAGGTAAAGGATTATAAATTGGATTATGTAGAAAGAAAAATAGTTTGATGATTTAAGAAATAGGAAATCCTCAGAATACAAATTTGGCAAAGAATGAGTTATAAAATTTTGGTCTAAACATTGTATACAATAAATACCTAAGATAAAGAAGGATATGTTAAATGACGCATATAGTTTGATATTCTCCCCCCACCTAGGGAGATCAAAGATTTATTAATATCTCTAAGAGTACTTTTAGTGGTATAATATAATAAAATAAATCTCATAATAAAAATCAATGTTTATAGTGTACCAAAAAGAAATGGAGGATAGGAAATACTCTATAGAATGATGAAACTATTATCCATTCTGTTGTGGAAATGGGGAAACAACACAACTAATATTTCTAATGGTCTGAAAAATAATTCCTAATGTAATAATTTCATAATGGATTTTGGGGATCATCTTATAAGGACAGCCCACATCATTGAAATTAAAGGGGATTTCTACCCCAATCATGTTGTAAAGATATACATCCCGGAAGTGGGGAGGATTCATTAGACGCCACTATTGATTGAATTTTACTGAAATCAATGGTTTTCCAATACGTCCTAGAAAAGTTTCCAAAACGTTATAAAAACTAATTTGTACTTCCGTATATATTCCCAACATGAAACTGATAACCAATCTGAGCAGTCTATCTAGTATCTTCAGGACAAGTTGAGTGAATTATTTATGGACTTTAATGTTTGATGAGATCAACATATTCATCTAGTATATATATAATACAATAATATCTTACAATAAATAATATAAATGGTTCGGAATAAATCTATTTAGGTTAAGACATGTAAAAAACCTCTATAGTGGTATGAAGTTGGTGAACACAATTAGATGGGACCAAAATGGTGAAAAAACTTATCAAATGGTCTAAAACACTCAATAACAAATAGGGATAGATCATTGTCAACGAATGAACTATGTTAGTAACCATTGGATACATGTAGAGTTTGACGATGAAGATAAATTATACCCTCAAATATCCCTATTGATGAGAGTCATACTATTTGCAAGGAAGGGAAATGTAAGGCCTAGAAACATTAGACCCTTTCAGATATGCGATAACATCAGAGTTGAGTAATTTCAATTATAAATTCCACTAACAATTTATCATATACAAATTGGGTTCTATATATCCCACATGAGGATATATGTAGTAGATCCCTCCCATGTACTGAATCTCTAGGTGGTATGGATGGAGAGTGATCTCACTTTTGGGGAGAAACTGTTGAATATCATATAATACAGATATGAGTTTCTTCAAAAAAAAGAATAATCACTTATTTAAAGTTCTATGAAAGAACCATTATTATGTATAGAATAAATGGTAACTAGTGGAAGAAATGAAATTTTTAAGGAAGAATTATTTAATTTAAGAAGAATCTAATGACCTAAACTTGTATGAATGAAATTTCCCTTCTAAATTTTTATGTTTCTTATAAATTTTAATGTAGTATACAATAAAATAGAAGCACAAATTAATTAAATACGAAATACTTTATTATATCCGTTCAACAATTACACTAAGGGAATACATATTGCAATATGAATTGAAGGTGTAACTATGGGATAAAAAATTGAAAATAAGATAATTATAATATGAAAATTCATATTTTCATGATCCCAAATAATGATCATACTCATGAATAACATAATATAATTGAAATATAATATTAGTAATGAAATATTAATTTTTCAAAATTAATATATATAACCTTGATAAGAAAAAAAATAAGCAAATGACTAATGAAGGAAATTTGTGTTCTTTATAAATGGTATAGAATCCTTAAAACTATTATAGATCTGACCGCTAAAATAGTAATTTGAAAATTATAATAGTAATTTTAATATTAATAATAGTAACATGTCAATTATAATAGTAACATCATTTTTTGTATAGAACCCTATGTTTTTTAGAGAAATATCACATGAAATAAATTTAATTTTTTTGATAGCTTTTTTACATTCAACAAAGAGTTTTAATAAATGATGAATTACTATTAAATTATTATTATTTAAATATGAATCTTTTAACCTAGAAATTAAATTTACCATATAAATATGAATAATCGAAATTTTAAAAATATGCATAAAGGTTTTATATAATGAAATATATTTATTAATTCCATATAAAAGATTACTATGCTTTAAATAAATTTATTTTATAGTCTAAAAAATATTTATTAAAAAAAATTATTGACTTTTGTGTGAAGATATTATAATAAATATTATCCAATTTTAGAAATTTCACTTCAAAAAATTATATCTTTTTTCAAAATATTATATAAAATTATCTTAATGTGAAATTTTAGATATTTTTCTGGAAAGAATAATTTTTTAGTGAATATCGTAATTACCAATTTTTGTAAAACATATATCTTATAATTTTAAGTAAAAGATTCATTATGTTTTCCATTTTCTAATGAATTATAAAAATACTCCATTAATTAGAAATAATATTATTAATTACCTAGTAATCTTTATTATATATGATTTTGGTATAAGTTATTTTTAATGATTAAAACAATTTTTTTCTAAAAAAAAAATTTATATGCGCAATGTGTTTCTATATTAATAAATTAAATAAATTTTTACTGATTAATTATTTTATTTAAATTTATTTATTCTATATTAAATAAAATATTTCAAAACTCATTTTATATGGTTTACCAGGAAATGAATGATAGTAAATTGAATTTTATGCATTCTTCTAAAAATCGATTTTTACTTCTTTTATCCCTCATTTATTTAAAATATATGTCTTCCATTTATAGAAAGTAAATTTCATAGAAATTGAGTCCATATTTGGAATCATTTTTTCCATGTTTTATAATGATTCCACTTTAATTCTTTTGTATGTAATAGTTAAATTAGTGAAAATATATTACCACAACTATTAACGAAATTATTTTACAGGGGGTTAAACCAAGAGATAAGGGTAATATTACCACATAAGATTCTATAAATAAAAATGGATAGATATATTTAGACAATATAATATTTAATATTTTAATAATATTTATTATGAAACATTTATTTGTATGACATTAATAAATGTAATCATTTGAAAAATTATAAGTGTGTCCTCTCCTTCCCTAAGAGAATATCACAACTACTCCCCTCTTACCTAAAATTAACGAATATATTATCTTTGAAAACCCCTAATAATACCCATTATTGGAATAATTACATAATTCCTAGAGGTTTTGGGGTTCTCATAAAACCTTGTTTTCAAGGATGAAGGCGTAATCTAATATAGGTTTCTCAATAAACAGATATAACTTCTAACCATTTAATTTATATTTTATTTATTATCCCACTTTCACTAAACCAATTTTATCCACAATAAAATAATTACTAATGTATAATGAAAATAATTATTTTTTATCATTATTATGTAACATCCAATTTTCACCTTCATTCCATCAAATAGAAGATGAATATACCACATCTGCATACATATGAGAGGCCTCCTGCACATATAGATATAATTAAAATACCATCACCATCATTCATGGTTAGTTATTATGATGAATATAATATGTATATATGATATTTGTGTAATTATTATACTTGATTAATAATTATATTTTATCTACCCTATTTCCTTTTTATCCATTGGAAAATGGTAACATCATCTGTGCGTAAGTGTGGACTACCAAGTCCTTGAAGTGATGCAATTCATATTTCATTTTATCTATACATGAATGTTAATAAAAATGGATTTTATTAATATATATTATTTTAGTGTTATATTAATGATTATTTAAAGTTTAATAATAATTTACCCATTTTTGTTTAATCCCTTGAAACGTAAAAACATCACCCATGTGTACGTGTGGACTACAGTCACTATGGAGTGATGTAATTCATTTTTCATCACCATTTTTTATGAATGATTATGAAAGTTTATAATAAATAATTTTGATAAATACTATATGTTTAATATTATTGATATTATTAAACCATGACCAAAGATCAAGGACCAACAATGTCAAACCAAAACATGCATGGAAAGCATGCCAGTTTTCACCAAAATATCCATTTTAAGGTTGAATTTCTAATCAAAGTATTATAGTAAATTAAAACGGATGGTAAATAATAATTTATTCATGAATATGGATCATAATAGGATTTATAGTTATTATATATTTATTCTACAGGTTTCTTTTAACTTGTATGGAGAAATTTGATACCTCAGGTAAAAGAATTATGATACAATCTCAAATCCTTTTAAAATTGTTTGTGATAATATTCCATCAATGATAATTGTGTAGATCATATCCTTTAATTATATTTATTTACACATGAACTCTTTTTTAATTTAATTTTCTTGTGATAATTCCATTTTACTCTATGTGGTACATAAAATGAACGCGAAAATTAAAAAAAACCAATTTATTTATTTTGTAGTCAAGAATCTTTTTCTTACATGTTTTTTTCTCATTAAAATATTTTGAATATTTTTTATTATAAGACAATGGTATATTGAAATTATTTTTTTAAAATATGTTAATTTTTATAAATTAGTTTAAAATAATTTTTCTTTTTGTTTTCTGAATGATTTAAATTTTTACCAATGAAGTGAATAGAATTATTATTTTTATCGATTACATCATGAATGGAATTTCACGCAGTCATGAATAATCAATGATTCGATGTTTTTATTTCAATTTTCCAAGGATTTCCTTCAAATAAAATAATTCCTATCATATTTTTTAAAATTATATATTTTATTTAAGTATATTCCATTTTAAAATTTTATTTTCCTCATGAAATTATTAAGTTATTATTTAAATTCATTTTTCATCTACGTTAACTTATTTGATGATACATTTGATTTATTAGGGATAAGATCCCATGATATAATACTTAGTATTTCTCTTAATGGTAAATAATTATGAAGATGATATTTTAACGAAATCCGTTTATTTTCTATAGTTTAGAATATGATGATATGATGAATGTTTCATTATATTTTGGAATACATAAGAATGAGTTTTGATTTTATAGAGTTTGGGTCCATTATAAACCCATATGTCATTCAATAATGAGATATTGATATGTAATTATATGATGATGTTTTTCATAGAAATTATTATGAATATTTTTTCATATATTTATTCTTGAGTATGATTACATATAACTATGCTCAAAATATTATTCATTGACATGATTTTGAATTTCTACGTTCACATTTTCTTGTGTGAGTATTATAACTTTCAAACTATTACGACAATATAATTGGATAACATAATTAATAATATCTTTCTTAAAAATATAAGGATTTTATATTCTTATGATGTCACATGTTTACATTATGAATTTTTAAAAACGACTACTAGTTTTATTGACTTATTGATGATTCTTATAATAATAAATTTATTACGATGTTTATGATCTAAATATTTTTGGGTATTAATAATTTATATTTAAACAAAAATTGGATTATGTTATCATACCTTTAAGATCATATTATACTCTTATATGATTGATATATCACATGTTTACCCTTAATAATAACCTAAGCTCATACTTTCTTAGGTTTTACATCCCCACATTTTCATGGAAATTTGCAAATGCAGTGATTCAATAATAGTTCTTAATGTTAAGAAAGATGTGTGAGATTATGAATATTTTAGCTATATAAGATGATTCAATATGTAGTCATTAAGTATACTAAAATATTATGGTTCTCGGTCATTTTTATTTAGGAGATATATTGACTATACATTGAAGATATGTAATGTCTATTTTTGTTATGATTAGGTAATTATAATTGGTATAAAATCCCATTTTAGTTATTTTTATATATTGAGTTATAGGAAATTTAAGAATTGATACTAATAAAACTTATTAAGAAACAATATAAATATACTATGAGCCTAGTGTGCCATCGGTTGATACGAATGTGATGAAAATTAGGACTTCTCAGGAATAATATTCATATGATTTATTAATAAATATTTTAATTGTTTGATAATTATTCTTGATGTTTTGGATTTATTAAATGGATGGAACTATGTAGAATCATGATAATAATAAATTTTATGGGAAACTCAATGACCTTACTTATGAGTAACCAAATGTATTTGGATCTAGGATACTATATCTTGTAAATATGCTCACTTAAATCTCATAATCTATGAGAAATAAAAAAATCAGGTCATGTGTAATTTTTTTTGAAGAGGTATCAACATGTAATTGTGTATTTTTTATGAAAATATCAACCCTAGTTCTAAGGATATTCTTTTCTAATAAATTCTAAATAATGGATTAATGTGACAGAAAAGTTATTTTTTTTGTCCTTCAGTGCTCTAATACAAAGAAATATATCATAGAATACTATCAACAGGAAGGATAATATGATCCACTATAGAGTTTTCCAAGTAAATAATTATATTTTGAGAAAAAAACTCTATAGAATAAGAGGAGTTTAATAGGTCTATTCACAATAAATAGTTTACTCAAACAATTCATACTCAAATGGAATGGGACTTTCCAAATCTAAAGTAAATATATAATGAATATTTTGGTGCCTATGGGGATAAATTTAGAACAATTAAAGGTATGATTATAACTTTATAATCGACCATATGGTTAAAATTGATCAATTATTTTTCATCCCAAAATTAATTCATCAAATCGTTTAATACATAAGATAAAATGGTAACTATGAATAAATAGTTCAATGTGATCATAATGTATAAATTTATAGTGGTAAATCCAATTATTCCTATGGTTTTATTAAAAATAATTATAAACTAGAGCCTCAAAAAATCTTCAACAGTAAATACTATATTGGAAGGAAATAATAACCACCTACATGAAAGCATATAGTGGATATAACTTAGGAAAATTTACGAAAGGAATTTGTAAATGCTTCAATTTTGGAAGGTATATTGATTATGACTGTTATTATTAATGAAAGAAGAAAATTTTGAAATATATAATAGAGGAGACATTGGATTCAATTGATGTTGTAAAATATTTAGATAAAGGGATATTGGGAATTATTTGAATCAATTCAAAAAAATACATGGGATAATTAGTATGATATGACTTAACAGGCCCCTAGGAAAAAGGAAAAAGGGAAATCCATTATTATCATAAATCAAGTGGGTTAAGAGATCTATGTGGTAAAATGTACACATACAATATAATCTACAATTTTAAAATGTTTATTAGATTCTAGATATTCCCAATCTTTTATATCCTTATAATTTGATAATGTTATAACATCTATAACTCAAGGATTAGATGTCGATTTAGTATTATGAACCCTAATGTAATGATGATTTCATCTCAAGTCTATAACTCCTCTTTGATAAAATTTCTGTGGGAAATTGATTTGATTTTTTATTCTATCTATAGAAAAATTTTATGTGATTTTTGGAATTAATCAGTTCTCAATATATTGGGACAATATCAATTATTTAATATGAGAAGTCATGTGTTATTTTCTAAATCAACCAACGATTATCTATCACTCTAAGGATGAACATGAACATCCAATGATAATTAAATCCATTTCATGGATATTACTACTTATACATAGGGGATATTTATCTCATATGATTGTGGAGAATACAAAAATTAAATATATTTCTATCATTTGGGATTGCGTTGATGAAGAATTACTTATATATAATTACCTGATTGAGTTGTGGAATTGATGATATAACTCTTGGAGAATCCATATATGGGATCTATTTTTCCTAGTTCTCCACTATAAGGTTTACCTATTATTTTTATTAGGAGGTAAGATAGAGCAATTTTTCTTTAGATTTATTATTGAGAACCTCACATGATCACTATTGAGACAATGTATCTTATACCCCATATTTATTATTTTTCTCTTAATTAGTATCAATATCAATAAAATTTCATGATTAAATTTCATAATTGATATCTTCAATTGGGGGTTAAGAGTGATGATATACCCATGAAATCCTTCCATATGAGGTATTCACATTATAAATTTTAAGTTATTCTATTTTTAATTTCTAATGTCCATTCTATCTTCACAAAGTTAATGTATGGAGTCATTAGAAATTACCTTGATCAGTTTATGGTAGTTTTTATAGAAAATATTTTTATATATTCTATGTATAAGAAAATAAATGAAGATTATTTGAATATTGTTTTTAATAACATGAGGAAAGAGAAGCCATATTCTTAATTTAGACATTATTAAATATGCCCCCACTATTATTAATTATTATATAATAAAATCTCAATAAACGGTATATCAATATATCCTTCGTAGATGGAAGTTATTGACCAGCGAACCAGAACAAACATGTAACATAGATTGATAGTTTTCACATCTTGTCTTAATATAATCAACTCCATTTAAGGTATTTCTCAAAGCTATTTAATCCTCTAACAATACTGGCACAAGAGGTATCCATGATTCCATGGATATATGCAGTGAGGAAAATCACAAGGCCCTAAATTGAAGGGGTTTTAGCATAATTGTTATTATGATAAGGATTGGGGATCTATAGTGATTTATCTATAAAGGTACCGAGATAAATCCACACAAATAATTATATTGTGATATATTATGTGTTGTAGTAATTAACGATTGATGAGAAAAATTACACAACTCATGATTTGGAGTGAGAAGTATGAATTCATACATTAGGAATATAGAATAATTATCTTCATTGGCATAGATGTGATATATGTAATGTTCATAAAATATTAAAGTATATATTCACATAGAAATATTTTTTATAAACTATAGAGTATAGTTGGATTTGATTATAAATTATGAACACTCAAACCACTACCACTTTGGGAAGGTGAAAAACATGTATGATGCACTAACTCAAAAATACCACGCTAGTTTTTCCATGATGAGGAGTGAAATAAATCAAATATTTATTCATTTATAGAATATGGATCTCAAAATCTTGAGATAAAGTTAAATATCATATCTTTAATTGATGAATATTCATTCATCCATCCATGTGATGATGAAAGAGGTGAATAATAATTATGTGGAACTACAAAATATGGTGAGAAATATTTCAGAGTTTTTACCATGATTGTGGTGGAATGATAAGTATCAAGAATAAAGAATGTGTCCCATCGATACCAATTGGATGAAGGATCTATTTTATGAAGCTCGTAGTTTACCATTCACTTTTCAACCTGGATTAATTAATATCTATAGAGATATAAAAGACTATTATTGGTGGGAAAATATGAAATTTAATATTTTAGATTATGTATCTTGATGCCTTGTTTGACAATAAATTAAGGCTGATTGTTATAATTCTAAGGGTATATTACATGCATTACCCAAATCTTAATGGAAATGGGAAAACATTAACGTATTTTTTTTAAGAAGTATCCCCAGAACATATAAATGGGAAAATGCCATTTGGGTTGTAGTTGATCACCTGAAAAAAAATCAAAATTAATTATTGTTAAAAAATATTTCCCCTTGATTGGATTTATAGTTTATACATTAAGTATATGGTAAGAATTTATGTATTAGAACATTCTATTATATTTGGTCAGGATTTTATGTTAAAATTTATGTACAAGAGAAGTCTTCTGGAGGATCTGGATATAATGTTTGGATTTAGTAATGCATATAATCTATAGATAGATGGTATATGTGAAAGGTCTAATCAAACATATAATAATTTTTGAGAGTAGGATATAAGTATTTCCATGTTTTTATGGATCAACACATTCCTTTGGTGGGGTTTTCTTACAATAATAGCTTTCACTCGAGCATTTATACGGGTCCTTATGAAGCTCTTTATAGAGGGAAACAAAGAACTACAACATGATGGGGTGACGTTGGATAAATAAAGCTAATTACGACATTAAATAATTGAAGAAAGAGTATAGAATGTTAGATATATTCAGTAGCACCTCAGTGTATCTTAGAATCGATGGAAAAGTTTTGTTTGTCAATCTTTAGCAATATATAAAATTCAATATAGGTGAAAAAGTAATACTATTAATATATCCTTATAATAATGTTATACAATTTGGAATGAAAGTAAATATTCACCCTATATATATTTTTCCCTACTAAAATAATGTTCTTGTCATAATGGTTTCTTATCACTTGGCACTTCTGGGAAACCTCTCTCATGTTCATGATGTGTTCGATGTATCTCTCTTGATAAAGTACATACTAGATATGTACTGAACTAAGTAGTTTTACCATTAGTGAATTAAATTTTATATAAGTAACCACATATATAAATATTAAATTATAATGATAATATTATATGGAAAATTACCATGCACACAATTAATATTCTTTCAAGGAATCCAAAATTCATAGAAGCTAAATAGGATTATGAGGATGTAATAAATTAGAGATATTCTCATTTTTTGTATGAGAGTGATAAAATTTTAAGGGTAAAATTCATTTTAAATGGTGGTATAATAGAACAACCCACGTTTCTATGACATATTTATCTTTAAATAAATTTACTTTTATTGATATATTTCTCTACACACAACAAAGAGTTTAAAAGAAACATGATTTACTATTCAGTTAAAATTATTATTTAAATGTGATCCTTAAAATAAGGAATTTAAATTTTTATTATGAATATAAACTATATCATTATGATTAATAGGTGTAGAAATTTTCTTTAATAAAATTTATTGATTTATTCATAATAAATAAGTGTTCAATATTAAGTAACACAATTTTATTCCTTGAAAAAAACATCAAAAAATTTATTTTAGTAAATTTAGTACATCAATATTATATTTAATTTATTCTACTTTTATAAATCTAAAATTATATAAAAATATAAATATTGAAATTATAAAATATAAATTAGAGTAAGAAGAAATTTTCAGATTTAATTCTAAATAAATTAATTTTTTATTGAATGGTAAGAAATACAATTTTTTTCAAATCTATATTTTATTATATTTTAAATTACAGTAATGTATTAAATTTTATATTAAAAGATAATAATAATCCTTTAATTAAAATTAATCTAATTTATTAAATATTAATCGTCTTTATACATGATTTTGGAATACATTTATTTTTAGTCTTAAAGACACATTTTTCTAAAAACTATTTTTATGAGCGCATTTTATTTTTATCAAAATAAATTAAATAATTAATTATTTATTAGGGATTTTAATAAAATTTATAAACTATATTTTGGATATTCAATGTAATCTTTTAACATTCATTAGATATTTTTTACTAGGAAAAGAATGAAATCACCTTTGGTTTTACGCATTTTTCTAAAAATTTAATTTTTTTTGCGTTTAAAGAACATCTATAAAAATGAATTTATTCCAGTTATAGAAATTTAATTTGATATAATGCATTACATATTTTAAATAAAAATGTTAATGCTTTCTAATTATTTCATTTTCATTTTTTTTATAATGAATAACTAAAAAAATAAAATGGTTCTACCATCGTTAATGTTAAAATAGGTTTATGGAGGTAAAACTAAGATATAAGTGTAAAATTACCCAATAAAATTAACTAAATCATATTTTATAGTCATATTTAGACACTATACCATATCCTATTTTAATATGAGTAATTTTTATACATTTTCCATTTGTATTATATTAATATATAATTATCATTTGAAAAATACCATGTGTTTCATGTCCTTCCATAATAATAGAAAACCACATATCCTCTATTAATTACTCATTATGATCATATTATCTTAGGCATGACCTATTGGAATCCTTTCCCAAAATCTGTACCCATTTCATATAGGTCATTTTTTTATTATAGTACCTTCCTTTTAATAATTAAGGTGTAATCTAATGGAGGTTTCTTAAGGAAGAGGAATCAATCTTAACCGATTGCTTTAAATTATTTTCTTCTTCCACTTTCCATAAGAATAAAATATCCATAAAAAACAATTAATAAATTTTATTAAATTTTATTTTATTTATTCATGATTATTAAAACACCATATTTTACATAATTTTAATCAAATAGGAAGTTAATGTATCACTCCTGCCCACATGGGGACTACCACCTCCATGTTGTGATATTATTTATTTTCTATCCCCATAATTAATTGATGGTTATTATGATGGATATAATGTTTATATAATATATTTTTGAAATATGTTTACTTTTATATTATAAAATAGTATCTACAATCCTACCTTATCATCCGTTGGAAATGATAATGTTGCTCTTCCGTATATATTGACTACCACCTTCAGGTAGAGATGAAATTTCTATTTCATATATAAATTACACAGATAGTAATAAGGATGTATTTAATAAATATATATGATTTTAATTATATAATAAAAAATCTAAAAAGTTGAAAAATAATTTGTCATTAATTTTTTCCATCCATCTAAAAACAAAAATGTCACCTGTATGTATCTACGAACTACCTTCTCTATGAGGTGATGTAATTCATTCATCATCATTACATTATTTGAATGATAATATAATTATATAATTAAAACATTTGATAAAAAATTGATAAATATTTGTTTTTTATATAATGAAACTATGACCAAGGAGAAAGTATTTAAATTAGTAGATTAAAATTACCTAATAGTTAATTATTCAAAATTTTCTATGAAATTTGATTTTTTTTCTTAAAACATTAATACAGTGTAAATTTATAGAATTTATTATGACATATTAAAATCACAAAGTTGGTGTAATAAATTATATAAATATAATAATAGAGCCAACTTATTTTTCCCATTTAAAATATTTTTTTTATTGTCAGTTGATTAATTTTTGAAACCCTTAATGAATCATCCAAAACCAATAGATTATTTTATGGTTTTAAAATTTATTATTTAAAATGACGACCCGCCTAAACAACACCAAGGGTATTATTTTATTATTTTAATTAAATATAAATTTTTAGTAATTAATCCCACTCTAATTTTACATAACACAAGGTCAAAAAGATTCAAAGGGTTTGAGGTTTGGATTAATTTATGTAAAACAGTACAGATTATATCTTTGGAAATTAATAAAGGATTCCCTTGTTTTTGGTACAAAAATCCCCAGAAACTCCCTTTATGATTAAAAAAATCTTTGGATCTTGAAGTTACTCTTACATTCCCACACTATGTCCCTACCATTGCTCCTTAATGATCTTAAGAATCCCCCATGTTCTTTTAGAGGATCTCTCTCATAGTAATAGATCACATCCTTCTTCTTTTTATACAAGATCCTTATTTTTATTATGGTTTTTGATTTCCTATTCTTTATTTTGAGATATATTTTTACACATCACTATTACTATCCTTATGATGTATAATTTATGAGATACCCCTTTCAATATGATTAAACCCTTCCATGAATCATTATGTACCCTCATTATGATGCCAAAATTATCCCTTCATTGTTTATGCCAAACATTTGTATAGCCAATACCCATCACCATTTCCACTCAAGGGTACTCACCATGATTTATCTTTCCTTATATTTTTGGAATTTCATGTATATAAACACACTCATTAATCATAGAATTAAAATTAATTAAATATATCGTTCTGATTTATGATCTATGTGGAAAACATATGCACATTAAAGATATACATGTGATTAGTGGGAAAAAATATTATATAGACTAGCAATGCATTCGGTAATGCTTTTATCTCATGATATACTATTTATAGTGAATGAGAAGA
The DNA here is from genome assembly GCA_963277665.1 of Viscum album. Classification (NCBI taxonomy): domain Eukaryota; kingdom Viridiplantae; phylum Streptophyta; class Magnoliopsida; order Santalales; family Viscaceae; genus Viscum; species Viscum album. Next base: position 731,954,784 of record OY728145.1, on the reverse strand, counting down.
TATATTGAGATCACTATGTTATATTTTCTTGTTGTTTATCCTTTAATTATGTATATGATGCATTATTTTTATGATTTTTCTACATTCCCATTATGTCATTATGTTATCATCTTATATCATTCTTAGAGATTAATATATATGATTATCACTACTATTATGTAAATATTATATTTCTCTTGACTCAAATGTACTAAATTATATTATTAAAGTTTTTATTAATCCCTCACTGATATTTAAATCTCTCCCATTTCTTATATATATCCCTAGGTTATCTAGTTGAGTATTAGAAGATCATTAGATTTTGAGAACATGTTTTCATGTTTTATAAAAACAATTGTTCAAATGTTTCATGTTATTGTTATATGAACCAAATTTCACAAATAAACTAGGCTTAATTATCTTCTAGTTTTATATAATTTTTATAATTATGTAATAAATTAAGAATAAATGTGTTTTAAATTATGGGGTTTCATTATTGTTATTGGAGGAAACTGTAGGTATTTTGTGTATTAGGACTATAAAAACATTGTGAAATCCTTAAGTATATTCTAAAAATTCTAAAACTACCCCAAATTTTGGAAGTATAGTGTAAGTGGTTTCAAGTAGAATACAGAACATTATGGATACTACATGTATATGTGGATCTGGAACAGTTCTATTAAAACATCCCTAAATTCTGGAAGTATAGTGTATGTGGTTTACAGTAGAATACAGAACATTCTGGATACTGCATGTATGTGTGGCTCTGGTATAGTTCTATCTAGGGGTAATAACCCCAAAATTGTGAATTGGGATTGAAACATGTGTCACTTGTTTCATGACAAAGTGGAATTATTGTGCCCCTCTTTTAATAGTCCTAGGGAATATGCTTTAGAAAATATAAAATCTTTTTATGAACCATTATTAATGGAAAAAACTTCCCATAATTTTTTATGTTACAAATTATATCATAGATAACATTGATTAAAACCTATAAATTCATAGGTTATTAAATATATTTCATTTATAAGTTATCCCTTCAATGTTCATTGTTTCGCATTTATTTTATTAATGATGTTAAAATTATCATCCATAATTTTACATTTTTTTAGTTAACTGTCAGGAATACGAGGTATTGTGTCAACAACCAGTGTGATAATCAATTTAATAACTACCCAAATTATATGACCAACTCATGTGGATAATGAATATGGAACAACATAATAATACTCTCTCAGTTAAAGAAATATTAAAACAGAATCCTGAATCTGGGGGAAAACCCACATCCTCCTTAGAAAGAGATGTTTGTAATTTGGGTCAATATATGACAAAGTCCTCAAATGTTAAATGTATCTTCTGGTACATTAATCACATATCAATGGATCTAATTAATTGAAATTATTATACATATCCTTCAATTCCGTGAGCAAGAGAAGGTTGTGGTAGATATTTACCTTGTAGATAGTAATGCTAATCAATAGAGGGAATTGATAAAAAAATAAGAATCCATTGGAATAGATCAATTTAATGGCGTAGAAATTATTCCAAAAATTGTTTTTGGATAAATATTTTCCACAAAAGTTTCAGATAAAAATGAAGAGGTATTTCTTTATCCTTTAGTAAAAGGACGATGAACCCATTGGTTAATTTGAGAAAAATTTCATAGGACACTAATTATATGCCTATGAATTTTTCATTTCCCCTGAATGTAAAGTAGAAAATTTCTTTGGGGGATAAATTTGAGCCTACGAGAAACATAGGTGACTTGTGAAATTGATATCTATGAGGAAATTTTACAATATACCATCAAATTCCAAAAAAATATTAGTGAATATGATGGTTCTCATGGGTCAGGGTATAGAAAGAAATAATATATTTTAATATTATTGTTATTATGGATATAACTCATCACATAAATATATAAAACACCACACCTTTTGATTGTTTTGGAAGAAGCATTGTAAAAATTTCATATAAGGGACAAAAAATACCTTTAGGTACAGGAAAAAATGGAATCGTTCTAGATAATTTCATTTGTATAAACCCACCAATGTGGTGGAATAAATGAATTATCCTAATAACCCTCATCAAATGTTTTAATTTTTCAACTACATAGAATAAGAACACTATGCA